>OY756233.1:2502500-3752500 GCA_963576875.1 Acrobasis repandana | reverse complement strand
TTTTTCAGCGTTTAAAAAAAATTGTACAGAAGTACAATGGTTTTCAATCTTTCACGTACCTACGAGTCCGACTCGAATTTGACCGGGTTTTAACCGACTTCAAAAAAAGAGAAGGTTATCAATTCAGCTGTATGTTTTTTAATTTTATTTTTTATGTATGTTGGTTACGCGATATCTTCGCCTATTGTGAACCGATTTTGATAATTATTTTTTTATTTGAAAGCCTTTACTACCAAGTTGGTCCCATTTTAACTTGGTGAAGATATGATGAAGAACTATGGAGATATGGATGAAACTGATTTTTTTTTGTTAAAAATTTAATTATGAATCTTCTATTTCAGATGACGAAGCAGTGAAAGTGTTCACCACAGTGAGTGTGACCCGTCGTGAGCAAGAAGCGCAGCTGGATAATGAGGAGTTTGAGCAGAGGAAGCGGAACTACCGGATCAAAAGGTGGATACAGGCGGGGGTGGATCCGGATATGATGGAAAAAGGGTATGTATTTTTTTTTTCAAATTATAACACTTGTATATTAACAAAGAATAAATAAATACAGTAGGAAATAAAATTAAACTACAAACTAAACCTTAAAATAAAGACTAGTCTCAATTTCGATTTAAGGTGAATACCAAGCAGAAGTGGCGCCCTAATTTGAAAAATTTTTTTAATTCGTTTATATGGTGAACATTTTTATATTTCTCAATGTTAGGCACTAGATAGCCCTTTATTTTATGAACCACCATTGAAAGTATTAAATTTGTCCGACTAGCTGTAAAACCCGCTTCCGCCAATAGTGCCCACTTTTGGCAGAAGCGGGTTTAAAAGCTTGACGGATCACCAATAATAGTTTCAACGGTAGTTCATAAAATAATTTAAAGGGCTATCTAGTGCCTAACATTGAGAAATATGAAATTTTTACCATATTAACGAGTTAACAATTTATTTCAAATGAGGGCGCCACTTCTCCTTAGTATTCACCTTAATCTAAAGATTTTGACCATGCAGCATGGTGCCAAGAAAACTAGCTGCGTTTTCTATCTGAAAAGCCATGCTAATTCGTTGAGAAACGCAACAGCCAACCACCAGCGGCGGTGTTCAAGCGCGAAGTTATCTGTTTAGTTAGATATATAGGGCCCTCGCGCTGGGGCCCCATGGTCCAAACATTTCCACACCAAACGGTACAAATATATAATTATTGAGAGATACATATTAGCGCCGCTTGGCAAGCTCAGTACCTTCGGCAGCCGATCCGGCTCTCGAGTGATCCCCTGAGTTGAGAAGGCGCTTAATAATAAAATAAATTAATAAATAGGTATATACGGACAAATCTCACAGATTGAGCAAGTCCCAAAGTAAGTTCGTGACTTGTGTTATGGGATACTCACTCAACGATACTATATTTTATAACAAATACATAGAAATAAACATCCAAGACCCAGGTCAATCAGATTATTTTCCATTTTGACCTGACCAGGAATCGAACCCGGGACCTCCGGTGTGACAGCCTGTCATAGTAACTACTAGGCCACAGAGGTCGATATATATTTTATTACTTTCAGATTGGAAGAAATGCGTCGCAAGCGCATCAAAGCAGCCAAGAAAGCGAAACTGGAAAAAATAAAGCAATTACAATCTCAAATGAAAAAAGAAGTGGGACAGAAAGACGAAAACCGCCTGCAACCGAGCGAGACGAAAGATATCGACGCTTCAATTAAGGATGGCCTCAAGAAAGTGAACAAAAGTTTGATGAAAAAAGATGATAGGTTTAAAAATGTGATCGGGAAGATAAGTAAAATTAAAAGGAAGGCAGAGAATGTTAAAGAAGTGAAAACTGAAAACCTGCCTAGGAAAAAGAAGAAAGTCTTTAAGAATAAATGATTGTGTTACTTTATATTTTTGTTTTATTTAGACAGGGCGGCACACTCCGCAGTTTAGGTATGAAGTAAGTCGCCGCTCCAATGCAGCTTATTCCCGAACATGAGGTTGAAATTGTTAAAAATTTAACGCTAGAGATAAAGGGATACGGGCCGTCGCTTTGCATACGTAAGGTCCGTTCTGAGATTTAGGTACTAGCTGGTGCCTGCGACTTTGTTCGCGTAAAATTCAGAAATTACGAACTTTTTCTGACATGAGATTTCATTGAAACAAAGCCTAAATGTGCTAAAAACCTCGTAAATATCCGTCTGTAATTGTTTCGAAGGTTAGCGAGCGTGTACATAACATACATACATACAAAAAAATTAGGTCCTTTCCGACTATATTACGTGAATTAACCGTTTACAATATTCACATTGAATTAATCTCACGTTTTTTAAAATAGAAGAGGCAAATAAAACACCTTTGCAAGTAGATAATAATTTATTTATACATTGTAAAATTACAAATAAATACAACAAATATATTTCGTAAGCGATGTTCATATCGATGGCAAATAATTTGGCACAAAATTTATTAGCCGATAAGCTGATTTAGGTATTTTCAAGCAGCATTCTTCAAAACCAGCTATTTCATTGAAGTTTAAATTGCGTTTTAATTTCATTTATAACTTTTATAACGCGATCAAGGTTTGGAACACATCTGTCGGGACGAAACAGCACTTTCCTATGCTGCTATCTTTTTCGGTCGCTCAGAACCGTCATTTGCTAGAGCGAGAGAGAGAGCGACGAAATGCGACAGCATCGCCTGTTCCGCTGGATATAAGGATAGCAGCATTGACAGCATAGGAAAGTGCTGTTCCGTGCTGACAGATGTGTCCCAACCTCACAGAAGACAGTAAGTGTAACATACAGAACGGAATCTCCTAATGTACGCGCAAAACGCGTCCCCGTCCTCGTCCCTGCACCTCTCCCCCGTTTTCGCCTTGTCGACGGGCGAGAGCGAGCAAATACACTGCAAGGCGGCACAAGAACGGGGGAGAGGAGATTCCGTTCTGTATGTTACTCTTAGTGTCTTCTGTGCCAACCCTAAAACTGACTGAACGTACATTTATTTGTCCTTGCCCTACGCGCCTCGCGATAAATTTCAGAAAATGCTTTTGCTGAACTATTTCATAAAAATTGCGAGGCGCGAATGAAGTGTGAATCTTTTTACCTGTTGGGCTAGAAAATAATAAAAATAACGCGAATAAACGAAACCAACGTTAGGCTATAGATACACATGCTAGGTACTTACTAGCACGAAAGCATGCCACTCAGTAGCTATTGCTACTTAGTAGCAGATAGGTACTTAGTTTTTATGCTCAAAAATCAACCATCGTTCGATTTCGAGCATGCTCACTTAGTAGCATGTGTAACTGTAGCTTTAATTTACCAATATAACTATATTTTTTCGTGAAACTACCATATTTGTAAATGCTAGCGTACGACCTACGTGCCTAGTGTGTCCAAAGAGGTCTCACGAAATGCTTAAACTTCCAAGTGTGAGTTTTAAATTCACCATCTTTCGGCTGGCGACGAACTTTTCAAATTTACAAGAATATCTTAATTAATAGGAAGTAGATCGAAATAATCAAAAGTATTAATAAAAGTTTACCTTTTGTTCATTTTACCCAATTTTTAAAAAAAGAATGAAGGCGTTCTGTACATATTTTTTTATTTAGTGGGAATTTTTTATTACACTAAACTTGCGGTAAAAAATTACGCATCAAATAAAAAAATCCTTATATACCTATATAATTTTATCTCAGAGGTTAATTATCATCAAAACCTACACTCAGAATTCGATTTAAGTAGTATTTATCCAACGAAACTACCCTACTCATCCGCACCTTTAAAAATCTGCACTAAAAGTACAGTACATAATGTTTATATACGGGTATTTTTACCTCGTATCTAATATAAAAATCTATATAATTCCTCTACAGAGACTACAATGTAATATCACTTAATGGAATAACAACAGTACATCTATTTTTTAAATACATTCAATGTTGCCAATTACGAAAATTAACAGTTAGCATTTTTGAGCAAATAAAAAAAAATACAAATGATAATATATTAACAATTAAAAATATATTATTTAGGTACATATTTTGATAAATAAAATAAGCTACAACTAGAATCTGATAATAATACTAGAATTCATAGTGTCATAGAAATGTTTAATTTAATATAATTTGCAGCGACGGACATAAAGCGTTTGAATTCATGATTCTTTTAACAGATTACATTTTTACCAAAAAAGTATTTTAAAATCTTATACATAATATCTAGTATCGCATGTCTATAATTAGGTACTTGTTACCATTGTAAGCTGTAGCAAAAACATTCCTAAAATTATGTCTATCCCTTTCTGTTTCAAAGGAATGATAAAGACAGCAAATAGGAATGTTATAGTCGGTTTCAAGAGGCGTTCGAATGTGAATATGAAAACTCGTGGGCTGACTGGTAAATCAGCTGACATATTTAACTGCACTGCAAATAGGAGTATTTAAGGTTGCCGTCTCAAATGTATGAAATTACCATAAAGCATAGGGCATTGCCCCTTAATATGGGACTTACTTTGACATAGCAAAAGAAAAATCTGTTTTTCCATGTAAATTCAGTTATTATTAATATGCGGTAAACGAGTATATCACGTAGCAAGTCAGCTACTGGCCGACATGTTTCGACCTCATCCGGAGGCCTTCCTCAGGGCGAATGTGACTCGCGACGCGCACACGAAGACGTCCCAAACCGCACTGAAGTTAGCGATGCGAAGCGCAAGCGGCGCAGGCGTTTGCCCGTTGCGCTCGCAGTGACTGTGCGGTGGTTGGTGGGGGACTGGGGGATGCTGATTTTGTGCGTCGCCGACTCCCGTGGGTTACGTAGGGTAGGTACGTTACGTTTCGTGAGTTACCCGTGTTTCGCATATTAATAATGTCTATATCTTACGTTAGTTTTAATTTAACAAAAAAAATAATTCAGTGGGTACGAAAGTATTTAAAAAAGTTCCTTTTGATAAACTGCACACCATTAAACTATGTCACCTGATATATTAGTCCCGTATAAACTATGTATTATACAATGCTTGTCTGTACAAAATATGGATATTATAAAATTGTATAGAAGCTTTGTCGACAAGAATAAGGCTGTAGCTAGAACCTGAGCAGACGCGCTACTTTTATCGTCAATCAGCTTTAACACATTGACAGCTGTGTTGAAACTAGTGGCACTTCGTGTGTGTTATCTATATACATACAGATTCCAAAAAGAGTAGTATATTTTTTGAAAATATATTAATATAATTTTACAATGATAGTGATTCAAATGACATGCTTGACTCGCTCTGAATACAGACGAGTGAAAAGGAAAAAGGTAGAGGCTTTTGACCAGCAGTTGGACACCATGACAGGCTAACAAAAAAAAGGGATTCAAATCGTAGAGATGTCAAAAGTAGCGTTCCCGCCAGGTGTTATACATTATATAAGTATACCTTACTCCGACATTTGAAGCAGAGAGTTGATGGCAGCGTCTTTATTACCCCCGTTGGCTTCCAGCACAGATTTGATGACTTCTTTGTCCATGCTTGGGAAAATTTCTTGGATCTGAGGAAGGAAACGTTAATTTATTTTCCAATACATCATCGTCATCCGAGCGTATTCCCGGTTGCATCCTCAGCGGTAACGCTTCAGAGCCCAGGGTCCGCTACCTAACCTAAGTGATTTGACAAGGTAACTGGTTTTTACACAGAGCGACTGCCGTCTGACCTCCGCAACCCAAAGGGTCGACCAGAACCATCTAGGATAGCGTTTGTTAACGCTAGATGGCATTCGGGATCCAAAGATTTACGTGCCTTCCGAAGCACAGAATCATCTTTCTTTTCGGATAATCAGGTGATTCAAGCCTGCAATATCCTATCCAGACTAGAAAAAACCTATCACAAAGTATGCTTCCTAGTGGGATTTGGGAACAAACGCCTTGACCACTGGCCACTGGCGAATCTTGGATGCCTCATTCGTGAATTTCCCAATGAACAGTTAAGCATGTCAATATCAACACACTTCTCATGAAGAGAATTAAGCAAACTCAAGGCTCTAAGGGCTGTCCCTTCGAGCCTTAAGAGTCCCCTTACTCTAGACAGAATAAGACTTTCCTATACTAACGTAGTCTACGTTTTATTTTGAAACGACATGTCAGATTTCGGTAAAAAAAATGTAACTTTTGCATATATTTAGTCTTTATAGTAGAGAGTATGCATGCATTTTTTTATATTTTTATTCGATAGTCCTCGTCGAGTAATAGCCGCAAAAAATAAATCAGTGCCGAAAAACATGTATATGGTGTAGAAAATAAATATTAAAAATAGCAAGTAGATTATAACAACTAAAACACGCCATTTTAAAATATGACGTCAAAGTCTGCAATATCCGCTAAAAACAGAAGCTGTTTTTCTTTTTTGGGTACTTTCGATATTATCAGCCAGTGATGTTTGTTAAACCTCTATATAAAAGTACATACATTTCGAATGTCATCGATAGTCAAACTACATGGACGGACAGTCCTGCCGAACGCACCCGAACTTATCATTTCCCTTTTGTGAACATTGTCGTCATTTCCCTTTTGTTTGTCAAAAGTTCCCGCGCAATATTTGCATATTTTCAATAATTTATTTCTAATCCAAAAAACAGTCAATAAGAAAATAATTAACTAGGCGTGGTAACGTACTAATAGAAATTGTAAAATAAAAATATGAGCCGGATTGGTATTACATGCATATTCCTTATTGGTTTTCAGTCAAAATATGAACATGAAGGAGAATAATGTGTATATCATTTTTGGCCATCAGTATGGAAACTTTTACACCCTTATTTTTTCTTAAAAGTTCATATTTTTGGAGATAGATATATGCAATTTCTTTAAAGTTCCAAATTTTTACCGAAATCTGACATGTCGTTTCAAAATAAAACGTAGACTACGTTTGTATGGGAAAGTCTCGGGTAAGGGGATTCCTAGTGAAAATGTGAGCGAAATTGTTTTAGTACGAGTACTATTGTAGTTTATTTCAAATGAGTGCGCCCCTTCTGTATAATATTGGGGCTATCTATAACCTGTCTGATTGCATTTGCATGCTTCATCACTAGACAAAACAGAAGCTGATTGGCTCAGTGACTTAGACATGACTAGACTTAGAACGGCCTGAGTCGCCATTGCCGAAAACCAGTTTTAATTATTACGATACTGGGAGTTCGAGTATATAAAACTTTCGGAAAAAACTACAATATCGCGTTTCAGCACAGCGCCATCTAGTGACAGTAACACTCACCTGTTGCAGTTGCTCGGGGGTTATAGGCGCGGGTTGTGGCGGCTGCGGATGCTGTTGTTGCGGATGATGCGCGTACTGCTGCGGGTAGGGCTGCGGCGCGTGCGCGGGGTACACGGGCATCGCCGCGTAGCCCATGCCCGTGCTCGGCACCACCAGCATGGGCTGGAAGGTGGCTACTGCTGCGGGACCAACCTGCATCGAAAGTACACAATCAATAATAGTTTTTAATGAATTCCTGCCGGGTGAGGTGGTGTGACCGTCTGAAACGTGGTCCCTTACTATGGGACTCATAAGAAGGCTCAAGGTAGCTCAACGAGCTATGGAGAGGGCTATGCTGTTTCTCTACGTGATCGAATCAAAAATGAGGAAATTCGCAGAACAAAAGTCACTGATATAGCCCAGCGGATTAGCTCGCTGAAGTAGCAGTGGGCGGGACACATAGCGCGACGAACCGATGGCCGATGGGGCAAAAAGCTTCTCTATCGGCGACCACGTACTGGCAAGCGCAGCGTAGAACACCCACCCTCAAGGTGGTCAGACGATCTGACCAAGGTCGCTGGAAAGCGCTGAACGCAGGCCGCTTTAGATCGGTCATTTTGGGAGAAGCCTATGTCCAGTGGACGTTATGCGGCTAGAATGATGAGTGAGGTGGTATCGCCACTAAGAATCGCAAGAAGATCTTCCAGTCAGGCAGGCATTTAATACATTTCCGATCGCTCTTACATACATTACCGGCTGCGCATTCGAACCCTAATACGCTGGATGGAATGAACGACTTGTATTCATCCATGCGGCTAGAGAAGTTGTTGAACAATTCTATCTAAAGAAATTATATACAATGTAGAATGCCTGCGAAGTGGCAATGGCGAGCGAGCGAAGCGAGCGTGCCGCGGCAGCGGCCGGCGATTGCTAGAAAAGTTCTATCCATTTTATTAGGTTAGAGCAAACCTATAGCAATAAAAATCGTGGAATAGTTGTCTGGGAAATTAATTTCGATGTCGAAAAAATCTGTATTCTAATAGTTACTATATTTCATTATGGTAACCCTACACCAAATCCTTATCATAGTCCAGTCTGTGGGGATATAAAAAGGCCTTTGCCCTACAAAAGGTGGCGTAAAAAATGTTTTGACATAATATTGTTAAGGTATGGCGGCCTAATAAGAATCCAAGTTTTTGACCTTTTAGGGCGCCTGCGCGAGCCGCCATCTTGGATTAAAGATGCCGAAATGAGGTTTATTTTAAATAACGTCACAACCGCTTACTATATCACAAAAGTGTCTATGAGAGGTATAAAGAAGACAAAATTACTTACATTTTTGCATACATGTTTATCCTGTAAGTCTAATAGGTAAAAAGTTACAAGCGATGGAAAAAATAATATTTACAAAACATCATTCAATGTTACTCTGACCTTATTCGTATCACTTGGCGCTTCTACTGTGTATGACGCAGGCTCGTAGCGTTGAAAATGACATGTTAAATACATTTATTTACCCGACTTCGCCAGAAGGAGGGTTATGTTTTTAGAGTGTATGTAAATATGTATGTATGAATGTATATTTTTTGGCACGCTCTAGATTTAAGTTTGACAGGTATTGTTAGATTTGTCTTAATTTTGAGAGTGACATTGGGTATATTAATAATTATTAAATTCCAATATGGCGGATTTTCGGCGCCAAATTATAAACCTTAATATTTTTTTTATTCAAAACTTATCGAGTGGGGTATCAAACAAAAGGATTTCATAAGGGGATTACAAAAATATATGCATATACATGTATAAATGTAATTTGGAATGAGAAATTCTGGCGCTAGCCGCCATCTTGAATTAAAGGTGCCAAAATTAGGTATATTTTAAATAACGCCTCAACAGTTTACTACATCACAAAAATGTCTAAAGGTAGGTAGGCATAAAGAAGACAAAATTACTTACATTTTTTACATACATGTTTATTCTGTAAGCCTTATAAGTAAAAAGTTAAAAGCGACGGAAAAATATATCTACAAAATCATATCTAATTTGAATTTTGATTAAAAATTTTACAAAAATATTTTTTAATAGTTTTTGATGGCCCGGGAAGGTAATTTTAACTTTTTCATTCTCCTCGCTGGAATTATCTGTCTAATTGTCTGTTTTTAGGGTTCTGTACCCGAAGGGTGTAAACGGGACCCTATTACTGAGACTCCGCTGTCTGTCCGTCTGTCGCAGGGCTCTATCTCTTGAACCGTAATAGCTACTACCTGAAATTTTCACCGATTATGTATTACTATGACCACTATAACAACAAATACTAAAAATAAGATAAAAGTTAATAATTAAAGGGGTTCGTCATACAAGAAACGTGTTTCTTCAGCGTTTAAAAACATTGTACGGTGGTACGGAACCCTTCATGTACGAGTCCAACTCGCACTTTCCGTTTATTCTAAAAACTTGGGTTTCAAATGGTGAATTTTAGTTTCATTGTTGAAAAACACGCGCAACTTAATGCCATAATTGGCCTTTAAAAAGATAATAAACGGGCAAGTGCGAGTCGGACTCTTACATGAAGGGATCCGTACCTCCGTACAATATTTTAAAACGTTGAAGAAACATGTTTCTTGTATGACGACCCTCTTTAATTTTAACTTTAACTTATTTTCAGTAATTAGTGTTATAGTGGTCATAGTAATACATAATCACAAAAAATTTCAAGTACATATCTAGTTAATGCCATTATAAAGATCGAGTGAAAAACGCTGAAAAAAACATGTTTCTTGTATGACAACCCCCTTTAATTTTTAACATTATCTTATTTCTAGTATTTGTTGTTATAGCGGCTATAGTAATACATAATCGATGAACATTTTAAATATCTAATTAATGTCATTATAAAAAGAGTTAAAAACTGAAAAAAACACGTTTCTTGTATGATGACTCCTTTAATTTTAAACTTTATCTTATTTTTAGTATTTGTTGTTACAGCGGCCATAGTAATACATAATTTGAAAAAATTTCATTCGTATCTAGTTAATGCCATTATTAAGATCTAGTTAAAACGCTAAGAAACACGTTTTTTGTATGACAACCCCCTTAAATTTTTTAACTTTTTTAATTATTAGTATTTTTTGTTACAGCGGCCACAGCACTAAATAATCGGTAAAAAAATTCAAGTGTCTAGCTATTACGGTTCAAGAGATAGAGCCCTGTGACAGACGGACAGACGGACAAACAGCGGAGTCTCAGTAATAGTGTCCCGTTTGGTGCAAACGTAAAAATTTGGGTACGGAACCCTAAAAAGCAGCACCCCAGACGCTTTTTAATGTAATTTCTTGCCACTGTAAAAAAGGTGCAAACGTAAAAATTTGGGTACGGAACCCTAAAAAGCAGCACCCCAGACGCTTTTTAATGTAATTTCTTGCCACTGTAAAAAAGGATGCAACAAAGCATGTAGTTGCAGAAAATGACATTTATAACGACGAAATTTCACCATGGAAACCCAATTTTATATTATATACACAGACAATAAGACAGATAATTCCAGCGAGTAGAATGAAAAAGTTAAAATTAAACTACCCGAGCCATCAAAAAATATTAAAAAGTATTTTTGTACAATTTTTAATCAATATTTACATTAAATATGATTTTGTAGATATATTTTTCCTTCGCTTGTAACTTTTTACTTATAAGACTTACAGAATAAACATGTATGTAAAAAATTTAAGTAATTTTGTCTTTTTTATACCTCCTTAGACGTTTTTGTGATATAGTAAACTGTTAAGGCGTTATTTAAAATATACTACTATTTATACTAATTTTGGCATCTTTAATTCAAGATGGCGGCTAGCGCCAGAATTTCTCATTCCAAATTACATTTATACATGTATATTGCATATATTTTTGTTGACTGCTTCCGTGGTCCAGTGGTCAAGGCGCCTGCCTTGTGATCCGGAGGTCATGGGTTCAAATCCCACTGGGAAGCATACTTTGTGAAAAGTTGTTTTCAGTCTGGTTAGGATATTGCAGGCTTGAATCACCTGATTATCCGAAAAGAAAGATGATTCCGTGCTTCGGAAGGCACGTAAAGCTGTTGGTCCCGAACGCCATCTAGCGTTTGTACCTATCCTAGGATTGGTTTTGGTGTACCCTATGGGTTGCAGAGGTCAGACGGCAGTCGCTCTATGTAAATCCAGTAACCTTGTCAAATCACCTAAGTAAGGTAGCGGACCCCGGGCTCTGAAGCGTTACCGCTGAGGATGCAACCGGGAATACGCTCGGATGATGATGATGATTGCATATATTTTTGTAATCCACTTATGAAATCCTTTTGTTTGATACCCCACTCGATAGGTTTTGAATAAAAAAGTGTAGAATTTGGCGCCAAAAATCCGCCATATTGGATTTTATTAATTATTAATATACCCAATGTCACTCTTAAAATTAAGACGAATCTAACAATACCTGTCAAACTTAAATCTAGAGAGTGCCAAAAAATATACATTCATACATACATACCTACATACACTCTAATAACATAACCCTCCTTCTGGCGCAGTCGGTTAAATAAATGTATTTAACATGTCATTTTTAACGTTGCTAGGCTGCGTCATACACAGTAGAACGCGCCAAGTGATACGAATAAGGTTTGAGTAACACTGAATGATTTTTTGTAAATATTATTTTTTCCATCGCTTGTAACTTTTTACCTATTAGACTTACAGGATAAACATGTATCAAAAAAATGTAAGTAATTTTGTCTTCTTTATACCTCTCATAGACACATTTGTGATAAAGTAAGCGGTTGTGACGTTATTTAAAATAAACCTCATTTCGGCACCTTTAATCCAAGATGGCGGCTCGCGCAGGGGCCCTAAAAGGTCGAAAACTTGGATTCTTATTAGGCCGCCATACCTTAACAATATTATGTCAAAACATTTTCTACGCCACCTTTTGTAGCGAAAAAATACCTATTGACTGGACTATCATGCATGTGTCGCAGTTGTATTGTTTAACGGTTTCGTCAAACAGCGGATTAACGCTACTGTTTCACAAAAGCGCTAGCCGTTTGGAAACGTGGTTAGCGGTTTAAATGAACGTAACACGTTGCGCAATCATAGACAATCCAGCTGAACGATATTCCGCTGTTTAACAAAACCGAGCTGTAATGCCAAACAACTAGAGGTTTCGTGAATTAGCGGTTTATATCATCCAACTACGACATATACATTGCCCAGGTATTGAATAGAATACCAGATTATACAGATTTCCGGTAACATATAGACTGCGTCATATTACGTCAAACCCTGTGAGTACTGAATGAGTTATGGCCTCGCACATAATACAGACTGCTAAAGAGGTATTGATTACTAAACTTTCGCCCACTTAAACACATTATATAGTATAATAACCGCTGATTGAAGGCTAAGTTGTAACTGTACGAATAACATTGTAGAAATAAATCCATCCTGGTGTGGGAGCAACGAAAAAGAACTTAGAATGTACTAGCTGCTTCTCTTCCCGTGCAGATTGTAAAAGCCGACTAAGGGAGTGGGCGAAAATGCGAATCATCTTAATAGGCGATGCGGCTGGCAAACCAACAATATTTTGATTCCTTTTTCCACCTTCTCGCCCATCATTACGTTAAAAGTGGCCTTTGGGTCTTGCGGCCCTGGGCTCTGTCTGCTTAGAGCATCGAAGTATAATTCTCTAGATACCTAACGCTCCTACATTCACCGCTTCGATTTTGATTCCATTTACGCAAACAAACGAACAGTAATTACAACGAAACACTTAAACGCACACATAGACAAAGATTCGCGAGCGAGCGATTGGTCGCGACAAGGTCACGCGTCGTCGTCGGTCGGGTAGTCAACGCAACGAGCGGTGAGGTACAACGCGCGGATGGTACCTATTATGCAGTACGCTACGCTTAAATAAATAACCTTGTGTACGTGTTACTTCTTATTTGAATAACTAATTTTCATGTCTGTATGGCTTCTACACCATTTCACGGCACATGACGGCATTTTGAATAATTCGATTATCGAAAAAACACAGCAATATTCTCAAAGGAAACTTCTTGCGATGCAACCGCACGACTCGAGTGTCACGGCAAACTGTCGCGCCGCGCTGTTCATATTTTAAGCCCCGCCCGCCGAGTTAAATATCGTATGGAATGATTTTTCGGGATTAGTTACGATTCTAGAGAATTATTGTTCGTAGGCTTAGAGCCACAAAACCCAAGATCTCTGACTGCCCCATTAGGGATAAAGACGTGATGTGTGTGTATGTAAATACCTACTACTCGTGTGGTTCCGGGTTAGAATAGGACCACTCCATCTCTTCCTGTGGATGTCGTAAGGGGCGACTAAAGGACTAAGCACAAACATCTCGTGCTACAATTGCATTCCCAAGGAGGGTTGAAGTCAGGCAGGCGGCCGGTCGTAAAACCATAGCCAAATCATTATTTTTATTTATTTTTTATTTTATTTATTCAAGTACACTTGGAAATTTACAAAAATACACTTAAAAAAAATAAGGAAAACATAGTACTTAGGTGCTACTTATTTCTAAAGAAATTTCTTCCAGTAGACCCGCGAGAGGAAATGGGAAAAAAGAGGTAATTGGCGTGTACCTACAATACAAAACTAAATAAATAAATAGACAAGATATATACCTACATAAACATACATAAATATACTTACATAAATACAAATAAATATATATTCATAAAGCATATATACAATAAATACATATGTTAATATTTCTAAATATATTAGGATGATAAATACAGATAGTGATCTTTTACTCGTTTCTTGAACGTCGTTATGGTTTTAGACTCTCGAATGCTCGGTGGTAGCTGATTCCATAGCCTAACTGCCTGCACGGAAAAGGAGTGAGTATAGGTAGTGGTGCTATGTGTTGGGAAATGAAGGATGGATTTACGGGCAGATCTACAAGGAGCGTCGGCAGAACGTGCGAAAGAAAACCGTTCACGCAAATAAGGAGGATATGAGGGATTGTACAGGACGTTGAAGAGGAGGCAAAGGATTCTAGTGTTCCGGCGAAGACGGATGGGGAGCCACTTGAGTTGTTTGCGAAAGTCAGAGACGTGGTCAAATTTCCTTAAGCCAAAGATAAAACGAATACACAAATTCTGCAAACGTTCAAGCTTAGTAAGAAGCTCTTCTGTAGCGTCAAGGAAACAGGCATCAGCATAGTCAAGAAGTGGGAGTAATAAGGAATGACAGAGGGAGACTTTAGTTTGAAATGGCAAGAAATTTTGAAGACATTTTAGATCATTTATACTGTTCCGGCTATTTCTTCTCTATTTTGCAAGGTCTTTGGCATTCTTGGGTGACCATTGACATGCATGCTATATTTGGAGAAGAGAAAGCGGAAAAGCGCACCCCGGGCTCCGAAGCAGCACAGCTGTGGATGCAACCGGGAACGCGCTTAGACGAAGAAGAAGTGTGTGTATGTAAATATTTTTCCACGCTGATCTGAGAAAAAAAAAAGGGAATGTCTCAGGCGCTTCTCTTCCTGCGCATATCGATTTGATCGAAAAGCCGATCGAGGGAATGGGCGGAAATCAGAATCATGTTAATAGGTGCGGATACCAACGTCTTTGGCATCCTTGGGTGACCATTGACATGCATGTTATATTTGGAGAAGAAAAATCAGGAAAGCGCACCCCGGGCTCCAAAGCAGCACAGCTGAGGATGCAACCGGGAACGCGCTTAGACGAAGAAGAGAAGAAGATGCGGATACCAACGTATTCTTTTCTTTGTCCCTTGTGACCTTGGGTTCTGTCTGCCCGCTTAGGGATAAAGACGTGGTAGACGACTGTACTCGTAGTGTGTATAAATCTTGGAGTAGCCATAATTGGGTAGATGTCTTGGTCAAAATTAAATTATTTGGTACTGTTAAGAGAATGAAAAGTCAGAAAACAGTGTCACTTGTGCACACATCATATACATATGACGATTTTAGATTTTTTAATGCAGAAAAACTGATATTGAGAGCGCTATTTGACTCCACAAGACGGCGGATCTCGGACACATCTGGCGGATTTCAGTTATAAAGCTAGTGGTTGATCTTTAATGGTGAAGATATAGGCAAACGGCCTTGAAGTGTGAAATAAATTGTTAACTCGAGTTAACAATTTATTTCAAATGAGGGCGCCACTTCAAGGCCATTTGCCTATACCTTCACCTTAAGTTGATAACTCACAGAGTAACTGAGGACCAGGTTAATCATTCCCTCCATCCCATCTCCTTGCTTGCCATTCAACGGGTACCAATCTTCGTGCGTCTCTCCCTGCAAAAAAAAAATCAAGGCTTGAAACTAAGTCAAGCGGAAAGCCGCGACGGGTTTAGTCCGTCTCTGTCACACACCCTATGTACGAAAGAGATGGTCACGTGTCTCTGTCACACGTAGAGTTTGTGACAGAAACGGAATCCAATACAATACAAAAATCTTTATAGCACCAAATAAAAAACATTAAAAATTACAGAGTTTACGGAATGTGGAAGTACAAGCTAAACAAAGCTTATAAACATCAATGAGACCTCTCCAACCCGTCTGGCCAGCGTGGAGAGTGTAGGCCAAATCCTTTGACTGCTCTGGCACTGGCTCTGGTAGTACAGAGAAGTTCGTGCTCCCGCAGTGGAGACTAAAAAATACCTGTAGATGATGAATATTTAGTTTGCTAGGTACCACTTACATTAAGAACAGCTGGTGGTATGGTGATGTGCGACCATGCTATAAGTTCATCCATAGTGAAGGAGCATTCGTCAAATATCTCCAAGTATATGGAGTTTACACCAGGGGGCAGTAGGCTGTTAAAAATAAAAATTGTAATAACAATAATACTTACAACATTTTTTAAGTAATATTAAACAACAAGGAAAGAATAAATTTTAAATCTTAACCGCAAATTCAATTTTTAAATTCAAAAGGTAATTATTAAAAAACAAAAAACGCGACTGCGTTATACAATAGCAGCACGCTGGCGCGCTGGGTTGAGTAAGGTATTGTTGTTTTTTAGCATTTCTCATTCCAAATTACAAATCAGCATGTAAGTTGTATTATTTTTGTAATCCTTATATAAAATCCTTTATTTTGATAAGTACCCCACTTGATAATGATAAGTTTTGAATAAAAATATTTTTTAAAAAAATATACTGTTGCTCAAAAATTCCGCCATTTTATTTTTGATATATCCATTGTCACTTACAATTAAGACGAATTTAACGACACCTCTCAAGCTTAAAGCGTGCCAAAGTATAAACATACATACATACACTCAAAAAACATATCCCTCCTTCAGACGCAGTCGCGTAAAAAAAACATTAATGAAAAAGCGTAAAATGTTTAATTCCTACATCAGAGGATGTTAAAGATTAATTTTCCCAATGCATAAACTTACCAATGGATAACTTTGTTCCACCGGGGGGTTTTCCCTCCACTGGGGTCGGTGTGGGTCTCGTATATGCAATGGCCGACGCGCAGGCGCACATAGGGGTCCATCCGCGTAAGGCCTATGGAATTAGAGAATCATATAAATATCGAACTCGTAATATATCTAGTCCATAGATCCCTGTAACGTGTACTAGTGGGCTTATCCCGCTTGTACAATAGGGATGTGGGCTGGGTCCGAAAAATACAATTTTATTTAGTCCGTTAGTTAGATTATCCAAAAATAATGGACCCATATTTTTCGGTTTTACTAAGTAGTAAAAATTCACAGATATACAGGGAATTGAAGTTTCGAAGTGGGGGTGATTAACGTGACCGTCTGATGAAAATCGTGTGTACCGTTTTTTAGGGTTCCGTACCCAAGGGGTGCAAACGGGACCCTATTACTGTGACTCCGCTGTCTGTCCGTCTGTCTGTATGTCTGTCCGTCAGTCACAGGGCTCTATCTCTTGAACCGTAATAGCTAGACACTTGAAATTTTCACCGATTATGTATTACTGTGGCGGATATAACAACAAATACTAAAAATTAAAAATAGTTAAAAATTAAAGGGGGTCGTCATACAAGAAACGTGTTTCTTAAGCGTTTTAAAACATTGTACGGTGGTGGTACGAGTGCGAGTCGGACTCGTACATGAAGGGTTCCCCTTCATGTACGAGTCCGACTCGCACTTGCCCTTTTATTTTTTCACTTACACTTTTTTTGTATGTAACATTTGTTGTACTTATATATTTTTTGCATACAAACTTTACCCTATATAACCCGGAAGTTACAAATTTTTACCGAAATCTGACATGTCGTTTCAAAATAAAACGTAAACTACGTTTGTATGTATTAGTTTGAAATGTTTTACAACCGGCCGCCGCCTGATGTTAACGTCCTTGGGAATGCAATTGTAGCACGAGATGTTTGTGCTTAGTCCTTTAGTCGCCTCTTACGAAATCCACAGGAAGAGATGGAGTGGTCCTATTCTAACCCGGAACCACACGGGTTTCCCCGAACATTCATCTACATACATATATTCGATTTTACCGCCGGCTGTGCTGATTAATGCCAGCCCGAATAAGTGTGCAGCAACTCTGTAATTGAAATGAACCACATACATACAGTATGTGGTTCATTTTATTGTATTTACTGACTTCCTCACAGTTTATTTGTCAAAATATTTTTTGTTAAGATTTCTTCTCGTTTCATCTCGTTTGACATCCTTTTTTTTATAAAAATTATCAACTTTTTAAGTGATTATTGTAACATTTTGCATAGCTGAGAAAACAGAGATGTTTTTCTTGACATTCGGACAATTAGTATTATACATTTTTTCATGAGAGACAGGTCTCTTACTTACCATAATTTTTGACAAGTTTAGCTTGCGCTATTGTGATGCTCAGCCTTGCTGTCAGAGGAGGTCTAGCGGCCGGGACCTTTTGGAGAAAGAAATAAGAATGTTAAATCAGAGGAAGAAAGACCGCACTCACCATATGGGGCAGGTCAGCAGATCAGCATGCAGGAGAGAAAAAAAAAAAACACCCTACTGAATATTTTTTCGAATATTTTGACACCTTTGCCTACTCACTGTGTTCGGATATCAAGTGGGGGTAGTGGTGGAATATCTAATTTAACACCGCGAATGATGACCCTGATATAATAGTACTTAAGAGAAATATTATCACATAATAAATAATTTCGTACAAAGTCTCACTCAGCAAAGAAATTCAAAGAAATATATACTCAATGTGGCTAGCGATATGGTTTAATTTAGCTCACGTCAGAACTCAGCACCTTTTCGTATAGATACCTAGATATCCATTGCAAGCCAATTTCATTCTTATTACTCTGGACAAACGATTCGTATAACTGAATTTACCACCCGGAGGGGCCGCCTGCGCGCATAGTAATAATATAGGTACATTTTCGATACCTAAACGGGGAGTGACACAGGCCTGATATTATCAATATTAACGAAATACTCACTTTGAAATAAAAACACAGCCAAGTTCAGGACTAACTATAGTATGTTTCAAAAACACGATTGCTTAAAATTTTCTGTATAAAAAAAAAATGCGAAGTTGCCTCCAAATCATAATTAATAAAAAAAAAAAAAAAAAAAACATAATTAATAGCTCTTGTAACTTTGGATTATAATTGTATTAAACATAAGGCAGTCACCATATGTCTTACTTTTTAAACAACTCGTAAATATTCTGTGTAAAACAAAAAAAAAACCTTAAAAACCAGAAACGCGTAAACCAGCCTCATTGACCCGCCGCCACAATTCTTCCACCCCGCATAGCTTGCTGTCTCACTTCGCCTAGCTGTGCCTAGAGTAAATATGTGTGCGTGGAATAGGGAGCTAAATTTAGATTATCGGCATCAGGCGCCCTCTTAACTATCGTGTCTTCGGAAAGTATAAGGTAAAAGGTATTTTGTGATATGTACTCGTATAAGACCTGGCCTGACTTGGTCATGGCGACGTAATGAGAAGGGACGCTGAACAACTGGCATAAAAAACGGTTGTCTTGAAAGTAGACGGGTATAGAGGAAAAGGAAGATCGAGAAAGACGTAAGAAGACTTTATGGACTCTCAGCACTGTGTGAAATAGACATATCAGCTCTGAGCTGCTCGTCTATAATAAATAAAATAAAAGAATGTGTGAGATCAGATATGGAAAAATGGGGGGTTAGTATGGTGATG
The DNA here is from genome assembly GCA_963576875.1 of Acrobasis repandana. Classification (NCBI taxonomy): domain Eukaryota; kingdom Metazoa; phylum Arthropoda; class Insecta; order Lepidoptera; family Pyralidae; genus Acrobasis; species Acrobasis repandana. The sequence goes on along the minus strand of OY756233.1, from coordinate 3,733,107 downwards.
GGGAAGGACAGAAAATTATGAAGGGAGGGAGGGGATGAATTATGCCGACCGCAAATAGAAAAGAAAAAAAAGTATAAGAATATATAATGATATATATCTTATACTTTTTTTTTCTTTTCTATCATAATGATGTTAGTTACCGTAGAGCCACATAGCTGCTGCTGCAATGCCAAAGCGGCCTGGTAGTCAGCATCAATGTTTTCTGTAGCACCGTCTGTCCTCAGGAACCCTGCTGGGAGAGGCCCCAGCAGCACCTAAAAATACAAAAGTTAATATAGATAGATAGACTACGAACAATATTTCTCTAGAATCGTAAGTAATCACGAAAAATCATTCCACGCGATATGTACCGCGGCGGGCGGGGCTTAAAATATGAACAGCGCGGCGCGACAGTTCGCCGTGACACTCGAGTCGTGCGGTTGCGTCGCAAGAAGTTTCCTTTGAGAATATTGCTGTGTTTTTGCGATAATCGATTCATTCAAAATGCCGTCATGTGCCGTGAAGTGGTGTAGAAGCCATACAGACATGAAAATTAGTTATTAAAAAAAAAGTAACATATAAACAAGGTTATTTATTTTAGCATAGCATACTGCATATTAGGTACCATCCACACGTTGTATCTCACGCTCATTGCGTTGACTGCCCCTCCCGACCGACGACGACGCGTGACCTTGTCGCGACAAGGTCACGCGTCGTCGTCGAAAATGTCTTGATTCTATGAAATTATATTTCATTCTTCTACTAGACTGTTCCTGTGTACATTTTTATTGTACTTACATTACATATTATTTTAAAATGTATTGACGTAGTAAAGAATAGGGATGATGACTGGGTTAGAATGATGATTCTTCTTGTTCTTATTTAAGAGCATAGTGGCTCTTGTCGGTGGAGTATGCGCTAAACTTCTCGGTTCTCTGCCTTACTTTTTAGTGCTTGATACGACATAATCCCTGCTTTTTCTTTCAGTTGGTTTACATAGCTCTTTCTTGGTCGTCCTGGACCTCTTCTACCTTTTATCTTTCCTTCTAGTATATTTTTAAATAAGGAGTCATGTCGTATTAAGTCATCATCATCATCATCCGAGCGTGTTCCCGGTTGCATCGTCAGCGGTTACACTTCAGAGCCCGAGGTCCGCTACCTAACCTAGGCGATTTGACGAGGTTACTGGTTTTTACAAAGAGCGACTGCCCTCTGACCTCCGCAACCCAAAGGGTAGACCAGAACCAATCCTAGGATAGGTACAAACGCTAGATGGCGTTCGGGACCAACGGCTTTACGTGCCTTTCGAAGCACGGAATCATCTTTCTTTTCGGATAATCAGGTGATTCAAGCCTGCAATATCCTAAACAGACTGGAAACAACTGTTCACAAAGTATGCTTCCCAGTGGGATTTGAACCCAAGACCTCCGGATTACAAGGCAAACGCCTTGACCACTGGACCACGGAGGCAGTCATGTTGTATTAAGTGACCAATCATTTTGAATGATGATAGAGATGAAATATTATATCTATCTATATTTAAGAGCTATGCTCTTGTCCGTGGAGTAAGAATTCTCTTCCATTTGTCTCTCTTATCTGCCAGCTGTTTTACTTCACTGTACTAATGTAAAAGTAATCAACACAATTTTTTTGGATTATCGGAGGGCCAAAAATATTGTTTCATGATTTCATCATGCCTATTTATTTTCATTAACTTATTCAACTATGTCAGATCATTTTGTATATAATTATGTTATTCTATGTGTATCCCACAATCAATATTTTAATGAATAAAATCATGGTAAATAATTAAATTAAATAGTCAATTGGAAAAGATCTAAGCAAAATAAAAACAAAAGAATTATTTAACAATTAAAAGAGTATTTATATTAAATTGAGGATATTACTTAATGTTTTCCTGAAATGTTTTTATTTTTTGAGTAATGTCCCATTTAATGAATTTGACCTTTTTCTACAAGACACTTCATTATTAACTATTACAATTCATAAGCAATAGAATCCTTTTAAATTATAAATTCATAAATATTTGTCAGATAAGTATAGAGTTATAAGATGTTAAATTAATATTTTCAGGGGGTTGTACAAATTAAAAACACAAAGAAATCCTGAAATAACTTGAAAATTTATTTAGAATGAGTCATAAACAAATGTGTAACAAAGGGCTTTTTTATCTAACCAAAGCAAATAGAAAATAGTGGACTTCCTCAAATAATGATTAAAAAGAAATCTTTTTCTATAATACTTTGATAAGGCCGCTCTGGAAAATTCCGTCATTAAGTTATAGCTCGTAGTTTCAATCAATCAATAGTCACACCAACACAATAGATATATATCAAAATATCCACCAGTTTCACCAACAATAAAACCGGTCAAGAAACTTGTTTACATCTACGATGATTTTTAGATAAACGCAATACATAGTAGGTAATGAATCATCTCTGTTGTCTGATAGTCTAGAAAAGATATGAACACAGACTGAAAATTAAATTATTTTGCTCACCCTGCGACGACGCTCCTCATTTCTATCATCAGACACAGTGGATGTCATTTTCCAGCAATTTACAAACTGATAACACTTTATAGGTACCAAACTCAAGTTTTTATAATTTCAATCAAAATAGGTATTCCTCGCAGAAAACACGAAATGAAAACACGCACGAATGACAATTCATTCAATCAATCAAGATCAATCAACTGACATGCAACATGACATTTGTTTGACATATTGTTTTTTTTTTTAAGTTGAAATAATACTTTTTAATGGAAACTACGTTTCGCGCAAGAGAAATCTTTAGCTTACAGACTCTTAAAGATCAACCAGCGTAAGGACTTGGCCAACCGCGCGAAGAAATGGCACCAACACCGAACCAACTCGTTGACCCGATAAAGTCGGTTTGCGAACCAACGCGACTTAGTCGTCTTCGGTCCGCGGAAGAGTTCATTCGTTTTTGTTTCATACTTGTAAATGCCATAAAAATGCCTGGTTTAGTTGCGCATTTAAAGGCTGTAAAAACTATGATTTAGGTTAATAAAGTATATGGAATATCGTATCATCGGTAAGAAACTTATCTGTTTGTTATTGTTATATGTAATATGTATTAAAACAATAAGGAATTTTACCGCGCTAATTTTGCAACCGACTGGCGGGCATGATCGCGGCGGCGTCCCGCCCAACGCTGCTGTAACAGCGCATGCGCTGTGGTCACTCCGGGCGCGACGTTGAATATATGAAGATATTTTATGCAAAATGTTCCGATGGGCTCATCTTTAGTTGAAATCATTGTCAACCAACGTCCAACACTCAACAGTCAACCCAAAACCTAAGCTAAGAGCAATAATGTACCTTATATAAAACCCTAAATATCAAAAGGTTTATGTTGTTGTATTACTGAGCTACATCAACAACCTTCCTCCTCCGTGATAAGTCAGACAGACTGAGCCTGCTCTGGACATCATATAGGTCCTCGACAAGGCAAGTCAAAAGAGTTAAATTAATTTCAATGTTGTTTTATTACTGAATTCCGTTCCGTCCGTCGACCACCTTCCGTCACCGTGATGAGCCCCTCCTCTGGTCATCATAGTACTTTTTAGTTAACTCTATAAAAAACGAGTCCAAAACCCAAAACTCCAAACTCAATAGGCTGGGTAGTTGTTTTACTACTGAGTTCCGTCTACCGGCTCTTAAATGATCTAAGACCGGCTCCATCATCAGACAGACAGATAGAACAACTCATTGAATCCATATTATTTTATTAATATTTGACTTACCTTGCACCAGGGGTTCCCAAACTTTTTTTCTCGTAGACCACTTTCAAGTAGTTTCAAGATTTTACTGGTTTCGGTGGACCGTGCTACTACATTTTTACCATATTCCCAAAACTAGCCAAAAATGTGAGATTAGATCTAATGATGGAAATTAGCATCACGAGGCCGAGTTCCAACCTTATAAACTTATACGGAGTAATGAAAAAAAAAAGAAAACTAGTATATTTCTGTGTTATTTTATTACGAACAAAATTAAATTTTTTAAATTTATCTTCAGCTTCTCATTGGCACTTAGCTCGAATAGCTCATCTTGTAATGCCACATACGTCACTTCCGTTTCATTAAATGGATTGCAGCAGGGCATTTAAATGTTAAACGTCGGTATGTAAGATATTCAAGCCTATCTGTGACAAGTTTAGAAACTGGGAGAATTCGCGCCGACTATTATTTTGCTACATAAATTTATACTTACCAAAAAAAAAAAATTCATGGGTCCCCAATTACAACTTGTAAACCCCCATTTACATTTCACGCCAACGTAGACCCCCGTCGAGTCTCCCGCGTGGACCCCTGGGGGTCCACCTAGACCGCTTTGGGAATCACTGCCTTACACGATTGAGTGAGGAACTGAGGACTCTTATGTATTCTGTGACTGAGGATAGTGCAAGAAGAACAGCCCACAGGCACAGGAAATCAACGACCTTCGACCACCACGGCTGATATGATGTCCTGATGATGATGAGAAGGAATTACCATTTCTTTTGTGTGCTCGGGAAAATAACAACTTAAAAAAGTTATGTCAGGGTGACAGCGGAACGTAAGCATTCGGTCAGCTGTCAAATAATTTGTCAAATCAAAGTTTTGCTCTGGTTTGTTTGATATCTTTTGCGCTAATTTTTTATCTTGTATCTTTATAATTCTTAGTGCTTTTGTCTTCTTTTCTTTACTTTCTATTCTATATTAATGTGAAACAGACTTTTATTAAGAACTTCGCAGTTGAACTCGGGGTAGTGTACATATGCTAACTTGAAGTGAATTGGTTATAATATCGATTTTCGTCTTCTGTTATGGATATCATCAAAACTCCTAAGGTAAGCTTGATAATTATCATTAGATCTACGTTTATAATAATTGAAGTTTCTGCCAATACTATATAATCGTCCATAAATAAAATATTACAAAAACCATTCAGTGCAAATTACAATACAACTGAAAGAAAGAAACTGACCACTTAACTGCCCACTTATTTTTGATTTTAAAATGTTGATACTTAATAAACCTTTCCACCTAGTTCTACACAATCTCCACATATGTGAACAAGCCTTTGTACATAATGACAACAGCTTTATACACACGATTATTAAAGATTGTACATAATAAATACAGGCACAGCTTTTTTCCAAATGGACCAGAACATTATGACCTGTCTATGTCATAGTACTGTATTATATTCAGACACTGATTTTATAAACATTGCCTTTTTTGTAAAAAATGATTCCACATATTGTTTAAAAAAATCTTTGTCCAATATGCACTATGATCAGGGAGTTACCGCCACAGTAACACCTTTTTAGTTGGCTTCATAAGGTATTCACTGGTTCATGAAGTAGGGCAATTCAAACTTGACCAAATGTGTTTCATAGACTGAATGGCACTGTACTCACAAGGTTGTTATTGGAGGGACTCCACCTTAATCATAATCAATTTTTAGTCCTTATCATCTTTCATAAATAACAACCTTAATCAGTTTTCTGTGCTCCTTTAACACAAGACGTTTATATGGTATGGAGGTACCATATAACATACATATTATCATGCTTGTTTCCCATGGGGGTAGGCAGAGACTATGGATGTCCACTTTCTACAATTACTTCAAAACTCTTGTGCTTCGGCAACACTCATTATTCTTTTCTATTAATGTCACTTCATACGATAATATTCAGATATTATCTTTGTTCAAAAGCTATCTTAACACCTATGCACCAAGCAGCTGGATCTGGCTGATTTTAAGTTAACTTTCGGCCTTCAACCGGATCTGGTCACTTTGGTGCCTGAGGGGTGAGAGGAAAATGGTGGCCTTAGGGTTTAAATATTGTAAGAGTTATCCCATGGTAATATATTTTAATTATTTCAATGTATTGATTTGCTTACCCATACTTAAAAGGATTTAAAGTCAAACTTAACATTTCAATACAAAATTAATTTGTGCAAAAAGCACTAGTTTTTCTTTTAATTTTGTTACCACTTTATATTAAAAATTCTCAGGACTAGTTTTATCATTACCATATCATTCTCTCATTTACTCATTTATATTATTACTTATCTGCTTGGGATGTCTGCATTATCGCTGTGAGTGTTTTTTTAAATGATGTGAGTAATTATATATTGTTATATGTCATTCTATGTTTTACTAATTAAATATTATTATTTAAATTTGGTTGTAGTATCTAGTTATAAGGAAAATCTGTTTTTAAGGTATGTGTATGTTAAATCAAATTTAAGGAAAAATAACATAGATTTGTACGTATTTAACACTAACTCCTGTTTTTTTTTAAAATAAATTATTTTCTAAAACAAAATGAAAATCTGAATTTGATGGAATGTTTAGACAACTTTTTTAAATATTTGTTTTTACTGTTAGGATTTAGAAAGTTTTAGAAATCTAAAATTACCACTTTTGGTGGAAACGGATTTTAAAACTATCTGTTGGGCCATTTAAATTCTCTTAATGTCAACTATGTACTGGCAAATGCAGAATAGGAAATCATGATCAGGTCTTTATTTTAGTCTCCACTGCAAGAGCATGACCCTCTCTGTACTGCCAGACCATTAGACTCTGGCTAATATATGGCATATTAGCCAGAGTCAGAGGATTTGCCCTACACTCTCCACGCTGGCCAGATGGGTTGGAGAGGTCTTATTGATGTTTATAAGCTTTGTTAAGCTTGTGTTTCCTAAGTCGCCATCTACGACATCCACGGGAAGACTTGGAGTGGTCCTATTCTACTCGCCGGGAACCACACGGCCACAGTCTAATATTCCACGGACGTCATCGTTGTATATAATAAAATATTAGTTACAGTATCGGTATCCATAAGGCAGTGTAGTGCTAATTCTGTGCGCAAATAAAAAAATTATGGCTATAGAAAACTATTCTTTGTTAAATTTTCTTGAAAAATTCTAGAACCAGGGACCAGGCAGATTTTTAAAATTCACATCGATCATCATCATATACCCACATCAATCACATGCTCCACCTCCCTGTGCTATTGATCTAAAGCCGTGTATTGTCTAGCCCTTCACTTAGACAAATGGTTAATCCAGCCCTGAATACTCCATCTGTATCTTAAATATAGATGATATAGATGAAGTTTTGCTATACTCTTGTCAGTGGAGTTTGAATTTTCTTCCATTTGTTTCTTTCGTCCGCCAGCTGTTTTACTTTGCTGTACGACACGACTTCACCTAAATTATTTACTAAAATTTCTTAAATGTGTTCACCCATTTTATAAACAACAAGCTTGGCCCATGTACATCACTTTTATACAATATGAGCCATCAAGTAGATATGAACTCATGTCCACAAGTCATTATCATTTGCCTGTCTATTTCTTGGTCGGTCTAATTGGACATGTTCCAATTTGAGACTGAATTATGTGAAAGATATCTTTTATTTGGCACATTTGTGGTGATTGAAATTTTATCATTGAATTTTAGTAACATTTTAAACCATTTCCTGAAACCCAGATTTTTTTACGTCACAGACGTTATTTACCAACACACGTGTGCAACTGAAAAGGAAATTTGGAAATACGTCTATCCCTTTCACTCCAACTGCTAACCAATATTGTCTTCGCATATCCGCGCGCATGCTCGCTGAAATATCGGACCCGCCCCCTGTATTACACAATGGAACTGAAAATGGAACGTAGTATTGGGGGCGATAAAGCGTAACATTGGTCGCTGCAGGGGTTCCACGTTCAAAAATGAGATTTTGAAGGCAGAGATTCCATTTTACGTTAGTAACATCCGAGACTGCTTCCAGAGTGGACGTCGGAATAAAATTCGGTTAGCTATTATAGTATAGAGATACAGCGTGAAAAAATTAATTGAAAAACTTTTTTTTCCATTACTCGTTTTTGCGACACGGTCATTTTTACCAGACTTCGCTCAATGTGATTATCGTGTTGTGTTGTGCCAGTATTTGTTTTTAAAAAGTTTTGAAGTGGATTTGTGAAAGTTTTGTTGGGTAGTTTGAAAATGGCGCTTAGTTCGCTGACTCCTTCGAGCATGCTCGGCGAACTTGGTCGGTTCGCGAACTGGCTACGAGGCGATTGCCTTGCTCCTGAAGAATATGCCGGGTTAGCGGTTACAGAGAAGGTGAGAAACTGTTAATAAAATTCACATTTTCGGTTCTTTAACTTATTGCATCCAATTTTTTTTAAACTCGAAGTTTCGCGTTCGTTACGGCTCCCACTTATTTGGTATCTACTTACTTTCAAATTCGCAAATGGCAGATAAAAAAAAATATATACACGTTACGTTATTGCAAAAAAATCCGTTCTGGAATACTAAGACGGAAGTCATATTTAGGCCTGCCGCACACGGACGGTTTTTTTTAAATTAAGATCTCTGATTAGGATTTATATTCGGAAACCTGAATGTTCTGCTTACATATAAAATGTTCAACAAGGCGCACACGTTTTTATTTATTCCGAACGGATATAAACCTCATGTTCAGTTTAAAATCAAAAACCGGTCGTTTGCGCTAGTCTCACGGAATTCCGAATCTGAGTTCTTAATCAGGAAACCGAATTCTGAAACCGTACGTGGCCGCTACGCTAATGAATTCGGAAGTGGCATTAAAAGTCAAGTTGGTCGCAGCAAGTAACCTATTCAAGTGGGATTACTTAGAAAATTACAGGCCTATGCAAATTTGCTAAATCTCCCCAAACAATGGCTCACCTATTGTCATGCCCGGCGTGCCCCAAGAGCTCGCGGGTCTCCCAACATTGGTCTAGTAATACTTTTGCCCGTTTGTCCCGGCAGAGTAGAATAGAACGACTCCAAGTCTTCCCGTGGATGTCGTAGAAGGCGACTTAGGAAACACAAGCTAAACAAAGCTTATAAACATCAATGAGACCTCTCTAACCCGTCTGGCCTGCGTGGAGACTGGAGTGCGTAGGCCAAATCCTCTGACTGCTCTGGCTCTGATAGTACAGAGAGGGTCGTGCTCCTGCAGTCACAGATTAATAAATAGTTACCTGCAGTGGAGACTAAAAAAACGGCTGATGGTGATAAATTCAAAATATCTTTATTATCATAGGATATTTATAATATCTCTTAATAATAGTCACTTTGTTTTGTTTTGCACAAATGTTGACGTCAAATCGTTACTTAAAGCTAAGTTTACGCCGCTTCCTAGGCGCAAGTGCAGAAGAAGCGGCAACAAACTGCACTGCACGTTTTCTCCAAAGACGTCAACTAACAAACTAAAATCTTAAAATTAGTTATATAGATGGACAGGGATTACATTGTTTATTATGTCATAATTAAATTGAATTATAAGAATTACGAAATTTAAAATAATGTCAATTTGTAAATTTAGTATGTACCAATGTACCTAAATTGTGACATGTCTAAGTATACAAACCTTTAAGAGGGACTCGCGCCAAGCTCATAAATAAATATATGATGATGACATACTTTTCACTAATCTGTTTAATTTCCAGGCGTGTCCGGTTGCATTGTTGTTTGATCCCGGGCTGAGATTTATTAAAACTTGACCCTTGAATCGGAAATAGAGAGTCGGAGTTATGTCTACTGTTGTTCTCTTTTTTTTTTCTCAAAAGGGAACATACAAAGGCACTTTGGCGAAGTCCTAAATTCTCCAGAATGGAGCAGATAAATTCCAGTAGATAATTACAGAGTGTGTTGCGTCGAACCTTTACCCCTAAAGGCTACAATATAAGTAATGTAAAAACAACAGTTATACACGGATAAAGGCCAATTTTTTTTGGGTTGGCTGCCAATGCAGATTTTCTTTGCTAAGACTTATCTTTTACTGCCCTTTCTGAAGAATTTCATGTTGTATTTTACATTCTTCTTCTTCTAAGCGCGTTCCCGGTTGCATCCTCAGCTGTTCTGCTTAGGAGCCCGGTGTGCGCTTTCCCGCTTTTTCTTCTCCAAATATAACATGCATGATGCATGTCAATGGTCACCCAAGGATGCCAAAGACCTCGCAATATGGAGAAGAAATAGCCGGAACAGTTTAAATGATTTGGTCCTTTAGTCGCCAATTACGTCATCCACAGGAAGAGATGGATTGGTCCTATTCCAACCCGGAACCACACGGGTTATTGTATGTCACATCACATAGGATGTTGTATTTTACATTAGTTGCGATAATTAGTAATGAGAAATTAGATTAAGAAGATCCTTTATGTCAAAGAAAGACATGAAATAGAATTAACTACATATATGATACACTATATTCCCTTTCAAATTCATATTTTGACTGTGAAAACTAGTTATATGCCTAGAAATGTGCAACTTCCTTGTAATTCTAAAATTTTGCCGAAATCTGACATGTCGTTTCAAAATAAAACGTAGACTACGTTTGTATGGAAAAGTCTAGGGCACTCTAGGGTCGATCTAGGGTAATCTCTTACCTTAGACCGACCCTAGAGTGCCCTAGACTTTTCCATATAAATTCTTAATGAATTCGGACCCCGGGAAGCTACTTATATGGAATCGTAATCACAGCTACACAGTAATTGGGAACACCCTAAGACGACAAAGAGAAATAGTAGTTCATTCTCTCACACAATATTATGCCCGCGAGTCCTTTAGGTTTGTTATCTCAAATATACAACATCCCAACACACATGTGTTATCTAAGCAATTATTTATGATTTATTCCGTCCAATGTCCTTTTGATTTTAAGTTTCTGTGCGTAATCTTTAGTTAATTGGTCTTATGATCATCAATCAATCAATCAAATAATTTATTTGCGATAGTAGCGTCAGATACAGGTGATATTGTTTTTATATTAAAGCTAGCCATATAATCGGTTAAACCAGTATGCAAAATCCCCCCCCCCCCAGATCTAAACCATTGAGCCTAAAAATTTGAAAAAAATACAAAATATAGTTCATTGCTTGTAGATTACAGGAAAACCTATAAGAATTCAATCAATTGCACGGAACCCTCTCCACGCGAGTTTCACACGCACTTGGCCGGTTTATTTTCTCTTAATTTTCATCTAATATTAAAAGCACGTTGCTAAGTAATTCTTCTTCTTCTTCCATAGCTATTAGGTCCTTACATATGAAATTGCCGTTCAGTATCAAAAAAGTGAAACAAGTTTTTTTTAATGAAATTATTATTTAATCAATCGAAGTATGCGCCGTTGTTATCGATACACTTCCGCCATTTCATAGGCAGATCATTGATACCTTTGGAAAAAAAATCCTGGGAGCGAGAGTCTATGAACTGTTTGAAGGCGGTTTTGACAGCCTCATCAGATTTGAAATTTTTTCCTTGTAAAAAGTTATCCAAATTTTGAAAAAAGTGGTAATCGGTTGGGGCAAGATCTGGAGAGTATGGTGGGTGACGCAGAGGTTCCAGTCGCAGCTCCTCTAACTTGGCGATAGTTTGATGTGCAGTGTGTGGTCTAGCGTTATCCTGAAGGAGCAGTGGGCTAGAGCAATTCATCAGTCTCGGTTGTTGAATGGCGAGCTTTTCCATCATTGTTTGCAATTGTTGGCAATACAAGTCTGCAGTAATCGTCTGGCCTGATCTCAAGAAGCTGTAGTGGATAACACCAGCACTGGTCCACCAAACACTAACCAGAATCTTCTTTTTGGTCAGTTCTCGCTTAGGGCAAGGTTTTGCCGGTTCTCCAGGGTCAAGCCATTGTGATGATCGCTTCCGATTGTCGTACAGGATCCATTTCTCATCACAAGTTACGATACGGTTCAAAATCCCATCATTATTGTGGCAATTAAGCAAAGAAACGCAGCAAGCAACGCGTGTTTGTTGGTTTGCTTCAGTCAATTCGTGCGGTACCCACTTTTCGAGTTTTTTAATTTTTCCGATTTGGCGCAAGTGGATAAGTATCGTTTTGTCACTTACGCCGAAGGCTGCTGCTAATTCAGAAGTGGTTTGAGATGGATCCGCTTCCACTATCGCCTTCAATTCTTCGTTATTCACTTGAGTATCAGGTCGTCTACGAGGCTCATTGTGTAAATCGAAATTTCCAGAACGGAAACGTTGAAACCAAAAACGCACCGTTCGTTCGTTAGCGGTGCCTGGTCCATACACGTCGTTAATTCTTCGAGTCATTTCTGCAGCAGTGGTGCCACGGTGGAACTCGTATTCGTAAATACCGCGAATTTTCAATTTGTCCATAGTTGTTGTTATTGCAATGTTGAAACTCAAACAAATGATGTTAAAACAAATGAAATACGAATTTTAAAACAATTTTTTTCTGGCTTTATTTCGAAATAAATTTGAATTCGGAATTCCTAATGAAACGCAAGATATTTGATTTTAAAGTTGCCAGTATTGAAAATCGGCAATTTCATATGTAAGGACCTAATAATAATTAAATTTTTAACAAAAAAACAACCGACTTCAATTTTTGTAAGGAGTTTCTTCCATTTCTCCAAAGTTCTTTATCATATCTTCACCAAATTAAAATGGGACCAACTTGGTAGTAAAGACTTTCAAATAAAAAAAGAATCATCAAAATCGGTTCACAATTGGCGAAGATATCGCGTAACAAACATACATAAAAAAAAATAAAAATAAACATACAGTCGAATTGATAACCTCCTCCTTTTTTGAAGTCGGTTAAAAAGGGTCGTGCTCCTGCAGTGGAGACTATAAATACCTGACGATGATGATGACTCTTGTTGTATCATCAGCGTAGATTTTTCAGCCACGATATTCTCCTTTGTCCAGGCCTTTTTCTGCCTTGGATCTTCCTTTGTACAAGGGCTGTTTGATAAGTACCCGTTTTCTAAATATATTATTATAACTGGCCGCAAATAAGTATACCACCTTTTTAAGCCATTTTTCAGAGGCGGGAAAATTAAAAAAAAATGGCATTCTTTTGTTTTTTTTCACATTTGACAACGATTAAGTGAAGGCGTGAACTTAAAATTGTTAAAATGGAGAAAGAACAGTATCGGTCTGTAATTAGATTCTTATTTTTGGAAGGAAAAACATGTGATGAAATAAAAGTAAGAATGCAAGCGGTTTACCATGAATGTGCTCCTTCTATGACAACCGTCAGATATTGGTATAACGAGTTAAAGCGGGGGAGAACAACCGTCTTTGATGAGGATCGCCCAGGCCGGCCAGTTGAGGTGACTACAGACGATATGGTTAAGAAAATTGAAAATATCGTTTTAGCCGACCGCCGAATTAAACTTCGAGAAATCGTTGATGCTGTAAATGTTTCAATCGAGAGGGTACAACACATATTAGAAGAAAAATTGGGTATGAAGAAAGTATCGGCGAGGTGGGTGCCGCGTTTACTCACGGAGGAGCAAAAACGGAACCGACTGACTACTTCGGAGCAGTGTTTGGCCGTGTTCAAACGTAACCCGAAGGAGTTTCTGCGTCGTTTCGTGACCGTGGACGAAACGTGGGTCCACCACTACAACCCGGAAATGAAAGAGCTGTCGAAGCAGTGAATTTTACCGGGTGAACCTACTCCAAAGAAAGCAAAAACCGTCCCATCGGCTGGAAAGGTCATGGCGACCGTTTTTTCGGATTCGCAGGGTATTATACATATTGACTATTTAGAAAAGGGAAAAACAATATCAGGGCAGTACTATGCCAATTTATTGGATGAATTTGACGCCGTGTTGAAGGACAAACGACCCCATTTAAAAAAGAAAAAAGTACTGTTTCATCACGACAACGCCCCGGCTCATTCGTCCAGAGTTGTGACGGCTAAATTAGCACAGTTACGCTACGAACTATTGTCTCACCCCCCGTATTCTCCAGATTTGGCCCCATGCGATTTCTTTTTGTTTCCCAACCTAAAAAAATGGCTCCGTGGCAAGCGATTTGGATCAAATGACAAAGTCATTGCCGCCACAGAGGCCTATTTTAATGACTTTCCAAAATCATACTTTTTGGATGGTTTATTGAAGCTTGAGTATAGGTGGAACAAATGTATAGAGTTAAAAGGTGACTACGTAGAAAAATAAATGCATATATACAAAAAAAATGTTTTTTTTTCCCATAAACGGGTACTTATCAAACAGCCTAGGTATGATAAGTTGTAGGAGTTCATATTTGTTGTTACGCATTATGTGGCTCAGGTATTTAACTTATTTTTTATGCTTTTGAGGATCTTACGTTCTTCTGCATCCTCAGCTGTGCTACTTTGGATCTCGTGGTGCGCTTTCTCGCTTTTCTTTTCCAAATATAATATGCGTGTCAATGGTCACCCAAAGATGCCAAAGATCTTGCGAAGTGGAGAAGAAATAGCCGTGTTAGGTGGTATTACGTACTTGCTGCTTAGTAGTTAATTAATTTAAATATTGTTAATTCACTATTTTAAATTGCCATTCACTGTTACTTCCTTCAATTTGATAATGCAGTGGTAGCCACATATATCTTGTAGTTTACTATCCCAGTTCCGCCCCCAGGGCATTCTGCAAACAGCAGTGGAAGCCGACATATGTTCATTATAATGTCGATTGTGTCGTAAAGTGAAACAGGGATAGTAAGGGTTGTGTCGGTTAGATATCACATTCTCGTTTCTACCACGGTTATACTCTGAGGTGCTTTGTTTCTCAGCGGGAGTATTACCACAGAATAAGAATCAGTACAGAAGTCTCACTCAGCAAAGAAATTCAAAGAAATGTCTACTCAATGTGGTTAGCGATATGGTTTAATTTAGCTCACGTCAGACAGAACACAGCACCTTTTCGTTTATATACCTAGACATCCATTGCAAGCCATTTACCACCCCGAGGGGCCGGCTGCGCGCATAGTAATAATGTAGGTACATTTTCGATACCTAAATGGGGAGTGACACAGACCTGGCATTACATGACTAGTGCTTTGCAACCTTGGGCGGGGTTCGACTTGAATGGATGCATACAACAAATAAGGAGCATAAAATTTCTCGAGCTTCTCCGTGCTTCAGATGTTACAGTGTAAGAGGGCTTTTTGACTTAAGGTCCTAAGGCCCCTAAGTGGGGCAGAGGCACAGAATACATAAGAGTCAAACAGAATGGAATCTCACAGCGTCTCCCGCAAATTGGCGTCCCCGCACCTCTCCCCCGCACTTTGTGAGCCTTTGACAGCTCCAAACCAGGGTTTAGTTACTAGTCACGCAATTCGCGACGTCTCTTGTCTTGAGAACTGTCAATCAATAGTAACCATCATGGTGAGAAGTTGCGCATATAATAATTGTTTATCCACCGATTACAACAAAGAACACATATTTCATAGATTTCCAAATGATGAAAACAGCTATATATATAGGTATAATAGCAGACTGGGATACAGCAGGTTAATCTCCTACGTGTCTGAATTAAACAGCAGAAAATACCCGGACTGATCTTTTAACAACGACATTTGGCAGAAGAGTTAAAATAAACGGCAAGTGCGAGTCGGACTCGTACATGAAGGGTTCCGTACCTCCGTACAATGTTTTAAAACGCTAAAAAAACACGTTTTTTTGTATGACGACTCCCTTTAATTTGTAACTTTTTAGTATTTGTTGTTATAGCGGCCACAGTAATACATAATCGCCTAATCGGTGAAAATTTCAAGTGTCTAGCAATTACGGTTCAAGAGATAGAGCCCTGTGACGGACGGACGGACAGATAGACAGATGGACAGACAGCGGAGTCTAAGTAATAGGGTCCCGTTTTCACCCTTTGGGTACGGAACTCTAAAAATGATATTAGTTTGCCACTTACACACATGATAAACAAACAAGCTACTTTAAAGTCAGTCTCCCAACACAATGTCAGTGTCTGGTGTCACCTCACCTAGACCAGACTGAAGTGACGTGTCACTCGGTTCAGTGGACTGGAAGATCGCTATATGTATCGGCAAGTGCTGTTTCTATTACCTATCTAAAATATACACATACTAGGATCGTGCTAACTAAACTTTTATAGGCGAAAGCACAGAATACAGTAAGAGTAAACAGAACGGAATTTCCTAAGGTACGCGCAATTTGCGTCCCCGTTCCCCGCACCCGCACCTCTCTTCCGGAGATTTTGGCCTGTGGCGAAAGTATATTTAATTACTGGCCAAGTGTGTGCGGGCCAGAGTTCTGAACATCACAACATGGAAACTTTATTATCACAGACCTACCACTACTAGATCTGCATAGTGCGTGGCCACCTAAGTGCATCTCTTTCTATCTTTGATTGTTGCCTACACCGATATTTTGCACACGTCACAGGACACACTATGGTAACTAACCCTAAATCACCTTTTAAATGATAAAATCCCTGAAATTAATAACTTTCTTCGATCGTTTTGTGGTTTGTTTGGCCCAGATTTTGACAGTAGGCCAGCTTATAGCAGCCACGCCGATAGAGACAAAAAAACATATCAGCGTTTCTTTCACACTTACGTTGTACTGTATTTGACAGTCTCTTTCTAGCAATATCGTTGCAAGTCTAGTAGTGGTAGGTCTGTGTTTATTATCGACCTTCGAGGCGTATTGGATAACACGCTAGTCCGTCACTCGGAGGTTCTGGGTTCGATGGCCAGCCAGGGGAAAGTTGGAAAATGGTCTTTTTAAAATTGTCCTGGGTCTTGGGTGTTTGTCAATGAATGTATTTATTATAAACTATAGTTAGTATCGCTGAGTTAGTATCTCATAGTAGAAGTTTGAACTTACTTTGGGGCTAGTGTGTGTTTTCTTTACGTATCCGATTCTTCGTCCAAGAAATTAGCCTTCTGTTTTTACAAGCTTTTATTTTTAGCTTGCTTTGTTGTTTTTTTTGTTGGTGGTCAAATCTTGCAATTTAAATTTGACCCACTTCCCGGTTTCTGATTGAGATGAAATTTTGTATTCTTATGTTCGGTTTCGGTTTCGGTCGAGTTTCGGCAAAAAAATGGTTTCGGTTTAGTTTCGGTTTCGGCGGCAAACATGCCGAAAATACGACCGAAACCGAAACTGCATTCGGGAGTTCTCGGGCTGTGCTCGGTCATGTTCGGCGCGGTAAATTCCAAGCGCCGAAGACATTTTGCGGCGTCCACGAGCCTAATAATGTTGTGACTGGCTTGAGTTTGCAGTTCGTTTTGTTTGTTGTAAATTTTCCTATGATTAATTTCGAATTTGGTAAGTTTTATCATAGGATATAGCATAAAAGTAGGTAGTAAACATTTATAATAACGTTTTCTTTATTTTTGACGTGACAACGTCTTAAATTAGGTTGCGGCTGGGAGTCACTTATGAAAAAGTGTAACGCTCGGTAACGTTACGATGAGTCACCGAACGAGAGAGAGGCCCGCCGAATGCCTTGCGTCTCTCTCCCACTCAACTATGATCGGTCTGTACGTTGTCACGTAAAATCTTCGCCCGTAAAACCGACTTTACAGGCAACCATTTTTTTCCTTTAAAACATGATCCTTGTAAGTCAGTTTCGGTTTCGGCCGAAACTGAGACCGTTGCCGAAATTCGTTTTCGGTTTCGGTTTCTGTCTTAAAAATCAGTTTCGGTCGGACACTAGTGGCTAATGTTAATCAGATGACAATGCAATGTTATTATGACGATTATGATTACGCTGATACTTGTTATCCCGGGCCTACTGAGGAGCAACTTGATAAGCTTGAGCGTCTCCAGAACATGTTTATTCGATACATATATGGCCTTCGTAAATATGATCATATTTCTCATTTTCGCAATGAACTCAAGTGGCTTCCGATCCGACGTCGCCGTGACTGGCATACCCTGTCAATGTTATACACAACTCTTTTCAATCCTAACTCTCCTAACTATCTACGAGAATTTATTTATTCTATTTAGTGAGTCTCAAGGGCGTCCACTACGCAGCGCTGAAAACCTTCTTTTAAGAATTCCTGCTCACTCCACCGACTTTTACTCGCGGTCTTTGTCTGTTCGAGCCGTACGTCTATGGAACTCACTACCACTTACTATCCGACGCGCCCAAACGCTAGCCAGCTTTAAATCCCAAGTAAAATCGCATTTTCTATCCTAATGAAAGGTAATTTCCTTCCCTTGTTTCCACTTAGTTTCTTCATTTTGTCCTGTTATGTTTTCTTTGTGTAAGTTGTATGTATGTATTTAAGTATTAGGTGTATGTATGTTTATTATAATTATTGTATATAAGTATGTTTATTATATTGACCACCCCGCACTACCTAATTTCCCATCATTTTTTCTATATAAACGAGGTTGCCTGGAAGAAATTGCTTAGCGATAAGGCCGCCTTTTGCGCATTTTCTAATTTTTAAGATAATTATGTTCTGTTTTTTACTTTTGTGCAATAAAAGGTATTGTATTGTATTGTATGACAAGAAGCTGATGTGATGATGGACCTCTCCTTTCTTTTAAATATCAAGGAGAGAAAACTCGGAGTAATACGAGTAAAGAATTAAGCTCCAAACTTCAAGCATCAAATGGAATGTAAAATCTGAGATACGTCACGGACGGGTGCTGATACGTAATACGTGACCCAAAAGTCGGAGGATATTGGCGGATAGTACCAAATACCCAGCCAGTATTTCTCAGTTTAATACTTTTGCCTTGCCGTTGCTTTGAAACCGATATTGATTGAGGTAGAAATGATAGACTTCTTGACAGTGTTATTGAGTAAATTCACACATTACTGTATGCGCCACGATTCTGTATATTGATAGATAGATAGATACTTTATATTGTATGCTCAACTATAGCTTTTTACTAGCTTTTATTAAGTATCACCTGTCCCGTTGCCTGTGTGTCCGTAATCAAATGTTTTTGGCATCTTTGGGTGACCATTGACATGCATGTTATATTTGGAGAAGAAAAAGTGGGAAAGCGCACCCCGGTCTCCGAAGCAGCACAGCTAAAGATGCAACCTGGAACGCGCTTAGATGAAGAAGGAGAGCCTGAGGCGGTAAGGCCCTGGCCATTTTTAGCGTAATAGTCGGCATGAAGATGGAAAAGGGAAATTAAAATAGTGATGGGTTGCGCATCGCCTATTCATATGATTCAGATTCTCGCCCATTATTCATGATTCCCTCGATCGGCTTTCACACATCTTGTGATATAATAGAGAACGTGATATCCTTACGGATAAACGTATGAACGTATCGGTTCTTATCTGTAAGTTGTAAGCGACATATACTCGAATTGTTCGAACAAAGCACTCTACGATATTGCCGCTACGCCGTGACGTGGGTAACCAGGTGAGGCACTCGTGAAAGTACGTATATCGAGTCATTCCTTAATTGAAGCACCAGTAGCGGTGCTAGGTGTCAGGGACCGCCGACGGATTCACGCCTGAGGGGGCGTCGCAAAATGGTTTGTGGGACCTCGACCTGTCCCATGTTGGGCGCCAATGTGGGACCTCGACCTGTCCCGGCGCTCTAGGCGAGTTCCCACATAGAACATAGTAAGAAACTAAGTAGAATAAAAGATAGAGGTGGAAGACATAGACTCACAGCGACAGATTATATTAAATTTATTTATATGCTTTGAATAATATTTATAAAGGTAAAGCAGATAAGATCAACTAAGCAACCAAAAATAGTACTATAAAAGACCATAGAACGTTTTTTGAAAAACTATTTTTATTCCTATAAGTATAATCTCAAAGAAAGCTTCTGCTGTTTGAAAGTGGCGTAGTTATGTCACTCATCCATGTTAAAACGAATCTATAGCTGTGTTGCACATGACATTTCAGTCCATTACAATCGATGTAATAGCACAGGTAATAGTCAATCACGGCTCAAAATAATAATGTAGTGGCTTCCATAGATAGTATTTTTTTATATTATACAAGATGTTATGATTCCCTTCACGTCACATATTCATTCACCGTTCATTCTTTTTATTCGATTCGTGATCGTGCAGACTGCAGAGTGAAAACAAATAATAAAATTAGATACATATACAATACAATAAATTATCAAGGTAAGATTTTGTTTGTAATATGTCTATAATACGATGGAAATGATGTGCGGCCGCAGTTTTATTGATAATGTATGGTTAGGTTTACTGTAAATTTTAAGTGCCCCCTCTAGTTATTGAGTTTTTAACTAAATATTTTAAAATATTAATCGCCTTTAAGTTTTTAGCTACTATAGTACTGTTGTAACATTGTTCTTACTGTCATCGTGGATTCAAACCAACATCGGGGTACCGTATGAATAACTATAAAACCTTTTTTCACAACCAATTACATTTTGCTTTGGCTGGTTTTTGGATTTACTGCTTCAAATATATATCTATAAATCACATGTCACAACTTTTTTGTTTAAAAAAGTTGACTAATAACGTATTGTATATTATTTTCAGTGTTATCCAATAAGAAAATGTTAAATGTAATTTTTTTTTTCTGGTGTCGAGGTTGCGGTATTATGGCTATTTACGACCATTTTCCTTCCATTTTTGCTATCAAAAATCATTATTAAGTAAACAACAAAAATAACTACTCATTTTTTTTCTTGACTCTTCTGAAACCACTTTAGTCACCACCTTAGTCTAAGCTTTATTTCAGAAAAGGCAAAAACTTGTTCTTGTGAAAAGTGACTATTTTCTGATCAGCATAAGGACACTTTTTACAAAAATACGGGCGTTTTACGAATTAGTTCATCAGGGGTAAAATAATATTATACTCTTTTGCAACAGGACGTTTTGCGAATTATTTCTTTGTTGCCGGATTATACACGTGCAGTCCATACGTCAAAATTTGTACTGAACGCACGTGATCCGACTGGCGTCGAATGTAATCGAGTGCGGCGATGCATTCTAAACTTTGACTCGATCCTTTTATACAAGTTGGCTTGAAGACAAATGCAGAGTTTTACTTACTTATTAGTAATATTCTATGGCAGGGTGCTACAACTTGTTTCATAAAAAGTGTTAAATGCTTCGATCATCTATGATCGAAGGTTAAATGGGATCAGATCTCATACATACATACACACAATACTAATTACGTCGTTATCCCTAACGGGGTAGACTGAACCTAGGGCGTGAAAATGGAAAAAGGTAATCAAAATAGTGATATGTTGATATGCGGCATGGCCTATCGACATGATTTAGATTCTCGTCAATCACGTGACTCAGCTGTCACGGGAAGAGAATATCGCGTTTCACTGTACCGTGGTTTGACGAAAATGCACTTCTGACCAGTAAGTCCTAAACATCAGGAGGAAAAACTCGGCGCGTCACCGCAAGTTATCGATCAACAGCCGCCTGGCAAAGCCCCGTATCTGATGCTACTGTGTTATGTAAAGTGCCTTTTTTATTTGCCAACTTTGTATTCAAACGGTCCGAGCCGGGAAACAGCGTTAATATTTATAAACATACCCGGGAAAATCCCCCAATTACCTGAGGCTGTGTTAAGGATGTCAATCGCTAAGAAATCGAAATGTTTTATCATGTTAATGACTATCTGATCAAAATTCTTGGAAGTAGTGGAAGAATAGAATAGTTGTAATTTTTTAAAATATAATAATGTAAAATCTATACTAATATTATAAAGCGGAAGAGTTTGTTTGTTTGTTTGTTTAAACGCGCTAATCTCAGGAACTAATGGTCCGATTTGAAAAATTATTTTTTTGTTGGCAAGTCCATTTATAGAGGAAGGCTTTAGGCTATATAACATTACGTTCCGACAACCACGCGAACGAAGTCGCGGGCACAGCTAGTATAATATAAGTATATGATAAGAATAAGTGTGAATCTGTAATTGCAACGTTTTGCCACTGGGCTACCGAGCTGTACGTGAAGTATTCGACTCTGTGCTTTTATGTGTTCTTGGGATTTTTGGATAGCATTTTGCCTAGGAAGCTAGATAAGCTGAAAGCTAAGTTTTCCACTTCCAAGTAAATGATCTGAAGTTAACAATACAGATACATTATCACTTCTCTATTCCTAACGGAGTAGACAGTCTAGGGCTGTAAGATACAATGGCTACGTTTAGTGTGATGGTGGTAAAGTCAACTATAAAATGTAAATAATTAAGTATAGGGTGCGAACCCTATACTTTTCCATACAAACGTAGTCTATCTTTCATTTTGAAATGACATGATTTCGGCAGTATTTTTAATTTTAAAGAAATTCAATGAATATTCTTGCAGAAGTTTATAATTTACCAACCCTACCTGTTTTAGAAATATCTATTCCCAAATTGCATAATTTTGCCGTAATTTGACATGTTGTTTCAAAATAATAAACGGGCAAGTGCGAGTCGGACTCGAAGACATGAAGGGTTTCGTACCTCCGTACAATGTTTTAAAGCGCTGAAGAAACACGTTTCTTGTATGATGACCCCCTTTAATTTTTAACTTTATCTTATTTTTAGTATTTTTTATAGTGGTCATAGTAATACATAATCGGTGAAAATTTCAAGTGTCTAGCTATTACCGTTCAAGAGATAGAGCCCTGTGACAGACGGACAGACAGCGGAGTCTCAGTAATAGGGTCCCGTTTGCACCAATTGGGCACGGAACCCTAAAAACGACTACCTTTGTATAAGAAAGTCTGATTCTATTTATGGTAACACTCTTAAGTGAACAAAGTATCCAGAAAAAGTACTAAAGTTTTTGAGGCTTGGAGTGGAATTCTTGGACAAGTTTGTAAGTCACCAACCCTAGCTGTTTCTAAATTATTTATTCGTTACGTTGTAATTAGTTGGCTGTAATTTATTTTTAATAAGACTTGTTATTCTACGAGTATTTCAAAATATGAAATGTTTAGGGAGAACATCGCCGTCTTATCCAGTGTAATGTAATTTATTACAACAAAAGAACACCGCCCTTCATCTTTTTATAGGAAATAATGAAAGGTTCTTGAACATTTTTCTTAAATATTATACATTCTTTGTATGACATACAACGAGGAAGGGACATTCCCGTAATAAATCGAATCGGGCTGGCTATACTAGATCACTAAATTATAATGATATTAAAATAAAAGTACCAAGAAACCAAAAAAAAAATTCGACATTTCCATACAAATCGCCCGGGCGGCTCCACACTTTTTAATGGAAATTCCGATTTTGTTTTTGTTCTTTGGCTGTTATTTTAATTTCATTATAAGTACTATAACGGTCTAGTATAGACCGTCGTTTGATTTATTACGGGTATGTCCCTTCCACGTTGTATAACGTCTTACAATATATACCGAAACTATTTAGAGTGTAGATGAAGCGAAAGAGGTCTGTCAAGATCGTAGCAAGTGGAGGTCCATAGTCTCTGCCTACCCCTGTGGGAAACAGGCGTGATAGTATGTATGTATGTATGTATGTATGTATGTATGTATTTAGAGAGTGAATTCACTTCATGATAGTAATCAATATTCCTCAAAGAACATAATATCGAAATATAAAAAAAAAATTTGGCTTCCCATACAAACTAGGATCAGCTGATCGGTCAACTTGTATGGGAGTCAAAAAAATATTTTTCATATTTCGATATTTGTTCCTTGGGGAAAGTTGTTCAGTATCATGAACTGATTCCACCAATTAAATAGTTTCAGCATATTTGTAAGACCCTGTATAAATACGTATCTTATTAACTTCCATGCTGGTCTGGAAGCAAAGAAAAAACTTAGCATGTACCTACTAGCTGCTTCTCTTTCAGCGCAGATCGTAGAAGCTGATCGAGGGAATGACCGAATTTGCGAATCATGTTAATTTAATAAATTAAGGCAATGCGGCTAGCAACCCATCACTATTTTGTTTTTTTTTCACCACCCACCATCACGCTAAAACGGGTTCCTCATGAAAGATTTCTTTGACATTTGTACGCGATTTGCGCGCGTGGTCTTGACTTAAATTATTTGGTACTGTTAATAGAATAAAACGTTACAAAATAATGCCACTTGTCATTGATCACATTCACTTTGAACGTGATTTTAGATTTATTAATGCAGAACAACGGATATTATGAGCACTATTTGACTCCAAGGAACTATGACGTCATAAATCGATAATTCATACAAATCACATAGAAAATGTTTGTTTTTGACGTTAAGAAAAAAAAGATTTGACTTGAAAATAGCGTATTTTGCATTTGTATTAATTCCAAAATTATGAGTGGTCAAGACCTCTCACGCAAATCATTCGTTGTGTGACTCCCGTCTCCCGTTTCAAAGATAGCACTCCAGGGATAAATAATTCAAAATGTTTTGCATTTGTATTAATGTCAAAATTATGAGTGGTCAAGACCACTCACGCAAATCATTCGTTGTGTGACTCCCGTTTCAAATATAGCACTCCAGGGATAAATCATTCAAAACGTCTATATTCAGTTGCTAGGTGATTCCAAGGTTGCATGGCACGGCTTGAATCGATCGTGACTTCAGAGTGTATGGGTCAGCCATTGATATCAGCCTGCCTTCCTAATGAGTTTGTTTTCAAAAGGTAGATTTCCGTACGTACGTAAGCTTTTACCTCGCTGGATGCAGAACCTTTAATTCACAAGCTGAACAAAGCTTATAAACATCAATGAGACCTCTTCAACCCGTCGGGCCAGCGTGGAGACTTTAGGGCCAAATCCTCTGACTGCTCTGGCTAATATATGGCTCTGGTAGTACAGAGAGGGTCATGCTCCTGCAGTGGAGACTAAAAAAGACCTGATGATGATGATGACATAAACATTACACGTAATGTACATGAAATTATTGATGTGTAAAAGTGCCTGCGATGGCCTAATTACTGTATAAATATTTGATTATTTGATTCTTTATCAAATATACTATGAATTTAATTACATACTAATTTTAAAAATTTAAAATTTAAAATTTGTAATTTAAAAAAATTAGTATGCAATTAAATTCATAGTTAATAATTTTGAGGTTTTGTTGGATTCATATTGTTACTTCCTACGGCTGAATGAATGGGCAAGAATTACTATATACTTATATTAACTTTCGATTGTGTTCAACTTAAAGCAAACTAATTCCCAAGATATATACTCTTACATACATAGGATAATGAATTCCTAATTAGTTATAATTTAAATGTCAGCGTATATTGTTACACGTGTACATATAATTAACATACTCGTATTCAAGGACATAATATAGACGTAAATTGATTGTGTCTGTCTCCAAGTCTTCCCGTGGATGTCGTATAAGGCGACCTAGGAAACACAAGCTAAACCAAGCTTATAAACATCAATGAGACCTCTCCAACTCGTCTGGCCAGCGTGGAGAGTGTAGGCCAAATCCTCTGGCTGCTCTGGCTAATATATGGCTCTGGTAGTACAGAGAGGGTCGTGCTCCTTCAGTTGAGACAGAAAAAGACCTAATGATGATGACGATTGTGTCTGGCTGAGTGACCAGCATAAGCTCGGATAACAATATCTTGTAAAGGCATCCGCAAATAAAATTGTATTGGACGAGGAATTTCATACCGGAACCTACTGACCCGTTTAGTGGGTGCCAACGTCATACAAACTATCAAAGGAACAAAAATACAATTTTAATACTTACTTACCTAGTCTTCTTCTTCATCTAAGCGTGTTCCCAGTTGCATCCTCAGCTATGCTGTTTCGAAGCCCGGGGTGCGCTTTCCCGCTTTTTCTTCTCCAAATATAACATGCATGTCAATGATCACCCAAGGATGCCAAAGACCTTGCCAAGTGGAGAAGAAAATGCCGGAACAGTTAAAATGATTTGGCTGTAATTTTACGACCGGCCGCCTGCCTGACGTCAACCCTCTTTGGGAATGTATTTGTGCGAAAAGTTTTACAAACGGCCGCCTTCCGACGTTTACCCTCCTTGGGAATACAATTGTAGCACGAGATGTTTGTGCTTAGTCCTTAAGTCGCCTCTTACGACATCCACAGTAAGAGATGGAGTGGTCCTATTCTAACCCGGAACCACACGGGTGACTCACTTACCTAGTATCACTGGTATGACTCCATAGATTCATAGTAACATACTCGTATATACCTACTACTACTACAAACGAAACAATTTATCTGTACACACGTCGATGTGTGAGATTTATACTTAGGGTATAACGTGAAATTATATTGTTGCTTTGCTACCTGTTTTTATCATTTGGAAATCTATGAAATATGTGTTCTTTGTCGTAATCGGTGGATAAGCAATTATTATATGCGCATCTTCTCACCATGATGGTTATTATTGATTGACAGTTCTCAAGACAAGATACGTCGTGTATTGCGTGCGGCTAGTAACTAAACCCTAGTTTAGAGCACAGAAAGGTACAGAAAGTGCGGGGGAGAAGTGCGGGGACGCCAATTGGCGGGAGACGCTGTGAGATTCCATTCTGTTTGACTCTTATGTATTCTGTGCTAGTATGTAAACGTATCCTACCTACCTTCCGCAGGTTTATTTATTTATTTATTTATTTACCAATTTATGTACACGGACAATATATACAGAGAATACATAAACGAAAAGTTGTACAAAGGCACTACTTATCTCAAAAGAGATCTCTTCCAGTAGGCCCGTGAGAGGAGATGTTCATATATGAAAGGCATACAGGCGTGTTCGTTAAATAAAGGAAGAAGAAATTAACATACTATGAAACTACAGATAAACATACATATACATATGTTATATACATACTTATATAAATACATATGTCTATTTAGAAATGAAGGTTTGCTATTAATTTGTGAGCTGCCGAAGCGAGCGAAGCGTCTCAGTTTCGAGATTGGTCAAAAATGCTTTTGTCCGTCAGTCTGTCTGTCTGTCGGTTTGTTCTCGCCTACAGGTCGCATTTGTTAACCGATTCTCGTGAAATTTTACAAGCAGGTTCGAATAGTTTTTTTTTATCGATTCAGTTTTTGGAAATTTTTCAAATAGGCGGAGGAGATATGGGGGTTTAAAACGTAAAAAATTTAAAGTTAAAATTTCTAAAATTTTCAAATATGTCATGAATGTTTTTTGTTATAGGTTATATTATTTATTAACCCTTTCACCGCGAGTCTCGAGAAGGATATCCATAGTTTTTTGTCTTTTAATAATGTTATACTGTCGTGTGAAATTTACGTTGAATGTTTTAAAATGTAATTCTCTTTCTTTATTTATGTCATATTTTCTTGAAATAAATGTTCAAAAAGTTCGATTTCAACACATAATTAACATTCAAAATGTTATCGCAATAAATGTTAGAATAGGACATTTTGAGAAAATAACTTTGTAAGATGAGGTAGACGGGATCTCTTTATATATCATATTTTCTTGAAATAAATTCTCAAAAAGTTTTTTTTCAACACACAATTAACATTCAAAAATTTATCGCGAAGAATATTACAATGGGACATATTGAGAAAAGAACTTTGTTAGATAAGATAGACAGATCTCTTTATACAACGTGGAAGGGACATACCCGTAATAAATCGAACCACGAGCTATACTAGATCACTTAAGTATAATGAAATTAAATTAACAGTCAAAAATCAAAAAAAAAAAAACGACATTCCCATACAAATCGTCCGGGCGGCTGCACACTTTTCTATGGAAATGCCGAATATTTTTTTGTTTTTGGCTGATAATTTAATTTCATTATACTATATTAATCTAGTATATACCGTGGTTCGATTTATAACGGGTATGTCCCTTCCACTGTGTATATGTCACATTTTCTTGAAATAAATTCTAAAAATGTTCGTTTCCGATTTCAACACACACTTAACATTCAAAAATGTATCGCAAGGAATGTTAGAATAGGTCATATTGAGAAAAGAAGTTAATCAGATAATCAGAATCCCTTATTTACCCCCTTTAAGAGTAGCATTAATGTATTGTATAGCTAATTAAGTAATCCAAACCTCGGATATCAATAACGTGGCCTGGTAAAGGCATCAGCAAATTAAATTTTAATGGATGAGAAATTCCATACCGGAAGCGGAACCCTCTGACCCCGTTAGAATAGTGTGACTTATGCCAGATACCCTGGGCATAGGCTTCTGTGGCATTTTTTAATATCAGCTCTGTACGACATGCAGGCTTCAAAGTATTTTATTTTTTTTTCTTTACGAGATAGCATGGCATAGATAGAGAGTCGTTTGTCAAGTGTTGACGACCTCTGTGGCCTAGTGGCCATCACGCCAGGCTGTCACACTGGTCCAGGTTCGATCCCCAGTTAGATCAAGATGGAAAATGATCATTTTCAGATTGGCCTGGGTCTTGGATGTATATCTATATACGAGTATGTATTTTTTATAAAATATAGTATCTTTGAGTTAGTATCCCATAACACAAGTCTCGAACTTACTTTGGGGCTAGCTCAATCTGTGTGATTTGTCCGTATCATCAGTTTGTATATCTCATAAGGATGAAATAAAACATTTTTTAAACAACACTTTCTTTTTATACAACGTGGAATGGACATACCTGTAATAAATCGAACCACGGTCTATACTAGATCAATATAGTATAATGAAATTAAAATAACAGCAAAAAAACAAAAATATTTTTTTGATATTTTGACTGTTATTTTAATTCATTATACTTCAGTGATCTGGTATAGCCCGTAGTTTGATTTATTACGGGTATGACCCTTCCACGTTGTGTAAAAAGAAAGTGTTGTTTAAAAAAATGTTTAATTTCATCCTTATAAGATAGACAAACTTGACTCATTTCATAAAGAGTAGTTTTCTTGAAATTAATAAACTATAAAAAATTTGGATAAACTTTAGTAGAACAGGTCATTTGGAAAAAAGACGTTATGAGACAAGATACTCATAAAGACCCAAAAAATAGAGTAAGACACAAATAAATGAGGGTAGTATTTGCCTGTGTTTTTTCCCGGACATTTTATACGAAACAACAAATAACACTATTACACAAAAAAACAGCAAGAAAATTCGTTATTGAATGAAGCAGTAGTTAGCATTTCAAATATGTATTGGCATGAAGAAATGTGAGCGCGGTAGGGACATCTTGCTATTTCTTTCGTACAAGTGAAACCTAATGGCAGTGACGTCATATGCCATGTTCGTGCATTCTGTTTCTTTAGATTTAAAAGGCTTATAACTAATTATTTTTGAGCGGTTAAAAAATTCTTAGGACATGATGAATTGATGACGCCGTCTCTCGGGAAATACAGAATTAACTCAACAAAAGTTTGTAATCCATTGTCCTTAATAAAGACCTAAGAAGTCATAACAACAGAAGTTCTCGGTAGTTGACAAATTGACAAGGGCTTACAAGTTTCCAAGTTTTGGGCTTAAGGGTTCAAAAGGAATATAAAATGTGCCGATTTCTCGCTAAAGCAAAACTTGGAAGTTGAAATTCTCGCCCATTTGTTTCTAGATTGGTCTATTCCTTTAAGAAATTATGTTTTGAAGTGTTGTTATCGGAGAATTAAATTTGTTTTTATTTTCTTATTCAAGAACTTTGATTTCCCTGGGTGTCTGTCTGTCCGTCTGTCCGTCTGTCCGTCTGTCTGTCTGTCCGTCTGTCTGTCTGTCCGTCCGTCTGTCTGTCCGTCAGTTACAGTTACTCTCTAGAACCTTAATAGCTAGACACATGAAATTTTCACCGATTATGTATTATTGTGGCGGATATAACAACAAATACTGAAAATAAAATGTAGTTAAAAATTAAAGGGGGTCGTCATACAAGAAACGTGTTTCTTCAGCGTTTTAAAACATTGTACGGTGGTACGGAACCCTTCATGTACGAGTCCGACTCGCACTTGCCCGTTAATTAAACTATTATCTTGCTGTTTTAAGCAATAAACGATAAAAAGCTGTTGTTTAAACGAGCGTGTTTGTAAAAAAATATGTTTAATATGGTCTAATTTTCCGTTTCAATATCTGATCGTACACCATCATAGTTATTTTCACAATCGAGCGACATATATCTATGCGTAGGTATGCATAGCGGACGCTAGATTGTAAAGATAAGATTGTGAACAAAAATATAGTGGGGTCACTGTACTGTATTGAATACTTTGATTAAAAATAATATCCAAATAATTATTTGGATGTATTAAAATTATTACTTTAAAATTTTATTTCATTTTTAAAAACAGGAAAACTACCTAAACCTTGAACGCTTCTAGCCATTGTACGATTCAAAGTATATTTTTGCATAACCAACACAGCTTGTAAAACGATTATGCGAAAATATACTATACAACATTAGTTCAGTACCTATGAATAAAAATATTAATGTTTGTAATTATACTATCAATAGTTAAAATTTATTATTTTACCTAAACATTAGGCTGTACGAAAAACCGCGGGCTGCTTGCAGCCTGCGCAACGGACGAAAAGCTAGTTTATTAGTTTAATTTACGAAAATAAATATTCCCTTTATTATGTAAACTAAATTATGAGATTACCCAAAAAAGTTGTATATCGCCCCCGAGCTAGCAACATTATGAGGGTGTAAAGAGCGGTAAGTGCGGGACGTACGCCATGTTTTCGGACACAACGCATTGCATGCAATTATGGTAGAACGCGACTTCTGTAGTATATTACTTCTGTGGATTTATTACAGAATTGTAAAAAAATACTAATGGGTTTTTTTGTTATACTTATCCAGTTTAAAAAAAATAATATTTTCGAAGTTTCGCATTCAAATCTTGGTTGCTATACCTTGGTAGCTAGTCTACGGATAAACTTTGACCTACGAAATGACTGTTTAAAACTAAGATTTAAACAGTTAATATTTGCTTTGGAACAATAAAGTGTATAATTAATCAATAAATTTTTATACCTTCACTTTAATGCAGATTTTTTTGTGTGATGTTGAAAAATATACAAATTGGTCAAAAAGTTGTGTTTGATTGCAAAAGCTCTACCGAAATCCAAGGTATAAAATAAAAATTCTAAAATTAATGGTAAAATATACCTATAAATATTTATATGTATTTTGAAAAGAGTGATATGGACATAATATATTTTTCTATGTAAGTACATAGAAAAATATATTGTCCCTATCACTCTTTTCAATATTTGACATAGCAAGAACAAGATAAAACATATTTCAAACAAAATAAACCTTAGCAAACGTTAGGATTTTTTTATGAATCTTTTACAAGAAGTATTTTACATAAGAAATATTTCGTAACAAAACAACGGTGATTTTGAAACAATTCTTCATATATTTACGGCTGAGTGCACAAAGTGATTTATGTTTTTCTTACTTGAAAGTTACAGAGCGAGTACTCGTGTCTCAGTACAAGAACGCGAATCTCATTTCGCATACCATCTTGTGATCATAAATCTCACGACGGAGTATAAATATATGTATAAACATTTTTACACTGGCACCATGGTATATTTGCATTAATAACCCTTTATGAGGCAGTAGGTATATTTAAAAAAATATGATTTTGGACCTTATTACCAAGACATAAGGTTCAATTTTAAGTGGCAATATATTTGCCACTGCCTTATAAACGGATAATAAACTTTCATGACACCCGTGTGGTTCCGGGTTAGAATAGGACCACTCCATCTCTTCCTGTGGATGTCGTAAGAGGCGACTAATGGATTAAGCACAAATATCTTGTGCTACAATTGCATTCCCAATGCTGGTCTGAGAGAAAAGAAAAAACTTAAAATGTACCAGCTACTTCTCTTTGTTAAAGCCGATCGATGGAATAGGCGAGAATCTGGGGGTTACTTCATAAAATAATACGATAGTAGTCCTATTTGAGTCCTATAGTGACGTCCTATTTCTATGTCAAATCAAATTAGACTTTATCGTTATGTTTTAAGAGCCCGTACTACCCTAAAGTTCTCAGAGCGATCTTAAATATTATCAATATTAACGAAATACTCATTACTCAACTTAGAAATACAAACTCTTAGGTAAATTGAGTCGATCTACGGTATGGCCTTTACCCACTGCGCCCGATTCTATTCACCGATACGTTCTAGAACGCATGTTGAGAACGGATCGCTGGATCGGATCGCAACGCAATATCATACGTTCTGCGATACAAGTAATCGTCCATCCTTCTTCAACCGCACCGCGGTCACGCGTTTTCTGCCTCCGGAGACGATCGGCGTGCGATCCATGGAACGCATGCAGGTTGGCAGTGGGGCGTACATATGCGGCCTTTGGTTATAGTGATCGCATGCGTTCAGATCATATCGGTAGATCGGATCGGGCTCTATGGGTAAAGGCCTGTAGCCCTACGTAACACTCACACCCGGACGCGTGTGTCCGAACGTTGTATCTTATTGGTTGTTTGACACTTTGCTCCAAAGTCCAAATGTATCAAGCTTCAGGCATGAATGAGCATAATTTCAATTCAATCGCAAACTTGACTTCTTGTTTCTCATTTGACATAATTAATGTTTTCGTTATAAATAAATCCCACTCACAGGAGCTTTTAGCTTTAATTTCCTGCCTGAGGCAAAATAAAATAAACTTTTCTCGTTATCTACCAAGTAAATATTAATATTGTTTTCGTACACGGCTAAAATGTCGCTAAACTGTTGTTTATGAGTTCGCTTAGCCCTGGAGCATGTAACTAAATTTAAAATATATTTCCTTTATTTTTCAAGAACACGGTTTTTTTAAAGAATAAAATTTTAAGTAAACACAAGAAAACTAACTAAACTAAACTTAATGATTACTTAACCTACTTATATTAAAGAAGCCCAGAAAGCGGCCTTCGCAGCATTGCTACGATGTATAGCAATTCTAGGGGTAGTAGAGCTTTTGGGCCAGATTCTTCCATACTTGCGTGGAGGAAAAGAAAAAACATAATGTACCTACTGCTTCTCTTCCCGTGCAGATCGTAGAAGCCGATCCAGGTAATGGGCGAAAAAACGAATCATGTAATATAATAGGCGATGCGGCTAGTTAACCATCACTATTTTGATTCCTTTTCCACCTTCTTGCCCATCATCACGCTGAAAGTGGCCTTTGAGTCTTGCGGCCCTGGGAAAAGTTGTTCAAAATGAAAGAGTGAATAACTCCTTAAAATATTTCTACTAATTTAAAATAAGCTTGTATATATTAATTATTATAAATTATCAGAACACTTTATAAGTAACTAGCTGCTAATACCACGGCGTAGCCCGCGTCATTTTTTTTTTAAATGTCAGAATTTTATACAAACTTTCATCCTCTATTTTACACTTTTGAAATTTTTTTTTGGAAATAGTGATACAATAAACTTTTGAACCGAGAGCTCATATGTATTTTTTTACATTTCTAACTTTAAATTTGACCAACTTTCATACAAACTTTCAACCCTCATTTTAACCTCCTAAGGGGTGAATTTCCTAAAATCCCTTAGTACACACTTAGGAACGCTTGTGCAATTTTGTATGCTTCTAGCTAGACATGTTCTAGACCCAGCGGTTCCAGCTGTACATTGATAAATATGTCAGCCAGTCAGTGTTTTCTTTTATACAACGTGGAAGGGACATACCCCGATTACTTGTTATGTATATGCGTTCTAGAAGTTCTAGAACGCATGTTGAGAACGGATCGCTGGATCGGATCGCAACACAATATCATACGTTCTGCGATACAAGTAATCGTCCATCCTTCTTCAACCGCATCGCGGTCACGCGTTCTCTGCCTCTGGAGACGATCGGCGTGCGATCCATGGAACGCATGCAGGTTGGCAGTGGGGCGTACATATGCGGCCTTTGGTTATAGTGATCGCATGCGTTCAGATCGTATCGGTAGATCGGATCGGGCTCTGTGGGTAAAGGCCTGTAGCCCTACGTAACACACCCGGACGCGTGTGTCCGAACGTTGTATCTTATTGGTTGTTTGACACTGGTTCCATTTATTACGGGTATGACCCTTCCACGTTGTATACAGGCTGACTTTTTATTCACCACAAAAATTTTTCGTCCTCCTATACAAAATCCGTTTGGCTGAGCGCTGATTTGTTTGGGAGGACGAAAAAATTTTATCGATTTTTAATAACTTTTCTATAAAAAGTAGTTCAGTACTATCATGGACTGAACTTGCTCCATAAATTTTGCAGGTGGATAAAAAGTCAGCCTGTATACATATAAAAGATTAGTTATTTACGTGTTTTCGGGTAAAATAAGTATTGACTGTGTAGGTCGTTAGTTTCGCAGTTGGATCGTCCCGTAATCGACCTAGATTGGACTTCTCGCTTTACCGTAAATATTTTCTGTCTGACTAAAATAGATGTAAGCCTATCTAGAGCCTAGACGACAAGGTCATGGTTATGATTGGGTAATAATGCGCGAGGGTATCATTAGTGTTACATGGTATTTGACATTATAATGGTCCTTGTTTGATTTAGCTTGTGAACTTTATGCTGTCTGTGTACTCTATATTAGGCGAACATGTCAGTGGTGGTTTTACCAACAGGCAGCCTAGGGCGGCAGATTTTAGAGGGCGGCAAATTTGAGGCCAATTTGTCCCCCCCCCCCCCCCCCGTGCCTCGCCCGCAGTTAACTCGCAGTTACCCAACTAACAAATTAACGTTGTATAAAATTTGAGTAAACGTTTCCCATTTCCTGCTGGTTCTATAAGGTTGATCGTGTACGTAGTTGTAGACGTCGGAAAATTCGTGTCGTGGCCCTTACCAAAATGGTCACAACGCGTTGTGGCAATCACAGAACGATTGGATCTAGGACTTGGTAGTAGCAAAAT
This sequence comes from Acrobasis repandana, assembly GCA_963576875.1. Classification (NCBI taxonomy): domain Eukaryota; kingdom Metazoa; phylum Arthropoda; class Insecta; order Lepidoptera; family Pyralidae; genus Acrobasis; species Acrobasis repandana. The sequence goes on along the minus strand of OY756233.1, from coordinate 3,698,573 downwards.
TTTAAATAATGTCTCCGTTTTCTTTAAAATGATTTATTTTAAATGGGGGCAGCACTGGACCCCGGAAAATTTAGGTACGGCCTTAACAAAATGGCGGATTTTTGTAAATTTCTTGTTCATAAAGCTACAAGTCCAAAACACAAAACCTACGTAGTTCTCGTTTGCATACGCAAACGATATCATTCGATATGAACAAACAACACCAAATGGTTCAGCAAGTTTCAGAGATAATTTGTTCATTAGTTTGCATAATTTATTCGGTTGAAACGAAACCAAATTGATTCAGTACGTGTGTGATTTTAAAGCGGAGCAGTAACGGGAGCCCTGTTTGTTTATCCACAAACGTTTCAATCTTAATTACCTCCCAGTAAACAAATACTGCTCGGGTTCGCAGCTTTGGGACACAGAGTAGACAAATATACTAAGCTTTATACAATGGTACGGTTGTCCTGTAATTACGTGAGGAGCTGAGAAATCCGGCGGGACACGGGAGTAAGCATTACAGATGCCACGAATAGTATTTTGCCCGAATAACGAAAATTCGGCGACATTCATGGCCGAAGCGCCGAAATTCGGCCCGAATATTCGGCAATGCCAACGCAAAAGCTTTACGAAATGACACCTTTTAAAAAAAATACCTATTTGGAAATATTATTTTCTGCAGAATTTGCTAAGGTTTATTAATCATTATAGTTATATATTTATCAATATAGTATATTAATAGTGAGCGGCTATTTTCGGAAGCAGGTATAATTTATGAGGAAAAGCACAATTGTTTGATATGAACAAATGCTGAAAAAAATACTTAAATCATTATTTATAACATACCACTGGTAGATTTTATTTAAGTATAAAATACGCCAATTTTTATATAAAAAAAGAACTTTGTGTGTAATATTGTAATATTAGCTTTTTTCCATAATTTGCTTTATTTATTTGGTGTTCAGCCGAACAGTTCGCAATATTCTGCCGAATACCGAATAGTGAATAAACTTTCCGAATAGCCGAATACAGAATAATTGCCGAATTCGTAGCATCGTGGATAAAGACATGACATGATAGTGTATCTTGTATTCTGCAACTCTACCCCATAGCTTCGTCTACCCCATATGAAATATAGACGTGATTATATGTACGAGTATTTCTGTATCAAATCAACAAAGCCTATATGCTAACATCTACGAACAATAATTCCCTAGAATCGTAAATAATCCCGAAAAATCATTCCACGCGATATGTACCGCGGCGGGCGGGGCTTAAAATATGAACAGCGCGGCGCGACAGTTCGCCGTGACACTCGAGTCGTGCGGTTGCGTCGCAAAAAGTTTCCTCAGAGAATATTGCTGTATGTTTGCGATAATCGATTCATTAAAAATGCCGTCATGTGCCGTGAAGTGGTGTAAAAGCTATACAGACATGAAAAACACAGGACTCACCTTTCATATGTAAGTAAATAAACATTTTAATATTGTACCTCACCGCTCGTGGCGTTGACCGCGGCCGTGTCGGTTGAGCAGCCGGCTTCGGGGAGCTAGCTGCTTGACCGACATGATGCGTACCTGACCTTGTCGCGACCAATCGCATGCATCTTTGTCTATGTGTGCGTGAGAGTGTTTCATTGTAATTACTGTTCGTTTGTTTGCGTAAATGGAATATGAATCGAAGCGGTGAATGTAGGAGCGTTAGGTATCTAGAGAATTATATGTCAATGGCTAACATGCTCGTTTGCATTGTTCCAGGTATGTTAAATTTGTCAACGCTATATCCCGTGACGTAACGTGATCCCATGGAATATTCATGGTCTTTATTGCGTCGCTTTGGAGCCATGGCGTTACTGCGTATCTCAATTTATGGTAAGAACTAGATTAGAGATAGTTTGTATATGTCATTATTGACGATTGTTGAGTGAAATAGACAGTGTTTAATTTTAGCCTAGAGTGCAAAGTAAAAACATTGAATGCTTCTTTTCTAATGGCTAACCTACTAACTTTACTATACGCGCGGCTGTTGACCTGCCCGCTCGCCGACCGCCGCCAGCCACGAGCCCAGTAGCGAGCAATGACATTTAAATTGGAGATGTTTGATATGCATTTGTCGGCTGATATCTTTGGTTTTTTAGGGTTCCGTATTATTATGAAACAAGATACATATGAATGTGTTTTTTTTTCACTCCAAGAAAACTTTCCTTGAATGTAGCTACGAGCGTTGACTTATATATTACTAGCGTAAATCATTGGCTATCTTTATAAAAGATGGTATAGGGACTACCTAAAGGAGTCTCTATACTATTAGGGAGTATACCAGCCGTGTCGCCCGTGTCGTATAGGGAGGTCAAAAGGACGGCTCAAGAGAGGGAGACATGGAAAAACTACTCCACCGACAAGAACGTAGTCCTTAAGTTTTATAGATAGATTGGCAATTGGTTCAAAATCATCCTGTACAGGAATATTTGTTTTGTTGTCTGTATCAGTGATACTCTACAAGTTTTGTGCCATCAAAATTGTACCGCATTCAACATTTAATTTTATAAATAAGCGATGGAATCATTAATATACTTGTTGAGTGATTGTTTTTTTTTTATTTTTGTTCAGATTTAGTTTGATACTCAGGAACATTTTCCTGAGTACATTCAACGTAAAGTGGATTTTAATGTTTTTGGAAAAAAATGGTTTTTTTAAGTGAAAACTTATTTAGGCGCGTTGGGCATTTTTTAAGATGGAAAAAACCATTGAACTCGCGACACTGTTACCGTAACCGACACCATCTTGTTCCAGTGTTTTAAGATGGGAAAAAACCATTGAACTCGCGACACTGTTACCGTAACCGAGTTTTCACTTCTGTCGGCACTTTTTTTTCGTACAATTTTTTTTTGTGAGGCCTAAGTAGGTACTAATAAAGTCAAATGTAATAAGCCCTAACTCGCTGGCGTTGCGTCGTTTTATTACAGGGTTACTATAGCCGTTTCCCTCAGCAGCTATTAAAGTAGCTTCTTGTTATACTCATCTTATTTACATTACATCCGTGGCGTAATGGTTAACACGCTAGACCGCTAATCCGGAGGTTCTGGGTTCGATCCCCAGCCAGGGCAAGTTGGAAAAAGGCTTTTTTAAAATTTTCCTAGGTCTTGGATGTTTATCTATAATGTATTTATCATAAAAATATAGTATCGTTGAGTTAGTATCCCATAACTCAAGATTGAAAAACTTACTTTAGGGCTAGCTTAATTAGTGTGATTTGTCCAAAAAAAAAATGAAATTATAAAACAAAATTTCTTCTCAATCGGAAACCAAGTGGCTCAAATTTAACTTGCAATATTTGACCCAAACAAATATACAACAGGGGAAGCTACATAAAAGCGTATAAAAATACGCAACGTACGCTACACTTTCACCCCTCTACAGCAAGTTTTCTTAATTTTTTTTTACAAATCACACTGATTGATCTAGCCCCAAAGTAAGTTTTAAACTTGTGTTATGGCCGTTATGGGATACTAACTCGACGATACTATATTTTTATAAAAAATACATATATAGATAAACACCCAAGAGCCAGGACAATTTGAAAAAAGCCGTTTCCCAACTTGCACTGGCTGGGGATCAAACCAGATTGACGGATAGCGTTGACCATTATGCCGAAAATAAATCTACAAAGAAATGGGACTAAAATTTAAATAAGCAACCTTACCTGAATAAAATCACGAAGTTTGTTTCTGTAAACAGCCTGACCCTTTGTTAGTATTCCATTTAGTGATCGCCTTCCGAAAATCCGCCATTTTGGATTTCAAAACCAACTTGAAATGCGCTAAAGCCGAGAGCTTAGAGTGCTTTGCTGTGAGCTTCTAGTTTTGGTTTGTAGATTTAATTTAACAGACGAATAACTATTACGTTTAAATCGATTTTGGCGTAGAGCAAAATCAATCAATAAAAAAAATCTAAATTATTTTGTATTGATAAGAGAATAAAACGTCACAAAACAATGTCCCTTGTCATTTATCTTATCCATTTTGAACGTGGTTTTAGATTTATTTATGCCGAAAAACTGATATTAAGAACGCTAATGACTCCAAGAAACTACGACGCCACGCCGTGCGTTTTTCATAGAAATCCCAGAGAAAATATTTGTTTTGACGTTTAGAAAAAAGTAGTACCTGTTTTGACTTGTTGGCAACTAGCGGATTGCCCCTAAAGCGATTACACTATCCAATTTGTAGAAACTTATTAGAAACAGTTCGGTTCTAAAATTGTTAACTAGTGATCTGATCACACTACACTAAATTGGATCCTAAATCGTAAAGATGACGCAGTCGTAAAGAAGTATCTTATTGGGTCGCACGTTCGGATTGATGGCGCCGCGGCCGTATTTGTCTAAACAACAGAAGATAGAGATTGCCGTAACCGTAACGATAGTAACAATGGACTTACACAAGTAATTATTAAAAAAACATACTGCTCACAGTATAACGTATTAATTCACGATAGTTTGTAATCTATCCACAATAATCCACATCATACCGGGCAAACGAATCACCACGCCGGGCAAACGGGTTGCATAGTGATCGAAGTAAATCGTGTAAATGAAAGAACGCAAAACCTCTCAGATGGTACCTCAGCCCATGTAACTGAACAATTTTTGTTCCACAACTTTCACGAAATCCAAAAAAAAAATTCGGATTTTCATACAAATTGATCCGATCAACTGATCAGTTTGTATGAATTTTTTTTTTTAATGACGACCGTGGCGTATTGGTCAAGGCCATACTTAAATTTTCCGGGGTCCAGTGCTTGCCCCCATTTGAAATAAATCATTTTAAAGAAAACGGAGACATTATTTAAAATTTTGCTACTACCAAATCCTAGATAACCCTACCTTACTTTAAACTGTAAACAGTAGTTCTTAAAATACTTTGAAGGGTTATCTAGGACTTGGTAATAGCAAAATTTTAAATGATGTCTCCGTTTTCTTTGAATCATATATTATTATTTTTAATGCGGGGAAGCACTGGACCTCAGAAAATTCAGGTACGGCCTCTGTGGCGGCAATGACTTCGTCATTTGATCCAAATCGCTTGCCACCGAGCCATTTTTTTAGGTTGGGAAACAAAAAGAAATCGCATGGGGCCAAATCTGGAGAATACGGGGGGTGAGACAATAGTTCGTAGCGTAACTGTGCTAATTTAGCCGTCACAACTCTGGACGAATGAGCAGGGCGTTGTCGTGATGAAACAGTACTTTTTTTTTTAAATGGGGTCGTTTGTCCTTCAACACGGCGTCAAATTCATCCAATAAATTGGCATAGTACTGCCCTGTTATTGCTTTTCCCTTTTCTAAATAGTCAATATGTATAATACCCTGCGAATCCCAAAAAACGGTCGCCATGACCTTTCCAGCCGATGGGACGGTTTTTGCTTTCTTTGGAGCTGGTTCACCCGGTAAAATCCACTGCTTCGACTGCTCTTTCATTTCCGGGGTGTAGTGGTGGACCCACGTTTCGTCCACGGTCACGAAACGACGCAGAAACTCCTTCGGGTTACGTTTGAACACGGCCAAACACTGCTCCGAAGTAGTCAGTCGGTTCCGTTTTTGCTCCTCCGTGAGTAAACGCGGCACCCACCTCGCCGATACTTTCTTCATACCCAATTTTTCTTCTAATATGTGTTGTACCCTCTCGATTGAAACATTTACAGCATCAACGATTTCTCGAAGTTTAATTCGGCGGTCGGCTAAAACGATAATTTAATTTTCTTAACCATATCGTCTGTAGTCACCTCAACTGGCCGGCCTGGGCGATCCTCATCAAAGATGGTTGGTCTCCCCCGCTTAAACTCGTTATACCAATATCTGACGGTTGTCATAGAAGGAGCACATTCATGGTAAACCGCATGCATTCTTACTTTTATTTCATCACATGTTTTTCCTTTCAAAAGAAAGAATCTAAGTAATAAAAATAAGAATCTAATTACAGACCGATACTGTTCTTTCTCCATTTTAACAATTTTAAGTTCACGCCTTCACTGAATCGTTGTCAAATGAGAAAAAAAACAAAAGAATGCCATTTTTTTTTTAATTTTTCCGCCTCTGAAAAATGGCTTAAAAAGGTGGTATACTTATTTGCGGCCAGTGATATTAATATATTTAGAAAACGGGTACTTATCAAACAGCCCTCGTATGTATTTATTATAAAATATAGTATGTTTAGAACTTACTTTGGGGCTAGCTTAATCAGTGGGATTTGTCCCTATACATTTATTTATTTATTTATAACAGTGCATGTGCTGTGGTCGCTTCGGGAGCGACGTTGAATGTGTAAAGAAAAATATATAATGTATAAAGTTATTTTATGCAAAATGTTCCGAAGGCCTCATCCTTAGTTGAAATCATTGATCTCAACACAATAGTTTGTCAATCCGGAGGTTCTGGGTTCGCCAGCGTAAGTTGGAAATTGGCCTTTTTCAAATTGTCCTTTGTCTTGGGTGTTTGTTTATCTAATATACATATGTATTTATTATAAAATATAGTATCGTTGAGCTAGTATCCCATAACACAAGTTTAAATAACTTACTTTGGGGCTAGCTCAATCTGTCTAATTTTTCCCTATATAAAAAAAAGCCTAATGGAAAACAGATTGTTGTAAATTAACACTCCTTTCAATTGAAAGGTAGTGCGATAGCTAAAAATTGCTTCAGATGTTAATCAGGTTTTAATTAATCCCAGAATTTTCATCAAATTTCTTTGTCAAGAGTCAAGACAAGACCTTTAGAAAATTTTAATTTAAATGTAGAAATTTCTGGAATATTACCTACGTGCATATGAGCTTTGATCTATACGCGAGTTAGGACAAAGAACACGTACCTCAAAGAGAGTATGGACCGCTCATTTTCATGGTTTCTCTGTCCGTTTCTGTTTCAATTTTAAGCATACATAGATAGATAACTCTTTACAACAATAAAATACAACACAAAGAACTTTACACATAGCGTAATTAGAATGTCAGGAAAATACTTTGCAAACTTGATTTTTAAGCGAGAATATTTTTGTTTCCCTTTTATTCCGGTACCTACTGATAAAGGGTTTATTTTTTTTTCTAGCCATTTAGGTCCCATAAAAAAAAAAACATTTATTTCAACCATCAAAAGGAAACCATAAAAACCATAGTTGAGCAATTTTTGATTAAATATTTTTCTTTACAATTTTAAAAATGCACTCGTAGATTTTTTTATATGAAATTACCATCATTTTAGATAATATTATATCTCCATCTTTAAAAACGGCGAAAGAGCTCCGAATCTTTCCTTTTTCTCTAGTTTTTTTGGATTTTTTACTGTTCATAAAAAAACTTATTCCCAGAAGTCGTGTGTGGAATGATAATGATGAAGTAAATTGACACATCTTACAAAAATAAAACAATAGACAGTACCGATCAGTTCTTATAGCTAGTAATGTACTCTTGTCAGAGATACCTATCTACTATCCCAGAGAGACCAAAAATTGGATAGAAGTTATAATGTTATGGTTTTAGATAGTTCTTGGGCATTTTAAATGAACTTCGTTATCATTATCCATAGGCCAAATCATGAAATATAACCATTTAATGAAATAGTCAACCGTATCATGAAATGATGAATTCTACGATCTGGCCACGACATATACACTATCACGTTCTTTTCCCTAACAGGGCAGACAGTGCCTAGGGCCGTAAGACCTAAAGACCGCTTTTAGCGGTGTGGGGTGAACGCGATGGTGTGGGGTGGAAAAATGGAATCAAAATAGTGATGGGTTGCTAGCCACATCGTCTATTATTTTATTTATTTAGAAAATCAACGGCATAAGTAACAATAACACTTAACAACTGCCTTAATTAACGATAACAAAGCCAATAACAGGTTTCCCTAGCTTTTACAATAATTGAACCGATATTGGTGTAATTAAAAGGCAATACCTATCGAAGTATAACAATATATGTTTATATTGAATTTTATAATATAGAAAGTGGAAGGGACATACCCGTAATAAATCGAACCACGGGCTATACTAGATCATTATAGTATAATGAAATTAAAATAACAGTCGAAAAACAAAAAAAATAATTGACATTCCCATACAAATTGCCCTGCACACTTTTCTATGGAAATGCTAAATTTTTTTTTTGTTCTTGGGCTGGTATTCTAATTTCATCATACTATAATGATCTAGTATAGACCGTGGTTCGATTTATTACGGGTATGACCCTTCCACGTTGTATGTGTATAATGAATTTTATAATATATAGAATTTTAACTTAATAAGTACATAAATGATTGTCGACTTATAGTATACGTACCATACATACCCGTCTCCACCCCCCTCCCTCTTCTGGGGAGGACCCTGAAAGACCGGTAACGCTCTTGTTACACCCCTGGTGTTGCAATTGTCCATGGGCAGCGGCGATCACTTACCATCAGGTGACCCGCTTGCTCCTTTGCCGTCCTATAACATAAAAGAAAAACATACATTCACCTTGTAACTGTGAAAAAAAAGTCTATAGTTTTCTCTCTATGTTTTTCCCTTTATCCAAGACCAGCGTGGAATGAAGACTGAATAGATATACACAAAGACGGAATGTGTTTCCAAAGAGGATTTGTGAAATCAATACAGGTTTCCGAGAAATCTCTCGATTCAAATCGAACAAAGGCGACGTTTCCACTCTTTTTGACGTCAGACTCGTTTTTCTATTGAAAATACAATTTGTATTTTGTGTTAGACAAGGTGTGGTTGGTAAGTTGGTATAGATCTCGCTGTTCCGGCCGGTCGTAAAACTATAGCCTACATTCTAGTGCTTCTAATTCATCATCTTCAGCATCAGAAGGTATCGTACTAGTATCCGATGTTGTTCAGCCTGTTGTTGTTGTGCCACTTCTGCGCGTGTCTTCCTTTGCAAAGCGTTGGTCAAGGTAGTTGACAGCAAGGGCAACAAACACACCGCTAGGGCACTTCTGGACAACGGTAGTGGCATCAACATCGTGTCTGAAGCCTTATGCACTAAGCTGGATTTACCACGGTGAAATGTGAGCTCGACGGTGTCAGGTTTTAACAGTCTTGTATCAAACAGTACCCAGAGTTGCATTTTGACTATTGAGTCATTTCATAGTGAATTTAAGGCTGACTTACACTGTTACATCTTCGAAAATGTTACCACAGCTGTACCAGTTTCATACATTGAAGTCAAACACATACGTATTCCACCAGGAATTCACTTATCAGATCCTTCTTACAATATCCCATCAGCCGTTAACATTCTTATTGGGGCCGACATATTTTGGCAGGTTTTAGGTAGTAAAAAAAAAATGCATGTGGGGTTATGATCCTAGGGGATGATAAATTAAAGTGGACTGTAACTTAAGGGGCTGGTTTATTACTCGTACGTAATACAATATTTTAAACAGTACTATTTCTGCTTGATTTATCATATTTATCAGTCTTTGCCTCTTCGGCTGCCTTGGGTGACCAATGACATGCATATTACGAGTGTGTTTGGCACAGATCTGTATATACTACTAGATAAAGAAAGGCCTTCAATTTGTATGAAAATTTAACCTGGCGTGCCAATTTTCATACAAATATTTTTATTATTATATTATAATTAGGAAATTATATTAAGAAATTCATTTACAAACGGAAAAAAACTTTTTTATTACCTCCTCTAACGTTTTTCGACGAGTTTCTGGGGCACAAAGCGGCAGATTTAGGTATTTTATAGTAGATAATAAATGTCCGATCTAATGAATTGACATACACGGACTACAAGTGACGATCCTAAATGAAGTTAATTTGACTTCAGATCGACACGCAAATTCATACAGAGGCTGTCTATTTTGACTTGATCCATGGTCTGTGGTGTTTGGTGAAGAGAAAGAGTAAGGGGCACCCCGGGCTCCTATGCATTACAGCTGAGGATGTAACCGGTAACGCGGTAAGATGAAAAAGAAGTCTCGAGATACTTAGTCCTTTTTTGATTGGATATTCAGTTTGGATTCAACCCCCCGTGTGGTTCCGTGTTAGAATAGGACCACTCCCTCTCTTCCTTTGGATGTATTAAGAGGCGACTAAAGGAATAAGCACAAACATCTCGTACTACATTTGCATTCCCATGGAGAGTTACGTCAAGCGGCGGCCGGATGTAAAACTTTTCGCACAAATACATTCCCAAAGACGGTTAACATCAGGCAGGCGGCCGGTCGTAAAACAATAGTCAAATCATTTAAACTGTTCCGGCTATTTCTTCTCCATTTCGCAAGTTCTTTGGCATCTTTGGGTGACCATTGACATGCATGTTATATTTGGAGAAGAAAAAGCGGGAAAGCGCACCCCGGGCTCCAAAGCAGCACAGCTGGGGATGCAATTGGGAATGAGCTTAGACGAAGAAGAAGTAATTTTACTCTAGAAATCGCGTTCATCGGGAGTCAGATATTATTTTAACCCTTTACCAAGCGTCTGTATGTATATTATTGTATACAAACCCTTTTACGGAGCACCTTTTACATTGAGACCGCCGAGCTGAGCTCGAGTAGCCTTATTAAAATCCTAATGAGCCCGAGAACAAACAGAACTTGAGATATTACGCTTGTTCTGTTATAACATGGTATTTGTTTTAGAATTCATTTTTAGAATCATTTGTTTCAATTTAATAAAAAGGTAGAAACATTCAACGAGGGTTGATAATAAACAAAACTGGAGATGCTTTTTACCCGACTGCGCCAGAAGGAGGGTTATGTTTTTCGAGTGTATGTATGTATGTATGTAAGTATGTATGTATGTTTGTATGTAAATTTCTTTGGCACGCTCTACAGCCTAAACGGCTTAATGGATTTTAGCTTGAGAGGTGTCCTTAGATTCGTCCTAACTCTGAGAGTGACACTGGCTGTATCAAAAATTTAAATAATCCAAAATGGCGGATTTTCGCGCCGAATTATGTCTTCAAAAAATTTTTTTTTCAAAACAAATCGGGTGGGTTATCAAATTAGGTAAAGATATAGGCAAATGTCCTTGAAGTGTGAAATAAATTGTTAACTCGTAAATATGGTGATAATTTCCATATTGCTCTTCGTCATGCACTAGATAGCCCTTTAAATTATTTTATGAAATGCCATTGAAACTATTATTGGTGATCCGTCCAGCTTTAAAACTTGCCGTAGCCACTTTTGGCGGAGGCAAGTTTTAAAGCTAGATGGACTAATGCCAATACTTTCAACGGTGGTTCATAAAATAATTTAAAGGGCTATCTAGTGCATGACGAAGAGCAATATGGAAATTATCTCCATATTTACGAGTTAACAATTTATTTCAAATGAGGGCTAATGTAAATACTTTCAACGGTGGTTCATAAAATAATTTAAAGGGCTATCTAGTGCCTAACGATTAGCAATATGGAAATTATCACCATATTTACGAGTTAACAATTTATTTCACACTTCAAGGCCATTTGTTCTATATTCACCTAGATTTGTGTTGAGAACTTGAAAGTTCATCGCTTCTTTGATAAATGCTTCGTAAAGGACCTTTATAAAATAACGGAGGTCTGGCCATCGCGGGCTCTTGGGCTTTTAGTTTCTGTAGTTTGGGCATTTCTATTTGTCTGTCTTCTCTATGCTGTGTACTTGCCAATTTTCCATTGGTCTTCTTCAACTCCATCTCTATTTATAATAAATAATTGGCTTTAAAGAAACTTGTAACTAATTCACTTAAATCTAATTAAACTGAGTCCCTGTCGGTTACAGTTCTCTGCAACTGAAGTCACAGTGGTGCTCTAAATGTCGTAAATTTACTAAGTTTGTAAGTGAATGTTCGTGTTTTTGTTCAATTAATAAACATAAAATTCGTTCTTCTCTGAAAATGCGACAAAACACGGTTTAAAACGGTTTTGGAGTAAGGGTCTTGTATCGTTAGCGTACCTTTATTGTAATAACTTTTTAATTTTATAAGGTTTTAGGCTTGAAACTGGGGTTCAGTCCGTCTCTGTCACAAACCCTACGTGCGATAGAGATAGCTGAAACCGTCGCGGGTCACTTGTCTCTGTCGCACGTAGCGTTTGTGACAGAGACGGACTGAACCCGTCTTGGGCGTCCGCTTGACGTAGTTTCAACTGTTTCAAGCTTTAAAACAAAGTGACTTTTAAATGGTCGTGTTACGTGACGTGACGTTACGTGTGTCTATAAACTTAACCACAAAGCAACACTGTAAAAGCTCTTTAATTTCAAAACGTTGTTCTTTGTTGCGGATTTTATAGACATCCGTATTCCGGAAATGGTACCACCAAAAATGCATTGGCCTTCTTGGAACAAAGCTTGCGCAAACGAGGAACTTCTGTACGCGTGGAACAAAAATCTCTGTATCATCAAATTATGTCCGGCGAGGACTTGCCACCTTGCCACTGACTCGATGCACAAGGCGCGCAGATATTAGACCCCGGAAACATATACAGCAGATTAAACTCTCATCTCTGAAGCGGCCAGATCTGGTCGCTCGAACACAGACCAGTCTCAACCTTATGACAAAACAAATTGCCGAAAAGCTGCCATGTGCATTCTACCGCTTAGTCACCTCAGTTTATTTTTTTTGGGGGACTCCCGCCTCCTTTTGTCTGATCCGGTTCCTTCATGTCCTTTGTCCGAGGTACTTTTAGCCTATTTTAGTCCATCGTGTGCTTTATTCGATCCAGTGTGCGTTATTCGCCACAAAAGTCACCCGAGGACAGTCTTTTGTCTACTCAGGTCTTACGAACGTATCATAAGCACGAAAAGCTACGTCGACGACGTGAAGATGTTACGACGCCCAATTTTCCCGAATAAATGTTTGACGTGACATTATCTTTTTATGACAGAGCACCTAATATACTTTTGAGATCAAACAACGAAATACTTTTTGCACCAGGGACATTAGTGATTGCCTCCGTGGTCCAGTGGTCAAGGCGTTTGCCTTGTGATCCGGAGGTCGTGGGTTCAATCAAACCACACTGTGAAGCATCCTTTGTGAAAAGTTGTTTTCAGTCTGGTCCATATTGCAGGCTTGAAAGATGATTCCATGCTTCGAAAGGGACGTAAATCTGTGGATCCCGAACGCCATCTACTGTCCTAGCATTGGTTCTGGTTGACCCTTTGAGTTGCGGAGGTCAGACGTTACGGCAGCCGCTCTGTGTAAAAACCATTAATCTCCTAGGTTTATGTAGCAAACGCTGCTTTAATTAGCAAATGCTCGGTTGATGATGATCTCAGAGTGTACGCAAATAATAAAAAAGTTTTCTTGTATTTGTAGGGATTTAGAGAAAGCTACTTGAATTGTTCAAATAGCGGAAGGTTGGCTTTTGTCTGAGTTACATTGTCTTGTGTTGACTTGATGTAAACAAAGTCTTTTGTGGTTTCTTCGTTTTTTATTTTCTGTACAGCATTTCTAAGATGTTGTATGCCTTGTGATCTTGTGACCACATGTTCTTAACTACGTTACACGAAATTATTTAGTCGAAAACGAAGATGAACGTTTGTACCGTAAAGCCTAGATTTAGGATCTAGGAAGATAGATGAGGTAAAAGAAAGACCAGATATCGGCAAATGAGATAAGTATAATCATCAATTACATCACATTAGTTACAAAGATTCACAAGAACACTAGGTACAGACTAGGTAGTCAGGGTCGTGAGTTATAGGCACTAGATCGGTTGAGTAGCCCTTCTAGGTAGAAGAACTACTTAGCTTGAGATGCTGCCGAAGACGAAAGAGGGAGAGCGTTTTTTTTTTTTTATGATTGACATATATAGGTTGCCTCAGACGGCATATCCTACTCCACCGGACAAGGTTTGAGGAGCGGGCCAAAGGCCCGGCTTCCTATATTTATATACTACTAGCAACAGCGCAAAGGGCTCCCAAGGGGGAAACCTCGGCTTTGGGCGTGCTAGGGGTTATGGCAATTTGGGGTGCTGCAACACCCATGTTTTGCCTGAAGGGCCGAAGCTACGGTTGCCAGAAGGGCCTAATCAGGACGCAAATCGTCCAGGTGCCGCCGGGCGGTACCTAGTAAACGAGCTAATGTTTCTAAGCCTATGCACTCGATTCCGACGAATGCGGGGGGGACGGATCGCGTGGGAACTCTGGCTACTCGGAGCCGCAGAGTTATCGAATTGGACCATGTCAGCCGCCATTTGGTCATCGGGATCTGTAAGAACATGCCTCGGACGTCTGCCGGTGAGTCTACGAGGGTTATGTTCCGGGGTATAGTTAGCTGCCTATCTAACTAAACGGTTCGGGTGGTTGGTTGCTTTATCAAAGTGGCGTGCGGACGCTTCTTTCATAAAGTGTTTAATGGATGGGAGTTCTAGATCGCGATGGAGGTCGCTGTTCCGAGCTAGCAATGGAGCATTGGTAGCTCTGCGAACGAAGCGGTTTTGGACTCTTTGGAGTTTTAAGATGTTGGATGGAGCAGCGTGTGCAAAAACTACGCTTGCATATGTAAGGACTGGGCGAACGCAAAGTTTGAAAAGAGTTAACTTGTTGCCAAGAGAAAACTTTTCGTTGCGTATCATGGGATTTAAGCGGCTCAAGTAAAAGGATGCGGTGTTGCATACCTTTTTAATGTGCTGCTTGAAGGTCAATCGGCTGTCGAAGGTGACACCTAGGTACTTGGCCGTCTTGGTCCAAGCAATGGGTTTTTTGAATAGGGAGATTTGCCTTATGGGCTCGGGTCGATGTTGGGGGTTGTTCTGAGGTCGTCGCGCACCTTGGTGATCCTTCGTAAAGTAAACTGCGTTACTTTTCTCAGGGTTCACCTCGATACGCCACTTCCTGAACCACTCGCCTAGCGCGTCGACTGCTCTTTGGAGTCGCGTACCTATGGTTTTAACCTGGGTGGCAGAGCAATAGAGGGCTGTGTCGTCGGCGAATAGAGCCAACTCCACGCCTTGGGTCCGCGGAATGTCACTAGTGTATAGTGAGTAGAGTATGGGAGAGAGAACAGAGCCTTGCGGAACTCCGGCTCTAATGGGGCGGGGCTGAGAGAGACACCCTTCATATCTGTAGCGAAAGGTTCGGTTCGACAGGAAGTTTCGTATGATGTGCACGAAACTGTCCGGCAGGCCCATGTTTGCAAGCTTGAAGAGCAAGCCTGCGTGCCAGACTTTGTCGAAGGCTTTCGCGACGTCAAAGAAGAGCGCCCCCGTACGGCGGCCCCATCGACGGAGTTTGAGAATGTGCTCCGTGAAGCGGTGCACTTGGTGAACGAAGGAATGTTTGGGGCGAAAACCAAACTGTTCATCGGGGATGAGTGGTCTCTGGGATAACTGAAGGTATTCCCTAAAACGTATGGCAATAATCCTTTCAGAGGGCGAGCGCCGGCCGCCGCGCCTTATATGTGAGCATGGGCTCCCCCGCTGCGCCTGAGAGGGGCGGAGGGGTGCTGGAGCCGACGTCACACATTATTTTGTTAAATAGACGCCGAGTTTGTTATCTGCTTACTTTTCCGAAAGTTTAACAGGGAGGTAATGCTTTAATATTAAAAGTCTACTTATTGTAGTAGACCGAGAGCCTAAAGCTGAAACCTCTGGGCTCTCGGCCTACTACTTCAATAGTTTCTACAGGCAGCCAGACTAATCGGTCGGGCCAAACATCCCGCCAGACACGTCTTAATATCACTATGGGGGTAAAGACACAGAATAAGAACAAGTTCTCACTTACAGAAGTCTCACTCAGCAAAGAAATTCAAAGAAATATCTACTCAATGTGGTTAGCGATATAGTTTAATTTAGTTCACGTCAGAACGCAGCACATTTTCGTTTAGATACCAAGACATCCATTGCAGGCTAATTTCATTCTTATTACTCTGGACATACGATAGGTATAACTAAATTTACCACTCCGAGTGGCCGCCGCGCGCGTAGTAATGTAGGTATACCTATTTTCGATACCTAAACGGAGAGTGACACAGACCTGGTAAAGGTAGGCTCAGTTTTCTTAAAGATTGGCTTGGCTGCTTGCAGAAGATATTGAAATAGTTGTCTGAGTACCTATCGTATACAAAAAATCAAGACCAAGAGAATAAAAGAAAAGATGTGCGTTCCCATTGAGAGACCACATGTGAGTTTTGAGTTTCCGAATGCGTCTGGCTTTAGTAAAATTTTGAGACGATTGTAAATTCATCCTCAAGTTGCTACTGTTTGAACTTACCTTTGGCCGCTTGTACCAGTATATCGGCCACGTTTTCAAACTAGCGAGTATGCGTAAATTGAAAGTACATACTAACACTACACACAAATTGATTTATGAGAAAAAAGTAAGGTCTGCCACCTCCGGGCTCTCGGACTGATTTTTGTTCAATAAATAAAAAGAAATTTAAAACTTATTCTCCCTTTATTGGGAGAGGCTTTTAGTACAGCAGTGGACTGTTATTGGCTGACAAAGAAAAGAAAATTTAAAAAAAAATAAGTAGTAATGATTGAGCCCTAACCCTACACGGTAGACCCTGTGGTACTATTAGGCTATAAATAAAAGATAATGGACTGTAAAATAAATGTAATAGGTACTAGTTATTTGAAAAGGACGCGCGTATCGCTTAGCGAGTCGTTTGGCCGAGTGAGGACCGCTGGCCGGCGGCCCAGTGAGGCAGCCGCCCCGCGCCCCGCGCCTCCCGCGATGATGTCGTCGCTTGTCCGCGACAGTGTTTGAACTTTCAAATTGGCTGACCGCGTAGATAAAAAAAATATAGCAGGATTGAACGAGCGAGCAATGCGAGCGAAGTCTACTTTATCAATCCGGCGTTTGTATGTACTTATGTATGTAAGTTTGTGGGTATGTGTGGGTTTCTTCGACACCAACTCGAGTATATTTGGTCGGAGCTTTATGAAATATGCGTGTAGATATAACCAATAGATTTTTCAGCATAAACAATATCGGTCAAGGGGTTGCCAAGATATTGAGTTTGCGAGTTCACACTTCGGAGTGACCTATTAAATCATTACAGAACTCCTTATTGCGTAAGTATTTTAACATGTTGTCTATACTCAGTGTTGTCGTCCGAGGTTGTCATCAAAATGTCACACTTATATTGTAACTTATGATAGATAGATATGATGAATTATGATAGATGAGATATAATTTTTATCCAATTTTTATTTATTTTAATTAGTAAGTCATGTTTTGTTCTGGCGGTGAATTAAAGTGTGGCTGTGAAAACACTGCTTCAAAGAAGACTAATTTTGTTGCGTCATCGGGCTGCGCAGATGATGATGCAGCCGTGGCCTCTATGCCACAGGATTGGGTCCCAAAGCGGGGAGGAGCTACACTGGCCAACTATCTGAAAGAACGACAACATAACCACGAGAATACTCTTCAAGGTCTACACGAGCAAGCTGCCAGACTCAATGAAGACATAAACGCTAAAGTCCGAGCAATATCTGAAGAACTTCTAGCAAATATTAAACTTAATGACAAGAACATCGATTGCGTCGTAGAAAAAAGCAGTATTACTCAGGGGATATTGTGTTCTGAGGAGAGAAATGAAGCGTTGAAACTAGTAAGAAACTATTATAACACTCGAGTTGAGGACATGATGGCCTTCAGACTAGAAGCCCAAACTTTGGAAAGAGAACGCGCTGAAGGGTTAAAGAACATACTACGCGATGAGTTTCAACGCCTTATACATGTGGGGCATAAATCACCAAAAGAATTGTTACACGAGTTTGATGATATGTTATATGAAATCAACCAGCAATTGTTGAGTAATTGTAGGGCGTATATAGAACTTGAAGCACAGCTACGAATGCAAGCAGATGAAAGTGTTATACGCGCCAAATCTGCTCTCAATCAACTATGCTTAGGGGTTGCTGTATCACTCAGAAAACGAAGCGCTATACTGTGGCACGAAGAAAAGTCGCTATCAAGACGGGCTACTTCCGTTACAAGTGCTAAACTACGTGATATGTCTCACCAATCCGTTGCGTCCAAAATTGAGAATGCTGAACAATTTGATATGTGCATATCTCGTTTAGTAGATTCATATCGTACAGCGGTCTTAAAAGTAATCAAAGGATTCTACAATAAATTGTGTGATTTACATGGCCGTATCGGATGTTTCGAGTTTATGGAGAAAGACCGCTCAATACGTGAAATTTCTGACTTGCAAGGAATGGTTGAAAAAGTGATGCGTCGGCTTTCTGCAAGTATCAAGAAACAGATTTACACGGGCATGGAATGGTTGGAAATGGAACGAAGTTTGCATACCTTGAGCGACACTCTCCGTGATACGTATACAGTTTTGCATGAAGCTGGTCATCTTTGGGATGCTCATATGATCCGAACTGCTTACGCACAAAAGCTCACTATTGCTGCCGTTGAGGACCTGGCAACCAACAACGATACCATAGAATTAGCTAATGAGGTGAACTTCAATATAGCTTTGGAGCAATTGAGATGTATGGCAGACCCAGATAAAGTTCAAAGTCATTTTGATTCAGTGGTGGAGTTACTAAAGCGGACTGGCGAAATGTATCATCAACATTATCAGGCAGAGACAGATCGTCTCGAACAATTTATGACATTTCCGATTATAAAAGCAAATACTTTGATGTCTGAATTTCATTGCTTTTTAGAAAAACACCGAAGACAATCTATGACCATGAACAATGCTGGAGCCAGTAATCAAAGCATGACAGGCCAGAGAGATAGTCTTATCCCTTCTATTGCGTCACCACTTCCTCGTGCACTATTTCAGACGAGATTAAATGAAATAGCATTAAATAATTGGAGAAATGGTTTTCTTGAGGTTTTTGAGAATAATATATCTTTAGTACCTGATGAACTGTATCAAAAAGCTCGAAATTGGGTGAATGAGAAAGCAGCAGCTCTTGCATTCAGATATTCGATGAAAATGGTTTCTCATAGCATTCGTTTAGAGCGCCTGAAAGCAGCCCGGGATGCGCGCTTGGTGGAACTACGTCACCATGAGACTCGTCTCCAATCTCATCTACAAGCACTTAACAATCTGATCGATCGCCTTCCGATACAAACATCGGACTGTTTGTCAACAGAATCCTCGGACGTATATCCAATATATGATTGGATCGATCGCATCCAGGCTGATTTGAATGAACTATTGGCACGCGACCCTTTAGATCCTGAAACGAAGAGATTAAAAATGTCAAGTTACGCTATGCGTCTCGTAAAACATAGGAAGCAGTTTGAAGATTCTTTGGAATTCGCAGCAGATGCCTGTAAATGGAAGGCAGAATATCACGTGCAGGAAGCCAGGGTGTCCAACGTTAGATTTATGGCTCAGTTAAAGTTGTTTGGTCAGGGAGGACGATACGCTCCTCACGAGGCGGTTAGAGCTGCAGCGTCTTTGCTAAAAGTGGCTGATTCCCTTGAAGCGTGCTTGGCCCGTACTCTCGATACGTTGCATCAACGTCGATTGCAGTTGTTATCCGCGGTAGACCAGACCCTTCTCCCACTTCAGAAGATAATTGACGAATCCACGAAATCTAAAGGTGGTGGTGGTGGTGGTGGTGCGGAAAAGCGGAAACCGCCAGCAAAGAAAAAATAGACGCTCATTTTCGAAACATTCTAATAACACTAAAATAATCTGTAATAACTGCAGGTCTTTACTTATTTTCCCTCATACATCTTCATTAGGATATCTGTCTTTCGCTGTCACGAGTGACGGCGGTAGCTGAGTGGTTTTAAGAATTTATCTTGGGAGGGATTTCGGCAAACATAAATGGTTTTCTAAAAATATTTTTACGAATCCATCAGAACATTGTTTCGTAATAATTATGTGTATTTTGAATTGTACATATATTGTCTGTCTGTTTGGAATATGTTCGTGTTTATTTGAGTTGCGTGGCTACTAACAAAGAACAAAACTGTATGTGATATGTATGTATGTGTGCGTCATTGTATAAAACTTATTTTAAATATTTTTAGGGGCAGTCCAAGGTGCAAGATATGTTTACTGGAAAGTTGTTCACTATCATTATTATATTAACTCAATTAAAAAGGACTCTGTATATATGTCGCAGTTGAATGGTACAATCCGCTAATTCACTAAACCTCTAGCTGTTTGGCATTACAGCTCGGTTTTGTAAAACAGCAAACCCTAATACACGGGATGGAATGAACGACTTGTATTCATCCATGCGGCTTAGGAAGTTGTTAAACAATTCTATCTAAAGAAATAATGTACAATGTAGAATGCCTACGAAGTGGCAATGGCGAGCGAGCGAAGCGTGCGTGCCGCGGCAGCGGCCGGCGAGTGCTAGGAATGTTATATTCATTTTACTAGGTTAGCACAAACCTATAGGTTAGGTTAGTATTGTGACCAATACACGCACGAGCCGAGCGAGCGAAGCGAGCGTGCCGCGGCAGCGGCCGGCGAGTGTTAGAAAAGTTCTATCCATTTTACTAGGTTAGGGCAAACCTATAGCAATAAAAATCGTGGAATAGTTGTCTCGGAAATGAAATTCGATGTCGAAAAAATCTGTATTCTAATAGACACCCAGTTATATTTCATTATGGTACCCCTACACCAAATTCTTATCATGCATGTGTCGCAGTTGGATTGTTTAACGGTTTCGTCAAACAGCGGATTACCGCTACTGTTTCACAAAACCGCTAGCCGTTTGGAAACGTGGTTAGTGGTTTAAGGCGAAGATATAGGCAAATGACCTTGAAGTGGCGCCCTCATTTGAAATAAATTGTTAACTCGTAAATATGGAGATAATTTCCATATTGCTCTTCGTCATGCACTAGATAGTCCTTTAAATTATTTTATAAAACACCGTTGAAAGTATTTACATTAGTCCGTCTAGCTTTAAAACTTGCCTCCGCCAAAAGTGGCCACGGCAAGTTTTAAAGCTAGACGGATCACCAATAATAGTTTTAACGGCAGTTCATAAAATAATTTAAAGGGCTATCTAGTGCATGACGTAGAGCAATATAGAAATTATCACCATATTTACGAGTTAACAAGTTATTTCACACTTCAAGGCCGTTTGCCTATATCTTCGCCTTAAATGAACGTAACATGTTGCGCAATCTTAGACAATCCAGCTGAACGATATTCGGCTGTTTAACAAAACCGATCTGTAATGCCAAACAACTAGAGGCTTCCTGAATTAGCGGTTTATACTATCCAACTACGACAAATATATAAATTCGTCACTCCATTCGAACGGAAGATTACCTCGGCGCTTATTAACTCGTTTAGGACGTTTCGACGAATCTGATTAGGATTCGTCTCTGGTGTCGTTTCGATTTACTGCGGTGAAGTGCCCTCTGAGTCTCTACGGCCAGATGCGTCCGATTTCAAATGAACGGTCTTAGAATACGATCTGGCGAGTACTGACGTATTTTTAACCTTATGTAGGTAATATTATTAAGTGCTAAATCTGGAATTTGCTCTAATATTAGTAATTGGAATCGATGATTTAGACTTGCTGTCATAGGAGAGTATATTGAGAGGTTTTGCCCAGCAGTGGGATACAACTGTGAAATACAACAGTATACAACAGAAATGAAAGACTTACGTTATTACAACTATCTGCTTTAATTATCAAATTATCCTCAGAATTACGGGTAGAACCTCTCAGAATTCGGTAGCTTGGCACTGCCCAAGCTTACAGATCCCAGACCTCTTCTGTAGTAAAACACCGATGTTAAAGACATACACACTGTTTATTCCATAGACCCTTTTCTTACTGGTTTATTCGGTTGCTTTGCTAGCCTGAATCACATACATTTTCGATTGATATGCCTAATTTGTACAAAAATACTCAAAGCGACTTCTAATTTCGGAAAACGCCATCTGTTATGAAATAATACAAACTATGCTGTTTATACACCGAGATAATTTGAACAGTCATATCAAATTATTATCTGTTTTTAGTACAAAATTACATTTTCAAATTATGTCCTATCTTTTATATTTCTTAGATCGGCCTTTAGAAAAATTTACTTGCTGTCCTGACCTAGCGTTGAGGTAAGGAGGAAGGAGAAAATTATATAAATCTGTACGCCTCTATACCTTCAGGTCTGTTTTCTTTCGATATCTATAACACGTTCCGCTCAAATATAAACATTTGCATGTAAGTATGTTATCACATTATCGGCTTCAGCATTAGTAGAATGAAAGCAATACAAAGGTGCTCAAGGGCTCGCGTGCTGAATACCAATGAGCGGGTACTTTTGAAAAACATTACGCTACTAAGCTTGTTCAGGGCTTAGGGGTCGCAATTTTCCCGTAATGTACACTTCTTATATATGTGCCGCCGCGCTATGGTTTTATTTATTAATTTATAAAAACTTTATTGATCCATAATAAACTTGAAACAATACTTGACTGCCTCCGTGGTCCAGTGTCAAGGCGTCTGCCTTGTGATATCCGAGGTCGTGGGTTCAAATCCCACTGGGAAGCATACTTTGTGAAAAGTTGTTATCAGTCTGGTTAGGATATTGCAGGCTCGAATCACCTGATTATCCGAAAATAAAGATGATTCCGTGCTTCGGAAGGCACGTAAAGCTGTTCGTCCCGAACGCCATCTAGCGTTTGTACCTATCCTAGGATTGGTTCTGGTCTACCCTTTGGGTGGCGGAGGTCAGACGGCAGTCGCTCTGTGTAAAAACCAGTAACTTCGTCAAATTACCTAGGTTAGGTAGCGGACCCCGGGCTCTGAAGCGTAACCGCTGACGATGCCACCGGGAATACGCTCGGATGAAGAAGAATAAACTTGAAACAATAGACCTGATGATGATGATCAATATACGTGATTTTTCATCTTTCATTGTTCGAGTTCTACTTGGACCTTGACCAGATCTAGGACCCGAAAAATGATGAATAAAAAATTTATATTTATATTTTTATATCTCATAATTTTTAGGGTCAAGGCCTTTGTTTTATTCAAAACATCCCGACAGAAAATGCTTTGTTCCCGTCCCGAATTGTTTGCTATAAACAAAAAAGAGCCCCGATATTTTTATGATATTGTTTTTGTTTACCGTACCTTTCACTAGATGAATTCACGAGAAATATATTCGCAATATTCAAGGAAAATAAAACTGAAATATATTTTTGATGACTAAAGCAAATATTATCATTCTCACAATGTAATTTCAGATTTTTTGGAGGAGTAAGTATCGATCTTTAAAGTCGCGACCACTTGACAAATTTGGCTCTTGTTCAAACTCAAATAGTGCTTTTTTGGCGAGTTGCTAACTCTGTTTCCATGACGCCGATCAAAAATACTCGAGTCAAAGTCAACTCGAGTGTTTTCAAACATTCACTAATACTGAATTGTCTAAATTGTTTGTATATTACATGACCTGTTAATTTTTATACTGCCCCCTTGGTGGCCACTCAATAGTTTTAAACTAACGAGTCTACATCTGAATCGGGCAAATAAGTTTCGTAGTCTAAGTTGAATATAAATCATGCTTAGTTGCTGTCGATTGGAGAAAAATATTCTTGAGCATTTACTTCCAGTCCTAAATAGATGCTCTTTTTTTTAAACAAGGCGGGTATGCTGCTTCTCGTATTTCACATGGCGCGGTACACGAATACTCGTAAATAGTGGTCAAAAATTGATCTAAGGGCATTCCTGATAACTTCGCTCGCGTTCAGTTACACCCATGATACTTACTACGGTGGCACAGCGACCCAAAGTGGATTTTGGCCTCCGACACTAGATGAAGCTATTTCTTGCAGTCTTGTAAGCGTTGCAGCCAGTCACCAACTCCAAGGCACCGCAGGTCTTTCTGCACCTCGCCGGCCCATCTGTACCTGGGGCGACCAGCAGGTCAACGGTCATTCGGCCGACCCAACCTTTCTTCACCGCCTAAGTTAAGAGGGCGCCTGATGTTGATAATCTAAATTTTGCTCCCGCTTTAACGCACACCATTCCCATCGTGTTTTCGAAACATATAATGACTGGAGTTTGCTGTGTTTTTATTTCAAAGTGAGTATTTCGTTAATATTAATAATATTTAGGATCGCTTTAAGTACTATCGCGATCATACGGGCTCTCCATTCTTTCTATGCCAGTGCATAGAACGAAAGCAGAGCGTCAGTACGCTCTGCTTTCGTTTCATCGATGACACTTGGTATGGACACTAGATCTTCAATGTCCTGGTTCAGTACACCCATGATACTTTATCCATTGTTCTCGCCACAATTTCTTCATCGTTAACCTGTCTTACACCACTTGTAAGCCCTCTACCCTATTATTTATTTACGGAAAGAGCATAAGGCCGAGGGAGTGTGCCGTTAATCACAGATTAATGTAATTCTATCCGTTACGAGGAAATACATTCTTGGAGCCTCATTAGTAGGGTTGTTAATTAATATATATGTACACCTAAAGTACTCAAATTAAATAATGAAATAAGAAATGGTGAAAAAATACCACGTGAGCAGGACTTGAACCCGCGACCTTAGTGTCAATACGACTATGCTCTTACCATATGAGCCATCACGTGTTCAACACTGCACGCCGAATTTCGCCTATTCCTACACGTACTAGGCTTGCGTTACATACACTACTACCCACTATTACAAGTAAGGTATCACGTGGTATTTTTTCACCATTTCTTATTTCATTATTTAATTTGAGTACTTTAGTACTGCATCTTGAATGCCTAAAAAACCCTATAAAAATATGTACACCTAATCCAGAAAATAAGAATATTTTCTATGAGTACTCAATGTAGCAACGGGAAAAGATCTCTACATACTTTTAATCAGTCAAAGCATCATCTCTGAATGACTTTAATAAAAAAAAACTTATGGTTTTGGGTTCTTTCAGGCTTTTCCCCCGAACATTCTACATATATTCGATTTTACCGCCCGGCTGGGCCCGAATAAGTGTGTAGCAACCCTCATTGCATACAGGTGGATATAAAGTTGCCACGCGGCATTAAGGTTTTGAGTTCTTTCAGGCTTTTCCCCCGAACATTCTACATACTTATATTCGATTTTACCGCCCGGCTGGGCCCGAATAAGTGTGTAGCAACTCTCACTGCAGACAGGTGGATATTAAGTTGCCACGCGGTATGTGTATGTAACTTTAACCATATTTCGTTGACGCCGCAAATGTATTATGCAAACGAAAACCCAGAATATAAGAGCGCGCATTATGAGGCATAAGTATGTTACTTTATTCCCAGACCAGCCAAATGAATAGGGTTGGCAATCGCAAAACACAAATACACTATCACGTCTTTATCCCTAATGGGGCAGACAGAGCATTTTGGGTCCTGCGGCTCCAAGCAGACAAAGCCCAGGGCCGCAAGACCTAAAGGCCACTTTTAGCGTGATGGTGCATGCAAAGGTGGAAAAGGAATCAAAATAGTGATGGCTTGCTGGCATGATTCGAATTACGCCGATTCTCAATCGGCTTTTACGATCTGCGTGGGAAGAAATGCAGCTAGTACATTCTAAGTTTCTTCTTTTCTCCAGCAATTTTCTTGAGCATTTCATCGAAAGCAATTGCAATAATTAAATTTTTAACAAAAAAAACAACCGACTTCAATTTTTTTAAGGAGTTTCTTCCATTTCTCCAAATTTCTTCATCATATCTTCTCCAAATTAAAATGGGACCAACTTGGTAGTAAAGGCTTTCAAATAAAAATAGAATCATCAAAATCGGTTCACAATTGGCGAAGATATCGCGTAACAAACATACATAAAAAAAAAACAGTCGAATTGATAACCTCCTCCTTTTTTGAAGTCGGTTAAGCAATACAAAATGTCATTCATCTTAGCGCGTTTTCTAGAGGTTTAAAAATAAGTCGCTTGCTTGAAGATCCTTCCTTGAAAATGCCCAGGTTGCATAACATGTTTGTGTTTATTCGAGTCACCTGTCACGACATATAAGCCGTGTGGTTCCCGGCAGAGTAGTATAGGAACACTCCAAGTCTTCCTGTGGATGTCGTAGAAGGCGACTTAGGAAACACAAGCTAAACAAAGCTTATAAACAACAATGAGACCTCTCCAACCCGTCTGGCCAGCGTGAAGAGTGTAGGCCAAATCCTCTGACTGCTCTGGCTAATATATGGCTCTGGCAGTACAGAGAAGGTCCTGCTCCTGCAGTGGAGACTAAAAAAAAAGACCTGATCACACCTGTTACGACATGTACTTGTACACAGGCTTTCCAGTGTCGTAAAAAAATACGTGATAAGTGAGTAGTGTGCGGATTTTTATATGATGGTGAGGGTGAGGATGAGGATGAGATGCGGGTCAATGTGTGCGTCAAAAACGCAGTGCGGGCCAAGTTTTATAGTTATGGTTGGTTGGTAAGTGGCAACCCTGAAGAAACTTGATGAGTACATGAAACCTTTATGAGGATTTATTCAGCGAGCTGTCTTTATGAAACGCGAGCGTATGATTTATATATGTACTCGTACATATATAGAGTTGTTGAGATAACCTGGAATATATTAAAGGCTCGGTTACACTCTAAAGGATGTTTTGTGAACAGGTATACTACCTAATTTAAAGAAAGTTGGCCCTGCTAGCGCTTTCGCAAGTTAAGCTACACCGGGCGTGGCCCGCACTTGGATGGGTGACCAAAAATGGCAAAGAATTTTTTCGAGCTCCTCCGTGCTTCGGAAGGCACGTTAAACAATTGGTTTATAGATTAATTTTGGAACAAGGTGAATTGCGGCTAAATGGAGATAAAGTAAGTAATGGTAGCTAAAGTCAGTTAATACTAAGACTAGGTATAATGAAGACTGTTTTGTATTGTACACTAAGCTATAGCATTTAGAGATGATATTGGCAAAAATAACTTTTCCCAACAAATATTTCGTGAAAAATCGGACAGAAGGAAGAATTTCTTATCACCTTCATAACGAAAGGCTTTTATAAGTTCTTAGTGTTATATCTATAACAACAACGTATCATCCAGAAGTAAACGGCATGAGCGAATGGCGAATTCAAGGAATTGTTATGTGAATAAGTGGATGAAAGTAATTGGTGGCATCATTAGTATTGCTAGAAATCCGATTATATCAATTATCCGATGTTAATATTATTGCTTGACCTTTACTTTGTTGTCGAGGTACCAGATAAATGATTCCGCGTTCTCCGATCAAGCTTCCAATAGGGTATATTCATGTTATTTTTTTATTTTTTTAAACGATTCTATAAGTTATTATATAACCGGAAAAAAATATAACACTTACAGAATATTATTAAATAAGCTTAAAAAAATAATTAAAATTACTATTATTTTTGGACGACTATAAACGCGGTGCCATTTTGCGCTTTTTTCTGTGACGTCACCGTGCATTGTCATTGTCATAGATACACTTATATGTCAGTGTCAGTCAAGTGCAAATTACAAATTCAAAATATTATCAACAAAACAACGAAGTTTTGGATTCACAGTTTTATTTTATAAGTAATACTATCTAATTTGTGATTATAAGTGAGTGATTAAAGCTTTTAATATCAATTCATTACAAATGGAAGGGCGCACAAAATCTTATTATAAATATTGTATGGTTCCTATGTGCAAAAATAACATCGTAACTGCACCTGACAAAATATATTTTCATATGCCCAAATATGCTAATGTAAGGAATCATTCCGCGTATTAGGGTTCGCTGTTTTACAAAACCGAGCTGTAATGCCAAACAGCTAGAGGTTTAGTAAATTAGCGGATTATACCATTTAACTGCAACTGTACATACCTATTGTGAACAAAAAATACATATTGTGAGCAAAATGAGTAGTGTCATCCTTTGCAAAACTACACAGTAGTATTGTAAGTACCTACTTCAATTATTTATAATTTAATAGGTAGTAGACTAGCTGCCTGCTACTATAAGCTATAAGATAATGTACTACCTACCGTAATTAATTAAACAAATTTATATTATTTAAGAAAAAAAATACCCAAAATTCTCCAAAAGATTTATTTTTTTTCTCTAAAATTTCCCATTTTTACCCAGAATTGCGAAAAATATACCCAATCTGGTAACACTGCAAATTACAAATGACTTATTGACAGTGACAGATAGTGTTTCTTCTTTTTAATTTGTGATTGACAGCACAGACTATTTAGAAAATTAAGTTTGACAGTGTTTCGTGACGTCACGTGGCGTTTCGGAAATTTGCGAGGGAATTTTAAAAATACAGCTTTTAAATAATTAATTTCTCAATGGAAACACGTTAAATTGAAAAGATATATATATGGGTATTTTTCTTTAGCAATGAAGTATACACATATTTTTTTTTGTTCGTTTCTGAATCACATGCATATTGTCTATTATACTTGACGACGGTCCTTGTTAAATAATTGAAGGATCTACAGTAAGCCCCGTTTATGGCGATGCGGATGGCAATATATAGCCGTAGATATTGAGATAGTAACTTTAAGGCCGTACCTAAATTTTCCGGGGTCCAGTGCTGCCCCCATTTTAAATAAATCATTTCAAAGAAAACAGAGACATCATTTCAAATTTTGCTACTACCAAGTCCTAGATAACCCGTTAAAGTATTTTATGAACTATTGTTTACAGTTTATAATGAGAACTTTAAGCTTTACTTCGCACATTAGCTAAAAGTGGCCGTTTTTCGCAAATGTGCGTGGTAAAGCTAAACGTTCGCACTTTAAACTGCAAACAGTAGTTCATAAAATACTTTGAAGGGTTATCTAGGACTTGGTAGTACCAACATTTTAAATTATGTCTCCGTTTTCTTTGAAATGATTTATTTTAAATCAGGGCAGCACTGGACCCCGGAAAATTTAGGTACAGCCTTAATTAGTTCTATGTTGTAACTATTTTCATATCATTTATTCATTTTGTAGCAAAAGACATTTGTGTCAACGCAGTTACATCATTTGCTCATGTAGATTTGTTTTATTTTGATGAATCTAGTGTATGATGTTTGTTATCTTGTCAGTCCTATTATTTGCCAAAACTCCGCTCGGCTTTCGGCTTTAATGGAGCTAAGCCCTATTTATTAAAAAGAACGGTGGTATATGCGTGCGAACCGGAAGGGAGGAAACGGGGCCTTATTATAAGCTATTAATAAGCTTTCTCTGTCCGTCCGTCATCGTCAGCGGGCATTATTGCTTCAAAATTTTGAACCGTCACAGCGTTTACACATGGCGCCGCCGCCAGATAGGCCAGCCATCTAAAACATTCTAGGTCGCAAGTAATTGCAAGGTTCTGATTTTTTGGGATGTTTTTAGGGTCTATACCAATAGTGTAAAACCAAGTTTGCAACCTTAAAAGACCTGTGCTAACTTTGTAGTGCTCGAAAAACCTCGGAATTTTTGGCATTTAATTTATTCAGTTTTTGGCCCTTGAACTTTGAACCCTTCATGTACGAATCCGACTCGCACTTGCCCGTTTATTTTAAAGGTAAGAAAGACATCAATCAGTTTACTGTGCAAAATGAAATTGAATACAATTAAAAATATGTGTAATTTCTAGAAGCCACAGTGGCGAGGTTATGTAGGGACCTCAGTTAACACCGACAGAGACATGCAACACGTCAGTTACCTACTATTTATTAATAAATTATTAAATTAAATTAGGTTATACGAGTAGTTAACATAAGTTTTGCAGTTCTCTATACATTTAGGCAATAAATGACTTTTTTCCGTTTTATTAACGATTCCTTGTTAGTCAGTTCAGATATTTTCGCAATATAGCGAGGTCTGCTAACTTATTTGTTAACCTTTATAGTAATTATTTAGTTGGGCATGTAAGCGGTTTTCCCGCCCACGGCTCCCTACTATATAAAGTGGAAAGTTGGAAACTGATACGATCTATTATACTATTTGTCAGTAAGCCGCTGCCGTAAGTTAAAGGTCGGGTCGAAATTTTCGTTTGTTCCCGGTTAGTAACACCCTCTTGAGTACCACTGTTACTCAAGGGGAAAAATCTCCCGATGAGTGCCAGTTTTTTTCATTGCAACTAACATTCTTCCCGATGAGTGCCAGTTTTGGTCATTGCAACTAACATTCTTCCAATGAGTACCACTGTGTCTTAACTTCTCTAACGGCGCGCCGTATTCCCGTTAAGTAACAGTAACGTAATTAAAAACCACTTTAGTTGTAGTTTATTGAAATATTAAAACGCTTTTGTATACTATAATCAATATTATTTTAGTACATTAAGTAATCTATTATACGAGTATCCAGGGTGTCTTTATATGCACCTGCTAAATGTTTAGAGCAAGTTAAGCCCATGATACTGAACTACTTTCTATAAAAAAGTTATTAAAAATCGATATAAATTGTTCGTCCTTCCATACAAAATCCGTTTGGCTGAGCGGTGATTTGTATGGAAAAACGAATTTTTTTTTGAAAACTTGCTCCAAATATTTTGCAGGTTGACAAAAGTCAGCCTGTATACATACATGTTACAAAATTTTAATTTATTTTGCTTGTAATTTACCTTAAGTACTTCATTACGTTACTGTTACTCACGGGAATACGTATTGCTGTATTTAGCGTTGCCAGGCGTCCAGACAAACTGGCGGGTCTGTCCGTAGCTGTATTCCCGTTAAGTAACACTTCACGGGAATACGGTGCAATAAGTAACACTGGCATTCATCGGAAAGTTTCTTCCCCTTGAGTAACAGTGGTACTCATGAGTGTGTTACTATTCGGGAACAAACGGAAATTTATGGTGACCTGGAATCCTGACAAACATTTTGTTATTCGCAATCGCATACACATTGGGTAGTTCCTGGGTATATAAGGTCTAACAAAATATTCTGAAACTATTTTAACGGTAGGTCCAGTCCGTGATACTGAATAACTTTCCCCAAGGAACATATAGCATAATATAAAAAATATTTTTTCATATATCACCCACCTTTCACCGTCACCGCTATGTAGGTATCTCGCCGCCCGACCGACACGCTCAGCTGATTGCCGTGGCTGAACTCATAAGACGTCTACACACGCTGCTTACCACACATTCACAAAATCGAAAACAAGCACATGTAAGATTAATATTATTGTTTGCCCTTGTAAGTCATTAGGTATGTAATTCAATCAATACACAACACACATATGCCTTGAAATAATTAAAAAAAATACTTTAATTGCCTGTCGATGTATCCTACTGCTGGGCAAAGGCCTCCCCTTTCTTTCTCCACTGATTCCTATTTTATAATGTCAACAAAAAAAATACAAGTAGCCTTACAGTGTGTATTGCGAAAAT
This sequence comes from Acrobasis repandana, assembly GCA_963576875.1. NCBI lineage: Eukaryota > Metazoa > Arthropoda > Insecta > Lepidoptera > Pyralidae > Acrobasis > Acrobasis repandana. The sequence goes on along the minus strand of OY756233.1, from coordinate 3,667,387 downwards.
TAATAACCACATCTCTTTCTTCAAAACCGTAATGCACATTCACAAATCACAATTATTCTGTTGAGGAAGTAAAAAGAATACTTAATATAAACATAATCACATGCAATAGGTAATGTGAATTGAAATCGAATGTACACAAATTTTTTGTCTGTGTAGTCTTCCCATTTACGGTACCTATTCCATAGGCTAGCAAAATGCAACTAAAGTTATTGGTCGTTTTTTGTAGGTATAATAAAAGCATGTTTCACACGAGGCGGTGTTTCTTTGAATTCGAAAACAAAGGATTACTCTTCTTAGATTCAATTTTCGCCGGCTTTTATGATGTGTCTTTGTTTCTTTTGTCGGCATATTTAACTTACAAAAATACCGTTCAAAACAAGCAAAAAATGTGTAAACATTAAGTTGGCTTGTGCCGGCGGCGATAACAAAAGGAGCCATAAAAGCCATGGACCGTGGGAACGCTAAACAAAAACAACAAAAACTTCTTCAGTAGTTCAAAGTTCTTGTCAGTAGTAAGTTGCATCTAATCCAAATAACATTACGCGTACGATTTCACAGTGCCAAATTATTTAGGTATTCAACAACAATACCTAGACACGGTAAAGTGTTACGATTTGTGTGAATAAAACGCAAGTGTTATTTTAAGGACTTGCATATTTAAAAGTTTTTACTGTACATTATTAGTGGTGGCGCCCGTCGTACCAGCTGTGTAAATTTTTTAATTACATTTAGCTATAAGTTCTTTCTATATGCTGTAATTGGTGAAAGCCGTTGTATTTAGTTTTTACAATAAATAAATAAATAAATATTTGCAGATCGGCCTAGGCATAGATCATTTACATCAATAGTAGGGTCAAGTGCAGCGTTTTATTATTATTTTAATAACTTCGTGTATCGTGTTATACACGGGGGTCTACCTGAGGCTTAGTAAGTTTGGTACAAAATTATTATATCACCAGAATAATTAATGAGTTGATTTTGTGACTGCGATTATGTTGTGTTGTGTGTGAAGTCGTATCGCGGTCGTGACGTGACACTCGCGACGTCTAGCTACGTTTGTAGCTGCCTTTAGGTATTGCGGCGGTCGGCGCGGCGACGGACAGCGGAGCATGTGTGGTCAAAGGTAAGTGTATGTTAAAAATAAATTTTATATTTCACTATATGTTTCTTGCAGAAAGATGTTCAGAATCACGGACTGAACCTTCCATTAAAACAGTTTCAGTATATTTTGCTAGACCTTATATATGTATTTTTTTTTAGGTTCTCGTGTGTATACGTAGGTACGTAGTCAAAAGAAAAAGCGGAAGTCGTATTGTACAGGGAGGTCAAACGGAAATCAGCGGTCAGCGAGAAAATACATTTACCCCCCTTATGTACGTTCAGCTGCGTATCGTATATTTTTAGCCCGTATCAACCGAATTTCCCAACAAAGAAAATAATGGCTACATATCAAGTGGTCGAGTAGCCGATGAAATTAATCTGGTTAATCTATTTACTGAGATATTCCAGCGTTCGGGTATCAAATAATGGACTCTGATGGATTACCGGGGATTCGTTTCGGAGTTCGGAGCTATTGTGACAATACGGAACGACCTTAATTCTTGTGACTAAGCCTTTTTGCTGAATGCAGGCTTTTTATCGACCATTATTTGGGCTCTTCTCATCTATTCGTTCCCGGTTGCATCTTAAGACGATACACGGTGCCAAAAGTGGCCGTTTTTCGCAAAAACGCAAACTAAAGCTTAACGTTCTCACTTTAAACTGTAAACAGTGGTTTATAAAATATTTTGAAGGGTTATGTGGGTTTTACTAGCTCCAAATTTTAAATGATATCTCCGTTTCCTTACAAATAATTTATTTCAAATGGGAGCAGCACTGGACTCCGTGTATCGTCTTAAGAAAGGGGTCCTAGAGGCGACATTCAAGAATTTACTTTATCCTTGACGACGTTGGCGTTTCCCTAACTTAATTAACTTTATAACAAAATTCTATTCTTTATCAAAACACAGCAAAGCTTCAAAAGAGCATGACCCTCAAGGGCTTAGCCTGGGTCCATCCTAAACTTTATTATTTCACGTGTTCTTTACAAATAGAATTCGACATTATAATTTTAAAGTTGATTGTGGATACCGAAAGAGGCCAATTAACTAATTACCGTGTTTTTTGAAGTGAAAACTTCTTTAGCGGCGTTGTGCACTTTTTTGTAATGGGTAAAAAAATTTAAATACGCATCAGGACACGTGTCCTGATCGAAAATTCGTAAGACGGATGGAGAGTAGACAGCCGGCGCGGCGTAGGAGAGGAAGTATCCCCTCTTTCTACGGCGCGGCGAAAATGTGTGCCGGCGCCTGATGTTTCGTTTAGCTGAGAGATAAACTTTTTAATGTAATATAAATTGTCATGTTTGTGTACGATAGCGCAATAAATAAGTATTGTATTCTACCACATAAATGATAGTACTTTTATAATGATAATTAAAGCAATATGTGCAAAATTATTCCCTAACCATTCCAAAATATCAAAAATGCACAACGTTAATATTCAAGTTTTCACTTCTGCCGGACTCCCGGAGTGCAAACCGTCGTTTTTTTTTTCTTTAATTGGTCCGTAAGCTTCTCAAATAGCTCTTTATTGCGAGTAATGAGACGCGGCCATTTTGTGTAATCTTGAGTGTAGCGGCGAATGTTCTTTTATTGAAATTGTAGATTAGTTTATTAAAATTTAAAGCGATGTTAATTCCATGCTAGTCTGGAGAATAGTGAAAACTTACAATGTACTTCTCTTCCCGCGCAGATCGTAAAAGTCGATCGAGGGAATGGGCAAAAATACGAAACATGAAATTAGGCGATACGGCTAGTATTTCGATTAATTCTGCTAGTATTCCATTAATATTTCGATTCCAATTTTCCACCATCACGCCAGAAGTGATTTTTGGGTCTTACGGGCTTAGGCCCTGTGTACCCATAGCGATGTGCCTATTACCAGGCCTGTGTCACTCCCCGTGTAGGTATCAAAAATATACCTACGCGCGGCGGCCTTCTCGGGTGGCTAATTCAGTCGGGGCTCGCGTGCGAGCAGTGACGCAGGCGCGAGCTTTGTTCGTCGCCTAGGAACTTCACCGATCCGGCCGTTTTAAAAATAGAAAAATTGGTTGCCTGTAAAGTCGGTATACGGGCGAAAGTTTTACGTGACAACGACTTCACTCCACTTCACTCCAAACTTGACTTCCACTCGGGCATGGTTAGCCCGCCTAAGAGCGAGAGAGACAGACATAAAAAGTGAAAGGCACGCGTGCCTCTCACTCGCTCTCATTGTGAGCGCATAACTTGAGCGGAGCGTAACGCAGTTTCTTGAAGTGTCACCCGGCTAACCAATTTATAAGCCGGCTAACCAATTTATAAGACGTTGTCACGTCAAAAACATAAAAAGAAGGCTAAAAAATACTGCGCAGTTTTTTAGTGGTTAAACAAACTTACCTGTAAGTGAAGTTTGACCTTAATTATATAAGCATTACATCTGAAAAGATTTATTCACTTGGTAGTTCACTTCTTTATGAACTGGCATCACCACAATTTTTAAAGACATAATCTAGAATTTAAAAAAAACAAAGTGATCACTCAATCCCTCCCCGCGCCGCAGTCGATCTTCCCCACGGCCGGTACTGAAACGTCATTATTTTCAGAGCTTGACCATGACCATTTCGCGTGACTTATAGGGTATGATTTTTGTAAAAATAACAGAGTTCTTGGGCAGGGCGGGTACCTAATAAATCTTTTCAGATGTAATGCTTATATAATTAAGGTCAAACTTCACTTACAGGTAAGTTTGTTTAACCACTAATTATACTTCACATTACATCTGAAAAGATTTATTCACTTGGTAGATGTTTAGCGCTACACGCGAAATAGGTAGGTACTTCAAAAATTAAACAATAGGTAAATTAATTTAAATCAATCCAATTGTTTTATTGACTTAAATACAATGGTAATTATATGCATTATATGAATTGTATTTATTAATCATATACGGCTTTTGCAAACTCATTAGTCTCGTCTTCAAGGACGGGTTGATTATAAAATTTAGCAAAAACTAATGAATTACCGGACCAACCGGCTGTTCTTTTAATTAGATCGATTGACACGCCTTTTCTTTCGGCAGCCGATGTCGATGCGTGACGCGTACTGTGAGCGGAAAAAATAGTAATATCCACTCCGCTCTCAGAAAGCATGGACTTTATCCATCGACTTATCGTGGAAGCACAGACATTGTGGATCGGCTTTTTTATGTTCAGAAATAATTTGTCGGTTTCTGAATATTGCCTAAATTCACGCGTCATTTCTATGTAAGAGACTAGTGTTTTTGCAGGACATATTGATTCCTTATGTGGAAAAAAGGGAATAATTAGTCTAGGCATTGTTTTGCCAGGCCCTGATGATTTGATCAAGTCATTAATGACAATTTCAATACGTTCTCGTTCCTCGTGGATCCTTATATTAGACAAACGTATCAGTGACAGCGTCTGGACACGTTGTGCTGTCGACAACGCTAAGAGAGCCGCCAACTTTTTTGTTAGTTTAGATAAGCCTATTGCTTCATTAGGATACCAGTTGCTAACATGTTCAAAGATCAGATTGGGGTCCCATGTTGATTGATATCTGGGCAAACAGGGTTTTGTTTTAAAAACACCCTTTAAAAATCTAGATATTCGATCATCTTCGCTAACTTTTTTACCGAAAATAAGACCCAACGCAGACCGAAACGTATTCAAAGTCGAATAGCTTGCACCATTATTTAATTGTTCTGTGAGACAATTTAATATTATAGAAATATCTTTAACATAAATATCCAAATTATTTTTTAAACAAAACATCCACCACTTTTTATACGCGACATTGTACTGCTTTAATGAACTCTCCGCTAGAAAGGAGATCATAACGTCGATTGTAGAGGCCGAGAGTGATTCTTTGGCGAAGGCGTCCCTGATAATACTGATGCCACCAGGGTAAGACGCTTCCAAAGAGGATGACTCGTCCTGAAAGGAGAGGTGAGTAACTCAGAGCTCGGGCTCAAATATATAAGGTCAGAACGAGATAACTTTAGGTACAGAGGGTACCAGGGTTGACTAGGCCAATATGGTACTACCATGATTCCCGTGGCCTTGTCATTAACTATTTTTCTTAAGCTTTTTAATATAAGTGAAAAAGGTGGGAATGCGTAAAAGAAATGATTGCGCCAATTAAGCGTAAATGCGTCAATATTAAATGCCTCAGGGTCTCGTTTCCATGAAATATATAGAGGGACTTTTGCATTTAATCTAGTTGCAAATAAGTCTATATCTGGGTTGCCCAGTTTACGTTTTATTTCGTTAAAGGCTGATTGGGAAAGACTCCACTCAGTATCGATGTTGCTTTTACGCGATTCTTCATCCGCTTCATTGTATTTTGATTTAACATATGAAGCAAATATGTGCAGTTGTCGTTGTTCGCACCACTGCCATATGTCTCGCGTTATATCGTTCAAGTACTCCAGTTGCACTCCCCCATATTTATTAATGTATGATAATGCAGTTGTATTATCAATACGTAATAATATTTCCGTATTATTGAGTGTACTTGCAAAGCATTTAAGGGCGTAAAACGCGGCTAAAAGTTCTAAGAAGTTAATATGATTATTTGCTTCGACTGTGTTCCAAAAACCACCAGCTTTTTCATTATTACAAGAAGCTCCCCAACCTGTCAAAGAAGCATCCGAATAAATTTCTACAGTGTAATTTCCTACACGAATAGGGTTTCTGCAGGTCGAAGACCTGATATTATTTAGCCACCAAACAAAATCCTGTTGTAAGTAAGATCTTAATTGCATTATGCTATCGTAGTTATTGTCGTTATTTTGTAAAGCTAAAAATTTTTCTCTCTCTAAACGCTTCGTGTATAACCACCCATACGCCACAGCTGGACAGGCAGAGCATAGAAGTCCCAACAGTTTAGAGAAATCTCTGATAACTATTGATTTTTTATCGCGTATTTTATTTATACGATCTTCGATCTTTATTCGTTTTTGTTGAGGTAGAAATAACGACATACATCTTGAATCTAATTCAAATCCTAAATATGTTTGTCTTTGTTCTGGTTTTAGTTTACTTTTTCTATAGTTTATTATGAAGCCCAATGACTCTAATAAGGTAACGGTTTTTGTGACACAGTCGACACATTCCTCGTATGTACTAGCCAGACAAATTATATCATCTAATTATATGGCCAGAATCAGCCCCTGTGCTCTTAAATATGTAACTACTGGTTTTAAAAGCTTTGTAAATACCAGAGGAGCTAAGGATAACCCAAAAGGAAGGCACTGGAATTCGTAAAATGTGTCAAAATGAAATCGAAGATATTTTTTGTTATTGCTGTTTATAGGCACTAAAAAATAAGCATCTTTTAGATCGATTGTTGCCATAAAACATTTAGGGGTCATTAATTTAGTAACTGTACGAATATCTTCTATTTTAAAATGTATATGAGGAATAAATTCATTTAATTTCTTTAAATTAAGTATGAAACGGTAAGAGCCATCCGGTTTTGGCGTAAGGAATATTTTTGATAGGAACTGTTCCGGATGTGGCTGGCATTCCACAATAGCACCTAGCTCTTTTAATTTATCTATTTCCTTTTTAAGTTGTTTTATTTCGCTAGAACTAAATTTATTATTTTTTGGTGCTATCATTTGTACAACAGGGTTCTCAAACGGAATAACATAACCTTTTGATATATAACCTAAAATCACAGAGTCATCAGTGATAGACGCCCACATATTATAAAAATACTGTAATCTACCTGCATGAGGTAGTACCTCTACGGAGCTTTGGTGCTCTTGTCGCTCGCTTTGGCCGACGCTCGTGGGGGCCGGTCCCGGGTTGGCGGCGGAGCACTGCGGTTCACCTGTGTCTGGAAGCGACTCTTCTGCCCACCCTGTCTGACACGATGTGCTGATGAACGGGGTGGGCCCCTGGGGTTTCCCTGGTTGTATTTTCTGAAAGGAACTGCTGCAGTAGCGTTCCTGCGCTTGATCTGGAGACCCGACCTTTCTGCTGTTTTCGATGCTCTAATTTTTTCTCCTAAATTAGTTCCGAATAAATATGTATCTCTGTTTACGTCTGATATCATATGAAGAAATTTCTTATCTAGAGATGAAGCAACTAATTTTCTTCTGCGTTTTGTATCTTCATAGTGCAAATCCAAAAATATTTGACTAGCTTCGGAAATTTGGCGTAATAAGTCAATCTTATCAATATTCCCTTCGATAATACCTGAAGCAATGTTAGTTAATCGTGAAATACCCAGACCAAGTTGCTTTTGTGATTTTTCTAATGCTTTATCCCTATAGCGAACTTGCTCGTTTAGTACTGGGATTAATTCTGGGTTAATTAAAGGTGCCTTTGCTAGGCGAAAGTTATCTGGTACGAGCGACTTTTGGATTATATTTTGTTTCTGTTCTTTAGTAAGACCTTCTACTAAAATCCGTCCCCAGCGCGTAGCGATATCTTGGGGTATTTTTGGTCCAAAAATTTCCTCCTTGCCTTTGGAGTCTCCCAAGGCGTCTAAAATATCCTGAGGTAAGGAACTAGCTCCTTCGCTTGTGGTAGGCGTCGGTTCGCCTAAATTAGACACGGATCTGCCTTGCTGTGGTTCCCCCACAGGGTTTAATTTACCACCTTGGTCAAGACCTTCGTTTAAAAAACAAGTGGGTACCACGTCTGTTTCGACGGCCGCGCCAGCAGCATTGTCCGCGGAAGCTTCAGAATCATCTAATACCTCATAGTCGATAACGGGAGACGCGGACGGATCTCGCTCATGATAGTATCGGGGGTCTTCATAGTAATATCTCCCAAGGGCATCTGTAATATTACAGAAAATATGCGCTTGATATTTTAAGTCTCTGACCATACGCACGTTATGATGCTGGACTGAGCGGTATCAGCCATGTGCACGACATGGAGTGTAACCGAAAATTGCTAAAAAGGCACTATTTCAAAGTATTTTTAAAGTCCTAGGACGCACGCTCGTTACGCCGCTGTCGGACTACAATGATGGAGTTAAATCCGTGCGCACGTCACGGAGTATTAAAACCCATTCAAATAAAATGTACATAAAAGATACATATATCTGAAAAGAGACATTGTAATAGCATGCAAGTAACCAACAACGCTGGTTACGTAAGGTTACATTGATATCCAAAACATTATCTCTTTATCGGAATCGTTCGTAAAATGTGAAACGGATTGAGGGTAGAATACGAGAAAATTTTGTTGAGAATCGTTTTTGAATTATAATTTTCTTATAATTTTGGAATTAGAATAAATGATTTATTATATGAGGCACAGTATTAATCTTGTTGGTTAAAAGAAAAAATAACTGACCTTCGCTCGACGACGACGATGAATCGGAATATCTGGGACGTTTCTCACGTCTCCTTGAGTGTGATTTTTTATCCTTGTGTTTCCTTTTTCCCATATTGGGTACACTTCACTTTATCACTTAAGTAGATGAATATATAAAAAATAACTATTAACAGTAAATTAGTGCACTTATAAATAATAATTACTGAAATAAATACGGTAGGCTGTAGCGATGCCAACACAAAAAAAGCGAAATGACGTTTCAGTACCGGCCGTGGGGAAGATCGACTGCGGCGCGGGGAGGGATTGAGTGATCACTTTGTTTTTTTTAAATTCTAGATTATGTCTTTAAAAATTGTGGTGATGCCAGTTCATAAAGAAGTGAACTACCAAGTAAATAAATCTTTTCAGATGTAATGTGAAGTATAATAACTGTTTAAACAAGGATTGCAATCCAAATTTAACTTTTTTTAGACTTCCTAAGGACGCTGAAAGGTAAGATCTACTTTAAAGTAGTTATTATTATTATGTTGTCATTCATGATAGGTACACTAGGTAGGTTTAATACCTAGGACCTAGGTACCTTCTTAGGTTACGAAAATAAGTAGGAAAGTAGGTATAAGTATACATATTATTCTTTCGAATTTCTGATGTTTGGTTTGAGATTGATAATCTGTTTCGTTATAAGTAGGTACCTACCCCACCTACTTAGGAATTTTCTGTTCGGTAGCAAAATAATTATGAAAGTTACAGAAATGGTATGTACCTACTGAGTACATCCTATAGAATTCGGTATCTACTTTGAAGACTGTTTTAGCTGGTATCTAACCAGCAGCTAAAACAAAGTCTTTAATTTCGCTCATGTTATATTATATTTCATTCATTATAGTTTACTACTAAACGATGATACATACATACATACTATCATGTATTTATCCCTAATGGGGCAGACAGAGCATTTTAAGTGTTGCGTCTCTAAGCATCAGAGCCCAGGGCCGCAATACCCAAAGGCAACTTTTAGCGTGATGGTGGGCGAGAAGGTGGAAAAAGGAATCAAAATAGTGATGGGTTGCTAGCCGCATCACCTATTAACATGATTTGCATTTTCGCCCATTCGTTCGACCGGCTTCTACGATTTGCGCGGGGAGAGAAGCAGCTATGACCTCCGTGGTGTAATGGTTAACACGCTAGTCCGCCAATCTGAAGGTTCTGGGTTCGATCCCCAGCCAGGGCAAGTTCGAAAATGGCCTTTTTCAAATTGTCCTGGGTCTTGGATGTTTATCTATATATATATTTATTATAAAATATAGTATCGTTGAGTTAGTATCCCATAACACAAGTTTAAACTTACTTTGGGGCTAGCTCAATCGGTGTGATTTGTCCTTACATATTTATATTTATTTATATTTATATTCAAGTTTTATTCTTGTCTCCAAGACCAGCATGGAAGACCGATAATACGGTGCGCTAAATGGCGATAGTAGCTTCTTGTAGTAGTCAACCCTAGCGCGTCGCTCGCTGAGTCTATTTTAGTCGGTTTTGTGTGTATTATGAATCGTATGTCCAGAGTCATAAGGATAAAATTGTCTTGCAATGGATTTCTGTAGGTGTCTAAACGAAACGGTGCTGCGTTTTGACGCGAGCTAAATTACACCATATTTCTAACCACTGTGAGTAGATATTTCTTTGAAAACGTTTGCGGAGTGAGACTTCTGTACTACTGGTATTTATTCTGTGCTATTACTGAGAAAAGGTTTTAAATTCTAGAATAAATAACTACCTGCACAGGTAAGTAATTTTATTGTCCATCAAATACAAATTGTATAGAACAATAGACGAACTTAAGGCCGTACCTGAATTTTCCGGGGTCCAGTGCTGCCCCCATTTAAAATAAATCATTTCTAAGAAAATGGAGACATTATTTAAAATTTTGCAACTACCAAATCCTAGATATCCCTTCACAGTATTTTATGAACTACTGTTTACAGTTTATAATAAGAACGTTAGGCTTTACTACGCACATTTGCCAAAAGTGGCCGTTTTTCGCAAATGTGCGTAGTAAAGCTTAACGTTCTCACTTTAAACAGTAGTTCATAAAATACTTTGAAGGGTTATCTAGGTCTTGGTAGTAGCAAAATTTTAAATTATGACTCCGTTTTCTTTGAAATGATTTATTTTAAATGGGGGCAGCACTGGACCCCGGAAAATTCAGGTACGGCCTTAACGCTAAAAGCGTTTTCACCAGTCAGCCTTTGGGTTATACAGAAGTCTAAATGTGGGTTGCAAGATAAAGTGTAGTGTATATAAAATATACAATGTACATTGTTACATAAATATATATATATATATACATATATACAGGCTGACTTTTAAACCACCAGCCAAATTTTTGGAGCAAGTTCAATCCATGATACTGAACTACTTTCTATAAAAAAAGTTATTAAAAATCGATGAAAAGTGTTTGTCCTCCCATAGAAAATCCGTTTGACTGAGCGCTGATATGTATGAAAAGGCTTATTTTTATTTTAGTTTTTCGTTAATTGTTTTTATGGAAAGTAGTTCAGTATCATGGACTGAACTTACTCCAGAAATTTGGCTGGTGGTTTAAAAGTCAGCTTGTATACTTGCTATACATATAGGTATATATACTCGTAAATAAATAGATAAATACAGCAATTCTTAAATCAACTCTTATAACTTGGCCAAGAGCAGTTCGAATGGTTTCAGAAAGCGAGTCTTATTGCTGTAATGGCGAAAGTGTTAGAAAGAAAACCAGTACGGTGAGAAGGAATAGAAATGGTCAAAGTATTAGAAGAACGCAGGATTCTTTCATGAGTGGAAGATAAAAGTTGAAAACTTGATTTGAGGTATTTAGGGGCAAGGGGATTATTAAGTATATTATAAAGTTGACATAAAATATGAAGATTCCTGCGTTGGCGGATGGGGAGCCAATTAAGCTCAGAACGGTGTTCGGAAACATGGTCATATTTTCGAAGGCAAAAATAAACCTTATACAATTATTAAGAAGTATATCTAGTTTATTCAGACAATCTTCAGTTATGTCCAGATAGCACACATCACCATAATCAATCAAGGGCAAGACGAGAGCTTGAACCAGCATGATCTTAGTTTTAATAGGCAAGAAATGTTTCAAGCGTTGGAGATAGTGTAGTGTGGCATATACCTTTCGACAAACGTCGACTATATGTGAGTTCCAATTTAGGTTAATTGTCTATAAAGATTATTTCATTGGTACTTCTTTCCCAAAGAGGTTTGACGTCAGACAGGCGGCCGGTCGTAAAAACTGACCACGTTGTGGGTGGGTACCAGATAGTTGAAAAGGAGGCAGACCTAGAGCGGAGATGGCGGGATGACTAAGATACATATATTACTGATTGGCGGACTGTAGCTCTGAGTAGGGACGAGTCGAAGGAGGGCTTTGCCCAGTTGTGGCACACCAATATAGGCTAATAAAAAAACAAGTATTCTCATGAACATCGCGAACAAGTATTACTACTTGTTTTGGATGTTCATGGGAATAAACAAAATTTAAAGTACCGTGCAAATCACCTTAGTATTTTAATTTTATCCCATAAAATAGTCCATTCACTTTCATTTTAATCCCTTGCCTTAAAGTTTAGTTTGCCGCCGCCTTTGATCGACTGGACAAAGGAAAGTTCCAAGGTGACTTCCAGCGCTCAACTACAATTTGGTGCAGAATGTCCGACTCGCAAAATTTCAAGTGAAAACATCTTGCCCGATTTTGCGTACAGTAACTTTCATCAAGGTGATAGCGACTACTCAAAATGTCCGATTCGCAAAATGACATTCACTAATTTCAAGTCAAGTAAAATCAATTTGTAACACAATAATCTATAGTAAATCATCATTATCTTAAAAATCCTGTGTTATTTTGGCGTTGTCAAACAGGATAAATCGATCGAATAATATAAAAACTTCTCAAAAGGGCGTCTACGTGTTGGATCTATATCCCCACGCAAGCCTTCCAACGGACCGGGGTGAAAAGATCCGTGAAACCAAAGGAATATAATAATATTACTTACGGCAGGACGGCTCCAGAGCCTCGAACATCGCCGACTAGTAGCAAGTCTGTGTGTCTTCTACAGGCTGCACTTCTGGTAATGTGCGCAGGAATTACATAATTTAATTCCCCCTGCACCATTTCACCATCGGACAACACGACGTGGACAGGGATTTCACCCATTTGTGGTTGATATTCCTCCTCATCGTACGTCTCGATTCGCCTCCTCCTGCATTGTGCGAACCGCTAAGGTGTGGAATTCCCTCCCTGCGTCGTTGTTTCCCCATACATATGATTTAGGGATTTTCAAGGCAAGCGTGAATAGGCATTTTGTGAGTCTGCGTGTTACACCTTAGACTTCATCTTAGCTTCCCATCAGGCTAGATAGAAGTCAAGCGCACACATATTTATAAAAAAAAAATATTCCGTGTTTGACTTAAGTTGCTTCTCTTCCCGTTCAGATTGTAAAAGCCGATCAAGGGAATGGAAGAGAATCTAAATCATGTCAATAGGCGTTGTGGCTAGCTATCCGTTACTATTTTGATTCCTTCTTCTACTTTCACGCCCACCATCAGGCTAAACGTGATCTTTGGGTCTAACGATCCTAGGATCTGTTCACCTTGTAAGGGATAAAGACGTGATAGTCTATCTGTGGTACAGCTAAAATTTTGTCTACTCGAAGTAGACACATACACATAGATAATTTAGTTTTTGTTGGCTTAAAGTTTAAACTGATTTTGCAAATTACATTTTTGTACATTCGATATTTTGCAAATCGGACATTGAAAGCCTAAACTATTCCAACAAAAGAATGGCTGTTTGTACTAACACAACCCGTATCAAGTATCTAGCGGAACGGTTAATACCTTCTGTCCTTTTTGTGGCGTGAAATGGAGCATTAAGAAGATTATGTTTGTGCTGAAGTGTCTCACTGTATTTTCAGTATTTGAATATGTTTTTGAATATTGAGATATATTTGTTGAAGTATGTATACCTGTTATAAAAAGAACAACAACCTCACATACGAGTAGTCTCTACATATTAGGTGCTGTACAATGTACCTAGTCTTTACTCTCAGGACACTTAAAACTTTTGTACACTTACTTTTTGTACACTTACTTTCTACGGCTGATGAATATTTTCTTATAGGTATCACCCCAGAGTAATAATATACTGATATCACTATCGATCATAGAATATAAGAAGATCACTGAGATATAACTTTTCATGAATTCGATATTCAAAAAGATTTACGCTTAGCTTTATACCAGTCGATTCATAGTAGACTTTTAGCATAGAGGCAGGAATATTAACATTCGTCCATGATTTTGTTTTTTTTTTCTAAAATATGTAATTTCAATTTAGATGAATTACTCTCAATAAGGGAGGTTCAAGGCTGTGAATGATGATGATGATGATGACTCCCAATAAAAGTTTCTGCAACGAAGAAATATCGTTTCCAGTATATTCAATCTTTTTCACCATTCATGGTTGTATTCTACAACTTTCATTGTCATAATAAAAGTATTTCAGCATTTCTTCGGATTTCTAACATGAGTTGAATGTCGTGCGTGAACCGATAAAATAACGGAACTGTAAAATATACGACATACTAGAAATAAACTTACCAAGGACGTACTTTTAGCGCCTTATCGATATATATTCTTTCAATGTCATATAATAGAGTTATATTATTAGATTTATAAGCAAACAAACAAACATAAACATATCTATGATAATAAAAACCTATTTGCACCCGACGACAAGAGTGAACGTGGCGGCTTAGGTTTCGTTGTTCGATGTTGCAACTGTTCCAGATATCAATCTTAGCAACCGTAGAACTTGTGGTAGATCTTAATTTTAACTTGGTAAAATCTACAGCTTTTAATTTACAATACAAAAATGTTGCTTGCTACAATTTTTTCTTTTCCAAATATAATATGCATGTCAATCGTCACCCAAGGATGCCAAAGACCTTTCGAAATTGAGAAGAAATAGCCGGAACATCTTAAACGATTTGGCTATAGTTATACTCGTATGACCGGTCGCCTGCTTGATGTCAACTCTCCTTGGAAATGCAGTTGTAGCACGATATTTGTGCTTAGTGCTTAGTCCTCTTACGGCATCCACAGTAAGAGATGAAATGATCCAATCCTAGGCGGGAGCCACATGACTGGTAAGTATAGTCATTAATGTCATTATGTAGTTACAGCAAAAAAATTTCATCTCCATTCAAGAAATGTCAAAGCCGTAAAAAAGTGGCGACCCTGTTTTTATCCTAGACTTACTCGTATTAGTTAAACTGAATTTTATTTCTTCTTTGATCTAAATTACTTTGTGTCTGACAACACCAGTTAGATCATGCAAACTAATGCCCGCCGGTGCCCACCCACTACTGTTAAACCTATCATATCTGCCATCAATAGTTGATGCCCCTGCTGAAACTGCTGCATCCATTGTGGCTGCAGCATCATCGGCTGTCGTGCTCGCGACCGTGATTCACCACTACACGAGAAATCATTAAGCGCACGTCATGCTGTCGATCGTTCTGCGGTCAAACGACAACTGATATGATGGTAATTCTATCAAATGATCATTCAGTAAGCATAACTACGGCGCGGTTTTGATTTCCGCAAAGTAACTCCTTAATCAATTCACTGCGTTTTATTTTTTTTGTCTTAACAAAAAAAACACAGGAAATGTTGCTCACCGAATTGGATTATTCCCTTCAAAAAGCAACAATCATATTTTCCTTATCACCGTGCCAGGCGCGTCACGTAACGACCCATAAATTCCTGCCCGATGCTCCAACTCAGGGTCAAGATAAAGGAAAACCATTAATATTTATCACTGGCAGGTGGTAATGATTTTTCAATGGTTTTGTTTTATTTCTTATGTATGCTATCTTCAGTTTATTGAGTAAAAGCTTCTGGCTTGGTTGGATATTTATTAATCTTACTTAAATTCGGGTATTACAGTTTAATTCAGTTAAGTTCAACAGTAATATATGTGTATAACTAGTATTTAACGTGAAACTGCTAGACGAAGACATATAAACAGCACTAGGTAGGTAATACTATAATATACTAGACAGACTATGTGATAGATCTCGCACTCAATAATAAAATTCAAGTAAAATATATCGGATCTGTGTAAATGTTGCCTACAGCTCAATGAGCTGAACATGTGGAAGCATGTTCAGCTCAGTAAAATTCAGATTCGAGCAATCAGGACCTACATCTCAGCGTGCTTCCAAAGTAGAGCTTTTTCATCGCTGCTTTACGATGCTTTTGTCATCGTCATCGCCGGTAGTTCTCAGCGTCTTATCAGGACAACAACAAAAAAAGAAAAAACATCAAATCCTTTCTTCCTTGGCACCTTGTGTTAACGGCTTAAAAAGCATAAAGGTTTTTATCAGAAGATTCAGTTTCCCTGCTTATTTCCCTGCGAATCTCGTATACAAACTTTTTAGGCTTACAGTATAAAATATGATTTGGAACAACTGGAACGAACACGCTAAACGCCGGCAGCCTCTTGCCCTGACATAGACAAATGTCTGGATTAGTTTATGGTGCACGGTATAAGCTACGCGCCGTGATGGTTTTAAGAAAAACGAATTTTGTAAACGTGTTTTCCTTAAAAAATTAATATCAGCACTTCTTTTAAATTTAATATTTGTACTGCAGTAGAGAACAGTTGTTGATGCACCATGCAGAGCTAAATTCACAGGGCTTAGAATACCGTTAAAAATCTGGTAACGTTAATCCTGTCAAATGGCGTTAACTTATCAGCAAAGATAACGTTATGCTGGGTAACGGTATTTTTTCCACTATTTACCGATAATCCAATGACGTTACCAATGATATTAACGTTAAAAGGTATTGTTAATACTGTATTTCTTTTCGATATTTGACAGAATAAATTGATAAGAGTTTGTCTAGCTAGAGCTATTTATATAATATTTTACAAGTATTGAAAAACAGTATCGTTGTTTATATCGTTAATTGATAACGTTATAAACTGTATTATCGATACCCCTTATAACGTTACCACTAAAATAACGTTATTTAACGTTACTTTTAGTGTGAATTTGGTATCGTTAACAAGCCCTGAATTCAACAGCTGCCGCATGGTGACCTGATTTCCACCAAAAATTAAACTACTACCTAAAAGAGTCCACCAAAAATGAACTAGCATTTCGTAGTATTAGTATACTAGTATATTCGACGACCTCCGTGGTGTAATGGTCAACACGCTAGTCCGCCAATCTGGAGGTTCTGGGTTCGATCCCCAGCTAGGGCAAGTTGGAAAATGGCCTTTTTCAAATTGTCCTGGGTCTTGGGTGTTTATTTATATATGTACTTATTTGTTATAAAATATAGTATCGTTGAGTTAGTATCCCATAATACAAATTTAAAACTAACTTTGGGGCTAGGTCAATCAGTCTGATTTGTCCTTATACAGGGTCTAACAAAATATACTGAAACTATTTCAAGGGTGGATTCAGTCCATGATACTGAACAACTTTTCCCAAGTAACATATACCGAAATATGAAAAATAATTTTTGACCTCCCATACAAGTTGACCGATCAGCTGATCCGAGTTTGTAGGGAAAGCCAAAAATTATTTTTCATATTTTGACATATGTTCCTTGGGGAAAGTTGTTAAGTATCATGGACTGAATTCACCCTTAAAATAGTTTCAGTATATTTTGTTACACGTTATATATTTATATTTATTATTTACTAAAGTAATACTACGAAATGCTTTATATAGAGTCCGCTTATTTCTGAGCATATTGCGTGTCAGATATTTCAGGACATTATGCGAATAGATCTTGTTGCGAATGAGATATTTTGCGAACCGGACATTTTAAAAAACTTCTATGTCATAATAGCATGATCTTCGTGCAGTTAATAACGTTATATTAAAATTAACCAATATAAAAAAATATAAAACTCCGTGCTTCAGAAGGCACGCTATTGCTGCCGGCTATCATCATTATATAGCAGTCGTCAAGCTATGACAGATGCCTTTAGGCAGCTTGAAAAATCTGATACCAGTATTGGCCACTTACACACACAAACATCATCATCAGGTCTTTTTTAGTCTCCACTGCAGAAGCACCCTCTGTTCTACCAGAGCCATATATTAGCCAGAGCAGTCAGAAGATTTGGCCTACACTCTTCCACGCTGGCCAGACATTGGAGAGGCCTCATTGATGTTTATAAGCTTCGTTCAGTTTTTGTTTCCTAAGTCGCCTTCTACGACATCCACGGAAAGACTTGGAGTGGTCCTATTCTACTCTTCCGGGAACCACACAGCTTGAACAAACTTAATAAAAGCAATGGCCTGCTCTTCCTGTCACTTGTGGCACTGCCACAAGGTCAGTGTGGGAAAGGGAGCCAGCGATAAGCCCCCATTACCATTCCCGGCAAATCGCTCCGCCTGCAAACTGTGGCCCTTAAACATATGAATTTTGCATGCAAATTAGCGCATTCGACCCTTATAATACGGCTTACGAGACTAACAGGTAGGATTTTGATATGTGTGAACAGTATTGTACGACATGTTCTGATGTTTGATACGTGGAATGGATTTGACATAAGGTTTTAAGAGTAATAACCTAAACGAGAGGTTTATTTTTCGTACAACATTGGTGAAATATAAAATATTTTCGTCAATTATTTTTAAATTAGAAATTGTTCCGAGTAGATATTGTTATGCATAATTGAAATAACAAAGTTTTAACGAAGATGTTACATCATCTTGCCGTTGTTCCTCTTATTCCGAGTTGAAGTTTTCAAACACGAAACGGCTGTAAAACAAACTTGTTATGAATTTCTATCTCTTTAGTACCTAATTGGTAATACGATTCCGAACTGTTTCACGGTTCCGTAGCGAAGTCAATTAATTATTTTGTTTTCTTCTTGCCTGTTGTTTGGCGCCGTGTGCTATTTTGTTCTTTGTAAACTGAACTGGGTTTCTTTCCGCGTAATCTTCCCAGCAGTAGTCGTTCCGAAACGTTAGTAGTTTGTAGCTTTTGCACCCTTTAATAAGTGATATATTTAACCTACATTGAATAAAAATTTTTGACTTTCACTTTGTTTAAATGAAGTGAATGAAAATGGAAACTATTTGTAATACAAAGATGTCGCGTTAGGGGTCAAATATAAGCAAATCAAAGACTTCCCTACCCCCTTTTGGTGCTTACGTAATACTTGCACGGTCTCTTACATACAAGTTCACCGGCAAAACTGTTTGAAGGACATATGAGTAATAATAGGATAATAAAACGAAATATATTTTTCGTTGATTTATTTTGACAATAATCCGCTAGTTGCCAACAAGTCAAAACAGTTACTTTTTTACTAAACCTCAAAACAAATATTTTATATGGGATTTCTATGAAAAACGCACGACGTGACAGTTTCTTGGAGTTAAATAGCGCTCTTAATATCAGTTTTTCTGCATTAATAAATCTAAAATCACGTTGAATATGGATATGATGAATAAGAAGTGACATTATTTTGTGAAGTTTTATTCTCTTATCATTACAAAATAAATCATTTTTGTCCCTGGATACACCCAATTGGCATGCATTTTTGATATTTGAAATTCCGGGAAGGATAACATGCTCCATTTTATCCGAAATTACTACAGGTTTCCGAGGGATAGGTCTTTGATGCGGGCAAAGCGGCAAGCAAAGCTAGTTCAACAAAATATTCAAGACCCTTAGAAATGAAAAAAATCTAGGCGAATCCTCTGGGTACAATACATTTTAAGGCGACTTGGGTTAACAGTTTGCAATACTGTGCGTGTTTTTGAAAAATCACTTTTATTACCCTCCTACAGTTTATTCCTCAAAAAATTTACATAAAAATCTTAAGGATTTTCTACAGACACCCACAATAGCCAAAACACGATTGAGCATTTTTGGCTCGATAGAAAAAAATCACAAACATACCTCTAACTTGCCTAAATTTGCCTTTATAATACACTAGCAGTCCACCCCGGCTTCGCCCGTGGTACACACATAGCCTATGTCACTCGGGAATAGTGTAGCTTTCCAACGGTGAAAGAATTTTTTAAATCGGCCCAGTACTTTTTGAGCCTATTCATTACAAACATACAAAAATAGGTCCAAATCTTTCCTCTTTATAATATTAGTGTAGATATTACTATTTTATACAATCACCTTTTTATATGAAAATTGTACCAAAAAATGTATTATCTAAATATCTATCCGTTTTGGCTTCACTGTGTTTTATTTATATTTTTTTTTGTATTATATATATAATATTTTTGTAGCCAAAATGGATAGATATTTAGATAATACATTTTTGGGTATAATTTTCATATAAAAAGGTGATTGTATAAAATAGTAATATGTATTATAAAGGCAAATTTAGAGGTTTGTTTGTGATTTTTTTCTACCGACCCAAAAATGCTCAATCGTGTTTTGGATATTGTGGGTGTCTGTAGAAAAGCCTTAAGATTCTTATGTAAAATTTTTGAGGTATTAACTGTAGTAGTTTAATTAGAGAGATTCTTTAAAAACACTCACAGTTTTCTTGGCTCTGAACTGGCGGGCCCTAATAAGGTCTTATGAGTCCCATTTGTACCTTAGAATTCGGCTTAGAGATAAGAGCCCTCGTTATAAAGTGAGTCTTAGAATTAATTTGCAGTCCTGAATAATTATCCACTTAACTTTATGTTTTATAATAATTAAAGAGCTTCTGTATAATATTTAGAGAGGCATGGAGGCATCTCCACCTACAAGAGCAAGCTCTTAAATTACAAGAAGAAAGATAAATATTTCCGCTTCAGAAGATAACGTTCATTATATTTCAGAAGACAGTAATTATAAATTTCGTAATGTATGAGAAAGGGGTTTAAATCACTGTTATTAAACTAATACAGTTTATTCCTCAAAAAATTTACATAAAAACCTTAAGGCTTTTCTACAGACACCCACAATATCCAAAACACGATTGAACATTTTTGGCTCGATAGAAAAAAATCACAAACATACATCTAAATTTGTCTTATATTTTTATTTATTAACATACAGGTGGTGCTGATAAAGGCAAATTTTGGACGATAAGCAGATTAAAATTTGACTAAACTAAACTATAGTTATTTCTAAAGATCCATTTAAAAAAGTACAAATAACATTTTAATATATAAAGATCTGGCTCGAATATTCACCAAAATATACTAACCCAATGGCCCGGATAATTTATTCTTATTGTGATTATTATGCGAAGATGAATATTGAAGGGGACTTGTCCAGAGTTGTTCAAGCGTAAGACTACGGGCGTTTTCTGAGAACATTGCAAGTTGTTCAAAGGGCATAAACTTTGATAGCCGATGTTCTGGTCCGTTTGCATAGTTGTAGGCCTCGGGCGACTAATCCAACATCTGCCATGTTTCTAAGGAATTTACAAATTGAGGGCATGAAAAGTTTAGTAGAAAGAAATGAACTGCTCCTGGCAACCGTGCGGCAACCCCTTAACATCTTTCAAGGTTCTAATTTAAAACTTATTTTGTCTCATATTTTATAAAGTTCTGATCAAAATTTCATCGCTCATTTGTGTGGAATATCGGCAATTCGGTACTTGACAGATGTAACATTATAATGTGAAATATGATGTATATGTTAGCTTATAGGTTAAAATAATTATACATTAAGTATTTTGCGATAAGGTAAAGTGTAAATATTTTATTTTTGGAGAATTAATCTGAATTTTTTATCTATGGATGACAAGGAACGAAACGCGACGCGGCCATGTGTGACGTAACATTTCAATAAACAATCTGTCAACTATTTAAGTTAGGTACAAAATGTAAGGTTAGGTTTCATTTATTTCTGGAAGATTATGCTTGATTTCTTATGAATACTTATCAAAATGGCCTTTACAAAAGAATATCGCAGATTTATCAGATGTATACTGCGGATCTCGGCGTGCCACCTGTAGCCACAGCTCTTACGACGTTCAGAACATTTAGGAACGTATATAAACCGTTTATTTGGACATTTAATCATCGTTCTTCTACACATGGGCACGGCACACGTCTTGTAGTTTGCCATTTTCACAATTTCAGTTAAAAATCTCTTAACTTTCCACTCAAAATACGCGTATAAGTTAAGAACGCTACTTAATTTTGCTTTGTTTTTTGAAATGTGACGTCATTTGACGTAAATGACACGTGACCGACTGTATTTTGCGCGAATTTTAAATAAATTGATAAAAATATTAATTTTCGTAATAAAATAAGGTGTTTTAGAAAAAAATATATATTGTGGGTGGTAGAAAATAATCCTACGTACCGGACTGAGACTGACGTAACACCTAATCAATTTGGTTTTATGCCGGGAAGAGGTACAATGGACGCCATCTTCGCAATCCGACAGTTAATAGAAAAATACAGGGGTGCCCACAAAAACCTGCACATAGTGTTCGTTGACCTGGAAAAGGCTTACGATAGAATTCCACGAAAAGTTGTCTGGTGGGCCATGAGAAAAAAGGGAGTGCCCAATAAATATATACATTTAATCCATGCCATGTACAGAGAATCTGTCACGGAAGTGAAATCCGCCGCTGGAGTAACAGAAAGTTTTGGTATAACAGTTGGCTTGCACCAGGGATCGGCTTTAAGCCCATACCTCTTTCTGCTAGTAATAGATGCTTTGACATCGGCCCTGCAGGGAGAAGCCTCCTGGTGTATGCTATTTGCCGACGACTTCGTACTGGTAGAAGAGGAGGGAACGATGTTGCAGAACAAACTTAACATGTGGAGGCACGCCTTAGAAACTGTAGGCTTGAAAATCAGCAGAACCAAAACTGAATATCTGTTCTGTGATTTTGGCGGTGTTTCTAGGGAAGTGACCCTTACGATTGACAGTAATATAGTACCAGCTTGTTCGGATTTTAAGTATTTGGGCTCGTTGCTCCAGCGGGACGGAAATGTTGACAGGGAAGTTAAACGCCGAATCAACGCTAGTTGGTAGAAATGGAGAGAAGTGACCGGCACGACTTGTGACCCGAAAATGCCATTGAAGCTAAAGGGCAAGATCTACAAATCAGTTATAAGACCCGTGATGTTATATGGATCTGAATGTTGGGCAACAAAAGTGCAGGACGAGAAGAGGCTGCATTTGGCGGAAATGAGGATGTTGCGATGGATGTGTGGGATAACAAGGATGGATAGGGTTAGAAATGTCTATGTGAGGGGAAGTTTAAAGGTGGCGCCAATACATGAAAAAGTAAGAAGTAATCGTTTGTCGTGATTTGGTCAAGTGATGAGAAGAGAAGAACACCACGTAACAAAGAGAACTTTAAATTTGTCTGTTAGTGGAAATAGGGGAAGGGCAAGACCAAAGAAGAGGTGGATGGAATGCGTAAGACAGGATATGGGGAAAGTAGGAGTAGATATTAGTATAACGGGAAATAGAGGATTATGGAAGGAGAAGACATACTGCGCCGACTCCAGATGATGAGATAAGGTGAGGCAGAAGAAGAAAATAATCCTACGTAAATTTTAAAATACTTTCCGAAAAACTGTCAAGTAGCGAATTCGGATGCTCGGTCGGTCCAATGACTTCGGGAAATTAGCCATCGGGCTCATGGCATTCGAAGTCAAGTAGTAAACCCGTTGAAAAGTATGACAGCTACGCGTCGCGTAAATTCCTATTTCTGCTCGACTAAAAATGTGAGGTGCCATAAGTTTAACGCGTGTGTTGCATGCGTGCGTGTCACTGGCAGGACATCGTTACTCACAGAAAAACATACAGCAGGAAGAAGAGACGTAGCGCGCCGCAAATCTTTTTTTTAATTTTTTTTATTAGTGATTTGCTCGATCTATCTAGCCTGATGGGAAGCTAAGATGAAGTCTAAGGTGTAACACGCAGACTCAAAAATGCCTATTCACTCTTGCCTTGAAAATCCCTAAATCATGTATGGGGAAACATCGGCGCATCGGATTGACTATTATGACCGCTTTCGTTTTTTTTATTAAAAATTGACTTGATTGACAATTGCGACGGCAACTCATAATGTTTCTTTAATATTTATTAGTCTTTTTTAGGGTTCCGTACCCTAAGGGTGCCAACGAGACCCTATCACTGAGACTCCGCTGTTTGTCCGTCCGTCGGTCACACGGCTCTATCTCTTAAACCATAATAGCTAGATACTTGATTTTTTTTCCGATTGCTACGGATTGACTATTTTGACCGCTTTCGTATTTTTTTTATTAAAAATTGACTTGATTGAGAATTGCGACGGCAACTCATAATGTTTCTTTAATATTTATTACTCTTTTTAGGGTTCCGTACCCTAAGGGTGCCAACGGGACCCTATCACTGAGACTCCGCTGTCTGTCCGTCCGTCGGTCACAGGGCTATATCTCTTAAACCATAATAGCTAGATACTTGATTTTTTTTCCGATTATATATATATACTATGGCCGCTATAGCAACAAAAACTAAAAATAAGATAAAGTTACAATTTTAAGGGGTCATTCGTCATACAAGAAACGTGTTTTTTTCAGCGTTTTAAAACATTTTACGGAGGTACGGCAATCTTCATGTACGAGTCCGATTCGTACTTGACTGCTTTTTCTAACCTTCTATTATTTGAAACCACTTCTTTAAAAATAATAAGTTTCATCTTTACTTACACAACAGCTCCTTTTAAAAAGGTACGTAACGTAATCTTCGTTTATTTACGAATTATTTATTCTAAAAGAATCCGGCCCTTTGAATTTGAAGACGAATTAAGTAAGAGTTCCAAACATTAATGATCTTGAGGAAAACCCTGCAGCAATGATGTTACATTTTCTCAAGATGTAGCTTTACATATAAATTCAGAACTTAAAATTGTCTAAAACTAAATACTTACCTACTGATTCTTGTGTTTCAACAGTAGACCTTATTGCAGACTAGATTCAGCTTGAATTACCCGAGCAAAATGCATTTTTTAACTTAACGAACCATATTATATGAAGTAATAATTTAATACTCGTATATGAATTTATTAAAAACTAGCTGTGCCCGCGACTTCGTTCGCGTGGTTGTCGGAACCTAATGTTATATAGCCTAAAGCCTTCCTCTATAAATGGACTACCCAACAAAAAAATAATTTTTCAAATCGGACCATTAGTTTCTGAGATTAGCGCGTTTAAACAAACAAACAATCAAACAAACAAACTCTTCCGCTTTATAATATTAGTATAGATGTAATAGATGAATGAAATGAAATAGTTAATTAGTATTTTATATTAATTAGGTAACTAATTGAGTAAGTCCTCAACTAAAAAGTGATTTGTCCTTATATATATATATTATATATACTATAAAAAAAAGAACAATCAGTGGCCATCGTGGGAAGAGACCTTATATTATTATACCATGGGTATATCATTTCAAAATGACGCTAACTGGTGTTTGGCTAAATTTGCCCAAGGGTTACAAATTTACAATGCAACTTGCATGCGCTCCGGATAATCGAGCGTTTGTCCATAAGTAGTGCATATAATACACAGGAGCGTAGCTACCGCAGTTCCTGCCGTATTAATTATACGGGGCCCCCGACGGGCGTAAGCAAAGTTTTTTTCAAAATTAAAACTGATAATAAAATACCTGAGAACTTCGATGGGAAATGAAAGCATGTCAGACCTGTCACTATGGTCCATAGAGGCAGAAACTTTAGAAAAACTAAAGTCATCATTGTTCTGAGAGTCATCATCAGCTATAAATGATTTAATAAATCAGTTTGCTGAAAAAAAAGCAAGGAGAGTGTATATTTAATTTAAATTGTTTGTAAAAAGTTTCGAAAAAGTTATGATAAATAAATGTTTCTTTGAATTTTATGCAAACCTTTTCTTTTCTTTTGTGAGAAATCTTTACCCTTCATAAGGGCCCCCAAATAAGTTTTTATACGGGGCCCCCGCCAAGGCACGCTGCGCCACTGATATACACTATTTGATAAATAAATAAATATATAGGGACAAATCACACCGATCGAGCTAGCCCCAAAGTAAGTTTTAAACTTGTGTAATGCGATACTAACTCAACGATACTATATACTATATATACTATAATATAACTACATATTTATACATATAAACACACAAAGGTGTTTAAGGATTTTTCAACTTTTGTATTAGCGGACTATTTAGCGTTTTATAGTTTCGTCATGTTCGTTCGTCCGTCCGTCCGTCTGTCTGTCCCTCCGGGCTCGTACTACGCCGCTACTGCACCGATTGTCACGAAAATTAGAGGAGAGATAGATATTGACGTTCCAAAAGTTGGTTTTTAAAATTATGAAAAAATGTTTTTTTTCAGACCCCTCCAGACAACGAAAAGTGAAATTAAAAAATTAAATTGGACTAACCCCAACGTGTGGTATCGTTGAAAAGGTCTTTTAAAATGCAACAAAAACTGCTTTGAAACTATGTAGATCAAACCCCCCAGTCTTGAGATAATCTAATACAAAGTTAAAATTTGAGGTGTCCCCCCACCGTAACTTTTAAAATATTACTAAAATAATTCTGAAAAAAAATGTGGTATATACCTCAAAGTATGTACTTTCAATTAAAACTATAGCGGTCTCGGTATCATAGATAGTTATTTTTTAATACGTCATAAATCGTAAAATGTTTCTTACTGCTACGGAACCCTTCATTGGCGACTCCGACTCGCACTTGGCGGCTTTTCTTTTGTAATTTTTTTTTTTAATGGAATAGTTTAATATTGTTGTTACATCTACACTTTTTTTAAATCAAAGCCCCGCCGTAAAAATCTTAACGTTTGTAAGGAAAGCAGTAGCTTGTACTTATTATGTAGGACTTTTAAAGAAAAAACAATGTATTTATTTATTCATTATCACGTCTTTGTCCCCAATGGGGCAGACAGAGCATTTTGGGTCTTCTGGCTCTAAGCAGACAGAGCTCAGGGCCGCAAGACCTAAAGTAACTTACCTAAAAAACTAGTTTTTACCACCGTCACGTTGGACGAGAAGATGGAAAAATTAATCAAAATAGTGATGGGTTGCTAGCCTTGACGTCTATTAACGAATCACGGCCACAAGTGGCCTTTTTTCGCAGATGTGAAAAGAAAAGCGACGTTCTCACTTTAAACTGTAAACAGTAGTTCATAAAATAGTTTGAAGGGTTATCTAGGGCTTACTAGAACAAAATTTTAAATGATATCTCCGTTTCCTTTCAAATAATTTATTTCAAATGGGGGCAGCACTGGTGGCACTGGACTTCATGTATCCCCTTAATAGGCGATGCGATGCGGCTAGCATCCACTAAATACGTGATCGTGTATATTGTTCCGAGCATTAAAATGCTGTATGTATAAATCAATAATTAATTCCTGAGCTTAATTTTAGGAACATCAAAGTTGGTCACGGACGTCACGGTTAATGATTTACGTTTGGAAGTTAGTTCTTGTTTAAGTTGTGAGGTGAAACTGATATTACAGTTTGGAACCTGCACGTACACTTTACAGGTTAACTTATATTTAATTTAATAATTTAACTAAGTTTGGCCACACACACACGTTAAGGTGAAGATATAGGCAAATGGCCTTGAAGTGGCGCCCTCATTTGAAATAAATTGTTAACTCGTAAATATGGAGATCATTTCCATATTGCTCTTCGTCATGCACTAGATAGCCCTTTAAATTATTGTATGAACCACCGTTGAAAGTATTTACATTAGTCCCTCTAGCTTTAAAACTTGCCTCCGCCAAAAGTGGCCACGGCAAGTTTTAAAGCTAGACGGATCACCAATAACAGTTTCAACGGCAGTTCATAAAATAATTTAAAGGGCTATCTAGTGCATGACGAAGAGCAATATGGAAATTATCACCATATTTACGAATTAACAATTTATTTCACACTTCAAGGCCATTTGCCTATATCTTCACCTTAACAGTTCTGTTCCATAATATACCTACTGTGTATTCTATTCTATCATTATTTGTCAACCTCCGTGACGTAATGTTAAATAACGTTCTGGGTTCAATCCCCAGCCAGGCCAAGATGGAAAATGGCCTTTTTCAAACTGTCATTGGTCTTGGGTGTTAATCTATATAATAATACATATGTAACCATTTATACTTAAATATAGTATCGTTGAGACAGTATCCCATAATACAAGTTTAAAACTTACTTTGGGCACAGAATACAGTAAGAGTAAACAGAACGGAATCTCCTAAGGTACGCGTAATAGGCGTCCCCGTTTCCCGCACTCGCACCTCTCCCCCGGTTCTTGACGGCCAACGTGAGTCATCGAGGCGAAAATGGGGGAGAGGTGCGGGGACGGGGAACGGGGACGCATATTGCGCGTAGCTTAAGAGATTCCGGCCTGTGCTTTGGGGTTAGCTCAAAGGGGTTAGTGATTTGTCTTTATTTATATTTATTTACCCTAACTGTCCTATTCTATTGCAGCGTTCTGGCATGTAAGCCAGATTGGCATGAGCTTCTGGAAACGTCTTGAACTTGTCCTTGATCGGAAAAAATGCATTGGGCAATGCATTCTTTTGGCGTTTCTTCCTAGCAGTGGTCGTTCCGAAACGCTATAGTCTGTACTGTAGCTTTTACACTAACAATAATGAATTTCAATAAGTAAATAAAATAAATATTTATTTAGCCAAATAGGCATATAGACATATTCACAAAAACTCGTACATTTATAGATACATAGAGTAGATTTGATTCCATCCATCCAGCTACAGGCCGTCTCCGAACTCCGAATAAGTGATATATTTATCCTACATTTGACTTTGACCTCTAGTACCTATCCTACGCACTTATTTCGTCATTGTTTTAGGCGCTCGACTCATAGCCGACATTGTTGCTTGGGCTCATACTCGTATTCCAAGAATGTTGGGATTGTTCGTAGGACTCGCAGGACTGAGTTATGTACGGAATCCTAAAAATTTTTTTTGTTTGAATTCTACGTAGTTTTCATAGATCTATTTTGCTTGCTTAGAAAAAATAAAAGTGATTTGATCATATTGTAGAAGTAGTGATATTATGTTGTCTTAATATAAAAATCGAACTTATTATGTTTTGTCAACGAAATCTCGTTTACTATCAAATTGGACCATATCATATAATGTTTTCTGGATAAAAATTATGCGTCCTTTTCTGGGCGGGAATAGAAGCAGCTGGTACATTCTAAGTTTTTTTCTTCTCCCCGAGACCAGCATCAAAGAAAATGATGAGTCTTTTAAAATAAAGAATACACCACACAGCGTATTCGCTACGTATATTAGTGATATTGTTTCAGGAATCAGCTACAATTCATTTTGCAATAATGAAAGTTGTAAAGGCTGCGTGGGTAGACTTTGTCTTGATGGATGAGGCTGGCGGTCCGGTAGGGCCGGCTGTTTGTCAGACGAGACGAATGGCAGCCATTCTGGAGAACGAGGGTGTGTTTTAAACGAACGGTCGTTCGCGTTCGGTGATTTCTTTATTTTTCACTTACATGCACTGGTAAAAAGAATTTGTATTGTATTGTTGTAATGATAATGATAACGACCTCCACGGTGTAATAGTCAACACGCTAGTCCACTAATCCGGAGGTTCTGGGTTGGATCAGCCAGGCTTAGTTGAAAAATGGCATTTTTCAAAATGACCTGGGTCTTGGGTGTTTATCTTCATATTTATTTATTATAAAATATAGTATCGTTGAGTTAGTATCCAATAACACAAGTTTCAACTTACTTTGGGGCTAGCTTAATCAGTGTTATTTGCCCTTATCTACTTATTTAAATATTTCATCATGAATCATGATCATGACATGATCAAGTCTTTTTTAGTCTCCACTGCAAGAGCACGACCCTCTCTGTACTGCCAGAGCCATATATTAACCAGAGCAGTCAGAGATTAATATATTATATAGATATTATATTTAAGGTGAAGGTATTAACCAATAATAGTTTCAACGGCAGTTCATAAAATAATTTAAAGGGCTATCATGTGCCTAACATTGAGAAATATGGTAATTTTCACCATATTTACGAGTTAACAATTTATTTCAAATGAGGGCGCCACTTCTGCTTGGTGTTCACCTTATGTATTTAGCTACTTCCTATTGTTATTGATATGAGAAACAACGTTTTCAACACGTAATTGTTTGTTCCAGTTGGAGAATGTGCAGCTTCTGGACAAGTACAACCTCCGGAACCCCTCCAAAGGAACGCTGTACTTCGCCACCACGCACCTTATCTTCGTCGATCATGAGATGAGGAAGGAGACATGGGTATGTACCAATATTCTTAACCAGCGTAAGCCCTGTTTTCGTCGCACGGGTATAGCTTTTTTGTTTACAAAACCCCCTAGGAAAGTTTTCTTCTTTGTTTTTCCTAGTCAGTGTTATAATAATTATAACTTTTTTATAAACTTCTATCAGTGGCGATAGTTTGCCAGCTCTTTTCGTATTAAGGCTACGCCTGATGCGGATAATGTTTTTGAAACATATTATGTATAGAGTTAGTCCTGAACTTTGCTGTTTTTTTTATTTCAAAGTTAGTTGGTATTTCATTAATATTGATAATGTATTTAAGATCGCTCTAAGTACTATCAGGGTCATACGCGTTCTTAAATCGTCTGCCCACCGAGTTCAAGGGCGGCCTTCTTTTCATCGCCAGCCTACTACTAGGGTACTCTGTGGTTATTCTTTAATCAAAGTAACCTGCCATAGAGAGAGATCAATAACCTGCCATACTTGTCAGAAAATTTCTGCAAACAGATTTCAACCCCAACCCAGTACAAATACAACATCATCCATATACCAGCATTCCTCACGCACCAGACAGACACATAAATCATCAAATCTACTCCAGTGTCTAGAATCCAATAAAGCCCTGACTTTTACTTAGCCTCGGCCCGTGAAATTCAGTATACCTGTCGCTTTTTTGTCAAGAAAACAATATTTTTATATGAATCTATAAGGTTGAAAACGTCTGTGTTCGATCGGCCCCATGGAACCGTTCGGTAATCTTGGCATGAAAAGTCTCTCCTCCCCTTACTTGAATGAGCCTACAGTTTTTTTTTTAAATTACATATGTACTAGGTTCAGTTTTGTCCGATTCTCGCTTGATGCTTGGTGTCAGGTGATAAAGCATTGTAAGATGGAGCACGCATACCTTTTTATTTTCACTTCCTCTTTTGAAAACAGCTAGGGTATTTAAATGGAAAATATAGAAACACTTATTCTAGAAGTATGTTTTAAAAAAGTCAAAAGATTGCCTGTTTGTTGACGATTAATATTTCACCTTACAAATGCGACAGTCAAGAGACCCTTGTCGGTTTGACTGGCAGAGACAACGGTCTAAATTCTTCTTGCGTGTATCAAATTTCAGGTGCCACCCCCAGTGCTGGCAGCCCCCGGCTGGGTACCCGAGTAAAACTTTTTTATTATAAGACTGTCTAAAATATAGTTAAGGTAATACACAGTGGAAGGGACATACCAGTTATAAATCGAACCTCGGGCTATACACTAGATAACTTAAGTATAATGAAATTAAAATAACAGTAAAAAAATAAAAAATAAATTTGACATTCTCATACCAATCGCCCGGGCGCCGCACACTTTTGTATGAAATGAATGCAATTTTTTTATTTTATTTTAATTTCATTATACTTTAGTGATCTAGTATAGACCGTGCTTCGATTTTTTACGGGTATGTCCCTTCCGCGTTGTACATATAACTTACTAGCTGATATATTAAGGGAGGTCTACTTGTTTTGGGCGGATAACGGTATTACATCATGTAGGTAGGTACTAAAGTAAGGGTTGCTATCTACGAACAATAATTCTCTAGAATCGTAACTTATCCCGAAAAATCATTCCACGCGATATGTACCGCGGCGGGCGGGGCTTAATATATGAACAGCGCGGCGCGACAGTTCGCCGTGACACTCAAGTCGTGCGGTTGCGTCGCAAAAAGTTTCCTTTGAGAATATTGCTGTGTGTTTGCGATAATCGATTCATTAAAAATGCCGTCATGTGCCGTGAAGTTGTGTAAAAGCAATACAGACACGAAAAACACAGGACTCACCTTTCATTAGTAAGTAAATAAACATTTTAATATTGTACCTCACCGCTCGTGGCGTTGACCGCGGCCGTGTCGGTTGAGCAGCCGGCTTCGGGGAGCTGGCTGCTTGACCGACATGACGCGTACATGACCTTGTCGCGACCAATCGCATGCATCTTTGTCTATGTGTGTGTTTGAGTGTTTCGTTGTAATTACTGTTTGTTTGCGTAAATGGAATCAGAATCGAAGCGGTGAATGTAGGAGCGTTAGAATTCTAGAGATTATATTTCAATGGTTGCTATTCACTTATTCGGGCTGGCATTGTCGGTTCGGCAGTATTTGTCGAACAACAAAGCCGACCCGAATCAATTATATCGCCTTTTCCCCGAACATTCATTTACATATAAAAAGTGGAAGGGACATACCCGTAACAAATCGAACCACGGGCTATACTATAACACTAAAGTATAATAAAATTAAAATAAAAGTCTAAAAACTAAGAAAAAATTCGACGTTCCCATACTAATCGCCAAGGCGGCCGCACACTTTTGTATGGAAATGCCAAAATTTATTTTTGTTTCTTGGCTGTTATTTTAGTTTCATTATACTATACATACTATCACGCCTGTTTCCCACAGGGGTAGGCAGAGACTATGGACCTCCACTTGCTACGATCCTGACGAGGCATGTCCGAAGAGGTTGATAAGTGTAGGTGAAGCGAAAGAGACCTCTTTCGCTTCACCTACACTCGTCAACCTCTTCGGACATGCCCTTCGGTTACGGGTACTTCTTACCTCTCATGTCTATACTAGATCATTATAACCGTGGTTTGATTTATTACGGGTATGTACCGTCCCTTCCACGTTGTATGTATTCGACTTTACCGCCCGGCTGTGTGTGCCGGCCCGATTAAGTGTGTAGCAACCCTTAGACCCCGTTTTATCATAAGCCGGCTAAGGTTTACAACTTAAACATTAACTTCCTCAAAATGAAGCTCGATTGAACGATAAATTCTTTTTTTGTTAAGAAGTTACGATATTACTCCATCCCCTGACACGATTATGGTAATCTTGGTGTTATTACAATTTCGACGGCGGAACCAGTCGGCAGACGTTACATTATCGCGAGTTAAATTATCGGAAAACGCTTATGAAGTTATCGCGCACCGAGCTGAGATAATTTGTAAGTACAGATACCTACTTGAAGGAAGTCTAGTTTGTGAAACGTTTTACATGTACATACATATGTATATTCCACAGACCATGGATCAAGATCTGTGGTATATACCATGCTGGTTTGGAAGAATTGAAAAATGTGCTTTTTCTCCCCCGCAGATCGAACTAAAAGAGCTAGCAAAATAATGTTTTATTTAGTCCCTCACTTAGATTATCCAAACAG
This sequence comes from Acrobasis repandana, assembly GCA_963576875.1. NCBI lineage: Eukaryota > Metazoa > Arthropoda > Insecta > Lepidoptera > Pyralidae > Acrobasis > Acrobasis repandana. The sequence continues at coordinate 3,634,497 of OY756233.1, read as the reverse complement.
AAGGAAAACTTATTTTTAAGTTTTTCAAAATTGTAATTGTTCACAAATATACAGAGCATCTACCTATGTAAGTTTGAGATGGGGAGTGCTTGTGACATCACCGTCCTGTGAAAACTGTACGAAGGCGTGACAAGCGTTATGTGAAATTTCAATGTGCTGTATCTTTGTAGTTTTTTGTTTGTCAGGGACAAGAAAAAAATACGTGTACAATATTTTTTAATAATCTACCTAATGGGCTAACAATATTTTGCCAGACATGATGCCCCTTATCGAAAATCTCGAGAATTCATGTCAATAAGCGTTGTGGCAACCAACAAAATAAAAAACTGGTGAAGTTTAAATGCAGCAATCAAAATACATAGTGATTATTATGAATTGCTATTTAAACTACACCTGACTTTTTTTTTTTAATTTACCTTATCAATAAAAGTAGCGTTTAACTCACAGGTTTAACTAGACTTATGACCCCAGGCTCTGTCTGTCCCATAAGGGATGAAGTTGTGATTGGTACAAATATGTATAGGTGTTATTACTAACCTCCACGCTAATCTAGGAGAAAAGAAAAAATAAGAATGTATCAGCTGCTTCTCTACCCGCGCAGATCGTAAACGTCGATCGAGGAATTGGGAAAAAATGCGAATCATGTTAATGGGCGATGCGGCTAGCAACCCCTCACTATTTTTATTCCTTATTCGACCTTCTTGCCCACCATCACGCTAAAAGTGGCCTTTAGTGCTAAGAACCATAAAACCCAAAATACTCTGTCTGCCCCATTAGGGATAAAGATGTGATAGCGTGTGTGTTATTACTAAAAAAATTACGTTGGAACCAGTTAGCAACCGCATGTAAAATTTTATCGGAAAACGCTTATAAAGTTATCGCGATGCGGCGTGTTCGAGCTGAGTTAATTTGTTAGTAATACCTCTACTTAAGGCCGTACCTGAATTTTCCGGGGTCCAGTGCTGCCCCCATTTAAAATAAATCATTTCAAAGAAAACGGAGACATTATTTAAAATTTTGCTACTACCAAGTCCTAGATAACCCGTCAAAGTATTTAATGAACTACTGTTTACAGTTTATAATGAGAACGTTAACCTTTACCACGCACATTTGCCAAAAGTGGCCGTTTTTTGCAAATGTGCGTCATAAAATATTTTGAAGGGTTATCTAGAACTTGGTAGTAGCAAAATTTTAAATAATGTCTCCGTTTTCTTTGAAATGATTTATTTTAAATGGGGGCAGCACTGGACCCTGGAAAATTCAGGTACGGCCTTAAAGGATGTAAGCCACGTAATGTGAAGGGATGCCAAATATCTGGCATAAAATATAATCGGCTTGGAAGTAGACGGGTATAAAGGAAAAGGAAGACCGTGAATGACGTGGGAAGAAAGCTTGAGATCGGATATGGGGGAACGGGGCGGTCTGTATCCGTGATCAGATTGCATTGTAAGATCGAACTAGCCACGTCCACTCTTTTGTGTCCTTGGTGGGACTCGTAGTAGTATAGCATCATCATCTGCCTTACGCATTCCATCCACCTTTTCTTTGGTCTTCCCCTTCCCCTATTTCCACTAACAGACAAATTTAAAGTTCTCTTTGTTACGTGGTGTTAAGGCGCCACCTTTTAACTTCCCCTCACATAGACATTTCTAACCCTATCTATCCTTGTTACCCCGTAGTAGTATAGTTAGTTACGCTCGTAGTAGTATAGCAAAGAACAGAAAATTATGGAGGGGTTGACATACAATGTCGGCTCTGTATGTCAACTCCCTCCGAATTGACGTACAGAGCTGACCCCAAATAGGGAAAAGGTGAGAAAATAAGTTGGCAATCACTTTGGAACTAAGAGTTCCGAGTTTTGTGGGTTAATTAGTTATTCAGCCTCGTTTTGGCACGTAAACTCACGTGCTGGTCCAAGAGAAAAGAAAAAATGTACAATTCACCAGCTGCTTTCCTTCCTTTTCGTTTTCCTAGATCGTAAAGTTGACGTTAATCGCCCTCACTCCGAAACTTCGTCGCGCTGTATGTATATAACTGGACCCAGTCACACACAAAAAGAGAACCAGTCCACATCTCTATTAGGGATGGAAAAATAGTTCTATATTTCTTCAAAAGTAGGTACGCGACGCGGCTTAGGCTGAACAAATTATATTACGTAACTGATTTAAGAAGCGCGTTTTTTTCATAAATACCGGAGTGGTTAGAATTTACCTGCTACTTCTTTGCGTGAAGGCCGATCGAGAAAGTACTAATGTATACAGTAGATCCAATCTGTCAAAGCTTGAATCTACTGAGAGAAAAAATCTCACTAGATCCATAATGGATCTGGTCAATGGATCTACTGAGAATGATCGATTTTCTCAGTCTGAGTATCAAGAAAATGATTATCATATTTCTCTATTGCTACTTCAACTTTCTTTTATCCGATATTTTTCTTCACCAACAGATTCTCCTAATGCACATATCATCAGTGGAGCGGTTACCCATCACGACTACGGGGTCCCCACTCCTGGTGCGCACCAAGACCTTCCAGTCGGTGTTCTTCGTGATCCCGAGGGAGAGGGACTGCCACGAGATGCATCAGACCCTGCTGAGGCTTAGTCAACCAGGTAAACATATATCTTCTAATTAACATGCCTATGTTAGTCCACTACTGGACTAAGGCCTCTCCCATCAAAGGGTAGATCAAGGGAACTATATAATAGAGAGAATAGGACCTTAGAAATGAGGAAGACCATCTTCACGAGTCAACTTTGGGTTCCATAGTGAAAAAAACCCTCTCACTAAGTTTGGCGTTTTTCTCCAAATTCGAACCCCAGTTCCTTAAGATGGCGCCTGATGCTAATAATCTTAATTTTGCTCCCGCTTCCACGCACACAAATTTACTCTAGCCGAAGCGAGACAGCGAGCCATGCGGGGAGGGAAGAATCGCGGCGGGTCAATGAGGCTGGTTTACGCGTTTTCGGTTTTGAGGGTTTTTTCGTTTTACAAAAAATATTTAAGAGTTATTTAAAAAGTAAGACATATGATGACTGCCTTATGTTAAATACAATAGACAATATGCATGTGATTCAGAAACGAACAAAAAAAAATATGTGTAATCTTTATTGCTATAGAAAAATACCCATATATTTTTTTTTTCAATTTAACATGTTTCCATTGAGAAATTAATGATTTAAAAGTTGTCTTTTTCAAATTCCCGCGCAAATTTCCGAAACGCAACGCTATTGGCGGAATGAAACGTGACGACCCCAAACACTGTCAAACTTAATTTTCTAAATAGTCTGTACTGTCAACCACAAATTAGAAAGAAGGAGAATCTGTCACTGTCAATAAGTTGTTTGTAATTTGTATGATTGTATGTTGTATTGTGTTGTGTTGTATGTTGGAGGTTATTTTCATTGTTTTGCTAAATTATTAGTGTTCTTTGAGAATTATTAGCTGAAAGTCTGACTCCTGGTGAAAGAAGACTTGCTACAATGATTGAAAGCGGTTTTGTTGTGGCAGATACAGTCAGATAATCTACTTAAAATTGATGTGTTTATGATGACTACGTACTTCGCAAGTTATTCCAATTTTACATCCTTTGAACTCAGAGGAGTAAAAGCCGCAAGGTAAATAATTTATAGATATTTGATAAATTTCCATTTTTCTCAGTTTTGTACTTATGAGACAAGTCAATCAATTAAATATAACCTAAAATATGGTACGACTATTTTTTGATTTTTTATTTCCATTGACTCTGACCATGCCTATGAAACTTAGAACATTGCAGAATTTTGATAAAAAAATTAATTAAAACGCCATCTAGTCACGAATCAGCTGACCTAACTCCTAATGCGTGTTATAGAATAAGAATATCAAATGGTGGAGAAATTCGCCATACGAGGTAGAACACGTGATAGCTCAGTTGATTAGAGCATGGTATAAATAAGAGCAACGTTGCGAGTTCAAGTCCCACTCACGCAGTATATTTTTTACACCATTTTTTTATTTGATAGGAATATTAAATGATGGATAAATTCGACATGTGCGGTTAATAACTTAGCTCAGTTGTTTAGGCTATGGAACATAGTCGTATTTGATCTGAGATTACGAGTTCAAGTCCCAGCTCACGGAGTAATTTTTTCACCGTTTTATTTCATCTTTAGTCCTTTAGTGTTGCGAAAGCATGTTACCAGATGGCGCCACTGGTTTGATCTAATGTTAAAGCCACAGTTTCTTATCTATTTCAGTATATACAATATTAATCTATGACTCTGACATTGACAGTGAGCGGCGACGTCACAGAATAAAAGCGCAAAATGGCAACGCGTTTAAGTCGTCCGAAAATGATAGTAGTTTTAATAATTTTTTTTAAGCTTATTTAATAATTTTCTGTGAGTGTGATATTTTTTTCCGTTTATATAATAACTTATAGAATCATTTTTAAAAATAAAAAAAGACATGAATATACCCTATTGTAATCCAAAGTTACAAGGGCTAATTTATTGTAAGTATTTCTTGAGTACTAATCGTTTAAGTATAATTCGGGGGTGATTTGGAGGCAACTTCGCAATTTTTTTCTATCGAGAAAATTTTAAGCAATCGTGTTATTGAAACATTAACCGTCTTATTATAAAAACAGGACTACTTTGTAACTAGGTTTAAACCATTACCCACCTAAATCAAGTTGACATCTAGTAATATCACACTACCTCACCTGTCAATGTCAACTTGATTTGTACGAATAATGGTTTAAACCTAGTAACAAAGTTAGTCCTGTTTTTATAATAAGACGGATAATGACCAAAGTTAGACCTGAAATTTGCTGTGTTTTTATTTCAAAGTGAGTATTTTCGTTAAACTTCCACTGCTGAAAAATGCAACGTGTGTGTTTTGCCAAAGGGGAAAACACATATGGTGCGTTTTCAGCAGTGGAAGTGTTTTGATAATATTTAAGATCGCTCTAAGTACTATCAGCGTCATACGCGGTCTTAACAATAATTTAATTTAGCCAGTTTTCCCCAAAACGTATATAAAAATAGGACGCTTAATGGGTCTTTTCTTTGCCAACAGTGCACATCGACGAGCTGTACTGTTTTCACTACAAGTCTACCCCTGACGACCTGCCCAAGTCCGCTGGCTGGAACTTCTTCGACATCCAGACTGAGTACCAGAGGATGAACGTTCCCAACGACCAGTGGGTGCTGTGCACCGCCAATAAGGATTATGAGGTAATAATAATCGTTGATCATATTATAATCCAGGCCCTCGTCTTATCCCTCTCGCCCATCTCAGCACATGAAGCCCGGGGTCCGCTTTCCGGCTTTTCTTTCTCCACTTTGCACGGTCTTGAGCATTCTTGGTTGTAAGACCATTGGCACGCATATCATCCTTGACGACGTCAAGCCAGCGTGTCTTAGGTCTACCACGTCTGCCGGGCCCCGGCGGAGGCAGCATGGCTATACATTTGTTTCCCACGTAGCTTGCCGGTTTCCGCAAGACATGACCGTACCAGCGTAGGCAATTTTCTTGTAGTTTGTCTGCCATCTCACGGACATGAAGGCTGCCTCAGATGCGGGTGGTTCTTACGCGATCTCTCCGTCCCCTGGTCGTGTCCCGTTTATTGTTCTTGAATTAAGTGATGTTTCAACATAAATTTTGGTCCAACAGCTCTGCGATACGTACCCGAGCGAAATCTACGTGCCAGCCAAAGCCTCAACAGCAATACTCCTGGGCAGTGCCAGCTTTAGATCCAGAGGAAGACTGCCAGCTCTTGCATATCTCCACCACAACAAAGCGGCTATTGCGCGCTGCAGCCAGCCGCTTAGTGGCTTCTCAGCCAGGTAATTATAAACAAGTTTGTTTGCTAGGCAAATTAAAAAAAAACCCCGTCTGTCAAGAACGTAGATAGCGTTCTTGACAGACGGGGTTTTTTTTATTTTTTGATCATAAATCGTATCGGTTGTTCCGCTAGCGCCATCTATTATTTGCTAGAGGAACACAGCTACAGCTTGTAAAAAAGTTTACTTTTTGATTTTCAGATGTATGGAGGATGAACAGATGTTGGACTTGATTCGTCGAGCGAATCCGAACTGCGGATACATGTATGTTGTCGACACAAGGCCGAGGGTAAATACGCTATTTACTCAGTACATTATATACTCTCTCTCTCATCTCAGCGTGTTCCCAGTTGCATCCTTAGCTGTAATGCTGTAAAGCCCGGGGTCCGCTTTCCGGATTTTCCTTCTCTACTTCGCACGGGTTTGAGCATCCTTGTTTGTAAGACCATTGGCACGCATATCATCCTTGACGACGTCAAGCCAGCATTTCTTGGGTCTGCCACTGTTGCCGGGCCCCGGCTTTACATTTGTTTCCCACGTAGCTTGCCGGTTTCCGCAAGACATGACCGTACCAGCGTAGGCGACCTTCTTGCAGTTTGTCTGCTATGTCACGGACATGAAGGCTGCCGCAAATGCGAGTGTTTCTCAAGCGATGTCTCCTACTTACTACATTATAGACTAACTTAATAGAATTACTTACTTCAATTTAAAATTACCAGTCTTTCAAAAAAATACCATACTTAGTATAAATAAATAAATTAATAAGTAAATAAGGTACCTTCAAACTTCCATGCCCGTCTGGGGAAAAAAAAACTTAGGATATACCAGCTGCTTCTCTTCCTGATCGAGGGAATGGGTAGAAATCCGAATTATGCTAATAGGCGATGTGTAGCAACTCATCACTATTTTGATTCCCTTTTTCCGCCTTCTTCACATTATCAAGCTAAAAGGGGACTTTGTTTTTTATATTTTTGTTTTTGGCGACCTACTTTATTTCTATTATCTATCTACCTATCGACCTGTACCTTAGAGGTAGATTATACTCTAAGTAGTAGTAGTTCTTAAATTATAGATAGATAGATAGATACGAGTATGTATCTATACATCGTGTTAATGAAAGAACGTAAAACCTCTCAGATGGTACCTCAGCCCATGTAACTGAACAACGTTTGTTCAACAACTTTATTTATTTATTTAAAAACTTTATTGCACAAAAATGTTGTACAAATGGTGGACCTAATGCCATATGACATTCTCTACCGGTCAACCATAAGACCAAGCAGAAAATATGTGTGGCGGGCGTGACAACTGTCACGAAATCCAAAAAAAAAATCGGATTTTCTTACAAATTGACTCGATCAGCTGATCAGTTTGTATGAAAATTCAATTTTTTTTTAGTTTCGTGAAAGTTGTTGAACAAAAGTTGTTCATATAAATGGGCTGAGGTACCATCTGAAAGGTTTTGCGTTCTTTCATTAACACGATGTATATAATTTATGAACTACGTCATTGTTCTTATTTGACGTTTGCTGTGCCAATTTGGCTACCTATTTTATTTCTGTTATCAAATTAACAAATTAAAATACTGATCCGATTCACACGCAGTCATTGCGCTTTGCAACCACCAACCATAGACTAGTGATGTTACCGACTGCGGTCAAACGTCAAAAGCACGCAAGTGCATAGTGAGGTGCCGTGCAATTGATTCAATCGATAATCGATTGCTGTAATTACAAACAATCTATCTACCTATCCTCCTGTTCTCTAGATAGTACTTTAGGTATATATCTATAATTTAAGAACTACGTTCTTATCGGTGGAGTAGTTTCCATGTGTCCCTCTCTTGCGCCATCCTTTTGGCGTCAACTTTCTCCTTTATTTGATCTATAAATGCTGTTCCTGTACTCTCCGTCTCTCTCATCTCACCGTATTCCCAGTTACATCATCAGCTCTTATCTTTTATCTAGTCTAGTAATAGTTTGTTTGTTTTGTTTTGTTTGTTTTTCGTGTGTGTAAGTGGCCAACACTGGTGTCAGATTTTTCAAGCTGGCTAAAGGCATCTGACAGAGCTTGACGACTGCCTTACAATGACAGCCGGGACCAACGGCTTTTACGTGCCTTCCGAAGCACGGAGGAGCTCGAAAAAATTTTGTACCACTTGTGGTCACCCATCCAAGTACGGTATCCAAGTCTAGTAGTAGTAGTCTTGAATTATGTATTTTTTTCCATTTTAAGATAAACGCAATGGTGAACCGCGCGGCCGGCAAAGGCTACGAAAACGAGGCTTTCTACGAGAACATCAAGTTCCAGTTCAGCGGCATCGGCAACATCCACGTCATGAGGAAGAGCTTGCAGAAACTGGTGGAGAGTAAGTGCTTTGACCTTGAGGCGGCGGCCGGTTGTAAAACTTTTCGCACAAATGCTTTCCTAAAGGAGAGTTGAGAGTCTGGCAGGCGGCCGTAGAACTTCACATTTTCTTCTCCATTTTACGCGGTTTTTAGTGTCCTTGGATGATCAATGACACGACAGAAGGACCGTGCACCCCAGACTCCGAAGCAGAATAGCTTCTACGATCGGCCGCCTGCCTGACGCAACCTTCTTTGGTAATGCATTTGTGCGAAAGTTTTACAACCGGCCACCGCCCGTCGTTAACCTTTCTTGGGAATGCAGTTGAATAAAGCACGAGATGTTTGTGCTTATTCCTTTAGTCGCCTCTTACGACATCCACAGGAAGAGATGGAGTGGTCCTATTTAGAGGCCAGAAGTCAAACACGGCCTAAACCTTTTGACAATATTCATAATGAATTTATATAATATAAATTAATTATGAATTTAATAAAATAATCAGGGATCTAGTCAAATAATCTATAGTTTTTATTTTCTTTTCAGCGTGCGAACAGAACTCTCCCACAATGTCATCGTTTCTGAGCGGATTAGAGTCGTCTGGCTGGCTGAAACATATCAAGTAAGTTTTTGAATTAATTTTTTAAGGTGAATACCTAACGGAAGTAGCGCCCTCATTTGAAATCAATTGTTAACTCGTAAATATGGTGAAAATTTCCATATTTCTTAATGTTAGGCACTAGCACAGAATACAGTAAGAGTAAACAGAACGGATTCTCCTAAGGTACGCGCAATATGCGTCCCCGTTCCCCGCACCCGCACCTCTCCCCCGGTTCTTGACGGCCAACGTGAGTCATCGAGGCGAAAACGGGGGAGAGGTGCGGGGACGGGGAACGGGGCCGCATATTGCGCGTACCTTAGGAGATAGGATAGGATAGGAGATAGGCGTAGATAGCCCTTTAAATTATTTTATGAACTGCCCTTGAAACTATTTTTGGTGATCCGTCTAGCTTTCAAACTATACACTTGACAGACTAATGTAAATACTTTCAACGATGATGGTTTATAAAATAATTTAAAGGGCTATCTAGTGCCTAACATTGAGAAATATGGAAATTTTCACCACATTTACGAGTTAACAATTTATTTTAAATGAGGGCGCCACTTCAAGGTCATTTGCTTCTAACTTCACCTTAATATGCATTTCCAGTCAATGGTCTATCTATTTGTTAAGCAGGCGAGAAAACGTACAAAGCTTCATATTGACAATTTAATGTCATGTGCTCAAATTAAATAATGAAATAGGAAATGGTGAAAAAATTTCACGTAAGCAGGACTTGAACCTGCGACCTTGGTCTCAATACGACCATGGTTAATGGTTAGATTATGGTCGTATTGAGACCAAGGTTGCGGGTTCAAGTCCTGCTCACGTGGAATTTTTTCACCATTTCTTTTTTCATTATTTAATTTAAGTACTTTAGTACTGCATCTTGAATGCCTAAAAAACCCTATAAAAATAAATGTCATGTGGTTTTCGGCCGACAATAGGACCATCCCTACTCTTCTTGTGGATGTCGTAAGAGGTGACTAAGGGAGTCATCATCATCATCATCCAGGTCTTTTTTAGTCTCCACTGCACGCGTACGATCTCTCTGTACTACAGAGCCACACTTAGCCAGAGGATTTGGCCTACACTCTCCACGCTGGCCAGACGGGTTGGAGAGGTCTCATTGATGTTTATAAGCTTTGTTTAGCTTGTGTTCCTAAGTCGCCTTCTACGAAATCCACGGAAAGACTTGGAGTGGTCCTATTCTACTCTGCCGGGAGCCACACGGCTCTACGTAACTAAGGGAGGAAGCAGGTTCTATTCTGGATCATAAATTTCTGACGTGGACTTGACGTATACCTTCTGTGTCTGAAAGAATGTTGGATTTATTCTCTATCGATTGACATATCTTTTCTGATAATTGGATCAGTTTTGTGACAATTGAGCACTAGTTTGGATGCTCCGGTGGAACACATACGTATACACATTCAGAAATATATATATACATACATACTGATAAAATCATTACCCTTCCTTTTGCACCCCACGCGTCAACTGGTGCCGCCAGTAGGGACTGGTCAGCTCGGCTCCGTTTTTTTAAGACTACTCAGTGTAACTTATTTCTGTAAATTGGGTTTGGAACTCGTTCGCAAGCTTTACATATTATGTTGTGATCACATTGTATTAGTGATGTATATGAACGCATTGGCCTATTTGTATCTGTGGTCACATCTATGCAGCAGTAACAAACGCGCATTCAAACGACTCGGTTGTTTTACTCACATACTTATCATTGGCGACGAGGAGGTACGATTACCCACGAATAAAAAAGTAAAATGGCCTTTTTAGGGAATTTGCCTATTTTCGATCATAAAAATAGCGAATGGGCGATATTTAAAGGCAAGTTAACGCAGTTTATCAAGATAAACAAGATAGAAGATACCAATAAGACGGGGATCCTGCTGACGCATCTCGATGAGGAGTCATATCGCTTGGCGCGCAACTTGGCATACCCGACGGAACTGGAGGCGCTGAGTTTTGCAGCGCTGGTTCAGCTGTTGGATACGCACTTCAAGAAAAAGCAGGCCTCGTTCGTAGATAAGGCAAAATTCTACGGGGCGACCAGAAGTTCAGGCGAATCTTTGGGAGACTGGGCGGCGCGACTTAGGGGTCTCGCAAGTCATTGTGAGTTCGGCACCGCCTTGGAAACGGTTCTGCGGGATCGTTTCGTCCTAGGCCTGGGCGCGGGCCCGGAACGCGATAAGCTGTTCGAGCAGAATGCGTCTACGTTAACGTTGGCAAGGGCGGTTGATTTGGGGGAACAAGCGGCTTGTGCCAAGGAAGCCAAGGTGATGTGCGCGACCGAAGCAACGGTGGTCAAAGAAGAGCCGGTATTCCGGGCGAAATTCCAGTCGCGCTCCGGTCAAGGAGGAAGTTCTCGACGTGACGGTACTAGTAGCGCTCGGGCTAAGGACTCGTCTCGTTGTAAGGTTTGCGGGCTACGGAACCACCAGAGTGACAAGTGTCGTTACAAGTCTTATCGGTGCCAAAAGTGTGGTGACAAGGGTCACCTAAAGAAAGTGTGTGAAAATCAGCGTACGAAAAAGTTCGTTAACCATTTCGACAAGGAAAGTGAATGCGGCAACCAGGTGATGGACACGTCTTGCGAGGAGTGTCAGAACTTTAATTTAAGGTACGTAAACGACAAGCCAATTTTATTAGATGTATTTTTAGGTAAAACAAAAGTTACAATGGAGTTAGACACAGGTTCAGGTAGTTGTGTAATATCTGAGGATCTATACAAAGAAAAGTTTTCCAGTTATGTATTGCTTAAATGTTTTGTAAGAATGTGTTTTTATGATGGGCATAAAATTTCTCCTTTAGGTTATTTTAAAATAAATGTTACATATAATAACTGTACAAAATTAATTAAACTTTTTGTTGTTAAGAATGGTGGTCCACCATTATTAGGGAGGGACTTTATGTCTGCCTTTAAGTTGATTATTACAACAAATATGCACACTATAAACAAACACACAGATCTGAATGAAGTTCTAACAAGGTTTCCGGACTTATGGAATGACGAGTTGGGTGCCTTTAATAAATTTAAAATAAGCCTAAAGTTAAAAGAAAATGCTATTCCAAAATTTTTTAAACCTCGTACAGTTCCTTTCGCTTTACGGGATAAGGTGGAAAAAGAAATAGACCGTTTAGTTTCCTTAGGTATCCTCGTCCCTGTTAACTATGCTGATTATGCTACACCAATTGTGCCAGTTTTGAAAGATAATGGGCAAGTAAAAATTGCTGGCGATTTTTCGGTTACACTTAATAAAGATCTTATCATTGACAAATATCCTTTACCCCGTATAGAAGAAGTCTTTGCAAAGATAGGTGGAGGCGAAAGGTATAGTAAAATTGATTTAAAAAATGCGTACAATCAATTTGTTTTGGATGGTCCATCTCAGAAACTCGTAACCATCAATTCGCACAAAGGATTATATTCTTTTACGAGATTAGTGTATGGTCTAGCAAATGCCCCAGCTATTTTCCAAAAATCCATGGAGACCTTGCTCTCAGGTATTGATGGAGTGAGCATTTGGTTGGATGATGTGTGTATCACGGCCAAGGATAGAAACACGCACCTGGAAAGACTTAACGAAGTCTTGTGTAGGTTAAATAATGCCGGGTTGAAGCTTCACAAAGACAAATGTGAATTTTTCAAGGAAAGTGTTACCTATTTAGGTTACGTTATTAGCAAGGAAGGAATTAGAACTTGCCCGAATAAAGTACAGGCTATCCTAAACGCGCCGGAGCCCACTAATGTTACGGAGGTGAAGAGATTTTTAGGCGTAGTGAACTATTATAGGAATTTCATTCCAAGCGCATCATCAGTGCTTAGCCCTCTGCACGAATTATTGCGTAACAATGCACCATGGGAGTGGGGCGAACGACAGCGGCGCAGTATGGCGGCCGTGCGCCGAGAGCTGGCTTCGGAACGGGTGCTGGCGCACTTTGAGCCAGCCGCGCAGCTCGTGCTGGCGGTAGACGCAGGCCCGGCCGGGCTCGGCGCTGTGCTGTCACAGCGCGCGGCCGACGGCACTGAGCGTCCGCTAGCTTACGCGTCACGGACACTGGGGCCTAGTGAAAGAAATTATAGCCAAATTCAAAAGGAGGCGACGGCTATTATATTTGGGGTTAAAAGGTTTCACCAATATTTGTACGGCCAGGAACGCCCATTTATTTTGAAAACGGACCATAGACCCCTAGTATCTATTTTTAATAACAAATCTGGCATACCTGTTACTACTGCACTGAGATTGCAAAGATATGCTATAATATTATCCGCGTATAATTATGTAGTGGAGTACGTATCAGGTAAACATAATGCCGTAGCAGATTATTTTTCGCGCGCTCCTATCAAAGATAACAAACCGGTAGATACGAGTGCAGATATAGATACCTACTATGCACTTAGATTTCTTGACGCTGCGTTCCCGGCGATTACGCTAAACGAGATCGTAAACATGACTCAGCAAGATAAAACCTTAATGACCGTAGTTAGGTATATGCAAATTGGTTGGCCAAGAAAAATAAACTGTAAATTAATATTACCGTATTTCCATTGTAAGACTGACTTGCAATACGAAAATGGTTGTTTATTTAGGGGGCACAGGGTGGTAATACCGTCTAGTCTAAGAGATAGAATGTTAAAAGAGCTGCATGACTCCCATTTAGGAATAACAAAAACAAAAAGTAATGCTAGAGCTAGGATGTGGTGGCCAGGTATAGACGCCGACATCGAACGTTGGATAGGCTCGTGTGCTACCTGCGTGAGTGTGCGCGCAGCGCCGCCCCGCGACCCGCCCGCGCCCTGGCCTGCGGCCGCTGGTCCGTGGCAGCGTGTGCACATCGATTATTTGACGGTTGCACAAAAAGTATACTTAGTGGTTATAGATTCTTATAGTAAATGGTTGGAATGTATATATATGAATAATGGGACTTCGACAAGTACACTTATTACCAAACTAAAGGGAATATTTTCTACATTCGGAATACCAGAGTTACTAGTCTAGGATAATGATGTCAAAATCAATTCCGTGGAGTTTAAGGAATTTTGTATAGCTAATGGCTTGAGATATATTACATCTCCCATTTATCACCCGCCGTCGAACGGTCAGGCGGAAAACTCTGTTAGAACGTGTAAGAAAATGTTGAAATGTATTATGGAGGAATATAGTAATTTAAATGTATTACAGGAAAAACTATATGGATATTTATTTAATTATAGGAACACCGTGCATTGCACCACCGGCCACACACCAGCTCAGTTAATGTTCGGGAGAAAACTACGTTCACGTCTTGATTTAATATTACCATCAAAGAAAAAGCTATCAGATCAACATGTACCGGTTAAAAGAAGTTTTCAAATAGGTGACGTTGTATGGGCCCGATGGTACAGTGCTCGGAAAGAGACTTGGCAACTAGGTATCGTTAAAGAGAAAATTGGAAATAAAATGTACAAAATTTTAATTCATAACACAAATTCATACTGTATAAGACATGTCGATCAAATGTTAAAATATAAGGGATATAAAACTAATTTTCAAGACAACATAGCTCATGAATCTCAAATTCCACCTTTAGCGCCGTCTGCATCATCAGTTCTGCCATCAGTGGCTGATGTTATTCCTTGTTTACCGGAGCAATCAAACAACGGCACTGATATTCATGAAGGTGAGGTGTTTGATATTGATGAAGCACCGAAAATACCACATTCAATGGTAACTCCGCCCGAGCTTGATGGAGAAGAGTGGGGTGATTGTGAGGAAGAGCAGGGGTGTGAGAAAGGGATCATGGACAATGAAGTCATAGTTTTACCACGTCAAAGTTCTCAAGACGAATCTGGCCAAACTGTACCGCGTAGTGAGGTATCGTCGGCTACAGTTCAGGAGCCCTCACTGACATCCTCGCGTAGCAAGAGACCTAGGAAAATAGTTGATTATAAAAAGTATTTTTAGATTTTATTTCTTATTATGTATATACATATTATTTTTATAGGTGATTATTGATGTGATTATTGATGTGATTCCTCCCGTTTCATGTTATTTCTAGCTTGTGCTACTTATATTAACCAAATAATCTTTGTTATCAGGTTCCAAAAATTAAATGTGGAGGAATGATGTATATGAACGCATTGGCCTATTTGTATCTGTGGTCACATCTATGCAGCAGTAATAAACGCGCATTCAAACGACTCGGTTGTTTTACTCACATACTTATCAATTAGGCATAATATCTTTGTAAACTTACAAAGCCCATCTGGCGCGCGTAGGCGACCAATACTGTGTAAATGAGTTTCTTTCGGCGTTTCTTCTCGGCAGTGGTCGTTGCGAAACGCTAGTATCGGTAGCTTTTAAACAAAGAAAAAAATAATTTAGATAGAAATAAACATTACACGTAACGTACACTAAAATTATTGTCATGTAAAAGTGCCTGCAAAGGCTTAAATATTGAATAAATATTTGATTTTGGCTTTGCCCTAGTCAGGTAATTAAAATACCTTCTATGCTTTCAGATCAATTCTAGACACGTCATGGTGGATCGCCTGCGCAATAGAGAGCGGCGTGAGTGTGTGCGTGCACTGTAGCGACGGCTGGGACAGGACTGCGCAGGTGTGCTCGCTCGCCGCGCTGTGCCTCGAGCCCCACTACCGCACCATCAACGGGTATCAGGTACTATTCCACTACGATAAGAGGTAGGTTACACGATCAGTCTGCCATCGGTCAAGTCCATCAGTCTGATCAGAATGATCGGACAATGATCGTGTAACCCGCTGACTGACAGACTGATGGTTCTGTTCTGACTGATGAAAATTAAAATAGTTTTGCCTGATGAAAGACTGATGGGAGACTGATCGCGTAACCCGCTCGTATCATTCTCGCGTCAGTCACCGTACTTTAGTTACTTTACTACACACCGTACACCAATGTAAATAAGGTTCATTATAGCTCTTTGCCATACACGTACTTTTTATCAGTCTGCTGTCATTCTGGATTGACCGTGTAACCGTGAAAACATCCATCATTCTGGCGTCAGTCACGTCATTCCAGACTGATGGACTTAATGCCAGAATGATAGTGTAACCTACCTCTAAGGTGGCGTATGACAAACGGCCATTTTGTACAGCATTCTTTGTGTAAGATAGTTTGTAGCATGGTAAAATAAGATATGGTACTCTCTTCCTGTGATTTTAAGTTTCTTTTTCTCCCAGACCAACATAGAATCCCCGTGTTCCGGGTCAGAATAGGACTACTCCATCTCTTCCCGTAGATGTCATAAAAGGCGACTAAAGGACTTAAGCACAAACATTTTGTGCTACAATTGCATTCCCAAAGAGGGTTGACGGCGGGCGGCGGCCGGTTGTAAAACTTTTCGCACAAATACATTCCTAAAGAGGGTTGACGTCAGGCAGGCGGCCAGTCGTAAAATTACACCCGAATCATTTAACTGTTCCGGAAATTCCTTCTCCACTTCGTAAGGTCTTTGGCTTAGCATCCTTGGGTGACCGTTGACGTGCATGTTATATTTGGAGAAGAAAAAGCGGGAAAGCGCACCCCGGGCTCCGAAGCAGCACAGCAGAGGATGCAACCGGGCACGCGCTAAAATGAAGAAAAAGAACATGGAAGTCATGATGAAAGAAGCACGGAGAAGCTCGAGAAATTTTCATGTCACTTGTGGTCACCCATCCAAGTGCAGACCACGCCTACGTGACACTTAACTTGCGAAAGCGCTTGTAATGCTTACTTCCACCGGACCACTGAGCTCCTAAAACCTGCTAACCTATGACCATGTTATCTTTCAGGCGCTCATCGAGAAGGACTGGCTCTCATTCGGCCACAAGTTCACAGCCCGGTGCGGACACATAGCCTGCGATGGGCGGGAGAGCTCGCCCGTGTTCACACAACTACTGGATTGTACTTGGCAGCTACTGAGACAAGCGCCAGAGGTAAATATGAGGTTTTCGTCCTTAGGGCCAGAAAATGGTATTTTATGCACGCGTTGGTCGTTCCCGGCTAGCGTTATTTTAGCCGTCATCAAAAATTTGTAAATTGTATTTTTATTTGACATAAAATAATTTTTATCTAGGTACCACAATCTACTTCGAAAAATCGTTGTCGGTTATTTACTTTTAAACTAATTCTAACTCATTTCATGTCTTAACTGCGTTTAATAAGGGACTAGACAGACGGACTGCACGGTTTTGGCAGTCGGCGTGCAGTTGGCGTGAAGTCCGATTGCAGCTGGTGTACAGTTTGTTTGCAGTCGTGCCAACAGCAATGAAACTACATCTCAACTGCAATTTGGCAGTCCGAATGCATTCTAAATGCTGTCCGTCTGTCTAGAACCTCAGATATATCTTACTTTATGTAATGCTTAAGAAAAAAAACTTCTTTTATTTATTTTACTAAGTACAACAGAATATTTGTTCAATATTTCTATAAACCACTGAGGCTTGTAATGAAATTCCTAAAGAGTTATACATATAAGAATTGAAAACACATATATCTTCGTACTCATGAAAAATCAAAATACCTTTTTGTATTATCAGGCGTTCCAGTTCAACGAGCGGTTTCTGCTGACGCTGCACGACCACGCCCACGCCTGCCAGTACGGGACGTTTGTCGGGAACTGTCAGAAAGACAGAAGGGATCTCAGGTAACTTTATCGTACTGAAACATTTATTTTCTAAAGTAAGGACGCTAAGCACGAAGAATTTTGTACATTGACCTTTATTTTTTTCTAAAGTAAGAACGCTAAGCATGAAGAATTTTGTACATTGACCTTTATTTTTTTCTAAAGTAAGGACGCTAAGCACGAATAATTTTGTACATTGACCTTTATTTTTTTCTAAAGTAAGGACGCTAAGCACGAATAATTTTGTACATTGACCTTTATTTTTTTCTAAAGTAAGGACGCTAAGCACGAACAATTTTTTACATTGACCTTAAGGCTTTAAACTACGTCAAGCGGACGCCCCGGACTCCGTCTCTGTCACAAACTACGTGCGATAGAGACAGTGACCCGCGACGGTTTCAGCTATCTCTATCGTGTAAGGTTTGAACCCGTCCGGGGCGTCGCTTGACGTAGTTTCAAGCCTAAGGCCGCGTCCACGGACACGCGGCACAGCGTGCAACGCGCAAAATTTTCAGGCCGCGTATCCGTGAACGTGGCCTTAGGCTTACTGTCAGTGGTTAATTTATGTTTCGATCATATTATGGGGGGTTAAATTTCGAAAATATTTTTTTTATTTTATATTATACTCGTATTGGATCGATTTGATGATAATGATAATCATGAGGATGTTCTTTCAGACTATCAGAGCGGACGTTCTCTCTGTGGGGCTACATGGCGAACCACCTGAACGAGTACAAGAATCCGCTGTACAACCCCAAGGCGCACCCCGATGTCTTGAAGCCGGACCTGTCTGCGCAGAGCATAAGGTAACAGGGATGTGGACTGGGTTAAGAGGCATTTTACACTTGGTTAGCTGTCTCGCTCGCACTATCAAACATTTTTAAAGGTTACTAAAAAATGTCTCATTTTTAGAAAATTGCTCCATTATTAACCTAGATAATTGTATCGTTAATATACTCGTAAAATAAAAACATGTCTTAAATATCTACAGAAAAACAATAATTAACACTGTAGATTATTAATTATTGCTTTTTTCCTCTAGCAAAAAATGTAATACTCGTACTGTAGATTCTACAGTACTTATTAAATTTTTTGCGTAAAATATAACTGGGCTGTATGTGCTGTTTTCTTTGCACTCATTGACAATTAAAAATTAAAAAAAGAAAAAAACGTGGGAAGCAGAGTTTTTTACTAAACCACGTAATGTTTACAGTTTATTATACTTATTTGTTTCCAGTACTACGTCTTTCATTAATTTCTCACATTTATTGAGAAAATCACTATACATACCTCGGCGGGAATGAGATTGCCGGTCTCGTAATTTTTGTCAAAAACTACTTGTCCGGCAATCCCTAACTTCCCGGCTTCTGAAGTAATGTACTATTTTTCGTTGTCAGGTTCTGGCGCGGCATGTACTGCCGCCACGAGAGCGGCGTGCACCCCCGCGAGGCGCTCGGCGACCTGCTGCCCGCCGCCGTCGACCACTGCTCCGCGCTCGACCTGCACATCTCCTACCTCACCAAGGTAGATACAATACATAGATACACCGACCTGCACATCTACCTCACCAAGGTAGATACAATACATAGATACACCGACCTGCATATCTCCTACCTCACCAAGGTAGATACAATACGTAGATACACCGACCTGCACATCTCCTACCTCACCAAGGTATATACAATACATAGATACGCCGACCCGCACATCTCCTACCTCACCAATAATGTAGATACAATACATAGATACACCGACCTGCACATCTCCTACCTCACCAAGGTAGATACAATACATAGATACACCGACCTGCACATCTCCTACCTCACCAAGGTAGATACAATACATAGATACACCGACCTGCACATCTACCTCACCAAGGTAGATACAATACATAGATACACCGACCTGCATATCTCCTACCTCACCGAGGTAGAAACAATACGTAGATACACCGACCTGCACATCTCCTACCTCACCAAGGTATCTATACTAATATTATAAAGCGGAAGAATTTGTTTGTTTGTTTGTTTGAACGCGCTAATCTCAGGAACTAATGGTCCGATTTGAAAAATTATTTTTTTGTTGGGTAGTCCATTTATAGAGGAAGGCTTTAGGCTATATAACATTACGTTCCGACAACCACGCGAACGAAGTCGCGGGCACAGCTAGTTCCGTAATAAAAATTTAAAAATATCTTAGGGGCTAGATCAATCAGTGTGATTTGTCTTCATCGAAATTATTGTTCGTAGTTTGTCTTTCTAAGCTTTGTATTTTTTTTCTTTTTAAACTATTTATATAAAGATAAAGGAGAAGAAAAAATTAAAAAACTCAATTATGTATGATCAAAACAAAGTTACTATTTTCACCTTTGAGATACTCGTATTATAAAAATCCTATAATCTATACTAATATTATAAAGCGGAAGAGTTTGTTTGTTTGTTTGTTTAAACGCGCTTATCTCAGGAACTAATGGTCCGATTTGAAAAATTCTTTTTTTGTTGGGTAGTCCATTTATAGAGGAAGGCTTTAGGCTATATAACATTACGTTCCGACAACCACGCGAACGAAGTCGCGGGCACAGCTAGTATACAATACATAGATACGCCGACCCGCACATCTCCTACCTCACCAATGTAGATACAATACATAGATACACCGACCTGCACATCTCCTACCTCACCAATGTAGATACAATACATAGATATACCGACCTGCACATCTCCTACCTCACAAAGGTAGATACAATACATAGATACATCGACCTGCAAATCTCCTACCTCACCAAGGTAGATACAATACATAGATACACCGACCTGCACATCTCCTACCTCACCAAGGTAGATACAATACATAGATACATCGACCTGCAAATCTCCTACCTCACCAAGGTAGATACAATACATAGATACACCGACCTGCACATCTCCTACCTCACCAAGGTAGATACAATACATAGATACACCGACCTGCACATCTCCTACCTCACCAAGGTAAATACAATACATAGATACACTGACCTGCACATCTCCTACCTCACCAAGGTAGATACAATACATAGATACACCGACCTGCACATCTCCTACCTCACCAAGGTAGATACAATACATAGATACACCGACCTGCACATCTCCTACCTCACCAAGGTCGATACAATACATAGATACACCGACCTGCACATCTCCTACCTCACCAAGTTAGATACAATACATAGATACACCGACCTGCACATCTCCTACCTCACCAAGGTAGATACAATACATAGATACACCGACCTGCACATCTCCTACCTCACCAAGGTAGATACAATACATAGATACACCGACCTGCACATCTCCTACCTCACCAAGGTAGATACAATACATAGATACACCGACCTGCACATCTCCTACCTTACCAAGGTAGATACAATACATAGATACACCGACCTGCACATCTCCTACCTCACCAAGGTAGATACAATACATAGATACACCGACCTGTACATCTCCTACCTCACCAAGGTAGATACAATACATAGATACACCGACCTGCACATCTCCTACCTCACCAAGGTAGATACAATACATAGATACACCGACCTGCACATCTCCTACCTCACCAAGATAGATACAATACATAGATACACCGACCTGCACATCTCCTACCTCACCAAGGTAGATACAATACATAGATACAGCGACCTGCACATCTCCTACCTCACCAAGGTAGATACAATACATAGATACACCGACCTGCACATCTCCTACCTCACCAAGGTAGATACAATACATAGATACACCGACCTGCACACCTCCTACCTCACCAAGGTAGATACAATACATAGATACACCGACCTGCACATCTCCTACCTTACCAAGGTAGATACAATACATAGATACACCGACCTGCACATCTCCTACCTCACCAAGGTAGATACAATACATAGATACACCGACCTGTACATCTCCTACCTCACCAAGGTAGATACAATACATAGATACACCGACCTGCACATCTCCTACCTCACCAAGGTAGATACAATACATAGATACACCGACCTGCAAATCTCCTACCTCACCAAGGTAGATACAATACATAGATACACTGACCTGCACATCTCCTACCTCACCAAGGTAGATACAATACATAGATACACCGACCTACACATCTCCTACCTCACCAAGGTCGATACAATATATAGATACACTGACCTGCACATCTCCTACCTCACCAAGGTAGATACAATACATAGATACACCGACCTGCATATCTTCTACCTCACCAAGGTCGATACAATATATAGATACACTGACCTGCACATCTCCTACCTCACCAAGGTAGATACAATACATAGATACAGCGACCTGCACATCTCCTACCTCACCAAGGTAGATACAATACATAGATACACCGACCTGCACATCTCCTACCTCACCAAGGTAGATACAATACATAGATACACCGACCTGCACATCTCCTACCTCACCAAGGTAGATACAATACATAGATACACCGACCTGCACATCTCCTACCTTACCAAGGTAGATACAATACATAGATACACTGACCTGCACATCTCCTACCTCACCAAGGTAGATACAATACATAGATACACCGACCTGCACATCTCCTACCTCACCAAGGTCGATACAATATATAGATACACTGACCTGCACATCTCCTACCTCACCAAGGTAGATACAATACATAGATACACCGACCTGCACATCTCCTACCTCACCAAGGTAGATACAATATATAGATACACTGACCTGCACATCTCGTACCTCACCAAGGTAGATACAATACATAGATACACCGACCTGCATATCTTCTACCTCACCAAGGTCGATACAATATATAGATACACTGACCTGCACATCTCCTACCTCACCAAGGTAGATACAATACATAGTTACACCGACCTGCATATCTTCTACCTCACCAAGGTCGATACAATACATAGATACACTGACCTGCACATCTCCTACCTCACCAAGGTAGATACAATACATAGTTACACCGACCTGCATATCTTCTACCTCACCAAGGTCGATACAATATATAGATACACTGACCTGCACATCTCCTACCTCACCAAGGTCGATACAATACATAGATACTTATGGATAAATCATACTGATTGAGCTAACCCTAAACTCAGATTGTTCGGTTTTCGTGTTTGTAAGTGGCAAACACTGGTGTCAGATTTTTCAAGCTGCCTAAAGGCATCTGACATAGCTTGACGACTGCCATACAATGATGACAGCCGGGACCAACGGCTTTACGTGCCTTTCGAAGCACGGAGGAACTCAAGGAATTTTCATGCCACTTTTTGGTCACCCATCCAAGTGCGGACCACGCCCGGTGTTGCTTAACTTGCGAAAACGCTAGCATTGCGTTTTCCCACCGGGCCACCGAGCTCCTTTAAGCTATTAATGAGCTAATAAATAAAACACTGCGAAATATCGTCGAGCAACGACAACTCTACAATAATTCAGTTTTTTTTTTTAATTTTTTTATTACATTTTTTTTTTGTAGCGAATTTTACTAGTAATTTAGATTATAATACAGTTTTTGGTATAATCTTATATCTTAATCTCCCGTACTCCTCCGAAACGGCTTGACCGATTCTCATGAAATTTTGTGAGCATACTGAGTAGGTCTGAGAATCGGCCAACATCTATTTTTCATACCCCGAATCCACGCGGGCCGCGGGCAAAAGCTAGTTTTCATATAAAAAGGTGATTGAATAAAATAATATTTTTTTTAAGGTAAATTTAGACTAGAGGTATGTTTGTGATATTGTAGGAGTCTGTAAAAAGCATTAACATACCTGTGAAAAATTTCTGAAAAAATAAACTGTAGTAGTTTAATTTTAGTAATTTTTCAAAAACACTAACAGTATTGTAAGCTGTGAACTGACAGCGCCTTAAAAGCAATTAACGGGTTTCAGTCCGTCTCTGTCACAAACTCTACGTGCGACAGAGACACGTGACCCGCGACGGTGTCAGCTATCTCTATCGCACGTACGGTTTGTGACAGTCTCAGTCGAATAAATAACATCCTCCTTTTTTGTAGTTGGTAAAACAAAACGGGATAGGGCACGAGATACGATGCACCACAGCTGAGCATGCAACCGGTGTCACTGGTCACTGCTTGACGTAGTTTCAATCCTTAAGGTGAATATAGAAGCAAATGGCCTTGAAGTGTGAAATAAATTTCTAACTCGTAAATATTGTGATAATTTCCATATTGCTCTTCGTCATACACTAGATAGCCCTTTAAATTATTTTATGAACTGCCGTTGAAACTATTATTGGTGATCCGTCTAGCTTTAAAACTTGCCGTGGCCACTTTTGGCGGAAGCAAGTTTTAAAGCTAGACGGACTTACGTAAATACTTTCAACGGTGGTTCATAAAATAATTTAAAGGGCTATCTAGTGCCTGACGATTAGCAATATGGAAATTATCTCAATATTTACGAGTTAACAATTTATTTCAAATTAGGGCGCCACTTCAAGGCCATTTGCTTCTATATTCACCTTAAAAGCAACTAACGTTATATGTATACCTACTTTGATTAATTAAGTTGTTCATTACATTACAGCGGATAACTACGTTCAAGAACCTGCTTTCTGGCAAGAAGGACAAAAGCAGCGAAACGGCAGTAGTGAACTATCAGAACGGGAACGTCAACTCGGTGGAGATAGAGACCAACACTGAGGCGTTGCAGATCGATAACAAGTAAGATAAATAGAATAGGCATGAATGGAAAATCAGTTTTGGCTAAGTTGGGATTATTCATGTAACTCTTAAGACGAAATAGAAGGGCCATTTTTCCATTCAAACGTAGTCCCCTGTTTCTTCCCTGGATAATGCCGGTAGAGTTATATTTTTTTTCCTTAATATCTATAGCCACTATTAGCATGTCCCTATGTTTTCTTTTTTTTCATAAATTATTTATTAAAAGAGATATGGACGTTCAAAAACCTAAAAAAAAAGCCTGATTTTCCGCTGTGTTCAAACACCTAGAAAACAAATTTGAGTAGATTATATAAAAAAATTAAAACATAGGAACACCGACCAAGTCTTTGTTAATTCCTAATGAAAAAAGTACTTATATTGGTTAAGTTTTGGAAAAGAAATCAGGGGACTACGAATCGTTGATATTCTGTTCTTTTAATAGGTATTTTCAGTCCAAGCTGCAGTATGTCTCTATCGCACTTGCTCGGTTGTAGTTCGGGCACAGCGCGACAGCAATAGATATTACAAATACCTATTTTTCATTTATCGAGCCCTTGAGGTTTCCTCTTAAGGCTTGATACCACGTCAAGCGACGCGCGTGGCCCCGCGAATACGCGACGGTCCCCGTCAGCTCCGGAGTGTCAGCTAGTTCAATTTTAACGGCGTACATTTACAGTCGTGTCTATGAAGAATTTGATATACAATACAAGCCAAATTTTTGGAGCAAGTTCAGTCCATGATACTGAACTAAGTACTTTCCATAAAAACAATTAACGAAAAACTAAAATAAAAATTTTTCATACAAATCGGCGCTCAGCCAAACGGATTTTGTGTGTGGTAGGACGAAACATTTTCATCGATTTATACCTTTTTTTATAGAAAGCAGTTCAGTATCATGGACTGAACTTGCTCCAAAATTTTGGCTGGTGTTTAAAAAGTCACTCTGTATTACTACGTAGAAACATGTATGGCAGTCGGTCGTCTGATCATAATTATCTGCTCTATAGTCTATGCTGAACAAGTCCGTCCCGCGCGTGCTCCGCGCGTGCGTCCGTCGCGGGGAGGCGGGCCCCGCGACCGCGTGACGGGGCCCGCTTCCCCGCGACGGACGCACTTTGGTATGAAACTGCGCGGGCGTCCGCGTAACGTAGTTTCAAGTAGACATGGGTAATTTCGGATTCTAATATCTAAATGAGCCGATTCATCAACAGGAGCCGATACCCGTACTGAATCCCGGTAATCGTTATCGGGAACCAGTGGCGCCTGTCGGGTCGCGAGTCGCGAGCCGCGTTTCGGCGTTCGGCGTTTCGGGAGGAATCGGGAGTCGGAAGTCAATATTA
Organism: Acrobasis repandana; assembly: GCA_963576875.1. NCBI lineage: Eukaryota > Metazoa > Arthropoda > Insecta > Lepidoptera > Pyralidae > Acrobasis > Acrobasis repandana. Next base: position 3,609,022 of record OY756233.1, on the reverse strand, counting down.
TTCTGTATTGAAACCGGTACCAGAAAGGACGTCTGTATTCTGTAGATTTAATAGCGAAACTTAGCGGACCTCGGAGCTGGAGCCGATAAGGGAGTAGGAATCATTAAGATGAGTCGGTACCGGATGCGGAGTAAGATATAGTGAGCCGAAACACTCCTCGAGGTCGGGATTACCCATATCTAGTTTCAAGCCTTAGGGCGTCCGCTATGTAAAACGGGCGCACGCGACGTGTTCAGTATATCTCTGTCACAAACTACGTGCGACAGAGACACGGCATCACGCTGCGGATTCTGCTATCTCTTTCGCACGTAGAGTTTGTGACAGAGATAGACTGAACACGTCGCGTGCGCCTGCTTAACGTAGCGGACTGTTATTTGAAACGTACAGGCAAGCAAAATCTAGTAGGAGGTTTTTGAAGTATGAGACGCTTAATTATTTACCATCATCATTATATCAGCCATTGGAAGTCAACTGCTGGAAATAGGCCTCGCCTAAGGTTTTCCAAAACGACTGATCGGAAGCGACCTGCATCCAGCGTTGTCTTGCAACATTGCTCAGGTCGTCCGACCACCTAGTAGATGGTTGTCCTACGCTGCGCCCGGTACGTGGTTGTAAATGTAGAATTCTTCTGCCCCATCGGCTATTGGTTATTCGTGCTATGCTTTTTTAAGGGGATAAGAGGACCTAAACAAGAGTTATTTTGCGTAAATCTATAAGATATTCAAACTATAAAAAAAAATGGTATTCTTCAGAATATATGCTACCGAAATAGTGTCCTCAAAACACGTTACTATTAATTTGATTCGATAAAAAAAAAACACGAATGTACCTCTAATTTTTTTTTCAACGAGTAGAACTGTAATAAAATGTATGGAAACGCTATGGATTTTGAGACTAACGAAACGTAGTGTTTAAAAAAAAATTTTGATATTGTAAAAATATATATAATAACGAACGTTCGCTCACACGCGCGCATTGCCCGTGTGTCTATTGTACCGGCCGAGGCTTGATGCTACATACAGACGTCTCGCTCTGCCTTACTGTAATGAAAAAAATATGACTGAAACAAACGGTTTCAATGTGTGTGCATTTCCAGCTCATGTAAGCCTCTTAATAGCTACTGTTTCCCGCCAGATTGCTGTACGAGTCTGGCGCCACTCTGTCGGAGTTGGAGTGTGCCAACCACGACCACCCTCTGAAGGAGAGCGGTAGACCGCAGAAGATACCGCTCATTACAGAGGTAAGTATTCTGCTCATTAGGGTTCCGTACCTCAATAGGTAAAAACGGAACCTTTATAGATTGAGTTGAAATTTGATACATATACGTAAGTCAGTGACCCAAAGATGGACGTATAACGTAAATAAATAAATTTCAATTATGGGGAGTTTTAATTTTTTTTTGAAAAACGTGAGAATGATTGCACTTCCAATTGCGCTACCGTGACTTCGAATTATGTTGTTTAAAACGAAATAGAGGGCCATTTTTCCATACAAACGTAGTCCCCTGTTTCCTCCCTGGATAATGCCGGTAGAGTTATATTTTTTTTCCTGAATATCTATAGCCACTATGTTTTCAATTAAATTATTTATTAATAGAGATATGTACGTTCAAAAACCTAAAAAAATGGCCAGATTTTCCGCTGTGTTCAAACATCCAGAAAACAAATTTGACTAGATTATATAAAAAAATTAAAACATAGGAACACCGCTCAAGTCTTTGTTAATTCGTAATGAAAAAAGGACTTATATTGGTTAAGTTTTGAAGAAGAAAATAGGGGACTACGAATCGTTGATTTTCTGTTCTTTTAATAGGTAAATACCTATTAAAAGAACAGAAAATCAGTCCAAGCTGCAGTATGTCTCTATCGCACTTGCTCGGTTATTGTTCGGGCACAGCGCGACAGCAATAGATTTAACAAATACCTATTTTTCATTTCTCTCGCCCTTGAGGTTTCCTCTCATGCTCAGAGATAAGTAGGTGTTATTTACTTATTTACATGATATGATGTGGGAATGGGCGAACATGCGAATCATGCTAATGAATGCTCAGTCTGCCCCATTAGGGATAAAGAAGTGTATAGTATAAGCACAGGTATAAGTATACAGGCTGACTTTTTAACCACCAGTCAAATTTACGGAGCAAGTTCAGTCCATGATACTGAACTACTTTCCATAAAAACAATTAAAGAAAAACTAAAATGAAAATTCACCTTCCCATACAAATCAGCGCTCAATCAAACGGATTTTGTATGGGAGGACGAAAAATTTGTATTGATTTTTAATAACTTTTTGACGTGACAACGTCTTATAAATTGGTTAGCCGGGTGACACTTCAAGAAACTGCGTTACGCTCCGCTCACGTTATGCGCTCACAATGAGAGCGAGTGAGAGGCACGCGTGCGAGAGAGACAGACATAAAAAGTGAAAGGCAAAGTCGTTGTCACGTAAAACTTTCGCCCGTATACCGACTTTACAGGCAACCAATTTTTTTTTATAGAAAGTAGTTCAGTATCATGGACTGAACTTGCTCCAAAATTTGGCAGGTGTTTAATAAGTCATTCTATAACGTCTAACAAAATATACTGAAACTATTTTAAGGGTGACTTCAGTCCATGGAACTAAACAACTTTCCCCAAGAAACATATACGTATCGAAATATAAAAAATAATTTTTGACTGTCCATAGAAACTCGGATCAGCTGATCGGTCGACTTGTATGGGAATGGGAGGCTTAAAATTATTTTTCATATTTTGATATATGTTCTTTGAGAAAAGTTGTTCGGTATCATCTCGGTGGTCTGAATTCACCCTTTAAATAGTTTCAGTACATTTTGTTAGTGTATGTATACTATGACCATCGAAATATAATCTCTAGAAATCTAACGCTTCTAACATTCACCGCTTCGATTCTGGTTCCATTTACGCAAACAAACAGTAATAACAACGAAACACTCAAACACACACATAGACAAAGATGCATGCGATTGGTCGCGACAAGGTCATGCACGTGTCATCGCCATGTCGGTCGAGCAGCCAGCTCCCCTGAGACGGCTACCCGACCGACACGGTCGGGTAGCCGGCTCAGGGGCCGATTTTTAAAATGTTTATTTACTTGCATATGAAAGGCGAGTCGTGTGTTTTTCATGTATGTATGGCTTCTACACCACTTCACGGCACATGACGGCATTTTTAATGAATCGATTATCGCAAAAACACAGCAATATTCTCAAAAGAAACTTTTTGCGACGCAACCGCACGACTCGAGTATCATGGCGAACTGTCGCGCCGCGCGGTTCATATTTTAAGCCCCGCCCGCCGCGGTCCATATCGCGTAGAATGATTTTTTGGGACTATTTACTCTTCTAGGGATTATTATTCGTAGACTATGACGTAATTAGATGATATTTATTCCAGAAAGCAGATGACGGTATTCCGGTAAACTTAGCCGCGTTGGAGCGAGAGGTGAACACGGTGGCTCTGGACTGGAAGAGCATCAAGAACGTCACCGAGTGTAGTTGTTCTACACCGCTCGACCATTTTAGTAGAAAGGTAACTCACCTTTTTGCTTCTGCTTTCTCACTTTGTGTATGGGAGAGGATGTGTTAGAAGATTTTTTATAGCGAATGTGTATGTGTGTGCAAGAGAATTGTGCTTATGAGGAAATATGTGTGTACTAAAAATAAAATATGTGTGAGAAAACTAAGCGAGTGTGCACAGTCATCAGCAAAAGTAAGTTACCAAATAATAGCGTTTTCTAATGTGAAAACGCTTCTATTTATGTTCTATTCTATCTTATATTCTATGACGACCTCCGTGGCGTAATGGTTAACACGCTAGACCGCTAATCCGGAGGTTCTGGGTTCGATCCCCAGCCCGGGCAAGTTGGAAAATGGCCTTTTTTCAAATTGTCCTGGGTCTTTATCTATATATTTATTTATCATAAAATATAGTATCGTTGAGTTAGTATCCCATAACACAAGTTTAAAACTTACTTTGGGGCTAGCTTAATCAGTGTGTTGTGCTTTTAAGAATGTCAGTGTGGTGAAAAAAGTTAATGTGTTTGATAGAGTATTTGTGCTTGAGAGTGTGCGCATGGGAGAATGTGTGCGTAGGAATGTGTGAGTAAATACTTCTTGCATGTAAGGTACGTTTCATATCAACCGGCTCGCACCAGCCCGGGCCGGAACGGATGCCGCGGCAGCCGTACGGAGCCAACCGGCGTCGACCGGAGCCGAACGGGAGATAACGGCCGCTGAGTCTGAGGCTGGTCTGAATCGTATCTTACACAAGAATGAGTGTGTTGTGTGAGCGAATTTATCAATTGCAGTATACGAGTAGACGTGCCAAGTAGTGGTCGGATAATCAGGCGCTTATTTGAGGGAGATTGATATTTATTTTTATCAGGTTCGTGGTTGTATCAACGCTGAGTTATGTACCTGCGTGAAGTTTAGATACGGGTTGATTTTGAAACACTGTTGAAATCTTGGAATAAGAATCACAAGAAAAATAATACTTTTCAGGGTTCCGTACAAAAAATGAAAAAACGGAACCCTTATAGGATCACTCGTGCGTCTGTCTGTCCATCCGTCTGTCACAGCCAATTTGCTCCGAATCTACTGGACCGAATCAGGTGAAATTTAGTAGAATGTTGTAATCCTATGACCCAAACACATATGTGCAAAGTAATTTTTTTTTTAAATAAGGGTCATTTTCGGGAGACGAATTATAAAATAAAAAAAAAAATGTTACAAACCTTACTGTGTCATATATCAATGAAAGGGCTCGTTATGAGAATCTCAAATATATTTTTGTTATTATTGTAAAATGAATAGTTTCGATTTTATTCATGAAAGAAGACGAAAATTGACCATTGCCCTGATCTTCGAAACTACTGAGACTAAAATTTTGAAAAAAGTACAAAATATTGTTCATTGCTTGTAGATTACAGGAAAACCTATAAGAATTCAATCAATTGTACGGAACCCTCTCCTCGCGAGTTTAACTCGCACTTGGCTAATTTATTGTTTACTATTTTTTATTTGGAAATATCCCTACATTCGCAATACATAGCTAACGTATTATTCTTAGTATCAATGACCTCGCTGTCGCTCGATTCCTCCGTATGGCCGCCCCGCACCCTTCCCGTCGGCGGCGCGCGGGGCTAGCGATCATATGGCGGTCGGTATCACTGCGAATTGGGAATTTGCCGTATAACTTTGAGGGCCTTTTTCTTTGGTTTTTATTATGAAACAAGGTAAGGGAACGTAAATATTTTATTAAGCGCATAGAGTACTTTCCTTGAATATAGCTCACAGGGTCAAAATCATCCTGTATACAGGGTCTAACAAAATATACTGAAACTATTTTAAGGCTGGATTCAGTCCATGATACTGAACAACTTTCCCCAAGGAACATATATCGAAATATGAAAAATATTTTTTTGCCTCCAATACAAGTTGATTGATCAGCTGATCTGAGTTTGTTTGGGAAGCCAAAGAAGCCAAGAAAAAAAAAATTTTTTATATTTCGATATATGTTCCTTGGGGAACGTTGTTCAGTATCATGGACTGAATTTACCCTTAAAATAGTTTCAGTATAGTTTGTTACACGTTATACAGGCTGACTTTTTATCCACCTGTTAATTTTTTGGAGCAAGTTCAGTCCATAATACTGAACTACTTTTTATAAAAAAAGTTATTAAAAATCGATAAAAATCCGTTTGGCTGAGCGCTGATCAGTATGGGAGGACGAAAAATTTTTATTTTTTATAATAACTTTTTTTATAGAAAGTAGTTCAGTATCATGGACTGAACTTGCTCCAAAAATTAAGCAGGTGGATAAAAAGTCAGCGTGTATAAGCGCCCGATTATTCGACCACTAGCAATAAGTATGTGTTGGTAATGGTCTCCCCCCAGCACCACTGCTGGGGCTGCGGGCGCTGCGTGTGCACGCGCTGCGTGTGCCGGCGCGCGGCGCTGCCCGCGCTGGCGTGGCCGCGCGCCGCGCCGCTCTGTGCCGCCTGCGCTGTCTCCACGCCACACACGCCCGACAATGAGGGGCTCATAGGTAACACACTCTAACATAGACCTAGATTTTTTTACTATGTAAAAGCCCACCATAGCCAGGTGCGAGAAATAATATGATAACGACCACCCTCACAAGAGCAAAAGAGAGCAATCAAAGTGACATGTGGCAAGTATTGTAATACAAGTATCATGACTCCCCCGCGCGTCCGCGGCACGTGCGGCAGTGTTAAATTAAGCGCTCAGTATTTTAATTCCCAATGTGGAAATTGAAATTCCCTATTGTGATGCAACAAAAGGGAATAATCCCAATAAATAATACATGCGTGAAAACAATACGCATGACGACTGAAAATTTTTTTTGGCCCATCTGTTAGATTATTAAAAAATAATGTACTCATATTTTTTCTTTCCTTTGAGAAACGATACGTCACGCTTTCGTACGACTTTAACACATCGGTGACGTCACAAGCCTCCACTCTGGAACTTAGATACTCTGTATCTTTGTGAATTTTTACTTTTTTGATAAACTGAAAATTATGGATACATTATTTTTGGATAATCTGTGTTCAGTCCATCTCTGTCACAAACTACGTGCGACAGAGACACGGCATCACGCGACGGATTCTGCTATCTCTTTCGCACGTACAGTTTGTGACAGAGATAGACTGAATACGTCGCGTGCGCCCGCTTAACGTAGCGGACGCTCTAAGGCTAGCTTGTTTTTTTTTCCTAGTCTTTACTATCCCACTGCTGGGCAAAGGCCTCCCCTCTAGTACGCATTTGATCTCTATAAAGTTCGACTTCCAGGTGTAGTTGAAAGACGCCAGATCATCACATACTTACGAATTAGGTCAGTCATAAATTTTTATTCAATGTAGGATAAATATACATATATCATATCACATATTGAAGGTCATTCTTTTCAATTATTTTAGTGCAAAAGCTACCGATACTAGCGTTTCGCAATGACCACTGCTAAGAGGAAACGCCGAAAGAAACTCATTTACCTATGTAAATGAGTTTCTTTCGGCGTTTCTTCTCAGCAGTGTCCTACGCGCCAGAAGGGCTTTGTCAGTTTACAAAGATATTATGCCTAATACAATGTTATCACAATATAACATGTAAAGATTGCGAACGAGTGCCAAATCCAATTTACAAAAATAAGTAACACCGAGTAGTCCGAGCTGACCAGTCCGGCGGCATCCGTTCACGAGTTGACGCGTGGATCAGCCATCGCTGGACTCAACCATATTCGAGGGAATCCAGCGACCCGACCCACGGCGCCACCACCAGTTTGGACATTTTAGTGAGCATGCCAGTCATGCCATTTTTACTACAAGATAATTGCTTTCATAACTTTACTTCTCTTTTTTCAGATCTTGTGACCCCAGCAAATTAAAGCCGCCATTTGGATGATAGCTCTGTATATATGAATTAAAGTACTGTACCCTAAACATTGTATTACTCTTTCAATTCAGAATTCAAAACTTGTTTCCACAAGTTTTGAATTCTGAATTGATTGTCAGCTTATTTGTTAAAAAGCTTAAAATCTAATTGTAATGTACAAAAATATCGGAAAATACGGTAAATGTCCAATTTCAAATTCAGATGTTCTTTAGTGGAACTAATAATAGTAATTGCTCTTTGTTCTACTACATACTTACTAACTAATATTTTAAATGTGAAAGTGTGTTTGTTTGTCTGTCCTTAATGTCAAAACGAATCAAACGCTAGTTTCACAGCTGTACGCAAGTTTCGTACGGTTTGGTCGTGATACGGGCGAGTCTGCCCGCATTGCTCTAAAACGAGTTCGGTATGATTAAGCGGGTGGCGTTGTACGGGTTCTACCCGGAGCGTGTTCCGTACAGAACGATTCGCGTCGCCGTGAAACGATGTTCTAGCGCCTCACGGGTGTCTCCGCTCCGGGACCCGCACGGGTGACCCGTTCCGGAGATCCGAACGGGTCACCCGTGCGGGTCCCGGAGTGTATATATAACGCTGCTTGCTCGCTAGCTGGCGGTTTAGCTGGCTCGCTCGCTCACTAGCTGGCCGTTCGGCCTGCTTGCTCGCTCGTTCGCTAGCGGTGTGGTCTGCGCCTTAAGGTGACGTGGGTTCACAATTTGCAATACTGTGCGTGTTTTTGAAAAATCACTTTTATTACCCTCCTACAGTTTATTCCTCAAAAAATTTACATAAAAATCTTAAGGATTTTCTACAGACACCCACAATAGCCAAAACACGATTGAGCATTTTTGGCTCGATAGAAAAAAATCACAAACATACCTCTAAATTTGCCTTTATAATACGTATTATTATTTTATACAATCACCTTTTTATATGAAAATTATACCAAAAAATGTATTATTTAAATATCTATCCGTTTTGGCTACAAAAAAAAATATAAATATAATACAAAAACAAGAAAAAATTAACACCGTGAAATATTCGTGAGAGCGAAGGAAGGGCCCGAGCCGTGCTAGACGATATTTGGCAGTGTTTTATTTATTCTTTTTTTTTGTATTATATTGTATTGTATTGACTGTAAAAAATCCTTAAGATTTTTTTGTAATTTTTTTGAGGAATAAACTGTTGTAGTTTAATAACAGTGATTTTTCAAAAACACGCACAGTATTGCAAATTGTGAACCCACGTCGCCTTAAAGCTGAGCTATATAAAAAATATGAAATTATGTATTCCGTTTGTAAATATAGTGTATTGCTATCAGTTGGTTAAGTAGAACTAATATCGTGCTATAATTGTATTTTTTTTAACTGTAAATAAATACAGTTTCATATTTCTGCAGCTACAACAAAACTTCTAAAATTGAAACTATTAAACTTACTTTTATTAAAATATCTTCTAAATACTTTATATTCCAAAATTTTGTAATTATTTTTTAAATAATTTTCTGTGATAAGAATGCATTTTTGCTGCCACTACAGCTATTACATAATTGTCAAGAATACCCAAATACCTGACAGAAGTGTACAGACATAAGTATCGAAAAAAGTGTACTTAAGAATACTTCTGACGGGTATTCGGGTAATAAACTCTACTTTTGATTACTACATATATTTTTAGACTTTATTTGATACTTGTTATTTGATTTAATGTTATGCCGCGATTTATGTAAATATGTGTTTTAGTGAATAAGTAGCAATCAATATTATGAAAATGTAAAATAAAATAGTGTATAATCGTAAAACTGAGTTTTTGTCTAGAAAACCATTTTCATAAAAAATAGGATTTCGATGTCACTCACCATCATCAGCTACAGGCAGTCCACTGCTGGACATAGGCCTCCCCCAAGGATTTCCAAAACGAGCGATCGGAAGCGGCCTGCATCCAGCGTTTCCTGCAACCTTGCTCAGGTCGTCCGACCACCTAGCAGGTGGGTGTCCTACGCTGCGCCTGCTGGTCACTAGATTACTTTTAATATTCTATGTATCTCAATGTTTTTTGATGTTTGAAAAAATTTCATTACTTTTTTTTTGTCATTGGTTGTTCAATACAGCACAAGTTTGCTCATTTGAGTGGAGCCTAGGCCTTTTGTTCTTTGACTGGCAGATCGTTTACGCCACGGAATTTGTATAGTAATAATCTACTATTTCGCTTCATGCGAATAATCCGGTAGGTCTTTTTATTTAAGTCTCCACTGCAGGAGCACAATCCTCTCTGTACTACCAGAGCCATATATTAGCCAGAGTAGTCGAGGATTTGGCCTACACTCTCCACGCTGGCCAGACGGGATGGAGAAGTTTCATTGATGTTAAAGCTTTGCTTAGCTTGTGTATCCTAAGTCACCTTCTACATCCACGGGAAGACTTGGAGTGGTCCTATTCTACTCTGCTGGAAACCAAACTTTAGGTACCCACGGTTAGAGTTCCCGAGTAATATATATAGGCTTTTAGCCTAGACTCTTAATTAAGGGACTTGATAGGCTAAAGGCTTTTAGTCCATTAGGCTACACATTTTAAATAGGCCAAACCTAAAGGACTCAGTCTTTATAGGCTTTTGGATTGATGTTGTTTTAACGATACTTAAGTAAAATATTAATTTTCTTTTCTTTAAAAAAATTAGGGTTGGGACACATCTGTCAGCACGGAACAGCACTTTACTATGCTGCTATCCTTTTCTGTCGCTCAGAACATGCATTTGCTAGAGCGAGAAAGAGCGACGTAACGCTTCAGCAGCATAGGAAAGTGCTGTTCCGTGCTGACAGATGTGTCCCAACCCTAAATGCTATGACTTACTTAGGCTGAGTCTTAGAAAATGGCTTTAGCCTAAACATAAACCCAGTCACAAAAAAAGGCTTTTTACGCTCATAGGCTTTTTGAAGTGACATAGCCCTAAATAGGACCGACAGGCTAAAATTTAGAGCTAAAAGCCTGTACTTCTAAAAAACTCTACCTACGGTAGGTACCTACCATGGACGAACAAATACTTCAAGCCTGACAACCCTATACCACACAAATTAATAAGAGTATTTCATACAGAATAGAATTTCCTCTTGCAATATGCGCCCCCATTCCTCGTCCCCGCCCCTCTCCCCCGCTCTCGCCTTGTCTCAGGGCGAGAGCGGGCGAACACACATGCATTGACGTGTGCACTGATGTACAGTTTCGTTTGTAGAAGTGTAGGCATAAATGGTACTCCGCTTCTATGAAGTTTCACACCTGTGCCTATACCACAAAAGACAGTAAGAGTTACATACAGAACGGAATCTCCTAAGGTACGCGCAATATGCGTCCTCGTTCTCCGTCCCCGCCCCTCTCCCCCGTTCTTGTGCCGCCGTGCACACGTCAATGCGTGTGTTCGCCCGCTCTGGTCTCGACAAGGCGTGAACGGTGGAGAGGTGCGGGGACAGGGAATGGGAACGCATATTGTGCGGGACCTTATGAGATTTCGTTCTGTATGTCTCTTCTTACTGTCTTCTGTGCCTATACAGAAAAACGTACTCTGCTAGAAAGTAAGTACATGTACAGAATGAAAGACATTTGCCAGCTGAAATAATGTAATCAGTAGTTGACGGTGACCTGCCTCTTGCTGTGTATCATGAGGTCATTGGTGCAGCGGTTCAGCTTCGCCGCCATCTCGCACTCGTCCTCGGCGTGCACGCTCACCTCGATGCAGCGGTCCACATTCTTCTCCAACTTCTTCAGCATGGCGTAATCCTTCTCGAAGAATTTCCTTACCAGTGCTATTAGGTTTTCTGGAATGTAAAATAAATAAAATGTAAATTCGTATTCTCTGCCGGCGAATACGTATTTGCGTCAAAAAAGGTAGAAAATTAAGGTGGCAGTGAAAGTGTACAAAGAACTTAGCTTAGAGTAGATAAAGCAAGGTGTTTACATAGATAGGAGGCAAATGCGAATGATGAATGGGTTAGAAAAATATTAGTAACAAAATATACTTACTGAAAATTTAGTCCATGATACCAAACAACTTTCCCCAAGAAACATCAAAATGTGAAAAATATTTTTTGATGTGTATTCCCGGATGCACCCTCAGCGGTAACGCTTCAGAGCCCGGGGTCCGCTACCTAACCTAGGTTATTTGACGAGGTTACTGGTTATTACACAGAGCGACTGCCGTCTGACCTCCGCAATCCAGGTAGGCCAGAACCAATCCTAGGATAGGTTTTAGCAAACGCTAGATGGCGTTCGTGACCGACAGCTTCACGTTACTTCTTTTTTTTACTTATCACAAAGATGCTTCCTAGTGGGATTTAAACCCACGACCTCCGAATCACAAGGCAAACGCCTTGGCCACTGGACCACGGAGGCAGTCTTGAACGTGATAGTGTATAGTACCTTTTTATTAGAAACGTGATAGTGTATGTATAGTATATACTTACCTCTATAGTACAGTTATCGATTACCTAGTAAGTATTAGTTCGGCCATGCCATTAGGGTTAGATCTCATCTATCAGCACGGAACAGCACTTTCCTATCCTGCTATCCTTTTCTGTCGCTCAAAAGCGTCATTTTCTAGAGCGAGAGAGAGCGACGAAACGCTTTAGCACCGGCCGTGCTGCAGCGTTCCGTGGCTCTCTCTCGCTCTAGCAAATTACAGTTCTGAGCGACAGAAAGCATAGGAAAGTGCTGTTCCGTGCTGATAGATGAGATCCAACCCTTACTTACTTACCTTTGTGAATTTTCCCCTTCTCAATAACTCCATTTCTCTTCAAAACGCAAGCGATTAGGCACTCTCCATGAATAGGCGAGTCTTTGACCGGAGACAGTGGCTTGACTGTTCGTTTGTCATTCTTTTGTACCTCTCTGAGACATTCAGTCATGTTTCGCTTGAAGTCGGACACGTATTTACTGAGTTCTGACGGAATGGAGTTGTAGGACCAGTCTGGGTCTCGGGTTTCATCGGCTGAAATAAATAAATATACACTGTTAAAAATTATGTAATTTTACATAAACCTGTAAAATTCCCGAAAAATCTGGGAAATTTACGGAAAAATATGAAATTTTACATACTTGCTGTCATTTTTACATATTTTTCCGTTTTCCCAGATTTTTCGGGAATTTTACAGGTTTACGTAAAATTAAATACAAATAACATACCTGTAATAAATTTAACCACGGTCTATACTAGATCATTATAGTATAATGAAGTTAAAATAACAGCCAAAATCGGCATTTCCATAAAAGTGTGCAGCCGCTCGGGCGACTTGTATGGGAAAGTTTATTTTTTTTGGTTTTTTGACTAATATTTTAATTTTATTATACTAAAATGATCAAGTGGTTCTATTTATATATACCGGTGATGTCCCTTCCACGTTGTATAGGGACAAATCACAATCACACTAATTGAGCTAGCCCCAAACCACCCCAAACTAAGTTTTAAACGTTTTGTCTTAGATTAATCGTTTTGTGTTATGGGATACTAACTCAACGATACTTTATTTTATGATATACAGGCTGACTTTTACCCCCCTGCCAAATTTTTGAAGCAAGTTCAGTCCAAGATTCTGAACTACTTTCTTTAAAAAAGCTATTAAAAATAGATAAAACTTTTTCGTCCTCCCATACAAAATCCGTTTGGCTAAGCGCTGATTTGTTTGGAAAAGAAAATTAAGTTTTTCGGTAATTATTTTTATAGAAAGTGATTCAGTATCATGGACTGAACTTGCTTCAAAAATTTGGCTGGTGGTTAAAAAGCCTGTATAACGTCTAACAAAATATACTGAAACTATGTTAAGGGTAGATTCAGTCCGTGATACTAAAGCACAGCTAATGCAATTAAAGGGTTGGGATACATCTGTCAGCACGGAATAGCATTTTCCTATGTTGCTATCCTTTTCTGTCGCTCAGAACCGTCATTTGCTAGAGCGAGAGAGTGACGGAATGAGGCAGCATCGCCAATTCTCCATATGAAAATTAGCATTGGATAGCTGTTCCGTGCTGATAAGGCCTCTCTGCCAAAAAAATGGAGTAAATTTTAAATCTTACGCCCATTGCAAGATTACCTTTTTTAGCTTTATTCCTCCTCTCCAGCGTATTATGACTGATGATTGTATCCTTGTCAATCTTCACGTCGTGCACGGCTTCTATCCCCATCATCTTCTCTCTAATGATGTCCCCAACATCTCTTTTTTTCACCGCATGGGTAATTGTGAAAGTAATTAAGAGGAGCGTCCACAAATACATACTGTGAGGCGAGAAATGTTAAGAAAATCCCGAGGTATTAAGCAATTAAGGTTTTTATTACCTTGTTATTTTGAATGTTATTTTAATTGGAACAGGAAAATTGGAATATTGGTTAAGGCGACGTGGGTTCACAATTTGCAATATCTACTGTGCGTGTTTTTAAAAAATCACTGTTATTAAACTACTACAGTTTATTTCACAAAAAAATAACAAAAATCTTAAGGATTTTCTACAGACACCCACAATAGCCAAAACACGATTGAGCATTTTTGGCTCGATAGAAAAAAATCACAAACATACCTCTAATTTGCCTAAATTTGCATTTATAATACATATTACTTCTTTATACAATCACTTTTTTATATGAAAATTATACCAAAAAATTTATTATCTAAATATCTATCCGTTTTGGCTACAAAAAAAATTATAAATATTATACAAAAAAACTTCCGACGCACTAGACTCGCTTTGTATATAACGCGGTTATTTATCGGGGCATCGCTGCGCGTGCGCCGCACTCGTCACATCACATCACATCACACCAGTCAAGCAAGATTCATACCTACCTACTTGACGCGGGAGTCGCGGGACGCACGCTCGCTGTCTCCGCGCTTATATACTTCTATATACGTCTAACTACTAGTGGCTTGTATTTGTGTGTTAACTAAATAGTGATGTGTCTGTAATAAAAATAAATCCTTGAGTTGATACCTCAGAATACGAGTTTCTTTAAAATCGCAACTCCAAACAACCGCTCTCTGGGTGAACAAATAGACTAGCCGACAATTTATGTAAGTACATATACCTACATTGGTGACCTGGCATCCACACCATAGCATTTGTGGACAAGAATACGAGTACGCCAAGATGGCGCCGATAACAAAGATCGATCGAGCGCTAGTGATGGGAAAGTATCGACAAAGAATGACGATGTTTTTAAAGTGAGCTTCCTCCTTTTTGGCCCGAAGAGCCTGAGATTTGGTTCGCCCAAGTGGAGGGACAGTTTGCGATAAATAAAGTTAAAAACGATTTAACGATTTTAACGATTTAATTATATAATAGGCAACCTGGACAACCAGTATCCCAGGGAAGTAAAAGATATGATAATCAATCCTCCAGCGGAAAATAAGTATGAAAAACTAAAATCAGAATTGATTAGAAGGCTAAAGTGCATCTAATGAAAAATAGATGAAACAGCTGCTCATGTATGAAGAGGCGGTCGATAATGGCGGCTGACGACTGTCCTTCAACGTTTACTGGTCGCCTGTTTGTAACAGATCGACATTCGAAGACCCAGTTTTTGGTCGATACTGGAAGCGACCTCTGCGTCTTCCCCCGCTCGATGTTGCGTGATCGGCGTACTTTATTGGGATTTCAACTTTCTGCTGCAAATAAATCCAGCCTTTCGACGTACGGCTACATACACGTGAATTTGGACATTGGTTTACGTAGAACTTTTTCTTGGCATTTCGTAGTTGCAGACCAATAATAGGCGTAGATTTTCGCAATTTCTGTCACCTGATTGTAGATTGTCTTAATAAACGCTTTATAGATAGTAAAGGTACCGTCACGAGTTATGAGCGCTGACCATAAATGCGCAATAGCCGATTTTTGGGTCTATTTGGTGGGGTGAGAGGGGTGCGACGGGAGAGGCGGCCAGCGCCGACGCCGTATTGGCTCATCAGTCGCCCTCCGCTCCCGCGTACCGTCTAGACGTCTGCGTCCGTGTCTGCGCTACCCTGAGTACAGTCGTGCACACATTGTTCGTACGTTATTTATTTTTTCACCTTGTGGAAAAATGCCGAAAAAAAGTGTTAACTAGACAAGCAAGGAAAACGATTTACGATGTGAGTTGTTTTTTACAAAAAGAGACTGATATAATTGTTTTTAAGTTAAAAACGGTAAAAAGCGCAACAACTTCAGAAAATACCACGTTGCAAAAAAGCATTGATTCAGCTATTCAAAGTTTACACCAAATTGAAAATAGGATAACAAGTGTAGCTGACAAATCCGTATTGTCTGACATTTGCAATAACTTAAAGAAAAGTCGAGAAGAAGCGGTACAAATAATAAAATGAATGAAAATGAACTAAATGGCATCATAACTAGCGTCAAACAGTGCCAGAAAAGAACAGCACTTGCAACAAAAGCATCTGTAGCAACAATTAGAAGAATTATGACAAAAGCACGCAATTCAGAGTTTGTTGCCATATTTAGAACACCTGGGAAAAAAAGACCGCGGGAAAAGCCAATAACTGGAATTGACAGCCTTGATCAAGGCGTCATCAAAAGATGCATACACAATTTTCACATAACAAATAAAGAACTACCTACTTACTTTGGAGAAACTTAGAAGAAAACTACAGGAAGATATTAATTTTCAAGGATCAGAAGCAAGCCTACGACGCATAATACATGATTTAGGTTTTCGATGGAAAAATGTCGAAAACAACCGAAAGGTTCTTATTGAAACCTCAAATATCCGACTCCAACGAATTGAATACCTTAAGAAAATTAGGAAGTATCGTCAAGAGGGACGACCTGTAGTTTGTACGGATGAGTCGTATGTTGATTCAAGCCATTCCAATCCCAAGGGTTGGACAGATGGCTCTACAAAGGGTCTTAAAAAGCCTATTTCGAAAGGGCAACGCGTGGTCATTGTGCACGCTGGATCGGAAGCTGGATTCATTCCGAATGCATTGCTAACTTTTAAAGCTGGTAGCAAATCTGGGGACTACCATGATAACATGAATCATGAGAATTATGTAAAATGGCTGCAAACACAATTAATCCCCAATCTTCCTCCTAATTCGGTAGTGGTGGTGGATAACGCCTCCTACCACAAGGTAGGAAGGAATTGAATAATTGCCCGATGATTAGTTAAGAAAAATATTCAATAATTACCTATCATATTATTATACTGTTTAGCAAAATAAAGAAAAAATTATAATGTATTAGAATGTGATTTCTTCTCTTTCCTATTTAACAAGTGTATTTGTCAAGCAAACCAATTTCCATCAAGTCAGTTTTAAAAAGAACAGCTGCGTCAAAATAGGGGCATTTAATTGGCGCTACGATACGACGCCACAGATACCTATTCAAACAAAACTTACATAGAGTCCCTCTTTTTACTTCGGGGTTTAAAATAAATAGCATATTACAGCTTTCTAGTACTTATAGTCTTTGAGCAAAAGCGCGGACAGACAGACAGACAGACAGACATAGCAAAAATATAACGGTTCCTTGTTTACTACGGAACCCTAAAAACATCCAAGATACTGGCCACGACGATAATTTTAGCAATGACTACTTAGTGGTCGTCATAAGTAACAATTAAAGTAAGTAAAGTATTATGGGCGCGAATGTACATATGCGCAAGACTCCCCGCCACTTTCGCCGAGCGCTCAAAACTCGTGACGGCACCTTGTACAACTTCTGTAACTGCTATAGCTAATTCTGTAAAAAAATGTAATAGCCTGTATTCTGTAAAAGTCTTGACTGGTGAGACTCCATATCATAAAATCCTAAATGAGTCCCCAGAAATCACTCAACCAGCTGGTATTTTTCATTAATAATGTTTAACTGATAATGTATGTAGAAATATTATTTTTGTACTTGTTAATTAATTTATATTCTGTTCTTTACAGATCATGTCGAACTCGCAACAGACTTGCATATTGTGCTCACAACACGCTCAAGATCCCAACGAAGAAGAGTGCTTTCAAGAATTGAGAAATCGGGTTGCAGAGCTAAAGAAAATAGAAGAAAAATAAGAAGCTGCAAAAAAGAGAAGTGGAATATCATCCTCCTCTTTTGTTATCAGCAAACGCGTTATGAAAAAGTCGAAATAATTGGTCCAGTAGAACGGAACGTGGTACCAATAAAAATCGGGCAACGAGAAACTAAAGTGCCGGTAAAAAATGTTAAAAGACCTACAAAGGCAAACAAGAATAAAAATCGAGCCTGAGTTATTTAATGATAATGTGCCTAATGAGCCAATTGTGCTTGATGCACCGAATGAGACGCATAGTCAAGATAAAAGACCTGAGCCAAAAGAGCCTGAGCCTATTAATCATAATAATAGGCCTGAGCCTAATAATGAGCCAGCTCCAAATACCGAAAAATAAGGTTAATAATTTACCTTCTTATATTATTAATCAACCTGAGCCAAATAATGAGCCTGGTAGAACCGCGTTCCGCCAGCCGAGCCGAGCAGACGTGTCCCGCTCCGCTCCCGAAACAAAAATTTTTTAATTTTATTTAGTGACGGGCTAAGTGCGAAAAATTGTGTTTAAAGTGTGCATAGTGTGTGTATGGAGTGTCGTAGAGTAGAATAGTGCCCAGGGCTCGGCTGGATCTCGATATGGACCGCTGAGAATAGCGGTCGACACGTGGTAAGTGCTGCGCTTTATTTATAGTCCCTGTTTTTTAAACATTGACTGTCGTTTTAACACCTGAAGTGTGGAGTTATTATTTAGTTGCGAAGGACGGGAATAGTGCTAAATGTAAGCGATGTCCAGCCATCCTCAAGACTTTGGGTGGATCAACTAAGGGATTACATACACATTTGTTATCAAAACATAACATCAAGGTTATATCAGCTTCAACAAGTCAAGATTCTGAAAATCTGAACACAGCACCGCCGCCAGCCAAGCGAAAGTTAGATGATTATTTTATTAAAAGTGCCGACGATAGCCTGGATGATATTTTGGCAAGAATGATTGCATTAGATGGATTTCCATTCAGTGTTTTCATAACCTCAGATGATTTGAGAAAATTGCTCTTAGCAAAATAGGTACACGGATTTACCAAAGTCAGCCGTCACTGTTCGAAAACGTTTCATGAATTACAGTGAAAAAAATCAGAAAGCAAGTAACTGCAGAATTAAAACATTTGAAAAGTGCAGGTGAAAGATTTAGTCTTTCTTTCGACAAGTGGACTTCAACTTCCAATAAACGATACATGGCGGTCAACGTTCATTCATATAAACAATTTTGGAACTTAGAAAGACTTGTTCCTATTTACGATAGTATGACAGCTGAAAATTGTCTACGTATATTGCAAGAGCGTCTAAGTAAATTTGACATTTCCCTAGAAACTGACATCGTGGCTATTGTAACCGATGGACCGAATGTTATGATAAAGGTGTTTGCAGCAGGCGGTTCTGCACGGAGGGGGAGGACGTCTGCAGCCACTGCGGGGATCCACACCTGAAGTCGGAGTGTGCTGAGCACAAGGCGGGTACGACGGCCACCTGCCGTAATTGCAACAAGGCAGGTGGCGACAGGGTCGACCACAATGCCTTCAGCGGGGACTGTCCGCTGAGGCGGAAGTGGGACGCGATCGCAAGGTCAGCAACAGCGTATTCCTGACCTTGCAATCAGTACAGCGTCATCGACGAGTGGCTATGCCGCTTGTTGCCATAGTACCTCCGGTGTATAAAAAATTATTTATGCGCATAAATAATTTGTTTATAATTAAAGGTGTGGAAAATGGAACAAAGGCCAAATATCGAACAGAAGTGGATCGCTGAAGGTATTGTGGGTAAGGGGCAGTGGGGTGTTTTTCCTTTAAATTTTAACGGAAAATTTTTAATAATTTATTTAAATAATAAATTTTATAAAAATTGTTTTTTGTAAATAAAACTCAAACAAAGGGAAAACACCCCATTGCATTTTAGGTAGTTAGGCAGCCTTTTTTCTGTACTTTATTTATTTGTAGGAAAGTGAAAGTGGAGGTAGAAGTTGTTTTTTAGTTGCGCGCCCCTTTCCATTGCGGGGCGTCAGGATGTACAGGGGGTGGCCCTAGGCCATATCTCCGGGCTTCGTCTGTCCCGCAATGGACGGGGACGTATAAAAATGAGCTCGTCTAACTTTCGCGTGTAAAAATTTAGGTAAGCGTATCGCGTCCCCGCCCGCGGGCGGCATGGCCGTTGGTTGGGCGGGACCGATGGACCCGCCAGACCGGACTCTGGCCGCTCTGTAGCGGGCTGAGACGTGATTAACGCTTCGTGAAAAAACACACGTTTTTTTCTGTCATCGACTTTGGTTTATTGACTGAGCGTTGGGCGCAGGCGGAGGAAAGCGTGTGTTCGTCGAGCGACTAACGTTTGGATTCTTTTAGAGAGACCAAACGTTAGTCGATTGACTAACGTTTGGAATTTTTCGCGCCGGTAGGTCGCCGAGACAGGAGAAAGGGAATATGGTCGAATTAGGGCTTACCGCGGAATCCAATGCTGGCATTCGATTCCGGGATGCACACCCCGAAAAGTTTTTGTCTTTTAAAATAACAGTATATATTTTTTGGTTTATATTTTATATATTTATATTATTTATACATATATTATATATTTAAAATTTATTAGTAAAAAATTAAACTGGCAAACATAGGCCCTGATAATGTCAGGGGGGTTCTTTTATTAATAAAAAAATAAAAGTGAGCCTGGTAACTTAGATGTAATGCCAGAGTCCAATGTACCTGGTAGAAGTGCCTTAGACGATGTGCAAGAGCCGAATGAGCCTCGCCATCGTAGGCCTAGTATTGTTCCCAATAGACCATTGAAAAGGATAAGCTGAATATTTGGTTTACCGTGGTAAAATGTTATTTGAAATATAATAAAATAATGCACAAAAGTGTCATTTAAATTATATGGAATGAAAAGTGTATAATATGATAAATCGAATTTTAAATTCGGTAAGGATTTCTAAATCCTTCAAAAATTCAAAATTATAATGGAAAAAGTACTGCAAATAAGACATAATCCAAGATAAAGAAAATGCGATGTATAAAATATGTTAATGCATAATAATGTGTAAAATAACGCATACCTAATAATATGTAAAATAATATGAATTTGTGAGTGTATAACTTATGCACTATTTATGTATTATATTTAATAATTTATGTATTCAAGTATAAATGTTTCATAAATTTTATTACAATGAAATTGTATGAAAAGGTATATTAAAAACGTAACAATAAAATATGTTATGTTAAAAGAAAATACGTACGAACTTTATACGTACAAAAAGATTACTATTCCAACTAAATTAAAAAATGGTTCCGGAATAATAAAAAAAACGGAATTTTGTCCTGGCGTGAGAATACCTCAATCGGTATTTACAAGCACCAATGGCTTTGCGTCTGTAACGTTAGAAAATCATACTAACAGACCTGTTATTATCGAATCCACTGCTCCATTCCAAATATTGGAATTAATAAATAATGCGTTCTCAAATTATTTTAATAATGCAAATGAAATCGATAGGATACTTGTGAATAATTTAAATAATACATTAAGATTGGAACATTAAAATCAGGAAGAGACTGAAGCCATCTCTGAAATTTGTTATGAGTTTCGTGACATATTTTATGTGAAAGAACTTTCGTTGACATTTACAAATGAGGTCAAACATTGTATAAGAACAAAACATGAAAATATATATATGAAACCATATAGGCAACCTCCGGCACTTAACTTGGAAATAAAAGAACCGGAGTCACGGTGAAGTCAACTATTACTTGACGCAGATGTTGTCAGGACATGGGTGCTTTCGAGAGTATCTACACCGCTTTAAGCACGATGATTCTCCGGAGTGTCTGTCCTGCACAGGAGTTGCTGAAGATGCAGAGCACGTTTTTTTTGTGTGTCCTCGTTTCTACCCACAGCGTAATGAGTTACAGCAGATTCTGAACCAGAGAGTCTAACCAGAGAAGATAATTGAAGCTATGTTGTCAAGTGAAGCTGCCTGGAACGCCACAAGCACTTTTGTCACAGAAGTTCTTACGGATCTGCGTTCCATTGAAAGACAGAGAGCAAAAGATAGAAACTAGAAGGAAGGAAAAATAACACCTTAGCCAAAAGAAGGAAGAGCAACAGCTTATTCCTCCCTACATAAAGTAATGCTTGACGACGGTTTCCGTGGAGATCAGAGGCTAGAGAAAAGGGAAGGTTTTAGTCGGTATTAGCATTGCCAAGTCACCAGTCAATGCTCGAGTCCGACATATCCAAGCGAAACATCTAAGCTTGTAGAATGCGTAAATGCATTTCCCCCTTTATATATAAAAAAAAAAACACACACACACACACACACATACATACATACAGACGTACGGATACCATCGCAGGGATAGTCAGGGAAGCTTCCTAGGACCTCCAGACGTCGAGATCTGATGGAAACTCGTTTTTTGTAAAACGGGGTGAAACCAATAACTTCCCGATTTTTCGAAAATCTTCGATTTTCTTAGCAAGAAGTTAAAAAAATAGATATGAAATATATTTTTACATATATTTTTCCGTCTGGGCATGGAACTGGCTGTAAAAATAACATTTTTCTTTGCTTGTTCACAGGTTTTCATGACTGTTTGTCCTCAACATTTTGCTTCACTTTTGACCGGAGCTCCGGAAAGAGTAAAGAAAATTCTTCAGGAGCTAAAACTAACGATCGGTCGATCAATGATCTGCGAATTGTGCAGGTCCAAAAGTTAGCTTTTAACAATTCTATATTGTTTAATTTTTAATAATTTATTTGTTAACAATTGAAATTATAATCTCGTTTCTTTTATTTGAATACCAAAAATTTTGTCCGTATGTATTTCTGTTCAAATGATTTTTTATAAAAATCTACAATATTTGTTCTAATAGAAAAGTTTTAAAAAAACCTTATAAATTTGAAAGCTTAAGCATTTATTAGTAGAATTTAAGGATTATGTAGTTAATAAGCGTAGAATACATTTGTATTAATTTCGTGCCATATGATAATCATCTCTTATTACTTAAGATTGTTGTTAATAAATGAAATGTAATTTGTCAAATTATTTGTAATTTTTTTTTATAAAACTATAATTTTCAAATGAAAATTCTTCTCATATCTGATTCATGATCTATCCCTGCTTCTACAAATGATAAAAGCATTTCAATGTCTAAATAATCTCGAAGAGAGAACTGCTTATGATCTTGAGAGACCATAAATCGACCGCAGCTGCAATACTAGAATATATAATAACATATAAGGTTAAAGGTTACGTAAATAATAATCGCTAAATGTTGTGTTATAATATAACTGTACCTATCTGTTTTTTTCCCAGAATACTAATGATAATAGCGAGTGTGATAACATCCAGTTTATTATAAAACTTGCTCTCATTAACAAGCTGTGTCCTATCGAAATTGTCGTGTTTAATTACATTGTTTCATACATTTATACATTCAGTTAGATTAATGATGCGAGCCTGAGAGATAGAGTGTAATTTCTATGAATCCGGGAGTGACAAGGAAATAATTACAAGTTTACTAAGGTAAGTCCTTTTATATAACTTATATTCGTACGTATACGTTATAACAGGAAAACATAAAAGGGTGACATATTTTTGACCTAAAATGCAGTACAATGCAGTTCGACTTAATGCCAGTCGTACTGAGTTCCGGGTATGTCCCAAAGCCAGTTATTGTTAATACCAATTGAATTTTATTCCAGAAATTTTGTGCCAAAAATAAATGTTATCAGTTATAGTTTGAAACAGACTTAATTAAATGCATATGATGTGAGAAACCATCTGATTTTGTGACTTATGCACTTAAATCCCTCTCGACTTAGTGACGATAAGACTTTGAGACTTATGAACTGTGCTCCTTTGTCATTTTAAGCCGTACTTAGTTTGTTACATTATGACTATAAAGGGCTAAAGAAAATTTTGTCATAGTATTCCTTTAGGGTCATGGTATTCCAGGGTTGCACTTTAAGTTTCCAACTAGTCTTGCCAAATTCGACTTGAATGACAATGACATTTCCGTTGCAGATTTCTATGCAATCGATGACCCTTTTTTGGGATTATCTATAAGCTCTTCCAAAATGAACAAGAACTCGATAACACCAAGTATTTAGCTGTTACTAACCCACCTACAAGCTCCGCAGATAGTGCTCAAAAATGGACAATAAAGCATCAAGAGTATGCACCAGGACTTGTCGAGCTGATCCCCAATACTGGGGTTTATATTGAAGAAGCAAAACTCCACCACTACTTAAAATCCTCATTAACTATAATAACATAACATATACTAAGTTGGCACGATTGCTTACTAAAGATATATTTACCGAGGCCGCCTTGAAAACGTGTCAGTACATTGGAAGCAAAAGACGCAGCCAGGATCTTCGATTAGACGCTAATGCGACTGCTACTATCGTGAAATTTGTCTTATGGCAATATCGTATTGAGAATGGGTACCAAATTACGGCTGAGTCTGTTAGAGGAGCCATGAATTATCAGCTTAAAGTGGAAAAAACAAAGGCCAACTAATTCCGTGTTTTGAACGTCTGAGTATCTAATGTTTTTTTCAAGTTTAGTTAAGTTTTATAACGTTTATTTCGTACTTTCATCAAATTATTGTTACTGCCTATATATCTATTGTAGATGGACGATCGAAATTGAGGTACGTTGCATTTCTGTAATTTCCTAAACTGTGATACTAAAGCGTTTTTTATTCTAGCCTAACACCTTACTTGCTATTTGATGCAAGCAAAGCGACTCTGGTATGGAAATTTCGATATTCTAAGTTGAAATTGTCCTTAATACATAGCAATTACCGTTGAATATTTCATATGAGGTAAATGATTTACTTTCAGAAACCTTGGCACTGTAAAGTTTAACAAACTCATAGAGCGCAAATAGCTGACTGATGATCAATATTATTCATAGTTGCGTGCTTATAGCTAACATAGCAGTTATTGTTACCATTTTGTTCAATCAAATATTTATACGTTTTGTTTTGCTGTAAATTTTTGTAGTACAATGTAGCTTATAACTCATGACAGATAAAAATATAAATAATGTGTGGAGTTCTGCAAATTGACCGCAGAGTGGCGATAACCATAAATTTTGTTCATGAACTGTTCTTTGTTCTACTGTCTACTACGCATGATTCACAATGAACTTATTTGAAAACTATAGGAATCAGAAGTTATCAAAATACACAAACAATGGAATGTTTTGTGCCGATGGAAAGGAAAAAAAAAATCGAGTATTAATAGTATATATTGTCCAAGCTGGACTTTACTCAATGTGTAACTTGCCTGCTTCCTGCCTGGACGTACTGGATAATATTTTTGAAAATTAGTTTTCAATTTAAAGCAACGAGATTGGACTGCAGAGTTAATTGGAATTTGATCACAGCTCACTTACTGAGGTAAGAATAAGTATTTTTTGATTTAGCAAATCTTAATAAGACTTATTAAGTGGCAATCAATATGATTCTGTGTAAGATTTTCTTTATAGTATTCTAACGTGTGAATAGAGAATAAAAAAGTACGGATATAAACATGCACTTTATTACTAATAATTGCAGCAAATTAATACATTAATAGCATTGATAATAAGTACTATTAATCCCATTAATAATACCATAAGAGAATACTTTTGAATTTTTCATTTTGTCGGTTAAGTTTCACGTTGGACTATAGTTCTAGAATATAAGGTCTGGATTTGACTGATAATCTGCTAGTTGATAGGGATCCTGGTCAATTTCAAGTCTCATTATGTCTTCGTGCTTTTGAAGATTTGCCTTAGTTATTCCAAAAATAGTTTTGGCGGGAATCTCTCTTCTGGGGTAAGCTATCTTTGGATTAGTTGGTGCACTTTCAGGCCTGTTTCTGTAAATTAGTAAAATTTACCAGTCTTTAGTTCCTAGAAAAATCTCTTATACACGGAGAAAAAAAATTACAAAAATCTCATTAAATTAAAGTAACCAATAACTAATTAAAAAACTAATCCCAAAACATTAAAGAAAATAAATCTCGCAAAATATTTACCTCATGTCAGGAAGCGGTAAAACGGATAACGGTTCTCTATTGGCTTGAGATTCTCTAGTCGAAGGCGCAACTTGGTTTGGGATATCAGATTTCCGTGAAGCTGTGGCTAAGGTATTTCCGTAATTATGTACACTTGGAATCTTAACTTTGGAAACAACTTTCTTGAAAAGAGATCCGAGGAAGCCACCCCTTGATCTGTGAATTAAATACATACTGTCAATGTACTTTTAATAAGATTATATAAAAATATTTATCTAAGAGCCGAAAAGTACTGACCTTGAAGAAGAGGATGATTTCCTTCCCTATCTGGCTTCACTTATTCCTAGTGTCAATGCTAAGACTAAAAATGTTAGTAAAAGTTTGTTCAACTTCATTTTCACTTTCCAATTAAGAAAATTAAAATAAATCAATATTTGTTTCCACCAACCACTAAGCTCCTGATCCTGGGAATAACTGGCTCCTGAGTCCCCGAACAGACTCTTATATCCTATTTAATAATCAGGATATGACCCAGGAGACATAAACCCAAATATTATGTCCTTGCTAATTTCTCAGAGGTTGTAAAAATAATGACAAACAATTTAATGAATTCAAACTATCAACTTTATAGAACAATAAAGTTTGTAAATTAAAAATTAATTACCTAGGTTGGACATTACTTATTTTATAACTTTACTGTTTTTCGTCACGGCGTGCTTTATGACAATATTTAGTTGTCACTTGTGGTTAACTTTTTTAGATGAACGCACGCACTCGGGTGTATCACATGGGGAAACTGCTTCCAACGCACGGCAATCAACTGAGTGGCTTCTACTGTGTGCCAGAATGTTGGATCAGGATGCAGGATCTAGAAACTGCAATGGTACTGCTGGCTTTTCCTAATGAGCCATGGAGTGTCATTCAAGAACAAATCAGAAACTTCGAAGGTCCCGGAGAGCACTGGAATTTGTATATGGCGCAGATCATGTACACCATAAGTGAGTTTTATAACTGTATTGCAATTCATTATTTACAAAATTCTTGTCAGTGCATCATTATTTAGATCTTCAGAGTAGTAGATCGATTCTATGACGTGAATGAGCGGAAGATGGAATAGAAGGTGTAATTTTCAGGCCTAGTTGGATAACAATGACGTTCTGTTGCAGATTTTTACCGCAGCGTGATTCGTTGTCCCAAAGTCGAAGACAACTGCACAGAAGTAAGTTCTGATAGTTCCATTCTGCGGAATTTGTTACTGACCGGTACATCCGGAATTGGTAGCAGCTTCTATCAGACTGAGTTTCAAAGATGGTTTCACAGACAGTCAAATTCTGATGACTCACAATTGTCGATGGATGATATCAATGCCTACAATCTGAAGGATTAAGAAGCCCAATGAGCCAAAACGTTGATAGTGATAATGACGTGCCCTTGAATCTATCGATGAGATCCCGAAAATTGAATCAGAATGGTACATCACAGAATGAAGGACTGGACATACATATTCTACATGGGACTACGAGTGACTCATCTACAAACGGAAACTGGACATTGAAGCATCGAGAGTATTTACCGGGACTAATCGAACTCTTGCCTAATACTGGAGTGTACATTGGAGAGGTAGAGCTCCTCCGTTGTTTGAGATCTTCAAAAAATTGTTGCACATTGGTGCGACTACTAACCAAATACATATTTTCCGAGCTCGCCTTGAAAAAGTGTCGGTACCTTGGTAAAAAAGGGGTAGTCCGAAAAACCGTTTAAACCGTAATGCGACTGCTGCGATAGTGGATACTGTTTTTCGTCACGGCGTGCTTTATGACAATATTTAGTTGTCACTTGTGGTTAACTTTTTTAGATGAACGCACGCACTCGGGTGTATCACATGGTGAAACTGCTTCCAACGCACGGCAATCAACTGAGTGGCTTCTACTGTGTGCCAGAATGTTGGATCAGGATGCAGGATCTAGAAACTGCAATGGTACTGCTGGCTTTTCCTAATGAGCCATGGAGTGTCATTCAAGAACAAATCAGAAACTTCGAAGGTCCCGGAGAGCACTGGAATTTGTATATGACGCAGATCATGTACACCATAAGTGAGTTTTATAACTGTATTGCAATTCATAATTTACAAAATTCTTGTCAGTGCATCATTATTTAGATCTTCAGAGTAGTAGATCGATTCTATGACGTGAATGAGCGGAAGATGGAATAGAAGGTGTAATTTTCAGGCGTAGTTGGATAACAATGACGTTCTGTTGCAGATTTTTACCGCAGCGTGATTCGTTGTCCCAAAGTCGAAGACAACTGCACAGAAGTAAGTTCTGATAGTTCCATTCTGCGGAATTTGTTACTGTCCGGTACATCCGGAATTGGTAGCAGCTTCTATCAGACTGAGTTTCAAAGATGGTTTCACAGACAGTCAAATTCTGATGACTCACAATTGTCGATGGATGATATCAATGCCTACAATCTGAAGGATTAAGAAGCCCAATGAGCCAAAACGTTGATAGTGATAATGACGTGCCCTTGAATCTATCGATGAGATCCCGAAAATTGAATCAGAATGGTACATCACAGAATGAAGGACTGGACATACATATTCTACATGGGACTACGAGTGACTCATCTACAAACGGAAACTGGACATTGAAGCATCGAGAGTATTTACCGGGACTAATCGAACTCTTGCCTAATACTGGAGTCTACATTGGAGAGGTAGAGCTCCTCCGTTGTTTGAGATCTTCAAAAAATTGTTGCACATTGGTGCGACTACTAACCAAATACATATTTTCCGAGCTCGCCTTGAAAAAGTGTCGGTACCTTGGTAAAAAAGGGGTAGTCCGAAAAACCGTTTAAACCGTAATGCGACTGCTGCGATAGTGGATACTGTTTATCGTCACGGCGTGCTTTATGACAATATTTAGTTGTCACTTGTGGTTAACTTTTTTAGATGAACGCACGCACTCGGGTGTATCACATGGTGAAACTGCTTCCAACGCACGGCAATCAACTGAGTGGCTTCTACTGTGTGCCAGAATGTTGGATCAGGATGCAGGATCTAGAAACTGCAATGGTACTGCTGGCTTTTCCTAATGAGCCATGGAGTGTCATTCAAGAACAAATCAGAAACTTCGAAGGTCCCGGAGAGCACTGGAATTTGTATATGGCGCAGATCATGTACACCATAAGTGAGTTTTATAACTGTATTGCAATTCATAATTTACAAAATTCTTGTCAGTGCATCATTATTTAGATCTTCAGAGTAGTAGATCGATTCTATGACGTGAATGAGCGGAAGATGGAATAGAAGGTGTAATTTTCAGGCGTAGTTGGATAACAATGACGTTCTGTTGCAGATTTTTACCGCAGCGTGATTCGTTGTCCCAAAGTCGAAGACAACTGCACAGAAGTAAGTTCTGATAGTTCCATTCTGCGGAATTTGTTACTGTCCGGTACATCCGGAATTGGTAGCAGCTTCTATCAGACTGAGTTTCAAAGATGGTTTCACAGACAGTCAAATTCTGATGACTCACAATTGTCGATGGATGATATCAATGCCTACAATCTGAAGGATTAAGAAGCCCAATGAGCCAAAACGTTGATAGTGATAATGACGTGCCCTTGAATCTATCGATGAGATCCCGAAAATTGAATCAGAATGGTACATCACAGAATGAAGGACTGGACATACATATTCTACATGGGACTACGAGTGACTCATCTACAAACGGAAACTGGACATTGAAGCATCGAGAGTATTTACCGGGACTAATCGAACTCTTGCCTAATACTGGAGTGTACATTGGAGAGGTAGAGCTCCTCCGTTGTTTGAGATCTTCAAAAAATTGTTGCACATTGGTGCGACTACTAACCAAATACATATTTTCCGAGCTCGCCTTGAAAAAGTGTCGGTACCTTGGTAAAAAAAGGGGTAGTCCGAAAAACCGTTTAAACCGTAATGCGACTGCTGCGATAGTGGAATTTGCTTTAATCTATGGGAAAAAACACAATTGGTGAAAAAGACGTGCCATGCGGTATCAGCTGATGTTGTGCAAACGAATTTGAAATAAATTGTTTCTCTATTTGAAATCTAAGTTGCAGACAATTGAGATACTGAACGTAGACTGCTTGGAAGTCGGATCGCACGTGAGTAAATTCTTATTTATGTTCTAACATTTCAAAAAAACTGTGAAGTAATAACTTTTTTGATCTCATCAGTATATCTATAAAGAGTAAGTTTTCGATTACTGAATGCAACCATTGTAAGCTTCTTTTGCTAAATTTCTCAACAAATCAAAAATAAGTTTACTTAGCTTTTGCGTCTTGCAGTAGAACAAGTTTGAATCAATGTACTGTAAACAAACAAAGACTCATCTTAGAATACTTCGAATAAGATCGGATTTTTTGATAACCTTTATTTGCATTCCCGTTAACGATAGAATTTGTGTTAATATGTTTCGGGTCACATAAATCGTTTACTAGTGGAATGAATCACCATTCAACCTACATCGTTACTAGAATAAGGAATATGCATGTAATACCAATCCGGCTCATATTTTTATTTCACCATTTCTTTTAATACATTACCACGCCTAGTTAATTATTTTTCTTATTGACTCTTATTTGGATTAGAAATAAATTATTGAAAATAAGCAAATATTGTGCGGGAACTTTTGACAAACAAAAGGGAAATGACGACAAAGTTCACAAAAGGGAAATGACAAGTTCGGGTGCGTTCGGTAGGACTGTCCGTCCATGTAGTTTGACTATCGATGACATTCGAAATGTATGCACTTTTATATAGAGGTGCAACAAACATCACTGGCTGATAATATCGAAAGTACCCAAAAAAGAAAAACATGCGTTGACAGCTTCTGTCTCTAGCGGATATTGCAGACGTTGACGTCATATTTTAAAATGGCGTTTTTTAGTTGTTATAATGTACTTGCTATTTTTAATATTTATTTTCTACACCATATACATGTTTTTCGGCACTGATTTATTTTTTGCGGCTATTTCTCGAATTAAAATTCGATCGATATGCAATAAATCGGAGCTTGCAGTGAGCAGTTTCCAATACCAGGAACCGCAATGAGCTTTTAATATTAATAAAATTAAGGTATATAAAAGCCTCCTAATTCTTCGTTTTTTCATAATGATTTGGACAACGAAAGCAACATGTTCGTCAAGGCAGTTACTTTGAGCGTTTTTATTGCCATCACCGCTGGTAAGAAGTGTTTTCTTGCAAAACTTAGTACTATAAAATCTGTGTGCTTTTTCAATAGTGCTCCATCTCTAACTTAATTTTTTTTTAAAAAGGTAGAACAGTAGATTTTTTGTAATTTATTTACTTTATTGTGAGTTTCTTTCTAGGAATTGGCGCAGCGCTGACTGAACCAGGTATCAACAGATCAATGGATAACCAGCATAAGACCTTGTCCAAGCTTTTCGTCTCTCAGAACGTTGACACCAGCGGATTCTTCCTGGATCCAAATGATCCAACAGCAAAACGTATGGAGGATTCCATAGAGAAATTTAATGCTTTCTACGAAAGATTTAATCGTTTGATAAGATTGGAAATCCGTTTCAAATGGAAAATGAACCAGGTTCTTTAATACGTAACGGAGTGAACAACCTTCTTAGTCGTCAAACAAAAGAGACAAGATGGCTAGCGAAAGTTGTTTCTCACAAAATGAAATTAATTGGGATTCAAAAGAAACTATGGTTTATTTACAACAAACTACAACAAAATGAAGAAATCGACTTTGAAGAGTTGGAATCCATTAAGGAATCAGTAAGTGACTTGGAACGTTCCGAAGACTTTCTGAGGAAGAAGACGCAAGACTTTATTTTGTACGTCCTTCAAAATTAATTTTCATTAATATACCTAATAATTGTAATTAAGGCATAAGTTTTGGTAATCTTTAGGTTTTAAATCAATAAAATAAATGTAATCGTTAAATTTAAAAGCAATAAAATAAACAGATCATCCCAAAGAAATATTGCATCACTTGACTCCTTTATTAAATATTTTAGTTAAATTCTCTAAAATATATGAAAGTAAGATACATATCTTTTCTTTAAACTGAGGCACTGTCTATGTCGCTTTTGAAGTAATAGTAAATCACCCAGAAATCAGGTTCCTTTGTCGCTGGAACCTTAGTTGCAAGACTGGAGGTAGAGATAATCCTTACAGTCCAAATGGGCGTAAGTAAATAGAAATAGTTTACGCATGCGTCATTTTCTACTTACGAAACAAGTGGTTTCATGAGAGCAAGAGACAACCACTTGTTGAAAGCTTTCGCTCATAAAAACCGTATGATATTTACACAGAATGACTTATTTTGCTAACATCTATTAGTAGCTACAATCTTGATAGTCCCTAACCGAGGGAGAAAAAGAAACAAGTTTGAAGACGACTACTTTTGAAAGAGAGATGTTTTAATGTTGTTACAATCTTACAATAACTTTATCAAATATTTATTTATATCCGAATTTTTTTATCCATACCTCAACTCAAAATTCAGGGTTTAGTCAAAAATTGCGCAGAAGTTTTTCTAAAATAAGTTGTGATGTTATGACATTTGTCTTTCCAATGGAATACGCCAAGAGCAGAGCGTAGTCCTGCGTTTATAATTTGTACAGCAAAATCATAGATAATCTTTAGTAGTTTGTATGGTCAGTAAATTCAGGTTTTGAAAAATTGGAGCAAAACCCGCGATTCGTATTCGCTGAAATTTTTTATACCTGCCAATTTCAGGAATGCCCGGGAAAAAATTATCAGATATGACCATGTCTGTTCATGTATGATCAGGGCTGAAATTAGATATGATCATAGGTACCTGTTCATGTATGATCATGCCTGCTCATGTCTGATCATGTATGACCCTGTCTGAAGTGTCAGATACGTTCAGGTCTGATCATGCATGAACACACTTGATCATGTCTAACCATTCCTGTTCAAGCATGATCGTGTCTGAGCCATAAAATATATTCAGACCTGGTCATGCATAAGCATGCCTGATCATGTATGATCAGGCCTGTTCGTGTCTGATCTAGTCTGAAAAGCTTAGATACTTCCAGCTCTGATCAGGCCTGATTTCTTGGATCATATCTAGACTGCGAGCATAAATAGACATGTTCATGTCTAATTATGCTCGCTAATTATGTTCATGTCTATTTTACAGGCAAGTGTCGATGATGCAGTTATATTTTTCGCAATATATTAGAATATTCTAAAAAAAAAACAAGACGAGCTGTCTAATTTTTTTTAGTTCTATTAGATGTAATAATATAATAATTTATATCATATTGTAATATAATTTTGTAGAAATTCATAAGATTCTGTTAATTTACGATCTAATATCGATATAATCACATGATAAAACCTTTTAAAATACTGCGAGATTCAGACTGATCAGGCATGGTCATGTCTGTTCATGTCTGATCAAATTTGGAAAATAAAAACAGCAGTTTTTTATTCATTGAAAAGTGCAGAATTTATCTGTATTATGATGTTTGAATGATTATAAAGTAGGAGAATCGATTACAAATTTTATATGGGATGTTCTGATCTGCCCTGTTACTGTCTTATCATTTTATTATTATTTAATAAAATGTGATAATTATAATAAAATTCGGTAAAATAAACAAATTGAAGGTATTCGAATATATCATGGTCAATTTTTCCCTTATATTGATAATAAACTGATTTGACACGTTATAAAATCGCTATGTCTCATAAGACAGTAGCACGGCAGACATGAACTTCAAGGCACACTGGATGGGTGACCGTTCGTGTTATATCCGTCAAATTGCTTGTCATGAATTTTTTCATTTTAATTGGTTTTAGAGGATTAGTTGCGACCATATAAAGTATAATTCATAAATTTAACAAAATATTTAATGAAAAGTAATTATAAATTGTGACATGCAATGACCTCATCAGCCATGAACAGATCTGATCAGATCTGTTCATGACTGATCAGACTTGTTCATGCCCGGTCATTTTTCATGTCTGATCAGGTCTGAAGATTTCATGTCTGATCATGCCTGATCAGACCTAATTATTTTTTCCCGGGTGCTTGTGTCAACAGGTTAAGGCTATTAAAAATTTTACGAGCTGCTGAATAATTATTTAAGCCGGACTTTATTCCACTGATAGTCATAATGTTATTAGAGTTGAGACAGTGACGACTCAACTATGAAGCTCTTGATTGTGTTAATTGCCATAATCGGTTTTGTGGCCACCCACCCTATTGCCAAAGTCCGAGATAAGGAAGCGAAGACCCAGACAATGGCTGAGCAGCGTCAAGACAGCAATACGCCAATTGCCGAAATGAAGATGCGTGAGTAACAATTTTTTTCAAAGTCTATATGAAATGGTCGTTGTTGAAATCAATCAAATTTTTAGATACGTCTTGCAAGTCAGATAAGTAAAAAGTAAATCCTTGTTTTCGTTACTTTAGAGGCTGATCAGCCCGCGCTGCTTGACCAAGCGCCTGTCGAAGTCCTGCTTAATTATACCTACATCTGTACGCTTCCAGCGCCGTGTAAAACTTTATACAGGGTCCTCCGAGTGTCCAGAATACAAGGTCCTGAGAGTTTTATCAAAGCTCTGCTGCCTTATGTACCAAATTGGACGGTTCGAGGACAGTCGACATGTTCGTTTGAAGTACCCTGCGAAAAAGTACCGGATTACGCACAACGTTACGTATTTCGTCACATGCGATACTTTTACTAAATGATCATTAACACTCCGTTTCGATATTTTTCAAGAGTAATTTTTATTATTGTTAGCAAAGCTCCATCCCTAGCAATGAGCATTGAAATCTTACCAAACCGACTTTTTATTTGGATTCCATTTTAATGGGTCGTGGATTAGGCCTACTGGGGAAACCACGTTAAAAAAAAACGCGCCAAGTACACTACGTCATAGGTGGCGTGGAAACGTGTGTATATCATAATAACTTTTCGAATAATTATAAGAGGATTGAATTTATGCGCGCAAGCGCGCGCCGTATTCATGAAATTTCATATACTTCTATGCTTACAGTATATTAAACCAATCACGTTACGAATACTTTGTACGTAAGTGAAACATATCTACATATTATATCCACTAACTACTCATTACACTTACCATCAGCATCATCATTTCCAGATCCGTTTCACTGATAAGAATTTAATATATGACCCGTGTCATGTTAAATCGAATTAATTTTCATAGCCCTATTTATATGTATTTGTTTTTTAAGATTCCACAGAATTA
Source organism: Acrobasis repandana (assembly GCA_963576875.1). NCBI lineage: Eukaryota > Metazoa > Arthropoda > Insecta > Lepidoptera > Pyralidae > Acrobasis > Acrobasis repandana. The sequence goes on along the minus strand of OY756233.1, from coordinate 3,574,282 downwards.
TTTAACGACGTAATTAATTAGTTATAAAATGGTTATCAACAGATTCAATCTAATTTCTTGAATTGTAATTTTGACATTTATAGTTCATGCTAACTCGAACGTTGTTTACAACTATTCATTATTATATTGCCTATAAATTATGTATTGACGTAATATTTTTTATTGACAATGCAACAACTTAAAATTTTCGTACTACAAAAAGCAAACACTCAAAAACGGGGATTCTATCTAGTGTCCCGCACTTTTCGCGATTAAATTTTCAGACTCAATAATGAGGAAATCGAACAAATATTATTTATTTTACCCACTGGTGTGGTTTCATGTCAACGTGACCTTACTGATAGTACTCCACTAAGTAAACTTCACGGGTGTACTGTTACTAATTGACTATTTAAAAGCAAAACAATCCCACAAATTTTCAGATTGTTTGCAAATTTGATGGCACGTGGTCCACTATGAAGTTCTTAGTAGTTTTTAGTGTTATTTTTATTTGTGCAAGTGCTCACCCTATTCAGAGTGATTACAAAGAGGATGCGTGGGCTAAAAAATTACCATGTTTTAATAAAGAATTTGTTCCTAACGTCACTTAAAGGCTTTGTTTGCAGAAAGCTGCAGAGAAAGATGCACCGTTTTTGGAAAAATTGAAGCTGTCACACGAATTCGTAGGTGATGCTTACAAGTCGGACAAGATACCAGACACTAAAAACTTATCATTTAAACATCTCCAGCCACGGAAACTCTATAAAAGAAGTAATGGAAATCAGGTACGCAAGGTTCTTACGTTAAATTAATATTTTATTTTCTGTAGACAAATAAGAAGCAATTTTTCATACATAAAATAACAGCCTGTAATTAAAGCACCTATAAAATTTTAACTCTTATCTTTGTTTCAGTCACGTGCCGCGTACACAAGATGTTTTTTCAATCCAGTAACATGCTTCTAAACCCATTGCCAAGTGCTTGAATTGGAATCGCTGGGACATGGGTTCGCGTCCCAGCTGCGGTTGAAGAAATATTTGCTCATTCAAAGATCTTCAAAAGTTTTCAAGGTTGTTTGAGCTAACGGTTTTCTGTTTAAGCTACCGGTAGCTCATAAATTGTTGTTTTGGTCTAATGATAAAGTCAATTTTGTTATCATAAGTTTATTTCTATTTCACTTACGATCTTCTTTTAATTTCATTGAAAATTTTTCACCTTTTTCTATCTCACTGAGGAAATGTACTCGTCTTTAGTGCCCCATAACTCTATGCGAAGAGTGAGTATTATTCTCCAGAAGAAATACTATGTATTGTGCATTTTTATATGGTTTTAATGGGTAATTTATTGGGTATTACGATAAAATCTATGATCTACAAATCTAAAAATCAATAGCTTTTTTAATAATGAATTAAACTAGTGATCAAAATCCTGAGCTACGACTCCATCAACAACGGAGCTCTCTGATGATTTTTCTAAGTCCTAACTTTCGACTTCGGTACTCTTCCTGTTTAAATTCGAAATAACGGATGAATTTATTAAATCATTCGAAACATTAGTAGCGAACGCCCCATTACTGCAATTCCCTGACTTTACTAAACCATTTATTCTTACAACAGCCGTTCTTTCCCGAGGAAAGATAGGTCAGGATAAACCAATCGCTTACGCAAGTAGTGCTCTTTTGGACGCTGAAATTAAATACAGCACGATCGAAAAAGAACTCTTGGCCGTAATCTGGGCAGTCAAACATTGCAGAACATATTTATACGGTCGAAAATTCATAATTTATACGGATCATCGGCCCTTAGCTTGGCTTTATTCTCTAAAAGATCCAAACAGCAAACTCACAAGATGGCGACTAAGACTCCAAGAATATGATTTCGAAATAATATACAAAAGTAGAAAACAAAACAGTAATGCGGATGCATTGTCCCGTATTCCTTTATATACATTAATTCAAGAATCAATTCAGATTTCAGTAAACGATGTAAATGAATTGACTAATAACAATTCTGAAAATTCATTAGAAGTTGAATAAGATTCTTATGAAGACAATTATTTTTAACCTATAAGTAGTATGACGAAACTATGACTGCATCTGAAATAAATTCCGATTATGAACCAGATTATCCAGAACATAATCATTCACCCCTAGAAATTTTAGATGATCCCATTGATACCAAACCAAATCAAATATTATTCGAAAAATTGATTAAAAATAACTATATAATATCAGAGAAAAAAGTTGGAAAATCTAAAATAAATACTAGTAGTCTCTACCCCAAGTAATAAAGAAATCATTAAAGAATTTCTAATTGAAAATACAGAAAACGGTTAAACATATTACGTTTATTTCAAATCTCCGGACCTAAAAACCACATTCCAAAACTTAGTCACAAATTGAATCGATAATAAAAAAAATGTTTTCTGTACAAAAAGAGTTAACGTCATTTTAGACGAAGACGAAGAACATGAATTAGTCATGAAATACCACGAGGGTGAAACTTGCCATCGCGGTATAAAATAAAACTTTAGCTAAAATCAGAAGAAATCATTATTGGCTAAACATAAAGGAAACTGTTTCAGCATTAATTGGGACCTGGGATTTGTGTATAAGAATGAAATACGATCGTAATCCAATTAAACCGAAGATACAGTTAACACAAACTCCAGTAAAACCATTTGAGGAAATATTCATGGACTTATTTTCTATACATGGAAAAATGTATCTTACATTAGTCGATGCTTGCAGTAAATTAGGACAAGCAGTAGAAATACAAAATAGGTCAACCCCTGAAGTGGTTAAAGCCCTTCTAAAGTATTATGGAATTCCCATCAAAATAAATAGCAATCCAGGATCTGAGTTTGATAGCGCTCTAATAAAAGAAATTATGTGCTTTTACAAAATTGAGCTTACAATTTGAGCTTACACAATAATTGCCTTGCTTGTGCTATCTTCTTTAAAAATGTAAGTGTTATCTTTATCACACGTCCATACTGTATTCAGTTATTTCATAACTATGGAGTAATGTAACAGTGGATTTATACATGAGTATGTATTTTCTTTTCGATAACCAGATCATCTGCTTTAATTACTTCTTGTAGGTACCTAATACGAATACATAAAGCAGTCGAATGAAACAATGCATAGTTCTACTGTTCTTAAAATTAAGTTTTTGTGTGTTCAGTTACAGGTCAGACTACGAAAGTGACTCCGGATCCGGATGTTATTATAACTATATGACTAAACAAAAAGGAAAAGAAATTTTTGAGAAGGATGAAGAGACAAATTCTTCTGGAATAAGGTACGTACCCGAACCTCTTTATTACCTTAGCTAATCTAAGTTTACATGTGATTTTGTGTGATGATATGTGAATTCCTATAAGAGTTATATATGTTACATTTCAGATCTTCAAACTTCGTCAATAAACAAGACAATGTCAACGAATCAGACGAGGATGTTGCACCTAAAAAGTATGTATTAACATAAAATGAAATGCTTACTGCGTTTATTTTGTCGCAATACGAATTTGTTACAATATTTTTTATGTTTTTATTGTACTAACCATACTTACACTGTAATTGACGACCTATATGGTTTAGTAGTCATCATGCCAGGCTGTTACACCAAAGGTCTCGGGTTCGATCCCCGGTCGGGTTAAGATGGAAAATGATCTTCATTTCGGATTGACTGAGGTCTTGAAAATCTAGATATGTAATTATACATATATGTAGTATCATTGTCATTTTACCTCATAACACAAGTCTCGCTCTTACTTTGGGGCTAGCTCAATCTGTGGCGTTTGTTCGTATATATTTATTTAATTAAATTTAATTAAACCTAAATGAACAACCTTTAAATAAGAAATCATACTTAGTTCTAATTTTTTTATTTCGTTTTGAGTTCACTACGACGGTCGAACGTTGACACCACTTAACACGCATTTTTTTCGAAAATAAGTTATGTACGTCAAATTTTTTTAAATTTCGCGCACTTTCTTATAATTGATATCTCGCAACAAACAAACGATTTCACTCAAGCATTTTTTTCCAAAGCTGACACCTCGCAAAATTCACACGCCAACTTGTTCCAACTGGCGTGCGTGTTGAGAGGTGTCAATATTCTATTTACTTCGCTTTGTGTAAACGATTACACGTGAAGTATTACGCTGCAACCTTTTATTCTTTAAAATTAATTAAACACTGAATTAACGTACCAAATAAGTTGATTAAATAGGAAAAAGTGCAGTTTATTGAGCTAATACGCTTTAAAGGTAAGTTTAATTGATTATTGCGTTGTTTTCTTTCCCTTCTATAGTGAGTTGTACTAGTAAGTCTTAAAAGTACTTATTTTTCTTTCTAGTATACTAAGTCATGGAAGGAGATAGTGATGAAGAAATCTTCCGTCAAATGGTAGCTGGTGTTAAAGAGCAAGCACTTCCAATTAATGTTACGCGACAAAATGTAAGCGAATTTCGATACGAAAGTCAATCGCAAGAATTATCCTCCAATTCTAACAAAATTTCCGAACAGGTTTTTACCTACGAAGTAAGTAAAACTGGCGCCATGCAACTTGTGGAAAGTTACACGCCCAATAAACCCGATTGTATTTCTGATAGACTGCCACTGATAGATACCACCGATAATTATATAATATCTAGAGTTGATAGTCAAGAGTTAGATACTTCTACTAATTCTTCGTTGAATCTTTTACTTAACCAAGATATTTGCATTTTACCAAGGCTTACTCCCCCTATTATACCTGAGAATTTACATACTGAAAACAATTTTGCGTCGGAAGAGAACTTAAATCCCGGATCTTCAACCGTTTTGACTGCATTAGATGTACCTCCTCAAATTGAAAACCCTGAACCCTCAACTTCCGGTACTAGGGCAAGATTTGAAATGACTATTGATGAAAATGATGATCCTGATAAAACCTCTTGTTCATCTGAAGACGAGGACGATTTTTTGAATGAAAATATCAGTACTCAAAAGTCTAAAAAAAGGAAAGGTTTAGCTCAACCACAGTTTTGGAAAGCAACTTTAAATAAACGGCTAAGAGAGCAAGGAAAAGATTATACTGGATGGAAAAGAAATGAAAACTCTGCTAATACTCTCAAATTTTGAGGAGTTAAATAGTGTTGAAAAAACAAAACTCGGTAAGTACTTATAAACATTTATATTTTTGTTAACTGCCAACTAAGACCTCCAATGTTACTATTAAAATAATTACAAAATTCGTTTCTGATTATGTTAGCTCCTGTTCTACTTTCATGTGTTGTTTCGTGTAAAATTTGCAAAGAATCGTCAATAATCATTTCTTCAAACGTTTGTGCGCCATCTCGATTCAATACAAAGTTGTGTAATACACAGCATGCTTTTATAATGTCTATTGTGAAATCGTAAGAAACATTAATGGGTCGGTGAAATATGCGCCATTTATTTGCGAGTATGCCAAAAGTGCTCTCAACATATCGTCTGGCTCGGCTCAAACGATAATAAAAAACTCGTTTTTCTATCGATAAAAACTTCCCAGAATATGGGCGCATTATTACATATTATTTGTCAGTGGTAATCCTGCATCCGCCACGAAGACAAAAGGAATTTCTTTTTGAAAGCCAGGTAACGGTTTTGGCGGAGGTATAGATAATTGACCTTTTTTTAATAAGTCGTATAGATTTGAGTTCTGAAAAACAGTGGAGTCACATTCCTTACCATATGCACCTATATCGACATATATAAATTTGTAATTCGTATCAACAAGTGCTAATAGAACAATGGAATCATAATTTTTATAATTAAAAAATAGGGATCCACTGTGATCCGGGCTCAATATACGAATGTGTTTTCCATCTAGCGCTCCTATACAATTAGGAAAGTTGGTCTTTTTTTCATACTCTTGAGCAATTTGTTCCATCAGCTCTGTTGTAATTTTTGGTAATTCCAACCTTTTAAGAATGTTCCATAAAATACGACAAACAAATTTTACTATTCCTGTTATTGTAGATTTTCTACGATAATATGTGAAATGCATATCTTTAAAAGTATTTCCCGTCGCCAGGTACCTGAAAGAAAACAAAATAAATCATTATTCTTCATATTTTTTTAGGTAACGATGTCATAAAGAAATGGAGAGGAATCAACGATAATTTTACAAAATACGAAAAAAAATTAAACAATATCATCTAGACGACCAGCTCCTATTTCTAAAAAAGAATTCTCAAAATAAAACAATATCAAGTCTTGACGATGAAGAAATAAGACCAAGCACCTCAACCCAACAAAGCCAGCAACCTGTCATGCCACGTTACCAGCCTGCATCGCGTAAAAGAAAAATTGACGAAGACGAATTTGAGAAGAATATTATAGCTGCTTTAAAAACACCTGAAAGTAGACATATATCTTTTTTTAAAGGAATTTTGCCATCATTGGAAAAATTGAATGATAATCAAACAATAATTTTCCAAAGTCGTGTCCTACAGATATTAACTGATTTACACCAACCATCATACTATCCCAGCCACTATCAAACTTCACAAACATCCGTCCAAGCAAACTATCAAACATCTCAAACAACTGTTCAGACTGGCTATCAAACAGCTCAAATGTCTATGCAGAGTGGCTACCAATCAGCTCAAATGCCTATGCAGAGTGGCTACCAAACATCCATTCAACGCAGTGCCTTCCAAAGCGGATGCGAAACATCACCGGCACCTATGCAATCGTCTCCACAAACGCCAAGGAATGATGATGTAAATGAGCCAGAACAAATTCATTTCGATGAGGAACTAACAAATTTGACGAATGACACACAATCGGAATACGAGTTTTGAATAACACTAAATTATGAAAATGATTAAACAGTATGATTATAGTAAAAATAGTTTATTTTTTCTTACCTTAAAGTTAATCCCAGCATCTCCAGAGGTTCGATGGGTTTTCTAAATATGTATTTCTTTTTTAAATAAGGCTTTATCAAACTAAGGGCCGGGACACATAAACACGATACGACGTCGTGTCGTACCACGATGCGGCGTCGTTAACCGATGCGACGTCGCGTCGTGAGAATCTACGACGAGCACCGTAAAAAACTACGTCGCGACATCGTAACGTGCCACGATCACGGCACGACGTCGCGTCGTAGAAACTCACGATGCGTTCCTGTGTCAGTGCCACAGTTGTTATTCAAAATTCAAAGATGACGGACGCTATTGAGGTCGATCATTTAATAACGCTAGTCGAGCAGCGTCCCGTACTATGGGACAAAACATCTGAAGAATATAAGAATAAAAATATAAAAACAACAGCATGGACAGAGGTGTGCGAAAATTTATTTCCTGGTTTTCAAGAATTGAACAATCAAGAAAAAACTAAATTTGGTAAGTAATATCCTATATTTTATTTAGTTGCCAACTTAGAGCTCCCACGTCACTGTTAAAGTAATCACAAAATTCATTTCTTATGTCGGTAGCTCTTGTTCTACCCTCTTGCGTTGACTGTTGTAGTTCAATTAACGAATCATCAATTATCATGTCTTCTAATGTTTGAGCTCCTTCACGGTTTAGAATGAAATTATGTAAAACACAGCTTGCTTTTATAATATTTGTGCAAACATTTAAAGAAACATTTAATGGTCGATGAAATACCCTCCACTTGTTAGCCAGTATACCGAACGCACATTCTACATATCTTCTTGCTCGGCTCAAACGGTAATTAAAAACTCTTTGTTGAATCGTCAAATGTTTTCCTGGGTATGGGCGCATTATATTATTTGTCAATGGTAAGCCTTCGTCTGCAACAAAAACAAAAGGACAAGGTGCTTGGGAGCCTGGTAAAGGCTTTGGCGTTGGTAAAGGAAGTTGTCCTTTTAACAGTAATTCATTCAATTTTGAATTATTATAAACAGTTGAGTCACATTCCTTGCCATATGCTCCAATATCAACATATATAAATCTGTATTTAGTATCTACCAAAGCCAACAACAATACAGAATGATAATTTTTGTAGTTATAAAAAAGAGATCCGCCATGTTCGGGACTCCAAATACGAATATGTTTCCCGTCAAGTGCGCCTATGCAATTAGGAAAGTTGGCACTGTTGTCAAAGTTTTCAGCAATTTTTGATAGTCGCTCAGTAGTTATTTTCGGTATATTTTCGATCAAAAGATGCTTCCATATAGCGCTACAGACTATTTTTACAGTTTTAGCAATAGTAGACTTTCCACGATAGTAGTTTAAATGCATGTCTTGAAAGGTGTTTCCTGATGCCAAAAACCTGAAATAAAACAGGAAAATAAATAAATTAAATATTTAAAAGTGTATGTGTGTGTGCGTGTGTGCGTGCGTGCGTACGCGCGTGTTTGTTTGTGTGTGTATGTATGTGTGTGTGCGTGTATAGGTATACGCAAGTATCACATCACAAAACCGACTACGAAACAGTCCAGCAACTGATAATGTTCCTAACGTGACATCGTAAATACAATTTGTTTCAGGTAATGCTGTGGTAAAGAAGTGGACTGGTATTAAAGATAACTATGCCAAGTACGTAAAAAAACTTAAAGAAATAAATAAATCTGGAGCAGGCGCTAAAAAACATAAGGAATATCATTTATATAAACAGCTCCTTTTTTTAAACAGAAATGATCAAAATGAAACCGATAGTAGCATAATGGATGAAGAAACAAACTATCAGAACACACAAAAGGAGAGTCCAAAAAGAAAATTTAAAAGTCCGTCACGCGCCTTTCCAGCACGAAAAAAGAGACTTATCGATACATTTGAAGAAGAGATTATGTCAAAATTAGAAGAACCCGAAAACAGACATTTATCTTTTTTTAAAGCGATATTACCATCTTTGAATAAACTAAGTGATCATCAAACATTAATTTTTCAAAGTAGGGTCTTACAAGTTTTAACGGATCTACACGAACCATCACATCAATATTATCCACAGAGCAACTATCCATCTTCGTACCAGGGTAACTATGAAACACAAAGACCCCAAAGTTCATGGCAAAGTGCGTACCAAGGCGGTTACCAAAAACCCGGTAGTTCGTCACAGTCTATCCAAGAAGCAACACCACCACCAGCTGCCACGCATGCTTCGTACCAGGGTAACTATGAGACACAAAGACCCCAAAGTTCATGGCAAAGTGCGTACCAAGGCGGTTACCAAACAACCGGTAGTTCGTCACAGTCTACCCAAGGAGCAACACCACCACCTGCTGCCACGCATGGCCGAAGCGAAGAGAGCGAATTTGATGATCATTCAAGGACATCACGTGAACCAGCGTCACCCGTATCACTTTACGAATTTTCTTAAAAAAGGAATTTAAAGGTGTAATGTACATTTAAAAAAAGTTAATAATTCTATATTTTATTTTTTACTATTATAAAAAATGATTAATTAATAATAATTAATGGGGACCAATACGGTGACTCCTTAAAATTGTAGTCGTTGATTTGTGAAATAAAAAAAAATGTTACGAAAAAGTTGTTTCTTTTACCTTACAGTTAATCCCAGCATCTCGAGAGGTTCAAGAGGTGGTCTGCCTCTGCCATATTTTCCTGCTATATGTGGCGTTATCCGATCAAGTAACTCTTCGAAACTTGATACACTCATTCTAAAGAAACCAAAAAACTTGTTGTGGTCAATTTTTAAGGCATTGTACTTCTTTATGAAGTGGCTCCCGTTATTCATGATTAAAAGAAATGGGTGGATCCAGTATCTTCTGAGTATCTGTCTTTTCTTTATCCGTCTTCTTAACAACAGCAGGAGCAGGACGCGTCTAGTGCGGTCCATTTCTCTAAATTAACTGTGACAATTCACCCTGCATTGTATCGACGGCGTCGTGCCGTGTATCGTGGCACGTTACGATGTCGCGACGTAGTTTTTTACGATGCTCGTTGTAGATTCCCACGACGCGACGTCGCATCGTGAAACGACGCCGCATCGTAGTACGACACGACGTCGTATCGTGTTTATGTGTTCCGGCCCTAAGGGCCTGTCCACATCACCACGGCACGACATCGTCACCGTAGAACGGTGCGGTGTCGGGGCGCGACGCGTTGCCGCGCCGTGCACTAGCACGGTACGGCAACGCCGCCGTCGAACGGTGCAAAGGACGGCGTCGTCGTAAGCCGGTGACGCGATACGATGCGCCCGATCAGTTGATGTGTTATTGTCTTAGCGATTAGTTGTACGTGTGAATAAAAGATGTCGGAAAACATAGATTGTGATTTATTGATTTCACTTGTTGAAGAACGTCCAGTATTATGGGATAAGACAATAGATGATTTCAAGAACAAAAATTTAAAAACAGAAGGCTGGAAGGATGTTTGTCGAAACATTTTTCATGACTTTGACGACAAAAACGATAAAGAAAAAACAAGACTAGGTAAGCTCATATTTATTAGTTACATTAAGTTATAGGTATATTATAATAAGTATTAGTATATTTATTTATCGAATTAATAATCGTACTATAGTCGGTTATTATATTTTAGTTAATTGCCAACTAAGTGCTCCAATATCGCTATTAAAATATTTACAGAATTCATTCCTTATGTTGACTGGGTTTGTGTTGTTTGGAAATTCGTCATCCTCTGACTGTTGCAAGTTTACAAAATTTTCTTCTATCATTAGTTCCTCGGTTGTGGTAATTCCATCTCTATTAATAACAAAGTTATGCAAGACACAACATGCTTTGATAATATCTGTAGCAAAATTATATTGAACATTCAGTGGTCGGTGAAATACACGCCATTTATTTGCCAGAATACCAAAAGTACATTCAACGTATCTTCTCGCGCGACTCAAGCGATAGTTAAATACTCTTTGTCGTACAGTCAAATGTTTCCCTGGGTATGGGCGCAATACATTATTTGTGAGTGGTAAGCCTTCATCTGCTACAAAAACATGGGGAACTGGTGTCTGTAGACCTGGTAAACATTTTGGCTCTGGTAAAGGCAGATGGCCTTGTAGTAATAATTCGTACAGTTTCGTATTGTGAAAAACTGTCGAGTCGCATTCCTTACCAAATGCTCCTATATCAACATACACAAATCTATATTTGGAATCAACAATTGCGAGCAAAATTATAGAATTATAACTCTTATAGTTAAAAAAAAGAGACCCACTATGGGCAGGACTCCAGATTCGAATGTGTTTCCCGTCCAACGCCCCCATACAATTAGGAAAATTGGCTTTCTTGTCAAAATCTTCAGCTGTTTGTTTTAATAACTCCTCTGTTATTTTCGGAATACATTCATTTAACATGATTTTCCATAAAGCTTGACATACTTCTCTTACTATTTTTGCGATTGTACTCTTTCCACGATAATCCGTTAATTCTAAATCTCTAAAACTATTTCCTGTTGCCAAAAATCTGAAACAAAAATCCGGGTATAACATCATAAACATCCAAACATCCATACTCATAAAATTTCACGTTTATAGATAATATTAGTAGGAAGTAGGATGACAAAAATAACTGATTTTTTTCTCATTTAGATCTCAGATCTAGATCCCATAACAAAGGGGTATCAACCTAGTAAATACTCATTTAGCGTACCTAAGTAATTTTTAGAAATAGGAATTATAATTAATTTGTGTAATAAAAGCCGCTGGTATACCTACCTACATGAGTACTATCTCTGTATTTCAGTTTGATACTCAGCCCCTTTCCGTCATACACTTTAAATTTTATTATAAATGCGAAAGTTTGTGAGGATGTATTGCTGTATTTATAGTATGTATGTTTGTCTTTCACGTAAAAACTACTGATCCAATTGTTGCTAATAATACACGTTTTAAATATTTTGCAGGTAATGCTGTGGTAAAGAAATGGACTCATATAAAAGACAATTTTACAAAATACCTGAAAAAACTTGAAACTTTAAATAAATCGGGATCTGGTGCAAGCAAAATTAAGGAGTATCATTTGTATAAGCAACTTCTGTTTCTAAAAAAAAACGCTGAAAATTTAACTGACTCAAGCATAATGGAAGAAGATGAAGAAGACGAGATACCATATGAAAAAAATGATTATAAAAGATCACGTTATCAACCAACTCCACGAAAAAAAAAAAACAATGATGAAGTCGATTATGAGATTCTCCAAGCCCTAAAGGAAACAGAAAATAGACATCTGTCATTTTTTAAGGCCATATTACCATCATTGAACACATTGAATGATCATCAAACTCTAATGTTTCAAAGTCGTGTTTTACAAATCCTAACTGATTTACATCAGATTTCATATCAGTATGAAACATCAACTGGTTATCATACAGCTTCTCAGGATAGGTACCAAAGATCACAATCATCATATACTACTAATTATCAACCAACACAAACTTTTACATACCAATCAACAATGTCATCAAACGTTTCTAAAACACCAGCACCAAGTACAAGTAGTATATATCAACCATCGACTTCATCAAATTCCAAACCACCAAACTCAACTTTCGAAGAACTATCAAATGATTGCGAAGATGAAGCAAGTGCATTGGAATCAACATATGATTTTTCTTGAAAATTAAGATAAATTAAAAGAAATATTATATTTTTTATCATAATGATAACTACGTAGTAAATTTGTTGAATTATTTTTCTATTATTTATCTTATAATTGTAACGTTGGTAGTTCAGCCACTCAAAATCTGTGATTTTATCTAGGTTATTAAAGACTGTTATTGTTTTTCTTAGTTATAACTGTAATCTTACGGGTATACAAGCCAGTAACCCCGCAAAATCTGTGATTTTTAGCTAGTTGTTAGGTTAAACAGGCAAATCAGCCGATTGAAAACTGTGATTTTTAAGTAGATATTAAGTTATTATTGTGTATTTATATAGATGTAGGCATTTTTGAGGCCAATATCTGCTGTTCTTAATATTTTAAATAAACATATTAATAATTGTACTCGTACATATGTACATCATTATGAATATAAAAGAGGTTTGATTGTGATTTACCTAATTGTTTTTCTAGTGTTTATTATTATTGAAAAGCAAATCGTTCATTCGAAAACTGTGATTTTTATACTCTAGATTTAGTAAATATTAAACTTGCTATTATTATCAAAAATAAAGAACATAAAAAAATATTACATACATATAAATTGTTTTCATTACTTACCTTATAGTTAATCCTAACTTCTCCAAAGGCCCAACAGGTTTTCTAAATACAAATTGTTTTTGTATACGCGGTGCAACTCTTGTTAGTAATTCTTCAAAACTTGATACAGACATTCTAAAATAACTGTAAAATTTATGGTCACAGGTTTTCAACGCTTCATATTTTCTCGTGAAATGATTCCCATCACTATTCATAATTGAAAGATATGGATGCACCCAGTACTGTCTTTTTAATTTTTTTTTCTCCAACTTATCTCTTCGTCTTTTTAATAACAACAGAAGCAGAATACGTTTTGTGCGGTCCATATCTACAACGAGACTGTTATTTATTTGGTGAAGAATGTACCGAAAGTTTACAAGGCACGGCAACGTGTAACTTTGCGGTGTCGTGAGGTACATTTTTACGGTACGGCAACGTAAATTCCCACGTTACGGCAACGTGCCGCGCCACGGCACCGCACCGTTCCACGGCGACGACGTCGTGCCGTGGTGATGTGGACAAGGTCTATCGTGGCACGTTACGATGTCGCGACGTAGTTTTTTACGATGCTCGTTGTAGATTCCCACGACGCGACGTCGCATCGTGAAACGACGCCGCATCCGTAGTACGACACGACGTCGTATCGTGTTTATGTGTTCCGGCCCTAAGAAGCTCTTCAAAACTTACTACACTCATCCTAAAGTAATCGAAAAATTTAACCTCGTCCACTTTTAGCGCCTTATATTTCCTTTTGAAGTGGTTTCCATCTTTATTCATAATTGTCAGTAATGGGTGCACCCAGTGCTTTCTTTTCTGTTTCACTAGAAACTGAAACGTTGGTTAGCGTCTTTACGTACGATGTCGTATCCGATGAAATTTTTGCGTTGCGACATCGCATCGCATAGCTGTGCGATGTTGTTTTTGCGACGCGACGCCGCAACGCACTTTTGTGGCCTGGCCCTATGGTGCTAAAATGTTGACCTATGATTTTTTCAAAAACTATGACGACCCAGATGTCATACGTTATGAAAGTATTAGGCCTGGAAAGAAAACAGGGGACCCTTTTGTCACCGATATAAAAGCACTAATGTATAAACCTAATGGTGAAATTTATTACAAAATTAGAGTAGCGGACGAATTTTCGGAACTTCCAACCAGGCCCACGAAAACAAATTTTCCTGTTGTAAATTACAAACAACTTCATGAAGGGCCACTGAAACTTACTGCAGCAAAGTATAATGATTTGCAAGCTCTTAAAAGTGTGATACCAGCCGATTATCATGCGTTTTACGACAACTTGCCACATAATTAGCGCATTTACTTTTAAATTTTAATGTTTGATGATTATAACGTCACACTTGAACTTGTTTCTTTTAACTTTGATATTGATACCCCGTAACATTTGTCTTTGTTATTTTTTTTTTAGAGTTGGAAACTCGTAACAAAATAATTTCTTACTTTTCTTTTAAAAAATGCTAATAAGCGTTATTATTTTCATGTGGTTATAAAGATAAATAAATTATGTACCAACTATATTTTTGTTTTATTTTTAAAGCATTCCTGACTAATTTAAGAAAGATTTTTCCCTCTCCTGAAAAAAATGACCTAACACACTTACGTGTTGTCAACGTTTGTTCGTCGTCTACAAATCTATTCATATATAATAAATATATCACATTCAGACTCTGACTCCGAAGAAGCATTTGAAGAATCAGAAGAAGATACTCTTCAGTGTTCCAAACTACTATGTCATAATTGTCAAACAAAGCTGTGATTTTGAAACTGTCTCATTTTAAAATTAACCAATGAATGTTCCTCATGTTTACTAGACTGATTATAATATTAGAAGTGTTAATTTCTGAAATGTCTAACGTTAAATTTTAAAAAAAGTTGATTTTGTAGTTTTTAATGTCATAAACCTTAAGGTGACCATATTCGACCCTTGTGCCTTACTTTCATCACATTTATCATGTAAATTAAGCTCGAAGGTGCAATACTTTAGGTTAGCTATAACTTTTCTCCTCGGTCAAGAACCAATCAATGAAAGCTAGTGTTAAGGAAAGTTAAAACGCTGTAACATTGTTATAAGGTTAGCTATATCCGGTAGCTGTTATAATTTGTTCGATAAAAGAGTACAAATAAGTTAAATATGTATATATTATTGTATTTTTTTATACAATAATTGTATACTATCATGTAAACTTAATATGCGAACTTTTGTGACAAGAAACGATTATAAATTGAAATGCAAACTTTTTGTATTTAGAAATAAAATTACACTAAATGCCTTATGTAAAGAACTTTTACGGGTAATTTCATTCTAAAAGGGGGAGGAGTCATTTGGTGACCCTTTTAAGGTCACGTGTTGGGCAATTTAGAAATCGCTTATTAACAATACGCGTTAGAAAATGAGGAAATGTCGAATAAAATATATAAATTAGTGGACGTTCCTCAGAAACCGTCACGCCTGTTAGGTAAACAATCCGTTTTCTAATCTATTTCCTCGCGAAACCTCATAAAAAGACATAAAATATTTACGACCGTTGCCGTTTGCCACTAACTGACTCCGTCCTTATCTTATGTATGATGAATGTCGTGGTCTTGTCACCTTCAACAATGTTTTAATCCTATGTTTTACTACCGTAGATGCGGGTTACTTAAGCTCTGGGGAGTAACTTTGGCTCAAAACAGAAAAAAGTTTGAATTTCTCGCTTCTGCGCGGATATGACAGCAAATGAAAAAGTTCGAATTAGAAATGTTAGATGGTGTTAGTAGCGCTTGTTTTTTATTGGTTGTACGAAGTTTTGCTAGGTTAAAGCGGCCATTTGTATAGTGTTAACACCGGTCGTCGTTATTGTCAAAATTTACACGTGCAAACTTTCTTGTGTAGCGAAGTTTTTAAGGTAAGTTTCACTTAATATTTGATTTCTTAGTGTCAAAAATACGTTTTAGAATGCATTAATGATAGAAACCATTGTTTTATCACAAGTTTAGATACTGAAACACTATATATTGACTGTGGGGATTCTTTGACTCGCATAAATGGGTAACTTTAGCTATTGAGCCAAAGTAACCCGATCATTTAAATTTTAATTTTTTTCGGGTAAATAACTATAGTTTTCTTTTTTTTTCAGCCATATTTATGCCATCTAAGTATAAACGGAAGTCCGGTAGTCGAAGATATATCGACTACACGGAAGCACAACTGGAGGAATGTTTAAATGTGGTAAGATCAAAAATAATGCCTCAAAGAACAGCTGCAGAGAAATATGGGATTCCTTGGAGCACCATTAAAAATAAATTAAAAGGGAAGTTTGGTAATAAACCAGGACGACCAACTGTTTTCTCCGAACAAGAAGAGAACGCATTCGTTGCACATATTACTGCACTTTCGGAATACGGATTTCCACTTACTGAATTTGATTTAGAAATGATTATTAAAGATTACCTTTTGGCACAAGGAAGAAACGTGCAGCAATTCCAAAATAATATTCCTGGTAAAGATTGGTTGAGGTCATTTCTAAACCGACATCAAATAATTACACGACATATAGCAAACAATATAAAACGAGTACGGGCTCAAGTTTCAGAGCATGAAATTACAGAATTTATTGAAAATCTAACTGCAGAACTGGTGAACGTGCCGGCTGGAAATATTAACAATTACGACAAAACCAACCTCACTGACGACCCTGGGAGGAAAACAGTGTTATGTAGGCGAGGCACCAAATACCCTGAAGCAATAATGAATGCAACCAAAGTCAGTTTCACGGTGATGCTCTGCGGTAACGCTGCAGGAGAAGTATCACCTTACATTAGGTACTTGCTATTCTTTGGGCAGTGAAACATTTCAGACTATACATAGTGAAACATTTATATGGAACGAAATTCGACGTTTACACTAATCAGACACCTTGCATGGCTCTATTCTTAAAAAAAAAACGAATAGTAAACTAACAAGTACAATAATACGATTTTGATGTAATTAATAAAAATTGCAAGCAAAACACTAATGCAGATGCTTATTCTAAAATTCAATTAATTCAACTTAATAAAATGAGGTTTCAGATTATCTAATTTTATCTTTGAAATATGTGTTTTTCATGATCTCCGCAATAAGTAATTCTCGCTTCCATTTATTTATTACAGTTTTGAAATCGGTGTTATTTCTGAAGATGAGGTGACCGTGGCTCCCGGGGTGGCCCTTGAGCAGCCCCTACATGTAAAGAAAATGAGGATATGGCCGCCCTCGTGCCCTACAGAAGAGCCACTTGCTGGGTAAGTGTATATACATATATGTATATATATTCTTCAAGGGCCTCGTGTTTTAGTTTTTTAGGTAAACCATTGATGTTTGTATAATAATCCCGTGCTTTGTTTTAGATCAAGCAGTTGGCAGGATTCGCCGCCTCATCCAGCGAGTGGATCTCCTCAAAGAGAAGAGCCTTCACTTGGAGGGTAAATAATATATATATAAAATTTATTTGTTGCTTTCATCAGTTTCATCAAAGCACTTAATATGTCAAATTTGTTTTAGTTTTGTCGAAGTTCCTTCGACGTCGTATCCAAGTGGAAAATCTACGCCGTCTAGGTACGTTAATCTCACTTTTATTCACTTGTCAGTAATAAACTGTTTGATAATGTGTTAAATTTGTTTCAGAATCGTTGGTTCTCCAAGCACGGGCGTACCATCACCTGCAAAGTAAGTAATATAGTTTACATAATGTTATTGGTTGCTTTTACATAATGTTATTGGTTGCTTTTACAAAAGTTTACAACATATCAAATTTTGTTGCAGTTTCTTAGAAGTGGGCACCTCCACGCCGTCCAGCATGCGGGAAACCCGTCATCCACGCCTTCGAAGTAAGTTTAATGTCAAGACACATGTTTTATTTAAAAGATATCCAAAAATTTAAAGGATAATCCAAAAACTTTACTTTGATAAGATGTCCAAAATGCAACTTATTAGATCAATGGAAAATGATAGCATATTATAACATTGACCCATATTGGGAAAGTACCATGACCTACAATAAATATTACGAACATCTAGAGGGCGTGTGTCATACAATGAAACAGGTGTACCAGTGCGAGCTTATCCTATTACAGTTACGTCATACCTATAACGAACTGGATCGGAATAATAAAGTTTTATTAAATTATCAAATGAACGCTCGTGCCCGGAGCCGCCGCGGTATCGTCAATGGTGTCGGATATCTTGCGAATACTTTGTTCGGAGTACTCGATGACCGCTTCGCCGAACAATACGAAAAGGACATCAGACTGGTCCGCGATAACGTGAAACATCTGGCCTTATTATGGAAGAATCAAACATCGATAGTGGAAGCGGAAAATAATTTACTAAAACGAACAGAAGAATCTATACAAAAACAACATAAGATCGTACATCAACACCTATTAAATTTGGATTCCGCTACCAATGACTTAGGAAAACAAGTAAACGAAGAAACACGCAAAACAGAATTTACCCTTTTGGCCATGGCTGCTACAAACATATTGACTCATCTTAAAAACATTCAAGATATTCTTTTGGATACTATCACCAGTACACACGGAGGAAGAATAAACATACATATCATGAATCCTGAACAACTTCAAAATGAACTAGGTGTTATCTCGGGACAGCTGCCGAAAGATATCTCCATACTTATTGATAACATACAAACAAACATGCGAAACATTTACTCTTTGCTATCAGTAAATATCAAGATGACCACGCAATATTTAATATTTGAAATAAAGGTGCCACTAGTTAGCAGAGACACCTATGATTTATACCATATCCTCGCCATACCGCATCAAGTGGGTCGAAATATGATAACGGTGACCCCCGTCGAGGACTACATGGCAATAAATCTTCTTAAAGACTCTTATCTACCCGTTACCAAATCTGACTTAGACCACTGTCTGTCACGAGACGAAACATATATTTGTCAATTAAAAACTCCTATCTACAAGATGAAATCGGACAACGACCTCTGCATCCGAAACAGCAATCAGCTGGATCATTGCAAAGTAACAAGTGTCGAGTGTCAAAGCAGATGGATAAGCCTAACAAAATTAAATAATTACTTCTATTTTTGTTGCGATAAGTGTCAAGTGTGGTCACTATGCGGGGATCGAGTTACCGCTCATCAGCTGACCGGTGCGAACATTATAAACATTGATAACGACTGTGAAGTGAAAACTGAGAACTTTACCATTTATTCTCACAAATATTTAGAAAAAGGATCGATATAGAAAGTTCCTTCGAAACGTCTTATGTCGCTCCCATCAACCAAATAATAAATATAACAATCGAAACGATAAAGGATGATAACCAAACCCTGGAAAACAAACAGTTGTTTCAAGATATCGATAAAATAATCCAGTTTATGAAAAGACAAGAACCTTTATCAGACAACATTTCTGTTCACGATGTGCATCACTACGCCCTTATCTACAGCACAATAGGCATACTCGCAATCGTGGGGATCATCGTAGCGTGCCAGCGAACCCACAGCAGAAGGAGATCTTCGGAAGTCGCGCAGCCGAGCGCCGGCCTCGAGCCGCCCAACAGACTGATTTACCACAAGTGTCAGTGTCAGTGAATGAGTGTAGTGCGCGAGTGCAAATGAGTGAGCCGCATTCTAACGAACAACTTACTACTCCTGTATTTTTGCGAAAGTTTTCGTTGAGTGAAAACAACCCCTGAATAATAGGGACTTTAAGAAAACATTGTTCTTCATCTTGTATCATATATCATAGCACTCATTGCATCTCCATCTCGCACTTCATCTTCTCGCATCCTCGCCCCCGGCAAGATGTTCGGTGTAGCAACACGAACAGTGACGTCAAACGCATCGCATGTCGATGCGTTTGACCCAAAAACTAATCAGTGCAATAATCGCCGCGGTACGATGCGCTCATAAACATTTTCATCAACATTTTAGTAACATTTTCACATAAGATTTAAGATCTTTAAAAATATAGTGTTTAACAATTAACTCTTTCTTAATTAACAACTTACCCTAGTTCAGGCACCCTACACCGACCTTCTGCCAAGAGGCCCCGGATCCGCGGAACACAAAAATCTACGGGAGGGCGATTTTGTGGTAATTGCCGACAGCAATATGCCTCGTACAGTCTGGCCTCGCGGCAGGGTCGTGAAGGTATTGCCAGGAAGAGATGGCGTCGTGCGGGTAGCGGACGTGCGCACAGGCGCAGGGGTGCTTCGTCGCCCCGCGCGAAAACTGGTAAAGCTGGATCTGTTACCGTAGTTCTCTTACCAGGTTTACCAGGGGGAGGATGTTGGTGACAGATCTGGCTACTCAAGTTGTTTAGGTTGTTTAGCAACGGTTATATAGCAACGGTGTTAGAAAAAATATATTGTTTCAGTCAGAACAAAATATCATGCTTCATGCATCTTTTAATTAAATCGGCAACATTTGTGGTGATTTTGGTTCAGTAACCTCAGCAGTCTCGTCCGCCACAGTACAGGCGCGAGTGCTCGCCGCGGAGGCCCAACATCTGCGCCGCCTCGCAGACATGGAAAGCGCAGAACGCGAGCGCGCCCTAGCAGCAGAGCGCGCCGTGGCTGAGGCAGAGCATCGTGCACTCATTGCCTCTTTAGAGGCACAAAGCAACGGGAGCCGACGATCAAGTAGCCACAGCACCAGGATTGTTCAGGATTGGTTGGAACGTGGAGATCGAGGAAATGGTAGTCCTATTGCTTCTTCATGCCCGCCTCAGGCACCAATGGAGACGTCGCACACTCTCATCCCAGCGTCCATGACCTACTCGGCACCTGTGGGCGCGATGATTGTGTCGCCTTTAGACGTCGCCTCGTCTGCGTCAGGGCAAGAGGCCAATTTACTACTACCCTATATTTCAAACCAAATACATAGCCTTCAAAATATTATCCCAACGTCACTAAGTTTTACAACCGCTTCGCTTCATCATGGTCTAGATAATCTACCTAAAATTACGAATACTTATTGTTCTACTAATTTCAGTGCATCCATATACACTTTGGCGCCACAAGGTGGCACGTCCTATGCCACTGCGCCCGCTCCAGATTCCAGAGCCGTATGTACGGAGGTGCCCAGCTGCAGCGGGAGGCCTACCCGTCCAGCTGAAGTAGATACACTTACACGTCCAAACGCTTATTATTTTTTTAATAACACTAATAAAAATATTAGCGCAAATAAAAATAACGACACTTTACAATTGCTCTCACTTTGGAAGCACTACGTACGACTCTTAAACAATCACTTTCGCGACTTGATCTTTCAGGGTCATTGGGTGTCAATCCTGTTGAGACGAACGTTTTAGATAGGTCAGAGCTGAAAGTAATCTTTGATGACAAATTTCCAATGTTTTTCAAATTAATACCAATCGCCGATAATTCCTGGTTTATACTTGCGCCTGTTCCAGTGAGTGTATTTGACAAGGCACAAACTCTTGATTAGAAGTAGGAAGAAAGAACCATTGTTCCTGGCTGCGGGGACTGGTGCGACGACTGGCGGCTCTACGTTGGATAAGCAATGAGGGACCGCGTTCGGGATTCGTAGGACGTATTGCGTTGTGCTCTTATTTTATTTGTATTGTCTTTTCGGTCATTAAAAATATTTGTGATTAACTCTATAATCAAATCAGTAGCTTCTGCTTCTCTGAAAGTCTTTAAAATTATTAAAGGTATTCCGCATACACAATGTTATGAAAGGCAGGTGCCTGCAGATAATACGTATGGCGTTGACACATCCGCAGCTGATTTGTTTGTCACTTTCGCGAATAATGAATGGCGTAGGGTCTTATCGCAAAGTACTTATATTCTTCGTGATGGTGTAAGGGTTACTGTTGGTGCCATATTGCCAGATTGGTTTCGACCTATTCATGAAATGTTTTCACGTGAAATGATTGAGATGGTCACCAGTTTGTCGAATTCCGTTAGATTTCGCGAGATTGAGCAAAGGTTTCGTGCCATCGCCCGAAGAAGAGGTGTATTACCTATCCATAGTGATTCTCACCTGCCGGATATTGCTGAACTTGTTTTATACACTCCGCCTACCGAAGGATTACCTGTTTTAATTTCCATGTTCCCTATGTCTAATTTTATATCAGTTTATGCCTGCATGGCGATGATTCAAATGCGAGCTGATCTCTCCATTCCTCCACCTAATCTGTTTTCTACTTTGGGTCTATCAATTAACACGGGGTCTATTGTGAAAGAGATACTTTCTCTACAACTTACTGCCGACGCGCATGCTGATTTTCGGAGGATTTTTATGGCATTAATGAATCCAACGCAGGTCGTTCTGAATATAGATTTTGCCCGAGATGAGCTTAGTCCGAAGGAGCGTGTTTTGGGTGTGTTATTTGCAAAGCTTTTATTTACGTGTTCTGATACTTTCACTAATCTAGTTCCAGAGGTCGCTGAGATGCTTGATGAGTACATGATGTCGAATATACATGCCTTCGAGGTGGTGCATACTCCGGGTACGCGCACTGGGATGAGCTATCGTGGCCGTGCGCAAGCCGCCGCAAATGAACTTGAAACTAATGATGGCAATGGATCGGGTTGGATCAATACCGGGTCTGTACCTGAGATGGGTTATGATGATGCACTATATAATGGAGTTACGCACTGTTCCGTATACGGAAACCAACGGAATCCCATTCCGGAAGAAGCAGTTTTACAGCCTGAAGATCTCAACGGTGCACTCCCCCCTATGTGGTATATTGTTTCACGTCTTGTTTCTGGCATTAAAAGCTTCACAAGTGAAGGTATACCGTCACTGCTTTCCGTTTATAAAGAGAGATACGCCACTTACTTACTTCGCTTAAATTCTTTCTCATACCGCTATTATGAACATGGGTTAAGATTGCCTCGCGCCTCAGTAATCCGTCTAAGAATGATACATGACGATGCTTCGGGTCCATCCCTTCGCCTTAATGTCTCCTTGAAAAGTGTTATTCTTAATTTTTTGCATTTGCCCACTCGCTTTACCACTCAAACTTCACCTATGCACCAGCACGCACTTGAAACCGATTTCTCAACACAAATCTCCGTCATACTTGAGTGTGTGAGACAGTCACAGCAAATAGTTCAGAACCTCCACTATCAAGAGCATGTTTCTATTCGAGATTCATTGAAGTCTGCTTCTTCTGGCGTATCTGGAGGGTTATCAAAAGTTATTCTTGCTATGGTAAGTCTGCATTATACCACCTTTCTAGCAAACTTAAATAACATTTTAAATGTTAATCACGCCACTCCCTGGTCCACAGCCATGCGAGACATGTTCACTTCTTTTTTCCAATACCCAGAATGGTTTGGCGCGACGAATCGAGTTGTATTTACTTTAAGGACTTATGATTTACCTCCACGAGATAGAGGCGCGTTTAGGAGCTGGTGTAATTTTAACGAATGCAGTTCAAACTCCCATGCGCGAAATGACTATGCAGGAATGGCAAACGCATTTAAGCCGTGGCAATCTTTTACATACTCTTTATTTAGCCCGCACATCTCCCGTATCCTTACATTTGTCATGGTATATCCCTTATGAGTTGTTTGTTGGTTCGTCTCTTCCAAAGTTGCCAGAACAGAACAGAATTTTTTTTTTATTATTTAATGCCCAAATAAGGAGCTTATTTATCGCTATTTAGCGAAATTTTATTTCAAGCGCTCATATTTACCGCTATTAAGCGAGATTTTATTTAAAGCCCAAATTAGATCTTCGACAAGTTCTAAGAACGATTTTAAATTTGCTAGCTATTGTAGTAAAAATTGCCGAATTATTTGGTTACTGTATTCGTATGCTAGTACAAAGTGAATATTTTATAGTATTTAAAAAAAAGAAAAAAAAAGGGAATTTTAACAATCCCCTACTTTAATAATTTCATATTCTTAATTACTTTTTCTTTCAAAATGAATAATACTGTAGAAACGCACGCTGCGAACAGCACTGATAACAACAGGATTGTATTAGTTACAATCCCTAACGAAATCATTAAAATAATACCAATGTTTGACGGTGACAAACGAACTGTTAATTTATTCATTAAAAAGGCGGATTATGTCTTGAATACTTTCGGAGGCGATCAATCAAATCCGGTTCAACAGCAATATGTAATGCATGCGTTAACATCTCGCCTTACGGGTAAAGCCGCGGCGTTAGTTAGCGAAAATGAACATATATCCGATTGGGAAGAAATGGAAGCATTATTATTGCAACACTTTGGAGACTCGCGAACTGAGGATTGCATTTCCATGGAGCTTGAAGCAATAATTAAAAAACCTAACGAATCCTTCTTAGACCTTTGTAATAGAATACAACTGGTTCGAAGCAATTTATTCGCCAAAATTTATAAAATTCAAATGAAAATGAAAGAAGTAGCAAAATGAAAATTTATAATTATACGGCTTTAAATGTATTTTTATACAATTTGCCAAAAGGTCTAATGAGAACTATAAGACTACACCCCTCTACATTAGAGGAGGCTTTGCAAATTGTGTTAGAAGAGTCCAACTTCAACGACCAATACCAAACTAAACACCATGAAGTTAATACTTCTAAAAATCAAAAAAATTATAGCCAAAAAATTAATTCACAAAATAATAAATCAAATTATTTCCAAAAACCATCTTTTAATCGGTTCCGCACAAATCTAAATAACCAATCATTTAATCGTAATAATAACATGGCTGTGACCCCACCGATAACCCACGTCAAATTATTACACCAACTGTCCAATCAAACATACAGAATAACATTTCCAGAAACTCTATTCAACCCTGGAATCATTTTGCAGGACAAAATAGACTGACAAGACATACTAATACAAATCGTCCGAATCAAATGACACACTACATTAGCGAGAGTCCAAACAACCTACCTATATTCGAACATAGAAATGAAAGAGAAAGTCCTTCTCAAGAAAACCGAAATTTTCGGATACGTGCCTCAAACGGGAGAGCAAACGTTTTGTAAGTGAAAGTGTCCCTTTCAGTTTACCATACATTGTAATAGAAGAATTGAAAGCGAAGTTTATGATCGACACTGGGAGTACGCGCTCATTCATAAGCAACGCTTTAGTTAATAAATACTTCACGCATTTTAAACAAGTTGAGCCGTTTCAAGTTATAAGTACCCATGCCGCGAGCCAACACAACGAAGTGATTATTATACCAATATTTAAATGTTTTAACTATGATATTGATTTCAAATTTTACATATACGACATAGATGACTTTTATGATGGTTTAATAGGTATGGACCTTTTACAAACCTTATGCGCGAAAATATATCTCAAACGACAAATTCTAATTACACCTTGCGTAAAATTACCTATTTTTTATAGAACAATGGCTACAACTTCAAACTGTAATACAATCGAAATAGAGCCTTATACCTGTAAGAAGATAACTATTCCAACGAAATTAGAAAATGGTTTAGGAATAATAAAAAACACAGAATTTTGCGCTGGCGTGAAAATTCCTCGTTCTGTGGTAACAAGCGTCAATGGTTTTGCGTCTGTAACAATAGAAAATCATACAAACAGACCTGTAATCATTGAATTCACTTCACCTTTCGAAATATTTGAATTTGAAAATAATGCGTTCTCGAATTATTTTAATAATTCAAATGAAATTGATAACATACTCGTGAAAAATTTAAATAATAAATTAAAATTAGAATTTCGCGACATATTTTATGCTGAAGAACTTCCTTTAACATTTACAAATGAAGTTAAGCATTGTATTAGGACAAAACATGAAAATCCTATATATATTAAACTATATAGGCAACCCCCGGCTCTCAACTGGGAAATAAAAGAACAAATTCAAAAACTTTTGCAAGATAATATTATACAACCAAGTCACTCACCCTGGAGTGCTCCTGTACATTTAGTACCTAAAAAAGCGGATTCCTCAGGGGAAATAAAGAATAGAATGGTAGTTGATTACCGTAAATTAAATGAAATTACTCTTGACGATAAATATCCAATACCGAATATTACGGATATTTTTAATAAATTAGGTAGAAGTTCATACTTTACTACCCTTGATTTAAAAAGCGGGTACCACCAAATAGAAGTTCAAGAAAGTGATAGACCTAAAACTGCCTTTAGTACGCAGTTTGGTCATTATGAATTCAGTCGAATGCCTTTTGGATTAAAAACAGCTCCAGCTACTTTTCAGCGAGCTATGGATAATATATTACGTGGACTCTTAGGAACAGATTGTCTTATTTACTTGGAAGACATAATATTTTTTTCAGAATCCCTCAACTCACATGTTTCAAAATTACGGAGAGTTTTCGAAACTTTGAGAAAAGCTAACTTAAAAGTTCAACTCGACAAATCCGAGTGTTTGAGAAAATGTGTCTTATATCTAGGTCATACCATTACGAAGGGAGGTCTAAAACCAAATGATGATAAAATAAAAGCTGTATTAAATTACCCATTACCCAAAAATCCTAAACAAATAAAATCATTTTTAGGACTTATCGGCTATTATAGACGCTTTATAAAAGATTTTGCAAAAATAACGACACCCATGACTCACCTTTTGAAAAACGAATAAAATTCGAAATAACAGATGAATTTATAGAATCATTTGAAACCTGTAAATCATTGTTAGTAAACGCCCCATTACTGATGCCTCAAATAAAGCGCTTGGTGCCGTTCTTTCTCAAGGAAACATAGGTCAGGATAAACCTATAGCCTATGCGAGTAGAGCTCTTTTGGACGCTGAAATAAAATACAGCACGATCGAAAAAGAACTCTTAGCAGTAATCTGGGCAGTAAAACATTTCAGACCATATCTATACGGTCGTAAATTCATAATTTATACGGATCATCGGCCCTTAGCTTGGCTTTATTCCCTAAAAGATCCAAACAGTAAACTCACAAGATGGCGACTAAGACTTCAAGAATATGATTTCGAAATAATATACAAATGTGGTAAACAAAACAGTAATGCGGATGCGTTGTCCCGTATTCCATGAAAATTCTTTAGAGGTCGAAGTAGATTCGAATGAAAACAACTCTTTAGAGTCAATAAGTAGTGATGACGAAACTATGACGGCTTCTGAAATAAATTCCGATTACGAACCCGATTTTCCCGAACATAATTATTCGCCCCTCGAAATTTTAGACGATCCCATCGATACCAAACCAAACCAAATCTTATTCAAAAAATGGTTTAAAAATAATTATTTAATATCAGAGAAAAAAGTTGGTAAATCCAAAATACTTGAAGTTGTTACCCCAAACAATAAAGAAATAATTAAAGAATTCTTAAAAACTTACACTGAAAATGGAAAATCGTATTACATCTACTTTAAATCCCCAGATCTAAAGACCACATTTGAAGACTTAGTCACAAACCCCATCGACAATTTATACTTCGAAAATAGAAAATTTAGTATCTGTACAAAAAGAGTAAATGTCGTTTTAGACGAAAATGAGCAACATGATTTGGTGATGAAATACCACGAAGGAAAAACTTGCCATCGAGGTATAAAAGAAACTTTAGCTAAAATCAGACGAAATCATTATTGGCCAAACATGAACGAAACTGTTTCAGCTTTAATTGGAACCTGCGATTTATGTAAACGAATGAAATACGATCGTAATCCAATAAAACCAAAAATACAGTTGACACAAACTCCTATAAAACCATTTGAGGAAATATTCATTGACTTATTCTCAATTGATGTAAAAATGTACCTTACATTAGTCGATGCCTTCAGTAAATTAGGACAAGCCGTAGAAATACAAAATCGATCGACCCCAGAAGTAGTAAAAGCACTTTTAAAGTATTTCTCCTTTTATGGAATTCCCAACAAAATAAATAGCGATCCAGGTTCAGAGTTTAAAAGCGCTCTAATAAAATAATTAATGTCCTTATACAAAATTGAACTGCATATAGGAACCCCAAATAACCCGAATTCCATGGGAATCGTAGAAAGATTTCATAGTACTCTAACGGAAATACATAGATTGGCTCGTTATCAACAAAAAACTTTTGACGCTTCAAACGTCATGACTTACTCAATCATGGCATACAACAATACAATTCACTCTGCAACAGAGTTAACTCCTCTTGAGGTCGTCCTAGGACACACAGAAAGTAGAAGTATATTCGACATCGACAATGAAAAACAGTTTTTCCAACAAATGGTGAGAGATCACGCAAAGAGAACCAAAGTCCTTTATGAATATTTATCAAATAAAATGAGAAGTAATAAAGAAAAAATCGTGAATAAACAAAAAGACCAACCAAGTACTAGTTCTCTAAATTTAGGTAATAAAATATATACCAAATTGGTAAATCAAAGAAAAAGTAAGGATAAGCCTAGATATGAGCCAGCTGTAATTACAGGCGAACCAAGCCGTAATGTAATTCCAGTAGAAATTAGAGGACGAAATACTAAAGTACCTCTAAAAAATGTCAAACGTCCAAGTAATAAATATGAATAATGTTCGTTAAAATTATATTATAATAAATAGTGTTTTTTGTTGCCTTGAAAACCATTTAGCAGGGTTAAAATTGCTAACTCCCGGTACAAGTCTGTTAACTAAAGCTGGCGCGTTCAACACATTTACACATTGCGCTTGTGTAGTGTCTGTGAATAAGCGCGCGGCGTGACGTCGTACTGCATACGCATCATGAAAAGTATGCCCGTCTCTCTCGCGCGCGGTCTATCTTATGAGCGTGAAGGAGACAGTTATTGTTTTTCTTTTGCTACTGTTTATAAATACAGCGTGATGTTAGGTGTGATCGACGCGCGGCGCGAGTGTTGCATTTGGAGGTTAGAATAAAATGTCTTCGGAAAGAATTGGTTCCGGAAAAACTTTAAAGGGACAATCTCGTGAAATAGTGTACAATGTTTTTAACTATTTCATGCATCATAATAAAAACAGTGATGGTGGATACCTTCCAATGAAAGATTTGTACGGTTTGACATCGGAGGCGACTGGTGTTTCTCAGAGAAGTATTCAACGAATTGTTTGTGAAGTACGCAATCAAGTAACAGCGGCTGTTAAGGCTGATGCAACATCACAACCATCTACCTCAAAAGAAGGAGAGCCGCGAGCATCCAAAAGATTGGCGTATCAAGTTTCATTCAGAACACCGGGTAAAAAGCGACCAAGGTTAGCAAAAAAATCTACAGTAGATAGTTTTGACCAAGAAGTCATAAGGCGAACTATCTACAACTTCCATCTGGTAAAGCATACATTTCCGACATTGAAAAAGTTATTAGAAGTGTTGAAAGAAAGTATCAACTTTGAGGGTGGTATTTCTTCACTAAGGAAGATCGTTCGGAGGCTAGGTTTCAGATGGAGAAAGACACAAAATAATAAAAAACTACTCATTGAAAAAAGTCCCATCAGATTCAAAAGAACATTATATCTTTCGAAACTGCAAGAATATAGATCACAAGGCCGCCCTATAATATATACGGATGAAACTTATATACACAGCTCACATACATTGCCATCATCATGGGCCGACGAAACGAACAAAGGTTGTAAAGTACCTATTTCCAAGGGCGATATGCTAGTGATAGTTCATGCCTGCTCGGAACAAGGATTCGTTCCAGAAGCTTTGCTTATCTACCCAGCAATAAAGCAAACGGGAGATTATCACAGTAATATGAATGCTGGTAATTATCAGAAATGGATTACAGAAAAACTTCTTCCAAATTTACCGCCTCAGTCAGTTTTAGTAGTCGATAATGCATCGTACCACAACGTCGTATCGGATCCAGCGCCCACATCGAATTCAAGAAAAGTTGACATGTTAGCTTGGTTGGACAAATATAATATATCATATCCAGAAAGAAACACAAAACCTGTACTATATGATATAATAAAAAAAAACAAGCCAAACCATACACAATTTGTGCTTGATAAAATCCTCGAAGATCACGGACACAGTGTATTGCGCCTACCACCCTACCATCCAGAACTCAACCCAATAGAGTTACTGTGGGGTATAATTAAAGGGAAAGTTGCATCACAAAATGTTAAGTTTAACTTGACAACTGTGGAAGAATTATTTAGAAAAGAAGCAGATTCTATTACTCTGGATATGTTTAGTGGCGTTTGGAGAAAGACGCGAGAACATGAGGAAAGATATATTGAACTGGAACCAAAAGTGGATAATTTCACTGACTCATTTATAATAACAGTAGGAAATTCCGACAGCGAAACATCAAGTTCTTCGAGCGATGAAAGTTTTAGTGGGGTAGAAGATTTAAATTACAATTTGTACGATTCTGATTAAAAGCCATAATGTAATAATCATAATAAAAACAAGTAACACATATATTTGTATTTATTTATCTACAACGCACCCACTTTACTAAAAACTAACTCTAGTCTACACTTATGAATCCTTCTGGTCCATAATGTTGAATTCTCATAATGTTGAATTCTCAAAATGTTGAAGTCTCAAAATGTTGAATCTCAATTGAATTCTCATAATGTTGAATTCTCAAAATGTTGAATTCCCATAATGTTGAATCTCAAAATGTTGAATTCCCAAAATGTTGGATTCTCATAATGTTGAATCTCAAATTAATGGCAACTTAGCCGTATTTTCAGATTTTTTGGACTTAGCCGAATTTCCAGATTTTTTGACTTAGCCGAATTTCCAGATTTTTTGACTTAGCCAAATTTCCAGATTTTTTGACTTAGCCAAATTTCCAGATTTTTTGACTTAGCCAAATTTCCAGATTTTTGGACTTAGCCAAATTTTCAGATTTTTTGATTAGCCAAATTTTCAGACTTTTTGAACTTAGCCGAATGTCCAGATTTTTTTGGACTTGGCCTGATTTCCAGATTTGTTGGACTTAGCCGAATTTCCAGACTTTATTTTTCAGATTTTTTCAGAACAAGTCCAAAGAATCTGAAAATTCGGCTAAGTTCAAAAATCTGGAAATTCGGCTAAGTCAAAAAAATCTCGAAATTTGGCTGTCTAAAAAATCTCGAAATTTGGCTAAGTCAAAAAATCTAGAAATTTGGCTAAGTTAAAAAAATCTGGAAATTTGGCTAAGTCCAAAAAATCTGAAAATTTGGCTAAGTCCAAAAAATAATTTAACATTATGAGAATTCAACATTATGAGAATTCAACATTTTGAGATTCAACATTTTGAGAATTCAACATTATGGGAATTCAAACATTTTGAGATTCAACATTTTGAGATTCAACATTTTGAGATTCAACATTTTGAGACTTCAACATTATGGACCAGAAGGTTATGAATCAATTATTTGAAAATCGTTTATTTTTTAACATCCTGTATAGTAAAATTGCATAAGTGTGAGTACTGTGAACGCGCCAGCTTTAGTTAACTGACCGTAGCAGGGTTGATAAAAACAAAACGCTAACTCCCGGTAGCAGGGTGTATAATAAATAATGCTAATACCTAAAAGCGGGGGATAAATAAAGCGCTTATATCGTTATTCACTATTGATAATAATTATTCAATATTGGCGATAATCATTCGCAATTGATTTTATAATTGATGATCTTTGAAAAGAAATCAATCTTAAATTCGTATAAATTGAATTTTAATTTATATGAAACTGACGTCAGTCGAAACATCGATTTATGTACCTGATCAGTACACATTTTTACTAATTTTCAATTAGTTATCAGAATTTTCTTTTTATAAGTTACAATTATCTACATGTAATCAATAAAAATTGTAATAATTATAAAATAAAAATTACCGTCTTGTGTATTCTTAGAGTTCGGTATACTGGTTACTGTATAAAAAAAAAAAAAACTGTAATACTAACATTAGTTTTACTTACTATAAGATAAGTTTGAAATATTGTATAACCCACAATTTTTTCACCCACACCCTTTTCACTACCTCACCCACTGCCCTATTTCCCACCTAATCGCAAACAAGAGCGAAAACAGGGTAATACATAGGGCGCACTGTAAGTTTCCGGAACTGGCCACTTACATAAACAATATTTAAAAATTTATTGCAACATTTGAAAATAGAACTTTTTGGCTGTAGAATGCAGTTTGTTTCATCTGACTGTCTTTTGATTTTACCTTGTGGCGCCATTTAAAAAATTGTGTGTCTGCATCAACATGGATTTAACTCGGGAAAATTTTCGTAGTATGATTTTCTACGATTTTAAGTGTAATTTGACAGCTCAACAGAGCATCGCTCGGCTTGAAACAGCTTTTGGCAATGAAGCACCATGCAAGACAACTGTTTATAGCTGGTTTGCAGAATTCAAGCGTGGTCGTATCAATCTCATTGACGAATCTCGCGATGGTCGGCCGTCCACCGCTGTGACCAACAAAAACATCAATGCTGTGCGCCGTATGATTGAAACAGACAGGCATGTGATCTACCATGAAATTCGCGCATCCTTAGAAATAGGCATGAGTCAAATACAATTAATCCTACACAAACATTTGGGTGTGAGAAAGCTGTGCTCGCGGTGGATCCCACACAACTTGACCGAGGCTCAAAAAACGGACCGCGTCACTTGGTGCAGTGCCATGCTTACCAGATTCAACGAAGGTGCGTCAAATTTGGTGTGGGACATAGTAACAGGTGACGAAACATTGATTTATTGCTACGATCCCAAAACAAAGCAGCAATCGAGCGTATGGGTCTTTCAAGATGAGCCGAAACCAACCAAAGTGGCGCGCGTGAAAAGTGCATCTAAGCGGATGATTGCTTCTTTTTTTAATAAAACTGGACACGTGGCTACTGTTGCTTTAGAGAATCGTCGTACAGTGAATAGTGACTGGTACACGACCATTTGTTTGCCGGAAGTTATTGACGAACTCCGTAAAAATGACCGTAAACGCCGTATCATCCTGCACCACGACAATGCTAGTTCTCACACGGCCAGACAGACAAACGACTTTTTGAAGGCGAAAAATGTAGAACTCATGAGTCATCCTGCATACAGTCCCGACCTGGCACCTTGTGACTTTTTTCTGTTCCCAAAAATTAAGAACCAATTACGCGGTCAACGATTTTCATCACCAGAAGAGGCTGTCGAGGAGTATGAAAAACACGTTTCAGAGGTCACCACAGAGGAGTGGCACAAAAGTTTTCAAAACTGGTTTCATCGAATGAAAAAGTGCATAGACGCCAAGGGAGAATATTTTGAAAAACAATAAATTAATTTTGTACCTTTAATAGTATTTTTTCATATTCATTCCGGAAACTTATAGTGCGCCCAAGCAATGAATACGCACGGAACGCAACAAAATTCGTCTTGACGCAACTGAAGTCGTCCCTTACATCATTGAGCTTAATTGCCTGCCATTTAGCTGCAGTAACAATGGTCCACTTACTCTCAGTGCTATGGATCGACCACGTTCAACGAGCAACACTTCGTCAGCAAGTAAACGCCGTGTTAAGTGAATTCAAATAAGTGTAGTGATATAAAAAAAAAATCATTTTGTTATGAACGAAAACTTGTGTGACGTTCCTATAAGTGCAAAAGCGGTTTTAGTTTTAAGATTCCTAGCTTTAAATAAAATTAAGCTAAGGATTGTTTAGCTTAATTTCATATATTGTTAAACTAACCTAACACTTCGTAAATTTATAACCATCCTTTTTGCGTCCTAGATTATTATTGTTATTTTTTTAGAAATAAAATTCTCTTATGTCCTATTGTCAATAAGATAATTTTATTCTTAAGGGGGGAGGAGTTATGTATCGACATATAACTCGGGTTTAGTCACATGATGTGCCCACAGTACTTGATACAAAGAGCCTGTTACAAAGTAGCATACCGGCTTATCAAGAGGCTCCACTCATCAACACGTGCAAACCACATGTACACTTTTCTATGACGCAATTACGGATCTCTCTGGAAACTCCTATTGTTAATCTTAATTAAAGATTTTATTTTATGAGTCATAAATAAGCCATACTTTGACAGTTGATCTGATAGGAATACTGCCGGCCCTTTAAACTACAAAGTAACACTTTAGAAAATTATAAAGTTTATTAGTTTTCGTGACATATATTAAAACAAGGGATTCGACACGGTGGTAAGTTTATGGCTATTTTACGACTTTGTTTTTCAAGTGAAACCTTGAAAGATTTCCCATAGGAGACATCACTTCTCTTGCAAACGTATATAAACCAGACAATGAGTACTTGTAACTCATTTTATTCCCAAGCCGACATTAGGCGCGTTGTTCTTATACTGTATATTTTATATTTAAATTGTGTAAAAAATTATTAAGTAAAAACTAACATCTTAACTAAAAAGTTAGTTTTCATTTCTAAAAAACTACTAAGACTCCCTTCGGTCCACACACGAACTGCAAAATATTCGATCGAGTCGTCTTACTAGCTTCGAGCAGCTGCAAAAGCATCTTCGATCACCCAACTTCGAGCATCACATCTTTACGTCGCGGCCCTACTTGGGTCAAGAGTACAGCTGGAACAGCACCCCACTTCGGTCGAGAGTATAACTAACTACTTTTCTACAAATTATAATCAGTGATCAAGATCAACTCTTTTATTCCTCTTTTAATAAGGAAGGAGGAATTACGTATTCACATTTATATTTTTTTTATTACTTTGCAACTTCGCTATAAAATGTCATGCACTGTTATCTTAATAGCCCTTTTTATCTTATTTATTTGAAGGATATTCATGACCATAGCGAATCTGCAACAAAGTTGACAGACTTTATTGGTATGTCACTAGGTGCAATTTCACCAGGTTTAGAGGCATGCAAATTAGTCATGCCTTAGTCTTATCAATTCATATAAATACGAGGAGCTGCGACTCCAAGATCATTCTACTCCGGGCTTTCAGCAAATTAAGTAAATTTTTACTTTGTTCTCAACTTTATATTTTTAATTGTGTAAACCAGTTTGTAACTACTTTTCTACAAATTATGATCAGTGATCAAGATAAACTCTTTTATTTCTCACTATTAAGTGAGTGGTGGCAGCATCTACTACAAATCTGAAGAATATTCAACAACCCTCTCAACCCCGACTACTTCATTAGATAGCTTTACCCCGAAATACGAGTATGTGTTTTTGTATCTGTTGCTATTTCCTCGAAACAGTATAATTATAAACATAACTAAGGTCAAAGATACAAAATTTTAAAACAAACACTGGACTACTCGTCATCGTTATCTCATTAACTTGAATTGTAACGCAAGAAGCTATTTGGTAACCGTTCCTCCACCCACTTCTATAGTAATTATTGCCCATTTATCATCAGTATTCATTACGCGCGCAATAAGAGTAAACGCGTTTTCAGTGTCTTTGATTTTTAACGTCTGATATATTTTAATTTCAACAAGAAAATAACAGCACCAGAGTTAGTTTTACACTTGATATTTTGGGAATAATTACTGCGGTAAGGGTCTAAAATTTTTTTTTTTCATATAGAAAATACAAAACCGAGATAGCGATTTTCTGTTTTGAAATTTCTAGATTTCCCGTCGGAAAACGTTGACTACGTGTGTGTGCCGGATAACAGGATTAAACTTCGAAAACTAAGAGACAAATATGTAATTGTCCTTTACCCACTTAACGAAGATCCGAAAGTAACAAGGGATCGTGTTGAGTTACGAAAAAAACCTAAAAGTAATTGGAGATTATATGCTGCAGAAATAAAATATCAATCAGGTGTAAAGTCGCTGTATTTTTAGTTAAAAAATGTCTGAGATATTAATAGGATAATTTTTTTTCAGATAGTTTCGACGCTGCACAACAGTTTACATTCACAATTAAAAAATATACTGAAAACACGAAAATACAAAAATAACGGGTAAGAACACTGACTTAAAGCCATTATCAAGTAACAGTAGTCTAACATAAGTCATGCTCATATTAAACCCACCAGAAATTGCTATGCGCGCTACTGTTGTTTATGATAATGATAATGTCCAGAGAATTTGTTTTAAATGTATGACTCAAGTTTACGACCGTTTCAAATCCATATTTCTAAGAGTCTTTCGCAACTGCATATCAGTATGCAACTATGTATGACAGTTAGTCTATATTTTATTGTTAATAATTACAAGAATTTCCGTTTTACGACCATTTTCTAGGATGCGTTGCATCATCCGTTTCTGTGTAACACCTTGTCACCTAACCATGACTCTAGATAAGAAATTAGTATATAAACATGAAGCTGCGTCTTCATACTCATTCTACTCCTGGCTCAGTGCAAAGCATCATCTATTAATCTTTTATACCTTCAATAATAAATCAGTGATCAAATCAAGTAAGATCGTTTCAATTAATTCTTATGGTAAATCCATAAGTGGTGGCAGCATACCTAGAAGAAGTACAAGAAGAGACAACCCCGATCAGCCCCGCAACTTAATTAGTTACAACTGTAAGCAATATTTTAGTGGTAGTGGTTATATGTTATCATTAATTAATGTAAAGTGAATTTATAGGATACGCATGAATACGTTACAATGCATGAGCATCTATTGGGCGTGGAGCCACAGATACTTACTTATTTCTTCCCACTCCAGGAAAGCGCTCGCCGGTACATTTCTTCCACTGCCACAGTGGCGTGTGCGTGCGAAAATTTAATTATTAATATAATAAGAATTCCTCGGCAGCTGTTTCAGATAAGTAAACTGAAACGTCCAAGTAAGTGAAAACATTTATCGTCGTCAGCAGTCTGAGCAGTTGCATTTCTTTCAAGAATTTGGAGGACGAACCCATTCCAACTGAAAAAGATTTATGCACCCAGAGGAGTAGAATCGGGAGGCTCTATATACGAAGAAATCGTTTTCCTTCCTTAACAAATCACCCTTTATAAAGACATATGTGTTTTAGGGACAAACATCTTTGTTAATTAGTTTTTAAATTTGTTATTTTCATTTTTATTTTTTTATTGAAATTGTTGTTATATTGTTATACTCGCGAGTTAAAAGTTAAAAAAAAAAAAGTTTATATGAATTGTGAATTACGCATAAGTGAATTGTTATATTGCTGCGCAGCCATTGAAGAAAATATTAAAGCTATTACAGCTATTGAAATTTTTATTGAAGCTATTAAAGCTATTGAATTTATATTACAAACGCGGTTAAGCAAACCTAACCAAAATTGCTAGTGGTTACGCAAACCTTAACAAAATTGTAAATTAGTTTTATTACGTGCACGTGTAGAAAGTGTAGATATGTATATGAAAGGTACCTATACTATTAAATACGAAGCAAACGGATTAGACGCAACTATTATATTTTGTATTAAGTTAAACGAAAATCTGAAAAGTTGTAAACTAACTCGCTCTCATCCAAATTATTATCAGGTAATAGTGGTACTTATTTACAACGGACGGACAACTCTTAGATCTGCTACTGTAAAGTATAAACATTGAAGTAATTAATTTTTTTTATTTTATTAAATAAAAGGCGCTCTTGTCATCATGAATTACTTAGCAGATTTGGCTCACAGGGAATTAGGTCAGGCAGCTCAACAAGCTGTAGGGCAAGTTCGAGCAGCGACTAGACGTGAAGTTGAACGCGTAACTGATCAAATTGCAGAAAGACGATGGTGGAGTATTAGACCATTCTTGAGGTGTTTCACGGGAATCTACGTTTAAATTGCTAGAAATCAATTTAAACGTAGATTCCCGTGAAACACCTCAAGAATGGTCTAATACTCCACCATCGTCTAATTTACCACATGAATTAGAAAATCCATCAGTAATCCATCATCCGGAAATGCCTCCATTAGTGGAAAGGGCCGAACGAATAGAAAGAGAGGCGGAGAATCCTGGACAACCAGGATTTTATCCAACATTTCCTAGTTATGTAACACGAAGTGAAACGGGCAACATAGCAAGGGAAGAATACCCAGAAAGTTTTGAACGTCGTTCTCCTCCTCCAACATTCGAAGCAACTTATCCACCTACAACTATACCCATTCCCTTCTTGAATAGAAGGAATGCTAGGTTAATGATTGTGGAACTTATTGATGTGATCCCTAATTTTGATGGTAATTCAAAAATGATAAATTTATTTGTTAAAAAGTGTGAATATGTATTTTCCATGGCAGGAGAAATAGAACCTGCGGAAAACCAATTCATTATGCAAAAGATTACAAGTAAGTTAACAGGAAGAGCCGCCAGTCTCATAAGCGAACACGATTATGCGTCGGTAGACTGGAAAATATTAAAAGAATTTTTAATACAACATTTTGGCGATCAAAAGTCGGAAGGATGTCTAATATTGGAATTAGAACAGCTAAAAATTAGAAATAATGAGTCATACCAAGATTTTTATAATAGACTCCAATCAATTAAAATTGTTTTTAAAAAATCATATCTAATAATGATTCTGCAACTAGGCAAGTGAAATTTAATATATAAAACCATACAGCACTTCAAGTATTCTTATATAATCTACCCCAATATCTTTTACGTTTGGTTAGATTAAAAGATCCGAAAACACTTGAAGAAGCACTTCAAATGGTAATAGAAGAAATGAACTTTCAACAGCAATATTCATTACGAAACGACCAGAACTCCAGGGCTAGAGGAAATATTCAATCAAATATTCCTGGTCCTTCCTCTCAGCAAAGAAATTTTAGACCTAAAGGTCCACTTCAAAACCGACTACAATGGTCAAATCCCCAATTTTCTCGTCAAAACACATTTCCTCGTCAAAACGCATTCCCTAGTCAAAACATATTTCCTCGTCAAAACTAATTTTCTCGTCCAAACGAATTTTTCAATCAGAGAAACCAATTTCCTCCTAGATATAATCAAAATTGGGTTAATGAGCCGAGACCTCAAACCCAAAATCCAAAATTTAGTTCTGCTAGAGCTCCACAACCCTCGCCACAATGGCAAAATCGCAGATTCAATAATAATGGTCAACAAAATAAGCGCTTTCAAAACCCTAATTATGTCCGACAAAATAATACAAATTATTTTAATGAACCGGGAACTTCGCAAATTCAATCGTCGTCTGAAGACAAAATTTTCAAGTTATTGCCTCAGTAAGGAACCCCTCAAAATA
Source organism: Acrobasis repandana (assembly GCA_963576875.1). Classification (NCBI taxonomy): domain Eukaryota; kingdom Metazoa; phylum Arthropoda; class Insecta; order Lepidoptera; family Pyralidae; genus Acrobasis; species Acrobasis repandana. Next base: position 3,535,157 of record OY756233.1, on the reverse strand, counting down.
GAAATAACAAAATTCGAATCCTTACCTTATCTTACAATACCCGAAATCAAAGCCAAACTATTATTAGACACCGGTAGCACAAGGTCATTCATAAGTAATAAAATCGCGACCGAGTTTTATAATTTTTTGATGTTGATGAAACGTTTGATGTCATAAGCACGCATGCGGTAAGCAAGCATAATGAGGTTTTTAACATACCAATATTCAAATTATTTGACACTGACCTAACCCACAAATTTTATGTCTATGATATAGATCAGTGTTACGACGGTTTATTTGGCATTGATTTAATAAGAAAATTAAAGGCAAAAATTGATACTAAAAACCATTTCTTCATAACTCCATCAGTCAAAATTCCTATTAACTATGATGTACAAAATATTAAATCCTATTGTAACACTCAATTTAGAGCCCCGTATGGAACAAATAATAAGCGTTCCGACCACTTTAGATAACGGAGAAGGCATATTAGAATATATTGAATTTTATGAAGGTGTACGCATGCCTTGCGCTTTAGTTAAATGTGTCAGTGGGTCTGCTTATACAATCATACAAAATACAACAGAAAAATATATAACGATTAAAATAACTAAACCATTTAAAGTAATTCCCTCTCCAAGTCTTAAAATTCATACAAACTACTTACCAGCTAATGATCAATTTCCGTTAGAAAATTTAACAAAATTAAGAATGGATCACATGAATCCAGAGGAACGTGATTACATTTATAGTCTATGCTATGAATATCGAGATTTATTTTATCATGAAGAAATCCCTTTATCTTTTAGTCACGAAATTAAACATCACATTCGAACTACAAATGATACGCCCATATACGTAAAACCATATCGAGTTCCTCCTTCCCAAAATCAAGAAATTAAAGAGCAAATTGAGAAATTACTTAAAAACAACAAAGTTAAACCCAGTTTTTCTCCTTGGAATGCCCCTGTTCATTTAATTCCAAAGAAATTAGATGCCAGTGGAGAACAAAAGTATAGAATGGTTGTAGATTACCGTAAACTAAATGAAATAACAATAGATGATAAGTATCCTTTACCAAATATTACAGATTTATTTGATAAACTAGGTAATAGTACTTACTTCACAACCTTAGACTTAGCATCAGGGTACCATCAATTCGAAATAAATAAAGAAGATCAACCAAAAACAGCCTTCAGCACTCAATTTGGTCACTATGAATTTTCAAGAATGCCCTTTGGACTTAAAACTGCGCCTGCTACTTTTTAAAGAGCAATGGACAGTATCCTAAGAGGTTTACAAGGAATTCATTGTTTGCTTTATTTAGACGATATATTGATTTTCTCAACGTCATTAATTGAACATATACAAAAATTAAAATTAGTATTCGATACCCTAAGAAAAGCCAATTTGAAAATTCAACTTGACAAATCAGAATTTTTAAGAAAAGAAACAACTCCAATTTTACTCTTAATGAGGGAGGAGTTAGGTGATGTCACCGTCGCCTTATCTCATGGTCAGTTGGTCACACCTCATTAATAATTTTACGACCGTTTCAAATCCATATTTCTAAGAGTCTTTCGCAACTGCATATCAGTATGCAACTATGTATGACAGTTAGTCTATATTTTATTGTTACTAATTACAAGAATTTCCGTTTTACGACCATTTTCTAGGATGCGTTGCATCATCCGTTTCTGTGTAACACCTTGTCACCTAACCATGACTCTAGATAAGAAATTAGTATATAAACATGAAGCTGCGTCTTCATACTCATTCTACTCCTGGCTCAGTGCAAAGCATCATCTATTAATCTTTTATACCTTCAATAATAAATCAGTGATCAAATCAAGTAAGATCGTTTCAATTAATTCTTATGGTAAATCCATAAGTGGTGGCAGCATACCTAGAAGAAGTACAAGAAGAGACAACCCCAATCAGCCCCGCAACTTAATTAGTTACAACTGTAAGCAATATTTTAGTGGTAGTGGTTATATGTTATCATTAATTAATGTAAAGTGAATTTATAGGATACGCATGAATACGTTACAATGCATGAGCATCTATTGGGCGTGGAGCCACAGATACTTACTTATTTCTTCCCACTCCAGGAAAGCGCTCGCCGGTACATTTCTTCCACTGCCACAGTGGCGTGTGCGTGCGAAAATTTAATTATTTATATAATAAATTTTAATTTACAACATAAATAAAGTACTTTGAAGTTTTTAGTTAGTGCTTGAAAACTTCCCCTGAGATTTTTTATATTATTATTGCACGATTTATATCGCGATACAATTTTTTTTCAAACCCGATAGTTTTTGTTTTCTCGAACTTTCAGTTGGAGATACGACTGTTGCCGAAGCTTGCCGAAGTTCTGTTTATTTTGTAGGAAATATAATATAATTTGACGGCCAAATATATTTTTTTGCGACTTTGCAGCGCAACGTATTGAAATATAATATTATATGCAGGCGGGAACAATGTCTATTTTTTGAGTACGTTACCAAGCATTTTCTTTATTTTATATTTTAAGCTTAGACACAAAAAAACATCTATTGGCTCAATTGTTACGTTATACCTTATCTTTTGATATATTTTTGTTGAGTTTCCACACAAGTTAAAAATATTATTAATTCCCATTCCCATGCAAAACCACATAACCACTTAACGATAAATGGTATTTATCAAATAAATTTTCACACGTTTCCCATGAATATTTAGTATAAAATTGTTATTTTGCGTAAGCAATAGTACAGTTCTTCATTCGTTTTTGTCATAGTTAAAAGTTTTTTTTTTAATTATCTCTACACAATGAGTGAATTTTCGTGTACCAGACGTGACTTAAGTCTGTTATTAATTGAAAGTGATCCAAGTGCTACTGTTTCTTCTATCTCATACTATATACGAAATAATTTCCCAAAATATTCAGATGCAGATATTTTAAAAATTATAGCAAGTATTCAAAAGTCCTTTATAACTCAGTTTCGTCAGCGATATACTAAATCTGGGCGAAAGAAGGAAAAATTTTTAGGTCAAAATAACAATTGGTTGGATGTCATATTCACCGTTAAGCTAGAAGAACCTACATGCGAATCCGAACCTTCTACATCGACAGGTAAAAGAGGAAGACATTCTAAACCATACGAAGACAGTGCAGAAAGTACAAAGAAGCGGAAAAATAAAGAATTGCTTGATATGTGTGGACTTGATTTCATTCTGAATTCAAACGTACAGGGTTTAAGGTCTCGTGGCGAAATAGAAGAAGCATTGATTGTCGAAGTTTTGCGAGCATTGCCGGCAGAAAAAAATAGTGAAATACGTAAAAATCTTCTCAATGAAACGGAAACAGCCTATTCAAAAGACGAAGCTATTAGCATTTTTTTAAAACTGGATTTAACTAGAGCGCAGTATGATAATATGAGGAATTGTCTAATAGCCAAGACTTGTTTATTGTTTCCGTCATACAAATTGATTCGTGAAGCTAAACAAAATTGCTATCCACCAGAATCAAGCATTGAAATCACTAACATTAGAGCAAAAATCAAACTGCAAGATCTTTTAGATCACACCTCAGCCAGACTCTTAAAAATTAATGATGTTTTTAAAACTGGTTCAACCCACTTAATGTTATATTCCAAATGGGGATGTGATGGGTCAAGCGGACAGAGCGAATATAAGCAAGTCCTTTCTGAAGATAGTAAACCTGAAGAGAATGACATCATTTCAGACTCCGATTTATTTATTTCTTCATTAGTGCCCCGGGGCGACTTGTTAATACGAATACGAATGAAGTATTGTGGAATAATCCTGTTCCATCATCAGTGAGATATTGCAGACCAATTTTAATAGAATTTTCAAAAGAAACGCCTGAGAAGATCAAAAAAGTAGTCGATGAAAGTAATGCTCAAATTTTATCCCTTAATCCTTCCCTAATCAATCATAATGGCGAAGGTATTGAAATAAAACATACATTATTTTTAACTATGATTGACGGAAAACTAGCTCAAGTATTGACAGAAACTTCATCAGGTGCTGTATGTACCATTTGCGGTGCTAAACCATCAGAGATGAACAATTTAGAAAAAGTGCAGGATAAACCTGTCGATGAAACTGCCTATCAAAATGGCCTGTCAACTTTGCATTGTTGGATCAGATTTATGGAACTTGTTTTACATTTATCTTACAATCTTGGTTTTGAAAAATGGTCTGCCACAAAAAAAGAAACTAAAGACTTAAAAAAACAAAAGAAGACTTACGTACAGCGAAGGTTTAGAGAAGAGCTTGGATTGAATATTGATAAATCAAAGCAAGTTAGTGGCAACACAAATGACGGAAATACAGCCAGACGATTTTTCAAAATTACTAGTGTTCATAAGAAATCACAGGTATAGATGAGGAATTAATAAAACGGTTTAACGTTATACTTCAGGTCATGTCAAGCGGTAGAGGTATTGATGCCACAAAATTTGGTCAGTATGCTTTCGATACAGCACAATTATATGTTAATAAATATAAATGGTATTATATGCCATCTTCTGTACACAAGGTGTTGATTCATGGTGAGAGTGTTATTCGTCATTTTTCTGTCTTGCCTATTGGGCAACTCTCCGAAGACGCTCAAGAGTCACGAAATAAAGACTATAAACAGTTCAGGCTTCATCATGCAATAAAATTTTCGAGGGCAGCAACCAATGAAGACGTTCTACATTCACTTTTGTATACCTCTGATCCATACATTTCAAGCATAAGAAAACCATACAACAAAAAATATTTGGAGCTTATTGATGAAGCAAAAGAGCTCTTGAGTGACGTTTAAGTCATATTAGAGGTTATTTATATGTATTTAACATAGTTGATGTTTATTATGCCTTTTTGACTTCGAAGAACATAGATCTAAGAATTAAATTGTCTTTTTTTTTGCTTTCTTGTTTTTTTTTTACTATTATAAATAATTTTTTACATACGAAATATACATTATTTTAAAGCACATACATTCAAGATTATCAGGGAAAAAAATCACTTGAATATCTTTATTAACAAATAAGTTATAGATTTTTGATATGATAATGAGTCCAAGTTCCTACTGGTCGGCGCGCCTGAGGGGCCTGTTCACCTGGTTCACCTGGTTCCGTGGGCAATTTTCCGCGCCTAGGCTCTTCTTTTAGGCCCCTTGCACGTGAGGGAGGCGTCGACATTTTTCTGTGTCTCCCCTTTTGCGGGCTGTTTTTCGTTGTCACTCGAGCCAGCCCAACTCGTCGAGGAAGCGGAGCAATGCAGAGGGTGAGCTGCACGCGTCCGTCAGCGTACTTGGAAATCCCAGGTACTCCTCTCTTGTTGATGCAACGCACGGACACTGCAGTATCACGTGCTTTGCTGTTTCTTCTGCCTCCATGCAGCCTCTGCATAGGGGGCTGTCGGTTATGCCTATAATAAATAGATGTTTGTTTAGAGTACAATGCCCTGTTAGTAAGCCTATCATTTTTTTGAGCTTTACCCTTGGAAGTGTGAGTAGTCGGCGTGAGTACCGTGGATTCCACTCTGGGATGGCTTCCCTTGCTTGCCGACATGTTCCTAGGGTGTTCCAGGCTTGTTGTTTTTCATTGTTAGTGTTAGTTTTGATCCAGGAGCGAATTTGGTTGAAGGGGATGGGGGCACGCGGTGATGGTCCTATAGGTACCATGCCCGAGCCCCTCCTGGCCAGTTCGTCCGCTGCATCATTGCCCAGTGAGCCGCTGTGGCCTTTGATCCATTGGATTGTGACCTTGTTGTTATACTTACAGATTTGTTCCAGTGCCTTGTGGCATTCTAGAGTTAGTGCAGAGTCGATCATCGGGTTCCTCAGAGTATGAAGGACTGCTGCGCTGTCGGTTAGGATACGAATAGACATGTCCGTTACCTTTAACCTGTTGATCTTCGCCGCGGCATGGGATATGGCTACACATTCAGCCTGGTAAATGGAGTTTTCCTTACCCAAGCGCCTGAGGGGCATCATATATTGTGCCCTGATCGTGGGATTTCTTCAGAGACCCTAATTGTGGTTCTATGTGAACTACAATTTTCACTCCCAGCTGAGATCGATTTGAGCCTCTCCATTACGAGGTCGCCGAACGACATGTTTTGGTTATTCGAGTAGGAGGCCAAGTCAACCGAGGAGGAATTTCGTGAACTTTTATAGTGTTAGTGTGTAGTAAAATAATGTAAGTCACATCATAAGCAAATAAGTGGATTATCTATTTAAAGTATTACAATTATTAAATTACTGGAAATCTAGTACACATCTAAAGATTTTTTGGAATTATAAATCAATAGATAAATTAAAAACGATAAATTTAAAAAAATTCACGTCTACATGTTTTCATTTTGACCAGGGGTTTTTTCCAACGTTTCCTAGTTATGGTACAAGTAGTAAAACGGGTAATATTGCGAGGGAAGAATATCCCGATAGTCATTGACAACAGGTTCAATTTCCAAACCGAAATATAGGGACTTTGAAATTTTCTGTTGTACAGAAAACACAGCTTTATGTAACTGGCATTATTATTAATAAAATAGTTGTAAGTTTTTTATTATACTTCAATAAACAATTGTAATTTTTTTTTATACCGTTTCACATATCACAGACCTCATATAAGTTAAGACATTTTATTAATTTTACTCTATCCCTAATGTTTCAAGTCGTTAATATTATTGAATCTTCTACAAAGTAGTGGAATATTTTTTAAATTTATTGTCTATCTTACATACTTAACCAAAAGTGTATTGAGCCCACACCCGGGATCGAACTCAGTACCTACAGTTAGAAGATAAGCATGCTGACAACTCGGCTACTACAAGTAATAAATTTTGAATGAATTTAAAAGATGAATAGATTGAAGACATATAAGTATTTAAGCAAGGGTTTATAATGTACATAGATTTAAATGTATAGCTTTCTAAAGAGTGAACAAAAATAATGATCAGCTACTGCATCTCCTTGGTAAGAAGCTTCAACAAGCGAGCGCTAGATGGAGACACGGGTCCGAGAGCTGCTCGCTCGATAGAAAAGCGCATGAATTGAGTCCCAATTGCTCAATTGGGCACTAACAAAACAATCAAGACTATTTGACACCTAGGTTATTTAAATTAATAACACTGGCGTCTGTAGTATCAATCATTGATTCATTAGCACCATTTGCGTTTTACAGTACGATTCCGAGATTTAATTATTACTTCAAAATAAAAAGATAGGACTTTCTTCTGTCATGCGCATCAATTAGTTATGGCAAAAAGTTTAGGTAAATTCTCAAATTTGATACAATGAAACTATTGTTTTGTTAAATCAGCCAGTGACTCACTAGCTATAAAATGTCACATTAAAATATGTTATTGTTATGAGCTAGTAACACAAACCTCAACTTCAGTTAACGTAGAGCTGACCCCGTGACCCTCAATGACGCAATTAGAACTAACCCGGGAATTCAGCAAAACAATTCACAGAAAAACCAGCGTGATAAGCTTATCGGCGACTAATTAAGCCCATGAATGTTATTTCGGTATTCAAAGCGATGACGCAACAGGCTTGCGGTGCAGTAGCTTTGACTTGCACTAATTTACTCCATATATAAGAGAAGTCTCTGCTGGGATCTCATTTTGGCTTTAGTGTTTGAGAAGATAAGTAAAGATGGAAAATAAGCGCTCATTTATTGTGGTCCAATTTATAGATTTACCTTTTGAAGGTATTGCTAACTGCGTAGTCGTCCCAGATTTATGGCTGATAGTACGTAGGCCGATAAGTCAGAGAGTTTTTGTTAGTTACCCTGATAAAGAAGATCCTGAATTTACCAAAGATCGTGTTAAGAGACTAGAAGGATACAATGAGGAGTGGAGGTTCTATAAGGCGGAAATTAAACATGTATCAGGTGAGAATTTAATGAAAGTTATGCTTTGTAACACCTGAGAAAATAGTAAGTAGAAATGTGCTTTTTTCAGATACTTACGAGGATGCAGAGAAGTGGATTGCTATGAGAGATAGCTTTGGGCCTCAGCTAGAAGTATATGGTAAGCAACAATAATATTGTAATTTTGGAGCTTCAATCTTGATAAGTAATCTAATGAATATTTTGTTTATAGGTACGCAGAATTCTAGCAGACGAAACTATCGCTTCAAAATAAAGAAAAGATTGAGGTTAAATCCGTATCAACATTCTCAAATGCCATTGATTTCTGATCAGCTATACTATCAGGGAGAGGAAAACTTTGAAAATGTAGAAAAAAGTGTTTTCTTACCTATAAATCAAGTCGACTTGGTATCTAGTTTTGAAAAAATGGCAGTCAGTTCTGATGATAGACCCAAGAGATGTCACTAGTGTCGTGCTAGATTTACAGAACCTTCCAAACTAACCTTATTAAGTGGTTGTGATAAGTAAATGGTATTATTTTAGAAATTAGGTTAATGTTTAATAGTTAAGATGTATACAAGAGATATATAAAAATAACAAATAAATGAGTCATTCCTCTTTGAGAATTTATTTGACTCATCATGAGTTATGGTCACCTCATTCCTACCATAACTTTAGCTCTAACTATTGCCTAAGATTCCTTAATCATGAAAGCATTATTTAAAATATGTATTTTGCATAAATATTGAGCTAAAAAATATCCGTACTTACAATGACTCAACGTGAGTAATGGTGGCTTTGATGTTATCGCATGGACGGTTTTATCGACAGGACGTCCGTAAAGTAATTACCATTTATGGGTAACTATAACGTTTATTATTTCACGTACACAATGAAGAATATAGAAACAGTATTGTTTTGTTAAATACGTATTGTGGTTTCGTGATATAGTATGACGGTATGAAACCGATTACAGGAAAATCTATTTATAAACTATCAACGATAGCTCATGAAATGTTAGGTGAGGGTTTTCCCTCGTTTACAACATTCATATTTATGACCTAACTTGCATTGTATAATGAAGTAGCATTAGTTTGGAACAGCGCATAAAACGTGTTTGGATTTACGCAGTTACCATGCACGTAAATTTGTTTACGTTGGCAGAAGTCGATAGCCTAGATAACCTCCAGCTGTACCCGCCGATGGCAAAGGTGACTTAACATTATGCTATTATTCAAATACAAGTGTGTGCGTTTCTCTATAAATACACTTATTTTATGTGAGTGACACTGCGCGCGCACCGCGTGCGTGTTCATGTTGTAGGCACATATTCAAATCGTATTTTAATGAACCGTCTAGATGATTCACGTAATGGAAATGTTACTTAGTGCACTATTTCGTCCAGATTCCGCTGATTATTGAAAGACCAAATTGTTGGTTCTCTTGCTGTGGACTTATAACATTTTGAACATTGAAGTGGAACGTTTCTACTTGAAGACTAGTTGACTTAATGTTTCAAATCGTAAATTTGGTTAAACTTTCATATAAACCAAAATATTAAAACCTTTTTTTTTCATCTTTTATTAGTTACAGTGAAGGGAGAGTATATAAATATATAAATATAAATATATAATTTCGTTCATAACGGAATAGTTTATGCTTAGATTATTATAAAGTAGCCTACGTTTCATTTTATGATCCACCTTTTTGCCAAATTTCATTCAAATCCGTTCAGCCGTTCTGGTGTGATTGAGTTACAAACAAACTCATATTTGCAGTTATGATATTAGTAAAGATGTAAAAGTTATTTGCAACGTGCTCAGGAATATTTAGACAGTTGACAAAATAGCTTAATTCACACCATAATGGTTGAATGCCTACGTAATGTTACTAAATTATTAATCTAGGGAAGGACGGAAAATATCGTTAAAGTATCGAGCAAACAACATTTACTGTATTAAAATAGAGTAAGAAAACAGAGCTAAGTTTGTTAATAATAAATATTACTAACAATACAACAATCTCAAACACAAGCGTTATATTTTTTTCCCCCGCGCGGCTATAAATTGAATGCAACATTCGCAGGCAACTTCAGACCAGTCGCATTTAAACACTGACAGTAATACTCCTGTGCTTTTTAAATAAAATTTTGAAAACTTGACACTCATAATCAAGGTAAGAATATATGTGCAAACTTTTATGTTTCTAAAGTCGACTTTTTCCTGTTAACAACTTACTGTTAAATATTTCTTATCTTAACAGAAGCCGGTTTGTTTTTGTTATTGTTAGACTTTTCGAAGAACTTTCGTTATCATGCATAACAACACAGTACTTCTGCTATCGATAACGAATTTACTGTAGTTATAAACTGCTCTCAGGTTCTGAAGATAAACCCTGTCAAGGTATTAACCAATAGTAATTAAATTGTAATTTATTTCAGATGGAAGCTCGTAAAATTACGAAAACAGTTCCTAATGGCAGCATGGTCATGGTCAGGTATCCAGAAAATGAAGATCCTTCAATCACATGGAACGGGTCAGAAGAAATGAAAATCCTGAGAGCCAGTGGCCGCTTCGTCTTGGCAGAATTTTACATAGCGCAGGTAAATATAATTATGTATTATTTGTTTATGTAAATTAATGGATGTTTGAATTTGTGTTTATTACTGATGTTCGAATAAATTTAAATAAATAATTTTTATATTTCAGATACTTACGAAGATGCACAGAAGTGGTTAGATGCGAAAACCAATGGTGGCCCTTCTAACCAGAATAATACTGAAAGAAATGGTAAGTGTTTATGACCTAAGTTTGAATTAGAAATTAAGGTTTAAATTTTCCCCGTAATAATAAAAATTTTAATTTTCAGATTCGCAAATGAAAATGATCAAGAAGTCACCTTAAAACCGGATATTTAGAAAAAAAGAAAAGCTTCGGGAGCTGAGAGTTGTCCTTGAGCGGATCCCGGCGAATAAATTGTTACAGTTAAAATCTAAAGACGGTTCAAAGACAATGACCACCAACCCTACGACCACGAATGCAGAGAGAGAGATGAAGATACCGAAGAAGAAGGCTGTGATGACGAAATGTCAGTGATGCCAACATTTGACATCAGTGGAGACGTTGTAGGATTTTGCGTGAACGACAGCGCTGGTACTAGCGATACATCTTCTGAGCCGGAAGAGTTTCAGCGTGTGCCGAGTTCTGTAGCTGTCTCTGCTGATCTGTTCCAAGTAAGATCAACTCCAGCGCCAGTCTACGAAACAGAAAACAGCCCAGGTCCGTCTCAGAGCTCCAGAATTCCGCAAGTTCCACAATCTAGTAGACAAATGCCCGGGCTTACAGATTTGATGAATGATATGCTGCTTCAGAAACAAATTGAGCTGATGAACGATCCAAGAAATCGCCAGAGATCCCCAATTCTTCTTACGGAACCTCACCAAATGTCTTGTCCTGGGTCTATGGGTCTACTTCATCAGCAACGAATTCCTTATGAAGCATCACCACATCAAATGTCTCGTCCTGGGACGATGGGTCCATTGCCTCAGCGACAAATTCCTTATGAAGCATCACCACATCAAATATCCGGTTTTAGGCCTATGAGTCCATTGCGTCCACAGCCAATTCGTTATGAAACAGCGCCAATTCAAGAAACATGTCAATTTCCTTCTATATGTCTACGGCATCAATCATCGGTCACACATCCTCCCCCGTTCCAGCACAATGTTCATCTTCCACCGCAGCAGAATCAGTTTCATCCGTGTCGGGATGGAAATCACATTCTGGTTCCAGTCTTCAGACCAGCTAATGAATCTGTTCCTGCTCCAGGAATCCCGCATCAGCCACCCGAAAATTTTAAGGAAGAACATGAAGAGGAAGATCAGGAAGATACTGTGATGCAACAGATGCTAAGATATGCCCGTGCCACTGACAGTGAGATGGATTCCATATCTGAGAATCTGAATAATGTATTACAGACCGTACTGGAATTGAGAAGTCGACAGTCTCAAGCACGGAACTTGTATTTTAAATTAAACGATCTACTCAATTCCAGGCGGCGACACTGATCTTCAAGTTCATTAAAATGTTTAATAACTCTTCTTTTTAGTATTAATTTTCTAAGTATTGTATAGCGTCCAAAATTTTTGAATCAGTGGAACTATTGTATATGTATTAAGCCGGGGACTGTACCCGTCATTTTGTGCGTGTGCTGTCTGATCTCAACGAAAACACGGGGATTGTTTCCGATTTTGTACACGTAACCATAAGGCGCCTCGTGATGTTTGAAGAGCCTCATAATTAGGAATTTTTCGTAGAATATTTTAAGCTTTGTTCAGTATCTTTATTGTTAAATTTAATTTGTTAAATAAGTTCTAACGTAAGCTTTAGTCTGTAATTAGTATATCTCTTGTGTTTGAATCTCAGCATTTTTTATTTAAATATATACTGACTATTATAACAAATTTTGAATTGACATTTGTTTGTTATCTATTCTTAGTAATCTCAGCCAATTAGAATTGAAAACGCATTAGTAGGGCATCTGGATCATAAATAAGTATCGCCAAAATTCTTTGGGTTCAAAGGAATTCAAGTTAAATATTAAAATATACATATCAATTAGCGGCTTCCTTTGTTCGGTAGTAAACAAGCAATTAATTAGTGGTTAAACAAACTTACCTGTAAGTGAAGTTTGACCTTAATTATATAAGCATTACATCTGAAAAGATTTATTCACTTGGTAGTTCACTTCTTTATGAACTGGCATCACCACAATTTTTAAAGACATAATCTAGAATTTAAAAAAAAAACAAAGTGATCACTCGATCCCTCCCCGCGCCGCAGTCGATCTTCCCCACGGCCGGTACTGAAACGTCATTATTTTCAGAGCTTGACCATGACCATTTCGCGTGACTTATAGGGTATGATTTTTGTAAAAATAACAGAGTTCTTGGGCAGGGCGGGTACCTAATAAATCTTTTCAGATGTAATGCTTATATAATTAAGGTCAAACTTCACTTACAGGTAAGTTTGTTTAACCACTAATTATACTTCACATTACATCTGAAAAGATTTATTCACTTGGTAGATGTTTAGCGCTACACGCGAAATAGGTAGGTACTTCAAAAATTAAACAATAGGTAAATTAATTTACTTCAATCCAATTGTTTTATTGACTTAAATACAATGGTAATTATATGCATTATATTAATTGTATTTATTGATCATATACGGCTTTTGCAAACTCATTAGTCTCATCTTCAAGGACGGGTTGATTATAAAATTTAGCAAAAACGAATGAATTACCGGACCAACCGGCTGTTCTTTTAATTAGATCGATTGACACGCCTTTTCTTTCGGCAGCCGATGTCAATGCGTGACGCGTACTGTAAGCGGAAAAAATGGTAATATCCACTCCGCTCTCAGAAAGCACGGACTTTATCCATCGACTTATCGTGGAGGCACAGACATTGTGGATCGGCTTTTTTATGGTCAGAAATAATTTGTCGGTTTCTGAATATTGCCTAAATTCACGCGTCATTTCTATGTAAGAGACTAGTGTTTTTGCAGGACATATTGATTCCTTATGTGGAAAAAAGGGAATAATTAGTCTAGGCATTGTTTTGCCAGGCCCTGATGTTTTGATCAAGTCATTGATGACAATTTCAATACGTTCTCGTTCCTCGTGGATCCTTATATTAGACAAACGTATCAGTGACAGCGTCTGGACACGTTGTGCTGTCGACAACGCTAAGAGAGCCGCCAACTTTTTTGTTAGTTTAGATAAGCCTATTGCTTCATTAGGATACCAGTTGCTAACATGTTCAAAGATCAGATTGGGGTCCCATGTTGATTGATATCTGGGCAAACAGGGTTTTGTTTTAAAAACACCCTTTAAAAATCTAGATATTCGATCATCTTCGCTAACTTTTTTACCAAAAATAAGACCCAACGCAGACCGAAACGTATTCAAAGTCGAATAGCTTGCACCATTATTTAATTGTTCTGTGAGACAATTTAATATTATAGAAATATCTTTAACATAAATATCCAAATTATTTTTTAAACAAAACATCCACCACTTTTTATACGCGACATTGTACTGCTTTAATGAACTCTCCGCTAGAGAGGAGATCATAACGTCGATTGTAGAGGCCGAGAGTGATTCTTTGGCGAAGGCGTTCCTGATAATACTGATGCCACCAGGGTAAGACGCTTCCAAAGAGGATGACTCGTCCTGAAAGGAGAGGTGAGTAACTCAGAGCTCGGGCTCAAATATATAAGGTCAGAACGAGATAACTTTAGGTACAGAGGGTACCAGGGTTGACTAGGCCAATATGGTACTACCATGATTCCCGTGGCCTTGTCATTAACTATTTTTCTTAAGCTTTTTAATATAAGTGAAAAAGGTGGGAATGCGTAAAAGAAATTATTGCACCAATTAAGCGTAAATGCGTCAATATTAAATGCCTCAGGGTCTCGTTTCCATGAAATATATAGAGGGACTTTTGCATTTAATCTAGTTGCAAATAAGTCTATATCTGGGTTGCCCAGTTTACGTTTTATTTCGTTAAAGGCTGATTGGGAAAGACTCAACTCAGTATCGATGTTGCTTTTACGCGATTCCTCATCCGCTTCATTGTATTTTGATTTAACATATGAAGCAAATATGTGCAGTTGTCGTTGTTCGCACCACTGCCATATGTCTCGCGTTATATCGTTCAAGTACTCCAGTTGCACTCCCCATATTTATTAATGTATGATAATGCAGTTGTATTATCAATACGTAATAATATTTCCGTATTATTGAGTGTACTTGCAAAGCATTTAAGGGCGTAAAACGCGGCTAAAAGTTCTAAGTTAATATGATTATTTGCTTCGACTGTGTTCCAAAAACCACCAGCTTTTTCATTATTACAAGAAGCTCTCCAACCTGTCAAAGAAGCATCCGAATAAATTTCTACAGTGTAATTTCCTACACGAATAGGGTTTCTGCAGGTCGAAGACCTGATATTATTTAGCCACCAAACAAAATCCTGTTGTAAGTAAGATCTTAATTGTATTATGCTATCGTAGGTAGTTATTGTCGTTATTTTGTAAAGCTAAAAATTTTTCTCTCTCTAAACGCTTCGTATATAACCACCCATACGCCACAGCTGGACAGGCAGAGCATAGAAGTCCCAACAGTTTAGAGAAATCTCTGATAACTATTGATTTTTTATCGCGTATTTTATTTATACGATCTTCGATCTTTATTCGTTTTTGTTGAGGTAGAAATAACGATATGTTTGTCTTTGTTCTGGTTTTAGTTTACTTTTTCTATAGTTTATTATGAAGCCCAATGACTCTAATAAGGTAACGGTTTTTGTGACACAGTCGACACATTCCTCGTATGTACTAGCCAGACAAATTATATCATCTAAATATATGGCCAGAATCAGCCCCTGTGCTCTTAAATATGTAACTATTGGTTTTAAAAGCTTTGTAAATACCAGAGGAGCTAAGGATAACCCAAAAGGAAGGCACTGGAATTCGTAAAATGTGTCAAAATGAAATCGAAGATATTTTTTGCTATTGCTGTTTATAGGCACTAAAAAATAAGCATCTTTTAGATCGATTGTTGCCATAAAACATTTAGGGGTCATTAATTTAGTAACTGTACGAATATCTTCTATTTTAAAATGTATATGAGGAATAAATTCATTTAATTTCTTTAAATTAAGTATGAAACGGTAAGAGCCATCCGGTTTTGGCGTAAGGAATATTTTTGATAGGAACTGTTCCGGATGTGGCTGGCATTCCACAATAGCACCTAGCTCTTTTAATTTATCTATTTCCTTTTTAAGTTGTTTTATTTCACTAGAACTAAATTTATAATTTTTTGGTGCTATCATTTGTACAACAGGGTTCTCAAACGGTATAACATAACCTTTTGATATATAACCTAAAATAACAGGGTCATCAGTGATAGACGCCCACTTATTATAAAAATACTGTAATCTACCTGCATGAGGTAGTACCTCTACGGAGCTTTGGTGCTCTTGTCGCTCGCTTTGGCCGACGCTCGTGGGTGCCGGTCCCGGGTTGGCGGCGGAGCACTGCGGTTCACCTGTGTCTGGAAGCGACTCTTCTGCCCACCCTGTCTGACACGATGTGCTGATGAACGGGGTGGGCCCCTGGGGTTTCCCTGGTTGTATTTTCTGAAAGGAACTGCTGCAGTAGCGTCCCTGCGCTTGATCTGGAGACCCGACCTTTCTGCTGTTTTTGATGCTCTAATTTTTTCTCCTAAATTAGTTCCGAATAAATATGTATCTCTGTTTACGTCTGATATCATATGAAGAAATTTCTTATCTAGAGATGAAGCAACTAATTTTCTTCTGCGTTTTGTATCTTCATAGTGCAAATCCAAAAATATTTGACTAGCTTCGGAAATTTGGCGTAATAAGTCAATCTTATCAATATTCCCTTCGATAATACCTGAAGCAATGTTAGTTAATCGTGAAATACCCAGACCAAGTTGCTTTTGTGATTTTTCTAATGCTTTATCCCTATAGCGAACTTGCTCGTTTAGTACTGGGATTAATTCTGGGTTAATTAAAGGTGCCTTTGCTAGGCGAAAGTTATCTGGTACGAGCGACTTTTGGATTATATTTTGTTTCTGTTCTTTAGTAAGACCTTCTACTAAAATCCGTCCCCAGCGCGTAGCGATATCTTGGGGTATTTTTGGTCCAAAAATTTCCTCCTTGCCTTTGGAGTCTCCCAAGGCGTCTAAAATATCCTGAGGTAAGGAACTAGCTCCTTCGCTTGTGGTAGGCGTCGGTTCGCCTAAATTAGACACGGATCTGCCTTGCTGTGGTTCCCCCACAGGGTTTAATTTACCACCTTGGTCAAGACCTTCGTTTAAAAAACAAGTGGGTACCACGTCTGTTTCGACGGCCGCGCCAGCAGCATTGTCCGCGGAAGCTTCAGAATCATCTAATACCTCATAGTCGATAACGGAAGACGCGGACGGATCTCGCTCATGATAGTATCGGGGGTCTTCATAGTAATATCTCCCAAGGGCATCTGTAATATTACAGAAAATATGCGCTTGATATTTTAAGTCTCTGACCATACGCACGTTATGATGCTGGACTGAGCGGTATCAGCCATGTGCACGACATGGAGTGTAACCGAAAATTGCTAAAAAGGCACTTATTTCAAAGTATTTTTAAAGTCCTAGGACGCACGCTCGTTACGCCGCTGTCGGACTAGTTCGGAGAATCGTTTTTGAATTATATTTTTCTTATAATTTTGGAATAAGAATTAATGATTTATTATATGAGGCACAGTATTAATCTTGTTGGTTAAAAGAAAAAATAACTGACCTTCGCTCGACGACGATGAATCGGAATATCTGGGACGTTTCTCACGTCTCCTTGAGTGTGATTTTTTATCCTTGTGTTTCCTTTTTCCCATATTGGGTACACTTCACTTTATCACTTAAGTAGATGAATATATAAAAAATAACTATTAACAGTAAATTAGTGCACTTATAAGTAATAATTACAGAAATAAATACGGTAGGCTGTAGCGATGCCAACACAAAAAAAGCGAATGACGTTTCAGTACCGGCCGTGGGGAAGATCGACTGCGGCGCGGGGAGGGATCGAGTGATCACTTTGTTTTTTTTTTTAAATTCTAGATTATGTCTTTAAAAATTGTGGTGATGCCAGTTCATAAAGAAGTGAACTACCAAGTGAATAAATCTTTTCAGATGTAATGTGAAGTATAATAACTATTGATGACAATATTTGATAATATGAATCATAAATGGTTTTACGCAGAAATGTGTGTTATTAGTTTGGTTGCTATTTTCTCGAATGGCATAAGTATAAACATAACTAAGGTCGACGATACGGAATTTAATAAACAATATACACTGAACTACTCGTAGTCGTTATCTCATTAACTTGAAAAATAATGCAAGAAGCTATTAGGTAGCCATCCCCTCCACCTACTTCCAACAATTATTATTGTCTATTTATCGCCAGTATACGTTACGCGCGCAAACGCAGTAAACACATTTTTGGTGTATTCGATTTTTGGTATCTGCTATATTTTAATTTCGAGAAGAAAATACCAGCACTAAAGTAAGTTTTACAATTATTATTTTAAAAAAGATTGTTGTCATAAGGGTACCAAAATTATTTTTTGAAGTGAAACTTCTTTATCGGCGTATGAGAGAAACTTTATAGCAGTGTAAAAAAAAATCGTCACGTTTTCTGTAACGCTCCGAAGATTTCCGAAGATTTCTAAAGATTTCAGTCCGTTAAGCAGCGCTTCTTGCGAGTGAGAGGTACATTCTCTGTCTTTGTCTTACCAACTGACAAGCGAGGCGGCGTCGGTAAAATTAAAAATTTATAAACTGCGATTTTTGAATAATTTTTTTTTTTATAATTAATTTTATTCATACCCGGTGTATTTATAAACCTAGTAGCCACCTGAATTAAAAAATTACCATATTTTTATTATTTACTATTATTTAATTGCAAAAAACCGAAATTTAGTTTTAATTTATAACAATTACAAAAAAAAAATTAAGCTTAGCTGAACTTTTCCATAATAATACTAAGTAAAAGCTACAATTAAAAAAAAAATTATTAAAATGTTTAATTTTCCCAGAGATAGAGCTATTTGTTTATTAGCGCGCGCGCAAAACTATGGAATTTTTTATTAAAAAATTAATATCTCGTAAACTATTGGTCCTAGAGTAATGCGGTTATTTTCATTTTGTTCATTATTTATTTATCTACATTTCATACGCAGCATGTCTCGATTCATTTTTAATAGTTTACGAGATATTTTAATGTAAAACTATACTTGCAAAATGGTAATTTTTTAAACAATTCAATTTTCACAATATTTTTTGTACAAATGATCTACATATTTTTCTGAGTATTTAAAAAAAAAATTTTTCAATTTGGGCCATTTACAATAAAAGTCTTAAACAAACGGCCTAATATTTCCCAGCCGACTGGACTACTACGACTGTTTATAAAATGAAATAGTTATGTAAAAAATAATATTTTAATAATAAAGTGATCGGTAAAATAAAAGGACTTATAGTTTCAGTGGATTTCTAACAAAAGTGAGCGATATTTTTTTTTTTTGCTTAAATTGTATATAATTTTGCTTCATCTAACCAATTTCTGATAATTTAAAAATAGTTGATTATTTTTAGAAAAATGATGTTGTCATAAAGAAGTTTCACTTCTTCCCTGTGTACATTAATACCCAGATGACGAAAATCCTAATGTTACAAGACATCGGGTTAAGTTACAAGAAAAAACAAAAAGTTATTGGAGATTGTATGCTGCTGAAGTAAAATATGAATCAAGTAAGTTCAATTCAATTGAGTCAGCAGACGTATTTTGAGTTTTGAAGTATTAGAAATTAATATTCTATTAATTTTTTCAGATTATTTCGACGTTGCACAGCAATTTATATATACAATGAAAAATTATTCAGAGAACAAGGAAATTCGAGCATAAATGGTAAGAACGCAAGCTTATAACTATTTTCAAATAACAGTAGTCCAATATTAATCATAGTCATATTGTACTAACCACAAATTGCTATGCACGTCATTGTCGTTTTGATAACAATATTGTACAGAGAATATATTTTAAATAATATACATTTTGTAGATACTCTAGGTAATTTCTGTTGGCGTACGTAACTCAAAAGTAATAACTCGCTAAACAAACAGCGACATAAAATTATAATTATGGGCAATATGTTTTTAAATAAGGGCATAAAATTTTAATTATAAGCAATGTGGTTTTGTGGTTTTATATGAAATTTACTGGTGTAAAAAGGCACGCATGAATATATCACAATGTATGACGTGTACTGTCAGCGCCATCGTTTGGCTCGGGAACAAATATACTTAACTTACTCATGTATCCCCACTTCTGGAGTACTATTTAAACCTCACGCAGACAGATTTGAGTATAGTTTTTGGGCGGCCGCTGTCTAGTAGACTCACCGAAAATATAATTGAAATAATAAATTTCAATTTTTATAAAAGGTACATTTAATTTTTTTAAGTTTGCTCTAAGTTTTTAGTGAAATTTACTTTATTTTGAATTAATATATTTATTGCGAGATTCAATCGCTTTACGGATGATAGGGGTAGTTTTATTTTAAATAATATTTGTATTTTTTATATGTAACAAATAAAATTTTTTTTAGAGATGTCAGTGATACCGTAATAAAATGTGTTAATTTTTTTTTTACTTAATTGAAAGCCCGATAATTGTTATTTTGCAAGAATAAATAGATAATAATAATTAATAACCCTAATATATGTTTGTTTATTTGCTTCAGATGCCTAAACTGAACAGAACAGCAAATAAACGCTCAGTGGATGAGGTATGTCAAACAAACGGGCCTTCACCCAAAAAACAACGGCGAACAGAAGAAAGAAATGATGGAAGCCAGCAGCCAAAAAATGTGGCAGACAGGCTGCAAAATACACAAACTTTTGAGATGCCATTTGAAATAAGACAATCATATAATGACTTCGTAGAAAAATTAAACACGACGATATACTGGAGCAATCTTTTAAACGATGAGCCGAGGCGTATTTTAATAGTATTCAGTTATATCAAATGTTAAGTGATACAATAGAAAGAAGAAACTCAATGGAAAATTCATCAAGATCTTTGTCAAGGGACGTAGAATACGTCTCAAGGGTCGATGAAATCACCACAAAAAAAGAAGAAGATGGTGCTGATGATAAAAATTAAAGTGCTTTAAAAACAGTGTTAAAGATGAAAAAAAAAACCAAAGCTAGTGTCATAAATGACTTTAATTATAGTCTGAAATAAATTGCAAAATATTTTTCAGTGCATACAATAACTTGTTATATCGTGTATGTTTAAATTGTTTAAACTTTTAGTCGTAATTAAGTTTCTAGGGTAAGTTACTTTAGTTTCAATCTTATATCTAATTTTGTTAGCTCGAATTATAGCTTTTAAGTTAAAATCACTGCTAGTTACAAATAAAGCTGTGATACTAAGAATAATTTCTTGTATTTGTAAGCGTTGCATTTATTGTAAACTTAAAATTAATTGAAACACAACCCTGTAAATATTGAGAACAATATAAACGGTGTTGAAAAGTATTAGTTTTATCGAAAAATTAGTACTTTTATATCCCGTTTCTATTGTTCCAATACTTTTTTTGTAAACAGGGAAGTATTGTGTTCGAACAAAGATCTCTACTGACTAAATCTAAAGCCTTAATTTAATAAAATTCAAATAAACTGTTTTAATTCATAGATAATTTGTATATTTCGACATTGAAAACATTCCTGTACATGGTCGATCTCCTACATCAAGGTTCGAAGCAACTTATCACCTACAATTTTACCCATTCCCTTCATAAATAGAAGGATTGCCAGGATGATGGTTATGAAATTAATTTATGTGATTCCTAACTTTGACGGGAATTCGAGAAGGATTAATTTATTCGTTTCTACAATAGTTTGATGCATAAAAATAATCCGACGTCGGCCCTAGCAGAGGACCAGTGAATAGTTAAGCGCGCAGTTTTATCATTACTGCGCGGGATTCTTAAGAAATTAAACGAACTTTACCAACATTACATCTAGTTGCTTCAACACCTTGAATATAATCAGCATCATTTTTAATTAGGATATTTATTTTAATTGTGTACGCAAACGCCATTTTACTTTTACTGCAGATACTTTTTCCATAATTGGCAAATAAACAAATAATAAATAAATAAAATAACTTATAATAAAGTGCGCAGTTTCACTTTATTTGTGCAAATAGCGAATTTGCTATCGAATTGATTTAATTTTTTATTTTTAACGCTAATCAAATTAAAATGGAAGACGTAAACATCATTCCAACGGTAATGATAAAAAGTATTCATTTTTTTTAATTATTCCAACGACTATAAAACAATTAATTTATTCATTAAAAAAGGTGAATATGTTTTGTCAATGTACGCAAATCAAGCTGAAGGCGAATGTAATGCTAATAAGACGAGTATAATATGTACATAATTACATAGATTATCAGGCAAAGCCGCCGCCTTAGTGAGCGAGCGAGAGGATTGTCGAACCTGGTACGAATTAAAACACTTTGGGGATCCCAGATCGGACGAATGTAATGAAATTGGATACATTAGAGGTAAGGCCGAAAGAAACTCCGTTCCAAACTTTATTTTGCGATACCCGACAGGGTTCATAGTGTTTTAATACAGTGACTTTAAGTAGTTAGAACTGATGTACATTATGAAATGCATTAAATGAATTGAATTGAATTGAATTGAACTCGACTCTTTTCAAAGTGTGTTAGCAAATTTCAACCGACATGCATATCAACAAGGAAGTAATCGAGATGTTGCCGCCTTCGTGTCATTTTGCTTGTCGTGTCAGGACCATGACGCAGCGAAACAATCTGAGGAACCAGATGAAAATGAGGTGCAAAATCCCCTCATATATACTGGAGGCCTGGGACAAAGTAATTTAATTTATAATTTAACCATTCATCATTTGGCTACGGAAGGTCGAAGACAGGCGAAGAGGGAATGCTCTCGGTTAGTTAAATCACAGATTAATAAATAGTTACTACGTGGTTAAATTAATAATTGCGGGAATATTTTCTTTGTTGATTTTTATATTTTCTATCTGGGGAATTGTAATATTGAATCAATATTAAAAAGTTAAAGGGTTGGATGAACCCCCTTATTATCCCTCCACTTGGATTCTGAAATTAACTCCCAAATTGTCAACCCCTCTTGTGTTAAACAAATTCCCTTTTGAAAGTATAGGAACACCTCGATCCCTTTTAGAAGTGGGGCGGTATTTGTGTCTTTTTTACAAACAATTTAGAATTAGATTGTATTGTTGCCCTCTCCTTAAAGTTAAATTATCTGATAACACGTTAATTGACCTCTCCCTAGATGACCGTCAAAAAGTGTGGAGAGAGAAATTAACCTTGTCAGGACCCTATTGTCAAAGGTGGGGAAATATATCTACATCCGAAGACATAGATCCAAATCTTGTCCTGTGTCAGGAGGGCCTGACACAGGACAAGATTTGGCAAAACAAAATATCAAACCTATGCAAGGTAGGATGTCTTCACTGTCACTCCCCTTGTCACCCTCATTATGCCTCTTACTTTTCCTTGGGTTGGTAAGATGTGGAGGAAGTGTGCAGACTTTTGCTCATATTCCTGTGGACATCACACTGTGGAAAGACGCCTCAGCAATGGGATTGAAGCCCTATCAAAAGTGGGAGGTATTCCAACAGAAAGCTGCCGTCACCCTGGATCATCATCTCAAAATCAAAGAAACAAAACCAAGATTATCACGTTTTAAACTTAATGAGACAATGTGCCTCAATCTGGTGGAGGACTTATTAAGATCCCAGATTTTTAAAACGAAATTATTATTGGCCAGATATGAAAGAAACCGTTAGTGCAATAATAAATTCATGCTAAATATGTAAAAAAACTAAACATGAGAGAAACCCTTTAAAACCTTTAATAGAGTTAACACAAACCTAAAATAGACCTTTTGAAGAAATATTTATGGATTTAATTAAAATCGATAACCTAACTTATCTTACTTTGGTTGACGCATTTAATAAATTTGGACAAGCATTTATAATTCCTAATAGATCTACACCGAAAGTCAGTAAAGCCTTATCCTTATTAAAACATTTTTCTTATTTCGGAATTCCTTTAAAAATAAGTTGTGATTCAGGATCGGAATTTAATAATCATTCATTAAAAGAAATGCTACTATTTTATAAAATAGATTTACACATAAGAACTCCCAACAATCTGAATTCTATGGATGGCTTAAAAATCCTCAAACAGAAGAAGCTAAGCAACGAAACGACAAAGAGATCCAGATAGCAAAATATCAATATGAAAATAAGAAGTACTAGTTGGTTATAATGTGTTCACGGGAGCGCCACTATGGAACAGAACGGTGCGATTCATCTCAAAAATGGTTTGGACGAAAGTTGTGTTACTGAAACCGATTTAACGGTTTTATATTTTCAGAGGATATAGTAATCCAATGTGATATCAAAAAATCAAAATAATTCGTAACAGGTACAAAAACTTGCACGTCACTCCCCCCTTAAACATAGTCCAATTTTGATAATTCTTTTATATGTTGTTAATATATTGGATAAGTAGGGCCGTACGTTTTTATTTGAAAGAAATATTGCTTATAACAAAAGTTATTAGCACCCAATATCCATTTTTTTACTAAAAAACTTCCTCAAACGTTTTAATTTATTTAAGTTAAACTTAACCGAATTACTAAAATAAGAAACCGTATAAGTTGAAAATATGTAAATAGTGTATACAGTCCTAGATTAAGGTGTACTGAATTGAATGACACCAAAATTGCCTCATTTTGTAAAGATTTTGGGGGGGTGGAAACGTTTTCGCCCGAAACAATATTTCAGAAGGAAAAAGTAGGCAACCACCTCTAGAATTACAACTCTCTCTAACGCATGACACGGGTCGGAAGCAGAGCAGCGTGAAACCGATAGAATTTTTGCAAATACCTACTCGCGATGCGTATCGGCACTACACAATCCTCTTACTCGTAACGATAAAGATAACGGGTCAAGAATACCCTGTTTATGTAGAACAATTAAAATCATTGAACAACAGGTGGCTATTTAATTTATATTAATGGTCGGATAGTTTAAATAACTTTTACATAAATCAGTATTTAGATTGACACTTGTAGAGTCAATGACTGTACAAATTTTGCGTGGGCAGAAAACGGATGTCCTTTAGTTACCAGTACCTAAAGTTCTTATCAATGAAAACTGAGGGAAACCAACTCGTAACTATGATTCAGAATGAGTACTCCTGATTGCGAAACAATATGAATATTGTGATTGCTAATTGCTCTCGACAAAAATGCAGAGTCATAACTATTTTACCAATAAATCAGGACGTATGTTAAGATAAACAAGTTTTATAGTTTTGTTACTGATGATCCGAGTAGAGGGTTCAACTTTGAATAGACACAAGATTATCACTAAATAAATGTATTAGGCATTTTTTAAATAATTCACGCGTAGGAAGTATCATCCTGTGGGAGGTAACATCCCGTGATTCAAAAGGATATAAGCGAGAGCTGATAAATACTTGTCTATTGTCATCCCCGACACTTCAGTACGTACAGTCGCATTGTTCGAATATTTAAAATAAATATAAAATGAATAATGTCTTCTCAAAAATTAACTACACTGACTGAAGAAGAATTTAGAAGAAAAAGATGTCAAGCTGGTTATTTAAACACAATACGATTGGAAAATTACCTCACGTCACAGCCGCAGATTGGATCGTTTGAGCATTTCTCGAAGCAAAAAAAAATAAATGAAAAATCGATATCCTGACATCACTTGCTGGGACGCCTCACGTGTGAAGATACTCGTAACTCCAAAAAAACGGTGACACTGACTACATTCACGCTAATTCCGTGGACCATTACGAAACATCGAGGAAGTTTATAATAGCAACACAGGGACCTCTAAAAAAACAATTGATCAGTTTTGGCAAATGGCATGGGAGCAAATCTCCCGTATAATTATCATGCTGACAAAATTCCAAGTGACGGAGTAGAAAAATGTGCTCAATACTGGAACACGGACAACCAAAAAGAAAAATTTCAAGCAGGTGAGCTGTCAATCAAAATAGTTCATGTAATACAAAATTCAAGGTGAGTACATCGCAACGATCTTTGAAGTTTCTAATTGCACCACCAAGGAAAACAGGCTGATTATGCATTACCAGTACTTAGACTGGCCAGACTATGAAGTACCTCCTAATTGCAAATCATTGATACAGCTCATTATAGATATGACTGACGAACGTCAGAAGATTCTAAAAAAAGCAACAAATGCACCCACTGGACCTGTTATTGATCACTGTAGCGAAGGGATTCCAAGAACAGGAATGTTTTGTGCTATTAACTTATTTATCAAGGAGAGCTTTCGAAGTAGAAATTTGGAAACCAAAGGTTTCTTTTTTTTAAATTTTTGATTAGGTACACACATAAGCATTACTTATTATTTTTATCTGTATTAATTATTATTAATATTAATTTAGATTTGATACGTTAGTCAAATTATTTATTCAAATTTTCCCGCTAAATTTCAATAATTGTTTCGAATAAATTTTATATGCGCAGTACGTGTTCTACGTGCGCAATACATTTAATGGATTCAATTTCAACTAATTGGTGATAAAAATATTCATATTTTAATAGCGTTTTGAATAATGAACTAAATTAATGATTAAACAGTCAAAATAAAGAGAAATAGAAGTCCTGGCTTCTAAATATTTTGATCTTTTGAATTTTAATCATATTGAAACCTCAAATTTTAACAGGAAGCAGTTATCTTTCATGCAACTGACACTCTGGCCTTATCTGTTTGTGATATCACTGTCAAAAGTCCATTTAATAAACAGCAAAGTCTTTATTTAAATATCAGTTCAATTTCAAATATTTTAAGGAAAATAAAATAGTTTCAAATGACAGATCAAATTTTTAAAAATGACAGTTCAAAATTGTTTAAATTTCATTTTAAAAAACGACCGCGACGGTTAAAATCATAAGAATGTCACACGCCAAGAATTTAACGACATTCCTGGACTATTTTAAGACTACGCTTCAACAGATTACCAGGAAAACCAATTACTGGAAATCCAACACTTCGCAAGTACGTGACGAGGATTAATTAACACATTTACGCAGAGCTTAAGGCATACATTTAAATTTCTGTGCGTAGGTGTGTCTGCGTATCGGTTATTGATTGCGGGAGTTTTCCAAATTTTCCTCGCCATTGTTCTGTTACTCTGACACCGGATACGCAGGACATGACCCGAAATTACATAATCCATTAACCAATAACAATTGTAACAATTCAATTGATAATAATTGGACTTGACCTTAACTGAGTTTGTCTACGTCAATCACAGAGTAGTTGTTCCGTTTATATACGCACGGGCGATACTAAAGCGCTTCAGTATTCGCGCGCAAGTAAACAGTGAAAATTTGTTAAGGCATAATAAATCATTTTAAAGAAAACGGAGACATTATTTAATATTTTGCTACTACCAAGTTCTAGATTATTGTACAGTAAAACACTCTTTTGACTATAGTATGAGTAGATGGTTCTAAATAAGTGCTTCCATCTAGATAAATTGTAACTAAGAAATTTCGCAATGGGTTCATTGAATCAAGAGTCTGTCGAGCTTACTTTCCCAAGAACAGCATCGAAAACAATGCTGTCAATCAGGAATGCGGTGGAGCAGATAAATGCGCAAAATTATAAAGAAAATGAGGAATTGAACAAGGAAGAAAAGAGCTTGAAGATAATTTCTCTTGATGAATTGTCTTCACACTGCACCATCGATGACTGCTGGATCGTGATCAATGATTATTTCTACGACGTGACCAAGTACTTGACGAAACACCCTGCAGGCTATGAAATTCTTCTAGACGAAGGAGGAAGAGACGCCACTAGTTTCTTCCTTGAAGCAGGACACTCAAAATCAGCAGCTGAAATCCTCGAGAAATATCTTATTGGTGAGCTTCCGGTTAACGAACGTCTCTACCGAACGGTAAATGGTCTCAAAATTCAGATGTAGCTCCTCTTTACAAACTTTATTGTTCAATGCTTTTGAAAAGACTTAGAGTTAAATTTTGGTTGTGTATAATTTTAGTTAGTAACTTATTGTAGTTATAAGTATAAGTATTTTAATTGTTAAGTATTTAATAAACATTAGAAATTACTAATCAATTTTTATTCGAACAAAACAACGCCATCTATCGAAAGCGTCTTAGAACAATTGGCGCGAAAAGCCCCGTGTCTCTAAATTGGGGCGTTACTTAAAGTATTTCTAACCAATTGGGCAGTGTTATCGTAATTGATGACCAATTATTGAGGTCAAGTGAATATTTATGATAAAAATAGCTGACTTATGAATTTAATTAGTGTCTCAATTGATAATTAACAGTGATTTTTTGATTATCTATGTGCTAATTAATGTAAATTGTTTAAGCTTTTTGAATACTGAACTGAAATACTGAACAAAATATAGTTTGTAAGTCTCTAGGTACATAGATAATAAATAAATAAATAGATAATTAATTTACATTAATTAGCACATAGATAATTCTTCTTTGTTTTATACAAACCGTCAGTTCTATTGACATTGTAGTCCATTATGAGCTTTATTTGACTCACAATAGATTCATGCATGCGGTCAAAATATAAAAGCTTAAATAATTAAAGTGTTAACTTTCGAGTTCGAGAATTTTCCTTGTATAACACAATTAGCAAAAACCGGGAAAGTCTCAGTGCCCGAAATTGTAATGCAAGTACAGAAACAAAGACGTCCAAGTGTTTTCGCTGTAGAACAATATTTTTTTATTTACACTGAGCTATATGAGTTTTTGCGGCTGTTTGACGTGTATCCAGAGGTGAAACAACTTTTTTATGAGCCTTGACTGATGTATTTTGCACATTTGCACTAATTATGAGCCAATATTTTACATAAAAGTAATATCATAATCGTTATTAAAATGTAATCGTTACTGATTAAAATTATTAAAGGAATTGTCATTGTAATTTTCTCAAAATAAATAATGTGCATACCCCTCGTTTTATTTTAAACTATCAGCTTGGCAACCAAATACTCATATTGTATTGTCATTCTTATACAAAAAGTAGGTTAAAGATGGGAACTTTTCATTGTTAAGCCGATCTCACTAGAAGATAAGGGTCGTATAAAAAGGAAATTATGCAACAGTTTTCAGTACTTCAGTCTTATCTTCCAAAAGTTTAAGACCAATAACTTTCTTCTAAAAAGTGGATCCTATTACTATTGCAAATATTTTTGGAAGTGTCGTCAACTGGCACTAACATATTCCATGAAATTGCTGGTGAAGGCTCTATTATACTTTTGGAACGAGTAAGTCAGTTTATAATGCTCTCAAACAGGTTTCTTCTGCAAGAAAGAAACTACAGTGGACAGCAATGTGTTCATATCGTCGCCTACCTCCATACGTGGCAACTTGCAATAGATCTGATGGAAAAAATTTTGAGTTTGGAAGCTAATATCAATGCCAAGAATCGAACTGATGATTCGGTTCTTCACCAGGCTGTTTGTAGTGAAAACTACGAACTTGTTATATGGATGTGTGAGCACCCCGCGATCGACTTGGATGCTGTTGATTGCAATAGCGTATAAAAAAATGAAAAGAGTCGTTAGAAGCTTTGGGGCCAATACTACAATTTCTAAAGTGTATTGTAGTGATGATTGTGATTAGGTATTGTACCTTTTGCGTCAATTATAGGTTTAAGTGTTTGGTGACTGTAAAGAAGAAATTAGTTGTAAGTATATTTTGTATGCTCTTAAGTCTTCCATATTTCAATAATAAAGTTATTACTTTAACTAAGACTTAATTTTATTCCCAAAAGCCTATTCAATAGTTTGGGTCTTTGAAAAAAAAAACTGGGTTATTAGATCCTTAATTTTATTAGACTGTAAGTACTATTCGATCTAACAGTGAAGTGTTCTTAGAACTACGTTCACATTTTACGAGCAAAGACGCATACGTTATGAATCTCCAAATTAAAGAAATTTAGTTAATAAGGAAAATAATGTTTTGTTTATTTCAAGGTTAAATTTTGGTGAAACGCTTTTCGTACCTGATATATACTTAGATTATTTAAGGTATATTAGTAAAAGGATTCAATAATAGATTCAAATTGATTCATGAGTAATAAAACGGTGCAATCCAGACCGTCAGATACGCCAATATCACCCCGCGCGGAACATGTGAAATGTCACCCAAAGCCACTTTTCAGATCGGGGATGAGGATAATTTTAGAATAATAGATGAGATCCACGAAACTCATAGACCTGTTCATGATTCGGAATCAAGCAGGAGTAAAGTTTACATTGAAGAATCGTAGCAGAATAGATATAAGTATGTTATCATATTATGAGTTCGGCGAAAAATTGTCTTCTGGCGTTATTGCTGACATAGGCAGGTTTTTACGGACGAGGGTTTAAATATATGCATTTACGTTGACAAGAACGCGCCTGGCCTGGATCTTTCTTTGGATTAAGACGGCGTTGTTGCTATAGTTAGATACGCTTTAAAGCTTTTGGAATGGTAAATATATGAAAATGCCAAGTAAAAGATCTATAAGAAATGCCATGAGCAGCGTTCTAGTAGTTTTAGATTTCTCATTTAATAAACATTGATTGGGAGTATTTGTAAGGGGTATTTTTTGTATTTAATGTAGTATAAAGCCCCCTATATGCGCCTGCATCGTGCCAATTGCCTGTATTTTCTCGCCAATGATTTTATGATGTTTGACATTCCGTTTTCCATGCGTTAGGAAGTTAAATTTGGCGTCGACAATCGATATCTGATTTTTCCAAAGCACAGCAAGGTGTTGCTCGTTTTTCTTGATGAGACTGACAACCTGCTTATATTTTTCTGCAAAAAGCTGGTCTAAAACATCAAAAAGGCTATAGGCAAGATAGCCTAAACTATTGATCAGACCGCGCTTGTGTCTTTAGCGTGAGAAGGGTTTTCCAAAACTAAAATAAAATTTATAACTGTTTTTAAAACTTTAGTGGAAAGCCAACTTATGAGTCTAATCCATTCAACGCTGAGAAAAAAGAAGCTGGTAGAGAGTGGATAAAAGGCTTCCTAAAACGACATCCAGAACTTTCAGTGAGAAAGCCTGAAAATACTTCTGCTGCCAGAGCATCTGGTTTTAAAAGTTGCAGTCGAAAAATTCTTCAATTTTCTTCGGCAACGTGTACGATGAGCACCAACTAACTCCTGACCGTATATATAACTGTGACGAAACAGGAGTTTCTGTTATGCCAAAGACAACTTCAAAAATAATCGCGAAAAGAAGACGGAAGCAGGTTGGGTTCATAGTTGCAGCAGATCGAGGACAGACAATAACGATCGAGATATGCTTCAGTGCAGCTGGAAACTACATGCCACCTATGCTTATCTTTCCAAGAAATATGATGAATCCAGAGCTGATGGCAAATTCACAAGCTGGTGCTTGGGGCACATGTAGTGATTCGGGCTGGATTACTTCCGAGCTGTTCCTCCAATGGTTTAAGAGATTTGTGATTTTTAGTGGAGCATCTAAAGAGAGACCCGTGCTTCTTTTACTAGATGGGCACATCATCCACACTCAGAATATTGACCTGATCAATGAAGCCCGAGCTCATGGTGTTATAATCTTGTGTTTTCCTCCACATAAGACATACCGTTTACAAGTGGCGGATGTTGCGTTCTTGCGACCATCAAGCGTTTATTATGAACAAGCCGTTAAAGCCTGACAGCGTACTAACCCTGGACTAGTCGTTGCTACCCGCAAAGTTGCTGAAATATTGGAAATGCTTTTTTGCAAGCAGCTACTATGTCTAAAACAGTTAATGGATTTCGTAAATGTGAAATTTGGCCCTTTAATTCAAATGTGTTATCCGAAACAGATTTTGCCCCTTCTTTGACAACCGAGATCCAGTTAAATGACGGTCAAACTTCCACAAACTGAGAAGTATTTCAAGATATAAGCAATAATACTACTGCCCATACTTCAGACACAGTAGCTGCACAAAAAGCTGATAATAATCCGACTTTTAGCAGAGACGTTGTTGATGACTCTATGCCAGGGTGTTCCCATTGGAGTCCCAGTCCCAGGCTAGTTAATCAGGAATCAGCACCGTATCAAACTAAAGACCAACCAGAAACAACGCAAGCAGAAGAAAATCAATCCAACCAGCAGACGTACTTACTAGATCCAGCTGAAGTCCCTGTTTGCCAGGAACCAGAGGCATCACAACCAGCTAATGTGCCCAAATGCGATAAAAGCGACAGTAGCTTTGTTTTGACTTCTCCAAAACAATTTTTTCCACTTTCACTTACTAAAAAATCCTCTCGTGTTGCTAAAAAGCGTGGAAAAACAGCAATTATCACGTCATCTGCATACAAACAAGCATTAGAAGTCACCGCCCAGAAAAAAAAAATGCTGTACAGAAAAACTAGAGAAAAAAGAAGCTAAAAAGAGAAAGATAAATTAAAAAAACAAAAGAAGAATAGGTACTACAAAAGTTCAAAATAAAAAATCAAAGAAGAATAGCGAAAACAGCAAAACGACGAAGAGTCTCATCATCTGAAGATGAAAGTGGAGAAGAAGAGCACACTTTTATTCTCTTAGTTTGAAAACATAAGTCATAGAAACTGTCGAATGCCTTGTTTGTATCGGTTTCACCGTAAACTGCCGACCATGATAGGCTTGCAAGACATTGATTAATTTTTCTAATGTTTACTTCACTAAAATCTTTTTTAAGTATAAAATAATATTTAATTTTATTTTTTATTTTATTTCCAAGGTTTAAGCCATTTCGTGATCAGATAGGCGAATCATTGATTCATGCACCAATTGCGTTCTACAGTATGATTCCGTGAATTATATTACGCCATAATTAAATTTTTAACAAAAAATACAACCGACTTCTATTTTTTTAAGGAGTTTCTTCCATATCTCCAAAGTTCTTCATCATATTTTCACGAAATTAAAATGGGACCAACTTGGTAGTAAAGGCTTTCAAACAAAAAAAGAATCATCAAAATCGGTTTACAATTGGCGAAGATATCGCGTAACAAACATACATAACAAAAAAACATACAGTCGAATTGATAACCTCCTCCTTTTTTGAAGTCGAATAAAAATGAAAATAGCGGACATTTTTCTATCATGCGCGTCGATTAGTTATGGCAAAAAGTTTAAGTAAATTCTAAAATTTGACACAATGGAATTATTGTTCGGTTAATTTAACCAGTGACTAACTAGCTATAAAAGGGCTCATAAAAATATGTTATTGTTACGACACAGAATACAGTAAGAGTAAATAGAACGGAATCTCCTAAGGTACGCGCAATATGCGTCCCCGTTCCCCGCACCCGCACCTCTCCCCCTGTTCTTGACGGCCAACGTGAGTCATCGAGGCGAAAACGGGGGAGAGGTGCGGGAACGGGGAACGGGGACGCATATTGCGCGTACCTTAGGAGATTCCGGCCTGTGGTTACGAGCTAGTTAAGTGACCTTCAAGTTTAGTTATCGTAGAGTTCACCCCGTGACCCTCAATGACGTAATTAGAACTAACCCGGGAATTCAGCAAAACAATTCACAGAGAATCCAGCGTGATAAGCTTATCGGCGACTAGTTAAGCACATTAATGTTATGTTGGTATTTAAAACGATGACGCAACAGGTTTGCATAGCAGCAGCTTTGACTTGCACTAATTTACTCCATATATAAGAGAAGCCTCTGTTAGGATCACATTTTGGCTTTAGTGTTTGAGAAGATAAGTAGAGAAGATGGAAAATAACCGCTCATTTATTGTGGTCCAATTCTTAGATTTACCTTTTGAAGGTATTGATAACTAGGAGGGCTCGCCAAGTCGAAATTTACAGAACAGTTCACAAAAAACTCGCATAATAATTCACTTGTCCCAAATCCATTGGCGTATTTCTTTTGAATGCAAGAATATTAGAATTTATGATAAGCGTTCTAAAATCTGTCCCCAAAGTTGTTACTGAAAGACCTTAGCGCCAGCGACATAAGGCGCACATTAGTCTGTATAACGCGACTAAAATTTTGGCACATCTTGGACTGGATACCTAACGTCTGGATGCAAATTTTCTAGCAGTCAAGGCTGACTCACTCGGGGCACCAAATAACTGGGCCTTATAGGATATTTTTTGTAATAAAATTGTTGGATTGCGACGGAATGTGTGCGCTCATTTTTAGAATTAATTATGTAACTCAAAGCAACATTTTCCTGGTTCTTTCTTCCTGTATGATTTGCGACAACAACATATGCTAGGGTGTTCGATGAACGCCAATAATGATCCCCGTATTAATCCCGCGCAAAAGTAATCACCGGGCAGGTTAGATTGTTAATTTCTACCACTTTCTAGTCTATCTAGTAAAGAGATCGAAATCCGAAATAAAAGCTAAACATAAACATCTGCTGTAATGCTTAGTAATTGTTAGGCCAGGTGGCATTGGTACGTATGCAATTTTCAAGATAATCAGACGTCTGAAAATGAGCGAAAATTACACTCAAAGATTCTGTTATAGACATACATACAAGTCCAGCCAAAAGCATGTCAAAAAATGGGGACTGACGGGAAAGTCCTAGTTATCAAAGAAACCATAAGCACTGTTACGTAACTATAGATGCAAAAAGCGACGTCTTTGGATCGGGATATCAAAAATGAGATAATTGTTGCCATGTTTCATTTCCATTTCGGGGTAATTGTTTCAGTTAATAATGATTCTCAAAGAATTCACTAGTAACGCAACCGATGTGATAAGTGTGATAAAAGTGATTACATCGAAAAAAATTACTTTACTAATAAAAAACTACTTAATAATTTTTTACATTTTAAAGTACTTCTATAAGATCTTCATTAAAATCTTCATTAAATACCCACATAAATTACTGCAGACAAAAAATGTTTTCAAGTTTTGTTTAGAGCGATAATTTAGGAAAAAGTAATTAACAGAATTGCAGCGATCTTCTACACGTATTTTTTTTATTTACTATATTTCAGTTGATTATATAATACGTAAATTATAAAAAAGTAGTATATAAAAGTAAAAATACTTAAAAAAACTGAAAATAATTTTTAAGTTTTTCAATACAAGATGATAACCATTACTATCGTGATGGTAATAATTATCATCACAAGATTGGAGCCATTGGCTTAAGAGTGATGTTACGATACCCTAAACCTATCTTATCGTTAAGTACATACTCATTAATTAAGTATTTTGTTTAGTTATAGATCTAGAACTTTGTATTTCTCCTTATGTTATTCTTGAAACCAATTAGCTAATTATTTGTTTTAATGTATTAAGTTTACCATTCCCACTCCCACTCCTGACCTACTGTCCCTTTATAAACCCAATCCTTGAAACCTTTTGGACTGTTAAGATTTGTATTCCTTTAAGTTAACTTGTAGTTATTAAATAAAATATTTAAAAAAAAAAAGTTGTGTTGCTGTCCCGTAACAATTTGGCGCAGTCAGGTAGGATACGCGAGTGAAGTCGAAACAAAACGCGCGCACTGTCACGTGAAGGAAGCACATCGCCTAGTGAAGACGTCGCCGCGGTAGCCGAAGGGTTTTGAAAAGTTTCGCCGGACCATGCAGTCTCCTCTACTGTTACTGTGGTAAGTGGCATTACTTGTTTTGCTCAGTTTCTTTCCCATATCTTCCACATTCCCATTTACCAATCTCGTATTTTATTATATATATTTCTACATCTATTTTCCTAAAATGACTCCACCAATCAAATTTGAAGAAATCTCTCAAGAACAATCTAATTCCATAAATACGCTCATAAAATTAATTCCTCCTTTCGACACTTCTAATCCACAAGATGTATACAAATTCATTAGATCTTGCAATTCCGCGTTCGATTTAGCAAAAGAAGATCAATATCCTATTCTCCTAGTATTTGCTCTAAATAATATTACAGGCATAAACGCTGCAGATGTACATTGCAGGATATTTCAAACTTGGACCAATTTAAGAGAATTTCTAATAGATAAATTTTCTAACACAAAAACATTAACACATCTTACACTAGAACTACAGTCCATGTTCCAAAAACCAGGAGAGAGCCTAACTGAATATTACCATCGCGTTGATTTATGCAAAAGCAAAATTATCGAAAAATTAAATATCGAAGTAACTGATAACACATTGATAGGAAGGCTAGCATCAACAGAAGAGACAGCATTAAGCGTTTTTATAAATGGGCTATCCTCAGATATTGGCATTATGCTTAGAACTAAAGGATTTACGAACCTAAACGAAGCAGGGAATTATGCAAAACAGGAGGATAAGATCCGAGCCATGATTAACGCTCGCCAATCATTGTTTAGGAATTCTGTTAATCAGAATGTGAGCCGCCTAAACCGTCCAAATCCCGTGCGACCCCAATTAAATTCCAGTTCTACCAGGCCTCAACACAATTATTCACTTAGACCCCAATACAGTGTCCCTTCGAGACCTCAGGTCCTCCCAACCGACCCTAAAATTTGTAATTACTGCAAAAATCCCGGGCACGTCATTGCTGAATGCCGTAAGCGCGCTTTTAATAACCAAAGAAATTCTACTACAACACAGCGCGCATTACCAGCGCCTAATAACCCTCCAATACATCATTTAAACTCACAGGCGGCCATGGAGACGGGCACATCCACGGGAACCGCTTTTGTACCCTTATCGGCTGCCCTCACACAGACATCGCCGACGCACTACCTAGATACAATGAGTTCAACAAGCCTAGACCTAATTCAGTTCCAATAAGACAACTTTCTATTAATTTAAACATAAAAAAATATTGCGATGCCTCCATACAAACTCAGTCAGTCTATCGAAGACAAACTGTGGATGCATCAACCCAAGCTATTGACTTTCCAAAATTTGAACTAACTGTCAAATCTCAAATAAGAACCCACGAACAGGGTAGCCAGCCCCAAACACTCGGTTCTCCAAAATCAAAAAAAAAATTACATCAAAATCTTCTAAATCAAAACCTAAAACTAAATCAAACCCAAAACTTAAATCTTATAATATCTCCTCTTTAAATGATGTTCCACCTGAAAATCTCCTACATTGTACCTTCCAGGTAGAAAACAAGCCAGTTACTCTTCTTATAGATACTGGAGCTGAAATTTCAATAATTAAACCTGAAAAGATAGGTACAGTTTCAATTGATGTCAATGATCTTGTTTCGATTGTAGGAATATCCGGTGGTACATCTTCCATCCCTAGCTTGGGAACAGCAGAAATATCGCTCGATAATCTATTAAAACATAAATTCCACGTAGCTAATATAAACATTAAAGCAGACGGTATATTAGGCAACGATTTCCTTAGTAAATTTAACTGCGATATTTATGTAAAATCCAAAACAATGAGAATAAAAACTAAATCTTACAAACTCCATTTCATAAGCAATAAAAGCGAAATAAATACTAGTAAACAATTATTAAATGGCCGCTCAGAAACCGTTATCACTTGCAAAACAAACAGCATTAGTTCCGGGGAAGCGATTATCGAAAAACAAAATTTGGATGATGATATTGTCATCCCCAACGCATTAGTAACTGTCGTAAACAATACATTAAATATTACTTGTGTAAATACAAACAAGAATGATAAACAAATTGACATTCCCATTGTAGAAGCTATTCCCTATGAACCCTCATTAAGTAATGAACGCACGGTAGAAATAAACAACTTTAATAGCCAAAGTTTAACTGATAGACAAAGTCACGTCCTCAGCCTCATCAGGCGAGACCATTTAAATGAAGAAGAATCTAGATCCCTAGACAAAACAGTTTTAGAATATTCAGATATTTTTTATATAGAAGGTGACCCCTTAACATTTCGCAATCATACAAAACATAGCATACCTACTACCTCTAATGTTCCCATTCATACGAAAACTTATCGCTTTCCACAAATACACGAAAATGAAGTTAAATCACAAGTCAAGAAAATGCTCGATCAAGATATTATACAACCCAGTTCTTCACCCTGGAGTAGCCCCATTTGGGTGGTTCCAAAAAAACTCGACGCATCGGGAAAACAAAAATGGCGCTTAGTCATCGATTATCGTAAATTAAACGAAGTCACAGTAGGTGATAGTTACCCACTTCCCAACATTACAGATATTCTAGATAAGTTAGGACATTCTCAGTACTTTACCACTCTAGATCTCGCGTCAGGATTTCATCAATTAGAAGTAGAACCAGAAGATATACCTAAAACTGCTTTTAGCACGCCCTATGGCCATTATGAATATAAAAGAATGCCTTTTGGCCTAAAAAATGCTCTCACTACCTTCCAACGGGTTATGGATTCCGTACTCTGTGGATTACAAGGCGAAAGATGCTTTGTTTATCTTGATGATATAGTCGTTTTTGCCTCCAGCCTCCAAGAACACCAGCAAAAACTCGAAGAAGTTTTCTCTCGCCTCAGAAAATACCAACTTAAAGTTCAACCTGACAAGTGTGAGTTCCTTAGACGCGAGGTAGCATATCTAGGACATACTATCTCCAACGAAGGTGTAAAACCCAACCCGGATAAAATAAAAGCTGTAAAAGAATTTTCAACTCCCAAATCATGCAAAGATATTAAAGCTTTCCTAGGCCTAACAGGATATTATCGTCGCTTCATTCCAAACTTTAGCAAAATCACGAAACCTTTCACTTCGCTACTAAAAAAGGACGTTCCTTTCATATGGGGTGAGACACAACAAACAGCATTTGACGAATGTAAACAATTGTTAACAAATCCCCCAATACTTCAATATCCTGATTTCACAAAAGAATTCATACTGACTACCG
Source organism: Acrobasis repandana (assembly GCA_963576875.1). Taxonomy (NCBI): domain Eukaryota; kingdom Metazoa; phylum Arthropoda; class Insecta; order Lepidoptera; family Pyralidae; genus Acrobasis; species Acrobasis repandana. Next base: position 3,496,766 of record OY756233.1, on the reverse strand, counting down.
ATGCTTCTATACATGCGATAGGTGCCATACTATCACAAGGTGAAATAGGCAAAGATCTACCAATCGCGTACGCCTCACGTACACTAAATAAAGCTGAGTCTAATTATTCTACTATAGAAAGAGAATTATTAGCCATTGTATGGGCGGTAAAACACTTCCGACCCTACCTATTTGGTAGAAAGTTTAAAATTGTTACGGATCATAAACCTCTAACTTGGCTTTTCTCTATAAAGGACCCAGGTAGTCGTTTAGTCCGTTGGCGGTTAAAACTCGAGGAATTCGAATATGAAATAGTTTACAAGGCTGGTAAAAATAATACTAACGCAGACGCGCTCTCACGACCTCCAGTTCTCAACACAAATCTTATCGACTTAACTAGTGACGACGAAATTATGACTCCTAGAACAAATGACCCTAACGATGACTACTTAGAAATAAATTATCGATATTTCCAAGAACAAACTTCACATAAATTAGACACTCCAAACTTACAGGAATCTCCAGATCGCCTCTTAGACGAACGTCATAAAAACATCCTCATTCCTATTTCATGTGAACTCCCCGATAAAAACGACCTTTTCAACGAAGGTATTTCCATGTGCTCTCTAGTGGAACCATATCTGGAAAAATCGAGAACACTTTACGACGTTGATCTATTAGTGTCAGACAAAAAACAAAATATGTTTTTCGGGTGTTCAAGACCAACACATCTCGACCCTTGGGATTCCGAGAGCTACTTCAAAACCCTCCTTAATTGCCTGCAAAATCATGCTTTGCCAGATCTCTACATTCCTAATCTGAAAAATGACCCTACTTGCAAAATGCAGGGTAATGAGCAACTACGTATCACAGCCTTCTTAGCAGATATGTATAACTGTAAAATAACTATATGTGAAAATAAAGTCAAATATCCGACACCTGAAGAAATCCCTGAAATATTGAAAGTATTTCACGATGATCCCCTTGCAGGACATCGAGGTGTCACTGAACCAACTCGAAAAATTAGATCTGAATATTTTTGGAAAGGAATGACAGACACAATAAAGAACTATGTAAATAATTGTCAAATCTGTCAAAAAAATAAAATTCAAAGAATTACTTATAAAGCCCCTATGGTAATGACTTCATCTTCTACCGAACCTTTTGAAAGAGTTACTATTGACTTAGTTTCATACTCCGAAGTTACAGACGACTGTAACAAATACATACTAACTTTACAAGATGATCTGACTAGATTCGTACAAGCATACCCCATTCCAGATAAGCAAGCTGTCACCGTAGCTAAAGCCCTCCTCAATTTCTGCCAACACTTTGGCGTTCCAAAACGCTTCCATTCAGATCAAGGCACTGAATTTGTTAATAGCGTTATGAAACAACTCATGAAATTCCTAGGCTGCAACCATACTATAAGCACTGCCTATCATCCACAAACCAATGGTTCTTTGGAACGTTTCCATGCTACCTTTCGCGACCATATACGGATGTATCACAAACGTAATAAACCTGATTGGGATCAGATCATACCTTTTGCCATCATGTGTCACAATACGTCACTAAACCAATCTACTGGTTTTACCCCTCACGAATTACTCTTCGGATTTAAACCCAGATCTCTGTATTCTCTGAAAGAACAAAACGACTATACTACCAATGACTATTTAAATGACTTAAACGAAAGATTAAAAACCTCACGTGAAATAGCAAGACGAAATCTGGAAACAATAAAAACAAAAGCTAAGGAACGATACGATAGCCACATCAAGAATATTGCCCAATATAAAATAGGAGATAAAGTTATGTTAAAAGTACCAAACCCTAACAACTTAGACCATAAATGGGAAGGCCCATACGTCATCAGTAGAGTAGGCTTTAATGAAAATTATATCATCCGCAAAGCCGGAAGAAATCACCTCATTCATGCAAATCGCCTTCGTCCATTGCATGATCCACCATGATTATCGACCTCTGCATGGAAATTAGGAATAAGTAAACTAAGTATAATATATAAAAATAGAAATAAATTTATTTTATTTTAACTTTACAGGATGTTGCAACAAATTGTGGCATATCCTATTTCCCCTAATGATATAGACAATTTAAGTTTAGTAGATAGGTTTAAGTCGATTCTTAATAATCCTTACATTAGTTTTATCATATGTTCTATATTAAAATTAATAATTTATATAATTTTATACAAAATATACAAATTTTCTGAATCACTTTACAGAGATAAATATAAAACTTCTAAAGATTTTAATTCAGCTCAATCACCTGTTTCAGGTGCGCCATAACAGTAATTAATGGATTCGAAATTAACCCCCTTCCTTCCTTTTCCGGGCTATTCTATGAAGACCAGGGACAACTCCTTATTTCCGAAAGCTCTTGGAAATTACTCATTTACAGAAACCTAGAACCCCTTTTCATATCTCGTGATTCTTTAAGACGACTTATCAATAACTATAATATTTTGATACAAAACAATCCAAACTTGCCAAGTGTAATAACTACAAGCTCATTTATAAAAACCAATAGCGAGAAAATAGATTCAAGACTCGAAGAACTCAATTATTTTACTAGTAACAGAAGAACTAAACGCGAATTACTAGACGGGTTAAGCTCAGTTCTTAAATGGCTCATTGGAACACCGGACGCTAAAGATGCTAAGCATTATGATGAGTGCATTGAATTATTAGAAAAACGACAGATATCTACTAACGATATTCTAAAGCAACAACTGCAAATAATTTCATCAACCATTAAAAATTTCAATGAAACTATCTTACAAATTTCTTATGATGAGCGTGTTTTAAATGAAAACATTAATAAAATTAACAATTATTTTAACACCACAAATAAAATTATTTTTAACGTAACTTTAATGGAGGAAATAACTACAATTTCTATGCAAATTCTCGAACTAGTAATGTCATTAGAACAAGAAATTGATGACATCATCTCCAGCATACTTTTTATTAAATCAGGAGCCATTCATCCCTCTGTTATATCCACCGTTCGCCTATATAAAGAATTACTCTCGACACAAAATATACGATTAAATAAAAATCTAGTAACTCCAATAACTCTGAATAATATACATAAAATCCTAGAATCATCTTCAATCACTTCTTATATTTATATGAACAAACTTATATATGTATTAGAATTTCCCTTAGTCCGAATAGAAAAATATATACTATATCGCCTTTATCCCGTTCCTATCAAACATCCTGACTCCTCTACCTATTCCACAATTCTTCCTGAGCAAACATACCTTGCCACAAGCCATACGCGACAACAGTACACCACTGCAAACGACCTCAACAACTGCAAGATCTTCGCACCGGATATGAGAGTATGCAAGAACCTACCAGTCTACAACACTAACGCAAGACCAATCTGCGAAACGGCTATACTCACATCCCAAGAAGAAAAACTTCCTCAGATCTGTGAAATCACAACATTACAGCGCAAATAAACACATTTCAACCACTAAGGAACAACAGATGGCTCTTCATACTACACGAACAAACGGCGATCACGGAAGAATGTGGTACAAGTATCGAACACGACACCATGTCTGGGACCGGCATATTACGCATAAATCCAGGCTGCACACTATATACTGCCGTTATGACACTCTCCGCCGAAGAAGAGCGAATTTCCAACGTAAGTCATCCCATAATTTCCGTAAAAATCGACCCAGATTGCATCAACCAATTGCTGCCTATTAAATTCAACAACATCGAGCTGGATTCCCTGAAGTCAATTCAAGAGGAAGTCAACCAACAAATGAAGAGGATCCAAGATCAAGAGACTTCATTCCTGAATAAACACTCCAGCGGAATCAGTCTATTTAGCATAACAATAGGATGTTTCATGCTAGTATTTATGATATACAAGTGTTGTTGTCACTACCCTTTTAAAATTGGACGTTGGAGTAATAAAAATCGCCACGAAACTGGATGTATCCAAATTTTTAACAACTGCTTTGGCCGCTCCCGTCACCGACAGCATATCGAGATACCTATGTCTTCTATCAACACTACTCAAACATGCATATCAGAAGATGAAGACGAAGAAAATTCGATGTCACCACAAAGCTTGGCCAAAAAGGCGCAATCTTTGTTCTAAGGGGGGAGGTGTTACGATACCCTAAACCTATCTTATCGTTAAGTACATACTCATTAATTAAGTATTTTGTTTAGTTATAGATCTAGAACTTTGTATTTCTCCTTATGTTATTCTTGAAACCAATTAGCTAATTATTTGTTTTAATGTATTAAGTTTACCATTCCCACTCCCACTCCTGTCCCTTTATAAACCCAATCCTTGAAACCTTTTGGACTGTTAAGATTTGTATTCCTTTAAGTTAACTTGTAGTTATTAAATAAAATATTTTTTTAAAACAAGTTGTGTTGCTGCAGCCGTAACAGTGAATAAAACAATATTTAAATCATCAGTGAGGATGGTAATTATTAAAAATGAATGATGATAATCACTCCTATAAATTTCTCAGCGTGTGCCGATCTAGTGAGTCGTTTACCTCCCAGCATGGTAACCTTGAACATGACACGTGTGCGACTCAACAGCAAACGGCCGCTTGAGGTTATGTTTTATGATACGCCAGGAATGCGGTCGACAAGCTGAAATGACCGGAAATATTAATTAAAATACTACAAAGCCTATTTGTTTTAACGATCGTTATGGTGATAAGGTCCCTAATGAATAAGTCTTTGAGAACCTAAACCTAAAGTTTATCGTATAAATATTACGGCTAATCTGATTAGCGTTATACTTGACCAATTCGCGAACCGAGAATGTTCTCTCGAGCGGTAGCGTTATTAGTGCTGCTAATCACTATCGGCAGCTTACAATGGACCGAAGAATCTCCTATTGGAAGCCCGAGGGGTCAAGAAGAGGCGAAGGAAGCCCTAACACTACCGAGCATCGTGTATGGACCCATTAATCATCAACTTGGAAATGAATATCAATCTGCGGGTTCATCCCACGCTGGAGACAATTCGTCTGCGCCGGCCGCTCCAAGAGTCTACGGTTCGACGAACTCCCAAGTCAACAACAAGTATGTGACTATTGCACACGCTGGGAAGGTCTACGTGCTGATGCCGATCATCAACAGCGCGCAGGATATTCACTCAGATCATGCTCCTGCCATCACCATGCCACAGAATGACAACGAAGGTTCCGTCTTCAACGCAAGCGATCCAGCGGTGAGAGATATGGAAGAGTTTATTGAGGAGTGCAACTCGTACCAGCTGGAATTCAACCTAATGGTGCATTTGGGGAGTCCGTTTCTAACTGACAATGAAATTACTCCGTCGCTGCGAGAAGATGCCAAAAGTGACGAAGCTCGGCAAGCTTTTGAAATAAAGTGGCTGTTTGAGGCTGTCAAGCACAAGTTAAAACTGGTTGAGCTGCATGGAATGATAATTTCCATGTACGATAAGCTTGCATCGAGGGAGGAGGTTACCTCCGAAGAAAACATTGCCGTGAGAGACAAATTAAGGGAGGTGCGTTCTTCGGAGGGCGAATTCCATGAGGAGACTCAAAACTTTATTATGAATATACTTTGAACTTTATTTTGTGATTGTGCCAAATAATTTTAAGTGAGATTAGGCTTATAGGGACCAATTTTGTGAGGTTTTAGCTGGTAAGTTTGTGAAGTAAACATACTCATGACTATCAAGTTGTTTTCTTTGTTTGTCTTGCCAAACTATGCAATGGGTTAGAAGTTAAGTGACTTTTGACACAAAAACACTTTAAGTGGCATTAAAATTGATAAGATTACTGGGTTGGAAGTTAGAAGCTTCTTGCCCTCTGCTCGGGAAGCTGCTTAGTGCGTAAATAGTTCATCTAGTTAATTTAATTTGGAGTAATTAATCTATTTGAGAATTAAGAGGATTGTATAGCTGAAAATTTTCATACAAAAAGCGATAACGTTTCTCCCCTTTAAACATAGTCCAATTTTGATAATTCTTTTATATGTTGTTGATATATTGGATAAGTAGGGCCGTACGTTTTTATTTGAAAGAAATATTGCTTATAACAAAAGGTAATACCTTTTGTTAGCACCCAATATCCATATTTTTTACTAAAAAACTTCCTCAAACGTTTTAATTTATTTAAGTTAAACTTAACCGAATTACTAAAATAAGAAACCGTACAGCCCTAGATTAAGGTGTACTGAATTGAATGACACCAAAATTGCCTCATTTTGTATAGATTTTGGGGGGGTGGAAACGTTTTCGCCCGAAACAATATTTCAGAAGGAAAAAGTAGGCAACCACCTCTAGAATTGCAACTCTCTCTAACGCACGACACGGGTCGGAAGCAGAGCAGCGTGAAACCGATAGAATTTTTGCAAATACCTACTCGCGATGCGTATCGGCACTACACAATCCTCTTACTCGTAACGATAAAGATAACGGGTCAAGAATACCCTGTTTATGTAGAACAATTAAAATCATTGAACAACAGGTGGCTATTTAATTTATGTTAATGGTCGGACATGTGCGTAGGGTTTTATAAGGGTATAAAAAGGTTTTTTTTACTACAAAATAAAGTTAGTTAACAAACAACTACCTAGGTAGAAACAGTTTTTTATCAGTTAATGTGCATAAGTTTTAAATGATCATTTTTTTTTATTTGATAGTTTAAATAACTTTTACATAAATCAGTATTTAGATTGACACTTGTAGAGTCAATGACTGTACAAATTTTGCGTGGGTAGAAAACGGATGTCCTTTGGTTACCAGTACCTAAAGTTCTTATCAATGAAAACTGAGGGAAACCAACTCGTAACTATGATTCAGAATGAGTACTCCTGATTGCGAAACAATATGAATATTGTGATTGCTAATTGCTCTCGACAAAAATGCAGAGTCATAACTATTTTACCAATAAATCAGGACGTATGTTAAGATAAACAAGTTTTATAGTTATGTTACTGATGATCCGAGTAGAGGGTTCAACTTTATAGATTATCACTAAATAAATGTATTAGGCATTTTTTAAATAATTCACGCGTAGGAAGTATCATCCTGTGGGAGGTAACATCCCGTGATTCAAAAGGATATAAGCGAGAGCTGATAAATACTTGTCTATTGTCATCCCCGACACTTCAGTACGTACAGTCGCATTGTTCGAATATTTAAAATTAATCTAAAATTAATTATGTCTTCTCAAAAATTAACTACACTGAGTGAAGAAGAATTTAGAAGAAAAAGATGTCAAGCTGGTTATTTAAACACAATACGATTGGAAAATTACCTCACGTCACAGCCGCAGATTGGATCGTTTGAGCATTTCTCGAAGCAAAAAAAAGAAATGAAAAATCGATATCCTGACATCAATTGCTGGGACGCCTCACGTGTGAAGATACTCGTAACTCCAAAAAACGGTGATACTGACTACATTCACGCCAATTCCGTGGACCATTACGAAACATCGAGGAAGTTTATAATAGCAACACAGGGACCTCTAAAAAAACAATTGATCAGTTTTGGCAAATGGCATGGGAGAAAATCTTCCGTATAATTATCATGCTGACAAAATTCCAAGTTGACGGAGTAGAAAAATTTGCTCGATACTGGAACACGGACAACCAAAAAGAAAATTTTCAAGCAGGTGAGCTGTCAATCAAAATAGTTTATGTAATACAAAATTCAAGGTGAGTACATCGCAACGATCTTTGAAGTTTCTAATTGCACCACCAAGGAAAGCAGGCTGATTATGCATTACCAGTACTTAGACTGGCCAGACTATGAAGTACCTCCTAATTGCAAATCATTGATACATCTCATTATAAATGACTGACGAACGTCAGAAGATTCTAAAAAAAGCAACAAATGCACCCACTAGACCTGTTATTGATCACTGTAGCGAAGGGATTCCAAGAACAGGAATGTTTTGTGCTATTAACTTATGTATAACACAATTAGCAAAAACCGGGAAAGTCTCAGTGCCCGAAATTGTAATGCAAGTACAGAAACAAAGACATCCAAGTGTTTTCGCTGTAGAACAATATTTTTTTATTTACACTGTGCTATGAGTTTTTGCGGCTGTTTGACGTGTATCCAGCGGTGAAACAACTTTTTTATGAGCCTTGACTGATGTATTTTGCACATTTGCACTAATTATGAGCCAATATTTTACATAAAAGTAATATCATAATCGTTATTAAAATGTAATCGTTATTGATTAAAATTATTAAAGGAATTGTCATTGTAATTTTCTCGAAATAAATAATGTGCATACCCCTCGTTTTATTTCAAACTATCAGCTTGGCAACCAAATACTCATATTGTATTGTCATTCTTATGCAAAAAATAGGTCAAAGATGGCCTAAATTCTGAACTTTTCATTGCTAAGCCGATCTCACCAAAAGATAAGGGTCGTATAAAAAGGAAATTATGCACTTTTTACACATTAACTTTCTTCTAAAAAATGGATCCTATTACTATTACAATTTTTTTTGGAAGTGTCGTCAACTGGCACTAACATATTCCATGAAATTGCTGGTGAAGGCTCTATTATACTTTTGGAACGAGTAAGTCAGTTTATAATGCCCTCAAACAGGTTTCTTCTGCAAGAAAGAAACTACAGTGGACAGCAATGTGTTCATATCGTCGCATACCTCCATACGTGGCAACTTGCAATAGATCTGATGGAAAATTTTTTGAGTTTGGAAGCTAATATCAATGCCAAGAATCGAACTGATGATTCGGTTCTTCACCAGGCTGTTTGTAGTGAAAACTATGAACTTGTTATATGGATGTGTGAGCACCCCGCGATCGACTTGGATGCTGTTGATTGCACTGGGATGACGGCTTATCATATAGCGTATGAAAAAATGATAAGTATCGTTAGAAGCTTTGGGGCCAATACTACAATTTCTAAAGTGTATTGTAGTGATGATTGTAATTAAGTATTGTACCTTTTGCGTCAATTATAGGTTTAAGTGTTTGGTGACTGTAAAGAAGAAATTAGTTGTAAGTATATTTTGTATGCTCTTAAGTCTTCCATATTTCAATAATAAAGTTATTACTTTAACTAAGACTTAATTTTATTCCCAAAAGCCTATTCAATGGTTTGGGTCTTTGAAAAAAAAAACTGGGTTATTAGATCCTTAATTTTATTAGACTGTACGTACTATTCGATCTAACAGTGACGTGTTCTTAGAACTACGTTCACATTTTACGAGCAAAGACGCATACTTTATGAATCTCCAAATTATAGAAATTTAGTTAATAAGGAAAATAATGTTTTGTTTATTTTAAGGTTAAATTTTGGTGAAACGCTTTTCGTACCTGATATATACTTAGATTATTTAAGGTATATTAGTAAAAGGATTCAATAATAGATTCAAATTGATTCATGAGTAATAAAACGGTGCAATCCAGACCGTCAGATACGCCGATATAACCCCGCGCGGAACATGTGAAATGTTACCCAAAGCCACTTTTCAGATCGGGGATGAGGATAATTTTAGAATAATAGATGCAAGACATTAATTAAATTTTCTAATGTTTACTTCACTAAAATAAATAATAATAATAATAAATTATGAATTATTGAATTACTTACAAATGTTAAAATTATAACTTTAACATTTGTAAGTAATTCAATAATTCATAATTTATCATTTTACCAGACCAAAATTTGAACATGACAATTATAACTTTGTTTTTAGCTAACCCTCTAGTAGCAACTGACTAGATAACGTGTAGTTAAATAAACTGTGGATAACGTGGTTGGTTGCAAAATTATGTATATATATTTATATAAGCCTATATTGTATAAGATTATATTTTGTAGCTGTTTGTTATTCCTAATAAACAAATAAAAAAATAAAATCTTTTTTAAGTATAAAATAATATATTATTTTATTTTTTATTTTATTTCCAAGGTTTGAGCCGTTTCGTGAACAGATAGGCGCCCAATCATTGATTCATGCACCAATTGCGTTCTACAGTAAGATTCCGTGAATTATATTACGCCATAATTAAATTTTTAACAAAAAAAACAACCGACTTCTATTTTTTTAAGGAGTTTCTTCCATATCTCCAAAGTTCTTCATCATATCTTCACCAAATTAAAATGGGACCAACTTGGTAGTAAAGGCTTTCAAATAAAAAAAAAATCATCAAAATCGGTTCACAATTGGCGAAGATATCGCGTAACAAACATACATAAAAAAAACGACAGTCGAATTGATAACCTCCTCCTTTTTTGAAGTCGAATAAAAATGAAAATAGCGGACATTTTTCTATCATGCGCATCGATTAGTTATGGCAAAAAGTTTAAGTAAATTTTAGTCTAAAATTTTACACAATGGAATTATTGTTCGGTTAATTCAACCAGTGACTCACTAGCTATAAAATGTCTTTCAAAGAAAACGTGCAGTGCAGTTTGTTGCCGCTTCTTCTGCACTTGCGCCTAGGAAGCGGCGTAAACTTAGCTGTAAGTAACGATTTGACGTCAACATTTGTGCAAAACAAAACAAAGTGACTATTATTAAGAGATATTATAAATATCCTATGATAATAAAGATATTTTGAATTGAATTCTCATAAAAATATGTTATGGTTACGAGCTAGTAACGTGACCTTCAAGTTTAGTTATCTTAGAGTTCACCCCGTGACCCTCAATGACGTAATTAGAACTAACCCGGGAATTTAGCAAAACAATTCACAGAGAACCCAGCGTGATAAGCTTATCGGCGACTAGTTAAGCACATTAATGTTATGTTGGTATTTAAAACGATGACGCAACAGGTTTGCATAGCAGTAGCTTTGACTTGCACTAATTTACTCCATATATAAGAGAAGCCTCTGTTAGGATCACATTTTGGCTTTAGTGTTTGAGAAGATAAGTAGTGAAGATGGAAAATAACCGCTCATTTATTGTGGTCCAATTCTTAGATTTACCTTTTGAAGGTATTGATAACTGCGTAGTCGTCCCAGATTTATGGCTTGATATTTATCTTTGTTCGAACACAATACTTCCCTGTTTACAAAAAAAGTATTCGAACAATAGAAACAGGATTTAAAAGTACTAATCCAAGAAGTCTCTTCTCGTCGTGTCCCTGCGCGGTGATTTGTAGTCATCCATATATGTATTTATCTATCCGCATACATATATAATTAGTTCTTTATGTATTATATTTACATAATTATATATTTTGTATATTTATTTTATCTATAGTTATTGTATTGGTATATATTTCTTTATGATTAATATCTATGTATATTCTTGATTTATTCTTGTAGGTATTTATAGATACTTTTAAATTTTGTTTACACACTGTCGCACCACCCAAATTATTTTTCTACTTGGTCCAATGGTTGACTGGCAGAGAACGCCATAAGGCGTTAAGCCCGCCATTTGTACACTTTTTTTTTATGTGCAATAAAGTTTAAATAAATAAATAATTTTTTGATAAAAACTAATGCTTTTCAACACCATTTATATTGCTCTCAATATTTACAGAGTTGTGTTTCAATTAATATTAAGTTTACAATAAATGCAACGCTGTAAGCGTTATACAAGAAATTATTCTTAGTATCACAGCTTTGTTTGTAACTGACAGTGATTTTAACTTAAAAGCTATAATTCGAGCTTACAAAACTGGATATAGGATTAAAACTAAAGTAACTTACCCTAGAAACTTAATTACGACTAAAACTCTAAACACTTAAAACATATATGGCATAACAAATTAATTTATAGACGGTCTATATCTAAAGTTTTTTATGGCAATATTTTTTGGTTTATTTTTGTCACTCTATATTTAAAATTTATAGTTCACTCACTGTTAAAATTTGTATTCTCAGTTCCGGCAATTTCTCTTTCTTCATCATTTACTGGTACTATTTGTTCCACATTTCTTGAAATTGGCTCTTGCCGAGCTAAATTTGCTGACCTGTTTAATCCCTCAATATTTTCCAGTAACCTATGGTATAAAAAGGGAAATTCGTAGAACGCCTCCTGCAGACTATCATGCAGAAGAGAGCACCAATATTGTGCTGTATTCAATTGTTCTCCTAAAGTTTCAAGAAGCTGCGGTATTTCCGGTGGCATCTCAAATCTTGTTTCTGTTGGCCGTATCTTCTTTTCAATAGGCACGTCTGTTTGACACGCCCGATCTTCTCTCTTTACTGTACGTTTTACAGTCATTTTTACATTTTTTTCGGACATTCTGGAACTGAAACGAGAAAAAAATATATTAAAAGTTATTAATTATTATGAACTATTTACTCTTTCGGGCTTTTAATCAAGTCAAAAAAAAATTAATACATTTCATTATTGTATCACTGACATTATCTAGAAAAATTTAAACTGTTGTTGCATGTAAAAAATACAAATTTTATTTAAAAAAAAACTACACCCTTATCATTTGTAACGTGATATAAATCTCAAAATAAATATATTTATTCAAAACAAAGTAAACTTCACTAAAAACTTAGAGTAAGCTTAAAAAAATTAAATGTACCTTTTATAAAAATTTAAATTTATTATTTCAATGTGGACAATGTTCATCTTCCACCGCAGCAGAAACAGATTCATCCGTGTCGCGATGGAAATCACATCTTCGTTCCAGTCTTCAGACCAGCTAATGAATCTGTTCCTGCTTCAGAAATCTCGCGTCAGCCAGCCGAGAATTTGGAGGAAGAATATGAAGAGGAAGATCAGGAAGATCCTGTAATTCAACAGATGCTAAGATATGCCCGTGCCACTGACAGTGAGATGGATTCCATATCTGAGAATCTGAATAATGTATTACAGACCGTACTGGAATTGAGAAGTCGACAGTCTCAAGCGCGGAACTTGTATTTTAAATTAATCGATCTACTCAATTCCAGGCGGCGACACTGATCTTCAAGTTCATTACAATTTTAATAACTCTGCTTTTTAGTATTAATTTTCTAAGTATTGTATAGCGTTCAAAATTTTTGAATCAGTGGAACTATTGTATATGTATTAAGCCGGGAAATGTACCCGCTATTTTGCGCCTGCGCTGTCTGATCTCAACGAAAACATGGGGATTGTTTCCGATTTTGTACACGTAACCATAAGGCGCCTCGTGATGTTTGAAGAGCCTCATAATTTGAAATTTTTCGTAGAATATGTTAAGCTTTGTTCAGTATCTTTATTGTTAAATTTAATTTGTTAAATAAGTTCTAACGTAAGTTTTATTATGTAATTAGCATATTTCTTGTGTCTGAATCTCATAATTTTTTAAATATATACTGACTATTATAACAAATTTTAAATTGACATTTGTTTGTTATCTATTCTTGGTAATCTCAGCCAATTAAAATTGAAAACGCATTAGTAGGGCATCTGGATCATAAATAAGTATCGCCGAAATTCTTTGGGTTCAAAGGAATTTAAGTTATAAAGGGTGTCCAGCGGGAATTTTTCAACTTTAAATAAACGTTACTCATTTGTTAGCGGGGTTAGAGCTGCGGAGGGGGTGGCGTTAGAAGCAACGTTTCTGCGGATTTGTCAGTCGCCATGAGTCATTGGTCGGGCGCGCACCGCGCGTATGCGGTGGAACAATATTTGATGAACGGCAATTCGCCTATTCGAGCGCGTCGTGCTTTTTGTTTGCATTACAACATTCGGCGATTAAGCGATGGTCCGAGTACGCAGCTTATCAGAACGTGGGTGCAAATATTTCGAGAAGAAGGGACAATGATCAATAGGCCGCCACCAGGACCGTCTACGTCGGCAGCAACACCAGAACGAGTGACACAGGTGCGTCAAGAAATTCTTAGAAATCCAAGGAAATCAGTAAGAAAGATTGCCGCCTCTACAGGCATTAAGAAGTCAACTGTGCATACGATTTTGAAAAAAAAACTAAAGCTTCATCCCTATATAATGCAAATTGTCCAAAAATTGAATGAGAACGATTATGTTTCAAGGGAAAGGTACGCCAGAACGGCTTTGCAACGGTTTCGAACCCCCAGAACACTTGGAAACATATTGTTCAGCGATGAGGCACATTTTCACATCGGGGGTTACGTAAACAAGCAAAATATGCGTTACTGGAATCCCAACAACCCAAGAGAACGTCATCAGAAAAGTTTGCACTGCCCTAAAACCACAGTATGGTGCGCCATCTCAGCTCAAGGAATAATCGGACCGTATTTTTTTAATCAGGGGGAAACTGTGAATTCCTCTGTATACTGCCGCATGATTGATGAGTTTTTAGTGCCGCAATTGCAAGTTTTTCCAGGACGCAACAATAGGACACATTTCCAGCAAGATGGGGCAACCCCGCACACTCCCAGGGTGTCCGTGTCGAAGTTAAGGGACATTTTCCCTGGAAAATTAATAAGCAAGTACGGAGACATAGCCTGGCCACCACGATCGCCTGACTTGACGCCCTGTGATTTTTTCTTGTGGGGATACCTCAAGTCCAAAGTGTACTGTAATAATCCCCGCACCATATCTGCCCTACAAGAAAATATCCGGCGTGAAATTGATGCAATCCCCCAAGCACTGTGTTCGCGCGTATTCGCCAATATGAGGGTTCGCTTACAAGAGTGTGTTGAGCGAAATGGACGTCACTTGGAGGACATTATTTTAAAAAAATAAAATCCGCAGAAACGTGCTTTGTTTTAAAAATACAATAAATATTTTGATTTTAATAATATGTTTTTTATTTAAGTTTAAAAAACAAAATTTTCCGCTGGACACCCTTTATATTAAAATGTACATAACGATTAGCGGCTCCCTTTGTTCGGTAGTAAACAAGCAATTAATAACTACTGATGACAATATCTAATAATTTGAATCATAGATGTCTCTACGCCTAAATGTGTGTTATTAGTTCAGTTGCTATTTCTTCGAATGGCATAAGTATAAAAATAACAAAGGTCAACGATACGAAATTTAATAACAATATACACTGGACTATCTTGAAAAGTAACGCAATAAGCTATTGGTAGCCATCCCCTCCACCTACTTCCTATAATGATTATTGCCCATTTATCACCAGTATACGTTACGCGCAAACGCAGTAAACACTTTTTTGTGTCTTCAACTTTTGGTGTCTGCTACATATTAATTTCGACAAGAAAATACTAACCAGAGTAAGTTTCAAAATTAATATTTTAGGAAAGATAGTTGCCTTATGGGTACCAAAAGTATTATTTTTTCAGATGGAAAACACAAAACTATTATTAAATTTCGAGCTTTTCTTTTCAAACTTCGCAGAAAACATATAACTTTGTCAGTAGAAGCACAAAGTTTATTAGTAATTGAACAAGCGGAAACATTTGATGATGAAGAATACGAAAATTTTGCATTCGTTAATGTGGATACCCTTGACAGTGATTAAATTAAAACAGTGCAGTGGCCAGTAGTGATTGTGATTTTTACTTATTTATTTATTTATTTTATTAGTCCTTAGTGGATAAGGCCTAAAGGGGAGACCACTACATAAAAAAAACGCGCCGTTCTTAACAATAGCTGTGTACCCAGATGACGAAAATCCTAAAGTTACAAAAAAAACCAAAAAGTTACTGGAGATTATATGCTGCTAAAATAAAATATGAATCAGGTAAGTTCAATTCAATTGAGTCAGTAGACGTATTTTGAGTTTTGAAGTATAAGAAATTAATAGAATATTAATTTTTTCAGATTATTTCGACGTTGTAAACATTATTCAGAGAACAAGGAAATTCAAGCATAAATGGTAAGAACACAAGCTCATAACTTTTTTCAAATAACAGTAGTCATATAATATTAATCATAGTTATATTGTACTTACCGGAAAATGCTATGCGCGTCATTGTTGTTTTGATAACAATATTGTACAGACAAAATGTTTTAAATAATATACATTTTGTAGATACTTTAGGTAATTTCTGTTGGTGTACGTGACACAAAAGTAATAACCCGTTAGACAAACAAAAACATAAAATTTTAATTATAAGTAATATGTTTTTAAATAGAGACAAAATTTTAATTATAGGCAATGTGGTTTTGTGGTTTTATATGAAATTTACTGGTGTAAAAAGGCACGCATGAATATATCACAATGTATGACGTGTACTGTCAGCGCCATCGTTTGGCTTGGAAACAAAGATACTCACGCGTGTATCCCCACTCCTGGAGTACTATATAAACCTCACGCTGACAGATTTGAGTATTGTTTTTGGGCGGCCGCTGTTGTGTGTACTGGTATAAAATACAATTGAAATAATAAATTTCAATTTTTATAAAAGGTACATTTAATTTTTTTAAGCTTACTCTAAGTTTTTAGTGAAGTTTACTTTGTTTTGAATTAATATATTTATTTTGATATATCACGTTACAAATGATAGGGGTGTAGTTTTTTTTAAAATAATATTTGTATTTTTTACATGCAACAACAGTTTAAATTTTTCTAGATAATGTCAGTGATACCATAATGAAATGTATTAATTTTTTTTGACTTGATTAAAAGCCCGAAAGAGTAAATAGTTCATAATAATTAATAACTTATAATATATTTTTTTCTCGTTTCAGTTCCAGAATGTCCGAAAAAAATGTAAAAATGACTGTAAAACGTACAGTAAAGAGAGAAGATCGGGCGTGTCAAACAGACGTGCCTATTGAAAAGAAGATACGGCCAACAGAAACAAGATTTGAGATGCCACCGGAAATACCGCAGCTTCTTGAAACTTTAGGAGAACAATTGAATACAGCACAATATTGGTGCTCTCTTCTGCATGATAGTCTGCAGGAGGCGTTCTACGAATTTCCCTTTTTATACCATAGGTTATTGGAAAATATTGAGGGATTAAACAGGTCAGCAAATTTAGCTCGGCAAGAGCCAATTTCAAGAAATGTGGAACAAATAGTACCAGTAAATGATGAAGAGAAATTGAGAATAAAAATTTTAACAGTGAGTGATCTATAAATTTCAAATATAGTGACAAAAATAAACCAAAAATAGTGCCATAAAAAACTTTAGATATAGACCGTCTATAAATTAATTTGTTATGCCATATATGTTTTAAGTGTTTAGAGTTTTAGTCGTAATTAAGTTTCTAGGGTAAGTTACTTTAGTTTTAATCCTATATCCAGTTTTGTAAGCTCGAATTATAGCTTTTAAGTTAAAATCACTGCCAGTTACAAACAAAGCTGTGATACTAAGAATAATTTCTTGTATTTGTAAGCGTTGCATTTATTGTAAACTTAATATTAATTGAAACACAACTCTGTAAATATTGAGAGCAATATAAATGGTGTTGAAAAGTATTAGTTTTTATCAAAAAATTAGTACTTTTAAATCCTGTTTCTATTGTTCCAATACTTTTTATGTAAACAGGGAAGTATTGTGTTCTAACAAAAATATCTACTGACTGAATCTAAAGCCTTAATTTAATGAAAATTTAAATAAACTGTTTTAATTTATAGATAATTTGTATATTTCGACATTGAAAACTGTCCTAGTAAGTTTGAATTAGAAATTAAGGTTTGAATTTTCCCGGGAATCATAAAAACTTTTATTTTTAGATTCGCAAATCAAAATTATCAAAAAGTTCCGTAAAAACAGTATATTTAGAAAAAAAGAAAAGGCTCGGAAGCTGAGAGTTGTTCTAGAGCGGATCCCGGCCGATAAATTGTTAGAAATAAGATCTAAGGGCGCTTCCAAGACAACGACCACAAACCCTACGACCGGCAATGCAAAGAGAGATGAATATACTGAAGAAGGCTGTGATGACGAAATACCAGTGGTACCAATATTCGACATTAGAGGAGACGTAGTAAGATTCTGCGTTAACTACAGCTCTGGTGCTAGCAATACATCTTCTGAGCCGGAACAGTTTCAGCGTGCGCCGAGTCCTGTAGCTGTCTCTGCTGACCTGTTCCATGTAAGGCCAACCCAAGCGCCGGTCTATGAAACAGAAAACGTCCCACGTCCGTCTCAGAGCTCCAGGATTCGCAAGTTCCACAAATGCCCGGGCTTACAGAAGTCAGCCCTGATTTGATAAATGATATACTGCTTCAGAAACAATTTGAGCTACTAGGAGCCAAAGATACTCACGCATTTATCCCCACTCCTGAGCACTACTTAAAGTTCACGCTGATAAATTTGAGTATAGTTTTTGGGCGGCCACCGTGCTGTGAACTTGCAGAAAATATAATTGAAATAAGTAATTTTAATTTCGATAGAAGGTACATTTAATTTTTTAAGCTCACTATAAATTTTTTGTGAAGTTTACTTTGTTTTTATTTATTATATTTATTGCAAGGTTTATATCGCGTTACAAATGATATAGGGGTGTAGTTTCTTTTAAATAATGTTTGTATGTAACAACAACTAAGATTTCTCTGGAGATGTCAGTGATACTCGTACCAGAATATTGTAATGTGTATTTTTTTTTTACTTTATTGAAAACCTGATAGTTGTTATTTTGTAAGAATAAATAGATAACAATAATTAATAACCTAAAATATGTTTTTTTTTTGCTTCAGATGACTGAAGTGAGCAAAACAGGAAATAAACACTCAGTGGATGAAGTGTGTCAAACAAACGCGCCCTCACATAAGTAAAGTAATAAGCAACCAATTAATAACTACTGATGATTATATCTAATAATTTGAATCATAGATGTCTCTACGCCTAAATGTGTGTTATTAGTTCAGTTCCTATTTCTTCGAATGGCATAAGTATAAAAATAATAAAGGTCAACGATACGAAATTTAATAACAATATACACTGGACTATCTTGAAAAGTAACGCAATAAGCTATTGGTAGCCATCCCCTCCACCTACTTCCTATAATGATTAATGCCCATTTATCACCAGTATACGTTACGCGCAAACGCAGTAAACACTTTTTTGTGTCTTCAACTATTGGTGTCTGCTACATATTAATTTCGACAAGAAAATACTAACCAGAGTAAGTTTCAAAATTAATATTTTAGGAAAGATAGTTGCCTTATGGGTACCAAAAGTATTATTTTTTCAGATGGAAAACACAAAACTATTATTAAATTTCGAGCTTTTCTTTTTTAAACTTCGCAGAAAACATATAACTTTGTCAGTAGAAGCACAGAGTTTATTAGTAATTGAACAAGCGGAAACATTTGATGATGAAGAATACGAAAATTTTGCATTCGTTAATGTGGATACCCTTGACAGTGATTAAATTAAAACAGTGCAGTGGCCAGTAGTGATTGTGATTTTTACTTATTTATTTATTTATTTTATTAGTCCTTAGTGGATTAGGCCTAAAGGGGAGACCACTACATAAACAAAACGCGCCTAGTTCTTAACAATAGTTGTGTACCCAGATGACGAAAATCCTAATGTAACAAGACATCGGGTTAAGTTACAAAAAAAACCAAAAAGTTACTGGAGATTGTATGCTGCTAAAATAAACTATGAATCAGGTAAGTTCAATTCAATTGAGTCAGTAGACGTATTTTGAGTTTTGAAGTATAAGAAATTAATAGAATATTAATTTTTTCAGATTATTTCGACGTTGTAAAAATTATTCAGAGAACAAGGAAATTCAAGCATAAATGGTAAGAACACAAGCTCATAACTTTTTTCAAATAACAGTAGTCCAATATTAATCATAGTTATAATGTACTTACCGGAAAATGCTATGCGCGTCATTGTTGTTTTGATAACAATATTGTACAGACAAAATGTTTTAAATAATATACATTTTGTAGATACTTTAGGTAATTTCTGTTGGTGTACGTGACACAAAAGTAATAACCCGTTAGACAAACAAAAACATAAAATTTTATTTATAAGTAATATGTTTTTAAATACAGACAAAATTTTAATTATAGGCAATGTGGTTTTGTGGTTTTATATGAAATTTACTGGTGTAAAAAGGCACGCATGAATATATCACAATGTATGACGTGTACTGTCAGCGCCATCGTTTGGCTTGGAAACAAAGATACTCACGCGTGTATCCCCACTCCTGGAGTACTATATAAACCTCACGCTGACAGATTTGAGTATTGTTTTTGGGCGGCCGCTGTTGTGTGTACGGGTATTAAATACAATTGAAATAATAAATTTAAATTTTTATAAAAGGTACATTTAATTTTTTTAAGCTTACTCTAAGTTTTTAGTGAAGTTTACTTTGTTTTGAATTAATATATTTATTTTGAGATTTATATCACGTTACAAATGATAGAGGGTGTAGCTTTTTTTTAAATAATATTTGTATTTTTTACATGCAACAACAGTTTAAATTTTTCTAGATAATGTCAGTGATACCATAATGAAATGTATAAATTTTTTTTTGACTTGATTAAAAGCCCGAAAGAGTAAATAGTTCATAATAATTAATAACTTATAATATATTTTTTTCTCGTTTCAGTTCCAGAATGTCCGAAAAAAATGTAAAAATGACTGTAAAACGTACAGTAAAGAGAGAAGATCGGGCGTGTCAAACAGACGTGCCTGTTGAAAAGAAGATACGGCCAACAGAAACAAGATTTGAGATGCCACCGGAAATACCGCAGCTTCTTGAAACTTTAGGAGAACAATTGAATACAGCACAATATTGGTGCTCTCTTCTGCATGATAGTCTGCAGGAGGCGATCTACGAATTTCCCTTTTTATACCATAGGTTATTGGAAAATATTGAGGGATTAAACAGGTCAGCAAATTTAGCTCGGCAAGAGCCAATTTCAAGAAATGTGGAACAAATAGTACCAGTAAATGATGAAGAAAGAGAAATTGCCGGAACTGAGAATAAAAAATTTAACAGTGAGTGAACTATTAATTTCAAATATAGAGTGACAAAAATAAACCAAAAATAGTGCCATAAAAAACTTTAGATATAGACCGTCTGCCTTGTGGCAGACCATGTGCGAAGAAAAGAAAAGGCTCAAGCAAGAAAAGAAGACTCAGGTACAAAAGCGATTTCGTGAAGAATTGGGATTGAATATCGATAAACCCAGACAAAGGACGGGAAATAGCAATGATGGTAATGTAGCTAGACGATTTTTTTACATTGCATCCTGTTCTGCTGATATCACAGGAGTTGACATTGATTTGATTAAACGGTTAAATATAATTCTGCAAGCTTTGTCATCTGGTGTAATGATAGATGCTAAGAAATTTGGTGATTATGCATTAGAAACTGCGAGAATATACGTTAGTAAATATAGTTGGTACTACATGCCATCTTCAGTCCATAAAATTTTAATACATGGAGAGAGTATAATAAATCATTTTGCAGTCCTACCAATTGGACAACTATCGGAAGATGCCCAAGAGTCTCGAAATAAGGATTACAAAAAATTTCGCTTGCATCATGCCCGGAAATGCACTCGAATAGCTACTAACGAAGATGTGTTTCATACACTACTTTATACATCTGATCCTTATATAACGAGCATAAGAAAACAATATACTAAAAACGTTAAAGAGCTAGATGAAGATGCTCTGCATCTTCTCAAAGTCAACGAACTGTGTGAGGCACACCAGCCAGCAGTAAATCCTGCTCATCAAAAATATTAAACTGATATAATCGATGAATATATATAAATATTAAAAGTACACCAGTAATCACATTTACTATAATGTACACTTACTTAATACTTAACAAAATAATCTAATATTTTGTTGTAATTTTGATAAAGTTTTTATATTTAGTGTAATGGTAATGTAACATTTTTTTATTTATTTTTTAACATTATATTATAGTAATCATAATTAAATTTAACTAGTTTTAAGAATCATATATACAAAAAAAAAATGAAAAAGTACGTGACTTTTCTTTATTAAAAAAAAAAATATTGTAGGGTTTTATATTTCTGCAACAGTAATATAATTTTAATCCTTATATATCACTTTATATTACTGCAAAATTTGATAACTCTATCTTTAAAATTGACGGAGTTACAGATTTTTGATTCGAAACATACCCAAATATTCCACAGTGCGATGGACCG
Organism: Acrobasis repandana; assembly: GCA_963576875.1. Lineage (NCBI taxonomy): Eukaryota > Metazoa > Arthropoda > Insecta > Lepidoptera > Pyralidae > Acrobasis > Acrobasis repandana. The sequence goes on along the minus strand of OY756233.1, from coordinate 3,474,815 downwards.
AATGTTATGATAAAGGTGGGGGCGGCTTGTTTGCACTGAACAACAACTGTGTCTCGCACATGGTATCAATTTGTCGGTCTGTGATGTGCTTTATGAAAAACATAATTATTTGCCAGATAGCCCTACCTCAGATGATACTATAAATGAACCAGCTGTGACTGTTGATTATATGGACGACAGCGATGATGAACACCATTTAGAAGACTTAGACTGTCCAGAATCAGGTTTAATCGTAATGTCACAAAATGATCTTGCGCCAGAACACGTACCAGAGTTAACACAATATGAAAATATTAATGAGCTGATAAAGAAAATCCGCAAAGTTGTAGTGTATTTCAAAAGATCTCCATTGAAAAATGAAACAGTACTTCAAAAATATGTGAAAATTGAACATGGAAAAGAGTTGTCACTTCTTTTGGACTGTAAAACCAGGTGGAATAGTCTTTTACCAATGCTGGAGCGATTTTATCTTTTAAAAGCATGCATTCAAAAAGCTCTTATAGATCTCAATCATCCAATTCATTTAGAAGATGTTGATTTTGAATTGGTAAATAAAATTGTTGATGTGCTGACCCCAATTAAATTGACAGTAGAAGCAATCTGTCGGCGAGATGCTAATTTATGCACAGCTGATGCCGCTTTGAAATTTCTTATAAAACAACTGTCTGGCAAAAACTCAGCACTTGCCAAAAAAATTAAAACATCCTTAGTGGAACGTATAAAGCAACGACGAAGTGATGATTTAACTGGCGTGTTATATTATTTACAAAATCCACGAATGGATGATGAAAATCAGTTATTATCGGATTTGGATGTAGAAGCTGAACGAGCGTTTTCAGCTGCTGCTTATGTTGGCAATAAACTAAGAAGCAGGCTCGGAAGTCAAACATTGGATGCTTTGATATTTCTGCGATTATATTTTCGAAATTCTAAATAGTTATTTTGTGCTGTTTTTTAATTTCTTGCAAAAGTATAGTATTTTTTTCTTTTCTTATTATTATTCTGATTTGTGTTGTGCAAAGACATTAAAGACATTTTTTTATTACTCGTGTTTTTTTATTTTAGCCCAATTAGAAACCACATAGTCTAATCCCGGGATAGGCCCGGGATCCCGGAAAAAGGCTTCAAAAATCCCGTAAGCCCGGGATTGAAAAACATGTTCGGGATTGTATTCTCTAATCCCTAATGGGACAGAAATACATGAGGGTCTTGCGGCTCTTAGCAGACAGAGCCCTGGACGGCAAGACCCAAAGGCCACTTTTAGCGATTTCAGCTTGATTCCGCTGACATTTGCATTATATACCGTGGTCGAGCTTTTCGTAGACGAGTTGAATATATTTTTTCGAGAATTGCAATCATAATCAAAATCAAATGTAAAGCTAATAAGATCCATACTGATCAATAGGCCAAGACTTTTGGACACAGATTTTACAACGAATTAATGAAAGACAACGAGCATAGCCGAATAAACTTTTTTTATCTGATGGTTAGCCCACTTGTATTTTAATGAGACAAACTTTTTTGAGAACTACAACAAAATTAGAATATAAAAAAATTACAGTATAAAAAACATTGCAGCATACGAAAGAAGTTTCAATGATTCATCATTAGGCATAGAACAACTTAGAGCTTTGAGTTTAGAAGCTCTTAACAAACAAAAAGGTAAACTTTTAAATAAAAAATATGTAGTTAGGTATCAGAATTCTGATGATGCCAATTCTTCATTCAATATAACAAATGAAGATTCGGAATCACAGTCTGAAGCGTTCGACTCCAATTAACTCCAACACATCGTTTTGTAGAGATAATTCGAAATTTACATGAAAGTTCTTTGACCTCCAAATAATTTGATTGAGACTAAATTACGATGTCTTTAGTGATGATGGCGGTACTTTAAGGTAAAAACGAAGAGTAAATGGTATATCCAAATGCTTACATATTAAAAAAGAAATGATTGTTAGTATATTTCTCAAGAATAAAATGTTCGACCAAATCATATTAATTTTTTTGTAATAAATACAATATTTTTTGGTCGATTTTATTCATAGACACAAATCAACTCCAAATATTGCTTGGTCATAAACTGTACCTGGTTTTACTAAAATAAGTACATTTTATATCAATCGAAACTACATCGGTAGGTGCTATATATACCAGAAGAGGAGAATTAAAAATTTGCAAATTTTTTCAAGCAGTTTTTTGTGATAGTTAACCATCAATTAAAAACCATCGTTGTAGAGACCATTGCAATTTACATGAAAGCTACCTCCAAATGTCTTTAGTGATGATGACGGTACTTTAAGGTGAAAAAGAAGAGAAGATGGTGCTTTAATACCCAAATGCTTACAAATTATTAAAAAGAAACCATTGTTAGTATATTTCTCGAGAATAAAAATTTCGGCCAAATCATATTAGTTTTTTTTAATAAAAACAATATTCTTTGGTCGATTTTATTCATAACCACAAATCAACACCAAATATTGATTGGTCATAAACTGTACCTGGTTTTACTAAGTACATTTTATACCAATCTAAACTATTAGGTATATCGATAGGTACTTATTATATACCAAAAGAGAATTAAACATTTCCAAATGTTTTCAAGCAGGTATTTGTGTTAATTAACCATTAATTAAAAACCATTGTTGTAGAGACCATTCGAAATTTACATAAAAGCTGTTTGACCTTCAAATTATTTGATGGAGCCTAAACTACTATGTCTTTATATGATGATCGATGACGGTACTTTAAGGTGAAGACGAAGAGAAGATGGTACTTTAATATCCAAATGCTTACAAATTATTAAAAAGAAACCATTGTTAGTATATTTCTCGAGAATAAAAATTTCGACCAAATCATATTAGTTTTTTTTAATAAATACAATATTCTTTGGTCGATTTTATTCATAGCCACAAATCAACACCAAATATTGATTGGTCATAAACTGTACCTGGTTTCACTAAGTACATTTTATACCAATCTAAACTATTAGGTATATCGGTAGGTACTTACTATATACCAGAAGAGAATTAAACATTTCCAAATGTTTTCAAGCAGGTCTTTGTGTTAATTAACCATTTATTACAAAACCATTGTTGTAGAGACCATTCGAAATTTACATGAAAGTTGTTTGACTTTCAAATAATTTGATAGAGCCTAAACTACTATGTCTCTATATGATGATCGATGACGGTACTTTAAGGTGAAGACGAAGAGAAGATGGTACTTTAATATCCAAATGCTTACAAATTATTAAAAAGAAACCATTGTTAGTATATTTCTCGAGAATAAAAATTTCGGCCAAATCATATTAGTTTTTTTAATAAATACAATATTTCTTGGTCGATTTTATTCATAGCCACAAATCAACTCCAAATATTGATTGGTCATAAACTGTACCTGGTTTTACTAAGTACATTTTATACCAATCTAAACTATTAGGTATATCGGTAGGTACTTACTATATACCAGAAGAGAATTAAACATTTCCAAATGTTTTTAAGAAGGTCTTTGTGTTAATTAACCATTAATTAAAAACCATTGTTGTAGAGACCATTCGAAATTTACATGAAAGTTGTTTGACCTTCAAATAATTTGATGGAGCCTAAACTACTATGTCTTTATATGATGATCGATGACAGTACTTTAAGGTGAAGACGAAGAGAAGATGGTACTTTAATATCCAAATGCTTACAAATTATTAAAAAGAAACCATTGTTAGTATATTTCTCGAGAATAAAAATTTCGGCCAAATCATATTAGTTTTTTTAATAAATACAATATTCTTTGGTCGATTTTATTCATAACCACAAATCAACACCAAATATTGATTGGTCATAAACTGTACCTGGTTTTACTCAGTACATTTTATACCAATTTAAACTATTAGGTATATCGGTAGGTACTTACTATATACCAGAAGAGAATTAAACATTTCCAAATGTTTTCAAGCAGGTCTTTGTGTTAATTAACCATTAATTAAAAACCATTGTTGTAGAGACCATTCGAAATTTACATGAAAGTTGTTTGACCTTCAAATAATTTGATGGAGCCTAAACTACTATGTCTTTATATGATGATCGATGACGGTACTTTAAGGTGAAGACGAAGAGAAGATGGTACTTTAATATCCAAATGCTTACAAATTATTAAAAAGAAACCATTGTTAGTATATTTCTCGAGAATAAAAATTTCGGCCAAATCATATTAGTTTTTTTAATAAATACAATATTTCTTAGTCGATTTTATTCATAGCCACAAATCAACTCCAAATATTGATTGGTCATAAACTGTACCTGGTTTCACTAAGTACATTTTATACCAATCTAAACTATTAGGTATATCGGTAGATACTTAATATATACCAGAAGAGAATTAAAAATTTCCAAATGATTTTCAAGCAATTATTTGTGATAATTAATCATCAATTAAAAATCCTCGCTGTAGACCATTCGAAATTTATATAAAAGTTGTTTGACCTTTAAATAATTTGATTGAGGCTAAATTACGTAAACTAGAAAGGCAGCGGAATGCCTGAAAAAAGCAAAGTATGACGCAATATTTTCTGGCTTTTTCTGGCTAAACAAAAATAAAGACGGAGAGAAAATATCGGAGAAAAAAAAATGGTTCAAGGATTTTCGGGTCAAAGGAGGTATACAAATCCATAGCTCCAACAGAATACTGCGCAATAAGTAATTAAGTTTTCTTTTTTAACCAAACTATAGCGATCCAATCACACTTGCTTTTTTATTTAAAGGAAGTATAATGTTCTACTCAAAACCTCATATGACTATAGCATTCAACAAATATAGTTGAGAAGAAACAAATACAATCAAGATGAAATTAATTGAACAAGTACTCACGACAGAACAAAATGGCCGCCACAGCCTAAAAACGATGAATTTCAAGTAAGTACATATTTTAACCAACTGGCTCCTCACCCATTACGAAATTCGACACCAAACCATTTAACCTCTGTTAATACCAGTAGCCGAAAAGTATTACTAGTGAACATTAGGAGTATAAAAGATTCATGTTGATGCAACAAGAATCTTGCAAGATCCATCTTGTGAACAGAAACACGAACTTTCACAAAAAACAAAAACTTAACCTACTTTGAAGCCAGAATTGACTAAAAACGCCACACGTATCACTCGCTGCTAGCCCGTGGACGGAATGAATGCCCCTCCGCTGCGGGGCCCTCCGACCGGTATATCGCGTTAGACGTCATACACTGTTTCCATCTGGTTGTAGTGATGGGCAGGTTGAAAACAACATTTTTGTATCGATACTCACTGAGGATTAAGAGCATCGTAAAATATTTTATTACTTTTAGGGTTCCGAACCTCAAAAGGAAAAAACGGAACTCTTACAGGATCACTTTGATTGTCCGTCTCTCTGTCAAGACCCTTTTTAAGCCAACGTAATCAAAAGATACAACCGTTTATGCCGCAATTTTTCGACACTCGCGAGGGAATCAAAACCTACAGGGTACTTCCCGTGAACTCAGAATCTTGAAATTTGGTACGAAGCAACGTCTTATAGCACAGATAAAGGAAAAATTGCGAAAAGCATACATTTTTAGTTACATCATATAATAATAATATTTTTAATAATTTTAGACTTTTTTAAGTATATACCTACAGGTTTGTACGGAACCCTCGGTGCGCGAGTCCGACTCGCACTTGGCCGGTTTTTTATACTTATTTAAAGTAGACGTTCATACAGGTGGCGAGAATCAGAATAATCATAAGTATCAGTAGGCGATGCAGCAAGCAAACGTTGATTTAATTTCCCATCTACATGCCCATGGCCTTACACGACCATACTCCGCAAGGGAACATGCGATTGAAAATTGATTTTGAATCAAGGAACCTTGACGGAAGCGGATAGGGCGGCTAGACGTCCTAAGCTTCATGCAGGAGCTGGGCTGGTTCGAGAACTGAGGCCGGCGCCGGCTCCCCACGCAATATGGGTCTAGGAAATGCGAAATAAATTGCGGAAAACAAGAAAGTTCGAGGAAAGTAAGGCTGTTCGCGAAACTTCTTTTTCCATGCTTGTCAAGGAGAAAACCAAAAACTTAAAATGAACTAGCAGTTTATCTTTCCGCGCATATCGTAAAAGCCGATCGAGGAAATATACAAAAAACATGTAGGTAGCCATTGACAGTACATAGATCTCGTTGTAGGTAGCTAACGCAAAAACTTTTGGAATCCATAATTAATTAATTTAAAACGGTTGACGTAATATCGTCGGAAAGTCAGGAAAGGCCGACCAGTTTTTGATCGATTCAACTGTTTTAAATGAATTTTAGAGTTATCTCACGTTTGTTTTAACAAAAAAGAAATTTATTGAATCCTTATTTTATTTTCACGCCTTAGGCCTACCATACATTACAGTAAAAGTGGCCTTTATAGTAAGGTTTTCCCCTAGGCCCTGTCTGCCCCGTTAGAGATAAAGACGTAATAATTTATTTATATCTGTTCGCGAAGTATCGATAACAATAGCACAGAGTACTATATACTAGACAAGTGTTCAGCCGCAGATCAAGCGTAACATTGCTACACGATTATACACTTTGTGTACACGAGTCAGCTGTACGGTCAGTCGCAGGTCCAGCGTAACATTGCTATGCGATTATACACCTTGCAAGAACGCCATAGAGTATCGACGAAATATCCAACAACTTTGTTGCTTGCTGTTATATACTGCAAATAATAGGAGACTCTTAGTATTCCTTGTTTTCGTTATCGCTCGCTGGCAAGCATTTAGTACCTACGTGTTATATTGTGATAACATTATATTATATTATCTTTGTTTATATACAGTTTGATGTTGCAAGTTGGAATCAAAATCACTAACACAAACTGTAAGATAAAAGACTGAAGAATTTTTTTTATCAATTTTTCTCTTCCAAATTTCAAAGTCGATTCAGCAATTTTTCGTTATTTAGATTATTATTAGCTTTAGATAATTAACTAATTCATAAGCAATATTTAGATTTATTTTTCAAAAATGTGATGACTTAGGAATAACAACAGTACAATCAACCTCAGCAAATGTATATTTGGTCAATCAGAATTGAATATTTAGGTCATTTAGTATCAAAAGGAGGAATAAAACCAATTCCAGATAAAGTTAAGGCTATCCAAGGCCCGAAACGGTACAACATTTGAGACGTTTTATAGGCCTGCTTAAGGCGAAGGTATAGGCAAATGGCCTTGAAGTGTGAAATAAATTGTTAACTCGTAAATATGGTGATAATTTCCATATTGCTCTACGTCATGCACTAGATAGCCCTTTAAATTATTTTATGAACTGCCGTTAAAACTATTATTGGTGATCCGTCTAGCTTTAAAACTTGCCGTGGCCACTTTTGGCGGAGGCAAGTTTTAAAGCTAGACGGACTAATGTAAATACTTTCAACGGTGGTTTGTAAAATAATTTAAAGGGCTATCTAGTGCATGACGAAGAGCAATATGGAATTTATCTCCATATTTACTAGTTAACAATTTATTTCAAATGGGGGCGCCACTTCAAGGTCATTTGCCTATATCTTCGCCTTAATTTGTAAAGACCTTACCTTTTACATGCAGCACTACACCAAGCAGAGCTTAACAAGAATCTTGATAATACCAAGAAAAAGCAGGACGCAAATTATTTAGAACGAAAAAAGTATTAGAGTAGGTACCTATATTGGAGAATTCTGCAAAATGTCCAGACTACTTTTACCCTACAGAAAAGATGTTCAAGAATTATTTACAACATGTACTCTGATGAGACATTGAGAAATGTATTCAAGGAAAACGGTCACCTTACGTTGACTAACATCTACATACTCGAATTATGTGTATTTGTCAGAAACAACATGTACAACTATAAAAGAAAGATTGAACTTTGTACAGGCATGACCTATTTCTACCTACTGTAAATAACGAAACGTTTAAAAAAAGTGCTTTCATTTCAGGAATTAGAGTATTCAACTTACAAATATAAAAAGTATATACGATTGTTATCTATTTAAACGCACACTAAAAAGTTGGCTATTAAAACATGTATTTTATGACCTCAATGAACACTTTGAGTATGATAGATATCAATAGGTTTGCACTGTTGTAATATAATAGTACAAGATGTATCGAAGTAGTTATAAGATTTTTCTATCATTTACGCATGCCTGAAATGGTAAACTGTTGATGTTTTTTTATTGTACCACCTGTTTTTACACAGTTTAAGCAATAAAGAATTTTGAAGTTTTATTCAAAAGTTCAGGCAAAGTAAACCTTAAAAGCGCTTACTTTGTCTCATCTTAGTGTAGACGCGCCTTGAGCAAATATGACGGATGCATCTGATTACGCAGCGGGAGCCCTACATCAGAAAGTAGAAGGTACGGCAGTTGATAAAATAGTTTAAAGGGCTATTAGTGCCCAACATTGAGAAGTATGGAAATTTTTTCACCGAGTTAACAATTTTTTTCAAATGAGGGCGCCACTTCTTTGTATTCGCCTTAAATGGATTTCACTTGGTTATTTTTCGAAAACTTTTTCTGATGCACAACTAAAGTATTGTAAACCTACGATTAAGTATTAACTGCTATTTATATGTCCTTAGTTCATTTTAGACATGTAGGTATGTCAGGTATGTGATTGAAGTATGGTATCACAAAGAAGAACAGTTATAAAAAGTCCTAGGCAAACTAGACAGTTGTTGTACATAGCGAATTTACTAGCGATACACAACACAACACGTTATATCCGAAAATGTGTGGGAGACGCCTTATCGCGCGTAGAATCTATTTTTAGCCAGTGACACTTATATGACGAGTAAACTAAAGAAAGAACAAGAACGTGAAGATCTCAGATTAAATATAGGTCGTAAAGATCTTAAAATATTTTAGTTTTTCAGATTCTTAATTTTAAATTTGTAGCTAGCTATTCCAAATGTAACCAAAGATTTCTCAAACATGCTCGGAAATGTAGGCATTATTGTACATAACAAAAAGAAGACACGAAGTTTGATAACCCATCAAAAACATAAATATGTGAAAGTCTGAGCCGAGTTCAAAACCCCGACAAAAGAATTGAGATCTAAATGGCCGAGTTCTGTGGAGAATACTGAAATTTATTTATAAGAATCCTTGGGTTCCTTTAAAAACAAAATTTTGAATACCTTTAAGGATTCGTGAGTTTCTTTGAGCTACCTGATTTCTTTTTCATGTTTTTAGTTTATATTATATGTAGGTTTATGTATACTTATAAGTAAGTTTATTTTTACTAATATAATGTGTAGGTCTAAATTTATATATATTTATATATTTTTCATCTTTTATACTCTATTATAGTACTAGCCACTTCTGCCCCAAACTCATATTAGTTAAACATTCCTCTTAATTACTGGCCGGTTGACTGGAAGGGATCCCTATATGGGAGAAGTCCGCCGTTGTATGTTTAATTTTCTGTTTTATATCTGCTTTTTTTTTGTGTACAATAAAGCTTTATAAACAAACAAACAAACAAGAATCTCAACATTTGACCTGGCTAGTTTTTTACCAGCAATTTTGATACAGAAAAAGGGACACGACTACAGTTTCAGTTTGTATTAATGCTGCTGGGTGTTTTATTCCACCTTTAGATATTTTTAAAGGTATGAAATAATTATACAGATTTACAGAATGGAGCTTTACCAAATAATATGACTCGTCTATAGCCTAAAGGTTAGAAATAATTTCTAGAGTGGTTGAAGTTTTTTGATGAAAATATTCCGCCAGTAAACCAGTTTTTTTAATAATGGATGCAAGTCACGTTACTCCACAAGTATTGGAATACGCAAAAGCTCATCAGATTGTATTATTTACACAGACATTGATCAAGATAGACACAGCCTCTGACGCCTGAGCACAGAATACATAAGAGTCAAACAGAATGGTCTCTCACAGCGTCTCCCGCAAATTGGCGTCCCCGCACCTCTCCCCCGCACTTTGTGAGCTTTGACAGCTCCAAAACAGGGTTTAATTACTAGCCGCACGCAATACGCGACGTGTGTTGTCTTGAGAACTGTCAACCAATAGTAACCATCATGGTGAGAAGGTGCGCGTATAATAATTGTTTATCCACCCAATACTCTAAAGAACGTATATTTCATACATTTCCAAAGCAACAATATAATTTCACGTTATTACCCAGCAACCATCTTGATATATATACCCTTCTCGCTCTCTTGCATTTTACACACAACAACACCGGATTGCTAATAAGCAATCCGGTAATGTTACATAGGCTCCTCGCTCACAGGTAATCACATACACGCAGTTGCCAACTAAATTTCCGCGGGTTATAGTGCTAAATGCCATTGTTGACAATGACAACTTGACATGCTGTGCGTGCGTGATAAACATTTGTTTATTTTTATTGAATTTATTCATATAATTACCGTATAGTTTTGCGCCGAATATGCAAATTACTATATTACAATAGTGAATTAGTGAAATTAGTGCGTTACATTATAAATGACTAATAATAATAAGTAAAGTGAACTAATGGTGAAATGGACATAATGAAAAATATTTGTGAAGTGATATTATGTAGCTGTTTCCGACTTTTCTGTAACATTTAATACATATAAAACAGAATATTTTTTACGTCATAGTGTTCGCAAATCTTCCGGTATGGAAAAATATAATCGTAAATATGTCGAACTCGTTAGTAGGTAAGTATTAAAATAATTCTGCGGTGCGACCCTAAGTATAAAACTCACACATCGACGTGTGTACAGATAAATTGTTTCGTTTGTAGTAGTAGTAGGTATATATGTTACTCTGAATCAATGGAGAGTCATACCAGTGGCCTGAGTATCAATTTGCGTGGCAGTTCATTAGATTGGACATTTATTCCCTACTGTAAAATACTTAAATCTGCCGTTTTGAGCCGTAGAATCTCGCCGAAAAACGTTGGAGGAAGTAATAAAAAAGTTTTCTTCCGTTTGTAAGTAATTTTTTTATTGCATTAAAAGTCTATCTAGTAGTATAAACAGATCTGTGGTTATTTACCATGCCGGCACATACTAGTCATTTACTGCAACCGCTTGATCACAGAATACACAAGAGTCAAACAGAATGGTATCTCACAGCGTCTCCCGCAAATTGGCGTCCCCGCACCTCTACCCCGCACTTTGTGAGCTTTGACGGCTCCAAACCAGGGTTTAATTACTAGCCGTACGCAATACGCGACATGTGTTGTCTTGAGAACTGTCAACCAATAGTAACCATCATGGTGAGAAGGTGCGCGTATAATAATTGTTTATCCACCCAATACTCTAAAGAACGTATATTTCATACATTTCCAAATGATGAAAACAGGTAAGCAAAGCAACAATATAATTTCACGTTATTACCCAGCAACCATCTTGATATATATACCCTTCTCGCTCTCTCGCATTGGCGGGAGATACACAAGAGCGAGATTGTAACATTACCGGATTGCTAATAAGCAATCCGGTAATGTTACATAGGCTCCTCGCTCACAGGTAATCACATACACGCAAATGCCAACTGGATTTCCGCGGGTTTTAGTGCTAAATGCCATTGTTGACAATGACAACTTGACATGCGCCGAATATGCAAATTACTATATTACAATAGTGAATTAGTGAAATTAGTGCGTTACAATATAAATGACTCAATAATAATCAGTAAAGTGAACTATAGGTGAAATGGACAAAGGACACAATGAAAAATATTTGTAAAGTGATATTACGTAGCTGTTTCCGACTTTTCTGTAACATTTAATACATATAAAACAGAATATTTTTTACGTCATAGTGTGCGCAAATCTTCCGGTATGGAAAAATATAATCGTAAATATGTCGAACTCGTTAGTAGGTAAGTATTAAAATAATTCTGCGGTGCGACCCTAAGTATAAAACTCACACATCGACGTGTGTACAGATAAATTGTTTCGTTTGTAGTAGTAGTAGGTATATTTGTTACTCTGAATCAATGGAGAGTCCTACCAGTGGCTTGATGTAGGAGTTTTTCTTCCTTAAAAAGTTTCATGGCGTTCAGAATTAAAAAAAATATAAACGCAAACATCCTGATTTGATACTAACTCGTTACGATTTTCATAAATTGTTTACACTGGCTTTTGAAACATAATAAGTCCGACTAACCGACGAGCTGGATTTTAAAAAAAATTGGTTGTCTGTAAAGTCGGTTTACAGACCAGAGATATGGGATATAACTGAGTTACAGACGGTAGTTTGACGTGACGAGCCCATCATGCCTCTCTCTCGTTCGTGCCGCGCTCTCGCTTGCGGAACGCGACAATAATGTCATCTTTTTCGTGCATGCAGCCCGTAGTATCGAGTTATGCCATTGCACGTCAAAAACGGGAATTTTTCATTTTAATAAATCTGTGTTGAATCCAGAAGTTGCCCCGTCTCGTGTTATAAACTAGATACTACGAAGCAAATTCAAGAAGTTTTAGTGAACGAAGACTTGGAACTCGTGATTCCTCAAGCAGAACTCGCTTCAAACAGAGATCCTTTAAACGAAGCGCCTAACCAGAAGAGTGACACTGAAAAATTAAGCGCAAATGACGATTCGAAAACTGAATCTAAACCCTTAACAGAAAAAGCCCACAAAACATACGCTGCGTATAATTGGAATATGAGCTTTTAGGATTCCATTACAAACTCTTCCACTGATGTTCCTAAAAAATGCCAAGACACAAATTTACTGAATCTAGGCGCAGAAAAGCAGCATTAAAGTTACATACAAATATTACAAAAATTCACACTAAATCTAGCACACGCCCCAAAAAGTTGTTGAACTACTTTATTATCTGTGATGTGAGATGTCAAGTTGTCTTTGTTAAACAGAAATACTCAAGTACTTCCTCTTCCCCTCCTGCGCGTCTGTAATGGCTGCCGAAATAATTCAATGGCTGCCAATGTAATTTATCATAGGTTATGGGCCCATTAACAAAAATGACTACTATAAGGATGGGCTTATCTTAGGCTGTAAAGAATGACTGGAAGATAAATCAGCTGGATATACTTACAGCGTTCCTGAATGGAAAACTAGAAACAGAAGTATACATTAAAGTTCCAGAGGGTGTAAATGTGAATGTGTGGACAGTCCCTAAAGCACAGTGCTTAATGCCAGTGGCCAAGGACCCAACTTAATTAATTACAAACATTACATAAATAAACAAGTTTCTGTGGCATCAATTTCTAAAGATTCTTCTGAAAATAAAAAAAATCTGCTATGACACCAACTTCACACATTTTGAGATAAGAACAAACTGAAACAGAAAGCCAAGAATTCAATTTTGAAAACAGAAAAGAATAAAGGAAAAAAAAAAAGACAAGATGGAGGATGATTGGGTTTAGCATTCTTGTAATGGCTTACATTCTTAGAAACGTTTTATCTAAAAACAGGGCTGATTGGATAACTTGTTCCTTTTGCACAAGGCCATATCATCTCATTGCCAAAGCCAAGAAGTCGACAAAAATCACGAAATATACTTGTGTGACGCATGTTGCGTAGTGAGTCCCAGTGAATAATAATTACTCGTATAATAAAGTCTGATTTTCAATTGATTTACTTAGAATTTACCTAAACCTGCTTGTTCACTATCAGCCGACTTCAAAAATGGAGGAAGTTCTCAATGCGACTGTATGTTTTTGTTTTTTGTATGTTTGTTACGCCATAACTTCGTCATTTTATTGAAACGATTTGAAAAATTCTTTTTTAATTTGAAAGGGTATGCTTCCGAGTTGATCCCATAAAATTTTTATCAAAATGAATTCAAAACTTTGGTTGAAGTCGGTTTTTATCTGATTAGATTAGCTATTATTTTTGACTTTTGTTTTTATAGCTTTACATTTTATTTTAGTGTTTCTAATTTGGTTTAATTTAACGAAAAAATATAACCGCTCATGTTAGTAATACGGTTATAGTCTTATTAGAGAAGTATGTATCACCGACTGAAAATGATTGTCACCAAGTTAGCAAATTCCAAGCACCAAAAAGAATCCTTAATAATGAGGATAATTACTTTTTATATTTTATATTTTTTCGACAAATAAGGTCAACACTAAGACTGAGTGTAGTTCCTATTGATAATAAAGACATAAATTCATAAAAACTGTGACTTTTCTTCAAATATCTATTTTATCACCGAATTAGACGAGGTCGCCAGAAACTAAAGGCAGCAGACTTCGAATCGAGATTGAGATTTGCAAATGAAATGGGCGATAAGTTCAATAATTTCAATAACATCCTGTTCTCGGATGAAACCCATTTTTACCTGAACGGATTTGGAAATAAACAGAACTGTAGGTAGGCAGCAGAAAATCCGCTGTTGAAACATCAGAAGCCGCTGCACTCACTGAAATTTACAGTTTGGGCTGCAATTGCGAAATGGGGAATCATCGGACCATTTTTTTTGGAGAACAATCGTAGTCAAGCCGTGGCCGCCAATTCAAAGCGCTATACTGCCATACTGAGAAGTTTTTTTATTTATTTCAAAGCTGCAAGAACCGCTAGGCTATAACAGGAGCACTTGGTTTGGTTCCAGCAAGATGGTGCTAAGTGTCGCTTCAAATGAGAGCATCCAGGTGGTAAGAGACGTGTTCTCACAAATAATTTCACGCAGGGGTGACATCTCCTGGCCAACAAGAAGCCCCGATCTCACTCCAGCAGACTGATTTTTGTGGGGTTACCTTAAGAGTAGAGTATACAACAACTGAAGCTAAAAATTCGGAAAGAAAAGGAATTTATTTCGAGGATAAGTCTAACGGAAGTTTTCCAAAATTTTGATGCCAGATTGGAAGAATGCTGTAACCGTCAAGGATTAGAAGAGGAAAGATGTTTGGTCAACTTATAACGCCACGATCAATTTATTAAAAATATAATATAAGGAAAAATAGAAGCAAGAAGAGGAAAGGGAAGACCAAGAAGAGCATTTATAGATCAAGTAAAGGAGAAAGTTGACGCCGTATCGTATAGGGAGGTTAAATGCATGACTCAAGAGTGGGAGACATGGAAACTACTCCACCGACAAGAACGTAGTTCTTAAATTATGGATAGATAGGCTACCAAACCAGTACTTATATTAATTCTGTACCAGGCCCTGGCAGTCACACGGCCTTTCTTCTGTACGTCAGTACTTACAATAATTCTGTAGCAGTGTCATTTAGCAAGAGCCAATCAGAATTCATTCTTGAGACAAACTGTCCACTAACATGACTAATCCATAGGAAGAGATGGTGTGGTCCTATTCTAGGGCGGAAGCCATACGGTTTTTCTTCTGTACGTCAGTACTTTTATTAATTCTGTACCAGTGTTACATAGCAAGAGTCAATCTAAATTCATTCTTGAGACAGACTGTCCAATAACATGACTATTTCTTGACTGGCACACTCTGCATCCCTTTCCCTCATAGCGTTCAACCTCTCTGTCACGTGTTTGCCTAAAAACCAGTAAGCTTGATTCTCTTGAGGTCCCTCCTCAAACGGCTTCATAGCTACAATTAAATCGTCTATAACCCTTTTACACTTGCTTTTGCGTGGTTTGAAAAGTTTTTGCTTCGGTCTGTCTGTCCGTTCGCCTCTTTGCCGTATTCTCAGCAAGTCCAATGTGTCATCTGGTGGAATTTCTTCTTTTACTTGGATAGTATTTTCGAAATGTTCCGGCACGGTGTAGCCCTGGTCCTGGCCCTGGAAAAAGAGATTTTTGAAGTAAAGTAGTTTTTCTGAATTTGTTTTTTTTCTGAATCATGGGCACAGAACAGAGTTTTTTTTTAGAACGCTGCTGTTGTATAAAAAATTGTTTATTCTCCTATTTGGTGCCAAAACAAACAATAATGAACACTGGACTCAAACGAATATTTCTTGTTTCCTCGATATGATTTTTTTTCCGGGACAGGCCTGTTTCTTTTTAATAAAAAAAAAATAGGCCTGTTTAATTTTTCTGTACGCTGGTCATATCATTAGATCATGGTGTGTTTTTCTGTATTGTTTTCCTTAGTGATTTGGAAATTTGTATAAATTTTAAGGAACGTCTAGGATGATATATAAAACACACCTTGATCTATTGCTATTATGACGAGCGTACAGAAAAAGTTAAGTATTTATTTTTATGTATTTTTTCCTTAGTAACTTGGAAATTGGTCATCATTAACAGGTCTTTTTAGTACCCACTGCAGGAGCACGACCCTCTCTGTACTACCAAAACCATACTTGGTCAGAGCAGCCAAAGGATTTGGCCTACACTCTCCACGCTGGCCAGCCGGGTTGGAGAGGTTTCATTGATGTTTATGAGCTTTGTTCAGCTTGTGTTTCCTTAGTCGTCTTCTACGACATACACGGGAAGACTTGGAGTGGTCCTATACTACTCTGCCGGGAATCAAAGTTTGTTTAAAAGTTAATTTATTGTTCCTTGGGAATTGTTTACCCCAAATGTAATTCCTGCTTGCACTAAAAACACTTTACATAAGATAAATCACCATTAGAAAATGTACCATCATATCAAAATTCAAGTAAATGAATGGAATCATTAGTTTTTGCTGAGTCGTTTATCGCAAACCCCATGGGAACAGTACTTTTTTCTGTACTCAGTACTCCTAACTATGTGTATGCGTAATTTCAAGAAGATTGGTTCAGTGGATAAAAAGTTTGGAGGCTAAGTTACAAAAAGTCGTCAAATAACGACTTTCGTTGGACTGAGTAGTTTTATACCAACAAGTCGTATCATTGGATTCAGTGATGTTTCCTGAGTAGGAAAAGTGACGTTGTCGCTTTCTAAATTGGTGGAGTGACGTAATATGACGTCATAAAGATTTTGTATGGCATTTGTTTTTTTTTTTTAAAACCCGTCATTTGGGGTATCAAATGAAAGGGCTTTATGAGCTGGTTCTAGAAATATACTACATAGTTACATTTCAGTCACCTGTTTTGTGAAAAAACAAAAAGCATTTTCAAAACATACCAAGTTTGGGCTCTTGCAGGTAAAAATGGCTGAATGAATTTTTATAAACCATACGCCAAACGAGTTGTGATACGAGTATACTCATATCTAACGACACGGAAGTAATTTTAAAAATTTTAACATTTTCTATAATTTTTTTGGCCCCAGTTCCATGCCATGGGTTAGTATTTTTTCTTGTATACTTATTGTATAATCGCAAAGTTAAAATTCAAGATTGTATTTAATTCCTTTGCATATGTCAGGCCACTTTTATCTGTTTTACAGTTCACAGTTCATTAAAACAAGTGATAAAGACCTTGCCCAGGGTTCAAACCCGTGATCTTGTGCTACAGACTAAAACTTGACACAAACTTGAGTTTTGGTCCGCATTTATTTTTTATTTTATTTTTTTATTTAATCATTATTGTCCATCAAATACAAATTGTACAGAACAATAGGCGAACTTAACGCTAAAAGCGTTGCCTACCAGTCAACCTTTGGGTTATTTAATGCTCTGGTAATTATGAAAAGCAGTCTACCTCATAGTTTCCATCGTCATCCTTCCTCGGCACGTCTTGGAGGAACTGCAGTGGCTTCCACAGCGGCCAGGAGGGCACGTACACCTCGGCCGGACTGCAGGCTGACTTCTTAGATTTCTCCACCCGTCTCAGGTTGTGGTGGAATGTGCTCCGGATATTTACCCATCTGTCCCGTACTGATCTCGCTGGAATTAATATAAATACAGATTGACTTTTTAACCACCAGCCAAATTTTTGAAAAAAGTTCAGTTCATGATACTAAACTACTTTCCATAAAAACAATTAACGAAAAACTAAAATAAATACTCGCCTTTCCATACAAATCAGCGCTCAGCCAAATGGATTTTGTATGGAAGGACGAAAAATTTTTATCGATTTTTAATAACTTTTTTTATAGAAAGTAGTTCAGTATCATGGATTGAACTTGCTCCAAAAATTGGCTGGTGTTTAAAAAGTCACCCTGTAATAAATATAAAATAAATTGACAGGAACCAATCACACTGATTGAGGCAGCTCAAGTAATTAAACTTGTATCACAGGATACCTATTTGAGGATAACTTAACAATACTATATTCTAAAAATATGTATAAAAAGATAAAAACATCCAAATTATACGTCTTTAAATTTGTAATGAGATTGAAATGAGATGTTGAAATGTAATTTGGAATGAGAAATGCTAAAAAACATATTACCTCGTTCATCCGAGCGTGTTTTAGATTGATTCCTAGGCATAATGCTGTTGTATCATGCAATCAGGTTTTTGTTTATTTTAATTACTTGTTTACAGAGAGGTAAACTAGTTCTACTTATTGCCTGTAAACCCTGCCGAAGCCGCAGTTTAGTAGCTCACTATCATAAACAACCTACAAAAATAGTAACATCCTTACCTGTGTAACCATCTCCCAATTTGGCAGCGAATTCAGCATAAGCCTTGTACTTCTGTTGTATCTGATGGTTTGTGTTTCCTAAAGGCCTCCAGATAAAGTCCCTCTGTCGAACGTATTCCACAAGTTCAAGCTCCAATTTACGCGTCCAATAACAAACTCTACGAGGCATTTATGTAGTTTAGGGATGTTTTCCTATTAGAACCGAAGATGAACTAATTAATAGGAATGTAGTTATCTCTTTTTAGGTATGATTAAAATTACTATTTTGTGGGTAAACAAACACAAACAAAGCAGCTTTTACGTATAATAGGTAGGTAGGTATTTCTCGTCTGATGTTTGACAGCTCACAATGACAGTGACATTTGTAAGTAAGTTTTTTTTATTTATCTCACAGCCGCTTAGATCATTTAATACTTATTAAATGATCTAAGCACAGCCGTGGATACACAGACCTAACACAGATATGAACCTTATGGAGCCTATCGTCATTTTATATTATATTTGGTAGATATATTATAAGTAATTTTAACACACAATCACAGACTACGGAGCAGATACTATACTCACACAATATAAGTAGCTACAGATGTTCTGTTTTGTCATAATAAATAAGATTTATTTGTACTGAATTGCAATAAAAATAGACGATATTACTAGACGTAAACCAACTTAAAAACATTTTTATCTTACACCAGTAAGTAAATTACTGTCTTCTATGCACTGCTTACACTTATGGTAAAAATGTTAATATTTACTCATAGGGCCATCTATTGCTTGATACCTGCAACAAAACCAACAAAACACGAAAGGCAATTTAAGCATCAGCTCCCAAGTGACATTTAACTATAACGAATTCGTTCGTACGTAAAAGGTAGATGGTTTTAGACTGGTTGTAGACTTTTTTTAAAATATTTATTCTAGTTTTATTTCTAATTCCATTATTTCATTATCATGTATCAGACAGAAGTACCTACTTTTTTTTTTTAAATCTCATTCGGGCTCTGCAAGGCACGGCCGATTTTAGCATGTAAAGTTTCAGTCATAGCACAGAATAAATACCAGCATACTTCCATAGTATGAATTATAATAGTCATACTGCATACCTATCTACATAGCTTTTACCTATTTTTTATTTCGTGCAAAACCTGCATTCTTCAGGAGTCGCCGGTTGTAAAAAAAACATATACCTACATATGCATTCACAATAAGGTTGCAAAGGTAAACCACATAAAGGCTAGATTTGCTTTTTTAAGAGAATAGAATAGAATAGAAAGAATAGAATAGAAAAACTCTTTATTGTACACCAAAAGAAAAAACAATATAAACAAATAACTTAAAATAACATTAGTACAATGGGCGGTCTTATCGCTTAAAGCGATCTCTTCCAGACAACCAGTGGATGGAGAGGACTATGAGAAAGACAATGACGGTGGTGTAACTAAACAAGAAGGGAACAGTGAAAAAAAAGCTGTAGTAAAGTTAGACTTTAAAATTTAGCATAAACTTACACATTTCTACACATAACTACACACATGTTACAAAACTTTTATAAAATATATAAAACATAATCTATACTTACATACAAATAATATACTTACTTATATATATATATATATATATATATATATATATATATATATATATATATAGTTTTTATATATACATACATAAATACATAAAATTAATAAACTTACTGATACCTATAAAAATCTTAATTTCTATGGACAATTTAAATAACTTTTGAAAGGTAGTAAATAATATAATCTACTACCATTTTCTTAAAAATAGAGAGAGTCTCTGCACGCCGGCTTGAACCGTGAAGGACTTATCATAGAAGTTGGATCGATGCAAAGGCATATCCAAAACTAGATTTTCTGATGACCTTAAATTATGCATATTATTAGAATGCAGAAATTTAAAACGTTCCTTAAAATAACAGGGGGATGGGAGGAAATATATTCTATATTTCCTCCATATACAATAAAGAAAGGATATGAGTATTCCGGCGAAAACGAATAGGAAGCCACTTGAGCTGAGTGCGAAATTGTGAGACATGATGATGAAGAGGCAGTGGGCGGGTACATAGCACAACAAATCGATAGTCGATAGGCTGGAAAGAGTCTCGAATTGTAGGTAACTGTGGGTACAGCGTAAGATAAGTACACATGCTAGGTAGTCAACAACCTAACAATATTTTAGGAAGACGTTAGATGCAGGCCGCTTCCAATCGGGAATTAATTTTGGGAATCCTTGGGAATTCACTGCTAGAGTGGACTGTTCCTGCAGCAGTGAGCTTCCTGCACAAGGGAGGATCCAGCCTTCGGTTCAGGGGGGGGGGGGGGACAGGTATTAGGGACGTAAAATTTAACTAAGTAACTATTTATGCTCCTCTCCCCCTCAGCTTGCCACCACCGGGTCCATGCCATGGCAGGTTTTCACTGCTCAGGGTGTTACTATGGCGATCTTGTAGGGTCTGAGGCGTATTTCAGGTGGCTAGCAGAATTCGCGCACCGGTGGCACAACATCCGGAGCGGCCTCGATAGAGGCATAAACCATGACGGGTAAAGGAAGACGAAATGAACAGAGGTCTTCAGGAGGATGTAAGATAGAGTTGGAGGGAAGGAGAAGACGGGTGAGAGGACGATTTGCGGGAAGTGCGGTGGGGAACGTAACTGTGTCGTTTAACCTCCGAACGGGGATGCGAATACAAGGAAAGAGGGACAACATAGAAAGATTTGTAGGGAGTGAAGAAAGGTGCATTCTAAGAGCTGAAAAACGCAAGTAGAGTGCACCTCTCCCACGATTCGGTTAATATAACCGAAAGGTTGGTGTGGCCATGGGAGGTGGAGGGCAAAAGGTTGCTCAGGGGGTTATGACCACCATGAGTTCATAAAATAGTTTGAAGGGTTATCTAGGGCTTAGTAGAAACAAAATTTTAAATGATATCTCCGTTTCCTTTAGAATAATTTATTTCAAATGGGGGCAGCACTGGACCCCGGAAAATTCAAGTATGGACTTAAGACGATACACGGAGTCCAGAGTCCAGAGTGCATTTATGCCAAAAGTTTTTCGCAAAAATGCAAACTAAAGCTAACGTTCTCACTTTTTAAACTGTAAACAGTGGTTCAAAATATAGTTTGAAGGGCTAGCTAGGTTTTACAAGCTCAAAATTTTAAATGATATCTCCGTTTCCTTACAAATAATTTATTTCAAATGGGGGCAGCACCGGACATCGTCTTAAGCTTAAAATCGAACATGCAAGAGTGCCGAGCCGGAAAAAGTAATACACCTTTTCCGGTTTCTTAAAAAAATATCCGCAGGATTCACCCGGTGGTAAGCCACATATCGCAAGTATACATTTTTTTTGGGCAAGAAACATTCTTTGGACATTCTGATGATTTATTTCCGTGTCAACTCATTTGTCATATTCTAAGATGATGATGATCTTGGTCTAGATTATCATCATCATCAGGTGTTTTTTAGTCTCCAACTTTCCACTGCACTAGCACGACCCTCCTGTACTAGGTACCAAGCAGTCAGAGGATTAAGCCTACACTCTTCACGCTGGCCAGACGTAAAAATAAACGGGCAAGTGCGAGTCGGACTCGTAAATGAAGGGTTCCGTACCACCGTACAATGTTTTAAAACGCTGAAGAAACACGTTTCTTGTATGACGACCCCCTTTAATTTTTTACTTACTTACTTACTTACTAGCCTGGCTCAGCAACCCAAAGTGAGTCTTGGCCTCCAGCACAAGAGCACGCCAGCGCTCCCGGTCCCGCGCTAGCTCTCGCCAGTTGTCACCAACTTGCAGCTCGCGCAGGTCCGCCATCACCACGTCGCTCCAGCGATACCTGGGACGGCCCACCGGCCTGCGACCGATCGGCTGGCCCTGGTATGCTCTCTTCACTCCCCGATCCTCCTCCATTCTTTCGACGTGTCCGAGCCATCGAAGGCGGTGCGCTTTAGCTTCGCCCATAATGTTAGGCTCGTCCACTAGATCTTGTATTGTCGGCATTGCTCCTAATCCTCCATACACCATCCTCTCCTCTCACTGGTCCCAGGATCTTGCGAAGTATCTTTCTTTCCGCTACGAGAAGCCTTCTTTCCTCTTTTAATGTTAGCGTCCACGCCTCACATCCATACAATAGTATAGGACGGATGATCGTCTTATAGATCCGTATTTTTGTGCTTCTGCTGAGAAGTTTGGACGTCAACACCTTATGTAGGGCTGCACTGCATCGAAGGGCATTTTGGATGCGGATGTTAATCTCTTCTTCTCTCGTGTTTGTGTCCGTAATAGTGCATCCTAGGTATTTAAACTTCGCTACTCCCTTAAAAACGGTGCCATCCACATGGAGATCCTCTCGCTTGACACGGGTGTTCTTATACCGCTTCATGTGAAGGTATTCTGTTGGTTCTTGATTGATCCTGAGACCGACCCTTGCAGCTTCTAGTTCCAGGGCCTTTGCAGACTTTTGAACGTCTTCGCGGTTTTCCCCTAATAGAGCTAGGTCGTCCGCGTATCCTATCACTTTATAACTCCCATTTAGTTCCACACCAGAACATTGTGCTAGAACCTTTCTAACGACATATTCTAGAACCAAATTAAAGAGCATTGGTGACAGGGCGTCGCCATGCTTGAGACCGGTAATCACCGAAAATTCGTCCGACTCTCATTCGACTCGTGCTAGTCGCGACTTGGATCATAGTAACGAGTTTTTCAGGGATCTTGAAGCTCCTCAAGATGTTATAGAGGGTCTGCGGTCTATGCTGTCATAGGCTTTGGTGTAGTCCACAAACAATGTGTGAATGCTTTGCGCGTACTCCCACTTCTTCTCCATGAGTTTTCTTAGCAGGAAAATTTGGTCTATTGTGCTGCGATTAGATCGGAATCCACACTGATAATCGCTGAGAATTTTTTCCGCGTAAGACTCTAATCTCCTGAGCAGCACATACGCAAGAATTTTGTATGCTGTGGATGACAACGCTATCCCCCGATAATTTTCGCACTTCTTTTTGCATCCTTTCTTGTAAATGGGACATATGACTCCTACGTTCCACTCCTGGGGTTGATGTTCGGTTTCCCATATCCTCAGAAATAATTCGTAGAACTTGGAACGAAGAGCTCTTCCGCCGTGTTTCCACAACTCTGATGGTAAGCTGTCTATTCCCGGAGCTTTGTAGTTCTTCAGGTTGTTGATAGCTGTATGAACCTCCTCAAATGTAGGTGGTTCTACATCCTGGTCGCTGTCATTTGTCTCTACGGGTATATCATCTTGGATGGGTGCACAATTAAGCAGCTGTTCAAAATAATTGCGCCACATACTCTTCATTTCCTCATCCGAAGTCACCAAGTCTCCTTTAATTTTTTACTTAATCTTATTTTTAGTATTTGTTGTTATAGTGGTTATAGTAATACATAATTGGTGAAAATTTTAAGTATCTAGTTAATGTCATTATAAAGATCGAGTTAAAAACGCTGAAAAAAACACGTTTCTTGGATGATGACCCCCTTTAAACTGTTTTTAGGGTTCCGTACCCGAAGGGTGCAAACGGGACCCTATTACTGAGACTCCGCTGTCTGTCCGTCTGTCCGTCTGTCGCAGGGCTCTATTTCTTGAACCGTAGTAGCTAGACACTTGAAATTTTCACCGATTGTGTATTACTGTTGCTGCTATAACAACAAATACTAAAAATAAAAAAAGTTGAAAATTGAAGGGGGTCGTCATACAAAAAATGTGTTTTTTCAGCGTTTTTAACTAGATCTTTATAATGGCAATAACTAGATTACTTGAAATTTTCACAGATTATGTATAACTATGACCGCTATAACACAAATACTAAAAATAAGAAAAAGTTAAAAATTAAAGGGGGTCGTCATACAAGAAACGTGTTTCTTCAGCGTTTTAAAACATTGTACGGTGTTACGGAACCCTTCATGTACGAGTTCGACTCGCACTTGCCCGTTTATTTATTTTTAGTATTTGTTGTTATAGCGGCCACAGTAACACATAATCGGTGTAAATTTCAAGTGTCTTGTTATTACGGTTCAAGAGATAGAGCCCTGTGACAGACGGACAGACAGACAGACGGACGAAAGGACGGACGGACGGACGGACGGACGAGTATGTAAAGTCGTTTGACACAACCTGACTGCCCTCTATCGCAACAGCATTCAGCTTCTGTATGATAAAACCCTAACCGCATTACCAGCATGACATTAGGGCTTATCGAACGCTCGCGATGGTTTATAACTTCCGTTTCCGTAATGACGACGTCCATTTTGGACTTTCCACATGTAGAAAAATATTCAGTGTCCGCGATATGGAGATGTGAAATAATGGGATTTTAATTACTTTCTTTGGGATGAGGCCTTACCGTGGTATCCTAGGATGTTGGGCACTTAGGGTGATGATATCCACGAAAAATCAGAGATGGCGCTTGTTTGTTCGTAGAAAATGAACGCTTTTACCGCCATCTTTCCGAAATTAAGCGGGACCACTGCTAAACTACTTTCTTTCAAACTAGTAACTCCATCTAGCTACAATACAACATTAAAACTAAAAATAGAATTAGGCTTCAGAGCAAAGAGTAATAATATACTAATATCAAAGTATGAAGGTCAGTCAACTTGTTTTGTTCGTCTTTGCTAGTGCTGAAGTTCTGGAGCGCATGGGCAAAAACGGGGAGGTCTTGATCGAACGGGTAACGTCACATGTTAAGAAACCCACAATACATATTTATTTATTTTTAACCCTCGACAAAAAAGAGGGGTGTTAAAAGTTATACGCTTATGTCGGTCCGTCTGTCTGTTTGTGGCATCGTAGCGCTCGAACGGATGAACTGATTTCGGTGAGGTTTTTTCACGTGATAGCAAGTTCCCTTGCGGTAATTCTTAGCTATATTTGATGAAAATCGGTCCAGCCGTTTAAAAGTTAGTTAAAAGATTGAAGCTTGAAAAACAGGGCTTTCTTTAGCAAATATATAGATGGCGCTATCCGTAGCACGCATGTAGCGCGACTTGATGTCCGTATCAAGTCATATCGATAGTTCCGGTTCACAAAACTAGATGTCGTTCTTGACAGTCAGGGGATTTTTAAATTTGCCTAGCAAATAAACCTGTTGCTCATACTTTGGTCTCAGTTGTCTCTGCACCTTTCGGTTGACTGTTTAAACTTTTTGTAATAAAATTAAAAAAATAAAATATCGTGGTGGTGCAGAGACAAGTGAGACCAAAGTAGGAAGGAGCCACAATAAAATTTTATTTCCTACTTATCTAGTTTTTGAACCTATATTATACGATTTATACGTACCTTTTGCAGGTTTACTAGTAATTTGTGTGCTGCCATCTCTGTGAGCAGTTGGTACTAATAATGCGTCAACAAGTTTATGCTTACGTCACAGAAGAGTACATACAGAAAGGAATTTCCTCAGGTACGCGCAATATGCGTCCCCGATCCCCGTCCCCGCACCTCTCCCCCGTTCTTGTGCCGCCGTGTGCCGCCGTGCACACGTCAATGGGCGTGTGTTCGCCTGCTCTTAACCCTCGACAAGGCGAGTACGGTGGAAAGGTGCAGAAACGGGAAACGGTGACGCATATCTATGACGCATATTGCGCGTACCTTAGGAGATTCCGTTCTGAATGTAATACTCTTACTCTCTTCTGTGCTTACGTGCCCTCAAAAACTTTGTAAGACGTTAGGTATCTTAATAAGTATTATTATCTTTGACTATAGAGGTAGTATATACGAATAAAAACTCACCTACTGCATGATTAATAGCCACTGCAAAAAATATACGGCGAAATTAAATCGCTGTTCGGTAGGTGCGGCCAAGTTGTCAACGGTATACCAACTTTCCCCGGGTGATTAATAACAACTTGCCTGTGTTGAAATCTGCCAGTCACGCCGCATTTTGGACGAAATATTGCGTCTAATGATAGCCGGTGTGCGACCGGTCCCGGGATATTCAGCTTTATTGGTGGTTAAATTATAGGTACCTACCTACAGGTTGATTTTGCAAACCCCTATATTTATTGCTACTCCCTGTATTACTAGCTACATAGCCACAACGTGAACTTCACTTCCTTCGTGGTGCGAGTCCTGACGGAGAAGCTGGCGACCTTCATGGAGGCTTTGAACTTTTGGCCGAAGGGTGTTATGTATCGTCGCTTTTGCGGAACGATACCCGACACTCCTATGACGCGTAACACGTCGCAGCCTCAACGTGTGCCGTAGTTTTTAATTTATATTAATAATTATATGTATACTAGTCTATAAGGTATTTATTCTCCTTAGGTCCTTACATATGAAATTGCCGATTTTCAATACTGGCAACTTTAAAATCAAATATTTTGCGTTTCATTAGGAATTCCAAATTCAAATTTATTTCGAAATAAAGCCAGAAAAATATTGTTTTAAAATTCGTATTTCATTTGTTTTAACATCATTTGCTTGAGTTTCAACATTGCTATAACAACAACTATGGACAAATGGAAAATTCGCGGTATTTACGAATACGAGTTCCACCGTGGCACCAGTAGTGCTGCAGAAACGACTCGAAGAATTAACGACGTGTATGGACCAGGCACCGCTAACGAACGAACGGTGCGTTTTTGGTTTCAACGTTTCCGTTCTGGAAATTTCGATTTACACAATGAGCCTCGTGGACGACCTGATACTCAAGTACGAAGAATTGAAAGCGATAGTGCAAGCGGATCCATCTCAAACCACTTCTGAATTAGCAGCAGCCTTCGGCGTAAGTGACAAAACGATACTTATCCACTTGCGCCAAATCGGAAAAATTAAAAAACTCAAAAAGTGGGTACCGCACGAATTGACTAAGGCAAACCAACAAACACGCGTTGCTTGCTGCGTTTCTTTGCTTAATTGCCACAATAATGAGGGGAACCGTATCGTGACTTGTGATGAGAAATGGATCCTGTACGACAATCGGAAGCGATCACCACAATGGCTTGACCCTGGAGAACCGGCAAAACCTTGCCCTAAGCGAAAAATGACCAAAAAGAAGATTCTGGTTAGTGTTTGGTGGACCAGTGCTGGTGTTATCCACTACAGCTTCTTGAGATCAGGCCAGACGATTACTGCAGACTTGTATTGCCAACAATTGCAAACAATGATGGAAAAGCTCGCCATTAAACAACCGAGACTGATGAATTGCTCTAGGCCACTGCTCCTTCAGGATAACGCTAGACCACACACTGCACATCAAACGATCGCCAAGTTAGAGGAGCTGCGACTGGAACCTCTGTGTCACCTACCATACTCTCCAGATCATGCCCCAACCGATTACCACTTTTTTCAAAATTTGGATAACTTTTTACAAGGAAAAAATTTCAAATCTGATGAGGCAGTCAAAACCGCCTTCAAACAGTTTATAGACTCTCGCTCCCAGGATTTTTTTTCCAAAGGTATCAATGATCTGCCTATAAAATGGCGGAAATGTATCGATAACAACGGCGCATACTTCGATTGATTAAATAATAATTTCATTAAAAAAAACTTGTTTCACTTTTTTGATACTGAACGGCAATTTCATATAGTTAAGACCTAATAGTTAATATTACGTAGCCTGAAATAAATGATTTGATTGATTGATTGATTGATTCAAATCTTGGAATCCGAATCACTAATAGCAAAACCATAAGAAATAAAAATAGTGGCATTCTGGGAGTGCCGGCAGAAGTGAAAACTTGAGCAAGGTGGTGTCGGTTACGGTAACAGTGTAAGTAAGTTCAATGGTTTTTTTCCGATATCAAAAATCCACACGCGCCTTAAGTTTTCAGCTTAAAAAAAATTATAAATATTTTTCTTCCATATTTCTATTAAGGCCATACCTAAATTTTCCGGGGTCCAGTAGTGCCCCCATTTAAAATAAATCATTTAAAAAAAAACGGAGACATCATTTAAAATTTTGCTACTACCAAGCCCTGGATAACCTTTCAAAGTATTTTATGAATTATTGTTTACAGCTTAAAGTGAGAACGTTAAGCTTTACTACGCACATTTGCGAAAAACGGCCACCTTTGGCAAATGTGCGTAGTAAAGCTTAACGTTCTCATTATAAACTGTAAACAGTATGTCTCCGTTTTCTTTAAAATTATTTATATTAAATGGGGGCAGCACTGGACCCCGGAAAATTCAGGTACGGCCTGAAATGGCTCCATCACCTTACAACACGCGCGGCCGTCGTCGCCCTCCATGCTCGGTGGCTGCCGCTCGGTAGCGGGCGGTGCCATTAAAATAACTATGACAGTGTGTTTATCTTTTATTTCGCTTAAAGAGTACTTACAATCTTTGAATAATTTACCCTGTATAAGGGTTTTATTACCTCTCCACACCACTATTTAGTGGAGCACTCATTGGTCGCTATACTTACCATTCAATAATTAAATTTTGAACAAAAAAAACAACCGACTTCAATTTTATTTAGGAGTTTCTTCCATATCTCTTAAGTTCTTCATCATATCTTCACCAAATTAAAATGGGACCAACTTGGCAGTAAAGGCTCAGGTTCAAGTTCAAATAAAATGAAAATTATCAAAATCGGTTCACAATTGGCGAAGATATCTTGTAACATACATAAAAAAAATAGTCAAATTGATAACCTCCTCCTTTTTTGAAGTCGGTTAAAAATACGTTTAAACAGGTGTTGAAAGTGGCGTCTAGACACAACAGTAATCAAGTTGTCGTGCCATAAATGCAAACAAGCCACGAAACTTTAAAAAGGTCGGCTGTTATCGTTATGTTCTAGTAAAGTACAGGGCACACAGAGGCTTTGCGAGGCGCCACGCATGGTTTTTATTAGGGTTCCGTAGCCAAATGGCAAAAAACGGAACCCTTATGGATTCGTCATGTCTGTCTGTCTGTATGTCCGTCCGAATGTCACAGCCACTTTTTTCCGAAACTATAAGAACTATACTGTTGAAACTTGGTAAGTAGATGTATTCTGTAAACCGCATTAAGATTTTGACATAAAAATTGAAAAAAAAAAAAAAAATTTGGGGGTTCCCCCATATTGCTGTCGCGCACGTACTACCGGATGAATAATTTTTGTGTTTAGGAGATGTTTGGTCACTCCAATTTGTCTGCCTGATAAAATATAACTTTGTGAAAGTTACTTTAATAACATATTTAAAAGGCAGATTCACTAGAAGTAAGCAAAATAATATTATGTGCGTTCCCATATCTACATTGCCAGTCTCCAAAAACTAACAAAATCATACACTATCTCAATACTTTGATACATAATATGACATGTCGTTATAGTGATAAATTAGTGTTTTTTGACACTAACAATTTTATAAGTGAATGTCATGTGACAAAAGATAATATTTATCTTTCAAAATATTTTAGACATAAGATTGCTACATTGATAGCAAATAATATTAATTTTTGGACGAGTTTACATTGTAAACAAGATTCTAGTTTTAAGACACCTACAGACTTACCAAGTTTATGTAACGGTAATTCTGTAGACTTGACGACAGATTTAAACTGACCATTCAGACAACGGGAAGGCCTCATGAATTAAGAATACTTCATCAAAATTTAGAAGGTCTTTAAGGCAAAGAATTATTAGTAGAATTAGTTTTAAAAGAAATGGACATTTTATGTTTGACTGAACATTGGCTGCATGAGAGTCAGATGATGTTCAGCCTAAACAACTATAATATTGTTAGCTGCTTTAACAGAAAGTCTGCTCAACGAGGGGGTTCTATAATTTTTATAAAAGATTCTTTCCGTAGCAAAGAGCGGAAGGATATTGTCAGACATTCTGTTGAGCGCTGTTGTGAGGTGGCCTGTGCCGAGCTTGATCATCATATAATTGTTTGTGTATACAGTCCACCAGATAGTAATTTCAAAAGTTTTTTAAAAGCAATGGACCAGGTCCTTAAGTCCTGTTCAACTAGTAAAAAAAATTTAATTATTTGCGGTGATTTTAATGTTGATATTTTAGTACATAATCCAAAGAGCACACAATTCCTTAATCTTTTTAAGTGTTATGGATTAGAAAACTTATTTTTTGAGCCAACCAGAATTACAGCTACATCTGGCACATGTCTTGATAATTTTTTTAGTAATATTCAATATTGTGATAAATCTGTTATCAACAAATTGCCTTCAGATCATTCTGGTGTATATGTAGCTTTTGCCAAAGAGTCCACCAGTAATTTGAGAAAAGATAAGATCTTGTGTAGTCCGATTACTTCTAAAAACATAAAAAAACTTAAAAATAATTTAGATAACAAATTATTATCAGTGGTATATACAGGAAATAATCCTGACGACCATTATAATAAACTATTTAGTACTGTTTCCTCTGAGTATTCTAAAACATTGAAACAAAAAAGAGTAGTAGTTCATAGTAAATCACAGTTTAGTGAATGGGCTACTACCGGCATCTACATAAGTAGAAACAGGTTATATGATCTATATGCCCAAAAACAATATAACTTTAATCCTTCTTTTATAGAATATGTTAGAAATTATTCTAAAATATTTAAAAAAGTTTGTAGACGAGCCAAGTCGAATAGTATTAGCAAAAAAATAAATAATGCTCCTAATAAAATTAAAGAAACATGGAGTGTCATAAATAAGGAAACAGGTAAAAATAAAACCAAAGAAAATATTTGCCGAATCAAATGTAGTGGTAAAAATACTTCAAAAACTGAAGAAATAGTAAATATGTTTGATGATTATTTTACTAACATTCCTTTGGAACTCACTTCTAATGTGAGTTCTAGCGCCCAGCGTGCTGAGGCTTTGCTTAAGAGTAATGTTAGCCCTTGTGATTCTAAATTTAATTTTAAGCATGTTAGCCCTAGCGATATAATAGATGCTTTTAAACAGTTAAATTTTAAAAAATCAGAAGATCACTGGGGCATGTCAGTAGCCGTAGTAAGTCATATTATACACATAATTGCTGCCGATTTAGCTTTCATATTTAACGAATGTATTGATGAAGGCATATTTCCTAACTTAATGAAAAGTAGTAAACTAATCCCCTTATTCAAAAAAGGAGAAAAAACAGACCCTGGCAACTACAGACCTATCTCTATTCTGCCAGTTTTGAGTAAGGTGTTCGAAAAGATAATGCTCAATCAAATGCTACTTCACTTTAAGACCAATAATCTTTTCCATAGCCAACAATACGGCTTTACTGCTGGAAAATCGACCACCGATGCAGGAGTAGCACTTATTACTAATATCTACGACGCGTGGGAAAACAGAAATGATGCAATTGGATCATTTTGCGATCTTTCTAAAGCATTTGATTGCGTTGATCATCCAACACTTTTGCTCAAATTTCGTCAATACGGTTTTGATGATAAGTCAATTAAATTAATAGAATCTTACTTAACAGATAGGCTTCAAACTGTTGATATAAACGGCGTAAAATCACACGGGTCTAATGTGAAAATGGGCGTTCCCCAAGGTTCAATTCTAGGACCGTTCCTTTTCTTAGTTTATGTCAATGACTTGCCTTACATGGTTGAGAAAGAGGCTGACATGGTGCTGTTTGCTGATGACACCTCGCTAATATTTAAAATAGATCGACATAACAGTGATGCTAGCGCGGTGAACAGCACCTTATCTTTAATTTCTGATTGGTTTTCGGCCAATAACCTCATGTTAAATGCGAACAAGACCCAATGCATTCGATTCTCTCTTCCTAATGTGAATCAAGCCTGCGTTGACATACTAATTAATGGCCAGAAACTCGATCTGGTTGAAAGTACTACCTTTTTAGGAATCACAATTGATTCGAAACTTCAATGGGGCGCTCATATAACTAAACTTTCTAATAGGCTTAGCTCTGCGGCTTACGCTGTTAGGAGAATAAGACAATTGACAGATGTAGCAACTGCTAGACAAGTGTACTTTAGTTACTTTCACAGTCTAATGTCTTACGGGATACTTCTATGGGGGAGTGCAGCCGACATTCAGACTATTTTTCTTTTACAAAAAAGAGCAATTCGTGCTATTTACGGTTTAGGATCGAGAGACTCACTGAGGGAATTATTCAAGGAAATAGGTATACTTACTTTTGCATCACAATTCATATTTGAAAATATAATGTATGTAAGGAAAAATATTTCCATGTTCAATAAAGTAAGTGATTTTACAGATAGAAATTTACGTAATAAGAATGACTTAGTTAGCCCGTATTACAGGCTGAATACAGTCAGTAAGTCTTTTATGGGGAAGTGTATACTTTTTTATAATAAATTGTCAGAATCGGTCCTTGATATGCCAGACAGAAAATTCAAAGCTTATGTAAAGAAAGTACTTTGTGAGAAGGCTTATTATAGGACCGATGACTATCTTAAAGACAAAAAGGTGTGGCTTGAGCTTGGCGCGGGTCCCTCTTAAAGGTTTGTATACTTAGACATGTCATAATTTAGGTACATTGGTACATACTAAATTTACAAATTGACATTATTTTAAATTTCGTAATTCTTATAATTCAATTTAATTATGACATAATAAACAATGTAATCTCTGTCCATCTATATAACTAATTTTAAGTTTTTAGTTTGTTAGTTGACGTCTTTGGAGAAAACGTGCAGTGCAGTTTGTTGCCGCTTCTTCTGCACTTGCGCCTAGGAAGCGGCGTAAACTTAGCTTTAAGTAACGATTTGACGTCAACATTTGTGCAAAACAAAACAAAGTGACTATTATTAAGAGATATTATAAATATCCTATGATAATAAAGATATTTTGAATTGAATTTGAATTGAATTGGCAGAAATGAAAAAAAAAAACGAAAAATGGCCGCTTTTGGCAAATGTGCGTAGTAAAGCTTAACGTGTTCATTATAAACTGTAAACAGTAGTTCACAAAATAGTTTGAAGGGTTATCTAGGACTTGGTAGTATAGCAAAATTTTAAATAATGTCTCCGTTTTCTTTGAAATTATTTATTTTAAATGGGCGCAGCACTGGACCCCGAATAATTCAGGTATGGCCTTAAGTTAATTTATTTTTCGTGCAGCTTTAAAGCGTCTGCCAAAAGTTCTGGCCCATGAAAATTGTCTGCCACTTATGATACTACTTTAGAACAATATTTTACAATATATATAGGTATAAAAATCAGCCATACAAATTTAAGTTAAGTTCCTCTTATTTTTAGTTACCTTTCTCACCTGGTACCTGCCCAGGTGTCACAAGGCGAGATCCACAAACACGCAGGTATTCAAAGCACACGAGACCCTAATGAGGACCAGAGGTTTCGTCCGTGTAAAAATAAGTTATGTTTGTTTGCTCTGGGATCTTGGACTATTAGTTGTTCGCCCTAACTTTGTATGCTTTGGCTACCATTTACCTCATGAAAACTGGCCGTTGTTAACCTACTAGATAGGTACTGCAATCTCCAATCCGGCATGTCAGGTAATCCAGGTATGCTACATTGCAATGCGGCTGGATGCAGGTTATCCTAACCTACCTGCCACCAACAAATATGACAAATGTCATTCGAGCATTCCATAAATCGTCTTGTCTATGTGCCTCGAACCTTAGAGATTAAACTTTAACAACTGTCAGCTGTTTCGAGTAATTTAAAGTCTGTCCACTCGGTGTAACTGACCTATACGTCTGTTTGTTTGTATTGCTTAAAACAGTGAACTACTTTTGAAAACTAAACCACTCATATTTACATTGAGTAGGGTGACCAACTGAACATGTAATTTTTCCGCCGTTTTATTTCCTGGTCTGGAGGATAACTCGATAAAAAAATACGATAGTCGTCCGATAATGAAGTCCTATTTCTAAGTCAAATCAAATTAGACTTTATCATTATGTATTAACGCTCAATTTTGCTTGACACTAAAACGCGGATACGCAAGTACGTACCACTTGCGTACCGCTTTTGGGGAGAACCTGCAGTCCCTGCAGATCTTCCCTGCTGATCTGGGAGAAAATAACAAGCGTAGAATGTATCATGCTTCTCTTCCTGCAAAGATCGTAGAAGTTGATTGAGGGAATGGGTGAGAATCATGGCAATAAATAAATATAAATAAATATATAGGGACAAATCACACTGATTAAGCTAGCCCCAAAGTAAGTTTTAAACTTGTGTTATGGGATACTAACAAAACGATACTATATTTTATGATAAATACATATATAGATAAACACCCAAGACCCAGGACAATTTGAAAAAGGCCATTTTACAACTTTGCCCTGGCTGGGGATTGCACCCAGAACCTCCGGATTAGCGGTCTAGCGTGTTAACCATTACGCCACGGAGGGGAGGTCGTCAATAGGCAACGGCAATGGGTGAAGCGATTTCTTAAACCCTTAAAAAATATGTCAGTTATATGCCTTTCAAATCTGCTGGAAAGGGAAACTGTCAAGTTACAGAAAATGGATGCACGTATAGGCATGTGACGTCATTGCCAGTAAGTATTGCTCATACAGACACAGACAGACGACTCGTTGGTGATGAGATGCTTACGGTAGGATGGCTCCAGAGCCTCGAACATCGCCGACTAGTAGTAAGTCTGTGTGTCTTCTACAGGCTGCACTTCGGGGAGTGTGCGCAGGAATTACATAATTTAATTTCCCCTGCACCATTCCACCATCGGACAACACTACGTGGACAGGGATTCAACCCATTTGTGGTTGATATTCCTCCTCATCGTACCTCTCTATTCGCCTCATCCTTCACTGTGCGAATCGCTAAGGTGTGGAATTCCCCCCCTGCGTCGATGTTTCCCCATACATATGATTAGGGATTTTCAAGGCAAGAGTGAATAGGCATTTTTTGAGTCTGCGTGTTACACCTTAGACCTCATCTTAGCTTCCCATCAGGCTAGATAGAGGTCAAACGCACTCAAATCTCTAATAAAAAAAATACAGAGATGAGAAGAGTGATGTACCCACCACGCTCCCACTCTTTTTCATACCAATATTTGAAATGCTTGCTGCTTCATTTAATAACCAATCTTCTCGCTGTTTTGAGAAAAAGATTTCTTTTTAGAGTTACCCACTTGTGGTTTCGTAGAAAAATATTGAACCTAAACGGCAAATACCCTATCAATATATTTATGAGTCGCTCGCTTAAAGTCTGTCTGTTAGCCTCTCTGATTTTTTTTAGCCATGCATGTTCCACTGCTGGGCAAAGGGCAAAGGCCTCCCTTTTTATTTTCAGTACTCTACTACTACTGTTTTGGTATTTTCTATCCAATCCTTCTCAAATACTTGCTGTCTGATTGGAAATATTAAAATGTGTATAAGGCACGTCACATTAATCAGTTTAAAATCTATTCGTTTAATTGGTTGGTTGTCAACGCGGCATCGGCTACAAAGACGAGGCCTTTTTAGCGCGCCGACGGCATGCACATCAATTCAGCAAATTAACTATACAAGTTATCCCGTACATTCCTCAAGTGTACGGCCCCTACACCACGGCTCATTAGCCCAGCATTGTGTTGCGGTAATGACGGTGTCGGGCGCGATGCTTGTATTAGAGTGTACTAAGATTACCGAAGAGAAAGAAAGTTTATTTTTACCCTGACCGTCTGAGTGACTCTTATTTTACCTGTAAGGTAAACGACAACGACGCATTATAAACTTTATGTACAATGTCATAAGTTGTAGATACGCTTGATTGAACGGAGCGCGACTGCTAGAGCCGGCGCGAGCCGCCTAGCGCTGCGTATCTTATGACATTGTACTGTACCACATTGTACATAAAGTTTATAATGTCTTGTTATTGAACGGCTCGTCGCGTCGATGCTAATTCAGTATAGCGTAATTAAAGCAGATTCAATTTACATAATATTACCTACATCATCATCATCATCCGAGCAGTATTTCCGGTTGCATCGTCAGCGGATGCTTAAAACCCCTGGGTCCGCTACCTACACCTAGGTGAATTGACGAGGTTACTGGTTTTTACACAGAGCGACTGCCGTCTCACCTCCGCAACCCAAGGGTCAGACCAGAACCAATCCTAGGATAGGTTTAAACAAAAGCTAGATGGCGTTTGGGACCTACAGCTTTACGTGTCTTCCGAAGCATGGAATCATCTTTCTTTTTGGATAATCCGGTGGATCAGGCTTGATCCTCCGGGATTATCCGAAAAGAAAGATGAAACAACTTTTTACAAAGAATAGAATAGAATAAAGCTTTATTGTACACCAAAAAGAAAAATATATAACAGATAATTTAAAATAATTATCATTAGAACCATAGGTGGTCTTATGGCATAAAGCGATCTCTTCCAGTCAACCAGTGGATGAAGAGGACTATGAGAAAGATTATGATGGTGGTGTAACTAACCAAGAAGGAAAAAGAAAAATAGCTGTAGTAAAGACTTAACAATTTAGCATAAACTTACACATAATTATACACATTTTACAAACCATTATAAAATAAATAAAACATAAACTATACTTACATACAAATAATATAGGTACTTACTTCATCGAAATATAATTCTCTAGAATCGTAAATAATCCCGAAAATCATTCCACGCGATATGTACCGCGGCGGGCGGGGCTTAAAATATGAACAGCGCGGCGCGACAGTTCGCCGTGACACTCGAGTCGTGCGGTTGCGTCGCAAGAAGTTTCCTTTGAGAATATTGCTGTGTTTTTGCGATAATCGATTCAATAAAAATGCTGTTATGTGTCGTGAAGTGGTGTAGAATTCATACAGACATGAAAATTAGTTATTAAAAAAAAGTAACACGTAAACAAGGTTATTTATTTTAGCGTAGCGTACTGCATAATAGGACCATCCGCGCGTTGTACCTCACCGCTCGTTGCGTTGACTGCCCCCACCGACCGAAGATGACGCGTGAACTTGTTAATGTATTTTTATATTCTCTCCATCCATCGGTTGTCTGGAAGAAATCGCTTTTAGCGATAAGACCACCCATTGTACATTTTATTGTATTTTTTATTCTAATTGTATATTTTTTCTATTATTGGTGTAAAATAAATTACTTACTTACTTGTCGCGACCAATCGCATGCATCTTTGTTTATGTGTGCGTTCGAGTGTTTCGTTGTAATTACTGTTCGTTTGTTTGCCTAAATGGAATCAGAATCGAAGCGGTGAATGTAGGAGCGTTAGAATTCTAGAGAAGTATTGACTTACTGATATCCTTACTAATATTATAAATGCGAAAGTAACTCTGTCTGTCTGTTACTCTTTCACGCCTAAACGGCTGAACGGATTTTGATGAAATTTGGTATGGTGATAGATGATAACCTAGAAATGGACATAGGCTATAAAACAAAACTCAGTATTCCACGCGGACGAAGTCGCGGGTACAGCTAGTATTTTTTATATATACATAAATCTATAAAAATAATAAACTTACTGATAACTATAATCAATTTCTATGGACAATTTTAATAACTTTTCTTAGGTAGTAGTCTACTACCATTTTCTTAAAAATAGAAAGAGACTGCACGCCGTATTGAAACCGGCAATTCATTCCACAGATTGGACCATAAAGGACTTATCATAGAAGTTGGTTTGATGCTTAGGCACATCCAAAACTAGATTTTCTGATGACCTTAAAATATGCATATTATTAGAAAGCGGAAATTTAAAACGTTCCTTAAGACAGGGGGATGGGAGGAAATATAGAATGTTATACAATAAAGAAAGGATATGAGTATTCCGGCAAAAACGAATAGGAAGCCACTTGAGCTGAGTGCGAAATTGTGACAAAGTATGCCTCCCAGAAAAACATTGAAAATAGAAGAGGGAGGATGATTGGACATCTAATAAGACATGACAATCTATTCAGAATAATAGTAGAAGGGCAAATAAAGGGAGATAAGGTTTTTCCAACAAATTAAGGAAGGGTTAGGAATAAGGTCCTACCAAGACATTAAAAAGATGGCAGAGAGAAGAGAGGAATGGAGGCATCTCCACTTAACTCCACCGACAAGACCAAGCTCTTAAATTAAAGAAGAAAAATGCTTCCCAGTGAGATTTGAACCCTTGACCACTGGACCATGGAGGCAGTCATACCTATTACCATTGAGATACTATGTACTGATAAATAAGTCAATGCCTATTAACTACCTACATCGATACACACTATCACGCCTGTTTCCCACAGAGGTAGGCAGAGGCTATGAACCTCCACTTGCTACGATCCTGACAGACCTCTCTCGCTTCATCTACACTCATCATTCTCTTCATGCATGCCCGTCGGTTAGGGTACTTCTGACCTCTTTTTTAACTTCTTCATCTTAGCGCGTTCTCTGTTGCATCCTCAGCTGTGCTGCTTTGTAGCCTGGGATGCGCTTTCCCGCTTTTTATTTATTTATTTTAAAACTTTATTACACAAAACTATTGTACAAGTGGTGGACCTAATGCCATATGGAATTCTATACCGGTCAACCATAAGACCAAGCAGAAAATATGTAGGTAGTCTTTTTCTTCTCCAAATACCTAAAATAAGCATGACAATGGTCATTAGGCACCCAAGGATGCCAAAGACCTTGCGAAGTGGAGAAGAAATAGCCGGAACAGTTTAAATGCTTTAGCTATAGTTTTTCGAACCGACCGCCTGCCTGACGTCAACCCTCTTTGGGAATGTATTTGTGCGCAAAGTTTTACAACTGGCCGCCGCTCGACGTTAACCCTCTTTGGGATTGCATTTGTAGTACAAGATGTTTGTGCTTATTGTTTTAGTCGTCTCTTACGACATCCACTGGAAGAGATGGAGTAGTCCTATTCTAGACAAGAAACACATGGCTATATCAAACTAGAACTGTTATTACTAGATAATTTCGAAAAACATTGGGCGTATCCTATGATCTCATTCAGACAAATGAGGTAGGCTTAGGGTTGGGACACATCTGTCAGCAGTGTCAGCACGAAACAGCACTTTCCTATGCTGCTATCCGTTCTGTCGCTCAGAAGCGTCATTTGCTAGAGCGAGAGAGAGCGACGGAACGCTTCAGCACCAGCCATGCTGCAGCATAGGAAAGTGCTGTTCCGTGCTGACAGATGTGTCCCAACCCTAGGTCCCCTTGGTGACAACCCTCAGGCACCCTTTACGCCTCGCAACCTTAAAAATGCTTAGCTAGGCTAGCAGACTGCTAGAGCCAATTTCACAACTTTTTAAACACTCGGGATTTCGAAACTAGGACTCATTAATTAGTGTCCAACTTCGCAGATTTAAGGCCTAGATTTAAATTTGTAGGCTATTTTCGTCACATTATTACTCGGCCTGTGAACCACCGAACTACCACGTACGCACTAATGACCGAAAGTTTGTTTGTTCGAAAACACTTGGTAGGGGTGTGCCGTGGAGAAAATCATTGTTGGCGCTGACGTCATGTGGGTATGGTAAAATCATAGCTAAATTACTGTTTAAATGATTCCTGTTTTTTTTCTTCTAGTCGAAAGAAGAAGTCCATTGTTTGGCGGACCATTCTTTCAGAGGCGTAGCGTACAACGTGGGCGACGTTTTCTCTTTTCTTTGGGAAACAATAGAAAAGAGAGCTCGCTGATGCGACGTCCAGACAGTTATTTATAACCTAGACAGGAGTCTAGACTCTAATTTGCACAAACGGGAGGTTTGTATTAATAGGAATTAATACAAACCTCCCGTTTGTGCAAATTAGAGTCTAGATTTTTAAGAAGAGGCAAAATCTAAATATAAAACTGAGGCGAGGCCCATTGACGTGCATAACATTTTTGAAGAAGAAAAAGCGGGAAACCGACTCCAAGCTCCAAGCAACGAACTTATAGAATGTAACCACCCACACACAATGCGATATATTCTATAGGGGTGGGCTCAATGAAATGAAATAATAATTAAATAGGTTGATTTTCTATCTTCCTTACTGGTCTGGGAGAAAAAAAACCATAGAATGTACCAGCTGCTTCTCTTCCCGCGCAGATCGTAAAAGCCGATCGAGGGAATTGGCGGGAATCTGAATCATATCAATGTGGTTAGCAACCAATCACTATTATGATTTCCTTTTTCCACCTGCATGCCCATTATTACGCTAAAACTGGCCTAGGCCTTACCGCCGTACGCTCTGTCTACCCCGTTAGGGATAAAGTCATGATAGTGTAGGTTGATTTGGTACTTCCTAGCTACCGACATTGAAATTTTGAAATCATAATCACTAATAAATAGGACACAAAACCGTGAGAAAAATAATATTTTTTGATGAGTTTTCTACTACAATAAATAGTTAACCTATTGACCGTAGTACACTCGCCAACCGCCATTCGCCATTCGCCCGCTAGCAGGCTTTAAATAAGAGATTTTTGGTTTGCATTTTTCAGCTGATATCTTTGGTAGAATATGTATTTTTGTATTCGCATATACGAGTAGAGTATAATATACTTTCTTTGAATATAATAAAGAGATTAAAAATCACCCTGTATTTTTTACGCTCGATACTCAATACAATAATTTGATTGTTCCTTAATGTACATAATACAGAGTTTTAATAAAATTAGGATCAATGAAGGGCCCTAATGGGCGCTGCAATGGGAGGATTATAGAAAGGCAGAACTTTCGAACTGACGTACATTGTAATCGTGTACTTTCGATCTTATAAATTGCGGAATTTCATACCTAAGGTACTTCGAAATTAGGTAGCGGAGTTAATAAACTAATTTTTCAATCTATCTATCTATATTCAAGAGCTATGCTCTTGTTGGTGGAGTATGATTTCCCTTCCATTTGTCTCTCTTATCTGCCAGTTGTTTTACTTCGCTGTACGTAATTTTTCAATGTAGATAAATTTTCTTTTGTATTTTGAAGGCATATGTTGCATTATTTTATATATTTATAAACTAATCTTCTTCTTCTTATATTTAAGAGCTGAGCTCTTGTCGGTGGAGATCTTTCCATGTCTCTCTTTCTTCCGCCAAGTTCTTAACCTCTTTATATGTTTTCATGTTAAATTTTGCCTTTATTTGATCGAAAAATTTTCTGCTGGTTTTTCCTACTCTTCTTTTTCATTCTATTTTTCCTTATCCTACTTCTTTTTTTCCTGTAAACTTATCATTCGTTATGTTTTCTAACTTTTCCCAGTGTTTACTGAGGATGACAAAAAAAAACACTAATTCACAGTAGGCAGCCCTAAAACTGAGCCGAATCTCTGTGACGTCAATTAAACGTCATAGTTTAGAACTTAGGGGGCCTTTGATGTGGCCGTCGCCGGTTCGTGTTTTACACTGCTTAGTTTTATCAAGCCTACACGTGTTAGTGTACGGGGATTTGATTAAATAAGCATTTTAAACCTGCTTTGAGAGTTTTTGAAAGTATTTGTGTCCAATGTTAAAAAAAAACTATTAGGTTTTAGGGATTCGTATGGTGATGCATTATTGTAAACCTTTACTATGAAATGCTCTACACGTACGTGAACATCGCATCGAAATCGATCCAGTAGTTTAAGAGTGTATCGAGGACAGGCAGATAGATATATATACGCACATACATCTACTCTTTATCTTAAGATTATCATCTAAATATTTTACTTTATATTAGTACGGACGTTAATTAGTACGTTAATTTTTTCCAAGGAGTTCCAAGATGCTAGAAGAAGTTTTATCGTAAGTTGGTACGTAGGCACAGAATACATAAGAGTCAAACAGAATGGTATCTCACAGCGTCTCCCGCAAATTGGCGTCCCCGCACCTCTCCCCCGCACTTTGTGAGCTTTGACAGCTCCAAACCAGGGTTTAATTACTAGCCGCACGCAATACGCGACGTGTGTTGTCTTGAGAACTGTCAACCAATAGTAACCATTGCGACCAAAGCGACCAAAGCGAATTGGAGAAGGAAAAGCCGGGATCCTCAAATAAAACAATATGGCTCTGGTTTTACAACCGCGCAGGGGTGATCAAAGTTATTATATAAATCGTATTAAGGTGAAGGTATAGGCAAATGGCCTTGAAGTGGCGCCCTCATTTGAAATAAATTGTTAACTCGTAAATATGGAGATTATTTCCATATTGCTCTTCGTCATGCACTAGATAGCCCTTTCAATTATTTTATGAACCACCGTTGAAAGTATTTACATTAGTCCGTCTAGCTTTAAAACTTGCCT
Source organism: Acrobasis repandana (assembly GCA_963576875.1). Classification (NCBI taxonomy): domain Eukaryota; kingdom Metazoa; phylum Arthropoda; class Insecta; order Lepidoptera; family Pyralidae; genus Acrobasis; species Acrobasis repandana. The sequence goes on along the minus strand of OY756233.1, from coordinate 3,432,349 downwards.
CCGCCAAAAGTGGCCACGGCAAGTTTTAAAGCTAGACGGATCACTAATAATAGTTTCAACGGCAGTTCATAAAATAATTTAAAGGGCTATCTAGTGCACGACGAAAAGCAATATGGAAATTATTACCATATTTACGAGTTAACAATTTATTTCACACTTCAAGGCCATTTGCCTATATCTTCACCTTAATATACTAATGTAACGGTTATTTACGTAATGTTATTTAATATAACCCATTACATATATTCAAATAACTGAAACGGAACTGTTACAAAATCGGATTTGCAACGAACGCTAGAGGACTGACCACCTCATACAAAAAAAGGGGCCAAGTGCGAGTCGGACTCGTACATGAAGGGTTCCGTGACTCCGTACAATGTTTTAAAACGTTGAAGAAAAAAGTTTCTTGTATGACGACCCCCTTTGATTTTTAACTTTATCTTATTTTTAGTATTTTTTGATATAGTGGCCATAGTTATACATAATCGGTGAAAACTTCAAGTATCTAGTTAATGCCATTAAAAAGATCTAGTTAAAAACGCTGAAAAACACGTTTTTTTGTATCACGACCCCCTTTAATTTTTGACTTTTTTATTTTTAGTATTTGTTGTTATAGCGGCCACAGTAATACATAATCGGTGAAAATTTCAAGTGTCTAGCTATTACGGTTCAAGAGATAGAGCCCTGTGACAGACGGACAGACGGACAGACAGCGGAGTCTCAGTAATAGGGTCCCGTTTGCACCCTTTGGGTACGGAACCCTAAAAATCAGAGATGGCGCTTGTTTGTTCCGTAGAAATACCGCCGTCATTCCAAAATTAGCGACATCACTACGAAACTACCTTCTTGCGAAGTAGCTCCATCTAGCTACAACATTAAAACTTAAAATCGAAGTATGAAGGTTGCCAGCTTCGACGGAGTATTTCGTCAGAATTCCCGCCATTTTAATAATAATTCCTCAAGAATATGGCGCGAACTTGCGCTCTATGGTTGGGGCAAAGGGATTCAACTACGCAGCCAACAGCCGTCTTTGTTGTGAAAGTTACTTAGTGCATGCGTGTCGTTCTAAATACTTAGATGTTATTTCAGAGGTGGTGGTAGGGTTCAAAGTTTAAGGTTCTTTTGCAAGAATTTGGACAGGTACCTGGTACAATTAAAAGATGTTTCCACCCGCTTGAAAGACAAAGTTTAGCAAAACGGTGATATATTAAACAGGGATCAGGAACTGTAGTCTAAATGTAGGTAACTAGCCGATATGTTTCGACCTCATACTGAGGCCTTCCTCAGGGCGAATGTGACTGAACAGCAGCTGAATTTGTACTTGAGTTATCCGTGTATAATCTAAATCGTTTCATCATTTTATAAAAACTGTAGGTAATGAACGATTTTTTCTAATTCTGCTCTACTATAATAATACAACGTGGAAGGGACATATCCGTAATAAATCGAATCACGGGCTATTCTGGATCACTAAAGTATATTGAAATTAAAATAAAGTAAAAAAAAATTTACATTCCCATACAATGGCAATTTTTTTTTTTACTGTTATTTTAATTTCATTATACTATAATGATCTAGTATAGACCGTGGTTTAATTTATTACGGGTATGTCCCTTCCACGTTGTATATCAAAAGTTAACCCGTTTGTGTACATATAATCTCTATAGAACTGACTGTCTGTACGTTTATACGGGAACTCTCCATCGGCGGAAAAGGAAGACATAAAGAGCGAAGCCGCGCGATAACGCGGTAATGCGACCTCATGATAGCGCTGCAGTATCAGTAGTACTCGGAAAACATGCGTTTTGCATCTAAACAAGTAGTACATACACAGTTATTTTGATTTCTGATAGCTATGATACCAAAACTGTTTACCTAAGTAATTTTTTTAATTTTTAGGGTTCCGTACCCAAAGGTACGTTCGTTTGCCGCCCTATAACATTAAAAAAAACCGTTATTTTTGTTGGAAGTGTCTATTATTTATTTACATCATCGTCATCAGGTCTTTTGTATTCTCCACTGCTAGAGCACGACTCTGTCTGTGCTACCCGAGCCATATACTAAGCCAGAGCAGCCAGAGGTTGGAGAGGTTTCATTGATGTTTATAAGCTTAAGCCGGTCTTAGGAGTTTTTTTTTTAAATAGAGAATTGAGTGCGTTTGACCTCTATCAAGCCTGATGGGAAGCTAAGATGAGGTCTAAGGTGTAAGTAAGTTTTACACTGAAACAGGCTAAAAAAGCAGTTTTAAAACACAATATGGCAATAAAGCAGCGCAACCTGAGTGTATTAGTTAAGTAAACTCAATTAGCGATGTAATGACAAAGTTTCCTCATACAGTGACTACGACGACGTTTCCGTTCGATTAACACTGCACATCAATCACCGAGTTTAATAGTGCGGTGTCGGATAATCTAAACAAGTTTAGCTTCAAAGTTACACAGATTCAAGGCTGCGGAGTGGATAGAACCTAAAAATTACCTATGGGAGTAGGGTTATCAGAATGAAAAATAAGTCCGGAGAAAAGGCGTGATTTCCATTGAAAAATCTACGTTTCGGCACTGTGTTTGTCTATAACATAAACATACATCAACTGTAATTGTTACATAATGACTGTTTGTGCCAAAATAAAATAAAAAAGATTGTTGCAGTTTGTGAATTTTCACTTAGATCAACAATTTTAAAAGTCATATTATTATCGTATTTATAGGTACATTGCGGTTTTAAGGGCTTTCGCTCACGTGTCGCAAATACAGCCCAAAATTCAAACATAGAAAGAGTTTTTTTTTTTAAATGGGGGCTCAGTGGTCTAATGAAAGAAACCGACTAACGGTGTTTTCAGTGCGAACTTTACTTTTATCTAATCTAATATATAAAATTCTCGTGTCACAGTTTTCGTTGCCATACTCCTCCGAAACGGCTTGACCGATTTTGATGAAATTTTTTGTGCTTATCCGGTATCTATGAGAATCGGCCAACATCTATTTTTCATCCCCCTAAATGTTAGGGGTAGTCTTTATATGGCAAAACAACGTTTGCCGGGTCAGCTAGTTTCAATATAATTTAAAGAGTTTATTTTGTGAAGCATTTTATAAATCAATAATTTAAAGAAAATACCTTACTTGAGAAGGTATATTCACACACTAAATATGATAAAACTAAATAAGATCCTACTTGGTTGGATAAATAAGTGTTGAATTTAATTGTGTAATGATTTATTACCTCCATCTATTCCTGAGGTTATCGTAAGATGCAATTGCATACAATTGCATTCCTAAGGAGGGTTAACGTCGGGTGGCGGCCAGTTGTAAAACTTTCCGCATAAATACATTCCCAAAGAGGGTTGACGTCAGGCAGGTAGCCGGTCGAAAAACTATAGCCAAATCATTTAAACTGTTCCGGCTATTTTTATCCATTTTGCAATGTCTTTGGCATCCTTGGGTGACCATTAAGGCCGTACCTCAATTTTCCGGGGTCCAAATAGGGGTCCGTTAAATAATGTCTCCGTTTTCTTTGAAATGATTTATTTTAAATGGGGGCAGCACTGAACCCCGGAAAATTCAGGTACGGCCTTAATATGCACGTTATATTTGGAGAAGAAAAAGCGGGAAAGCGCACCCCGGGCTCCGAAGCAGCACAGCTGAGGATGCAACCGGGAACGCGCTTAGACGAAGAAGAAGATTACCAGAGTTATTACCAAAGAATTTTTAAATTATCTTTTTTATTAAGAAGATTATTTTTAGTTTATTTATAACTTTAAAATGTTAGTACTGTATTTTATTGAACATTCTAAAAATCCTGATATTTCCTGAGATTTGCAAATTCGGCCGCAATCTTGAGGAGAGTCTTGAGGAGAGACAAGTCCTGAAATATGGTAACCCTATATGGGAGACGTTACAAAAAATATGTTTATTGTACGTAAATAGACATATTTACAGAGCTGGGTTTCTTTCGGAGAATCTTCCCAGCAGTGGTCGTTTTGAAACGCTAGTAGTTTGTAGCTTTTGCACTAAGAAAAATTAAAAAATTATACATACATACTATCACGTCTTTATCTCTAATGGGGCAGACAGAGCATTTTGAGTTTTGCGGCTCTATGCAGAGAAAGCCGCAAGACCCAAAGGCCACTTTTAGCGTGATGGTGGGCGAGAAGGTGGCATAAGGGATCCAAATAGTGGTGAGTAACTATAGCGGCATCGCCTATTAAGGCCGTACCTAAATTTTCCGGGGTCCAGTGCTGCCCCCATTTAAAATAAATCATTTCAAAGAAAACGGAGACATCATTTAAAATTTTGCAACTATCAAGTCCTAGATAACCCTTCAAAGTATTTTATGAACTACTGTTTACAGCTTAAAGTGAGAACGTTAAGCTTTACTACGCACATTTGCGAAAAACGGCCACTTTTGGCAAATGTGCGTAGCAAAGCTTAACGTTTTTAGTAGGGAATCGCGGCGGGTCAATGAGGCTGGTTTTGGGCTTGAGCTTATTCGTTTTACAAAGAATATTTAAGAGTTATTTAAAAAGTAAGATGACTGCCTTATGTGTAATACAATTATAATCCAAAGTTACAAGGGCCTAATTTATTGTATTTCTTGAATACTTCCTGTTTTAGTATAATTCTAAGGTGTTTTGGAGGCAACTTAGCAATGTTTTTCTTTCGAGAAATTTTTTCCCAATCGTGTTTTCGAAACCTATAATGTATATAGTTAGTCCTGTGTTTTTATTTCAAAGTGAGTATTTCATTACTATTGATAATATTTAAGATCGCTCTAAGTACTACATACGGGCCCTTAAACTACAGTAACAATATTAATTACGAATCATATTCAAATATGTTCACAATAAATTACATAACGCTTCGAGACCTATTTTACCCTTATTAACATATATCTGTTTACAATACAAATATAACGTGGGGTAATTCAAATGCCGAGTCCTGGAAACACCCTTAACTGTCTAATTTTGACCCTTTGCGTCGAGTAAGCCTCGACCCAACAGTTTTGATTAGATCTTACAAAAGATCAAGCATGTTAAATTGTTATGTTACGAGTATTTATCATATTGCGTGCATACTCCTCATCAGGTCTTTTTAGGGTTCCGTAACCAAAGGGAGCAAACGGGACCCTATTACTGAGACTCAGCTGTCTGTCTGTCTGTCTGTCCGTCTGTCACAGGGCTCTATCTCTTGAACCGTAATAGCTAGATACTTGAAATTTTTACCGATAATGTATTACTGTGGCGGCTATAATAAAAAATACTGAAAATTAGATAAAGTTAAAAATGAAAGGGGGTCTTCATACAAGAAACGTCAGTCGGACTCGTACATTAAGGGTTCCGTACCTCCGTATAAAGTTTTAAAACGCTGAAAAAACACGTTCCTTGTATGACGACCCCTTTTAATTTTTAACTTATTCTTATTTTAAGTATTTGTATAGCGGCCATAGTAATACATATTCGGTGAAAATTCCAATTATATAGTTAATGCCATTACTCGTATAAAGATTAAGTTAAAACGCCGAAAAAAACACGATTTTTGTATGTTTGTTTGTTTGTTTTATATCTTTATTGTACAAGAAATAGTTACAGTTAAATAAGTATTAATAGACCAAAATATTTTGTACAATGGTGGACTTATCCCATTTTCTTATTTTAGTATTTGTTCTTATAGCGGCCATAGTAATACATAATCGGTGAAAATTTCAAGTATTACAGTTCAAGAGATAGAGCCCTGGTTAAGGCGGACAGATATACGAACAGACAGCGGAGTCTCAGTAATACGAGTAGGGTCCTGTTTGCCCCTTTGGATACGGCACCCTCAAAAGTAACAAAGAAAGTATTAAGACAATGGGCACAAAGGCGGACTAATCTCAAATAATAAATCAATCAAGAATAAAATGTTTTTTCAGTAATTTGGCCTTAGGGAATAGGCAAACATACGAATCATGTTAATAGGCGACGCGGCTAGCAACCCATTACTATTCTGAGACTTTCTAGCTCACCATCACGATAAAAGTGGCCTTTGGGTTTTGCGGCCCTGACCTCTGTGTGTTTATTTAGAGCAGGAATACTCAAAATACACTATCACATTAGATATACACACGATCCGTATTTTTAGAGAGTTTTTTTTTAATATACAGGGTCTACAGGGGCTGAATTCACCCTTAAAATAGTTTCAGTATATTTTGGACAAAGCACACAGATTGATCTAGCCTCAAAATATTTTTTTCAAACGAGTTATAACTTGTGTTGTGGGATTCTGGTCAACGATAATATATTTTATGATAAATACGTGTATAGATAAACACCCAAGACAAGACCCAGAACAGTTTAAAAAAGGCCATTTTTCAACTGCCCTGGCTGGGTACTGAACCCAGAACCTTGAAAGTTGCGGACTAGTGATGTGAGGGCTTAAATATTTTTCATATTTCGATATATGTTCCTTGGTTCCTTAGGGAAAGTTGTTCAGTATCATGGACTGCATCTACGACTCAGTATATTTTGTTAGTCGTTATATTGTAGGTAATATTGGATTTATTTGAAAACCCTGTCTACCGTATTCTTTTTTGCACTAGACTTGTCTAGACTTATCTGAAATTTTGATCCCGTTTCCCGCGGGATCCCCTCCATATTTCAGGATGAAAGCCTCGTCTTCGAGCTATCACTTTACCAAATTCAAAATAGGAGAGTGCGCCGGAAGCTCGCGAAGCCATTCGGGAATCTCTCGTTTCCTGTTGTTTGCAGACTAGTTTACGTTACCAGCTTTTACCGTTTCTTTGAATTTCAAAAACTCGTATTTTCGTTTTTCGTGTGTTAAGACCCATTTACAAACGGAAAGTTTCTTGCTTGTTCTTGCCTGTTGCAAACAATTAACGGGCCTATGCTACCTCACAGTTCTTAGAGCGATCTTCAGTATTATCAATATAAACGAAATACTCACTTTGAAATAAAATACAGCAAAGTTCACTCGTCACAAAAAAACTCAAAAACACGACTGTTTAAAATTTTCTCGATAGAAGAACATTGCGAAGATGCCTCCAAATCACCTCCGAAATAAACTATTCATTCAATTCAATTTGTTTATTCAGTAACAATAATACATTGCATTCGAATATAATATGTACACCTTAATATCTAATTACTTAATTTTAACAATCCAATTTAAAGTGGCAAATCCGTTTTTCAACTAATTAATTAATTACACACACATATATAGAAATAGAAGCAATCAGAACTCCTCAACACTATAGCAGCACTTCTCAAGCAGTAAAATACGTAAGCGACTGTTAAATTTCGAAAGCTTTCGCTCCGTTTTCAGTTCATATGGCAATTTATTAAATAGTGCTATATAGGTAAACAGCTAGTATTCAAAAAATACAATAAATTAGCCCTTTTAACTTTAGATTTAAACAATTGTATTAAACATAAGGCATATCATATGACGTAGCAGCAAGTAACATAATATAAAAGTTCTAAAGGTAAATTGCGGTTTACGATTTATGACGTATTAAAAAATAACTTTCTATGATACCGAGACCGCTATAGTTTTAATTGAAAGTACATACTTTGAGGTGTATATCACATTTTTTTCAAAATTATTTTAGTAATATTTCAAAAGTTACGGTGGGGGGGGACCTCAAATTTTAACTTTGTATTGGATTATCTCAAGACTGCGGGGTTTGATCTACATAGTTTCAAAGCAGTTTTTATTGAATTTTTGAAGACCTTTTCAACGATACCCCACGTTGGGGATAGTCCAATTTAATTTTTTAAATTCACTTTTCGTTGTATGGGAAAAATGTATGGGCTGAAAAAAAAACATTTTTTCATACTTTTAAAAAACAACTTTTGGAACTTCAATATCTATCTCTCCACCAATTTTCGTGATGCCACTTGTCATGGTCATAGCCATCTAAGTGCGGACACACTAGGTTATTTACTTTCGAAGAGCTAATCATGCGTACTCACCAAGCCACCGATTATTACGCATGCCATCTCTCTCTTGTCTTTTAAGAGCATGTTCTTGTCGGTGGAGTTAAGTGGAGATGCCTCCATTCCACTCTTCTCTCTGCCTTTTAAAGTGGCAGAACCTGACTTCTAACTTTTCTTTTATTTGTTGAAAGAACTTTCCTTCTACTATTATTCTGCAGAGATTTATGTCTTATTATATAGATGTCCAATCATCTTCCCAATTCTTTCTGAGGCAATTTTGATTTTTCATCAAGACAAGCTGGCTTATATTAAGGTGAAGATATAGGCAAATGACCTTGAAGTGTGAAATAATTTGTTAACTCGTAAATATGGTGATAATTTCCATATTGCTCTTCGTCATGCACTAGATAGCCCTTTAAATTATTTTATGAACTGCCGTTGAAACTGTTATTGGTGATCCGTCTAGCTTTAAAACTTGCCGTGGCCACTTTTGGCGGAGGCAAGTTTTAAAGCTAGAGGGACTAATGTAAATACTTTCAACGGTGGTTCATAAAACAATTTAAAGGGCTATCTAGTGTATGACGAAGAGCAATATGGAAATGATCTCCATATTTACGAATTAACAATTTATTTCAAATGAGGGCGCTACTTCAAGGCCATTTGCCTATCTCTTCACCTTAAGTCAACTATGTATTTATAAAGTGTAAGACATAAAAAAGAGCGGAGCCTCCTGGCACAAGCGTAGTCTTTGCTTAAAAAGAGGCTCCAGCAACAAAACGTTGTAATTTAAATAATTGCCAAATAAACATTTTTTTCCTCTACAAACTATTTTCTATAGTTTTGCTGAGCCATAGAGTCCAGGGTCAGTTCACACCGAGATGCAAACCGACGAGGCGCGCAAGAAATATAGAACTTGTTTACTGCACAAAAAGATACTAATTTCAGTGAGAGTCTCGCTGACTGATCTTTTTGTGATCTTGAAATTAGTATCACTGTGAGAGCTCGCTGCATCGCGCGGCTGGCTTGGTGTGAACTGACCCTAATTGTAAGCCTTACGTAGTTGCCATGGCTACACATATTTAACACGTCAGCTGTCGGGAATCGCTAAGATCCCAAGTTTGTTCATTAGTCCGCCGCTGACCGCCGGCCGGCCAATGTGGAAACTTTAATTGTTTGTTTCAGGTCCACGTCAAATGTGACAGAAATTCATTTAGAAGCAAACAAACGTATTTTTTTGTGTTGTGTGTCATGTAAAATAAGTTTTATACGGTATTTGACTCATTTTTAGGGTTCCGAAAACGGAACCCTTATAGGATCACTCGTGCGTCTATCTGTCCGTCCGTCTGTCACAGCCAATTTGCTCCGAATGTACCTACTGGACCGAATCAGGTGAAATTTAGTAGGATGGTTTAATCCTATGACCCGAACACGTATGTGCATAGTTAATAAATATTTTTTTTAAAATAAGGGTCATTTTCGGGGGATAAATTAGAAAATTGAAAAAAAAAAGTTTTGCAAACCTTACTGTGTCATATATCAAATGAAAGTGATATGACAGAATAATGATGTAATTTTTTTCGCTTCACGTTCTTATGTAGGGGTTTATGATATGAGAGTATGAAAGCACATCAAATTTTCAAAAAAATATTGGTTAGTAAAACTTTGGAATTGCTGAGCGATGCGAGTAATAAAGGACTTTATCGAGTGTAAGATAACTATTAACTTTATGTGAGAAAGTAAAAAAGTTAATAGATCGAGAGCTGGCACGAATTTTTGGGTAGGTATTTGAGGCAAGTTGAAAACTTGTCACATACCTCTTCTATTATACCCCAACACGGAACTGCAGACCTGGCTGGTGAGTAGCGGGGCTAAACAATTTTGATATATTTTATTGACCTGGCAGGTAGAAAGTCCTATCAAAATGACCTGCCTTTTTGAGGATCTTATTATTTAATTATAATACCCTAATAAAATTTCAAGTTGCCTCAAATACCTTATTAATATTTTTTTGAAAAATACTTTTGCACGCGCCTGGCATTATCAAAGCCCCGACTAAATCGTCTGGCGTATTGATTCTTTCATGCTTTAAACATATAAAAAACTACGACATATAAAAAAAGCATATTGCCTCAAACACCTTTTTAGAAAAAAAATACTTTTAAAAATTAATAGGTAGCTTTAGCCCCGCTACTCACCAGCCAGGTCTCCAGTTCCGTGTTGGGGTATAATGGGAGAGGTATGTGACCAGTTTTCAACTTGCCTCAAATACCTACCCAAAAATTCGTGCCAGCTCTCGGACCATAACGTTTCAAAGTAATACATCTAGATGATCCCGTGGGAGATAATTTTATCAATCAGTTGAATTGCTCGGCGAAGTTATTTCAAGTTGAAATTGAACTTTTAAAAACTATTTTGTTTTTTTAACCTAAAATAGAGGTGTGATAAGTTTGACGCTAATGTCTGTTAGTCTGTCTGTCTGTGGCATCGTAGCGCTCGTACAGAGGGACCGATTTCGATGCGTTTTTTTTTACGTGAAAGCAAGTTCACTGAAATTATAATGTTTTTGTGTAGTGAACAAGTTCTATTTTTCTTCAAAATTGCACGCCATTTCGCGTCGCGTCGCGTCTCGGTGTGAAGTGACCCTTATTATTTATATTAATTCCATAATACAAATTTATTTATTAACCAATTTATGTACACGGAAAATGTCACAGAATACATATAATAAAAGTTGTACAAAAGCACTAATTTTAATTGTATAACAGTTGTATAAAATTTTGTTATTGTAGCAAAGTAAATATATTAAATACTAGCTGTGCCCGCGACTTCGTTCGCGTGGTTGTCGGAACGTAATGTTATATAGCCTAAAGCCTTCCTCTATAAATGGACTACCCAACAAAAAAAGAATTTTTCAAATCGGACCATTAGTTCCTGAGATTAGCGCGTTCAAACAAACAAACAAACAAACTCTTCCGCTTTATAATATTAGTATAGATTGCAACCTCTTTTGCGGTGGAGTAAAATACTGGGTCGGCACCATGTAAACTGGGTTTGCGCGGGCAACAAGTTTGTACAGAAAGCGTTTGATTTAAGTCAAATAATGTATACACATAGATAGAGGAAGAGTTGGGACAGTAGACGAAAAAAAGGATTTTTTAAAATATTTTGTAGTTTTCCTAAAAACAAGCATTGAATTTACCCAAAAACATGCAAAACGCACTTTGCGCGGGCAATAGTTATGGCTTAAGTAGAAAAGACCACTAAGAAAATTACATACCTAGTTATAGGTGAATAGACTAGCCAGTAGACGAAAATCGTATTTTTTCAATTTTCATTAAGATAATTGTAAAGAAACCTGAAAGAAATATTTTAGAAAATCTTGCTACAAACTGGCTTGTTTTTCTGCGTAAAGAAATATTCTAACAAGGGATTGCATATATTTTATAAAAATAAAGGCTATTTTGAAACATTATTCTTAATATTTGCTTACAATGCAATCATGCAATAATAAAAAAAATAATTTTAAAAATTGGATGTTTTGCAACGTTTTTGACAGAAATCTCTGAAATGGCGGCCATGATTCTTCCATACAAATTCAGTTGCCCGCCGGGCGTTCAGGAAGGAGGCCGCGTCGAATTTTTCAAAAAAATCCATTTTCGTATTACGTAAAATTGCTTTACAGTCTAAAATATTTCAGTAAAAACCTATGTACAAACTGCCAAATTATGTCATACTTTTGCTACACTATAATACAGTTTTGACATTTTGTTGACGTTTAAGTAAAGATGTAATGCTATCGCAGATACGGCATCGCACATTTTTTTTTTAATTTTATTGAAAATTAAGTCATTGAAAAAAATCATTTGGTTTGATTTATTACCTATATTTTTTAATTGGCGATTAGGGTGAAAATCGGATTGGAACTTTCTCGGGTCGCGAAATCATATTAACTGTTTTTGTAATAAAAGGTGCTGTTTAATTAGGGTTTTACAATTATTTTGAGGGGTGATTTAGTCTGAAATTTTGAACAACTTTTCCCCATGTATGTATATCAAAATACGAATTGACATTATGCGTAATATATCGAACCACAGGCTATACTAGATCTATACTTGGCTTGGCAGGCAGGCTATAGTAGGCTATTTATCTACACTAATATTATAAAGAGAAAAGATTTGGTTGTTTGTTTGTTTGCATTACATGGCTCCGAAACTACTGGACCGATTTAAAAAAAACTTTCACCGTTGGAAAGGTACACTATCCCCGAGTGACATAGGCTTTGTGTGTACCAAGGGCGAAGCCGGGGTGGACTGCTAGTATAGTATAATGATATTAAAACAACAGTCCAAAAACAAAAAAAAATCTGCATTTTTATACAAAAGTGTGCAGCCGCCCGGGAAATTTGTATAGGAACCGATTTTTTCGGTGTTTTTACTGTTTTTAGGGTTTCGCTTGTCTGTCTGTCCGTAAGTCACAGCCAATTTGCTACGAAACTATTAGAATGATTTAGTTGAGATTTAGTACCTACACTTATGTAACTTAGTGACCTAAAGATAATGTATAATGTAAATAAATGAAATTTAAAAAAGGGGCCACTTATTGTGGGTAAATTAGACATTAAAAAAGTTTTGATAACAAAATCGTGTGACATATCAAATGAAAGAACTTTTTATGACAGTTTTAAATATATTTATTTTTTATTATTTCTTAGATCGGTATTTTTAAGTTATTTAAGAAAATGGGCGAAAATTTATCCCCCCCCCCCCTACTAAACTACTGGACCGATTCAGTTGAAATGTGGTGCACATAATGTAAATTTGTGACCCAAAGACGGAAGTAAAATGTAGGTAAATGAATAAATAAATAAAAAATGGGACCATTTTATGGGAGATAAATGAGACATTAAAAAAAGGGTTTTGTGAACTATATCGCGTCAAATATCAAATGAAAGAGCATTTTATGATAATATTAAATATATTTTTCTATATTTTTTAAGTTGGTGTTTTTGAAATTATTTTTGAAAATAAATAATAAAAATACACTTATCTCCGAAACCACTGAACCCAATCTTTTGAAAAATATACAGTTAATAGTTCTTTACCTATAGATTACAGGAAAACCTATTAGAAGATAAAAAATAAAAGGGTGCAATAATGCTAATCACTGCTTCATTAATCAACCAATTTTTTTTTTGCTGTTTTCAGGAAAAGATTTCTTTTTAGTGCTCTTTGTTGATTCGTTAAAAATATTGTACAAAATCAAACAGTCAAGTCATTGATTGAGCACGTACAGCTGCTACGCCAAGACTGTTGATCTGTTCAACGTGCAATCCTTTTTCACCCTCCGTACTTACATAATAAGGTGAATATACTACTGCCGTGAATTTTTTTAAGTGTCCAAATACAACCGTTTAACTGACAGAGAGGGAAGACACATGATTCTAACAAAAATTTGCAATCAAAAACCAAATATTTCACAAACGGATTGCTAAAACGAAAAAGGGTGTTCATAGTCTTACAATATTTTTGAAAGACCTATTCAACGACGTCTCACACTACACATTTTTTTTGACGTGACAACGTCTTATAAATTGGTTAGCCGGGTGACACTTCAAGAAACTGCGTTACGCTCCGCTCACGTTATGCGCTCACAATGAGAGCGAGTGAGAGGCACGCGTCCCTTCCACTCGGGCATGGTTAGCCCGCCTAAGAGCGAGAGAGACAGACATAAAAAGACTTGTCACGTAAAACTTTCGCCCGTATACCGACTTTACAGGCAACCATTTTTTTTCAAGTTTTTATTACCACATATCCATGCCCATGCCCAATTACAGCTTTCTTGTACTAATAGTCTATGAGTAAAACTGGGAACAGATAGACAGACAGACATGACGAAACTATAAGGTTTTCTTGTTAACAACGGAACCCTAAAAAGCTGCGTGAAACTAAAAAGATTCTCTATTCTAAGGGTTCTTTGTCATTTGCGCTTTAACAAATTTCAAAATACGAGTAATCAAAACCACTTGTGCAAATATTTCGCTCCACTTCGCATACGATAAATTCAAAAATTGATGGATGAATGACCGTGCTTTTACAGGTTAAGCAACTTCTAGCTTGGTCACAGTTAGGATGGGTGACCGTGCTTTCAATCTTAATGTTGTCCAAGTCAAATGTTGAGATTCTTATGAATAAATTTCAGTTTTCTCTACCTACATAACTTGGCAGCTATTTAAATTTCAATTGTTTTGTCGGAATTTGAACTTGGCATTTTTACATTTATGTTTTTGATGGGATAAAATAAACACCCAAGAACCAGGACAAATTAAAAAAGGCCATTTACCAACTTGCCCTGGCTGGGAATCGAACCCAGAACCTCCGAGTGACGGACTAGCGTGTTAAGGAATCGCCACGGAGGTAGACTAATAAATTGAAAAAGTAATAAATTTTACGCAAGATTCGAATAAGTATAACTTGGATTTTTTAGAAAGTGCTATATGAATTTCACATATATTTAAACTCGCTTTTTAAATAAACGTCTTGCATTCACGCACACTACTGTATTTTCGACTTTAGCCTTTTTCTACTGATAGCCTGTCTACTAAAGTGTTAAGTACATTATAATGACGTCTGCCAAGGCCTTAATTCAGAAATAATAATTCAAACAAAATAATTGATTTGATTGATTTGAAAATTTTAATAAGTATCGCGGACTGGAAGTCTTGACGAAAAGAAACAAGTAAGCTTCTACGTTACAATTTATGATTACCTACATCTATTGTCCCGTTTACACATTATTTACTCTATGTAACTTCATCTTGACATTTTTATCCCCCTAGCGGGAAAATTTTGCATACAGTCCTTAAGTTTTATGAAAAAATTTATTGTCAGATGGAGAAATGCGTGGGGTGTAAAAAAAATTACTTACAAAGCACTCCACGCTTTTTTTACAATGGCATTAATTTTCTCGTTAATTAACTACTTAATTGTTATATCTATTAATTTATCATCTTTATCAGGTCTTTTCTAGTTAGTAAGTTAATTAAAATCTTAATTGCACCAAAACATAGTAATACAGATTATTAGATTATAGAAAACAGATGTCAAAAGGCGGCCTTATCGCAAATGCAATCTCTTCCAGGCAACCGAGGTACTTGGAGATGTTTAACGAAAACAGGTGAGGCGCGAAGTTATAAGCGAGAGAGAAAAAAAAAATGTAATTAATAAACATACATAAATACATACATACAAATATAATATATATACATACATATATCAATATGTATGTATATTTAGTCTCTACTGCAGGAGCACGACCCCCACTGTAATACCAGAGCCATATGCAACAGCAGCCAGAGGATTTGACCTACACTCTCTACGCTGGCCAGACGGGTTGGAGAGGTCTCATTGATGTTTATAGCTTTGTTTAGCTTGTGTTTCATAAGTCCACTTCTACGAAATCCAGGGGAAGACTTGGAGTGGTCCTAGTCTACTTTGCCGGGAACCACTTGGCAAATTTTTTAACCAGTACAAAATAATATATTTGTAACCCAGTCCTCATCGCCATTACGCCACAGAGGTTCTCATACAATCGAGGAGTACAAAGACCTACATAAAATAAGTACATGAAACTGGTCACCAACCTTCAATATGACTGATTCTATAGCATAACTTGTCGAAATCTCTTTGACCAAAGTATAGTTTTGTTTTCGTAGAGCGCTTGTGAAAAGCGACCGGGTTATTTTCAACCTTTCAAAAAAGAAAGGTTTCAGCGTGTTTTTTAAAGAGGCGGTATTGTTTGCATGATATTGTACTGAAAAATACGTTTTTATGAGGAAATGGGATGTTCAAGCCAGGGCTTGTTAACGACACCAAATTCACACTAAAAGTAACGTTAAATAACGTTATTTTAGTAGTAACGTTATAAGGGGTATCGATAAAACAGTTTATAACGTTTCATTTAACGATATAAGTAACGATACTTTTTCAATACTTGTAAAATATTATATAAATAGCTCTAGTAGCCTAATAGACAAACTCTCATCAATTTATTCTGTCAAATATCGAAAAGAAATACAGTGTTAACAATACCTTTTACCGTTAATATCATTGGTAACGTTATCTGATTATCGGTAAATAGTGGGAAAAAAACCGTTACCCAGCATAACGTTACCTTTGCTGATAACGTTACCGCCGTTTGACAGAATTAACGTTACCAGATTCTTAACGGTATTCCAAGCCCTGGTTCAAGCTTTTGCTAATACTTAGCAAAGTACATGGCAATATAGTACAGGAATTGTGATCATCATAAGCATAATCTTCTTCTCGATCTAAGTTGACGAACAGGAAGCCAGTTAGGCTTCCTGTTCGTCAGCGTCGACAGCAGAGAATGCTTTGTACACTTTTTTCTATGCTAAAGAATCCTCTCTCTCCGCTATATATGAAAAACAAATTAAGCTATCAGTCCGAAAGCCATGACCGTGAGCTTCGCTCCAGTCATACTCTTAGTCTCCATTTTCCATTATTTCGTTAAAATTTTATGTCTAACTCTTTTACTGTTCAAGTTACGCGACTTTGGAATGCCTTACCGGAAAACATCAAAAGTATCTCAAATAGGTTCCTTTTTAAGAGAAAAGTCCACACGCACCTTTATGCCAATTTGTTGCAGCAGAACTAATCATTAACATAAATTGTTTTGTATTTTATATTATGTATTTATGTATGTAAATGTATGTATGTATATATATTGTATATGTAGATATGTGTATAGTGTGTGTAGAAATACATACTTATCTTTAAGCGCCTATCACTAATTTATCTCTCTCTCTCATTCTCGGTCTCATTGATGTATATAAGTTTTGTTCAGCTTGTTTTTCCTAAATCGCCTTCTACGACATCCATGGAAGGACTTGGAGTGTTCTTATTCTATTCTGCCGGGAACCACATGGCAAATCAAGTTTCTTGAAATTCGTAGAACAAAAGTCATTGATATAGTCCAGCGGATAAGCTTGTTGATATGGCAGTGGACGGGACACATAGCGCGACGAACCGATGGCAATGGGACAAATGGTTCTCGAATGGCAACCACTTACTGGCAAGCAAAGCAGAGGACGTCTCCCCACAAGGTAGTCAGTTGACCTGACAAGGTCGCTGGAAAGCGCTGGATGCAGGTCGCTAGATCGGTTATTTTGGAAATTCTTGGGAGAGGCATATGTCCAACAGTGGACGTTATTAGTTCGAATACGAGTATCTTCCGTGCTAGTCCGTCATCATCATTACTATTTTAATTTTTTCTTTACTTTTTCATCTATTATCACGCTAAAAGATTCTTTGCTAAAAGTGACCTATTGTTAATTGCTCTATACACTTAAAATATTGTTTATCTCTCATCTAACACACACACACACACAACCCTAAAACAAAACAATGCAAAAAGAATTCTAGGTACCAAATAACCATATTTTTAGGGTTCCGTAGCCAAATGGCAATAAACGGAACCCTTATGGATTCGTCATGTCTGTCTGTCTAACCGTCCGTATGTCACAGGCACTTTTTTCCGAAACAATAAGGACCATACTGTTGAAACTTGGTAAGTAGATGTATTCTGTGAACCGCATTAAGATTTTCAGAGAAAAATAGAAAAAAAAAACAATATTTGGGGGTTTCCCATACTCAGAAATGAAACTCAACATTTTTTATTCTTCAAACCCATGTGTGTATGATATCTATGGATAGGTTTTCAAAAATGATATTAAAGTTTCTTATATAATTTTTTTCTAAACTGAATAGTTTGCGCGAGAGACACTACCAAAGTGGTACAATGTTTGTCCCCTCACTGTAACTTCTAAAATAAGAGAATGATAAAACTAAAAAAAATATATGATGTACATATATTTTATTTTACCATGCAAACTTCCACCGAAAATTGGTTTGAACGAGATCTGGTAGGTAGTTTTTTTTAATACGTCTTAAATCGTAAAATGTTACTTGCTGCTACAGAACCCTACATGGGGGAGTCCGACTCGCACTGGGCCGCTTTTTGATTTTTTTATTTAATTTTTATAGGCGTGTTTCATTTTCATAGAACTACCTATTATAATACACTTAACATTTCAGTGCAATAATTTCATAAGAAAATTATTCTTGCAATTCACGCAAAATATTAAAAAAGTTTAAACTCTGTTCTTCTACAGTCTTTTTTTATGTTATGACTTAATTGGGTTCTGCAGAACGAGTATTGCGAAAAGTTTTGCAAACGATCCGTTCTCATGATACGAATAGCCTACTTTGAAACTTAATATTTTTAATTTGACGAGTTGGTGAATAGCCAGATTTGATTTTTAGCTGGAGGCTGACAATTCGAATTTTAGGGTAACAATGTTTTAGAATTTACTTTAAATATACAATGCACAGATTAAGTATAGAATAGAAATGTGCCATACTTCGTCTTTGAGCCGTAGTGAAAATGCCAAAATGCCTCCATTTTACTTTTTTTAGGGTTCCGTACCTCAAAAGGAAAAAAACGGAACCCTTAGGGTGAGCGCAGAACAAGAGGAGCGCAGCAAAGAGGATTTGTTTATAACACTCGAAAATAAACTTGAAACTATTTTGTTATTTTTTTTTTGAACGCGTGGAGGTTTCAAGCTGAGGTATCAAGAGAGAGAGAGAGCTGTGAAAAAATCTAACTTCTAAGCCAATACAATCAAAAGATACGCTGTTTATGCTGCAAATTTTCGACACTCGCAGTGGAATCAAATGTAAACCTACAGGGTACTTCTCGTGAACTCAGAATCTTGAAATTTTGTACGAAGCAACGTCTTGGACAAATTGCGAAAATCATACATTTTTAGTTACATCATATAATCAAAATATTTTTAATAATTTTAAACTTAATTATATTATATACCTACAGGTTACAGGGTCCGTCCGTCTGTCCATCTGTCCGTCTGTCTGTCTGTCATCGGGCTGTATCTCATGAGCCGTGATAGCTTAGACAGTTGAAATTTTCATAGATGATGTCCTTCTGTTGCCGCTATAACAACAAATACTAAAAACAGAATAAAACATGCTCCCACAATATTAATAACCGCAATAGGTGGATGCTTGAAATATTCACAGAATATTTGGTTGTATATTTACTTTAAAAATAAAATAATTATTTGAGGGGGCTCCCAAACAATAAACTTGACTTTATTGCTGCTTTTGTGCTCGACTAAAGTGTCTAATGTTGCGCGACTCGCACTTGGCCGGTTTTTAAACAACAAACTAATCATCAAATAATAATTCAATTTAAAAAGTATTAAAAATTAAATAGATTAATCATATGATTGATATACGAAGTAGTTAATTTAGTATTTTATTTTACACTAGCAGTCCACCCCGGCTTCGCCCGTGGTACACACATAGCCTATGTCACTCGGGAATAGTGTAGCTTTCCAACGGTGAAAGAATTTTTTAAATCGGCCATGTACTTTTTGAGCCTATTCATTACAAACATACAAACATACAAAAATAGGTACAAATCTTTCCTCTTTATAATATTAGTATAGATATAGATTCATTAACTATTTGAGATTTACTGAAAATAATAATTAGTGGTAACACTTTTCGTGACATTCGTGACGTAGTCTTGGGCTTCTTCTGCTTATCGAGTCGAAATGGTTACACTATAGCTTCAATTTCAGGCCCTTGGTAGAGCCGTTTGTTATTTTAACCATCTATCGTCTTGGGCTATTGCGAGATGAGAATACCTTGATTTGTTATATTGTGGTTATCGCTAGATAACAGTCATTCCGTTACGTCAGATACCTTGACGAAGTTCGAAAAATAGGACACCAATCAGCTTTAACACGCCCAATTAGAGAAGAAGTTCGGGCACTTCTTCTCTTATCTTGTGTGTTCAAGTTGTCCTCGGTTTCCTACGCAACGCTTGCTGACCACCATTTAAGAATCTTTCTGCACTAGTGACCTCACTTCAAAGCACTAAACCTATGCCATGAAATGGCATAGGTAATATAATTGCTCAAAAAAAAAGTATCTATTCTGAGGAATATTTATTTTGATTATCATTATTTTTCTCACATCATAATTATTAGTCTACTTACAGGATTATGACCAGTCTTTTCTTTCCATATCGTAAAACTCGAGATAAGTAATGGCTTCTCAAAGTTTTGACTTGAAAAGCTTTGTGGAAAAACACACGATCATAAATTTTCATGCCACAACACCGAATACGCGCTAGTGCAATATTTCCCTCTGTTCATTACTACCGTTACTTGTAATAAGTGTCAAAGGTATCCAATATTAAAACCAAGCATTAATCAAGCAACACTCATACATATTTTCACGATTTTCCCACGAAAATTGTGTTACATTTTCGCGTAGAATATGCTTAGCGTGACCAAATATCGTGTAGTAATTCAGTACATCAGTTACCCGCGATCTTGCACTAAGGGAGGTCGTGTCGCGCGCCGGTCTAGGCACCCCGCGAGTCGTCGCAATGCCGTATTGAAAATTAAAAAAAAAAGTGAAAAGTTGATTGTGAACTGTTAGAATTTCGTGCTAGGGATTCGAACTATTTTCACGATACGTGTAACTTTAAAATTCGAATTGTGGTGTTCGAAGTTTGAAGTGTGTGAAGTTTTAATAGTGTTGTGGTGAAGTGGGTATGTGGAAATCTGAAAATTGGTAATTAGTGGCATTATAAGGTGAGTTGTCTTTGTCTTTTTGTAATAAGTAAATTTGATTTATTAAACTTTTAAGTATGTAAGTGACTAAATAAATAAAATAGTTACTGTTTTAATAGTACCTACTATATAAGTAAGGCTGGCTTTTCCATGAACATTTTTAGATATTTTAGAAGTTTAAATGCTGATGAAGAATATATTAAATTAAATAAAAAAGTTGCAGATGTTTTGAGGACGTATTTGATAATAAATAAATAGTATTCATCGTTTCAATTGATCATGATTTGTGATAAAATAAAATAATCTTTGTAGGTAGTTATTTAATTACAGTATAAAAATAAATTCTAATATACTTCCTTTATTATAAATTTTATATAGTTTTCGATTATAAATAAATATTCTTGAAAATACGTTATAATAAACAATAGGAAGATACTAAACAAACTTTGCCTACATTTTACTGTAGGTATGATTAAAATTACATATAAGTAAATAATATAAAAAAAGATAAATGTAAACGGAAAAAAAACACGATTGAGCAAGCCCCAAAGTAAGTTTAAGATTTGTTTTATGAGATACCAACACAACGATTCTATATTTTATCTATACTAATATTATAAAGCAGAAGAGTTTGTTTGTTTGTTTAAACGCCTTATCTCAGGAACTAATGGTCCGATTTGAAAAATTCTTTTTTCGTTGGGTAGTCCATTTATAGAGGAAGGCTTTAGGCTATATAACATTCCGACAACCACGCGAACGAAGTCGCGGGCACAGCTAGTAACAAATACATCTATAGATAAACATCCCAGACGTCAATCTGAAAAAGATCATTTTCCATACCACTTACCGAAAATTGAACCCGGGATCTCTAGTGTAACAACCTGGCATGATGACCACTAAGCCACAGAGGTCGTCTAAGGTAGCTACTAATATTCCATTACTAATTAAATTCTACTATTACGAGAAAGTTTTAAAACTAAGTTAAGAAGTTTACAACACGTACCTAAAGTAATTTACGAATAGTTACAATTTTAACTAACTATAATTTATGTAAACTGCTTTAGCAATGGTAGACAGGTGTTATTTTAAGCCTAATTTCAAAACTATTGAAATGGGCTAATAGACAAGTTATTCACGAAAACCTAGTTGGGAAATTTGATTTTCGGTTTGGACATTTTCGAAAACCTAGTTGGGAAATTTGATTTTCGGTTAAAACATTTTCGAAAGTTACCAAGACCTTATCACAAGTCTTTGCCTAGAGGGATTCTGAGATTTTTATTATGTTCTAATTCTGTTTATTAGAAAGTTAGACGGCTAGAAGATCAGACTAAATAAAAAAAAACTAATCTTCTTGGATAATAGCTAATGTTCAAGGTATCTTCAAATAAATTATAGTAAAAAAAAAAATATAGGGTAAAAAAGAACGTTGTGCAAAGCACCCCTTGCATTTTTTATACAATGACATTAATTTTCTCGTCACTTTATTGTTCTAATTATTATTATTTTTACTTTTAGTTCGGTTTACCAAGAAAGTGTGTTTTTTAATTGTTTAAACTATATGTACATTATTTTTAATTTTTTAGTTCGATCTACAGTAATAGCGTGCTATTGATACGTGATACGTGAAAAAAATCTAGTTATGATATTGGGATAGCCTTATTAAACTATAGTATTGCCATCGGCTCTTGATAGGTGTGCAAAAGAGCCCAGGGCTGCAAGACCCACAGGCCAATTTTAGCGTGGTGGTGGACGAGAAGGTGATAAAAGGCATCAAAATAGCAATGAAGCCGCCTTTTACGAATTTCCTAGTTTTTAAGTTAATTAAGTCCTGTATTTTTCTTTTGTGCAATAAAGGGTTTTGTATTGTATCGGATTGCCTAGGTATTAACATGATTCATAGTTTCGCCCATTCCCTCGATCGACTTTTACGATCTGCACTGGAAGAGAAGCAGCTGGTACGTTCTAAGTTTTTTCTTTTCTCCCAGACCAGCAAGGAGTAATAAGACAATATTAGTATTTATGTATTTAAGTTTTATCTAAGCAAAAAAAAACACATTGTATTATGAAAATGAAATCCCATTACCGTCCACATTGAGATAAGAACCTCATCGAGATTCAAGTTATCTTGAACCGATGCCTTCTTATTGTCAACATTAGGAGAAATTACTTCGTATCAATGCGTTTCTTTGCCAAAGTTAAGCAAATAGACAGCTTTTATGGTTTTTTTGTTGTGTTGGCACAACTGCTATCTAGACGAGCATTCACGTATAGTGTATAATGGTGTTTCAGGACATTATCTATCTACAATGCAAAAAATCATGTATATTGACGGTGCGACTAGTAGCTTGCACTGTTTTGATTGTGAATAGATTCAGGTGTTACTACAATATAATACCCTTTATTGCACAAAAGAAAAATACAGGACATAATGATCTTAAAAACTAGAATATGCGCAAAAGGCGGCCTTATCACAAAGCAATTTCTTCCAGGCAACCTCGCTTAAATAGAAAAAGTAATGGGAAATAAGGTAGTGCGGGGTAGTCAATATAATAAACATACTTATACACAATAATTGCCTCTTGTACCTTATATTATAGACACTTTGCTATATTTGTAAATCTTATTTGGTGCAAAAAAGATTATTGTATTGTATTGTATAATTAATACATATTAACTTACTCAAAGAAAAGGTAACAGGACAAAAAAGACATTGATTTATTAAACAGGTTCTTAAATAAGAACTCCCTGATTTATCAAAATGCCCTCGTATTACATTATTATTCCCTTCTTTCCTTTATAGGGTTCCGTACCCAAAGGGTACCAACGGGACCCTAAATTACTGAGACTCCGCCGTCTGTCCGTCTATCCGGCTGTCTGTCCGTCTATCACAGGGCTCAATCTCTTGAACCGTAATAGCTAGACGTCGCCGATTATGTAGTACTGTGGCCGCTATAACAAAAAATACTAAAAATAAGATAAAGTTAATAATTAAAGGGAATCATGATACAAAAAAAGTGATTTTTGACATGATCTTTTTATGGCAGTAACTAGATCATTTAAATTTTCACTGATTATGTATTACTATGGCCGCTATAACAAAAAAATATTAAAGGGAGTCGTCATACAAGAAACGTGTTTCTTCAGCGTTTTAAAAAAAATGATTGGTGGTACGGAACCCTTCATGTACGAGTCCGACTCGCACTTGCCCGTTTTATTTTAGTTTTTTAATTAAATGGTAAATAACATAATTTGCATCTTCTAAAGTTTTCTTTTTCTCAACATTATCAGGGTTGACTAGTAGATAAAGCCTTTGGCTTTAAGTCCGCCTATTACATTTGTAATAAAGTTAAATAAATAAACCACATGGTCAAAAGACATGATAGTATCTCTCTTATTGAATGTATCTAAAGCTAATACTGGTGTTAAATTTTTTGAGCTGCCTAAAGGCATCTGACTTGATAATGAAATAAAAATAAACGGGCAAGTGCGATTTGGACTCGCACATGAAGGGTTCCGTACCTCCGTACTCCGTACATGTACGGACAATGTTTTAAAACACCCCCCTTTAATTTTTAACATTACCTATTTTTAGTATTTGTTGTTATAACGGCAAACACAAATCAGTAAGAAATTTAAGTATCTAGTTAATGCCATTATTAATATCGAGTTCAAAACACTGAAAATAACACGTTTCTTGTACGACGACTTCCTTTAATTTTTAACTTTATCTTATTTTTAGTATTTGTTGTTATAGCGGTCAAAGTGATAGATACATAATCTGTAAAAATTTCAAGTGTCTAGTTAATGCTATTATAAAGATCTAGTTAAAAACGCTGAAAAATCACGTTTCTTGTATGACGACCCCCTTTAATTTTTAACTTTTTCTTATTTTTAGTATTCGTTGTTATAGCGGCCACAGTAAAACATAATTGGTAAAAAAATTTAATGGTCTAGCTATTTATTGTTCAAGAGGTAAAGCCCTGTGACAGACGGACAGACAGACAGATGGACAGCGGAGTCTCAGTAATAGAGTCCCGTTTACACCCTTTAGCTACGGAACCCTAAAAACGAAAATAAAGTAAAGAAAGAAAAACTGGCAGCAAATTGAACAACTAACAACGAAATAAACTGTTCAACAGAGTTCAACAGCTCGTTAAAATAGCACCAACTGCCTTAAAAGCAAACACGTCTTTAGAGAGGAATAAAAATCAAGTCGACTTATAAAAATACGAACCGTTTTCATATTGCTTACAGTAGACGCGATATTTTTAGTAGAGTCCGGCCGAAACAGGTTTTTCAGCCGAAACCGGAACCAAATTTTCGGACTTGGTCTCAGTTTGCCGAAACCAACACTTTAAAAAAATATGTAAATAAAGCGCAGGTCGTAAAAGCCGATCGAGGGAATGGGCGAGAATCTGAATTATATCAATAGGCGATACGGTTCCATCACTGTTATGATTTCTTTTTTCCACCTGCAAGCCCACCATCACGCTAAAAGTGGCCTGGGCCTTACCGCCCTAGGCTCTGTCTGCCCCGTGTCAAGGATAAAGACGTGATAGGATATCTGTATAAGCAATACCTATGTACTCTACCTTCTCACTTTGTCTTTTGTGTACATGAATTTTGTAAAAAAATAAAAAATTATATATCTTAATTATAATTATATAATATCGATAAAATGGAGATGAGGAAGGGGAAGACCAAGGATGAAGTTTTTCCAACAAGTGATAGAGCTACAATTGGGCAATTTGGTGGGTCAAAAATAAATTATTTGGTACTGTTAATAGAATAAAACGTCACAAAATAATGCCACTTGTCATGGATCACATCCACTTTGAACGTGATTTTAGATTTATTCATGCAGAAAAACGAATATTAAAAGCGCTATTCGACTCCAAGGAACTTTGACGTCATAAATCGATATTTCATACAAATCCCATAAATAATGTTTGTTTTTGACGTTAAGAAAAAAGTATCTGATTTGACTTGATGCAAAATAGCGTATGGAGTGGGACAAAACAGTGATATGTGGTGTCTCCTCTAGATTTACATACTCTTTGGTTTTGCTAGTGAATCATTGCCAAATATGCGTTTCAAACGAATAATAGCCTATTTTCGTGAAATTGTTCTGAAAATTACTTAAAAAATGATTGTTCAAGTCGCGCGTCTACCTTTCTTCTATTACTAAGCTCGCGTGACGACACGAAAACTCAGGTAATTAGCATGCAACGTGCATATTATAATTGGTAGTCGTAACACGCGGGAAAATATTTGGAGGCCATTTTGAAAAGAATTACTGTCAAAAGACCATAGAGCTGATTGGACCTTTTGACCTTGAGGCACGGGAATTTAACTTTGTAGAGCCAGGGTCAGAACTTTGTTAAATGTTGTGGTTTGCCATGGAACCCGGCCTTTATAATTACTGAAATATTTTGAAACACTCTGTGAATTTCTCAAAGATTAAACTAGGCTTTGTAGGAATTTAGTTAGAAAATCTTTTAGGTCAGTTTCAATGTTAAATAAACGTTTGTTTTGTGAAATGAAGAACAGATAAACGGGCAAGTGCGAGTCGGACTCGTACATGAAGGGTTCCGTACCACCGTACAATGTTTTAAAACGTTTCTTGTATGACGACCCCCTTTAATTTTTTCTTATTTTTAGTATTTGTTGTTATAGTGGTCATAATAATACATAATTAGTGAAAATTTCAAGTATCTAGTTAATGCCATTATAAAGATCGAGTTAAAAACGGTGAAAAAAAACACGTTTTTTGTATAGCGACCCCCTTTAATTTTTAACTTTTTTTTATTTTTAGTATTTGTTGTTATAGCGGCCATAGTAATACTTAACTGTTCCGGCTATTTCTTCTTCATTTTGCAAGGTCTTTGGCATCCTTGGGTGACCATTGACATGAAAGTTATATTTGGAGAAGAAAAAGCGGGAAAGCGCACCCCGGGCTCTGAAGCAGTACAGCTGAGAATGCACCCGGGAACGCGCTAAGACGAAGAAGATGTACGTAAAACTGGTTTCGATCGTCAAAATATGAACTTGAAAGAATATATAAGGGTGTAAAATTTTCCATACTGATGGTCAAAAATGATATTATACACTAAGTATATTTCTATCAAATTCAAATAATGACATTGAAAACCAGAAAATATGTTTAGATATGTGCAAATTCTTTGAAATAATAATTTAATTTGGTATATCTGAAACCAAACCAACTCTTCTTACAGACAAAAGCATCACGTCAAAGATTTAATTTTCCTTTAATTAATCCCTTTGATTTAGAGCAAAGGAATCTTGAGTTCATAATGTCAAAGTAATCGATACTTCTTACCCTTATTTAAGGCCGTACCTGAATTTTCCGGGGTCCAGTGCTGCCCCCATTTAAAATAAATCATTTCAAAGAAAACGCGAGACATTATTTAAAATTATGCTACAACCAAGTCCTAGATAACCCTTCAAAGTATTTTATTTAAAACAAACATTATAGTAATAATAATAATATATAGGGACAAATCACACACTGATTACGGTAGTCCCAAAGTAAGTATTTTTTAAACATGTTTTATGGGATACTAACTCAACGATACTATATTTTATGATAAATACATATATAGATAAACACCCAAGACCCAGGACAATTTGAAAAAGGCCACTTTCCAACTTGCTCGGGCTGGGGATCGAACCCAGAACCTCCGTATTAGCGGTCTAGCGTGTTAACCATTACGCCACGGAGGTCGTCAGATATAGTAACTCCTTATTTACAATTGCAAATACTGGGTCTAACAAAATAAACTAAAACTATTTGAAGGCTGAATACAGTCCATGATGCTGAACAACTTTCCCTAAGCAACACTTATCGAAATATGAAAAAAAAATATTGACCTCCCATGCAAGTTGGCCGATCAGCTGATCTGAGTTTGTATGAAAGCCGAAAATTATTTTTCATATTTCGATATATGTTCCTTGGGAAAAGTTGTTCAGAATAATGGACTGGTTTCACTCTTAAAATAGTTTTAGTATATATTTTGTTAGACGCTATATTTCTTCCGGAAATGTTATTGCGTAGTTGCGGCCATTTTCTTTTTCTTTCAGGGTTCACGTGATTATAATGAGGGCGTATTTTAATGCTATCGCTACCCCAAGGCCATGACGTATTTACACGCTTCCAATTATAGAAAAGGGTATATAAATGGTTCAATGAAAATGGTTTGTTTATACTTCTTTTTCTTCCATGCCAGTCAATTCAATTCAATTCAAAATATCTTTATCATCATAGGATATTTATAATATCTCTTAATAATAGTCACTTTGTTTTGTTCTGCACAAATGTTGACGTCAAATCGTTACTTAAAGGTAAGTTTACGCCGCTTCCTAGGCGCAAGTGCAGAAGAAGCGGCAACAAACTGCACTGCACGTTTTCTCCAAAGACGTCAACTAACAAACTAAAAACTTAAAATTAGTTATATAGATGGACAGAGATTACATTGTTTATTATGTCATAGTTAAATTGAATTATAAGAATCTAGGAGAAACAAGTCATCATCTTCCTCGTCCTCTCCCTATTTGGGGTCGGCTCTGAATGTCAACTCTCTCCATCGTTTTCTATCATTTATTATATCTGTCCTAACCCCCTGTCCATCATGTCCCGCTTAACACATTCCCCCGACGTCTTTCTAGGTCGTCCTCTATCTCTGTGGCCATCCACCTTCAAGTTAACCATTTTGTTAGCCAGATGTTCGGCATCCCGCCTCTTGATATGACCGTACCATGCCAAACGGTGGCTTTCTAATTTCTCTACACCTGGTGCCACCTTTACACTCCCTCTTATATATTCATTCCTGATCTTATCCATCTTCGTCACCCCACACATTCACCCAAGCATCCGCATTTCTGCTACATGTAACTTATGTTCTTCTTTTTTCTTCGTAGCCCAACATTCCCCTCCACACAGAAAAGCAGATCTTATTACTGTCTTATGTATCTTTCCCTTTAGTTTCTATGGGAGCCACTTATCGCAAGTTGTTCCAGTAACTTGTCTAGAAGAAACAAGTAACTATTTAAAAATATCTTTGAAAACAAGATTTTATCTAAAACAAAGAACTAAAAAGTTGAAAGGGCTCCTCAAGACGTATCAATTGAACCCAAGCTCGGTGTGGTTATGTTGTTTTCTCACAGAGATGTCGACGTGGCCACCTTCCGGCTTCATCGTGAGATCAGGTCACAGACAATGGGACAGATAAAACTAAATAAAAATAGCATGTATGAAGAGGCTGATGAGTGTAGGTAAAGCGAAAGAGGTCTGTCAGGATCGTAGCAAGTGGAGGTCCAAAGTCTCTGCCTACCCTTGTGGGACACAGGCGTGATAGTATGTATATTGTTCAATTCAATTCAATTCAAAATATCTTTATTATCATAGGATATTTATAATATCTCTTAATAATAGCCACTTTGTTTTGTTTTGCACAAATGTTGACGTCAAATCGTTACTTAAAGCTAAGTTTACGTCGCTTCCTAGGCGCAAGTGCAGAAGAAGCGGCAACAAACTGCACTGCACGTTTTCTCCAAAGACGTCAACTAACAAACTAACTAACTGTAAAAAGGGAATCTAAATAGTGATGGAATGCTAGCCGTATCGACTATTACTACGATCCAGATTCTCGCCCCGTTCCCTTGATCGTCTTTTACGATCTGCGCGAGAAGAATTCATACATTCTAAGTGTTCCTTGTCTCCCAGAGGTAAGTATAATTTTTCCTAAAATGTCATTATTTGCGAGTTCCCCCGCACAAGGACTCTTAATATCAACAAGCCATTGTAATCACAACAAAACCAGCTTTCATTCAAACACGCTCGATTCACACGAGGTGCTAAATTTCGGAAGCCGCTTTCGAACGCGATATGTACGTATCGATACAGGCACATATTGGTGAGGTTACAGATGTGACGGCTGATGAAAACACATACATACTCGTATAAGGTCTGACAAAATATACTGACTATATCAAGGGTAGAAGTAGATTTAACCATTTATTTATTTATTAAATTTATTGCACTTATAAGAATAATGTAAGTACAATAGATGGAAATGTGTAAGTTTATGCTGAATTTTTAAGTCTAACTTTACTACAGCTTTTTTTCTTTTCCCTACTTGGTTAGTTACACCACCGTCATTGTCTTTCTCATAGTCCTCTCCATCCACTGGTTGTCTGGAAGAGATCGCTTTAAGCGATAAAACCGCCCATTGTACTAATGTTATTTTAAGTTATTGCACGCCTTATAAGCGAAGCGCATGAGGTAGTGCTCTACTCTCGCCTTACAAAAATCAAGTGATTTTTTTAACTAAATGTGTCTCTATTTATTTTCTATTGCATTTGTACAATAATATTTACACATAAATGTCAAGGAAAAACACTAGTTTCAACACTTATGACATTTTAAAAAGACATTTTGCCTTTTAAATAAAAAAAAAACAATGTTTAATAAAATCATTTTGTGGACGTCCGTGTGTCTGTGTGTATGGAAACTGGCGTAGTCACGATAACTCCCGAAAAACTTATCTGATCAAGTCTATTTTTTTTATACGCTTCAGTATTATCCAAAACTAAGTCCTTTCGAAGATCACGGTCTAATTCAATGTAGTTTAATCGTAATTTCAATTTAATTGTGAAAAATAAGATTATGAGGCATGCACTTTTGGATTTTCCAAACTATTTGTTTGTATTGTTTTTTCTTTTGGTGTACAATAAAGAGATTATCTATCTATCTATCTATAGTCCGTTACTATGGGTCTCATAAGAAGGCTCAAGGTAGCTCAACGCGCTATGGAGAGGGCTATGCTTGGTGTTTCTCTACGTGATCGAATCAGAAATGAGGAAATTCGTAAAAGAACAAAAGTCGCTGACATAGCCCAGCGGATTAGCTCGTTGAAGTGGCAGTGACATAGCGCGACGAACCGATGGCCGATGAGGCAAAAAGGTTCTCGAATGGCGACCACGTACTGGCAAGCGAAGCGTAGGACACCCACCCACAAGGTGGTCAGACGAACTGACCAAGGTCGCTGGAAATCGCTGGATGCAGGCCACTCTAGATCGGTCATTTTGGAAAACCTTGGGAGAGGCATAACGTCACAGCCGCATAACGTCCACTGCTGGACATAGGTCCAGCAGTGGACGTTATGCGGCTGAAATGATGAATGATGAAGTACAATAGGTATAATCTTAATGCTATAGGTAAGCGCTGTCTACCAGAAAATACCTGTGGGATGTTTATGAGAAGGCGATAAATGGTGCTTTCTTGATGGGGTTGGGGTTCCATGATTCTGATCAACTTTCCCATGGCACATCGACGTATATTGAAGTATAAAAAAAACCTTCCCATCCAAATGATGATCGGTCAAGTTTTTTTGCAAGTTGTTCAGTATCATAGACTGAGTATACTCTTGAAATAGTTTTAGTATATTTTGTTAGATGATATATAATATCATGCCCCTTACCACATACATGTTCGTATAAGTTCGGCAAATATTTGCCTTGATTTACAAATAAATTTATATGAGCAAAATAAATATTTTAAACACAACGGATTTCGATGCGATTTTTATTAATAGATATAATGATTAAAGGAAAGAAGATTTTAGAAATACACGGCTTATCTTCTGTTGCATGTTATTTTGTTACAGTAATGGCGGTTTTGCGTGACGTCACGCTTTATGCTAACTTTACCTTTCCTGAGATAGGGCCCGTTATTGCCAAAAGTTGACGTTCTGTTCGGAAATGAATTATATACTGTGGTAGGTCTCATTTATTCGTAATAAAAGCATTAAATAATAAGGTAGATGCCAAAACAAAATAATTAAAATGTAATTGGGTAGTTTCCTGGGTCGAAAATAAACTATTTGTTATAATATAATAATAATAAATATAAAATAATGTCGCTTTTCATTAACCACATCCATTTTTAACGTGATTTTAGATTTATTAATGCGGGAAAACGGATATTAAGAGCGCTATTTGACTCAAAAAAACTATGACGTCACGGTCCGATATTTCATACAAATCTCATAGAAAATATTTGTTTAGACGTTTAGAAATAAACGGGCAAGTGCGAGTCGGACTCGTACATGAAGAGTTCCGTACCACCGTACAATGTTTTAAAACGCTGAAGAAACACGTTTCTTGTATAACGACCCCCTTTAATTTTTAACTTTATTTTATTTTTAGTATTTGTTTTTATTGTGGTCATAGTAATACACAATTGGTGAAAATTTCAAGTATCTAGTTAATGACATTATGAAGATCAAGTTAAAAACGCTGAAAAAAACACGTTTCTTGTATGACGACCCCCTTTAATTTTTCACTATTTTTTATTTTTAGTATTTGTTGTTATATCCGCCACAGTAATACATAATCGGTGAAAATTTCAAGTGGTAGCTATTACGGTTCAAGAGATAGAGCCCTGTGACCGACGGACAGACAGACAGACGGACAGACAGACAGACAGACGGACAGACGGAAAGACGGACAGACATCGGAGTCTCAGTAATAGGGTTTGCACCCTTCTGGTACGGAACCCTAAAAAGTGTCTGATTTGACTAGTTGGAAACTATTGTTTGATTATGGTTGCAAAACTTGCCTTTGATGACGGCAGCACACTAGAATATGATTTTATTTTACTTTTTTTAACGATTTTCGTGTTATTTTTTTATTTTGTTTGGGAGAGGGTCTCCCAGCAGTTTTAGCTTAAAATCTGACACCCATGTTGGCTACTTACACAACTTTTTCTAATTCAAGCCGTTGGCCCCGGTTGTCATCATTATATCATTGATGCTTTTGAACAGGGCTCGAAAAAACTGACATCGCCGGCCGGTAACATACGAAATAGAAACAAGTTATTATATCACTAGTTTTTGCCCACTTACTTTCGCATTTATAATATTAGTTAGGATTAGGATTTTCTGAATCCCAACTGTTTGTTTGTTACCTCTTCACGCTTTATCTACTGAACCAATCTTCTTGAAAATTCGCATACACATAGTTAGGAGTACTGAGAAGGACATAGGGTACCTTTTATCCCGGAAAAATTTAATGTTCGCGTGGGATACGCGAGCGAAGCGGTGGGCAAAAGCTAGTATTTAATAAGGAAAGCTTAAAAAAAAAGAAAACCCATGAATTAAAAAGTTTAAAGTGCTCCTCAAGTCGAATCAATTGAGCTTAAACTCGGTGGCGTTATGTTCTTTTGACACAAAGATGCCGTGGCCACCTTCCGGCTTCATCAAGGTATCAGGTCATTGGTACCATAATATTGCATTGTCACCCAACAAACATAAGTATCTGAAGTTTCAACTCAATCGAATAATAGGAAGTGGGTCTAATTTAGCTTGCAAGATTTGATTACGGACACGCACACAGCGGCACAGGTGAAAGTAAATAAAAGCTTGTAAAAAGAAAGCGTTTAAAAAGGACAAAATAAGTAAGAAAAGACAATTTCAATTTTCCATCGTAAAAAATCTATTTCTCCGAAAACCTGTTCCTGAAACGTGAACTGGAAATACCGGGGG
This sequence comes from Acrobasis repandana, assembly GCA_963576875.1. Taxonomy (NCBI): domain Eukaryota; kingdom Metazoa; phylum Arthropoda; class Insecta; order Lepidoptera; family Pyralidae; genus Acrobasis; species Acrobasis repandana. The sequence goes on along the minus strand of OY756233.1, from coordinate 3,399,177 downwards.
AAATTGCAGAGTATTCCGTGGAAAACCGTTTTTCGCCTGCCGACTTTATAGCAATAAAACCAAGGTGCACAAACAATAGAAAACAGTCGGCCGTTGGGACTTACTGAATCAAAAATCTTTTTTTAGTTTACTTTCAATCATTTAGATTGTCCCAACTGTGCGAACCATCATCATCATCATCAAGTCTTTTTTAGTCTCCATTGCAGGAGCACGACCCTCTTTTTACTACCAGAGCCATATATTAGCCAGAGCAGAGGATTTGGCCTACACTCTCCACGCTGGCCAGACGGGTTGGAGAGGTCTCACTAATGTTTAAAAGCTTTTTTCAACTTGTGTTTCCTACGACACCTTCTACGTCACCACGGGAAGACTTGGAGTCGTCCTATTCTTACTCTGCCGGGAACCACAAGGCTAACCATATAACTCGGCAACCTCTTAACAGATTTGGCTTATGTTTGAACTTAAAAGTGCTATCTATAGGCTACATTTACACTCTTACCAAATATCTATAATACTTATATACTGAACAAGATTTCATTCGGCGTAATCTTCCCAGCAGTGGTCGTTCCGAAACGCAAGTAGTTATTAGCTTTTGCAGTAAAAGTAATTTTAAAACAATGACCTTCAATAAGTAATACATTTATTTAATTTAATTTTAATTTTATTGATTTAAGTACACTTCAAAATTTACAAACTATATAGGTATGTAAAAAAAAAGGAAAACATAGTACTTATTGCTATTTATTTCTAAAGAAATTTCTTCCAGTAGACCCGCGAGAGGAAATGGGAAGAAAGAGGTAATTGGTAAATTTATTATAAATTAAATGAAATTTTTTGCCTGACAATCGGAAACCGGGAAAAGCTTGCAAGATTTGACCCGAACAACCACAAAAAGGGCAAGCTATGTAAAATATTGTAAAAACAATGGACAGTATTGTAAATTTAAGAATATCTTATTCCGTTTTTCTTCTGTCAAATAGCGTGAGATAGACGCATCCGAAGAATTGACACACTAAAGCTGGGTTCATTTTAGGCGTCTGAGCAGTTCCTATCTTGGACGTACAATAAATCATTGTTACAACCACAAAACCAATAAAATGAATATTTAATGCAAATCTTTGCCAAGTAAGGTCAAACTCAATCAAAACTATTTGATACAGTGGTGTGAATTGAAATCAACTAAATCTATCAAATAAGAGATTTTCCAAAGGCTTACCATAATAGCCTTATCGAGTGGTTTTTGATGGGATGTATGTATTTTAATAAATTAACTATACAATTTTTCCAAACAGGAATTAACGCGAAACACACCTTTTAGGATTCCGTACCTAATAGGTGCCAAACTGCCAACGGGACCCTATTACTGAGACTCCGCTGTCTATCCATCCGTCTGTCACAGAGCTCTATCTCTTAAACTGTAATAACGAGACACTTTAAATTTAAGTACACTGATTATATATTACTTTAGCCGCTTTACCACAGAATACCTAATAATACTACGTAGCTATACCAACGAATACTAAAAATAAGAAACGAGTAAAAGACCACTATCTGTATTTATCATCCTAATATATTTAGAAATATTAACATGAATTTATTATATATATGATATATGCTTTATGAATATATGTTTATTTATGTATTTATGTAAGTATATTTATGTATGTTTATGTAGCTATGTATCTTGTCTATTTATTTATTTAGTTTTGTGTTGTAGGTACACGCCAATTACCTCTTTTTTCCCATTTCCTCTCGCAGGTCTACCGGAAGAAATTTCTTTAGAAATAAGTAGCACCTAAGTACTATGTTTTCCTTATTTTTTTAAGTGTATGTTTGTAAATTTCCAAGTGTACTTGAATAAATAAAATTAAAATTAAATAAAATAAGTTAAATATTAAAGAGAGTTGTCATAGAAGTAACGTGTTTTTTCAGCGCTTTAAAACATTTTACGGAACTATCCATGTTCGAGTCCGTCTCGTACTTGGCCGGTTTATTTATATATTTTTGCTTATTAGCTGTGTTCTCGGAGTAAGTCAAACCAGTAGAACGAGACCGAAAGAAAAAGATATATGTTTCGCGATAACTGTATGTAATATCAGTGCGATAGTTTTATAGTTATTAGCCATTGGTGAACAGTGAACACGGCTGGATGGCTTTACAAGAATTCAAGAATCGCACGCTGATGCGCGCTTCTTATTCTTGTATTTGTTATTATCTAATTTATCATTTAATTTTAAATACTCTTGAGTCTTCTATCTCTGAGTCTGAGAGATAGACAGACTAGTGAGATTTGCAGTTACAGTCCCAAACCAGTTAATATTCAAAGCTAATAAGCTCAAACAGAGTCCCGAGTTCTGTACACAATGGGAATAAAACGAATAAATGGCGATTCCAGCAAAACTTAAAAATGGGGTTAAGGGGCACTTTCCCACTCCGTTCGAGTTTGATTTGCAATTTACTTTTTCATTTTATTAATGAATTTTTCAATTTAATTTATTTATAGTCAAAGTCAAAGACAAAATAATTTATTTATTTTGGATGTTTGTATCACTTGATAATATTGTCAATTTTTTCTTTCGATTTCATGAAAGTTGTTGACGTCAGATCATTTACTTACAGCTTTTAGTGCCGCTTCCTAAGTGCAAGTGCAAAAGAAGTGTTAAGACGATACACGGAGTCGCTTGCTGCCCCCATTTGAAATAAATTATTTGTGAGGAAACGTTAAAATTTTAAGCTACTCAAACCTAGATAACCCTTCAAACTATTTTATAACCCAAATATTTACAGTTTAAAGTGAGAACGTTAAGCTTTAGTTTGCATTTTTGCGAAAAACGGCCACTTTTGGCAAAAACGCAAACTAAAGCTATTTTGCGTAGTAAAAGCGTATTTTGTTCACTGCCAGTCATAAGCCTCATCCAATTCACTCCAGTCATTTTGATCTTTTGTTGTCTTCCACATATCAAACCTGCAATTTTGACGATGTCTTCACATCAATAATACCAACTGGTGCCTCGGTCGTGGTTTCTGTGCCCTGTCCATAGTCTCCGTTACACTGACTTTTATGTTGTGTTTTAACAACCAATAGGATTCCAATGTCATAAGGCAATCTTTACCTCTTTCTAAGTGTCAATAATGAAATACCGTTAGTTAAATACAACAAATCAATCACTATTTTGATTTCTATTTTACCTTCTTGCCCACTATCATACTCATCATCAGGTCTTTTTTTTTGTCTCCATTGTAGGAGCACTACTACTGTACTACCAGAGCCATATACTTTATAAGCCAGAGCAGTCTGAGAATTTGGCCTACACTCTCCTCGCTGGGCAGACGGGTTGGAGAGGTCTCATTAGTGTTTATAAGCTTTGTTTAGCTTGTGTTTCCTAAGTCGCCTTCTACGACATCCACGGAAAGACTTGGAGTGATCCTATTCTACTCTGCCGGGTCCCACACACTATCATGCCAAAGGTGGCATTTTGTTGTTGTAGTCCTAGCTCTATCTACTTAGAGCCGCTAGACCCAAAATGCTCTGTCTGCCCTAGTAGGGATACAGACGTGATAGCATTACTACTACGAGCAGGGCTTGGAATACCGTTAAAAATCTGGTAACGTTAATTCTGTCAAACGGCGTTAACGTTATCAGCAAAGATAACGTTATGCTAGGTAACGGTATTTTTCCCACTATTTACCGTTAATCAGACAACGTTACCAATGATATTAACGGTAAAAGGTATTGTTAACACTGTATTTCATTTCGATATTTGACAGAATAAATTGATGAGAGTTTGTCTAGTAGGCTACTAGAGCTTTAAGTATTAAAAAAAAGTATCGTTACTTATATCGTTTATTGATAACGTATAAACTGTATTATCGATACCCCTTATAACGTTACCACTAAAATAACGTTATTTAACGTTACTTTTCGTGTGAATTTGGTATCGCTAACAAGCCCTGACTACGAGAGCTTGTTGGCGTTTTAATGGAGTTCAGATTTCTCAATGCTGGTCTGAAAGAAAAGGAAAAACTTAGAATATACCAGCTGCTTCTCTTTAAGGCAATGGGTAAAAATTCTTATCATGTTAAGAAATGCGATGCGGCTAGCAACCCTTCACTATTCTGATTCCTTATCCATCTATCGTCCACCATAAACGCTAATAGTGGCCTTTGGTTCTTGGGTCTCCGGGCTCTGTCTGCTTAAAACCGCAAAATCAAAAATGTTCCCTTTACCCCGTTAAGGATAGATATCTGTCTATCCCTAACGGGGTAAAGGGCACATTTTTGATCTACATAGTATTTACATTTGTATCTACATAGATAATTATTTTATTGATATTAAAAAGACACACATAATTAAACTTACATTACATAGATTCAGGAGTTCATAATAATAATCGACACATAGTATGTAAGGTACGAGTAGTATGTGTGCCGCAGCAAAGGGTTGTGGCTCAGCGATACGTTTGCTCTTACAGAACAAACCACTGGTTTTGAGCCACAACCTTGAGATCTACAGTGATAAATACGTGATAATGTATCTGTGTGTATCTGCGCTCCAGTAACATAATAGTACTATACAGAAATTGTATACCAGTCTTGGAGCCCAGGTTCTGCAAGCATTTCACATTGATTAAGCCAAGCTAACAAGAGGAAGCCAGCTTACCTACTCTGTGCTATTCTGTTTCAATTCCATCACACGATTTGTTTGTATATTTGATTTACTTCAATAGTAGATTTAATTATATGCATGTTTACGACCCCGAAATCCAGCTAACCATTGACTTTGATGCGGTAGGTATTAATTTTTCGGTAAAAAATGATGTTTTTAATTCTTTAAATGTAGGTAGCAGGACCGTTTTATTGTATATAGGAAAATTGTTTTTTAGTACACAAATTACAGCAATATCAGCCCCTGATACTAACTAAATTTCACAAGAAACCTATGGCGTAAAATGAAAAAAAAAATCAACATATACAAATATGCGCTCAGCTAATAAGATTTAGTATGGAAGGCTGAAAAATGCTTAAACCTTTTCTACTTTCATTGTAATTTTTTTGGTTGATTTTTAGGGTTACGTACCTAAAGGATGCCAACGAGACCCTATAACTGAGACTGTCTGTCCGTCTGTCCGTCCGTCTGTCACAGGACTATCTCTTGAACCGTAATAGCCAGACACTTGAAATTTTCACCAATTATGTATTACTGTGGCCGCTCTAATACTAAAAATAAGATAAAATTATAAATGAACACACGTTGAAAACACACGTTACAAGAAACGTGTGTTTTTCAGCGTTTAAAAACATTGTACGGAGGTACGGAATTCTTCATGCACGAGTCTGACTCGCATTTGATCGGGTTTTATGCTTCCTTTTGATATTGTGATTGTTGATAAAAAAATAATAACAAAGAGGACGTTGTAATATAATGCAGCCTTATTTTCCCTTGATTATCTATCAATATCCGACCGTTTAAAATAATCGTAAAATAATAGCTTTATGGCAATCAAGCAATTATATGATCTGAAATAACTACTGGGGTGTCCTGAAAGTACGAGTATAGAGACAAAAAAATAATGTTATAGGAAAATGGTAAAACAAAATATACTTCCTGAAAATTTAGTAATCATGTCTAGTCAATAGGGAACTATAATAATACAGCTTTCATCTATATTATATCAATCATGGCGTTAAAGCGATTTTGAACTAGTTCTAGTTCATTAGTTCACAATTCATTTAAATATAATTATTTTAAAGAAACATTCAATGAGACAATATCCCAAATAAGTGACTTTGGAATTAAATTCTTTCCAAACTGGGTTTGATTCATTACATTTTTAGGAAATGACACATTTAAAACGTGAGTAATCTGCGGCCATCTTGGTTGCTGGATTTTACGGCTCTGTACTCAAAGGGTACCAACGGGACCCTATTACTTTGACTCCGCGGCTGTGTGTCACAGGACTCTATCTCTTGAACCGTAATAGCTAGTCACTTAAAATTTTCACCGATTATGTATTACTGTGACGGCTATAACAACAAATACTAAAAATAAAATAAAGTTACAAATTAAAGAGGTCGTCATACAAGAAATTTAGCTTACCTTTATAGAATTTATAAAACGCTGAGAAATACTTGTATACAGTATTTCTCAGCGTTTTATAAATTCTATAAAGGTACGGAACCCTTCGTGTACGAGTCCGACTCGCAGTTGACCAGTTCTTTTTTTTAGACTTTTCTTTGGCGAGCTTGTCAAACAAAATTGTCTCTGTTAGTAATCTAGGACACCCCTTAAATCATGATTTTTATTGACTTACGATAGGTACCTGTCATGTCATTTATGTTGTTTATGTCATCTATAATAAGGTTTACGCAATGGGGCTAGCTCAATCTGTGTGATTTGCCCGTATTATTTATTTATAAAAGAAAATGTTTTTGATGTACGAGTAGAAAAGGTCTGGCTTGAGCTTGGCGCGGGTCCCTCTTAAAGGTTTGTATACTTACACATGTCATAATTTAGGTACATTGGTACATACTAAATTTACAAATTGACATTATTTTAAATTTCGTAATTCTTATAATTCAATTTAATTATGACATAATAAACAATGTAATCTCTGTCCATCTATATAACTAATTTTAAGTTTTTAGTTTGTTAGTTGACGTCTTTGGAGAAAACGTGCAGTGCAGTTTGTTGCCGCTTCTTCTGCACTTGCGCCTAGGAAGCGGCGTAAACTTAGCTTTAAGTAACGATTTGACGTCAACATTTGTGCAAAACAAAACAAAGTGACTTTTATTAAGAGATATTTTAAATATCCTATGGTAATAAAGATACTTTGAATTTTGAATTTTTGAATTTTAAAATTTTGAATTTTGAAATTTGTAGATACTTACGCCCATTCATGCTGGTCTGAGGGATAAGAAATAAACGGGCAAGTGCGAGTCGGACTCGTACATGAAGAGTTCCGTACCACCGTAAAAACATTGTATGTTTTAAAATGCTGAAGAAACAGGTTTCTTGTATGACGACCCCCTTTAATTTTTAATTTTATTTTATTTTTAGTATTTGTTGTTATTGTGGTCATAGTAATACATAATTGGTGAAAATTTCATGTATCTAGTTAATGCCATTATGAAGATCAAGTTAAAAACGCTGAAAAAAACACGTTTCTTATATGACGACTCCCTTTAATTATTAACTATTTTTTATTTTTAGTATTTGTTGTTATATCCGCCACAGTAATACATAATCGGTGAAAATTTCAAGTGTCTAGCTATTACGGTTCAAGAGATAGAGCCCTGTGACTGGCGGATAGACAGACAGACGGACAGAAAGACAGACAGACGGACAGACGGACAGACAGCGGAGTCTCACAACGCGACGTCAATAGGCGACGTAGCTATCAATCCATCATTACTTTATTTCCCTTTTGTATCCAGTCGTTGCGATAATTTTTACGTATTTTATAAAATTTTGTTCGCCGCGAACTTAGACCTCGCGATTTTTTATTAATATTAAAAAACTACGAAACCAATTTTGATGCCCAACGAGCTTGAAAATTCTATTGATATTTCCTACATGCCTACCAAATTTTATCAAAATCGGACCATCGGTTCGGCAGTTATCGCGAAATAAACATACATACATACAAACAATGTGTTTCCACCGCCAACTTGAATTATAGCCAAGTCAATTATTTTAATTTAATTAGTTTACAAAACAATATTTGTGTTCGAATAAATAGTTTACATAAAAATAGGATAGGATACAAAAATAGATAAAAAACGGGTCTCTATTGGCTCCCCTAATTTTTATTGCATATTATTATTCCCTAATTTTGGTTGGTGCACAAACTGCCGTTGTCAATTTACTCTATATGTTGTTTTTGTCTTTAATTATGTGTTATCCTAGTACAATAAAGTTATTACAAACAAACAAACTTTTAGAACAAAATTTTTTCGTTAATTTTTATTATTCCTAATGTATTATGGCCTATTTTTTATTTTCCCGAAGGTTTTATCGCCGTATATTTACTTCCCAAATTAGTCATTAGGCCCAATAATTAAAAACTCCTAATATTCACAATTACTAATTATTATTTCGCACATAAAGATTAGGCACAAAACTGTAACGCCTAATCAAGCATGCAGCAAGGGTGTCATTAGAATAAAAAAAATTTTGACATCGAATTTAATTTCCCAGAAAACTTATTGGAATTTGTAATTAGTTGGTTATATATCGAATTAAAGTGATTATGGTTGTTATATGAGTTTGGATTTATCAAACTAGTAAAATGGATAGAACTTTCCTAGCAGCTTGGTCGCAGTTCTATCATAACCATACCTATAGGTTTTCTCTAACCTAGTAAAATGGATAGAACTTTCCTAGCAGTTTCCTAGCAGTTGGTCGCAGTTCTAACCTAACCTAACTGATAGGTTTGCCCTAACCTAAAATGGATAGAACTTTCGCCACCACAGCCTCGGCTTGCTGACCAGCAACTGACTTTTATAGCACAACATTTAGCTTTTTTGAGCATTTTTTTGAAAATTCCGCTGTCTTTGTAGTCGCGTAAATAGTTGTCTCAAACATAGTTATACGAGGTTATCGTTACGTGTAAAGAAATAAAAGCCAAAGATTTTAGGACATCTAATATTAGAGATTCTAAAATTAGAGCTAAAAATTTTTAGGCTTTACTATTATTGTGCGACAACATCATGTAGGCTAAACAATAATTTTGCATTACAAGTTTAGGCCAATAAGGTTCGGCGAAGTGAAATTAGAAACAAAAATTTTAAACGAATCGAAGCGCACCCATAAAAAGCACAACACACACACTAGACATAGACATAGAGATGCACATTTAGCCAATTACTGCCAACCATCAGGCTGAACGTGGGTGGCTTTAAAGTATTCTAAATGCCTGCCAAAAGTGACCGTTTTTCGCAAAAATGCAAACTAAAGCTTAACGTTTTCACTTTAAACTGTAAACAGTGGTTCATAAAATAGTTTGAAGGGAGATATGTATGAGCGATCGGTGAGCGACTTTTAAAAAAAAGAATTTTATTTGACAGAAAATATGATAGTTTAATTCGGAACTCAACAAAAGACTGATTATAAAATTATTGTAAAAACACAAAATGAAATTCGAGTCACTGGGCCGGCTGTTGGGCAATCTGCTGACTCGACGGTCTTGCTGTGCTGGGCTGCAGCTGCTTCAGCGATTTACCATGCTTATGGCATGGTAACTAGGGTTATTTAGGTTTTAGTAGCTTAAAATTTTAAATGATAAAATTGTTGGCGCAGATAGCTAAGATTACGTTCTGATACCAAAGATGTTACTAACTACGCTCTTGGTACGAGTCCGGCAATCCCACCGGCAACAAACAAACACACAAACAAACCTACGCAGTCTGCTACCACCCTAGATAAGGTCCAGGGAACCTCCTAACCTAATTATAAGTTAAACTTAAATCGAATTAAAAGTAATTAAACTAATTACAAAACTTACCGCATCCATGCCGTCTTCAGGCAGCCTCGCCTGGCCTTCGCGTCGAGCCCGAAGTCCTACTCAGGGCTGGCGACGGCCTTAGGTCCCAGCACGGGTCCCAAGTCAGTGGTGAAGAAAATGGGGTCCCTAAGCGAACCTACCCCTGAGCTCATGGTTGTCGCCCCAAACGAATACGTCTTATTTATAGCACCACTTCACCACAGCACAACAAAGTTTCATCTTCTTCTTGACCGTTTATGGGCATCCACGCCTCCAAAATTGGTTCCTTTTATAGTCAATTTACAAATACTTTCGTATCACACGGGCAATAGGAAAAAACCAACAATTTATAATGACGCCATGTCACGCGTTTTACATCCGACACAAATCACTGTTCTTATCCGTACTACGAACTGTTCCCGGCTCCACGCCGTTTCAAACAAATTGGGCACACAAACAAACAATAATTAGCGGTAATTCTTTACGAAATATTCGCAATATATCAAATACAAAAAAAATGCCGCATGGCTTTATCGCGACGGGACCAGCGCAACCTGTCATTAGTAATGGCGTCCTCGAGACTGGGCAAAGACAATCCGCGCTCCACAGCCGGAATATCGCTAAATCGATAATCTTGCCCGTGTTTGTGGAGATCACACGCAGATGGCGCTAGTCTCCTAACAATAAGTACTTTTATTCAAAACATTAAACGTTTCCTTACAAATAATTTTATTTCAAATGGGAGCAGCTCTGGACACCGTGTATCGTCTTAAATAGAAAAAATTATAGAAAATTAGGTATTGCGGGTTGGACAATATAATAAACATACTTATATATAACTAGCTTTTGCCGCGTCTTCGCTCGCGTCCTTTCTTAACGGATGCCTACGTCATAACATCTACCTGCATGCCAAATTACAGCCCGATCCGTCCAGTGGTTTGGGCTGTGCGTTGATAGATCACTATGTCAGTCAGTCACCTTTGAGTTATATGCAGGGTCTAACAAAATATACTTAAACTATTTTAAGGGTGGATTCAGTCCATGATACTGAACAACTTTTCCCAAGCAACATATATCGAAATTTGAAAAATAATTTTTGGCCTCCCATATAAGTTGGCCGATCAGCTGATCCGTGTTTGTATGGGAAGTCAAAAAATATTTTTCATATTTCAATATGTGTTCCTTGGGGAAAGTTGTTCAGTATCATGGACTAGATTCACCCTTAAAATAGTTTCAGTATATTTTGTTAGACGTTATATATTTAGATAATTATAACAAAAATACATACACCTAAAACCTAAATACATACAACTTACACATTATTACTTATCAATTCTTTTTTTTGATGCAGTACCAAAGATCAACTCGTTCCCGCTATTTTACGTATGTAATTTTACATATTGCTATTATGCTATTGCTATATGCTAGAGGTTTAGTGAATTAGCGGTTTATACCATCCAACTGCGACATATATATTTCCGGTAACATACAAAACACAATTAGCCTTATGGTTCCCGGCAGAGTAGAATAGGACCACTCCAAGTCTTCCCGTGGATGTCATAGAAGGCGACTTAGGAACACTAACACAAGCCAAACAAAGTTTATAAACATCAATGGACCTCTCCATACCGTCTGGCCAGCGTGGAGAGTGTAGGCCAAATTCTCTGACTGCTCTGGCTAGTCTAGTAGGAGAGTCATGCTCCTGCAGTGGAGACTAAAAAGACCTGATGATGATGATGACAAAAGACAACATTCTTCTTCTGGCTTTAATGAGCTAATTTGCAGGGCTATCTGTGTGTCTTAATTTTTCTACGAATTTCCTCATGTCTGATTCGATCATATAGAGAAACACCGAGCATAACCCTCGGCACAGTCGGCACGTCTCGATTAATATCAGGTCTGTGTCACTCCCCATTTAGGTATCGAAAATATACCTACATTATTACTAAGAGCGCGGCGGCCCCTCCAAGTGGTAAATTCAGTTATACGAATCGTTTGTCCAAAGTAATAAGAATAAAATTGGCCTGCAATTGATGTCTAGGTATCTAAACGAAAAGGTGCTGAGTTCTGACGTGAGCTTAATTAAACCATATCGCTAACCACATTGAGTAGATATTTCTTTGAATTTCTTTGCTGAGTGAGACTTCTGTACGGAGTACAAGTACCCTGTTCTGTGTTAATATACTTTTAATAAACAGTTAAAATTCAAAGTCCTTATCTGAAGGTTGCCACGCACCCGATTTGCGTTGTCAGCGGGTACAAAGTCAATAAACTGGAAGAGAATCAATCTTCTTTAATTAACCGCCTTAAGGCGTCAAGTAATACAGCGGTGGCTCCCCTTTTCATTTTACATATCACTTTTTCAATTTTGTTATTTAATTAATAATGTTTCTTGATAAATCCATATAAAATGTTGCTATTAATTTTTTTACAAAAGGGTAAGATTTGATCAATGGTTTTACAACCATTTTTGAAAAGTGTTTTAGTTAAATTCTATGTGGTTATAAATCACTTTATTATATTATCTATTATTTAATCAATAAGTGCCATCATTTTGATGCATTGCGTGTAAATTTTACATTTTATTTCGCGCGTAGTTTGCCGAAAACGTTAGAGCAGTGGACACCATATTGCTCTGTAGTCATGACGTCAGTTATGCATGTAAATCAATGCGTTGATGTATATGTATTTCGACAATTAACGCTTTTTAGTTTACACGGGCGTTTGACCTAATAGCATGGTGGCAAATATTTGGTGTTTAAAAACAGATTATATAAACTGAAAAATATGAATTGAATTTTTAAATTCATTGTGTTATTTTATGTTTTTAGCGTAAGCTATCTCAAGAATATATTTTTAGATTTTTTTCTCGTGTTGACTAAAATACCGTATTGACAAAATCATTTGCTTATTGCTAAGATTAGTGGCAGTTTCTAATTTTGCATCATACCTACATATTTTCTAGTTTTTGTTTTTCATTTTTTATTCGATTTCTCTGTTTTAAAACCAACTTACGCCCAACTTACCCATACCAATGGGTTGGCCATTTCCCTATGTAAATAAACCGGCCAAGTGCGAGTTAAACTCGCGTGGAGAGGGTTCCGTACAATTGACTGAATTCTTATAGGTTTTTCTGTAATTTACAAGCAATGAACTATATTGCACGCCTCATAAGCGAAGCGCATGAGGAAGTGCTCTACTCTCGCCTTACAAAAATCAAGTGATTTTTTTTTAACTAAATGTGTATCTATTTATTTTCTATCGCACTTGTGCAATAATATTTACACATAAATGTCAAGGAAAAACACTAGTTTCAACACTTATGACATTTTTAAAAGACATTTTGCCTTTTAAATAAATAAAAACAATGTTTAATAAAATCATTTTGTGGACGTCCGTGTGTCTGTATGTATGGAAACTGGCGTGGTCACGATAACTCCCGAAAAACTTATCTGATCAAGTCCATTTTTTTTATACGCTTCAGTATTATCCAAATCTAAGTCCATTTGAATAAAGAATGTTGTGATTTTGTTTGTTTTATTAAATATGAAAGACGAATAAATGTAAAAGAAGCGATAAGTTAGTTAATATTTTATTTAATTTGCATTAACTAATTGAGAATAAAAAGAACAATCAGTGGTAACACTTTTCTTGACATTCGTGACGTAGTCTTGTGTCTTTTTCTTGTTTTTGCTTAGTTTTTTTGAGATTTCTCAAAATCTACCGGTCCGAATCGGTTTAAATTCACAGGAAATCTGAGTTGTATAAAACTCTTTGGAAAGCTACTTGTTTGGTTCTGATCGGTTTAGTTGTTCAAGAGTTATAAGCGGGTCACATACACACCCACACACACATACGGATAGGGTGCATGACACTTGCTCGTAAGTGGTCAGGGAAGATTCCTGAGACCTTTAAACGTCGAGATCTGATGAAAACTCGACTTTTTAAAAACGGGGTGAAACTAATAACGTCCCGAATTTTGAAAATTTTCAATTTTCTCAGCGAGCTGTTAAAAGTAAAAGTTAAAAATAATATCCAGTCGTGCGTTAAAGCCGACACATACTTTTCTTCGTTTTAAGTTAGCAATAAAACAATCAAAATCAATTTAATTGTAAAAAATGAGATTTTGAGGCGTGCACTTTTGGATTTTCCAAACTACTTTGTATTTTTTTTCAAAATTTTTGGCTCAATAGTTTCAGAGATCAGGGGGGGGGGGAATGGTAAATTTTCGTCTTCTTTCATGAATAAAATCAAAACTATTAATTTTAAAATAATAACAAAAATATATTTAAGATCCTCATAACGAGCCCTTTTATTTGATATATGACACAGTTAGGTGTGGCGTATCGGACCTGCCGTACGCCAACCTTCATATCGAACCTGTCAAATCGGCCGTCACGGAAAATTCCCTTGCATATATTTTATTAATTATTTTATATAAAAAAAATTTTGGAATCCCAACGGCCGAACCAACTCAAGGTACATTTCAACAAACATTTAAAGTCGGCGTCAAAATTCCGCCATTCTGGCCTGACCGCCCAAACCTATGGTTCGCACAATTAGAAGGTCAATTCATATTAGCCGGTATAACAGCCGATACTACCAAATTTTATACTGCGTGTAGTTACTTAGAACATCAGTATGCCGTTGAAGTCGCAGATGTCATTGAGAACCCGCCCAAAGAGAATAAATACGAAACGCTCAAGAGAGAGTTGGTGAAGCGTATGTCAGCCCCAAGAGAGGAAAAAATCTTACAGTTCCTGAATAAAGAAGAAATGGGCAATCGTAAACCTTCGCAGTTCTTAAGGCACTTAAGACATCTGGCGGGCCCTCAAATCTCAGACGAATTTATACGCACGGTATGGTGTAATGGCTTGCCTTCGCAAATACAGCCAATTATTGCGTCGCAGACCGACTCACCACTAGAGAAATTAGCTGATTTGGCTGATAAAGTAATCGCTATCGCCTCGCCCGCTTCCCAGGTATGTGACGTCAGACCAACAACTTCTTCAGCTGACCCGTATTTAGGTATAATGGAGAGTTTGGCCAAGCAAATAGAGGAGCTGCGCAGTCAAGTACAGCAGCTAGCCACGCGAGAGAGTCGGCCCAACTTCAGACGATATCGGTCTAGTTCGCGATCCCGGTCACGTGGTAATGGCCTATGTTTTTACCACCGCAAGTTTGGTGCTGCGGCCTTCAAATGCACAACGCCCTGCGCATATAAAAAGCCGGAAAACTCCAGCGGCAGCCACTAGTGGCGGCAAATGACTGCCCGCAAGGAAACGCCCGCCTCTTCGTCGTCGACAGGAAGACCCGGGTAGAGTACCTCATTGATACAGGATCTGACCTCTGCGTATTCCCCAAATCGATGGCCAAAGGGTTCCGTCCTCGTACTACGTATGAGCTGTATGCAGCGAACAACACCCGTATTAATACGTACGGATTTCTGGATTTGCGCCTTGATCTTGGCCTGCGTAGAGACTTCCGCTGGCGCTTCATCGTGGCTGAGGTATCCAGGCCCATCATAGGAGTTGACTTCTTACAGCACTACAATCTTCTGGTAGACTGCCGACAACATCGACTGGTTGACGGACTCACAACGCTTTGGATCACAGTCCCATGTCGTCACAGCACTTCGCCAGAGACCGAAGCAGTCAAGACCATCAGCGGTGACTCCAAATACCTGGACTTGCTGAAGCAGTACCCAACCCTCACCACGCCAGCAGGTAGGCCCACAGAACCCAAGCACAATACTAAACATCACATCCGCACGACTCCAGGACCTCCAGTGGCAGCTCGTCCTCGCAGATTGGCCCCTGATCGCCTAAAAATCGCAAAGCAGGAGTTTGATGCTATGTTGCAGAATGGAACAGCACGACGTTCGGAAAGCTCATGGTCGTCCCCACTCCATCTCGCTCGTAAGAAAGACGATGGCTGGCGCCCATGCGGTGATTACCGTGCTCTCAATGCGAGAACAATTGCAGACCGCTACCCAATTAGGCACATCAACGACTTCACTTACCAGCTGTCAGGTGCCAAGATCTTCTCGAAAATTGACATGATCAAGGCGTATAACCAGATCCCAGTCGAAGAAGCTGATATTTCGAAAAATGCCATCACAACACCGTTCGGGCTCTTCGAATTTCCGTACATGACATTTGGTCTACGAAACGCAGCTCAAACCTTTCAAAGGTTCATCGATGAAGTACTGCAAGGCTTGGATTTTGCGTACGGATATTTGGACGACACCTTGATCTTTAGCAGGTCTGAAGAGGAACACCTCCAACACCTGGAAAACTGGACAAAGCCCTCACTGGCAATATCAAAGGAGCTACTCCCATTAACATGACGGAAGAAATGTTATCAGCTTTCAACGCTTGCAAAAACTGCCTATCTCAAGCTGCACTTCTTGCACATCCAGATGTCAACAAAGAACTGGCATTGTTCACTGATGCATCCGACGGAGCCATTGGTGCAGTTTTGCAGCAGAACAACAACGGCAGCTGGGAGCCTCTCGGTTTCTTTTCCCGCAAACTTTCGTCATCACAAAAGAAGTATAGCCCATATGATCGAGAGTTGTTGGCTATTTACGAAGGCATCCGATACTTCAAGTACATGCTGGAAGCTAGAGTGTTCAAGGTTTACACAGATCATAAACCCATCACATTCGCTTTCACCACCAAAAGAGACGGATGCTCACCCAGACAGTTCAGATACCTCGATCACATTTCACAATTCACCACTGACATCAAATTCATATCCGGTTCTGACAATGTCGTCGCTGACGCTATGTCCCGCATTGAACAAATTTCATCTTTCATCAACTTCGCAGATCTTGCAAGAGATCAGGAGCAAGACCCTGAACTGCAAGACCTGTTAAGGCAGTCATCCCTCATCCTCAAGAAACTGCCTGAGAACAATTTATACTGCGACATCTCATTAAATCACCCACGTCCATACCTAACCCCTTCCTACCCCAGGAAAGTCTTCGAGAAGATGCACGGTTTGAGCCACCCCGGAACCAAGGCAACCGCTCAACTCATCGCCGAACGCTTCATTTGGCCGGGGTTGCGCAAGGACTGCACCCGCTGGACTCAGCAATGCACAGATTGCCAACGAAGCAAGATCTCCCGTCATCTCTCTTCCCCTTTTCAAACTTTTCCTGTACCTTCAGAACGTTTTTCCCACGTTCATCTTGATCTCATTGGTCCTTTATCCTTTTCCAAAGGGTATAAATATTGCCTCACCGTCGTCGACCGTTTTTCCCGCTGGCCTGACGCCTATCCCCTGGCGGACATCACTGCAGAAACTTGTGCCAGTGCCTTTTTATCCAACTGGATATCGCGCCATGGTTGTCCTTCCACCATCACTACCGACAGAGGACAGCAGTTCCAGTCACACCTATTTCAAGCCATTTCGCGACTGATTGGTGCAGAACATCGCCCCACCACTGCCTACCATGCGCAGTGCAATGGACTGGTGGAGCGTCTCCATCGCCAGCTGAAGGCAGCCATCATGTGCCACAACAACCCGCAGTGGACAGAAACCCTCCCTCTTGTGCTGTTGGGCATACGAGCAGCTTGGAAGGAGGACCTCGGCGCGTCGGCTGCTGAGATGGTCTACGGCGAGCCTCTGAGACTACCTGGGCAATTCTTTACTCCATCTTCAGCCAGTCATCTGGATCCTGTGGACTACGTGTCACGCCTAAGGAAACACATGGCTGGATTGTCTCCTGTGCCTACATCAAATCACGGCAACAAAACTTTCTACGTGCCAAAGGACATACATACGTCGGATTACGTATTTCTACGCCGGGGCCCTGAAAGACGAGCCCTTGAATCGCCATACGTTGGCCCATATAAGGTACTGCACAGAGGAGCCAAAGCCTACAAAATTGAAGTCCAGGGCAAAGAAATTACTGTCACTGTAGACAGACTGAAGCCAGCGTATCTTACTTTAGATGATAATAAAACTTCAAACAAGACAACCGTCCATCCTTCTTCAGCACCTGAAGAAAAGGATCCTCCACGGACAAGGAGCGGACGTGTAGTCAGATTCCCCGCTCATCTTCAGCACTATCGACCGTGAACCGGTCTCAGCGGGGGAGTAATGTGGCGTATCGGACCTGCCGTACGCCAACCTTCATATCGAACCTGTCAAATCGGCCGTCACGGAAAATTCCCTTGCATATATTTTATTAATTATTTTATATCAAAACAGTGCAATAACTCATTGTTAATATATAAATAAATACATAGCAGCATACCAAATACTTTCACTGCTATATAGGTTTGCAAATCTTTTTTTTAATTTCCTAATTTGTCCCCTGAAATCGACCATTATTAAAAAAAATATTATTTACTTTGCACATATGTGTTTTTGTCATAGGATTACAACATTCTACCAAATTTCACCTGATTCGGTCCAGTAGATTTGGAGCAAATTGGCTGTGACAGACGGACGGACAGACAGACGCACGAGTGATCCTATAAGAATTCCGTTTTTTCATTTTTTGTACGGAACTCTTAAAAAATGGCCTATTTCAAGCAGTCGCTCATATGGTGATGATGAAATTCTAAATAATTGATTTTTAAAATTAACACCTTTAAATACAATTGTTAACACTTTTTGTTTCAAAATTAAAACCAAACTACGGGAAGATTCTTGCTTGAAGCACAGCGGGGATATACAGCTAATAATGTTTATGTTTGAAAGTAGTTCAGTATCATGGACTGAACTTGCTCCATAAATTTGGCTGGTGGATAAAAAGTCAGCCTGTATGTACATACATAGTGGCAATACACATAACCCTCCTTTTGGCTTCACGTCGGGTAAATAGTATAGGTACTTCAAATTGATATAGATGGATTGTTGTAAAATAAAATGTATGAGACAGCCACTGCAGCATTATCAGCGTCTTAAGGACCCTTCACACTTGGAAGTTTAACTAGTTGAGTGACTCGCCGAATTTTTGTGACTTCGGAAATTACTTCCTTTATTTTTGCGCTCAAAACTTTAGATCATCTTTTAAATAGCTTATTGTACTGCTAGCATTGGATCGATTAACACTCTTGGCTGCTGGTCGCGATTATTTGAAATATTCTAAAATTGTTCAAGTACTTAATTGCTTTTTAAAATTATTGGCTTGACGCTACTGCGTATTTAGCCAGGAACAATTTAATAAAACGGGGGAAATTCTTTTTTCCTAACAAGTTACAATCAAAGGTTGGTGTAGGCCTTTGATTGCTATAAGGGAGCTTCTGGCGACAAATCTATACGAGTCCACTGGTTTTCATAACCGATTGAGTGGCGGACGACGCCCGAAGACGCCCACACAGTCCGCGAAACAAATATCACTACAGCCGTACTATGACTGTCCACTTTAACTATTTCACATTGTTCATGAGAATGAGCATTTATAACACCTAACAACACCAATTTCATATTATAAAGTCCACTAAAATCAATTTGCAAAATAATTTAAAGAAAACCCCAACCGAACCTCTTGACTTCCCGCCAAAAAACCTTAATTATTTTTATTTTGGTGGGTTACTTACAAAATTATCCTCCTTCGATGCTGGCCGGCAAGAAAATCGTAGAATGTGAAAAAAGTAAAATGAAACAATTCGAAATTATGTCGGTAGACAATGCGTATCACTATAACAACACGCAAAAAGCAGGCCTGTCTCACTCCTCGTTTAGGTATCTAAAATAAATAAATATAAATATATAAGGACAAATCACACTGATTGAGCTAGCCCCAAAGCACTTATGTATTCTGTGCCCAAAGTAAGTTTTAAACTTTTGTTATGGGATACTAACTCAACGATACTACATTTTATAATAAATACATTACTAATAATACGTTCCCGGTTCCATCCTCAGCTGTGTTTCTTTGAAACCCGGGGTGCGCTTTCCTGCGTTTTCTTCTCCAAATATAACATGCATGCCAATGGTCACCCAAGGATGCCAAAGACCTTGCAAAATGAAGAAGAAATAGCCGGAACAGTTTAAATTATTTGGCTATAGTTTTACGAACGGCCGCCTGCCCGACGTTAACCCTCCTTGGGAATGCAATTGTAGCACGAGATGTTCGTGCTTAGTCCTTTAGTCACCTCTTACGACATCCACAGAAAGAAATCGAGTGGTCCTATTCTAACCCGGAACCACACCACATGTTTCTATACCATTACATCACAGGTAAAAGGTAAGTGATTTGCATTATTCAGTAAAAAACCGTACGAGATACTTATTTTTGTTAACTTGATTTTTAAGAATAAATAATAGACTGAATAGGACAAATCACACTAAGCTAGCCCCAAAGAAAGTTTAAACTTGTATTATGGGATAGTGACTCAACGATACTATATTTTATAATAAATACATACATATATATCAAAACACCCCAGGACATTTGAAAAAGGCCATTTTCCAACTTGCCCTGGCTGGGGATCGAACTCAGAACCTCCAGATTGGCGGACTAGCGTGTTGACCATTAACACCACGGAGGTCGTCATTATAGATTATAGATGGATTGTTGTAAAATAAAATTTGTGAGACAGCCACTGCAGCATTATCAGCGCCTTAAGAACCCTACACACTTGGAAGTTTAACTAGTTGAGTGACTCGCCGAATTTTTGTGACTTCGGAAATTACTTCCTTTATTTTTGTGCTAAAAACTTTAGGTCATCTTAAAATAGCTAGAAGTACTTCTTTATTGTACTGCAAGCATTGGATCGATTAACACTATTGGCTGCTGGTCGAGTTTATTTAAAATATTTGAAAATTGTTCTAGTAATTGTTTTTATTTTTTATACGGGTAACTTACAAAATTATCCTCGTTCGATGCTGGCCGGCAAGAAAAATCGTAGAATGTGAAAAAACGTAGAATGAAGCCATTCGAAGGAACGGGCAAGATCTGAATTATGACGGTAGGCAATGCGTTTAGCAACCCATCACTATAAAAACACGCTAAAAGTGACTTTGGGATTAAGAAGGAAATTTAAATTTAAATTAAAACGTCACTATTTACCTAAGCATACATATAAACCCTGAGAGGTTTTCATTGATAAGGGATTGAAGTATTTTTGTACCTACAATTTTCATACCTACATTTTCACGTGTTGACAGAACATGTTGGGTCTTGCGGTTCTAAGGAGACAGAGCCCAGGGCCGCTAGACTTACAGGCCACTTTTAGCGTGATGTTGAACTTGATTGGCTTCCTATCCGTCAACGCAGGGAATTCCGGTTACTGTGTACTCTCTTTTCTATTCTTTCAAATCCAAACTACCCTGAATATTTAAAATGTAAATTCAATTACCTTTCAGACACCCATGATCGACAACTTCGTTCTAATGAGACACGTCAGCTCTTTATCCCACTTTTCCGGGAAATTTTTATGTCTTATTCATTTTCCCTTCAAGTGTCACTGCTCTGGAATACTTTACCCGTTAACATCAGAGAAATTTCGACCAAATTCTCTTTTAAAAAGGAAAGTCCACGCCCACCTTTTGAACTCCCTTTCTTTATAAAGTCATCATCATTCAGTTCTACTTTTCATAAGCTAGTTATATGTATGTATGTATGTAGTGTGTAATTATATATTCATTTTGATATTATGTAGTAGCTATATGTATTGTATATTATCACAATATATTATTTAGTATTATTTTATTATGTAAATTGTATTACTTTTTTGCGCCGCATAATTTTTCTGTTTATCCCTATGGTTGACTGGGAGAAAATGCTCTTAGCATTAAGTCTGCCATTTGTTAAAAGTATATTTTTACTTTGGAACAATAAAGTTTGATACATAAATAAATAAATAAGATGGAAAAGGAATCATAGCAGTGATGGATTGCATGCTGCATCGCCTATCAACGAATCTTATTGCATTACTACAGACTATTACTTCTAAAAGCCACTGATATAGCCCAGCGGATTAGCTCGTTGATGTGGCAGTGGGCGCGACAAACCGATGGCCGATGGGGCAGAAAGGTTCTCGAATGGCGACCACGTACTGGCAAGCGAAGCGTTGGACACCCACCCACAAGGTGGTCAGACGATCTGACTAAGGTCGCTGGAAAGCGCTGGACGCAGGCCGCTCTAGATCGGTCATTTTGGAAATTCGTGGGAGAGGCCTATGTCCAGCAGTGGACGTTATGCGGCTGAAATGATGATGATGATGATTAATTCTATTAATTAGTGACTTATTCATGTACCTATGGCCTTTTTAGTGTATAAAGATTCTATCTATTGGTTTTTATGACCTGCGCGGAAAGAAAAGCAGTTGGTACTTTCTAAGTTTTCTTTTCTTCCAGACCATAATGGAAGATTTTTTAATATATTTTGCAAATTACCATTGTAGCTACTAAAGGACGTGTCTTTAGTCTTAATTTGACGTGAAGAGTTCGAAGTCGGAGGATAATTGTATTTTAGCCAACGGAATGTTCAATTTGTACGCGAGAAGCTTGAAGCCCTACCATTGGTACTCGAACGCCATCTAGCGTTTGTTTAAACCTATCCAAGGATTGGTTCTGGTCCCTCTGGGTTGTGGAGGTCAAACGGCAGTCGCGCTGTGTAAAAACTAGTAACCTCGTGAAATCACCTAGGTTAGGTAGCAGACTCCGAGCTCTGAAGCGATACCGCAGAGAATGCTACCGGAAATACACTTGGATGATGATGAAGCTTAAAGCCCTAACATTGGTTCTGTTTCTTCTTCATCTTAGCTCGTTCCCGGTCGCTTCGCCGGAGTACGCTTTTCAGCTTTTTCTCTCTAAATATAATAAAAGTTCGCCGCGAACTTATGCCTCGCGATTATAGTTCGCTAAGTAACACCTAGATGGCGCTATCCAAAGTTAGAACGCACTATGGTTTCGTTTGCTACATAACCGGACCATCGGTTCGGCAGTTATCGTGGTACAAACATACAAACAATGTGTTTTCGCCCCCAACTCGATTTAGAGACCTCGCTCGTTTCGCTCGCACGGTTAAATATGCATGTCAATGGTCACCTAATGGTTCCGATGGCCATGCGAAATCGAGAAGAAACAGTTTTCAATAATTCAAACGATTTGACTATCTATGTTTTACGACCGAGCGCCTGCTTGATGTCAATCATCTTTGGGATGCATTTGTGTGAAAAGTTTTACAACCGCCCATCGCTTGATGTCAACCCTTCTTGGGAATTAAGATATTTTAACATTTTGTAACAGCCTTCTTCTTTCTTCGCCTTTTTCCTATTTGGAGTCGCTTCTGTGTGTCAACTTCACACCATATTTCACACCTTTGGTCATTTTTAACCCCCGAAAAAAAGAGGGTGTTATAAGTTTCACGCTAATGTCTGTCTGTCTGTGGTATCGTAGCGCTCGAAGAGATGGACCAATTTCGATGCGGTTTTTTAACGTTAAAGCAAGTTCCCTTGCAGTGGTTCTTAGCTATGTTAGAAGAAAATCGGTTTAACCGTTAAAATGTTATTGGGGGTTAACGCTTGAAACTCAGGGCTTTATCTAGCAAATAATAGATGGCGCTACGGATATCAAGTCACATCGGTAGTTTCACTACTCATCACTAGATGGCGTTCTGGACAGTCGGGGGTTTTTTTAATTTGCCTAGCAAATAAACTTCTAGTGTTCTGTAGGACCTGTATCCCTCCTCCTTACGCGGCCATTCCATGTCAGGCGATGGCTTTATTTTGTAACAATTTGCACATCACAATTTAATACTTTTCAGAATTTACGACGTAATAAATATTTCAATGAGTTTTTGTTCAGAATGGAATCCACAAAAATTTAATAAAATATTCAGCGGGTATTGTGATGCAGTATTTTTGGGGCTTGTTATTTCTGATCAAATAACTTATTGGAACTTTTAAATCCTTAGACTAAGTAATATTTTTTAGATTAATATTCAGAGCCTTTTACGGAATAACCTCACCTGTTCCATACAAAACTAAAATATATATCAAGAAACATGTGACATGTTCAGCGTTCGTATCATAGCATAGTAGAACTATTACGATACTATGATACTATTCAACAGCATATGCTCTTAAATGTAGGTATACATCTTTATCCCTATTGGAGCAAACAGAGCTATTTGGGTCTTGCAGCTCTGAGCAGACAGCCGTAAGTCCCAAAGGCCACTTTTAGCGTGATCGTGGGCGAGAAGGTGGAACAAGTAATCTAAATAGTGACAGGTTTCTAACCGCATCGCTTAAATAAGCATGATTTGCGTTTTCGCCCGTTCCCTCGATTGGCTCTTACGGTCTCCGCGGGAAGAGAAGCAGCTGGTACTTTCTAATTTCTTTTTTAATTTTCTTCCAGACCAGCATGGAATGTATCATTATTTAAGAATGACATTAACGAATTTTCTAAAAATCAACAACTTTTTTCTCACTTTATATTACCACTATTTTTTAAGTGAAAAGACTTAAACACCTCACATGTTTCTCACTCCTGTGTGTTTTTGTCGGAAACCTATAGTACTACACAATGACTCCGTCTTCCGCTAACTATTTGTCCTAAAGACGGAGGTGTGACAAGGGGATAGGGTCACAACAATCTACTGTTTCGTCCCAGTCATCGCGCTTTAAGTGCCTTTTTTATTGGATGTACGTCTTTTGGATCTTTCATGCGTCTTAAATCTATATACGGTAATTTATAACCTCCTTTCTCATCATTTTCAGCCACTGTTGGGCATAGGGCTCTCTTTTTGCGCCATTCTCTGCAGTCCTGTGCTATTCTCATCCACTGCTTTCCCACTGACTTCACAACATTGTCTGACCAACGGGCCGTTGGTTTCACTACTGGTCTGTTCCGTGTCTCGGCCACTCCGTAACTGCTTTGGTCCACCGACTGTCTTTTCTTCTAGGCAAGTGTCCCGCCCATTTCTACTTTAACTGCATGATTCAGGGCCGGATTTAGGGGAGGGCAACCGGGGCTACTGCCCCGGGCCTCCACAAAAGCGGGGCCCCCACAATAGTTAGTTAAAATCTTTATTGCACCAAAACATAATGATACAGAGTACAGGTCGTGCCAAACTTTTAGATCGCTCTGAAGTTGCCTCACTCAGGTTACAAACAGGGACAGAATATTTACCACAATAATATTTTTTTCAGAATGATTGCAAGAATGTAGATATGATATATATACACAATAAACAAAAATAAAGCAAATTCTATCTGCTATGGGTATTTCACTACTGCGACGCGAATTGCCTCAACTTCAGAGCGATCTAGAAGTTTGGCGCGACCTGTGATAGATTAAAGAAAACAGATGATAAAAGGCCTTCAGAAGAAGAAAGAATCAGACTAGTAAAAAACTTTTCCTTTGATATAGCCACGCTATGCATAATGCATTGCCCAGGGGCCCCCACAATGGCTAATCCGGCCCTGGCGTGATTCCTCTACTTACGTCTTTGACTTTTGTTCTACGACGAATTTCTATGTTTGGTACATGATCCAATTCAACCCTGGCTATATTCAAGGAAGTACTCTTTATGCAAAATAAAAAAATACATATTTATCATTTTACTTTTTTATTTTATGAGAATGTAGTATGCTTGGTATCGCTTTCCTTAGATTTCTAGTGGTAAGACATTCAAATTTATTATATTAATGATGATTTATTTTATCTATTTTTAAATAAAGAAAAAAAGTGGTTTACATAAAGTACAGAATTAAAAATCCACAGTTTCGAAAATCAGCCAATTAGTGAAAGTGGCCAATTATAACGGGTTCGAATTCGTATCGAATTAATTAATGTTAGTAACCGATACTTATTGATACTTAGCCAGGTTTTATTTCAGTTTCTGAGAGATTCGATATTGAAAATGGAATGTTCGGAATTAGCCGTTTTATTGAAGGTGTGAAACGTAAAATAAGTAATTATTTAAGCAAGCTTTTATCTAAAACAACGAATTAGGAAGTTTAAAGTGCTCCTGAAGACGAATCAATTGAGCCTAAACTCGGTGAGGTGATGTTGTTTTATCACAGAAATGCTGTGGCCACCTTCCAGCTTCATCATGATGTCAAGTCATTGGTACCATAATATTGCATTGTCATCCAACCACAGGCCGGAATCTCCTAAGGTACGCGCAATATGCGTCACCCAGGCGTCACCGTTCCCCGTCTCCGCACCTCTACCCCGTTTTCACCTCGATGACTCACGTTGGCCGTCAAGAACCGGGGGAGAGGTGCGTGTGCGGGGAACGGGGACGCATATTGCGCGTACCTTAGGAGATTCCGTTCTGTTTACTCTTACTGTATTCTGTGATCCAACTTACATAAGTATGTGAAGTTTCAACTTGATCGAATCGGAAGTGCGTCTAGTTTAGCTTGCAATATTTGATTACGGACACAAACAACGGGACAGGTGAAACTTAAGACGATACACGGAGTCCAGTGCTGCCCCCATTTGAAATAAATTATTTGTAAGGAAACGGATATCATTTAAAATTTTAAGCTAGTAAAACTTAGATAACCCTTCAAACTATTTTATGAACCACTGTTTACAGTTTAAAGGGAGAACGTGAAGCTTTAGTTGGCATTTTTGCCAACTTAAAATTTTAAATGATATCTCCGTTTCCTTACAAATAATTTATTTTAAATGGGGGCAGCACTGGAGTCCGTGTATCGTCTTAATAAAAGCTCGTGATTAAAGATAAACATGTTCTACTAGGGTTTGTTGAACTTGCACGTACGTTTAACCACAAACTGAGGTAAAGGACACCTAAAGGACTGCGTTGGGTGAACGATGTCCTGAAAAGGATAACGTAAAGGCTGCTTAGGAAAGCGTACACAGGGCTCCAAAGCAGCACAGCTGAGGATGCAACCGGGAACGCATTTGGATGAAGAAGAAGAAGTATATGTATGTATAACATGTACTT
Organism: Acrobasis repandana; assembly: GCA_963576875.1. Taxonomy (NCBI): domain Eukaryota; kingdom Metazoa; phylum Arthropoda; class Insecta; order Lepidoptera; family Pyralidae; genus Acrobasis; species Acrobasis repandana. Next base: position 3,372,807 of record OY756233.1, on the reverse strand, counting down.
ATGTGTTACTTTCCGGAAGTCAAATACATGTTCTTTGATTGATTGGTTGATTGATTACAATGGGTCAAACTTAACGCTATGCATTATCTACCAGTTTGCCTTTGTTCTTTAAACTAAATTACTTAGTGTATTTCCACCACGATTAAGTACCACCACCTTTGGTAGCGGTAACACATACATGCTATCACGTCTTATTACTACACGATGCAGACAGAGCTTTCAGGGTATTGCGGCTCCAAGCAGACAGAGCACAGGGCTCCAAGACCCAAAGGCCACTTTTAACGTGATGGTGGGCGAGGTGTAAAAAAGAATCAAAGTAGAGATGGCTTGCTATTCGCAATTCCGCCCATTCCCTCGATTGGTTTTTACGATCTGCGTGGGAAGAGACGCATCTGGTACATCCTAAGTTTTTTCTTTTCTCCTAATAACTTAACATATTCACGAACATAATACCACGTGATGTCATAGTGCTTAAATTTAAAATACGGCTGTTGACGGAACGTCCGTGAATGTGTTGAATTAGCATATTTATTTATTAGCATACTTAAGGGTTAACTGGAGGGACGAAATCCCATACAAACGTACTTTCGTTTTAATTTCGAAACCATAAAACTCATCGTATTCAAATTTTTTACAAGCATTAAGATGATAAATATCTAGATCTGTAATTAGTTTTGGTTCGAAAATAATAAACAAAAAAAAAGTTATACCAACTTAAAATTTGCCTTTTTTATCGACGAAATCGAGTAATATTTAGACGCCTATTACACTTATAATTGTATTTTCGATCCTTATGAAAACTAATTATACGACTAGAGTGAAGACTCTAAATTCCAAATAATTTAGTTTTATTTGAGTATGTATCGTATTTATCGAAATAAACGAAAACTACGAAAACTACGATTCATGGCCTATAACGGCCCGTTTCGCTGGCGTTCAGTGCACTCTCTTTGTCGTACGCGGGGGTGTAGCTCTCACATGCGGGGGTCGGGACGGAGCTACATTTTTTAGCGCCCTTTCTCTTTCTCGACGAAATAGCAACACGACGAAGCGCGTCGGTAGGCAACTCGCTGTGGAGTTCGCCCGCGCCTCCAGTACCACCTTAAGAGATTACAAAACACAAAAAGAACACCAAATCATAATACAAATATAAGATCCGATCTAGTCTGCAATCCTAAAACAAGCTGGTCTGCCTAAAAGCTAAATTCTTTAAAGATTCAGAAGCTATAGGGCCTGTAGAGCCTATAAATATAAGAATTTAAAGTGATAGATAATAGGGATGATGACTGGGTCAGAAAAGTATTATTAGTCCGTTAGTTAGACTATCCAAAAATAATGCACTTATACTTTTCAGTTTACCAAAAAAGTAAAAATTCACATATCTAAATCATATGACTATGTACATTCAGCCAAAGAGATACCTGACCATGACCAGGCCTTGTACCTATATCTTGAATTTTCTCATTTAACTAAAAATAATATTTACATGAAAATGGTATGGAGAAAGAATCGTTAAAATCTTTCAGATTTTCATGTTAATATCGTTTTCAGTTTAAGAGAAAATTCAAGATATAGGTAGAGCGCCTGTACCTATATATATATGTTAATAGTTGTAACTTAAATATTCCTTTGTTGCAGGCAAGCGGCCCCTTAAGCTTTGTTAACAAAGGTAATCTTATAACAATAGTTAACGTCTAGTTTGTAATTATTTTAATTAGGTCTCAGTTGTGTGAAGTGTATTAACTCTTTGTAGTTGTTCATTCATAGATAATGTTTTCTACTGTTACCAACATCAAAGAGGTAAAATAATGATTAGCTCGTTGATGTGGCAGTGGGCGGGACACATAACGCAACGAACCGATGGTTAAAGTTTCTGAATGGCTACCACGCACTGGCAAACGAAGCGTAGGACACACTGATGTGGGTGCACAAGGTGGTCAGACGACCTGACCAAGGTTGCTGAAAAGCGCTGGTTGCAAGCCGCTCTAGATCGGCCATTTTGGAAATCACTGGGCCTAGGTCCAGCAGTGCAGGTTATGCGGCTAAAATTATGATGAAAATATCCTTAAAAATAAGTAGATCTGTCTACGACCTTAAAGAACGTGACTCCTTATCGAAATGTTAGACCCAACAAACAAGTTCGTGCTAAGTCCCTCCCTAACATCATTATCTCGTATATACAACGTGGAAGGGACATACCCGTAATAAATCGAATCACGGTGTAATCATTATAGTATAATAAAATTAAAATAACAAAAAAAAAATACGGCATTTCCATATAAAAGTGTGCAGCCTCCCGGGCGATTTGTATGGAAATGTCACTTTTTAGGGTTCCATAGTTCACAAGGAACCCTTATAGTTTCGTCATGCCCGTCCGTCCGTCTGTCTGTATGTCCGTCCGGGCTGGTACTCCGCCGCTACTGCACCGATTGTCACGAAAATTGGTGGAGAGATAGATATTGAAGTTCCAAAAGTTGGTTTTTAAAATTATGAAAAAATGTTTTTTTTTCATCCCCTCCCATACAACGAAAAGTGAATTTAAAATTAAATTGGACTAACCCTAATGTGTGGGGTATCGTTGAAAAGGTCTTTTAAAATGCAACAAAAACTGCTTTGAAACTATGTAGATTAAACCCCCAGTCTTGTGTCCCCCCACCGCAACTTTTGAAATATTACTAAAATAATTCTGAAAAAAATGTGGTATATACCTCAAAGTATGTACTTTCAATTAAAATTACTATAGCGGTCTCGGTATCATAGATAGTTATTTTTTAATACGTCATAAATCGTAAACCGCAATTTACCTTTAGAACTTTTATATTATGTTACATGCTGCTACGGAACCCTTCATGGGCGAGTCCGACTCGCACTTGGCCACTTTTTATTTTAATATTGACTGTTATTTTAATTTCATTTTACTTTAGTGATCTATTATATGGTTGACTGGGAGAGAACGCTATTAGCGTTAAGTCCGCCAATTGTAAACAATTATTATTGTAGATCAATAAAGTTTTAATAAATAAATAAATAAAAATATTATAGCCCGTGGTTCGATTTATTACGGGTATGTCCCTTCCACGTTGTATCTTCGTAATCCTTAAAAAATATCTATACAACATAACTGATGTCCTTATCCTGTAACAAATTTCACGAAACCCGCCTAACCCCCGATAAAGAGACGCATCCCATAATATAGATATCCCATAAGCGGCTAAGTTCCGTCTCCTAATAATAATTTCGGCACCCTTTATAGTTTGTAAGCAGTTTCGTGAAATTGGCGGGCGGGTCGCGTAACGTAGGGTTTATTTTGTAAAAAAAATATAGTACGAGTAACCCACGCAAAATCTTACATCTGAAGGGACCTTGAACTCCGGCCGAGGTGGCGTAACCAAACATAATAATTGAATTCGAGCCGATGGTTCCCGGCAGAGTAGAATAGGACCACTCCAAATCTACCCGTGGATGTCGTAGAAGGCGACTTAGGAAATACAAGCTAAATAATAAAGCTTATAAACATCAATGAAACCTCTCCAAGTCTAGCAAGCGTGGAGAGTGTAGGCCAAATCCTCTGACTGCTCTGGCTAATATATGGCTCTGGTAGTACAGAGAGGCTCGTACTCCTGCAGTAGAGACTAAAAAGGACCGGTTGATGTTGATGATGTAAGAAAATATAGTAATACATACAAAACCTTTCATCATCTCTCGCCGCCGTGCAGTGTGTGTTCGTCCGTTCTCACCAGTCGACAAGGCGTGAACGGGGGAGAGGTGCGGGGACAGGAAACGGGGACGCATATTGCGCGTACCTTAGGAGATTCCGTTCTGTATGTTACTCTTACTGTCTTCTGTGACTCCGGCCGAGGTAGCGCAACCAAACATAATAATTAAATTTTACTAATATAGTTTAGTATTGCCATGGACAAACAAATAGAAAAGGAGTATAATTTGATTTTAAGTATAAATGTTACATATAGGTACTACTTGTTTGAAAGAAGCTAGTTTCTTAGTGGCAGGCCTGTGTCACTCCCCGTTTAGGTATCGAAAATGTACCTACATTATTACTGTGCGTGCAGGCAGCTAAATTCAGTTATACGAATCGTTTGTCCAGAGTAATAAGAATAAAATTGGCTTGCAATGGATGTCTAGGTATCTATGCGAAAAGGTGCTGAGTTCTGACGTGAGCTAAATAAAATTATATCGCTAGCCACATTGAGTATATATTGCTTTGAATTTCTTTGCTGAGTGAGACTTTTGTACGTTAGTATTATTTATTCTGTGGTAGTGGTGCCGCTTAATTTTGGAAAGATGGCGGTATAATTGTTAATTCATCATATTCGGTCTGGATCGTAGCAAGTGGAGGTCCATACTCTGCCTACCCCTGTGGGAAACAGGAAGACGAATATTGACCATTGCCCCCATGATCTCCAAAACTACTGAGTCTTAAAATTTTGAAAAAAATACAAAATATAGTTCATTGCTTGTAAATTACAGGAAAACCTATAAGAATTCAATCGATCGTACGGAACCCTCTCCACGCGAGTTTAACTCGCACTTGGCCGGTTTATTCGTGGATACCGTCAGTCCACTAAGACTGACGGTACTTGTTTAGCTTGTGTTTCCTGACTCGTCTTCTACGACATCCACGGGAAGACTTAATGTGGTCCTATTCTGCTCTGCCGGGAACCACAGAGAGCAGCATGATGTTTAGTAAAACAAGTCATTGCCCCGTATAAATTTCAGTCACGTATAAGGAGGCCTATAACCGTGAACGCGTCCGATGGGTCAATCGTAAAATATTACGGCTTAAAATATTGCAGACATATTGAATTATTGCTTATGGTTATGTTACGATTCAGTTAATGGCTCTCTTTATGCTATTTTGAATGTGCTCGGACCTTTTTACGGGTTATGGTAATAGAAAATCGATCTTTTTGTTGATATTGAGAACACATTTGGCTCACAAGAGTGTAGCGATGCTGCATGCCACATGCATGCTGCATGTTCCAAACCTCATTGCTTCATCCCATCCTCTTATCCGTTTTTCATACTTCATTTCATTTCAAATTTCCTTTCATTCCATTTTCATATCATTTACTGATCCCTTTTGACTCATTCTACCATCATCTCTTACGCTGATCACTTGCTTGTAGTTTAGGAGCCCAAGAGGGGATTTTTGGGTTTCCTCGAGCGCGTCAGATAAACATGCAGTCGTGTCATGTCAGGATGACATTACAATATAATAATATATTGGTAAACTGATGGTGGAGCCGGGAGGTAGCCATAGGAACTTAGTAATGAAACGACGAAAACCTATCGTGTTTGGGCTCATTTGATTTGTCTTGACTAGCACTTTGGTCTCACAATAAAAGATTTTACCGATTCTGTTTTCGCCTTGATGACGGGCGAGAGCGGGCGAACACACACTGCATGGCGCAAGTTGGCCTACAAGAACCGGGGGAGAGGCGCGGGTGCGGGGAACGGGGACGCATATTGCGCGTACCTTAGGAAATTTCGTTCTGTTTATTCTAACTGTGTTCTGTGCTCAAGGGTGTCGAGAGGTGCTGCGTTTTCTCCGAAGCTACTCGCGACGTTATTGCCTTTAACATTTCAACCCCTAGAGAAACAGCTCTAACGTGATTAACGTGATATTGATTACGTATTGTTATAAAGTGGTAAATAAAACGTATTTTGAAATGCATGTCAATTGACATGCGATCGCCTTAATAAGACATAACCCACACAATCCTAGCATTTACGTGCCTACTCAACTGGTATCCACATAAATCAATACTTAAATACAGTTGTATTGGAAGTTTACAATACCTGTGTGACTGCCGACCTACATTGCAGGGGGTTGCGGGGCAGTGGTGACTGGTACGACTTGCTAGCTTAATTACAATTATGGTAGTATATTCGCATATACTTTTATATTTATTACTTTTTTTATATAGCATATAATGTACGAAGATCTCCGTGGTGTAATGGTTACCACGCTGACTGCATTCGGAGGATCTGGGTTCGATTTGCCAGGGCAAGTTGGGAATTGGCCTTTTTTATACTTTACTGGGTCTTGGGTCTACATATGTCTTTATATAAATATAGTATCGTTGAGTTAGTATCCCATAATATAAGTTTATGCTTACTTAAGGAATAGCTCAATTAGTTTGATTTGTCCTTATCTATTTATTTATTATTTGTTCTTGACTTAGCATGGTTTTTGGCATCCTTAGGTGGCCATAGACATAGAAAGTGTAGCTTTTCATCGCACATTTGCCAAAAGTGGCCGTTTTTCGCAAATATTCAAAGAAAAACTTAACGTTTTCACTTTGAACTGTAAACAGTAGCGTTCATAAAATAGTTTTAAGGGTTAACTAGGGCACACTGGAGAAAAAATTTAAATGATATTTCCGTTTCCTTTCAAATAATTTATTTTAGAGGGGGGCAGCACCAGACCACGATAAAATTATGTATCCCCTTAAAAAAAAATCTATCGGACCAACTAAAATAGTTGTATCGATGTGAAAGAAAATAGTTGCTTCGTTTCGATTGGTCAGATCAGTTGGTCCAATTGTATATTTTTTTCCAAAATAAAACATATGGTCAACCAGTTGGTTACATTGGAAATAAACCCTTCATCGGTAATTTTTCAGTTTTTATTCGCTACATAATTAAAGCGTCAATGTTTTTTAGGGTTCCGTACCTCAAAAGGAAAAAACGGAACCCTTATAGGATCACTTTGTTGTCCGTCTGTCCGTCCGTCCGTCCGTCTGTCAAGACCCTTTTTCTCAGGAACGCGTGGAGGTATGAAGCTGAAATTTATATCAATTACTCAGGTCTACTGTCCCTTGAAGCTGTGAAAAAATCAAACTTCTAAGCCAACGCAATCAAAAGATACAGCCGTTTATGCCGCAAATTTTCGACACTTGCAAGGGAATCAAAACCTACAGGGTGCTTCCCGTGAACTCAGAATCTTGAAATTTGTTACGAAGCAACGTCTTATAGCATAGATAAAGGAAAAATTACGAAAACCATAAATTTTTAGTTACATCACATAATATATATTTTTTTAATAATTTTAAACTTACTACCCATTTCCTCATAAACGCGTGGAGGTATTAAATTGAAATTCATACCAAATACTAAACCTTGCAGGTTTGTACGGAACCCTCGGTGCGCGAGTCCGACTCGCACTTGGCCGGTTTTTTTTTAACGCGTTTTTATGTCGCAGAGCAAAACAAGGACAGTTTTTTACATTTAGCAACTACTTAAGTTTTTTACAGTTGGAGTTAATTAAAGTATGATCACATCTCTGAGTACCGACAAATGTTGGTTACCTATCAGACAACGCCGTCACACTCACGTTCTTTACTTTCTTTTTAACATTTTATTTAATCCTCGCTCACCTGTATGAAAAATTCTCCTTAAATCCTCTTTAAAGTTTTTGATAGCCGTCTTCGTGCTCGTGGTCAACCACTTCTACAGATCCCTTCTCATTCCTCACAGATCTACGCGAAGTCCTTGATTGTGGTCACTGCGCGTTTATGGAACGCTTTACCAGTGGAGATAAGAATGTCTCAATCACTAGGCTCCTTTCAATCAAGAGTTCAGAAATTCTTTGCAGAGTCATAAATTGAGTTATACATATAAAATATTTATTTTTATATTATATGTAGTAAATTCTTTAGGTATCTAAGTAGCGTATTCGTAGTGTTTAAGCTTTAATATTATACTTGTTTTTTTGATTGCTCTGTACGTACTTCTGCCTTCCTACTAAATATGTAACTGTCCTCTGCCCTACTGGTCGACTGAAAGAGATCCCTTCTGGGATAAGTCCACCATTTGTAAAATTACCTTTATTATTTTACTAGCTTTTTCCCGCGGCTTCGCTAGCGTATCCCACGGGAACATTACTTTTTTCCGGGATGAAAGGTACCCTATGTTACTTCTAGTACCTCCCAGGATATGTGTACAAAGTTTCATGATGATTCGTCAAGTAGTTTTTGCGTGAAAAGGTAACAAACATCCACGCTTTCACATTTATAATATTAGTAAGGATTATGTGTAACTATCGTTGATGTTGAATAAAGTTTTTGAAATAAATAAATAATTTTGTCAAAAAGCAATTGAAAAAAGGTGACGAAAAAAACTGGAGAATTACTGTCATTGACTTCCATTCTGCACGACCAGTTGGTCGGTAAAGTTGTTCAGAGTGAAAGGACAGAACAAACCTAAGTGATAAAAACTAAAACATAGACAAAACCGTGCCAAAATAGTTGTTTACTTATTCATTATAGTAATATCTGATAAACAACCCACATGCAAAATGTTGTAAAACAATAGACGATGTGGTAAATTAATTAATTCTGAATATGATACTCTAATTGTGACATCGCTTTGAAGACAATTTAATAGGTTTTTAATTACACTGAATAAATATTGCAATTTTGCATGTTTTGCAATAAATTAAATTTAAAGCAACGTTTGTTGTAGTTTATTTATTAAATTTGAAATGCTGGTTTTATATACAATTACCTATTTTTATAGAGTTTTTTAGGCATTCAAGATTTAGCATTTATGGCTCGATAGAAAAATATCACAAACATACCTCTAAATTTGCCTAAGTTTGCCTTTATAATACGTATTACTATTTTATACAATCATCTTTTTATATGAAAATTATACCAAAAAATGTATTATTTAAATATCTATCCGTTTTGGCAAAAAAAAAATTATAAATATAATACAAAAATAATAATAAATAAAACAAAGTGAAATATTCGTCGAGAGCGAAGGAAGGGCTGGAGCCATACTCGACGATATTTCGCAGTGTTTTGTTTATTATTTTTTTGTATTATATATATAATTTTTAGGGCAAATTTAGAGGTATGTTTGTGTTTTTTTTATATTAAGCCAAAAATGCTCAATCGTGTTTTGGATATTGTGGGTGTCTGTAGAAAAGCCTTAAGATTCTTACGTAAAATTTTTGAGGAATAAATTGTAGTAGTTTAACTACAGTGATTTTTTTAAAACACTCCCAGTTTTCTTGGCTCTGAACTGGCGGGGCCTTAAGTACGTAGACATCGTTTCACGTTAAAGAAGCCATTCCGTTTGCTTAACTCGACACGCACTCTCAGCAAACATAAAATATTTACTATCTTCGCAAAATAAAATGTAAAATCTTGAAACGCTCCCAAGATGCTATATTATAACTTGGCTGTACATTCAGATTGTCTTGCGTTAAAAAACATAATGCATGCAAAGAGATGTTCTTGCATACTGGCCACCTGCCAAAAAAACAACTACGAAGCGAGGTATAAAAAAGAAATAAAACCTTTTCGAATTTCAAATGTGTGTGCCCGTTACGCGTCATTACATGTCTTTTCAATTTGGACTTTATTCTTGTGAGCGTAAGTGGTTTTTAGAGTGCGTGTCAGGATATTTTTTTCTTTTTAGAAGGTTATATGGTGATAATTTACGTTGACCTTTGATGTATTCGGTCCGAGGTGTTTGTATTCAGCTCGTTTTTGTATTCATGCCTTTTTAAATTGTCTTCATTATAGCACCATGCAATAAAAATAGAATTCGATACCATCATGGTTACCGTTACGTGTCCTACATAGTTACAAATCGCATCTATGTCCCTTACACGGTTAACAGAATCTAAGGCCAGACCCAAAGTCCACTTTTGGTGTGATGGCGAACATTTAGTAGGAAAAAGGAATCAAAATAATGACGGATTGCTAGCTAGCCTTATAATATAGTTTAGATTAAAACAAGACATTATTACATATCGTGTCAGTTAGAGCCCCCTGGCTTGTCAAGGACGGACGAGAAAAGACCTGACGGCCTAAGTTTAGTGCCCTGGCAAAGAGGTCGCAGTTTGCTCTGGGACGCAACCTGCGTGAGCACGTACGCGGCATCCTACCTCAGTAGTAGCGTGCGCACGCCTGGGTCGGCTGCGCGGGCGGCGGCTGGACAAAAATGCCTGAAATACTCAATGTTATCTTCGCAGTATGAGTTTGTTACGGTAGGCGTTGAGACAGCCGGCCCATGGTGTTCTGAAGCTAAGAGTTTTGTTCGTGAGATAGGACGCCGATTGAGGGACCGAGGATATGACCACCGCTCCGGTTGGTATCTAGTTCAAAGGATATCCATCGCTATACAAAGAGGAAACGCGGCCAGTATAATGGCCCACGTTTGAGCCATATACAATCCGGAGTGGCATTAGCTTTTTATTTAATTTCAGATTGTTGAGGGATGTACTTTATTTAAGTTTGGTCAGTAAATAAATGAATTATTTATGTATAATTTTTTTTTATTAAAAATATATTTTTAAAAACAACTTTTATCTTAAAAAATAAAAGTTTATAGTGGTCCTCCCCCAAACTCGGTGGGGTTATGTTGTTTTATCACAGCGATGCCATAGCCACCTTCCGGCTTCATCATGAGATCAGGTCATTATTGGTACCATAATATTGCATTGTCACCCAACTTACATAAGTATGTACAGTTTCAGCTCAATCGAAAATTTACTATAGTTTTACAATCCTATTTGGAATGCATTTGTGCGAAATTTAACAAACGACCGCCGCCGCAGTATTTGTGCTTAGTCCTTTAGTCGCCTCTTCTCTCTTCTCTCCCCACAGGAAGAGATGGAGTGGTCTTATTCTAGGATGGAAGCCACATGTCCAAAAAATGTGTCACACATGTTACTTCTAAAATAAGATAATGATAAAACTAAAAAAAAATATATGATGTACATTACCATGCAAACTTTCACCGAAATTTGGTTTGAGCGAGATATAGTAATATAGTTTTTTTTATACGTCATAAATCTTCAACCGCAACTTACCTTTAGATCTTTTATATTATGTTACCTGCTGCTACGGAACCCTTCATGGGTGAGTCCCACTCGCACTTGGCCGCTTTTTTATGTATGTTTATGTAATTTGTTTTTTTTTTATTTTTCTTTATCTCTTCAAAATTCTACGAAATTTAACACGTTGACGGACTTTAAGTCACACCACTTTGACACATCTTTTTTGTATGGACTGTTCTGACAGTTCTATCGCATTTGTAAAAAAATATGTCTTGAAATAGGACATGAACTGCTATAGTCATTGCCTGCTATAGCAGTTCTGCCACTTCTGCACAGTAAGTGGTTCTATGAGGAGCGGCACAACTGCTATGACAGCTGGATCCAGAAATTCCAGTATGGACTCGAGATGTGATCCTTGCTTTGCGTGCCTTTCTTATCACTATTTGACGATTTTTTAGCTTCCGAAAAAGATTCGTCGTAAGAAATCTCCTCCGTATATGTAAAATCAAAAAGATTTTGCAATTTTTCCACTTGCTGCACATTTACTGCAAGTTGAGGTGTTTTATTGGTAGGAATCTTACGTTTAGTCCGCTGTTTTTTGCGTTTAGGAACTCTTTTAAGCATCTGTAAAGAAAAGAGTATATTTTAGGATTAAAATTACTATAATTTGTCAACTAACGACTAATTTTCGCTTTTACATCGACTAAGTATAGTCTTTTCCATTTTAAAAGTAATTTACACATTAAAACATACTAACTTTTGAGTTTCGAATGATATTTCAATTGTTGCTTTACTATAAAACAAAAAGTAAGCTACTTACATTGATCGCAAGTCGTTGAGATTTGGCGCGAAAATGGTCACATGGACGCGTTTGCGCAACGCGAAACGCAAACTCGGAAGGCTATAACAGCTCTGTCATTACAATACGTCTAAAAGCAACTGTTATGCCCGCTCCGTCCGTCAACGTGTTAAGCACGTAAAAATCTTATTCCTGCGTAGTGTCTGGTTCGTTAAATTTCTAAATTTAGATCTCAATTTGCTTGTGTCACTGAGCCTAATGCTGAAAGCCTAGCCGCTAAATAATTCATAATTCAGACATTATATCATAATGGATCCTAGGAATAATTCACGGTAATACATTACAGAAATTTTCAAAAATAATGGAGTGAGTTCTTTCGGGAACATGAAATACATTGTATTATTTTCTTTAACTTAGTAAGAAAAGCCGTAACTATCTTTTTTAAATATTTAGAAGTTAAGAAACAAAATCAGTATAACATGGAGTTTTTGGCGGGAAGTCAGTTGAGGTTTGTTCCAATTTATTTTGTAAATTGATTCTAGTAGACTTTATAATGTAAAATTGATGTATTATAGTGTTAGAAATGATCATGCTTATGAACTACAAGTGAAATAGTGTTCAGTCATAGTACAGCAGCTGTAGCACAGAGTAATAATATACTACGTATAAGCTGTAGTGATATTTGTTAAGCGGACTGGGTCTTTAGGCGCCGTCAGCCACTCAATAGGCTATGAAAACCTGTGGACTCGTATCGATACGCCAGAAGCTCCCTTGAAGCAATCAAGAACTACACCAACCTTTGATTGTAACTTGTAACGGATAAAGAAGTAACAAAACTAAATATAGGCTTCTAAAGGGCTTGTATCCAGGACCGCAAAATAATTCAAAAAAAATATCAGTATAGTAAATTAAATACCTGTAATTATGGTAAGATTTTCGAACGTTTTTTCAAATAAAAGTTATTCATTGAAAGATACACATAATAACTATTTTTCATGCTAGTCTGGGAGAAAAGAAAAAAATTTAGAATATACCACTTGCTTTTCCATCATCATCCGAGCGTATTCCCGATTTCATCCTTACCGGTACGCTTCAGATCCCGGGGTCGGCTACCTAACCTAGGTGATTTGACGAGGTTACTAGTTTTACACAGAGCGACTGCCGTCTGACCTCTGCAACCCAAAGGGTAGACCAAACCAATCCTAGGATAGGTTTAAAGAAACGCTAGATGGTATTTAGGACACACAGCTTTACGTGCCTTCTGAAGCACGGAATCGTCTTTCTTTTCAGATAATCAGGTAATTCAAGCCTGCAATATCATAACCAGACTGGAAACAACTTTTCACAAAGTATGCTTCTTGTAGGATTTGAACCCACGACCTCCGGATCACAAGGCGAACGCCTTGACCACTGGATCACGGAGGCAGTCTATCAAAATAAAAAATTATTCATCTCGTAAAATTAATAATAATGTTTATACGAACTCTTATACAATAGTCATCATCATCATCATCAACAGGTCTTTTTAGTCTCCACTGCAGAAACACTTGGCCAAACCAGCCAGAGGATTTGGCCTACACTCTCCACGCTGGCCAGACGGGTTGGAGAGGTCTCATTGATGTTTATAAGCTTTGTTTAGCTTGTGTTTCCTAAGTCGCCTTCTACGACATCCACAGGAAGACTTGGAGTGATCTTATTCTACTCTGCCGGGAACCACACGGCTTATACGATACTGTACCGAAACAATTACTAAGATTGAGCCATTGCCTCCGTACGTTTCTTGGAAATAATTTTACTGTCAGTCTTTATGAGAGCTTGCGAGCGTAATCCCTAAAGTGTTGTGTATTTACATATAGCTAAGAGGATTATCATGTTATGAACAAAACATAATTTTTCATGAATCAATTACTATTTATTGTTGCAGAGGCAAAAAAATTATGTACGTACATACATGTTATTACGTCCGTACTTATCCCTTATGGGCTAGACAGAGCCGTTTGGGTCTTGCGGCTCTAAGCAGACAGAGCCCAGGGCCGCAAGACTCAAAGGCCACTTTTAGCGTGATGGTGGCCGAGGAGCTGGAAAAAGAAGTCAAAATAGTAACGGGTTGCTAGCCGCATCACCTATTAGCATGATTTGCATTTTCGCCTATTACCTCGATCGGCTTCTACAATCTGCACGGGAGGAGAAGCAGGTGGTACATTCTAAGTATGTACATATGTTTTTTCGTTTCAACGCAGCGCCTTGAGCTTTCGTGTATTCTCGTAAGTCCACGTAATGGGCCTTATTTCAATCCTAGAAAACGTAACTCAAACGGTAATCAACTAAATTACTGCGGATCGTAGCATACGTCTACGAGTAAGTAACTCGTAGTTCGTCGTAGCAAACGGCTACGAGATTCGTAGCTCGTAATGTATTAGGCGTAGCTTCGTAGCTACAGCTACGGCGCCGCGGCGGCGCCTGCTGTATTTATTTGAAGCCATTATCATAGCACGTGTAGATCAAGCCGATGCTTGAGGTAAAATTATTATACAGGATGATGATTTTTATCTCGTAGCTAAATTCAATGAAATTAGTACTCTTTAGGTGAAATAAAAAGTACAAATTCTGTCGACATATGTATCTTGTTTAATAATAATAAACGGGCAAGTGCGAGTCGGACTTGTTCATGAAGGGTTCCGTACCACCGTACAGTGTTTTAAAACGCTGAAGAAACACTTTTCTTGTATGACGACCCCCTTTAATTTTTAACTTTATCTTATTTTTAGTATTTGTTTTTATAGTGGTCATAGTAATACATAATCTGTGAAATTTTTAAGTATCTAGTTGATGCCATTATAAAGATCTAGTTAAAAACGCTGAAAAAACACATTTTTGTATGACGAACGTGGGCTCACTCATGGCGTGCGGGGTCAGCAACGGCCGCGCGTATAGTAAAGTTAGTAGGTTAGCCATTTATTAGAAATTTGGGTGAAAAAAAGGACAAAAATAAGTCTTTTTAAAGGGTTTGTGTAATGATAAAATCTTGTAGATTTCAATATACCTGGGGGTGTAAAATCAGGCTGTATTACAGCAGGTTGCAATGGACAGGGATCTAGACTTGTCTTCTTCTGTATTTAAGAGCCACGCTCTTTTCGGTGGAGTGCTTTCCATGTCTCTCTTTCCTACGCCAACTTTATTACCTCAATTTCAAATTTAATAGTTCTTTTATTTGATGAAAAAATCTTCTTCTCGGTTTTTCTTTTCCTCTTTTTCCTACTATCTTTTCTTCAATTGTTATTTAAGGCCGTACCTGAATTTTCCGGGGTCCAGTGCTGCCCCCATTTAAAATAAGTCATTTCAAAGAAAACGGAGACATTATTTAAAATTTTGCTACTACCAAGTCCTAGATAACCCTTCAAAGTATTTTATAAACTACTGTTTAAAGTACCAAAAGAGGCCGTTTTTCGCAAATGTGCGTAGTAAAGCTTAACGTTCTCACTTTAAACTGTAAACAGTAGTTCATAAAATACTTTGAAGGGTTATCTAGGAATTAGTAGTAGCAAAATTTTTAATGGTGTCTCCGTTTTCCTTGAAATGATTTATTTTGAATGGGGGCAGCACTGGACCCCGGAAAATTCAGGTATGGCCTTAAGAAACGCGTCGTGTCGTACATTTTCGTACTCTTCTATTCCAGACTTGTCTATGTGATACAAAATTGTCTTAAAACAGCCTTGTGTGTAAGTTACACGTGTAGACTACCAAACTAACTTACGTCAATACACCTACAATAATGAAAACAGGTATTAACGCTAACCTTCCTAGTTTTACAAGTGTAAAGGAGTGAGTATATTTGGTGTAGACATACCGCAGACAGTATTTATCTACATACAAGCATTGACATATAATATATAGACCTGCTATCTTAAACATTGGCCTTGTTCTATTTTGGAATATAAGGTCCTAACCATAGGCCCTAACGCAGGCGACGCGCGTTTTAGGAACGCTCGTTTTCGGCGCCGTAGCTGCAAATTGTTGCGTTTGTATCCATTCAAACGCGCGTAAAACGCGATACAAACGCGCAAACAAAGAGGTATACGTAGTATTGTTCTCAACCGACACCATAAGACGGCGCGTGAATTTTATCATACGTATATAATTTTCAACTTATACTAAAACTATTTAAAGGTTGAATTCAGTCCATGATTCTGAACAACTTTTCCCAAGGAACATATATCGAAATATGAAAAATAATTTTTGGCTTTCAATACAAACTCGGATTAGCTAATCGGTCAACTTGTATGGGTGGCCAAATATTATTTTTCATATTCCGACATGTGTTCCTTGGGGAAAGTTGTTCAGTATCATGGACTGTATTCAGCCTTAAAATAGTTTCAGTATATTTTGTAGACCCTGTATAATAAGAAGAATTGTTCGAATGCCCAAGTCTATTCACTTACTAAAGTGTTAATTAGCTATTACGGTTAAGACGATACACGGAGTCCAGTGCTGCCCCCATTTGAAGCAAATTATTTGTAAGAAAACGAAGATATCATTTAAAATTTTGAGCTAGTAAAACCTAGATAACCCATTCAAACTATTTTATGAACCACTGTTTACAGTTAGTGAGAAAGTTGAGCTTTAGTTTGCATTTTTGCGAAAAACAGCCACTTTTGGCAAAAATGCAAACTAAAGCTGAACGTTCTCACTTTAAACTGTAAACAGTGGTTCATAAAATAGTTTGAAGGGTTACCTAGGTTTTACTAGCTCAAAATTTTAAATGATATCTCCGTTTCCTTACAAATAATTTATTTTTAATGGGGGCAGCACTGGACTCCGTGTATCGTCTTAAGTAAAGCGTTTAAAAAATAGATATATATGTCGGTAATGATATACTACAGTTTGACTTAAAATTCTGATAACTGATACTTAAAAGCTTGTATTTTTAATGTCAAGATTGGAATACCGCGGAAGGGTATATTTTATTCATACACTCTAATAGGGCAATGATACTATTCTACTTAAATATACTATATACTTTTTTTTCTGAGCTGAATAACCTCAAAAAGATCAATCAAAAAACATAAAGATTAAACTGACAGCTGTCAGATTAAACATCTTGACTGGCTGATATTACATTATCAAAGATATATGATCATATTTGTGGGACTCATACGTGTAGAAATATGAAGAACCTATGACAGTCTTATAAAAACATATGATTCATATTGTCTATGTTCAAAGCTATGTGATCCTATTTGACAGCATGCGTACAAATATGATCAAATATTCTCGTTGTTGATAACTTGAATTATTTTAGGTTGATAAAAATGGCGCCTTTTGACTGGAATATTGAATCCACAAAACTATTGATAACTCTGTACGAAGAAAACGAGTGTTTATATAATACGTGTGTCCCAGAGTATAAAAACCGGGACAAAAGATGGGCGATAATGTCAAATATTGTGCCGTGTGGTTCCCGGCCCCGGCACAGTAGAACAGGACCACTCCAATTCTTCTTGTGGATGTCGTAGAAGGCGACTTAGGAAACATAAGCTTAACAAAGCTTATAAACGTCAGTGAGACCTCTCCAACCTATCTGGCCAGCGTGGAGAGTGTAGGCCAAAAACTCTGACTGTTCTGGCTAATGTATGGTTTTGGTAGTACAGAGAGGGCCGTGCTCCTGCAGTGGAGTGTTTTTTTTCTTAAATTTTTAAGCAATTAACAAAATTGCATTCATGGCAACGGAAAACACGGCTATGTCGGTATCCATCTTTATAAAATATGATGTACTAGCTGTGCCCGCGACTTCGTTTCGCGTAGTTGTCGGAACGTAATGTTATATAGCCTAAAGCCTTCCTCTATAAATGGACTACCCAACAAAAAAAGAATTTTTCAAATCGGACCATAAGTTCCTGAAATTAGCGCGTTTAAACAAACAAACACACAAACTCTTCCGCTTTATAATATTAGTATAGATATATGACCCTAGGTGTAATATAGAACTACATCCTATAAATATGATCATAGAATTTGACAGATATGAAATCAGATAAATATGATGAATATATATGATAATGTAATATCGGCCGTCCTAAGAGTTTTTGGCAGGAAGTCAAGGGGTTTGGTTGGGGTTTGCTTTAAATTTTTTTGCAAATTGATTTTAGTGGACTTTATAATATGAAATTGGTGTTGTTTGGTGTTATAAATGCTCATGCTCATGAACAATGTGTGAAATAGTTAAAGTAGATCGTCATAGTACGGCTACGGCTCTAGTGATATTTGTTTTGCGGACTGTGTGGTCTTCGGGCGTCGTCCGCCACTCAATCGTCAATGAAAGCCAGTAGACTCGTATAGATGTGTCGCCAGAAGCTCCCTTGAAGCAGTTAAAGGCCTACACCACTCTTTAATTGTAACTTGTTATTGGGTTAGTTAGGTTAGGTTTAAAGTATTTAATGAACTACTGTTTACAGTTTAAAGTGAGAACGTTAAGCTTTACTACGCACATTTGCCAAAAGTGGCCGTTTTTCGCAAATGTGCGTAGTAAAGCTTAACGTTCTCACTTTAAACTGTAAACAGTAGTTCATAAAATACTTCAAAGGGTTATCTAGAACTTGGTAGGAGCAAAATTTTAAATAATGTCTCCATTTTCTTTGAAATGATTTATTTTAAATGGGGGCAGCACTGGACCCCGGAAAATTCAGGTACGGCCTTAATAAAACTTATTTAAAAGAAACTAAAATCTAGATTCAAAATTTTAAATATTTGTTTACTTGTTCTCCCTCTCAATTTTTTTGTTCATCAAAGCGGGACTTTGATTTAACGTTGTAAAAACATGAACTTGGCTGATGTAAGATCCACACTGAACCTACTCGTGGATTAAAGCTTTTTTACAAGCTTATTTAGCTCGCCCTGTTAATTGTTGTTTATTTGTTTGGGTCAAATGGAGAACGCGAAAATGGAATATTTCGACTTTGCAGCCTACATCAACCGGTAAATTCGTCTAATAGGGATGATGACTGGGTCAGAAAAGCATTATTCTAATTAGTCCGTTAGTTAGATTATCCAAAAATGAAGTACCCATATTTTTCAGTTTATCAAACAAGTAAAAATTCACAAAGACTCAGAGTAAGTATCTACGTTCCAGAATGGGAGCTTGTGACGTCACCGATGTGTAAAAATCGTACGAAAACGTGACGTCATGCGAATTGTAAATGCGCTGTATCTTTGTCAGTTATTGTTTCTCAGAGAAAAGAAAAAATACGTGTACATTATTTTTTAATAACCTAACCGATGGGCCAAAAATATTTTTTCAGTCGTCATGCCTGATCAAGAAAAAAAACTATCGGTAGTAGACTTCTAAGCAACCATGATTTTTTGGCTAATTGTGCATTTTCCACAAAAAAAGTTCGTCACATTTTTGTACACTCCAAACATTGAAAGTTTTGTCGTAAAGAGTACGAATTTTCTCCATAAAATAGAATTGTGGCTAATTTACACATACTTTTTTCCGTACCGAACTTACCTTGTGGCAAAGGTACTTCTTCGTCTAAGCGCGCTCCCGGTTGCATCCTCAGCTGTGCTGCTTCGGAGCCCGGGGTGCGCTTTCCCGCTTTTTCTTCTCCAAATATAACATGCATGTCAATGGTCACCCAAGGATGCCAAAGACCTTGCAAAATGGAGAAGAAATGGAATAGAATAGAATTAATTTTAGTTTTCTGAATTAATGACCTGTAAAAATATTTGCTACCTAAAACCCTAAGAACAAGATTGATGTAGGTATTTTTCGATTTGTTACAAATCCCAAAAACAGTACACTTACAAAACTAATGTGTATTTTTTTGTACTTAAACGCTTTTGGGCTAATGTTGAAAGTATTTTGCTTGATAAATCGTTTTATGTTGTGTATGACATTTTTCCCTTACGAGGGTCAACAAAAAGCCCAGCTGTGGTGTCCCACGGTGAATAATGTACGGCCAAAGGTTTGGATTAGGGCCCGATTAGATCTTTGAAGGGTCTTAGCCTTTATTGTGGTTCGTAGTTACTTTTAAAGGGTGTTGGGTTAGTTTTGCGTGTTTGAGGAAGTTTCGGACTATCCACAAGTGTTGGGTAATGGGTAAGCTTTATATAAAAGCACCTTAATGCACGAACGTTTCTCTATAAAAACTAAAGAAATCATTGATTCCTTATATTCAATGCTGATTTTTTTATCAGATGTATCTTTATTGTACAATCCAGTTAGTACATATCAAATACAGATACTAAAAAAAGAGAAAAAAACTTGCACAAACTCGCTATGGCTTCATGCCTTGTGGTTTTTGGCAGAGTAGAATAGGATCACTCCAAATCTTCCCGTGGATGTCGTAGAAGGCGACTTAGGAAATACAAGCTAAACAAAGCTTTTAACATTAATTAGACCTCTCCAACCCGTCTGGCCAGCGTGGAGAGTGCAGGCCAATTCCTTTGCCTGCTCTGGCCAAGTATGGCTCTGATGGTACAGAGAGGTTCGTGCTTTTGTAGTGGAGATTTAGACCTGATGATGATAATGAAAGCTGGTTTGGGAGAAAAGAAAAATTTTGATTGTACCAGTTGCTTCTCTTCCTTTGGCCGAGAAGCAGCAGGTTAAGGCCTAATATAACTATATAACTTCGCAATACCTTGGCAGGGTTTATGTACTTACTTACTAACTATATTACTTATGAGTGCAAGTAAGCAAAAAATAAAGAAATGTTGCCACCTTCTCGCCCACCATCACGCTAAAAGTGGCCTTTGGGTCTTGCGGTCCTGGACTCTCTGCTTAGAGCCACAGAACCCAAAATGCCCCATTAGACCTCAAGACGAAAAAGTGTGTGTGTGTATAATTTCCCAAAGCACTTGACTAGAAATTCAAATAATAAATCCGCTATATTGAAATGTATTTCCTTTATCCAGGCTTCCGCAAAAAGGGACATGTGAGTGAAAAACTTTTGAAAAATCGGATTTGTTCGTATCGGCGAATTCCATTTGTATTTTACATATGACGTGTTTACTTCTGTTGATGGCTTTTTATTCAATTCTATGGAATTTTCAGTGCTTTGTCAGATAAGGTAGGGTTTGTTTGTTAGCGAGTCAGTGTTATTTTTTAGTAGTCATTGGCCCAGGAAAATTAAACTAGTGGTTCTGTGAATTAAGAATCAAATATTTATTTAATAATAAGGCCTTCGCAGGCACTTTTACACTTCAATAATTTAAGTGTACATTACGTGTAATGTTTATTTATAATATAAAAATTACTATTTTTTTAAAAAAAGCTACCGATACTAGCGTTTCGCAACGACCACTGGAGAAGAAACGTTGAAAGAAACTCATTTGCACAGTATTGGTCGCCTACGCCCCAGAAGGGCTTTATCAGTGTGAGAACAGTAGACCTCGTGAGCTTTTATAACCGACACTTTCCACTTTCCCCTGTTTAGTAAAGCCATTTCAGTGAAATCCGTCCATTATAACGCTACAACAAAATTCCTCTATTTGCACCCTCCACTCCCCCCTTTTGTAATTTATTTGCAGCATCTTGTGTAAAATGAAGACTTTAGTATTTTAAATATGATTGAAATCCGTCGATAAATATCACTACAGCAAAGTTTTCTCTTCTTCCCCCCTATTCCTCCCGCATAAAAAAATCGTAATCGACTAAAACATTTAATAAATCAAGGAACTTGTGTTCCAAAAGGAAAAGGCAGGGGTCATGTTGCATCAAGCGGTAAAAAAAATGCTGAGAAGTATGACGCATAATCCGCCGACAGGAGCCACATAGATCTTATTATAAAAAGAAAATAACTTTTAAATTGGGTAAGCAAGGTCCATCCATAGACCGTATTAATGTATTTGGACGCTGGAACATATTTTATTAATGATCTTTAATAGACCAGTGTCGATAATTTTTGAAACCATCAAAAATTATAATAAGATAACACCCATTGGAAAAGGAAGAAAATATAACAAAAATAAGAGGAAAAATAATTTACGGTCGATCTGAGGTCAGGAGTCCCACTCCCATTTTCTGAGAACATTTATTAACAGAACACTCTTTTTTTTCACCTTTTACCATTTTCAAGGGTTTCAGCACTGGTCTATAATAGAAGTCAGAAAAGACGAAATCAAAAATGATATTTTCTCTGCCCGCTTACATATAGAACCCACCTCGAAAGCGTCCACGTCGGCTTTGTTTCGTTTTTCCCAGATTAGTACCAGGCCGGTCACGTTCCTGTCGCAATTGGGCCTCGGTGCCATCAAAGTGGTATTTTTCTTTGTCGTCTGAACTGTTTTAGAGCCTTTTTGAACCTTTGTTTATATAAGACTTATTGGGATGCAACTCGATACGAGTGGGTTTTAAATTCCGCCTTTTATTAGTGAGGTCAAAGATAATGTAATCGTGCGGTGTATTTAGGTCTGCCGTGTTTTTATCTTCAATGAAGAACGAGATTATGGGTTTTAATAGGAGATATTACTACAATGTTCTGCATTAGCGTAAATCGGAAACAAATGTTTGACAATGACAAGTTCATCAAAATCGCAATAAATTTGATAAATTATACAGGTATTAGTATTTAAAGGTTTTGAACGAGTCAATAATAATGATTGATGCGAAAAAATATAGAATGACATCAGATTGTTTATTGTATATGTTAGCAGTTTTAAAGTTATGCGTAATATGTCCTATTTTTCTCATATGTGTCAAATTTGAAATAAATTCTGCGGCAAAGAGAACTCTATGGAACGTTTGGTAGTTTAGTGTCGGTCGAAGCGTTCACGTGGTTGGACTCCAACAAGATTAATTGTCGATATGTATTTTTTTAATGTTTACTTATTTTAGATTTTAGGTTAGCTTTAGGATATTAAATTTTATTATGTACAATTTGACTATCTATTTCAAATGTAACTATGTCTTCTTTGAAAGTGGTTGACTGGAAGAGATACCTTTCTGGGTAAGTCCGCCTATGTGAGGTGCGCCGCACCCGCGAACTTCAACCCACTGTCGCCCAATCCGTCCTCTTGGCGTAGACATCAGCGGTCCATTTATAATATTAGATCTTTGGGATTTTGGATACGGACCAAAACCAAATCAATGTCCGTGCCTACAAAATGTAAAGATCTGAGAAGTAGAAAGTATTTGTTGCACTGCAGATAAGAGTTAGAAGAAGAAAAATAATTTTGAAAACGAATTATTCTCAATATTACATGATTTTATAGTTAAAATTAAAAAATGAGTAAAGTGCTGTATTTTAGGTTTCCGTAGTAAACAAGGAACCCATATAGTTTCGCTATGTCTGTCGGTCTGTCTGTCTGTCCGCAGTTTTACTCAGAGACTGTACTAGAAAGCTGTAATTTGCATGGGTATGTATATTAATCACGCCCACAGAGTAGTAAAAAAAAGTCTTGTACTCGGAAAAGGAAAATTTTGATACAAATACAATTGAACATTAGTTAGACACTTAGACAGTTGTTAGTTAAGTAAAACAAGTACTAGAATAGATAATATTGTTTCTAATTACCATTATGAAATGGGATTTACGAGTAATATCTCCTTTCTTCAGTTACCATCGACTATGTGGGCTCGTTTTTAGACGTTTTTAGTTGCGTGAACTCTAAGTCAGCATTCACAACTACGGAACCCTACACTGCGCGTGACCCGACACGCACTTGGCAGATTTTTATTTAATCAATAAATTTAAATATCTTCACAAACCGTTAACCTACGAGAGTAATTATTTTTAATATCCTAATACAGCGATGACACGTAAATTTAAAAACGTCGTATCATCCCTTAACAATTAATTAGAATCTGTCATCATCATAATCAACCCTAATCTAAAGTAATTTCGTTATTTTCATGAATAATTATACTGAAATGTTTTTCGAGTGGAGTATGTTTTTGAGTAATTTGAATCTTTTCAGCCACGTTAGAAACATAAGTGTGTACCTAATTAGAAGTAATGATGACGAATTATATAATTATCTTGAAATTGTGTTTGGAATTAAAAGGAGGTCCAGTTGTCATGTATTTATTGTAATTATTAGGTCAGCAAGAAAAGAAGGCTAAGAAATATTTTGACAGCATAATACACAATGTGGAAGGGATGTACCCGTAATAAATCAAACCACGGGCTATACTAGATCACTAAAGTATGATGAAATTTAAATAACAATCAAAAGACCAAAAAAACTTCGACTTTCCCATACAAATCGCCGGGCGGCTGCACACTTTTGGATGGAAATACCGTTTTTTTTTGTTTTTTTAATTTTATTATGCTTAAATGATCTTGTATAGACAATAAATAAATAATAAATAGATAAGGGCAAATCACACTGATTGAGCTAGCCCCAAAGTAAGTTGAAACTTATATTATTGGACACTAACTCAACGATACTATATTTTATAATAAATACATGTATATATAGATATACATTCAATACCCAGGTCAGTTTGAAAAGGGCCATTCTCCAACTGGCACTGGCTGGGGTCTGGGGATCGAACCCAGAACCTCCGGATTGGCGGACTAGCGTTGTTGACCATTATATCTTTTAATGTCCTTACACCTATTTTTTCTTTAATTTGTTGGAAAAAGTTTATCCTCGGTCTTCTTTTGCCTTGTCTTCCATTTATTTTTCTTTCTAATAGGTATTATTCTGAAAAGATTGTGATGTCTTATTAGATGTCCAATCATCTTCCCTCTTCTATATACAATAGTTTTTAAAGTATTTCTTCTGTCTCCTACTCTTTCTAGTATGTTTTCATAGCTTATTTTCTCCATTCTCCTTCAGCACCACATCTCGAATGCTTCTATTTTTTCTCTGTCCTTCTTCCTTATTACCCACGTTTCTTTATTATAAAACTATACTCCAAGACTTTACCGTGTATTATTTTGCTTCTAACCTCTATAGTTTTTATAGTAAATAGGTAAGTGTACGAAATGATATTTTCCTTTTGCCACCAACTCGATCGAAATCCAATTGCCGACAAAGGAACACTCACTATAGACCAAGATCTTACTGCAATATTTGTTGTTCTTTTTCTGTCATTTAAGGGCCCAGGCTTTTAAAAATGCTCAGTTTTCATGTTTTTCTGTCTTTCACCAAGTTTTTTACCTCTCTGTATGATAAGACATAAAATAGTTAATTGGTTAGTTAAAATCTTTATATCACCAAAACATTGCATAATACAGATCAATTAAAACAGAGTATAGCAAATATAAAACATAAAACAATATAAACATTAATTAGTATAATTATTCCTCTACTCGTCGACGCTGCTAGTAACAAGACAACTGGCTATACCTCGCGCAGCTTTTGGAGGGGGACACTTGATTCTATCAAAAATTTGCAAATAAAAGTTGAATATTTTGCAAACGGATAACTGAATTAAAAAATGATTTTCACAATCCCAATGTATTTGAAAGACCTATCTTATGATTGGGGAATCATACAGGTCTTTCAATTTCAATGTCGACATTACAGGATGCACGAGAAAAAAATATCATCTCCACTTTAGGTATAGGGGAGGAAACCTGAAAATTTGTTTTTCTTAATTTTATTTTCTATCCTTCCACGATTGCCTATCATATTGGTCTTCATTTTCTATTCTTTATCAAATGCACGCAAATCGTCTGCCCATCTCGTATTCGGTCTACCTCTCTTTCTATATCTAGACCCTTTTGCCCAACAGTGGGACATAAATGGCCAAGGAAAAAATAAAATACCACTTTGTCAGCGTGATTTTTATATATGCCGATACAAAAGCAAATGAACACAATACTAATGCCGCTAGATCTCGGACTACAAAAATAGTCAGCTATTTCCGGTGACAGCCGCGGATCTAATAGATTTCGTGACATTTATTTGCTTTGACTACGGTTTATTTCTATCTGAGAGATCACAAGTCACATTAAAACATACTTTTGTACGTGCCTAAACCATTTTGATTTGTCATTTTGAGATACATTCGAAAGAAAATGAATAAGCAATATAATAAGCAATGTACTGTACATACAAGATAATCAGGTATTTATGGCTTTTTGGGTAGCCAGTGTCCATGATCGCAATCCAAAGGCTTTGTTTAACAAAATAATGTAATCTATACTAATATTATAAAGCTGAAGAGTTTGTTTGTTTGTTTGTTTGTTTGTTTGTTTGTTTGTTTGTTTGTTTGTTTGTTTGTTTGTTTGAACGCGCTAATCTCCGAAACTACTGGTTCGAATTGAATAATTCTTTTTGTGTTGGATAGTCCAGTTATCGAGAAAGGCTATAGGCTATATAACATCACGCTACGACCAATAGGAGCAAAGATATAGTGGTAAATGTGTAAAAAACGGGAGAAATTATTTCATCTTTAAAGCCTTCCGTTGCGTGCGCCGTGAAAACGGTTCAAGATACACAAAAAATATGTATTAAAGAATAATAGCTCTTTTAATAATGATCTAAAAAACAGTCCGCGATAGTATATGTCTATCTTTTAAGATTAACTCACAAAAACCGTTTTTATGGTACCTAATTTGGTCGAAATAATTTGTTTAAGTTGTATCAACATAATAATATTAATCTTTATTCAAATAAATATGTTGTTGGTTAAGAGTACTTCATCTATACTAATATTATAAAGCGGAAGAGTTTGTTCGTTTGTTTGTTTGTTTGTTTGTTTAAACGTGCTAATCTCAGGAACTAATGGTCCGATTTGAAAAATTATTTTTTTGTTGGTTAGTCCATTTATAGAGGAAGGCTTTAGGCTATATAACATTACGTTCCGACAACCACGCGAACGAAGTCGCGGGCACAGCTAGTCAAAGAATAAAATATTTATTCAATAATTAGGGCTTCGCAGGCGAAGGCACTTTTACTCATCAATAATTTAATTGTAATATTTATTTATATGAAAATATTATAATTTTTCCTTTTTGAAAAAAGCTACCGTTACTAGCGTTTCGCACCGACCACTGCTAAGATAAAGAAAAGCCGAAAGAAAGTCATTTACACAGTATTGGTCGCCTACGCGCCAGAACAAAAATAAAAAACGGACGTGTTTTCTTTAGGAAATGTATGTAGCCAAAAATAAAGTGGAAATGGTGCAGTTAGCTATTAGACTACAAAATATTGAGCCACGAGTATTTCGGGTGACACCCGCGGGTCTAAAAGATTTTGTCACTTTTATTTGCTCTGGCTCCGGTTTATCGCATTCTATGTAAAAGGGGCCACAGGTCACATAAACATATATATATATTTACATGAGCCCCAATCATTGGTTGATTTTATTGGAAACGGAGTAAGTAAGTATATCTCTATGTCAAGTAATGACGGCCCCAGCTCTGTTTGCCCCATCACTTCATCTTCACAGTTTATACAATTATTAAACCATTGTTTGATTTGGTCACGATGGAGTAATCTGAAGCATTTAAATATATATTACCACTTTGGAAATTCATCTCGAGCTTTTTGGTGTTTCAGATGGCATGTGCCAGGGTGCCCACCCACGTCAGATTTTTTGTAGGACCGATAATCGGGCCGATATTTTTTTGTAGGAATTTCTGGTCTACTTTTTGCAAGAAGTGTGCGTTGTACGATTGCAATCAGTACGTTATATTTTTCTCTTACAAAAAATCGGTCACCGATCATCGGATATGGGCGGGCGCAGCCTTATCATTACAAATTCGCACCTTAAAACCTAAACATACCTTAAAACACTGCATAATGATATTTATAAGTAAGTGTCTTCTGGCAATACAGGATCTAACGAAATACAAAGTGGAAGGGACATACCCGTAATAAATCAAACCACGGGCTATACTAGATCACTATGGTATAATGAAATTAAAATAACAGCCAAAAAACAAAAAAAAAATTGGCGTTTCCATACAAATCGTCCGGCCAAATGCCAAATTTTTTTTTTGCTCTTTGGCTGGTTTTTATTTTAATTTTATTATAATGTAGTGATCTAGTATAGCCCGCGGTTTGATTTATTACCGGTATGTCCCTTCCACGTTGTATACTAAAACTATTTTACGTGCAAGGGTGTATTCAAATCATGATACTGAACAACTTTCCCCAAGGAACATTAACGGAATATGAAAAGTATTTTTGGGCTTCCCATACAAGTTGAGCGATCAGCTGATCAGAGTTTGTATGGTAAGCAAAAACATTTTTTCATATTTCGATCTATGTTCCTTAGGGAAAGTTGTTCAGTATCTTGGTATGAATTCACCCTAAAAATAGTTTCAGTATATTTTGTTAGACGTTATACAAAGTGGAAGGGACTCGTAATAAATCGAACCACGGGGTATACTAGATCACTATAGTATAATGAAATTAAAATAAAAGTCAAAAAACAAAAAAAAAATTACATTTCCATACAAATCGCCCGGGCGGCCGCACACTTTTGTACGGATATGCCGAAAATTTTTTTTTTTAACTTTTATTTTAATTTTATTATACTATAATGGTCTAGTATAGACCGTGGTTTGATTTATTACGGGTGTGTCTATTCCACGTTGTATAGGTTTTATCAATAAAAACCTATTCAAGTTACAACTGAAACATAATCTTTCTACGTATTTAAGTGCGGAACGTACTGGTATAACTTATAATATATAATATTATGAACTAAACCCTCCCCTGTTACAGTCAAGTTAATGCCGTAAGACCGGTACATACACCCTCATTTTAACTCGCTTTTGTGAAAAAATAAAGTGAGCAGCAGATGTGCTCACATGTCTTTGTTTTTATACTCGTAGCCTACTAGCTTTTGCAAGAGGCTTCGCTCGCGTATCCCACGGGAACATTACTTTTTTCCGGGATGAAAGGTACCCTATGTCCTTCTCAGTACTCCTAACTATGTGCATGCGAATTTTCAAGAAGATTGGTTCAGTAGATAAAGCGTGAAGAGGTAACAAACAAACAAACAAATATTTGTATATTTGTTTGAGTTTGTACTCACTTTCGCATTTATAATATTAGTCAGGATATAAGTCTACTGTTTAACCATGGACGAACAAACGAGGACTGACAACCTTTGAAGCGTAATTGATTGTACTTGTATCATTGTATCGTAAGCCTAAGTCAAAGTCAAAGTCAAAATTTTTTATTCAATGTAGGATAAATATATCACTTATTGAAGGTCATTATTTTTAATCAATTTTAGTGCAAAAGCTACCGATACTAGCGTTTCGCAACGACCACTGCTGAGAAGAAACTAAGTACCCAGCATTCTATGTATGGCTAGTGGGCAAGATACTAGCACAGAAATTTATAAGAGTATAATATTTGATACAGAATGGAATCGCAATATGCGTCCCCGTCCCCCGTTCTTGCCTTGTCGAGCAAGAGCGGTCGGGCGAGAGCGGACGAACACACACACATTGACGTGTGCACGGATGTATAGTTTCGTTTGTAGTAGAGTAGGCATGAATGATACTCCGCTTCTATGAAGTTTCATACTTGAGATACTAGTGAAATCTAGAAATAATACGGGATTTTGGCTTTCTAGCAGAGTACTCTTTTTGGTATGGGGTTTTTGTATATAGCTATGAAGTTTAAACATATTTTGTAAAGAGCTGCATCTATAACTAACTTTAATTTATACTTTCGGCCTCCTGAGGTTTCCGCTCCCAGTGTTTTTATAAACTCGGCCTTTGCAAAGAAATTTCCTGCGCTGAGCGCTCTAAGCGAAAAACTTTTTACAATGAGTTTCAAAGTATAAAAATATCCAAATTTTTTCAAGTGACCCGGATTTAATGGAGTAGGGATTTTATTGTCTTTATTTAGGCTACAGATTGACGTTTGTCCTTCGGAAGGCGCGTAAAGCTGTGGTTCCCAAACGCAATCTAGCATTTATCCCTTGGTTCCGGTCTACCCCTTGGGTTGCGGAGGTCAGATGGCAGTCGGTTTGTGTACAAAACCAGTAACCTCGTCAAATCACCTAGGTTTAGATAACAGACCCCGGGCGTTGAAGGATAACAGCTGAGGATGCAACCGTGAATACTCTCAGATGATGATAATTGACGTTTGTTCCATTAATGGGACACAAAGAGAGAGATTGTATTCTCGTAAATCGAAGGCATTTATTTCTAGCGCATTTCCTGCTTCGAACTGGCCGCAACTATCAAAGATTTCGCCCTCACGACATTATTTAAATAAATATCGCTTCACCTTTAGATTTCCTCTCTTCGAAAATGTTGAGATTTTTTAAACGAGACGACCATATCTCGTAGAATCGATTGTAGAACAGTTCTCCGACATTTATAGTATTTGTCTAGTGAATCATTCACCGACTGAACATTTCACATTTCAACATCTGGCCGATAGTAACGCTTTGTGTTCATACGATTGTCCGACACAACATTTCGACCTCCGGCACCTGGCCGTATATTAAAAATCACGTAGCTAACAATCCTGCCAACCTGATCAAAAATACCCGGCATAGTTAACTATGCAGTAGTGACTATTAATGAATCCGCTTCGAATCTAATTTTCGTGAATTGATCGGCTAACTCTTCCAATCTCATTAATACTTATGTCTGAATATTCAGTCTAAAGCGGTTAACTATGCTTAAAGGCAGGATAGGGAATGTGTATGATTCAAAGTTGTATCACGTGACTATAAACATTTCCTGAAGGAACTGAGTGAGAAGTCCATATCAAACTAAGTTAGTTTCGTCCAAAGAATTTATATCAAAGGACAATAGTCCAAAAGGGAATCTGAAGAATTTATTATCGTCATAAGGACAAATCGCACAGATTGAGCTAGCCCCAGAGTAAGTTTAAACTTACGTGTTATTATGGGATAATAACTCAACGATATTATCCTAATCCTATCCTAACTTCCTAACTAATCCTTACTAATATTATAAATGCGAAAGTGAGTTTGTATATTTGTTTGTTTGTTTGTTCACGCTTTATCTACTGAACCAATCTTCTTGAAAATTTGCATACACATAGTTAGGAGTACAAAGAAGGACATAGGGTACCTCTCATCCCGGAAACATGTAATGTTCCCGTGGGATACGCGAGCTAAGCCGCGGGCGCAAGCTAGTATTATAAATGCGAAAGTGAGTTTGTATATTTGTTTGTTTGTTACCTCTTCACGCTTTATCTACTGAACCAATCTTCTTGAAAATTCGCATACACATAGTTGGGAGTACAGAGAAGAACATGGCGTACTTTTCATCCCGGAAAAATTTAATGTTTCCGTGGGATACGCGAGCAAAGCCGCGGGCGAAAGCTAGTATTTTATAATAAATACAAAAATCTATATATATAAAAGAAAGTCGTGTTAGTTACTTCACTTATAACTCAAGAACGGCTGAACCGATTTAGCTGAAAATTGGCAGGGAGGTAGTTTAGAGCCAGGAGAAGGACATAGGATACTTTTTATCCCGTTCGACATCATTCCCGTGTGACTTGACATGTAACGTCAGTCACTATAAAACGTGGTATAACAAAAAAGAATCAGACTTGGAATAACAAAATTGACGTATAATGACAGCTATGTAATGACGTATGGATGACAATTTTATATTTGTAAGAAATCAAGACATTCCTCATGTCATTAGTTTTAGCAACTGTTCGGGCGAGATCTAACATAGCGGTTGCAGTTGCTTCTTCTGGAATAGCAGCCACATTGTTAGAAGGATGCCGTACGGCTCATTCAGCATTCAAATTACCGTTAAATCTTGAAACTATTGAAGAACCAACGTGTAATATTGCAAAACACTCAGCAATGGCCAAAGTTTTAGCGGTATCGAAAATCATCATCTGGGACGAATGCACAATGGCGCATAAACGTGCATTAGAAGCACTTAACCGAACATTAAAAGATTTACGCAATGACTCGAGATGTTTTGGAGGAGCAATGATTTTACTTTCTGGCGATTTCCGCTAAATACTGCCAGTAATTCCAAGATCTACGGCTGCCGACGAAATAAACGCTTGCCTCAAATCGTCAAATCTATGGCGCCATGTGAAGAAACTGCAACTGACAACAAACATGAGAGTTACATTGCTTAATGATACATCTGCTGAAGATTTCTCGGAGCAATTGCTGACTATCGGTAATGGTCAAGTACCTGTCGATGAATCGAGCGGATTAATATCATTTCCAAATAATTTCTGTAATTTTGTCTCATCAAAAGACGAACTTATCAACAATGTATTTCCAGAAATTATTTCTAACTACAAAAATTATGAATGGATGAGTGAGCGAGCAATTTTAGCGGCTAAGAATAAAGATGTAGATGACCTAAACTACATAATTCAAAATAAGATCATTGGAACAATGCATTCATTCAAATCTATTGACTGCGTCACAAATGAAGATGAAGCCACCAACTATCCAATTGAATTTTTAAACTCTTTGGACGTGCCTGGCTTACCACCGCACAATTTACGCCTAAAGGTTGGCTCCGTAGTAATCATGCTTAGAAACACAAACCAACCAAAACTGTGCAACGGTACGCGTTTGGTGGTTAGAAAATTGATGAACAATGTAATTTACGCTACGATAATGATAGGAAAATTCAAAGGTGAGGAAGTTCTCATTCCGAGGATACCGATGATCCCAACCGATATGCCGTTTGAATTTAAAAGACTTCAATTTCCGATACGTCTTGCATTTGCCATGACCATCAACAAATCACAAGGACAATCCTTAAAAGTTTGTGGTTTAAATGTAGAACATTCATGTTTTTCCCATGGTCAATTATACGTGGCATGTTCACGGGTCGGAAGACCATCTGCGTTGTTTGTTTTTGCGCCTGATAATAAAACAAAAAAGGTCGTGTATCACAAGGTACTTAAATGAAGAGCAACCTATGTACTAAAATACAGAAATAATTATGAATGATTGATGTAGAAATTTAATTTTATTGTATTTTTTCCAATAAAAAAAAATCTGCTTATTTATTGACATTAAGGCGGAACAAAGTTCGCCGGGTCAGCTAGTAGATTAATAAAGACAATTTGAAAAAGACCATTTCCCAACTTGCACTAGCTGGGGATCGATCCCAGAATCTCCGAGTGACGGGGTAGCATGTTTACCAATACGCCACGGAGATTGTCAAGTCAATCTTAACATTTTAGCATATTCCCGTGTATTTTATTCTCCAAATTGTGTGTTGTGCCCCGCTTTGTGGTTCCACAGGAAAGATGGTAAAATTTACAGTCTGAGCCAAGGCTTGTAATATGGTTTAAGCATATATTGATACCCGTATAGTCCAAAAGGCAATGTTAGAGATTCATATTAAAATAAAATACACCAAAAGTTATTCTCATTAACTCGTATAGTCCAAATATTGGTCGCGCAAAAAAAAGCAAGTAATGAAATTGTATTTATATGAAATATT
Organism: Acrobasis repandana; assembly: GCA_963576875.1. Lineage (NCBI taxonomy): Eukaryota > Metazoa > Arthropoda > Insecta > Lepidoptera > Pyralidae > Acrobasis > Acrobasis repandana. The sequence goes on along the minus strand of OY756233.1, from coordinate 3,339,851 downwards.
TGGTCAGTAAGAAAGATAAGCCAAGTTAATATTTTGACAGCATATGTTTTTATCGGCCTATAAAAAAATATCTGTGACCGCCATAACAACAAACACTAAAAATAAGAGCAAATAAAAAAATAAAGGGGGTCGTCATACTAGAAACGTGTTTTTTTCAGCGTTTTAAAACATTGTACTGAGGGTCGGAACCCTTCATGTACGAGTCCGACTCCCACTTCATCATCATCAGGACTTTTTTAGTCTCCACTGCAGAAGCACGACCCTCTCTGTACTATCAGATTAGTCAGAGCAGTCAGAGGATTTGTCCTACACTCTCCACGCTGGCCAGACGGGTTGGACAGATCTCATTTATGTTTATAAGCTTTGTTTAGCTTGTGTTTCCTAATTCGCCTTCTACGAAATTCACGGGAACACACTTCTACTTGGAGTAGTCCTATTTTAATCTGTCAGGAACTACACGGCTCCCTCTTTACCGATTTATTTTTGTTTGTAAAGATTGCTTTCTCAGTATCAGGTCCCTCAAGTTCGCCATTCACAGGTATTGTAATATTTTAATAAATAAAGCACTACAAATAGCAAAAAATACTTTAAATATAAAAGCCAATAAGACAAGATACGAACCTACATATCATTCACAGTCGCATCACGTTCCTATAGGCATTGTCCGAAGGCCTTGTGGCTTGTGCCCCGCATTGCGGTTCTGCATTAATATTTTACTTAGAGTAGTGACACACTGCGTTGTAGTGTGGTTTGTGAATGTACATGGAGGTTTTAATTTGTGCGTTTGTGCGTTCGTACGCATGGCAATATCTTTTAAATAATAGTAAAAAGAAAAAAGAATGGATGAAAAGAGAGACTCACAAAAAATATTTATAAGGCAAGTGTGAAAGGAAGAGCGGGACAGGGTCGACCTCGGCGAACGTTCTGCGATCAGATTGCAGACGTTCTGAAAAAGGGAGAGGTAAGAAGTACCCGTAACCGAAGGGCATATGAAGAGGTTGATGAGTGTAGAAGAAGCGAAAGAGGTCTGTCAGGATCGCAGCAAGTGGAGTTCCATAGTCTCTGCCTACCCCTGTGGGAAACAGGCGTGATAGTTTGTATGTATGTATGTAAAAGGAAAACGACGAAGCGCAATTTTAAAGTTTATATCTAATAAATAAAATAAAAATAAAAATGTCCTACCAAAATAAAAAAATAAAAGACCCCAAAACGGCGCAAGTATGAATGCTTAGGGAACAGCTTCATATTTGAGCCGTTTGGGGTCGAGACGATGGGTCAGTGGGACCATTAGCCCAACTTTTTAAGATTTTAAATGAAAAACTGGTCGAGGTGTCGGAGGACCAAATGGATAGCAATTACATCGCTCAACGAGTAAGCATTGCTATTGATTGTGGCAATGCTGCCAGCGTTTTGGGCACTCTACCGCATACTTACACGATATTTTTTATTTGTAGATATATTCTTAAATTATTATTTTATTCAATGTAGGTAGTTAAGAATTTTTTTTTAGCTTTTTAAGTTCTAGTTTTCAGTTAGTGTTCCGTTATTATCGTATTTATTTCTCATCATTTTTAAATTTAGCGCTCTTTTCCAACGATGTCACAATTCGGCCAATTAGATCACGCGGCTCGTATTCCGCGTGCATGCATGGAGCCTCTGGTGGCAGGAAGAGGAACTGTTATAATCGAAACGAAACCGCCATCGCCGCGTTTGGTTGAGCGAACGAAATTAAATTAACTTTTTCTACAATTTTCTCTAATAGAGTGTCAGTTGTGTGCCTAGACTATATTGGTGAATGTGACTAAGTGTACTCGCCGACCACCACAGCCGGCCGGCTCTTATCCAAGGACCTTTTTTAAAATAAGAACCGCTACGCGAACGAAGCCAAGAAGAACACCATCTGGTAAGACTTTTGCATGTGTCTTTTTGGTTAATTGTGACTATTATCGTTCCCTTCAACGTTGAGTGTCCTCCTCAGACACTCGATCCAAAGTAGCAACGAACATTTCCAAGTATCCGCGTCCGCCTTGCTACATTTTATGGTGCCGAAAACCCGGGACCTTGGATACCTACAAACAGTCGGCCCGCCAAATTACCAATTATATCGCATCAAATTACCTTGATAATATTCAATTACCTACCAATTATATTTTATGCAATCAGTGGTGCATAACTCGACTGAGTACCTACATACTTCATTTCGATCGTTCAACAATTCATTTGCATACCTACCTACCTATTTGAATTTTCAATTTAGTTAAATTTCTAATAGGTAATATCGTATCGTAACGTTTTACCGATTTTTTCGTATCGTAAATAACATTCGTAACGTTTTACCGATTTTTACCACATACCTATCATAAAAACTTATTTTGAGTTCCGTGTACCGCAACACTGTACCGCAATATAAAATTACATTTCTTATTATCTAAACGTGATAATATTGGAAACTCCGAAAGTGGGTCTGGGTACATTTTATTCAAACTATTCAACTTGGTTCATTCATAACTACCGACGTTGTGGGCTCGAGGTAGTTTGCGTGTTGCTATGCGAGCACCGATGATATTGTAAACTCGACTACGCACATAGCTACTTATAACGTGATCGTTGCTAACGTCCAGCACTAAGTTACTGACAATTTCGAGTGTGAATATTGTTAACATTGCGTTGCGTTAAAAATTGTTGTTTACCAATTGCGTATACTTGGTAAAATATTATACTCGCATTAGTGATAGTTTCATTTGTGTTTTACCATGTCTTATTTGGCAAGGCGCAAGTCCAAGTCTAAAAAATGTACCGAACATACTTACTCAGTCAATAACTTGCCGAGTTTGCGACGTAAACGAACGATAGCTTATAATCGTATTTCGAAGGCTTTGGAAATAGGGAACTTGGCCGTTACCGATGAATCGCAAATCGAGTTGTTCCTTTCGTATTGTCAGGAAATAAAAAATATTGCTGATAGTTTTCAAGAGGCTCATTTGATTATTTTGGATCTCCTGAAGGATGATGCTACTGAAAATGAGAATGACATTCAGGAACATTTCGATGACACATACTTCCAAGTTTCAGCTATCCAACGTAGGCTTCAGCCGTGTTCGTCATCTCAACAATTAAATAATTTTAATCGTGATTCCTTGAACAGTTTACACAGCAGCAACATGCGATTACCGAAAATTACTTTGCCAACCTTTGCAGGTGTGGTCACAGAATGGCCCGAGTTTATTTCCACTTATGACGCGTTGATTCACGCCTCCCCTTTATTAAGTAATATTGAGAAGTTTCATTATTTAGTGTCAGCATTGCGCGGTGATGCTTTATCGTTAATTAGAACATTCCCTATTGGAAGCGAGCATTATTTAAGCGCATACAACGCTCTCAAGTCACGTTATGAGGATAAACGCGACTTAGCTTTTACATGCTGGCGTGAAATCTTAGATGTTAATTTAAAAACTACAAACGCTTAAGAATTTAGACGCGCTATAGACACGATCGACAAAAACTTAACAATTTTAAAAACATTAAATCTACCGACCGAACACTGGGATTTTATACTTTGTTATAACATTCTGGCTAAACTCGATACTAAATTAAGACTCGAGTTTGAGGAAAAACACACCGACATCGAGCTTCCACAATATAAGCAGTTAAGGGCATTTTTACATTCGAAATGTGAAGCGTTAATACGTGATACTCATTTTCCCGCGCTGGTCACCAATAAAGGCGCTAGTGCCTCGAGGGAAGCATCGGGTTTTCCACAGAAACCGAAGCGACAAAATTTTACGCATTCTCTTATCGCTCCCGCTGTAAATAGTCCTAATAAGGTTGGTGACAAACAGGAGGCGAAGCCTACCAACAATACGACCGCCCCAAAGTTAATTCGTAAATGTAGTTATTGTGGTGACGCACATCCCATATCAGCTTGTAAGGATTTTTTAGCTAAATCGGTAGACGAGCGCATGGCTGTAGCCAGCGACAAGAGATGGTGCTATAACTGCCTTAATGCATCTCACTCAATGCGAGATTGCACATCGATATTTACGTGTCAGAAATGTAAACGTAAACACCATACTCTGTTACATCGAGAGCAAGCGGCTAGCAAGCCAAGCCCGGTTAGTGCTGTGTCAAGTTCAGTCGCCTTAATCGCTAAGGAATCAGGAACACAGCCTGACTCGGGACCTACTACCGTGTTGCTGGCAACTGCCCTAGTCCAAATTCGTGACGCATCTGGTGAATTTCACACATTTCGCGCGTTATTTGATACCGGAAGTCAGAATAATTTCCTCACAACTCATGCGGCTCAACGTCTGAACCTACAGCCTCGAGCAGGTTGTATTAACGTTTATGGCCTGGGTGGCAGTCCGGCATCTGTTAGTGGTGTAGTCACATGTGATGTTGGTAGTAATCGTAACGTCAGATTCCGTTTGGATATGTTGATCATGCCAAGCATTTGCGGTGATCAACCTATAGCAAGACTCAGCACGAAGGGATGGGATAAAGTCATGACATTACCGCTGGCAGATCCTGGTTTTGACATCCCTGGCCCGATCGACGTCTTGTTAGGCGCCGATGTCTTTGCCGAGTCACTTCTCGAACAACGTCTGAAAGGCAGTGCCTCTCAACCGCAAGCCCTTAACTCAGTTTTCGGCTGGCTTCTTCTTGGAAAGTCTCGACTCGCGTCTTCCTGTTTACTAGGAGTAGCACCTCCTACTGTAGACAATAGCTTAAACAATATCGTTCAACGTTTCTGGGAAATCGATAACGTTCCGCAATCTTCCCGATTGACCCCAGATGACCAACTCTGTGAAAACAGTTTTATCAACAATCATTACCGCGACGAGACGGGAAGATATGTCGTTTGTCTTCCTTTCAAGGAAAATGTGGAGCCAGTCTTTGAAGGTTCTCGAGCGATTGCCTTACGACGTTTTCATGCCATTGAGAGGCGTCTGTCTCGTGATCATAATTTAAAACAACAATACGTCGAATTCATGTCTGACTACAAAGAAAGTGGTCACATGACCGTAGTGCCTGCCAAACAAATGGGTCAAGGCAAATACTACATACCGCATCATTGTATTCTGCGTCCCGAAAGCGCCACAACGAAACTTCGCGTCGTCTTTGACGCTTCGGCTAAGGATGCCAACTCCAAATCGCTGAACGACACGTTGCTGACGGGATCGAAATTACAATCGAATATCGTAGAAATTCTTCTTCACTTTCGTGAACATCAAATTGTCTTCATGGCCGACGTTCGCCAAATGTACCGTCAAATTAACGTAACTCCTCATCATCGTGATTACCAGCGTATTCTCTGGCGAGCTCACCCAGATGAACCGCTTCAAGAATACGTTTTAAACACCGTAACGTACGGGGTATCTTCGGCTCCCTTCTTGGCATGTCGCACCATCCAACAACTGGCTAATGAAGAGGGGCACAAGTACCCTAAGGCCAAAATCGTCTTGACATCTGATGTATATGTAGATGACGTCGTTTCCGGTAGCTCTTCCCTGGTAGATGCTCGTGAAATAAAAACGCAAATCATTGCTCTTCTTGCTTGTGGCTCGTTTGAGTTACGAAAATGGGCGAGCAATCGAACCGAACTTCTTAGTGACCTTCCTACAGAGGCGTGTTTGTCAGAAGCCATAACCTTCACCGAGGCTGAAGACACAACCATTAAGGTTCTCGGTCTTAAGTGGGAGCCTGCCTCAGATTCGTTTGTTTTTAACGTCAATCCGTCTAATCAACCATGTACCAAGCGAACGATTCTAAGTGAGGTTGCTAGAATTTTCGATCCTCTGGGTTTCTTATCTCCCTTAACAATCCAAGCTAAATGCTTAATTCAAAAACTTTGGATTCTTGGAGTTTCGTGGGATGAACCTCCTCCACCAGATGTTGTTTCTCAATGGAGCAAATTCTCTCAACAACTTCCAGAAGTTAAAATTCTTAAAATTCCTCGTCAATTTGTAACTGAAGGCACTCAATCGTATCAACTTCATGGTTTCTGCGACAGTTCTGAGGCAGCGTATGGTGCCGTCATTTATCTTCGTGTTACCGGCTCTGACGGTTCTGTTCGCGTTTTTCTCGTCTGTTCAAAGGCTCGTGTAGCTCCTTTGAAACGACAATCGCTGCCTCGCCTAGAGCTCTGTGGCGCGGTCTTGCTTGCAGACCTAATTAAATTTGTCAAGGAGACGATGCGAATACCTGTCCACGACACTTATCTATGGTGTGATTCAACCGTTACTTTGGCTTGGTTGCGGGCTCCTTCTGCTCGTTGGGTGACATTCGTTGCAAATCGTGTCAGTCACATCCAAGATATCGTACCAACGGAGTGTTGGAGGCATATTTCCTCTGCCATGAATCCTGCAGATATTTGTTCGCGCGGACAGCTGCCACACGACTTTTTGCATAACAAGCTATGGTGGGCGGGACCCGAGTGGTTGGCTCAACCACAATCTGAGTGGCCCATTGACACATCAAAGGATAGTTCCAAGGATAACGTAGTGCTTTCTGAACAGCGTCGCTCCGTAGCTCTTGTTACAGATAAACTCGATATCGCAAGTCAAACGTCAATAATCGATCAGTTATTTGAGAAATATTCATCGTTAGACAAAATTTGCCGTATTGTAGCTTACGTTCGTAGGTTTTGCAGCAGCGTGCGTGATGCCGGTTCACGAACAGAAAACCTGTTCATATCGGATAGTGAGCGTCATCGTGCGTTGTTAGTTGTCGTCAAACATTTCCAAAATCGTTATTTTTCCGACGTTATTTCGAAGTTAACGCAGCGAAAGCAGTTGCCACGCAGCTTTCGCAAATTAAATCCTTTCTTAGACGAGCAGGGTGTGCTCAGGGTGAGCGGACGGCTCGCTCGTTCTGGCCTTGAGTTTGAACATAAGCATCCGGCATTATTGCCTAAAAAATGTATGCTTACAGCAGCCGTAGTCGAATCAATTCATAAAAATAACTTTCATCCCGGTCTGAACACAACCCATTATCTGATTTTACAACAATTTTGGATACTTGCGGCTAGGAATGTCATACGACACCAACTTTCTAAATGCATTAAATGCTTTCGTCTCCATCCGCAACCCTTGCAACCATTTATGAGCGACCTTCCGTCATTCCGCGTGAATCAAACAAAGGCATTTTCGGTCGTCGGCGTTGATGTGGGTGGACCCTTCCGAATTAAGCTTGGCCATCATCGTGGTGCGAAAGTTGATAAGGCTTACCTTTGCTTGTTTGTATGCTTAAGCACAAAGGCAGTGCATCTTGAGGTCGTATCGACGTTATCGACTGACGGATTCATCGCGGCATTACGTCGTTTCGTTGCTCGTCGCGGTCGTTGCAATGTTATTCATTCAGACTGCGGTACTAACTTCGTAGGCGCGAGTTCACAGCTGGCATCTTCTATCGAGCAAGCTTCGCATGTAGAAAAAATTTCCTTTAAACGTAATCCGCCCTCGAGCCCGCACTTCGGCGGAGTATGGGAGATCCAAATTAAAGCCGCAAAAAGTCATTTATATCGAATTGTTGACAGACTCTAACATTTGAAGAGCTTACCACGCTCTTCGCTCAGATTGAATCTATCTTAAACTCGAGACCTATGTGTCCATTAAGCTCCGACCCTAACGATTTAAACGTTCTCACGCCCGGTCACTTTTTAACACTGGAACCACTTACAGCGGTTCATGATTCCGACTATACGGACGTGAATCTCAATCGACTTAATCGATGGCAACTTATTCAATCCTTTCAACAGCAATTTTGGAAACGCTGGAAAAATGAGTACTTGCATGGGTTAACTCAGCGGGCGAAATGGACTAAGGATTCAACAACGTTAAGCGTAAATTCAGTAGTTCTTATCAAGGAGGACAACCGACCTCCCCTTCAGTGGGCGCATGGTCGTGTTGTCTCCTTACACCCCGGCCCTGATGGAGTGGTTCGGGTTGCAACCGTAAAAACGGACAAGGGCCTGTTGATTAAGAGACCTTTAGTCAAACTTTGCCCTCTACCATCCGTGTAAACGTTTATTATCCACTTTCTTTAGTTTTGTTTTTTGTTTGTCTCAGTATCGTAAGTATTAGATTACCGTTTAATTGGGAAAATCCCATTGGTATTTTGGTGGGCGGAATGTTCCGTTATTATCGTATTTATTTCTCATCATTTTTAAATTTAGCGCTCTTTTCCAACGATGTCACAATTCGGCCAATTAGATCACGCGGCTCGTATTCCGCGTGCATGCATGGAGCCTCTGGTGGCAGGAAGAGGAACTGTTATAATCGAAACGAAACCGCCATCGCCGCGTTTGGTTGAGCGAACGAAATTAAATTAACTTTTTCTACAATTTTCTCTAATAGAGTGTCAGTTGTGTGCCTAGACTATATTGGTGAATGTGACTAAGTGTACTCGACGACCACCACAGCCGGCCGGCTCTTATCCAAGGACCTTTTTTAAAATAAGAACCGCTACGCGAACGAAGCCAAGAAGAACACCATCTGGTAAGACTTTTGCATGTGTCTTTTTGGTTAATTGTGACTATTATCGTTCCCTTCAACGTTGAGTGTCCTCCTCAGACACTCGATCCAAAGTAGCAACGAACATTTCCAAGTATCCGCGTCCGCCTTGCTACAGTTAGTATTAATTGTTTTAATTTAGTTGAAATGATAATTATGTAAATATTAAAGTTCAAAATAACATTCTTAAAGCCATATTTATGTCAGCTACGATTCCAATACAGACTAATTATCTAAGGGCATAAAATCGATTGCTCATTTGCGAATTACCGAAATCAAATTATTTCGGCGAATTGTTTAGAGTTCACTAAAGCGAGCTTTCAATTAATCTTAATTAAGTTTCTATTTAGCAACATCCGGTTTAAAAGTTCCAACAAAGAAGCTTTATGATTTATTTAGATTTAACAGCTATTGATCCATTTTCTAGAGCGACATCTCAAATTAAATTTATACTTGGGCTTAATTTAAGATTTTATTTTTAGCTCCTTCCATACTGGTCTGGGAGAAAAGAAAAAAACGTAGAATGTACCAGCTGCTTCTGTCCCCGCGCAGACTGGAAAATCCAATCGAGGGAATGAGCGAAAATGTGAATCGTGTTAAGGCCGTACCTGAATTTTCCGGGGTCCAGTGCTGCCCCCATTTAAAATAAATCATTTCAAAGAAAATGGAGACATTATTTAAAATTTTGCTACTACCAAGTCCTAGATAACTCTTCAAAGTATTTTATGAACTACTTTTTACAGTTTATAATGAGAACGTTAAGCTTTTATACGCACATTTGCCAAAAGTGGCCGTTTTTCGCAAATGTGCGTAGTAAAGCTTAACTTTCTTACATTAAATTGTAAACAGTAGTTCATAAAATACTTTTAAGGGTTATCTAGGGCTTGATAGTAGCACAATTTTAAATGATGTCTCCATTTTCTTTAAAATGATTTATTTTAAATGGGGGCAGCACTGGACCCCAGAAAATTCAGGTACGGCCTTAATAGACGCTGCGGCTAAGCCATCACTATTTTAATTCCTTTTTTCCACCTTATCACCCACCATCACGCCAAATATGGCCTTTCGGTCTTGAGGCTCTGGCTCTGTCTGCTCCATTAGGGATAAAGACGTGATAGTGGGCAAAAATATGTGGGTAGAACACATATATTTTCTGCTCGGTCTAATGGTTGACCGGTATAGAATGCCATATGGCATAAGGTCCATCACTTGTAAAATAGTTTTATGTGAAATAAAGTTGTAAATAAAATATATTCGCCCAACGAATAAGATAACTTAAAAAATTATAAAATGAAATACTATGTACATTATAAGTACCGTAGAAATAAAATTACCTGTAAAATTTAAAAAAACTTACAAATAAAAATCGTCGTGCAGATCATTTCTCTGCGGTAGATTGCCCAAAAGATTGCCATCCATCAGGGCAATCTACGGCAGGGCAATGATCTGCACGACAATTTTTATTTGTAAGTTTTTAAAATTTTAAAGGTATTTTTATTCCTACGGTACTTATGTTGTATATATATATAGTATATCTGTTTATAATTTTTTAAGTTATGTTTTTTAGTTTTACTTAGAATAATTTACTTTTAATCAACTAGTTATTATTTTATTTTATAGTTTTCCACTCATTTACGGTTTTGAAAGAGATGCCTTTAAAATACTATAATATAGTATATAGTATTTCTGCTTCGTACTACAATCTACAATTTTCTGGTCCGTGTGTATTCCCTAGTTAATACCTGGGTTAGTACCGCTAAAGTGCGAAGTGGATTGAATCGCGCTAATGATTCCATAAGCTACGGATTCCGTGCTCCTTTTAAGAAGTATCTTCTATAGTTGTGAGTATTTTTTAACGAAATAAAAGCAAGGAAAAGAGTTTACTTAGCAAATAAAGTGATTGCCAAATGCTACAGTTTCTGCAATGAAAATCTAGGAAAAAGGAAACAAATAGTTTATTTATCATTACTAAGAAAGATAGCATCGAATTTAATATATATGTTGCAGTCAAAACTCTAAACCAGTCAAAAGTACTTTTGACCGTATGCTTTAGTCAATAATACTTTTGACTAAAATAACAGTTAAAAGTACTTTTGCCCAATGGATCTGGTTAAAAGTACTTTCGACTAAGTGATTCCGTCAAAAGTGGTTTTGACTGGTTGTATCAGTCAAAACTCTTAAAAAGTTAAGGTGGTCGATAAAAATAACGACAAACACACATATAAAATTTTATATAACTCATTATTAGTGGAGAACGTGCTGATACGTGTATTAGAACAAAAATAAGTGACAACGAAAAGAAAGAACGCTTTTTGCAAAGAATTTTAGCGATAGAAGATAGTAATTTCAAGGTGATGACAAAAGAAAAATTTGCAACGGATGTGGAAGACGCGAAATTTGATGAAAAGAAAACATCATTACAGTACAGTAGACTAATTTAATAAATTCCTTTTTATTCACATCTAATGAGTTAATAGTGCTTTTGACTGATGCTTTATTGCAGTTGAAACTACTTTTGACGAAGAGCGTCAGTCAAAAGTACTTTTAACCGCAAATTTGCAGTTAAAAGTACTAATAACCAATAATTTTCAGTCAAAACCACTTTTGACCAACCTGTTCAGTCAAAAGTACTTTTGACTGATTTTGCTAGTCAATAGTACTTTTGACTGGTTAAGAGTTTTGAATGCAACATATACACACACACTATCACGTCTTATCCGCTTCTCTAAGCAGACAGAGCCCAGGGCCGTTAACGTGATGTTAGGCGTGAAGGTGGAAAAATAAATTAAAATAGTGATGGGTTGCTAGCCGTATCGCCTATTAAGAAACGTGATTCGTATTTTCGTCTATTCTTACGATCCGCGCGGGAAAAGAAGCAGCTTGTACATTAAAAGTTTTTTCTTTTCTCCCAGACTAGCATGAGGGTGACTTCAATAGATTTAAATTCAATAATCTTACTAAATATTACATTTTAAAAAGATCTATTGCTCATTTGCCAATAACAAAAATCAAAATATTTCGGCGAATTGTTTAGTTTACTGAAGCGAGCTTTCAATTAATCTTAATTAAGTTTCTATTAAGCAACATCCGGCTCAGAAGTTCCAACGAACTGTAGCTATATGATTAATTTAGGTGTTAGAGATATTGGTCTATTTTCTTAAGGCCGTACCTAAATTTTCCGGGGTCCAGTGCTGCCCCCATTTAAAATAAATCATTTAAAAGAAAACGGAGACATTATTTAAATTTTTGCTACTACCAAGTCCTAGATAACCCTTCAAAGTATTTTATGAACTACTGTTTACAGTTTAAAGTAAGAACGTTAAGCTTTACTACGCACATTTGCGAAAAACGGCCACTTTTAGCAAATGTGCGTAGTAAAGCTTAACATTCTCATTATAAACTGTAAACAGTAGTTCATAAAATACTTTGAAGAGTTATCTAGCACTTGATAGTAGCTAGTAAAATTTTAAATAATGTCTCCGTTTTCTTTGAAATGATTTATTTTAAATGGGGGCAGCACTGGACCCCGGAAAATTTAGGTACGGCCTTAAGTTATTTTATAGAATCTAAGTACAATGTATTTGAAATATTTTTTTTTCTTTTCCACTAGAAGAAAAGAAAATAGATATGATGATGATGTTTATGACACTATCCGTATTCATAAAAAGTACGTAATGTTTGCTAAATATCTTTTAGTTTAAATATGTTTCGTCTTGTTCTTACTATGTCAAATATTGAAAGGAGGGAAGAGGACAAAAGATGTTTTAATTTTTGTGAATATGAATATTACTTTGTGTCCGATTTCATGTACATTGCCTGCTTTGTTATGAACAATTTGAATGTCATCTTTACAAAACACGCAACGTTAATAAGTTTTATGAGCAAAGACCATAGACTTATCAAACCTTAAGGAGGTTGAGCTTGAAATAGGTATTTTATTAATAGCAGTAGAGCTATTTTACTTTTCACCTAAATTACATACATATACACCCACCCACAAAATGGTCAGACGATCTGACCAAGTTCACTAGAAAGTGATGCATGCAGGCCGCTCTAGACCAGTCATCTTGGAAATACTTGAGAGAGGCCTATGTCCAGCATCGGACGTTATGCAGCTGAAATGATGATGTTAATGATGGCATACATATACATATGTACATACATAATCACGTTTTAGGGTTCCGTAGCCAAATGGCAAAAAACGGAACCCTTATAGATTCGTCATGTCTGTCTGCCGTATGTCACAGCCACTTTTTTCCGAAACTATAAGAACTATACTGTTGAAACTTGGTAAGTAGATGTATTCTGTGAACCGCATTAAGATTTTCACACAAAAATAGAAAAAAAAAAACCATAAATTTTGGGGGTTCCCCATACTTAAAACTGAAACTCAAAATTTTTTTATCATCATACCCATACTTGTGGGATATCTATGGATAGGTCTTCAAAAATGATATTGAGGTTTCCAGTATAATTTTTTTCTTAACTGAATAGTTTGCGCGAGAGACACTTCCAAAGTGGTAAAATATTGGTCCCCCCCCTGTAACTTCTAAAATAAGAGTATAATAAATAAAATATATGATGTACATTACCATGCAAACTTCCACCGAAAATTGGTTTGAACGAGATCTAGTAAGTAGTTTTTTTTTAATAAGTCATAAATCGTAAAATGTTACTTACTGCTAACGGAACCCTTAATGGGCGAGTCCGACACGCACTTGGCCGCTTTTTTCCTTAATGGGGCAGACAGATTAGTTTTTTTTTATACGTCATAAATCGTAAAATGTTACTTACTGCTAACGGAACCCTTAATGGGCGAGTCCGACTCGCACTTCGCCGCTTTTTTCCTTAATGGGGCAGACAGAGCAATGTCCTAGGGGCGAAAGACCTAAATTACAGATAGGTAAAATGATTCCAGGAAAAAATAGTCCAAATTTTTATACTTAGTAACTTATTTATGCGTAGTTACTTTTTATACTTTGTAAACAAATAAATAAGTTTTCCGCGAATTATTTCTGAATCTTGTTTGCGATTTCATATTTTCACAGATAATAAGTTTTATGATTCAATAAAGAAAACATACTTAATTTAAATCTAATCTATAAACGAAATAAAAACGAACGTTTTCATACGCTCCATACAGTTCTGGGAGAAACGAAAAACTTAGAATGTGCTTAGAAGCTGCTTCTCTTCCCGCGCGGATAAAAGCCAATTGAGAGACTGAAAATGCGAATCATGTAAATAGGCGATGCGGCTCGCAACCCATCACTACTTTGTATTCCTTTTTTTAGCTCGCCCACTATCACGCGAAATGTGGCCTTTCGGTCTTGCGGCCCTGCTCTGTCTGCTTAGGGCCACGCAACCCAAAATGCTCTATCGGCCCCATTAGATATTAAGATGTGATAGCGATCGATAGTGATATAAGAAGGCTCCAGGTCGCTTAACGGGCTATGGAGAGGGCTATGCTAGGTGTTTCTTTACGTGACCGAATCAGAAATGAGGAGATTCGTAGAAGAACTAAGGTCACAGACATAGCGCAGCGGATTAGCTCGTTGAAGTTGCAGTTGGCGGGGCACATAGTGCGAAGAACCAATGGCCGATGGGGCAGAAAGGTTCTCGAATGGCAGCCACGTACCCGTATGATGTGACTCGAAGGGGTGTTAAAGAATACTCGTTGTAGGTTGGAGTAGAACTGATTCTATTAAAGAATAACAGAGTTTATACAGGATCTAAAAAAATATACTGAAACTATTTTAAGGGTGGATTCATTTCATGATATTGAACACATTCCCCAAGGAACGTGTAGCGAAATATGAAAAATATTTTTTGGCCTCCCATATAAGTTGACCGATCAGCTGATCCGAGTTTGTATGGAAAGCCAAAAATTATTTTTCATATTTCGATATATGTTCCTTGGGAAAAGTTGTTCAGTATCATGGACTGAATTCACCCTTAAAATAGTTTCAGTATATTTTGTTAGAAGTTATATACATATTGGAAATAGAGTACCAGTCGTCATAAGGTATGGGTATATAGATCTAGGGTGAGTAATCTAGGTGTTCTACATGGAAAGGTTAAAAGGTGTAAGTAGTACAATAATGAGAACAAGGACGCACACTACACCGGAAAGCGCAGCGTAGGACACCCACCTGCTAGGTGGTCAGGCGACCTGAGCAAGATTGCAGGAAAACGCTGAATGCAGGCCGCTTCAGATCCGTCGTTTTGGAAATCCTTGGGGAGGGCCTCTGTCCAGCAGTGGACTTCCTGTGGCTGATATGATGATAATGATAATGAGTGTATGTTTAAACTAGCATTTCTTTAAACCTATCCTAGGATTAGTTCTGGTCTTTGGGTGGCGGAGGTCAGACGGCAGTCACTCTGTGTAAAAACCAGTAACCTCGTCAAATCACCTAGATAAGGTAGCGGACCCCGGGTTCTGAAGCGATACCGCTGAGGATGCAACCGGGAATACGTGAGGGTGACGATGATGACGTGATACTGGCTTATATATTTGTATAGGCCCCCCTTCCTCAATCTCAATATTTTACATTCCATTTGCAAGTGAGAGCAAAATAACTTAAGCGTAGAGCACACATTCGCGCTAAATGAGGCGAGGATAAAATAATGCCCGTTGCGCACTGTTGAATATTGAATAAAATATTATTTTGAAGAGACGTGTATGTAAGGAAAAATATTTCCATGTTCAATAAAGTAAGTGATTTTACAGATAGAAATTTACGTAATAAGAATAACTTAGTTAGCCCGTATTACAGGCTGAATACAGTCAGTAAGTCTTTTATGGGGAAGTGTATACTTTTTTATAATAAATTGTCAGAATCGGTCCTTGATATGCCAGACAGAAAATTCAAAGCTTATGTAAAGAAAGTACTTTGTGAGAAGACTTATTATAGGACCGATGACTATCTTAAAGACAAAGAGCTTGGCGCGGGTCCCTCTTAAAGGTTTGTATACTTAGACATGTCATAATTTAGGTACATTGGTACATACTAAATTTACAAATTGACATTATTTTAAATTTCGTAATTCTTATAATTCAATTTAATTATGACATAATAAACAATGTAATCTCTGTCCATCTATATAACTAATTTTAAGTTTTTAGTTTGTTAGTTGACGTCTTTGGAGAAAACGTGCAGTGCAGTTTGTTGCCGCTTCTTCTGCACTTGCGCCTAGGAAGCGGCGTAAACTTAGCTTTAAGTAACGATTTGACGTCAACATTTGTGCAAAACAAAACAAAGTGACTATTATTAAGAGATATTATAAATATCCTATGATAATAAAGATATTTTGAATTTGAATTGAATTGACGTGAGATGTGGATCGTATCTTTTCTTTCTTCGTCTTCGCACGTACCTGGTTGCATGTTGCATCTATGACGACCTCCTTGATCACATGTTACGTTAGTCCGCCACTTCGGAGGTTTTGGGTTCGATCCCCAGCCAGGGCAAGTTGGAAAATGGCTTATTAATGGGTCTTGTGTGTTTATCTATATAAGTATGCATTTATTATAAAAATAATCGTTGAGTTAGTATTAATACTACAATAATTTACATAATACAAATTTGAAACTTACTTTGGGGCTAGCTTTGCTAAATAAAAACTAAAAAATCTCGGTAGCATCCGTTCTGTACGTTAGTACTATGCTGAGATTGAAGTTCATCATCACCATGTCTCTGGTAACTGTGTCACACACTTGGTACTTATTTCGCCACACCTCATTTAGCTCAGAAGGCGTGGTAGTTAAATTTTAGCTCCCGCTAATGGAATGTGATATCTAGACTGTGCGTCAAAAAGTTATGATTATACTAGTACAGCCTTGGAAATATATGTACTTATGTACTAGTACCTTACAGTCTTGTTGTTGTCTATTCCGCGGATATCATAAGAGCCTGTATGCCCCTATGTATATACTTAGAGCGATCTTAAATATAATCAATATTGACGAAATACTTACTTCGAAATAAAAACACAGCAAAGTTCAGGACTAACTAACTCTATATTATGTTTCAAAAACACGATTGCTTAAAATTTTTTTACATAGCAAAAATTGCAAAGTTGCCACCTAATCACCTCAGAATTATACTAAAACTGAAAGTATTCAAGAAATACAATAAATTAGCCCTTGTAACTTTGGATTATAATTGTATTAAATATAAAGCAGGGGTTATATGTCTTATTTTTTAAATAACTCTTGAATATGCTTTGTAAAACGAAAAAAACCTCAAAAACCAGAAACGCGCAAACCAGCCTCATTGACCTCCTGCGATCTTTTCACCCCGCATGGATTGCTGTCTCGCTTCTACGTAGAAGCGGGAGCAAAATTTAGATTATTTACTTCAGGCGCCGTCTTAAGGAGTTTGTTCTTTTTCGAGTGTGTAAATAAAGCCCACACTGCATTGGTGTAAGATTTTTCAAACTACCCAAAGGTATCTCAAATAGCTTGAAGACTGCCATACAATTATAGGTACCTAATGGTTACCACTGTACGATTTCAATCTGACTTCAAAGATTTACTGGCTGTGTTTCTACTTCTTCGTCTAAGCGCGTGGGTTGCATTCTCAGCTGTGCTGCTTTGGAGCCCGGGGTACGCTTTCCCGCTTCTTCTCCAGATATAACGTGCATGTCAATGGTCACCCAATGATGCCAAAGACCTTGCAAAATGGAGAAGAAATAGCCGAAACACTTTAAATGATTTGGCTATAGTTTTACGACCGGCCGCCTGCCTGACGTCAACCCTCTTTGGGAATGTATTTGTGTGAAAAGTTTTATAACCGGCTGCCGCCCGACGACTCTCCTAGGGAATACAATTGTAGCACGAAATGTTTGTGCTTAGTCCTTTAGTCGCCTCTTACGACATCCACAGGAAGAGATGGAGTGGTCTAATTCTAACGCGGTACCACTGGCTGTGTTTCCTAGCTAAGTAAATGTACGTGTGTTTGAGTGTGTGATCAGAAAAGAATTCACTTTCTTTGTTTCTATACTTTTAGTTCACTGTTATAATGTCACAAGGTTTATAATATATGTCACAACACATAGAAAATTACACTACGGGGACCTATCTAGCGACGCACGTGTGTTACCGTTACCAAGGGTAGCGAACGACTGGCAAGCCTCAGCGGAGCACCACGGTATGAGGTTAAACTTTCTTACTAAACACATTGTGTCCCTACACAATGATTATAGTTTATGCTACAAACAACAATTCTCTAGAATCGTAACAAATCTCGAAAAATCATTCCACGCGATATGTACCGCGGCGGGCGGGGCTTAAAATATGAACAGCGCGGCGCGACAGTTCGCCGTGACACTCGAGTCGTGCGGTTGCGTCGCAAGAAGTTTCCTTTGAGAATATTACTGTGTTTTTGCGATAATCGATTTATTAAAAATGCCGTCATGTGCCGTGAAGTGGTGTAGAAGCCATACAGAAATGAAAATTAGTTATTAAAAAAAGAAGTAACACGTAAACAAGGTTATTTATTTTAGCGTAGCGTACTGCATAATAGGTACCATCCGCGCGTTGTACCTCACCGCTCGTTGCGTTGACTGCCCCACCCGACCGACGACGACGCGTGACCTTGTCTTGACCAATCGCATGCATCTTTTTCGTTCGAGTGTTTCGTTGTAATTACTGTTCGTTTTTTTGCGTAAATGGAATCGAACCGGTGAATGTAGAAGCGTTAGATTTCTAGAGAATTATATTTCGATGAATTCATGCCACTGGTAGAATCATCATCATCACCATCACCGCCCATGGGCAACTTGGTGGACCGCCCCCTCCAAATAAAATCACTGTGCGTGCGGCATATCCATATCATGGTTCCATCCATCCATACTTCATTTCCAATTTGTGTCGTGGCTAATACGCTCACAACGCATTGCGATCGTTCTGTGATTGCAACGCGTTATGGCCGTATTGGTAAGACACGAATTTCGCGTCGTCGTGGCCGTTTTACAATAGCCACAACGCGTTGTGGTTAATTATTTTGCTAAATGAGCGAATTTTCACTTTGAGCGAAACATATTTAATAATACCGTGATAAAGATATTAATTCTGTGCTCTATCTGTGATCTATACGCTATACCTTTTCACGCTGCCCATCCTGCCATTATGAATATTAACTTAGAAGCACGTCAAAGTAGGCGATATTCTAAAATCTCGGCCAAAACACAGCGTAGGTTAAAAGTAGAGAATAATATTCAAAATTCAAAAAGTTTTGTTATTTATGGATGCAACGTGAATGCAACTAGCTGATTCTCAGGGTTAGCATGATAAAATAAAAAAAAATAGGGAGTTTCATACACACTTTCATCCTCTATTTGAAATAACATTATTTTTTTACATATTTTTTTTTAAATAGTGATACAATATACTTTTGTTTTGGACCATAAGCTCATATGTATTCTAACTTCAAGCTAACCTCAAACATTTCTCAAATAATAATAATCTTTCAAATATCTAACTTTAAACATTTTTAACTTCAGACTTGACCAAGTTTCATACAAACTTTCAACCCTCATTTTAACCCCTTAAGAGAGTAATTTCCAAAAATCCTTTCGTAGTGCACACTTGCGTCATTTAAGGAACGCTTGTACAAAATTTCATACTTCTAACCCAGGGGTCGCCAATGGCGGACCGCGGTCCGCATCCGGATCGCTGAACCCATTTTGTGTGGACCGCGAGCAAGAAACTTGCACGTTTTTTTTTCGACGATGAACTTCAATTTCGATCTGGACTTACTGATGAACATCTCCAGGATTTAAAGTTGCTGGCTTGCACCAAATTTACTCAAAACTTTAGACAGATAGTCTGTAACAAAAAATGACATTTTTCTCATTGATATGTAAAAAAAAAACTTTGTTATTTCCGTAGTTACATTTGTTTTATAAATGTTTCTATAAAATGTTGTGTGGACCGCGATTTTCATTTCATTTCTTAAAACGGACCCCGAGCCAAACTAATTGGTGACCCCTGTTCTAGACCCAGTGGTTTCAGCTGTGCGTTGATTGATCAGTCAATATGACAGCAAGTCAGTTTATTTTTTTATAATATAATATATAAATTTCTTCTTTTATATTACACTTTTATATATATTTATATATTTATATATATATATATATTTATATAAATGCGGGGACGGGGAACGGGGACGCATATTGCGCGTACCTTAGGAGATTCCATTCTGTTTACTCACTGTATTCTGTGCCCCGGGTTTTGAAGCAGCACAGCTGAGAATGCAACCGGGAACGTGCTAAGTTGGAGAAAAGAGTAATTATAATGTTACCGTCGTATTCATAAAAAAATCTCCTTAAATCAGTTGTACAGGTATAGTACAATGCTACTACTTGTTTTAGGATAGCTGATTTTTCTGTCAAATTCATTAAAGAGATCACTCTTTAAACAAATTAAGACGGCAGATTTATTTGATTAATACGGCGGTAAAATATTATCATGAAGTTAAGTCTCTGTGTATATCTACTCTATGCTCGAAGCCGCCAGATTTCTCATTGAATAATATAAGAGATGCGGCCAGTCCAGCCAGCTCCTCATTTACTTTGGATAAATAAAATGTATCGGCGCACGTTAAGAGAATTTTTTTGTCTAGTCTGCGGGAAATAAAGCATTTTATAGTGTTTAGTATGAATTTAAATTAAATGTGAAGCATTTAGACTTTCTTTAAATGCATACTTTTGACAAGAGCTACTTCGGACGTATTTTTAACATTGAAACTGTTTATGTGATCACCAGTGTATGTGCCCAATGTTTAGCCAAAAGTGAGACATGGCCGTAGATCGGTCAAAATTGGAGGTATCTCTATGTTTGAAGTGACAAAATGTGTAAGGCGTGGAGATCTGTCTTATGGTACTTGCATTTTGAAACTTGGTTGGAAAAATTTTGAAAAATTTTGTAAAATATAAAAAAAAATCCGATTCTTCGGACAAAAATTAGAATAACATTTTTAGAGGCCTTTAACAAAATACAAAAAAATAATATTTGGAGCTAGAATTGGGCTACAAAATAAGCCCATTGGGTAGATGATCACATGATAAATGTAGGCTGCGGAGGTTTCCAAAGATGGGAGTGGTTTGTAGTTCGGCCGGGTTGAAGCAGTCTATACAGCGCATACGCTCTCCGTGATGTTGGCAACTAGAATTGTGTTATTTCTTTATTTCATTTTCAATGTACTCTAATAGGTGTGCGTGTGGATGAAGTGATCCTTTTCCCAATCCTTATAAACAAAACGTTTGAGTTATTTCACCATTTTTAGGGTTCCGTACCCTAAGGGTGCAAACGGGACCCTATTACTGAGACTCCGCTGTCTGTCCGTCTGTCCGTCTGTCCGTCTGTCCGTCTGTCCGTCTGTCCGTCTGTCCGTCTGTCCGTCTGTCACAGGGCTCTATCTCTTGAACCGTAATAGCTAGACACCTGAAATTTTCACCGATTATGTATTACTATGACCACTATAAGACCACTATAATAACAAATACTGAAAATAAGATAAATTTAATATTAATAAAGGGGGTCGTCATACCAGAAACGTGTTTCTTCAGCGTTTTAAAACATTGTACGGTGGTACGGAACCCTTCATGTCCGACTCGCACTTGCCCGTTTTTTTCTCCCTTGTGTGTTTTAAGCGGTGACTGTTGTTAATTCTTATTTATTTTAAAAGGTACAACAACTTATTCTTTAATTGTAATTTTATACAACGTGGAAGGAACATACCCGTAATAAACCGAACCACGGTCTATACTAGATCACTATAGTGTAATTAAATGAAAATAACAGCCAAGGAAAGAAAACAAATTTCGGCATTTCCATAAAAAAGTGTGCAGCCGCTCAGGCAATTTGTATGAGAATGTCGAATTTTCTTTTTGGTTTTTTGGCTGTTATTATTAATTTCATAATACTAGTGATCTAGTATAGACCGTGGTTCGATTTATTACGGGTATGTTCCTTCCATATTTATATAATATTTTAATTAAATCAGTGTCATCTCTCCTTCATGTCGTCCATGGCGGTCAACACGCTTGTCCGTCAGACCTTTACCGACCAGACGGGTTCGATCCTCAGCCAGTGCAAATTAGAAAATTACCATTTTCAAATTGCCCTTGGTCTTGGGTGTTTATCTTTACATACAATATTATAAAGCGAAAGAGTTTGTTTAAACGCGCTAATCTCAGGAACTAATGGACCGATTTGAAAAATTATTTTTTTGTTGGGTAGTCCATTTATAAGGAAGGCTTTAGGCTATATAACATTACATTCCGACAACCACGCGAACGAAGTCGCGGGCACAGCTAGTCTATTATATACATATTTATTATAAAATATTGTATCGTTGAGTTAGTACAATCCATAATACAAGTTTAAAAAACCACGTAGTTTTTTACCTACCTCAATTAGTGTGGATATGTGGATGGATAAAGAGGTGATTGTGTATCTCATTTTACATGAGCTTTGCAAAAGCTCGCTTCTGTAACTACAGCACTAATTTGTTGTAGGAATTTAAATTGTAAGCTAAATATTTCAAAGTACGGCAAAATAATTTAAATATTCAAACACGAAAATAGTTTAACAATTTCGAAACAAGTTAGGTTGATGACTATTGAAAATGTTGCAGATAAAGTTGTATGTAAATATGTAACTATAATGTATACAGGGTGTCCGGTGGCAATTCTTGCCTTAAATTATTTATTTTAAAAAGTAAATAATTTAAGGCAAGAATTTTGTCATAATTTTATTTGTCTTTAGTGTGGATTTGTTTACCAAAATGCCTCAGTTAACAAGTTTATGTGACATTGTGAAAAACTAAGCTTGTACTAACTACGTTCAATTAAACATTAACAAAAAGATAACAAATTTTTCTTGCTTTTTTAATTGACGGACGAAAGCATTTTTTGGCCAATCTCGGAAATGTATAATAATTATAGCTAGACAAATTTCTATTATATACAAATTTCTAATAATAAAAAAAAAAAAGACAAAAACTTTCAATCTCTTCTTCGTCTAAGCGCGTTCTCGGTTGCATCCTCAGCTATGCTGCTTCGCAGCCCGGGATGCACTTTCCTGCTTTTTCATCTCCAAATATAACATGCATGTCAATGGTCACCCGAAGATCCCAAAGATCTTGCAAAATGGAGAAGAAATAGCCGGAACAGTTTAAATGATTTGGCTATAGTTTTACGACCGGCCACCTGCCTGACGTCAACCCACTTGGGGAATGTATTTGTGCGAAATGTTTTACAACCGGCCGACGCCCGACGTTAACCCTCCTTGAGAATGCAATTGTAGCACGAGATGTTTGTGCTAAGTCCTTTAGTCGCCTCTTACGACATCCACAGGAATAGATGGAGTGGTCCTATTCTACTCTGCCGGGAACCACACGGCGAGGACAAAAACTTTCAATACAGTCTGGAATCAGCTTTCTTGTTTACCGCATCACCTGTCCTGTCCAAATAGGTTGTAAAAATTCCAATTTCTCGAAGCCTTTTGGCGGCCATATTGCACATTTACTACTGCAGTGCCCTAGTTGTAACTCTAAACAGCTTTAGCTGGTTCTTATTTAGATTTTCTAAATAAATAACGTATGGACTTGATTCCTCATCTTGTCATTGACTTATCTTCTTTGTCAAAGTAAATTTGGTAAACAGAGTATTTAATAAACGGGCAAGTGCGAGTCAGACTCGTACATGAAGGGTTCCGTATCATCGAAAACCATACCATCGTGCAAAACAAAACAAAGTGACTATTATTACGAGATATTATAAATATCCTATGATAATAAAGATATTTTGAATTTGAATTTTTTTGAATCGTACAATGTTTTAAATCCTAGGATATCAAAGTATTGCCGTTGCCAGTCTTTAAGAACAGGCTGCGTAGTTTCCTGCTGGAGAAAGGTTTCTACTCGATACAGGAATATCTGAACGAATGATTATGATAGAAATAGAATGAATGCATTGTTTAATCATAGAATTGTTACTTATAAAATACTTATTAGGTACTAAGTTGATTTTTTAAACATAAGTAATAATAAATTACACCCAATACAAATATAATGATAGAATAGAAAGATATGAATACAATCAATAATTAAATTAATGATAACATAATTGACATTTGCATGCCTAGACAGGTTAGAAGTGTGATCTAAAAATTGTAATTAACAACTATTGTAACCACTTTTACAGCAAATAAATATATTATTATTATTATTATGTCGGTACGCTTTTCAGCCACGGGTCCATGGGGACCCGGTCCTTTGAGGCGTTCATGGGGCCAAAGCCAACATGAAGAGGCCTTTTAGTACCTTTTTATCTAAAAAGTGAGATGGCTGCATTTATGGAGGTCTATCCCTTAATATACCATTGAGATGCACTAACGGAGAGTCCACCATAGCTGCTGAACTATTGCCAGGGAGGGATTTACTTGGTTTGGGCTATGTGGATGGGATGTTAGTGGGCCGGATAACTGGGTTATGGAGTGAGATACGGACATCTACCTAAAAATCTCTCACAACAATTTAAGCCTGGTAGATGGTGACTTGCTGCTCGTTGGCTACACTGCCTATGGGCACCCTAACTAGCCACGAAGATGCGGCCAGAGCGCAACACAATGTGAGCAGCTGAGGGTGTCGAGAGGTGCGGCTCCGGTTTCACCATCACGGGGCTTACCCCCGAGAGCGGGTTTTCCCGTTATTACGCCATTACGTGCAATACACTTCCACCCTGGAGCGTATGTTCTGCTCTTGCGACTCCACTCTGGCAATTTATTATTATTCTCTTTATTTAATTTGAAACTTAGGCTAGGTTTTGGTATACATTTATAAAAAGTAAAATATAAAACATACTACAAAATATAAACATTTACAAAAACCTAACCTAGCTGCCCACTGGCAGCGGGGCAAGGCCCAAGCTACCGGCGGTTAGGGCCGCAGAGAGAGAAACCTCCTGACAATACGTGCCGTGTCCAGGAGTACTGCCTTCTGAATCTGACCCTTGATCCAGCAATCTAGCGAGAGAGTCTTAAGATGTTGGTCAAGACTCTTCGCTATAAGACCGTTCGCCGATACGACTATCGGGACAATGATCGTCGAATCCACATCCCACATAGCAGTCACCTCGTGGGACAAGTCAAGGTACTTGCTAAGTTTGTCCTTCTCGGCCTTCACGAGGTTCTCGTCATGCGGGACGGTGATGTCGACGAGCACTGCCTGGCGCATCAATCGATCTGTCAGCACGATATCAGGCCGGTGAGTACTTATAGTACGGTACCTCCGATTCTACAAGCCCGTATCGAAGAGCAAGCTGCTGGTGAATAATTCTGGCTACTAGGTTATGTCTGTGCAAGTACTCGCCGTTAGCCAGATGAGAACAACCGGAGATTATATGCCTGATCGACTCTCCGGGACGTCGACATGCTCGACAGACATCAATCGTACCGTCTTTCAGGATATATCTCCGATAGTTGTTTGTCATCATGACTTCGACATTATTATTATTATAAAACGCTGATGAAAACGTTTCTTGTATGACGACCCCCTTTAATTATTAACTTTATCTTATTTTTAGTATTTATTGTTATAGTGGTCATAGTAATACATAATCGGTGAAAATTTCAGGTGTCTAGCTAATACGGTTCAAGAAATAGAGCCCTGTGACAGAAGGACAGACGGACAGACGGACAGACGGACAGACGGACAGACGGACAGACGGACAGACGGACAGACGGACAGACGGACAGACGGACAGACGGACAGACGGACAGACGGACAGACGGACAGACGGACAGACGGACAGACGGACAGACGGACAGACGGACAGACGGACAGACGGACAGACGGACAGACGGACAGACGGACAGACGGACAGACGGACAGACGGACAGACGGACAGACGGACAGACGGACAGACGGACAGACGGACAGACGGACAGACGGACAGACGGACAGACGGACAGACGGACAGACGGACAGACGGACAGACGGACAGACGGACAGACGGACAGACGGACAGACGGACAGACGGACAGACGGACAGACGGACAGACGGACAGACGGACAGACGGACAGACGGACAGACGGACAGACGGACAGACGGACAGACGGAATATCTATTAAATATAACGGTCATAAATAAGGAAACAGGTAAAAATAAAACCAAAGAAAATATTTGCCGAATCAAATGTAGTGGTAAAAATACTTCAAAATCTGAAGAAATAGTAAATATATTTGATGATTATTTTACTAACATTCCTTTGGAACTCACTTCTAATGTGAGTTCTAGCGCCCAGCGTGCTGAGGCTTTGCTTAAGAGTAATGTTAGCCCTTGTGATTCTAAATTTAATTTTAAGCATGTTAGCCCTAGCGATATAATAGATGCTTTTAAACAGTTAATTTTAAAAAAATCAGAAGATCACTGGGGCATGTCAGTAGCCGTAGTAAGTCATATTATACACATAATTGCTGCCGATTTAGCTTTTATATTTAACGAATGTATTGATGAAGGCATATTCCCTAACTTAATGAAATGTAGTAAACTAATCCCCTTATTCAAAAAAGGAGAAAAAACAGACCCTGGCAACTACAGACCTATCTCTATTCTGCCAGTTTTGAGTAAGGTGTTCGAAAAGATAATGCTCAATCAAATGCTTATTCACTTTAAGACCAATAATCTTTTCCATAGCCAACAATACGGCTTTACTGCTGGAAAATCGACCACCGATGCAGGAGTAGCACTTATTACTAATATCTACGATGCAATTGGATCATTTTGCGATCTTTCTAAAGCATTTGATTGCGTTGATCATCCAACACTTTTGCTCAAATTTCGTCAATACGGTTTTGATGATAAGTCAATTAAATTAATAGAATCTTACTTAACAGATAGGCTTCAAACTGTTGATATAAATGGCGTAAAATCACACGGGTCTAATGTGAAAATGGGCGTACCCCAAGGTTCAATTCTAGGACCGTTCCTTTTCTTAGTTTATGTCAATGACTTGCCTTACATGGTTGAGAAAGAGGCTGACATGGTGCTGTTTGCTGATGACACCTCGCTAATATTTAAAATAGATCGACATAACAGTGATGCTAGCGCGGTGAACAGCACCTTATCTTTAATCTCTGATTGGTTTTCGGCCAATAACCTCATGTTAAATGCGAACAAGACCCAATGCATTCGATTCTCTCTTCCTAATGTGAATCAAGCCTGCGTTGACATACTAATTAATGGTCAGAAACTCGATCTGGTTGAAAGTACTACCTTTTTAGGAATCACAATTGATTCGAAACTTCAATGGGGCGCTCATATAACTAAACTTTCTAATAGGCTTAGCTCTGCGGCTTACGCTGTTAGGAGAATAAGACAATTGACAGATGTAGCAACTGCTAGACAAGTGTACTTTAGTTACTTTCACAGTCTAATGTCTTACGGGATACTTCTATGGGGGAGTGCAGCCGACATTCAGACTATTTTTCTTTTACAAAAAAGAGCAATTCGTGCTATTTACGGTTTAGGATCGAGAGACTCACTGAGGGAATTATTCAAGGAAATAGGTATACCTACTTTTGCATCACAATTCATATTTGAAAATATAATGTATGTGAGGAAAAATATTTCCATGTTCAATAAAGTAAGTGATTTTACAGATAGAAATTTACGTAATAAGAATGACTTAGTTAGCCCGTATTACAGGCTGAATACAGTCAGTAAGTCTTTTATGGGGAAGTGTATACTTTTTTATAATAAATTGTCAGAATCGGTCCTTGATATGCCAGACAGAAAATTCAAAGCTTATGTAAAGAAAGTACTTTGTGAGAAGGCTTATTATAGGACCGATGACTATCTTAAAGACAAAAAGATCTGGCTTGAGCTTGGCGCGGGTCCCTCTTAAAGGTTTGTATAAGTACTTAGACATGTCATAATTTAGGTACATTGGTACATACTAAATTTACAAATTGACATTATTTTAAATTTCGTAATTCTTATAATTCAATTTAATTATGACATAATAAACAATGTAATCTCTGTCCATCTATATAACTAATTTTAAGTTTTTAGTTTGTTAGTTGACGTCTTTGGAGAAAACGTGCAGTGCAGTTTGTTGCCGCTTCTTCTGCACTTGCGCCTAGGAAGCGGCGTAAACTTAGCTTTAAGTAACGATTTGACGTCAACATTTGTACAAAACAAAACAAAGTGACTATTATTAAGAGATATTATAAATATCCTATGATAATACAGATATTTTGAATTTTAAGTAGATAATGTTACATATATACAGGCTGACTTTTTAAACACCAGCCAAATATTTGGAGCTAGTTCAGTCCATAATACTGAATCACTTTCCATAAAAACAATTAACGAAAAACTTAAATTAAAATTTGCTTTCCCATATAAATCAGCGCTCAGCCAAACGGATTTTGTATGGAAGGACGAAAAATTTTTATCGATTCTTAATAACTTTTTTTATATAAAGCAGTTCAGTATCATGGACTGAACTTGCTCCAAAAATTTGGCTGGTGTTTAAAAAGTCACCCTGTATTTTCACTTTAGCCAAACCAAATACAACTTTCCCTCGTGTGATAACAACAGATGTTCTTTCACACAGAAACTTATGGAAACATAAACAAAACCTATTACGCTAATGTAGATGAATGGTTACATAAGGAAAATTCTTTAAATGCTGTAGCAAATATCTCATATTCCTAAACTGCTCGTAGTCACGCTACGGCATTATGACTCTTGTTTGTATGTAAATCATCAGCAATTGCTACTTCATAATGAATTCAATTACAATTATGGATATTATTCGTTTTTATCCGATTACGTTGAAGCTCAAAGTAGGGTTATGTGTTTCGCCGCTTTAGAACTAGTGTAAGAATGAGACTCATGACAATGACTCCAACGACAAGAGATAGCTTTTTGACGACTGACAAACCTCTAGCCCCTCGAATCAAATTTTTCATCACATATTTTTCATTTATTAGATATTGTTCCGAGTATGGTAATGCTGTAAAAATCATTAATTAGCATATTTAAATGGAAGAAGAACAAGAAGTATGTATCTTCAAATATACTGTCCGCTGGATACGGCTCTCTTCTTCTCCTTCTTTCGAGTTGAATTTGACTTGCCAATTGGCTATATGAATATTATGAAAAATTAAATAAATCGTATCATACCGTGTTGGATATTAAATGAAAGGGCTTTAGCATAATTTAAAAATGTATACATTAAACCTATTACTCGCTGTTGTGCTTACTTTGCTGTGAATTTTCCCGTAGTAAATTATTTCTTTTTTAAACTTATATGTAGTAAAAAAGTGTCTATGTTTCTAAAAGGAAAGTCAGAACTTCAGTATGCTCGTTTAATTTAAATAAGTTCATTATTTACATGGCTACGCATGACTAAAGGTAATAACCGAGTATGAAATCATTACAGGGCATTATTCAAAATAACGGTAAGGTCCCACGGTAAGGTCCCTCCTTCGCACTGATCTATTCAATTCAATTCAAATTCAATTCAAAATATCTTTATTATCGTAGGATATCTATAATATCTCTTAATAATAGTCACTTTGTTTTGTTTTGCACAAATGTTGACGTCAAATCGTTACTTACAGCTAAGTTTACGTCTATGAAAAGCAACTTTGTGATTCCCCATTACACATTTTACTATATCTCTAGCCGCATAGGCATCCTGTGTACACAGGGCTTACCGTGTAGGTAGACTGCCATTATAATAATCCCTTATAATTTAAATCTTTTATATAATCTACATCTAGTTAGTATTTATGTTGTATTAAGTTTTATTTCGTTACTTAGTTTTAGTTAAGTAATTTTTTATAATAAGATAAATTGAAATTTGAAGAGGAAGATTGCTGTAGCGTTATACTTATATATGGATGGATTTCACTGAAATGCTAGGCTTTGCTTACCCAGGGAAAAAAGTGTCGTTTATTGCATGGATATAAGAGCTCGCTAGGTCTACTGTTATCACAGAACCACTAGGCAGATACTTTATAATCTACTCGTATAATCTTCTATAATCATATTATATTATATAACTCAAAGGTGACTGACTGACATAGTGATCTACCAACGCACAGCCCAAACCACTGGACGGATCGGGCTGAAATTTGGCATGCAGGTAGATATTATGACGTAGGCATCCGCTGAGAAAGGATTTTGATCAATTCTACCCCCAAGGGGATAAAATAGGGGATGAAAGTTTGTATGAAACTTTGTCAATTTTAAACCGATCGGGCTGAGACTTTGCATGCATAAAGCTACTATGTCGTAGGCATCCCTTAAGAAAGGATTTTGATAAATTCCACCCCTAAGGGGATAAAATAGGTGATGAAAGTTTGTATAAAAAGTAAAGCCGCAAAAACTATACTTCTTAATGCGAGCGAAGCCGCGGGCAAAAGGTAGTTGCTTCTAAGTATGACATAACATACCTTAGGGTATTCTTACTTTTTACCTACGTGATAGTCGAAAGGCTATGGTTAGAATAAATTCTCGTTTACAAAAACAACTTAATGTATTCAAAGAAATTACGTGTCGTGGCCGAAACTATGAATTTTATTACGTACTATTTGAATCATAATGGAAAATAAAATAAATACTATTTTCTGGAACATACTGTTCTCAGCCAGTTTAATTAAAACATACACACGCAATCGTTTCATACATTCATATCATTATAGTTAGAATACAAATTGACGATTGGGGTCCGTTAACACGCTAGCCCGTCATTCGGGGGTCCTGGGTGCGATCCCCAGACAGGGCAAGTTGGAAAATTGCCTTTTTCAAATTGGCCTGGGTCTTGAGTTTATGTGTATTTATTATAAAATACAGTATCGTTGAGTTAGTATCCCATAAGTTTAAATTAACTTTGTGGCTAACTCAGTCTCAATCAGTGTGATTTGTCCTGTTTTTTTTATATCTTTAATATCATTTGGTATAGGAATGTTTATTAAAAACAAAAAGAAATAAATACAAGACTTTTCTTTTGTATGACATGAATATAGTTGGAGTGCATGAAGGAGTGACGGGTGATAGAGGGAAATGGAGGGTTAACACATACTGCTAGTGATGTGTCGTTCCCGTTCCCCAAATTTCCGGGAACGCTCCCGGGAATGTTCCCGGGAATGTTCCCAAAAAATGGATATGTCAGGGAAAGTTGTAATTTTATTTATCAGACATATTTTTTATCACTGTAAATATATTTTACTAACGTAAATGCATCACGTGATATGGTTATAATACAAATACATAAATCAAATATTTCGTAACATCCCCTATAAATACGGGAACGTTCCATGGGAACGACCCAAATTCCCAAATATCCCGGGGACGGCACATCATTAACTGCGCCGACCCCAAATAAAATGGGAAAAGTTAAGGAAGATGATGAATCTGGAAAAGGGAATCCAAGTAGTGATGGGTTACTAGCTGTATCGCTTATTGAAATAATTCAGATTCTTGCTGAAGAAAATCAGTATATTCACTCTACATTTTCCCGTATCTCCCGACAGTTTGCAGCAATATTTAAGTTATAATTAATTTAAAAAAAAAGACTGACGCCATTTTCTTTCAGGATTTCTATGGGACTATTAAATTAATATGGGACCAAATCAAAAAAGGAGTTTTTAGTTTGTGTAGAGCCACGCTACCGGCAAAACTCAGTTTTGCTAGTAGCATGAATGGGCCGGCTCGTCCGGGGAAGCACCACACTCTCACAGAAAATCGACGTCTGAGCAGTAACTTCAACGCTTCTATGCTTCGTTTGGTGAGTGAGAGAGCCGGAGCCCCCCCATCCCCCCTCCTCCTCCCCCTGAAAGGCCGGTAACGCTTTTGTTACACCACTGGTGTTGCAGTTGTCCACGGGCAGCGGTGATCACTTACCATCAGGTGACCTGCTTGTTTGTTTGCCGTCCTGTGACATAAAATATAAACGGGCAAGTGCGAGTCGGACTCGTACATGAAGGGTTCCGTACCACCGTACAATGTTTTAAAACGCTGAAGAAACACGTTTCTTGTATGGCGAGCCCCTTTTATTTTTAACTTTATTTTATTTTTAGTATTTGTTGTTATTGTGGTCATAGTAATACATAATTGGTGAAAATTTCAAGTATCTAGTTAATGCCATTATGAAGATCATGTTAAAAACGCTGAAAAAAACACGTTTCTTATATGACGACTTCCTTTAATTATTAACTATTTTTTATTTTTAGTATTTGTTGTTATATCCGCCACACATAATCGGTGAAAATTTCAAGTGTCTAGCTATTGCGGTTTAAGAGATAAAGCCCTGTGACTGGCGGACAGACAGACAGACGGACAGAAAGACAGACAGACGGACAGACAGCGGAGTCTCAGTAATAGGGTCCCGTTTGCACACTTCGGGTACGGAACCCTAAAAAGTAGGCAAAAATATCGCCCCCTTTTTTGAAGTTTCAAAAACAATCAATTTCCAAACGCCAATAAAATCGTTCCCATGAAGCAATCTTATAATCGGCCTATATTTACTTTTAAGCGATCACATCCATTTTCAATCAAGCGGGAAGGGCGCGTGTTTTTTTTCCTGAAAGGGTTTTCGTCCATAATGACGCGGATCTGTTAGCAACTCATTTCGTTCCTGCGAAACTTTGACGTTTACAATAGGGCTCTGCAAAGCGTCCGATGTACTTATGTAAAAACAAAATAAGTTATACCAAAAAAAAAATATTGCGGTCTATAGAACTACATGTATGTGTTATCTTCTTTTTCTGAAACGATAAAATTGACTATAGTATTCCGTGACTTTACATCATAAGATATTTTTTTTTTCATCTGCTTTACTTTGCACCTTAGGAGGCGAAATATGTTTGTTTTTCGCAATCGAAATACATGGAGCCACTGAATTGATGTTATGTTTTACCGTATTGAACCCTAAGGGCCTGACCTCGAGGTAAAGATATATGTTCTGTTAGAATCGACACAAACACGGGTCGATTTTGTAAACTGAGACATATTTGACTCAAAATAGGTTTCATCAGACTAATACAAAAAAATGCGATATGGATATATGGATGTTTGTTTCGTTTTTACAAAACGACTGAACCAACCGCTATTCCATTGTTAATTTTTTAATGTAGAATCTAGAGAATATTTCGATGTGTATATAATAATATTTTTGTAGAAAACATTACGAGTACAAGCCTAATTCGATTTTTAGTTTAAATGTTCTAGCTAGATTGAGTCATTTGTTAGAGGGAAGGTAGTTTTTATTTTAATTTTTTATTAATGGCTTGATGCTACTGCGTATTTAGCCAGGAACAAGTTAATAAAACGTAAGAAATTCTTTTTTCCTAACAAATTACAATCAAAGGTTGGTGTAGGCCTTTGATTGATTTAAGGGAGCTTCTGGCGACAAATCTATACGAGTCCACTGGTTTTCATAGCCGATTGAGTGGCGGACGACGCCTGAAGACGCCCACACAGTCCGCGAAACAAATATCACTACAGCCGTACTATGACTGTCCACTTTAACTATTTCACATATTGTTCATGAGTATGAGCATTTATAACACCAAACAACACCAATTTCATATTATAAAGTCCACTAAAATCAATTTGCAAAATAATTTAAAGAAAACCCCAACCGAACCCCTTGACTTCCCGCCAAAAAAACTCGGAAGGTAGTTTTGTAGTGGTGCTACTTAATTTCGGAAAGATTTTTAGGGTTCGGTACAAAAATGAAAAAACGGAATTCACTCGTGCGTCTGTCTGTCCGTCCGTCTGTCACAGCCAATTTGCTCCGAATCTACTGGACCGAATCAGGTGAAATTTGGTAGGATGGTGAAATCCTATGACCCGAACACATATGTGCAAAGTAATTAATATTTAAAAAAAAGGGTCATTTTCGGGGGATAAATTAGGAAATAAAAAAAAAAAGTTTTGCAAACCTTACTGTGTCAAGAATTCAATCAATTGTACGGAACCCTCTCCACGCCAGTTTAACTCGCACTTGGACGGTTTTTTAAATTAACGAACGAATATATATATTATATAATTCAATATACAAATTTGTTAAAAATTATACAGACGAATCACACGATATACGAAATAGTTCAGTCAGTTTGTATTTTATTTTATATTCATTAAGAAAGTTCTTAAATTTACTGAAAAGACATGGCACTTAATTTCGATTACGAGTACTTTGTTTAATTCCGCCACTATTTAATTGTCGTACTCGCGACATGTGTTTCACCTCTACACGAGGCATCCTCAGGCGCAAAACCAAATGTTGATCGTTCGTTGGTCAAACGACTAATGATCATTCGTCATTCATCATCATTCATTCGTCATTTGACCGCCGAACGATCAACATCTGGTTTTGTAAGGTGAAACACGTGTCGCGAGTCTCTCTCTTTCTCTCTCATTTTAGCGTATTCCCAGTTGCATCCACAGCTGCAACGCTGCGAAGCCCGGGGTCCGCTTTCCGGCTTTTCGGCGGCTTCGAAATCAAGTGTCATGTAACTTTGTCTTTCGCAACGCCTGAATCCATTAACTATTTAATGAAAAGAACAATCAGTGGTAACACTCAACGTGACAGTCTTGCGCCTTCACGGGAAGAGAATACCCTATATTTTTGTACCATGCCCATAATAGAATCACTTCCAGTCAATATATGTTATCTGAGACTTCTTTCCTAGCTTACAAGGACAATATTGTCAAAAGCAGTTTGGTATGTTGATTGACCAGTCAACAAAATACTCCATATTTCAAAACTTTGGGTATATGGAGCCGAAACTTCTTAAGTGACTCGTACCAACAGGCAGGGTCTGAATAACAAAAAGTTTTGCATTT
Source organism: Acrobasis repandana (assembly GCA_963576875.1). NCBI lineage: Eukaryota > Metazoa > Arthropoda > Insecta > Lepidoptera > Pyralidae > Acrobasis > Acrobasis repandana. The sequence goes on along the minus strand of OY756233.1, from coordinate 3,305,469 downwards.
TTCCGTAGCAGGGTTTTAGTTTTTAACCGAATTCAAAGAAGGAGGTGGTTATCAATTCGACTGTATGTTTTTTTTTATTTTTTTTTTAATTTTTTTTTTATTATCACACAAAACAGATTACAACTATTACAAAACTACACAATAAGAAACATACAAAAACAATAAAACTGGTTGCAATCCAAAACATGTGTGTACATGAAATAATAAAAGAGGTGTTCTTACAATCTAAGAGAAAATAAGTAAAATAAAAATATACAAACTCTTACCTATTAAATTTATATACACTTCAAATTTCAATCATACAAGATCTCCTTTAAAGTTTTAGTGTATGAGGCAAGTTTGGGATCAAAAACATCAAATTCAGGGTTAGTATTCGCAATCTCATTACACTGACGGGCCATCCTCACAATTAGATTATAAAATGAAGTATTATTTTTATATGTTTGTAGAGCAAAAATTCCTATTTGATTTGACCTTCGGGCACTATACCTAGTGTTGAAAGATATTTCAGAAAGCAAAAAGGGAACATCAAGTAAAGAATGAACTATTTTGTAGAAATATATAAAATCAAAATATTTTCTGCGGGTTTCCAACTTTTGAATATTAAATCTTAATAGTCTTTCCTCATAATCAAGAGTGGTACGTCCTAAATGTTGACGAAAACATAGAAATCGTAAGCACTTTTGCTGAACTCGCTCTATATCATCAGCATGTACTTTGTAGTGTGGGGACCATATTGGGCTGCCATATTCTAAAATGGATCTGACTAGGGCATTAAACAAATAAATAATTGATCGAGGGTTTTTAAAGTCTTTAGTGGACCTAAAGACGAACCCGAGTAGTTGATTTGCTCTTGTTGTTATATGATCGTAATGTGCTCTGAATGTTAGTTTGTCATCGAACATAATACCTAGATCTTTAACTACATTCGATCTTTCAAGGACCCGGTTATCAATGATATAATCATTAACGACTCTATTACACTTGTTAGTAAACGTTATAACGAAGCACTTGTCTATGTTAAGAGTCATAAGTTTTTCCTTGCACCAATTTGAAATAGTATTTAAGTCTTTCTGTAATAAATCACAATCATTGGCAGTGTTAATAGTTTTAAATATTTTTAAATCATCGGCGTACAACAAACATTCACAAGACAAGCGCTTGATGAGATCGTTAACGAACATAACAAATAACAACGGTCCTAAATGTGACTCCTGGGGTACTCCAGATGGCACGGCGATGGGAGATGAAGTGTACCCCCTCAAGGTTACCAACTGGCTTCTTTTATCTAAATAAGAGGTCAACCAGCGTAAGAGACTACCGTGTATACCATAGGAGGCAAGTTCAATACAAAGTTGTTTATGATTTACTTTGTCAAAAGCTTTCGAGAAGTCTGTATAAATAGAGTCAACCTGACCACCTTTCGCAAAGCTCTTACATATATAGTTTTTGTATTCAAGAAGGTTGGTCACGGTTGATCTAGACTTTACGAAGCCATGTTGCTTATCAGAAATCAGTGGTTTAAAATGGTTGTATAAATGATTGTGAACCAAAGATTCTAAAAGCATAGCAAAACATGATAGAATGCTTATTTGTCTATAATTTTCACAGCGTGACTTATCTCCAGTTTTATAGATAGGAATAATATGGGCTATTTTCCATCGTTTGGGAAAAATTCCTAGTGTAAGTGATTTATTAAATAAAATGTAAAGTGGAGTGCATAGTTCTTTTGCACAATGTTTGATGAAAGAAGGAGGTAATTGGTCAGGTCCGGGTCCTTTATTAATATCAAGTTGTTTGATTTTCGTCATTATATCTATCTTGGTTATATCAATATGAGAAAGTGTGCCAATTGCTCTATTCACAACTGACGCATGACTAGGGCTGAACTGATTCCCAGATGACACACTGCTTTGAGAATCTGATTCAAATACCGATCCAAAGTATTCCGAAAACATTTCACAGATTTCCTGGCCATTCGAAGAAGAAGAATCACCAAATTGCATAACTTGTGGTATTGAGACATGTCCCTTTCTATTGTTTATAAATTTCCAAAAATGTTTTGTACTGTCCGACATGGATTCTTCAATTGAGGCAACATATCTCTTGTAGCATTGATCTGAAAGTTTTTTAGATCGAACACGAAGTAGAGAAAATGTGTCATAATCTCTAGGATTATTTTATTTTTTGTTGTTTGTTACGCGATATCTTTGCCAATTGAGAACTGATTTTGATGATTCTTTTTTTATTTGAAAGCCTTTACTACCAAGTTAATTGCATTTTAATTTGGTGAAGATATGATGGGGAACTTCCGAGATATGGAAGAAACACCTAAAAAAAATAAAAATGGATAAAAATGTTTTTTTGTTAAAAATTTAATTATTATGTAAACTATATCTTGTTCAATACTCTCTAAGTAAGTGCAGACTCTATGTTTATGTCTTTAATGCTGATCTAAGAGTAAAGAAGAATCCTAGAATACATTAAATGGGCATCAATATTTCATCAGTAATTTCATATGCAATTGTTTAAGTACAGGAACATTCTTATGTACTTACGTTGAAAGTGGGCGTTGTTACCTGCGACATAGTACTTTTTTGTAAACTTATGCAGGTATCATTCATTGTACATGATGTGTTTAAATTTTCTTGTCCATTTTTCCTAATAAAGATATTTTTATTTATTTTATGGAGATTCTTCTCTAATCAAAAATCCACTTGCGTTGTAGACTCATACGTTGCATATACAGGCATTTTGCAGAACAAGCACATCGCTAATTTAGAAGATTAATAAAATAAAATAATTAATTTTTTTAGTCCATCGTGTTTTTTGATTGGGGGAAAACTATTTCTCCCCAATTCTTCTTCTTCCCAATTCAATTTCTAAGGAAAGGTCCGTCAAAGGTCCGTCAAAAAATAATACGGATTTCAATCAAATTGAAGAGGTCACTAAGGACTTTAGTCTATACACGGTGTTGCAAATAAATTTCCAAAAAAAAGGAGGGCGGGTGGAAGGTCTACTGTTAATAGGTAACATTGCACTAAATAGCTCACTTTTATATTAATAGGACTACAAGAATACAAATAACATTAAGAATCAGTAGGACCGGAAAAAAACATTTTTAATACAAATTCCTAACTTAAGAAAGTCGATAAATAAACAGGAAACAACTTTGTATTGGCTACATTCTTACTCAAAAGTTTTGTTGCTTCGCCATTATTAAAGGGAGTTCGCAGATCAGTTTTAGGGTTGCGTTGTGTTTGATAAATTTTCTGTTTGACGATTGAACTCAAAGGCACTGTCTTACGCCGTGTAGTTCCCGGCTGAGTAGAATAGGACCACTACAAGTCTTCCCGTGGATGTCGTAAAAGGCGACTTAGGAAACACAAGCTAAGCAAAGCTTATAAACATCAATAAGACCTCTCCAACCCGTCTGGCCAGCGTGGAGAGTGTAGCCCAAATCATCTGACTGCTCTGGCTAATATGTGAGTCTGGTAGTACAGAGAGGGTCGTGTTCCTGTAGTGAAGACTTAAAAAAACCTGATGATGATTACACTGTTGTTAATTCATTTCATCCATACTGACAATTTGACGACCTCCGTGGCGTAATGGTTAACACGCTAGACCGCTAATCTGGAGGTCCTGGGTTCGATCCCCAGCCAGGGCAAGTTGGAAAATGGCGTTTATCTATATATGTATTTATCATAAAATATGGTATCGTTGAGTTAGTATCCCACAACAAAAGTTTAAAACTTACTTTGCGGCTAGCTTTATCAGTGTGATTTGTCCTTATATATTTATTTATTATTTATACTGGTCTGAAAGAAAAGAAAAAAACTTAAAATGCAAGCTTCAGTTGCTTTTCTTCCACGATTTAAAAATCAGTTTGTATGCTTAAAAAAATTATAAGCATTTAAGGTGCAGTAATAAGGTATTTAAACAAAATAATAAAATAAAACATAGTGTGAAATCCAGCTTACGTGGTATTTATATCCTCTTTCATTGCATAGTTTCAATTTCCACTTTTATAGAGAACCCTCCTTGATATAAATCGAATCTCACTTGAACTTTTTTCTTGCAACGAACGTCTCCCGCAAATAATCTTGACATCCCAGGACGATGCAACCGTTGAAAATGCAGGAAAATGCAGATTTCATCACTTTTATTGTCGTTTATAAATTCTATATTGAAGGAAACCGCAACGTTTTATATTGAGAAACCTTGTACGTGAGTTGTTACTATTTACACCCATTGCCCACTGTATTTAGACAAAAAGGTACCTAATTTAAGGCGCGGTAGGTCCATAGCTAACATTAATGTGTTTTGCACGCCTCATAAGCGAAGCGCATGAGGTAGTGCTCTACTCTCGCCTTGGAAAAATCAAGTGATTTTTTTAACTAAATGTGTCTCTATTTATTTTCTATCGCACTTGTACAATAATATTTACACATAAATGTCAAGGAAAAACACTAGTTTCAACACTTATGACATTTTTAAAAGACATTTAGCCTAAGTAAATAAAAACAATGTTTAATAAAATCATTTTGTGGACGTCCGTGTGTCGGTATGTATGGAAACTGGCGTGGTCACGATAACTCCCGAAAAACTTATATGATCAAGTCCATTTTTTTATACGCTTCAGTATTATCCAAAACTAAGTCCTTTCGAAGATCACGGTCTAATTCAATGTAGTTTAATCGTAATTTCAATTTAATTGTGAAATTTTAGTTTTTTGCCTCAATCAAAGCGCGGCAAGCGGCATTCTCCACAATGTCAAAATTGACAGTTGACATTTCACAGCTTGGCCGGTGTTGCACTTGCAAATTATCTTACATTAAAACACATTTTGGGACTTCCAGTATAAATAAAAATGAGATTATGAGGCGTGCACTTTTGGATTTTCCAAACTATTTGAAAAATTTATTTAATTAAACTACTACAATTTATTTTTCCATTTCAAAGGCTTTTCTACACACAGTACCCAAAACGCGATTAAGCATTTTTGGCTCGATAAAAAAAAATCACAAACATACTTACCTACCTCTAAATTTACTTCGAAAAAATTATAAGTATTTTATACAATCAACTTTTTATATGAAAATTATACCAAAATATGATAATCTAAATTACGAGCGAAATTAACTACAGTGAAATATATAAATATAATACATAAAAAATAATAAACAAAACACATCACAGTATCGTCGAGAGCGAACAAAAGCCGTAATCCGTTATGGTCGAGACTTTGCTGTTTTATTTCAAAAAAATAAATTATTAGTAGTTTCATTACAGCTATTTTTCAAAAGCGCTCACAATATTGCGACTCGTGGACCTACCGCGCCTTAAAATTAAGTACTTACCGCTCTATTTACAATAAATCTATTTTATGTTAAGTCTATTTTCTCGAACAACTTTGTGAAGGAATGTATTCCAATATTAAGTACGAGAACATAGTATCGAGAAAAACAAAGTTGTGTCCTTTTTGTATTTTGAATATTGAAATATTTTTGTTACTATTTTTTTATTATCTCTTATCTATTTTTTGTAAGGATGTGTGTTATAGCAGCAAATAAATGTGTTTTAATTTAATTCAACAAAGTCGAGTCCCACCACGTGCCATCTGTGCCTCTGAGTATATGTATAAGTACAAGTTATTTCTTTTTCTCTTTGTATTAAATAATGTACATTTAAATATAATTTTTGTGCAATAAAGAAATTAAACAAACAAACAAAAGTACAACTTGTCGGAAATATCTGCGGACTTCGCTGGAAGGCGGTTCCATACTAGCCAAGTCCGCAGAATTCCGATATCCGACGAGTTGTACGCGATCTTTCAAACTACGCAACGAATTTTGTTGCGGTTTCTAGCAATAGTTAGAGGACAGAATAAGTACTAGTACGAGTGATTTATAAGGAAGGTTTATATGTATAAAACATACTCGTGCAAATCCGGGGCCACTAGTAAGAAAATAAAAACTTCTTTCATATCTTATAAAATTCCACATTAGAAATTTTCCAAATGTTATTCTCGATCAACGCATTAAAATTTCGGAAAATTCGCATTCAATTCACCCAATTTCATTTGCTCACAGTAGCAGAATAATGTAACATGCAGTACCAAACCGGTTACGGGTGTTTAAGCGGTACCAAATCCCCCCTTTTATCGGCTTAATCGCTCGCTATCGCGCTTTATCCACTCGGGGTGTACGTGAATAGGCTTCTTAGGACTTGAAATGATATTTAATGAGAGATCGGAGTGAATATAATTTTAAATATAAGCGAAAGGATAAGCGTTTCTTTCAGAAATTAAGTCTTCATATAGACTCCGGACTGGTGTTGGGGGATGTAAAGAAATCGTGAGATCGCGTTCCTCCAAAAATGACAAATGCGAATGCGGTGCTGTCCAATCAACGCCACTTATAATTGCTATCAACGAAAGTGGCCGTAGATCGAGCTGTCATAATGTCCGCCTTGCGGTACGGCTCCGAGACGTGGTGTCTCTACCGTAAGCACATACTTACGCTGCTTACGAGATATACGAGTACTTAATGTAAAATCGCAAGACAGGGTACGCAACAGCGAAGTACTAAGACGTTGTAATATCGGAGGCGTACAGGCATATCTTACCATGCGTCAACTACAGTGGACACTAGGACATGCTAGACGAATGTCTGATGAGAGACTTGCAAAACGCGTGTCATAATCAGAACTTGCAGATGGAAAGCGCTTGCGAAAAGGCCAACTTCTCAGATTTAAAGATGTACAAAAGCTGCATATGAGAAATTATAAAATAAACATCAATCGTTGGGAAAAGTAGGCAGAAGAACGTGATGAGTGGAGCCGGTTGGTTAACGACAGCGTTCTCGAGTTTAGGGCCAACCGTCTGACGGAAGAAGACAGAAAACGAGACGAACTGAAGTATAGACCACCTATAGGCCTACCATTATAATAATGTTAATGGAGTCTTGATGTGCGCAATATGTTATCGCACTTACCAACAAATTGGGTTACACAAGTCACTGCAGAGCCCACCGGAGAAGGAATTGAAACGCATGACAAAACAGTCGCCGAGGCTGAAACCGGCCAGGATATAATCATCATCATCACTTATAATTGTCCTGCTCAAAATGCCTCACATTCTAAAATGTAATGCAAGAGCATGGCCAGGAATCGCCATAGTCAAACACTGGTCAAGTTTATTATAATTAAATTAAATAGCTTTTCGACTCAAGAAGAAGAAGCAATAAAGGTTCTGAATCAGAATATTCTAAAAAACGATAGATGGATGAACTCTAAGAATGAATGAAAAAGTATCATACTTACATACATAATGGTCTACCCAAAGCGATAGCAACCAAAGTCCACATTCAGAGTGATGTAGTTAATACTTAATACTTAAGTTATTAGTACTTAAGTTGTTAATCTATAAATCTCAATTAAGGCCGTACCTGAATTTTCCGGGGTCCAGTGCTGCCCCCTTTAAAAATAAATCATTTATTCATTCTCTCATTTCAAAGAAAAGAGAGCCATTATTTAAAATTTTGCTACTACCAAGTGCTAGAAAACCCTTCAAAGTATTTTATGAACGACTGTTTACTGTTTAAAGTGACAACGTTATGCTTTTCGCCAAATATGGCCACTTTTGGCGAAAACCCGATTCAAAACTAGACGGACTACCAATATTACTTTCAAAGGTTATTCATAAAATTGTTTAAAGGTCTTTTCAGACATTGATACAAATCAAATTTTTAAATATCACCATATTTAGTTTTAACCAATTTATTTCCGATGAGGGCGCCACTTATGCTACCACTTCACCTTAACCATCATATGTATAAGTACATGTAAGCAAAAATAAAAAGATATCATTTTTGTCTGACGTGACGGTGATGGTTTCAAAAATACGATGTAATTGTATTTTGTGACTGGCAAGCGTTGACATAGACAACTACACGTAATGTGTTTTGCTGAGTCCCGCATTAAAACATAGGTCTCCAGATTTATATTATCAGGCTAATAAATCGCCATTAACTTGGGTCTTCTTATTTACGGTCTGTAGCAAGTAACTTATATAAATGGGGTGACCTATCCAGTTAAAATGATCAAGTTTTCTGAGAACATCACTCGGATCCCGTAAAATATTTTTACTTTTTTATACAAAATTGTTTAGTTGTCCAAATCACTTGTATGAGATGAGAATGTTAATTTAAGAGATCCAAGATTGGTGCTTTTTAGGGTTCCGTAGTCCACAAGGAACCCTTACAGTTTCGTCATGTCCGTCCGTCCGTCTGTCCGTCCGTCCGTCTGTCTGTCCGTCCAGGCTCGTACTCCGCCGCTACTGTACCGATTGTCACGAAAATTGGTGGAGAGATAGATATTGAAGTCCCAAAAGTTGATTTTTAAAATTATGAAAAAATGTTTTTTTTTCCCATACAACAAGAAGTAAATTTAAAAAATAAATTGGACGTGTGGGTTATCGTTGAAAAGGTCTTTTAAAATGCAACAAAAACTGCTTTGAAACTATGTAGATCAAACCCCCCAGTCTTGAGATAATCTAATACAAAGTTAAAATATGAGGTGTCCCCCCACCGTAACTTTTGAAATATTACTAAAATAATTTTGAAAAAATGTGGTATATACGTAAAAGTATGTACTTTCAATTAAAACTATAGCGGTCTTGGTATCATAGATAGTTATTTTTTAATACGTCATAAATCCTAATTTACCCGCAATTTACCTTTAGAACTTTTATATTATGTTACTTGCTGCTACGGAACCCTTTATGGGCGAGTCCGACTCTCACTTCACCGCTTTTTTTTTACTAGCTATCTATGACTAGTGCTATAAGAACAGCTATTCATATTAACAACTTTCTTTGTATGTTTTTCGTTGTGCAAGCCAAAACGTGTAAGCCATTTTTCAAGCTGCCTTAAGGCATCTGACGTAGTGTGACGACTATCATACATTGAAGACAGCCAGGACTAACGGCTTAGCATGCCTTCCAAAGCAAGTAACACGAAAATTTATTGCCACTTTAGTCACCCACCCAAGTGCGGACCATCCCGGGATTGCTTAACTTGCGAAAGCGCTGCGTACTCCCAACGGGCCACTAAGCTCTTCACTTTGTACCTGTGTGCTCAAACACTACGTGAGCAGGACTTGAACTCGCGACCTTGGTCTAAATATGACCATGCTCTAACCACTGAGCTATCACGTGTTCAACCCCGTACGCTGAATTTCTCCACCATTTGATATTCCTATAACATGTTAGACGGACAGTGGTTAGAGCAAGAAGCAGTACTAAATTGAGTACTTTAGTACTTCATCTTGAATGCCTTAAAAAGAACCTAAGAAATATTGTACCATGTGCCTAGAAAGTGTTTTCGTCGGTTGCAAATCAAGGCCAAACACCAGCTCTAGGCCTTCAAGTCTTCTCAATCATTACCACAGGCCGGAATCTCCTAAGGTACGCGCAATATGCGTCCCCGTTCCCCGTCCCCGCACCTCTCCCCCGTTTTCGCCTCAATGACTCACGTTGGTCGTAAAGAACCGGGGGAGAGGTGCGGGTGCGGGGAACGGGGACGCATATTGCGCGTACCTTAGGAGATTCCCTTCTGTTTACTCTTACTGTATTCTGTGCCATTACTTAACATCTAATGCAATTAACTCTCCGGCTAATGTTTCCAGCGGATTGATTCTCTTTAGCTCTTAATCTAAATGGAATTACGACGTGTTTCCTTGTTAGCGAGATTTAGTTACCCACTGTCGTGGTTTTTCTTCTTTCCTCAAAAAGAACATTTATACACTGTGTGTTCTGACATGACATACCGATAATTGGACATGCTTTCGTCATCTGTACCAACAACTTTTACTTTTAAATAATTCCGAATACATTACATTATATACAATGACTGTCTCCTTGGTCCGACTGCCGCCGTGGTCCAGTGGTTAAGGCGTTCGCCTTGTGATCCAGAGGTTATGAGTCAAAATCCCTTAAATACAACGGATTTCTAAAAGGGGAAAAAAATGTGTTACTAGCCACATCGTAAAACTGTATAAATAACAATAAACACGTAAATACATTTAAAAGTTACTCGGACCTTGTAATTTATACAGGCTATTGGGGACAACGCTAAAGGAGGTCGTAAATTAGAGTCCCCAGTTAATAGCGATTTATTGGTATGTGTAAGGTAGGCCTTAATTTGTGTTTAAGGATCATCCAACTTGGAATATCAACCAATTTTAGGTAGTATGCCTTTGAATTGTTCAATAGATCTTTATTTCATCTTCTTGAATTTAGATTTTTAATTTAGTTTTTTATTTAGGTTTTAGTTAGATTTTTACTATGGAAAGTTATTTTATATCAATAATGTTTTTGAATAAATAAATAAAAAAAAAAACACTGAAAAAAAATTGATCTTCACGAACTATTTTAATAGTGCATTTTGCACCTAATTTACTGTGTATTAAAACTCTTTTTAAACTAACCTGTTTTTTTCTACTACTTCCACCTACATATTACATCAAAGCGATGGGAGGCATGACCTCCCATCACTTTGACGATGAGTATGTTTAAAAAGCATAAGAAAAAAGGGGGGGTTAGAAAAGTTGAAATTCTGCGTGTCGTAATATTTACACTCTGGCCTATTTACGAGTATTAATCTGAGCTCTGGCTAATTAATATAAGGCTCTGGTAGTACAGAGAGGGTCGTGCTCCTGCAGTGGAGACTTTAAAAGACCTGATGATGATTACCCGCATATAGCACATTAATCACTCAAACAGAATATGAAACTTATATTTGCAAAGAAAAACATTAACTTTTACACCGTCGAGACTGCTAAAAACATTTAAAATTTTCTGAGTATTTTTTATGAGATACCTACTCAGCCGTAATCTTTTCTTACATTTTACTCACATTTTTAGTGTCTACCCTTACTTAAGTAAACGAGCTTGCAGAAGATTGCAGCTGGGAATCGTAAAAGAAAAAATATTTACTTGGGCTCACTCCATGCATAACTTAGCATGTGTGATTGAATATCAAATGTCGCTGCGTATATTTTTTTATGCTTTCAATTCAAGTAAGGAAATTCGTTGTATTATTATTGAAGTGAAAACTTCTTTAGCGGCGTTGTGCACTTTTTTTGTAATGGGTAAAAAATTTTAAACTCGCGTCAGGACACGTGTCCTGATCGAAAATTCGTAAGACGGATGGAGTGTAGACAGCCGGCGCGGCGTAGGAGAGGAAGTATCCCCCTCTCTTTCTACGGCGCGGTGAAAATGTATGCCTGCGCCTGCTGTTTCGTTTAGCTAAGAGATAAACTTTTTAATGTAATATAAATTGTCATGTTTGTGTACGATAGCGCAATAAATAAATATTGTATTCTACCACATAAATGATAGTACTTTTATACTGATAATTAAAGCAATTCGTGCAAAATTATTCCCTAACCATTCCAAAATATCAAAAATGCACAACGCGGCAACGTTAATTCAAGTTTTCACTTCTGCCGGCACTCCCGGAGTGCAACCCGTCGTTTTTTTTTTTTGTTATTAGAGATTTGAGTGTGCTTGACCTCTATCTAGCCTGATGGGAAGCTAAGATGAGGTCTAAGGTGTAACACGAAATATGTATGTATGTCTTATCTTGTTAAGATATAACATACATAGACTGCTAAAATCATTACCCTTCGTCCTGCCGTAGTTGGGTAAAAAATTATAATAAAGGAAGTAAAAGAAAAGAAAGACTTTATGGACTCTAAGCTTCTAGCAGTTCATCTAAGATAAATAAAATAAATAAGAAATGACGTCGTAAGGTGTTGAGTAAAAGACGATAAGTGACAAAAATAGAGAAAGGGATGTTAAGATGGTTTGGGCATTCAGAAAGAATAGATGAAAAGAGATTAGCAAAAATAAAATATTTGTAAGGCAAATGTGAATAGAAGAGCGGGACAGGGTTGCCTCGGCAAACATTCTGCGATCATATTTGAAATTGATATAACAACTCTCCCAAACCGCGGTAGCGGTAAAGTAAATTTTACTACGGGGCGAACTCTTTACTAAATATATAAGTGGCTACTTGAGGTCATAAAAATAATATCTCACTTGTGTGATATAGCCTTCATTTTAAGAGCCACCGCACAATGCACGGACATTAAGCTCGGAATTTACGGAGCTTTTGATAACACTTTACGAAGTTCTGAAGTCATGTGTCGATAAAATGCACTTTCTATAGCGTCATAAAGCTGTTGTAAAGTTATAACTTATAAGCTCATTTATTTTCTGGGAAGACAGATGTTGCGTATGAAAGTTAAAATTTTTGAAAAGAAAAAGAAAAAAAAAACTAATTAAAGTTTTGTAAGTGTTGACAGCTCTCCAGACCTTATATGCCGTAAGATTGTCTACCCATCGTGTTCTAGGGTGGCCTCTTTTTCGGTGCCAGCCTACAGATTCCGTGGTTATTTTTGCCTATTTATCTTTGTAAATTCTGCACATGTCCGGCCTACTAATAGAGATCCATGGAAGGTTGGAGGGGTTCCTACACTCTCCACGCTGTCCTGACGGGTTGTAGAGATCTCATTGATGTTTATAAGCTTTGTTTAGCTTGTGATTTCTCAGTCGCCTTCTACGAAATCCACGGGAAGACTTGGAGTGGTAAGACCACGCTACTCTGCCGGGAACCACACGGCTAATAGAGTAATTGTTACCAAATGGGGAGGCTTTTGCGAATCTATGGGACCTAAATAGCTTAAAAAAAATACACCAATCATTGAAATATGTAGGTACCTTTCGTGTTTTCAATACGATGTTTGACTTGACTATTTATTCTGCCCAGATCCAATTGAATTAAATGTCAACATTTGTTTATTTACACAGAGAAAGTAAATCGCAGCCTGTTTAAAAAGGGTTCTTTATAATATATAAGCAAGAATTAATTGAAACGACTTAATGCTGGATGGATAAAGGGAATGCAATTAAAAGTATGTTAAAATGAAGCGATTAAAGTAAAGTATTTACGTTCGTTCATGTATTGACGTACGAAAAAGCAATTGCAAATACAAATAGTGTAGTATCCTGAGGAATGACAAATGTTTATTAATAAAAAAAAGAAATAAATATAAGTGAGAATAAATTCAAACTAAACCTAAAAATAAAACCTAATCTAAATTATTGATTTAAACATCTAAAAGATTATGACCGTGCGGCATGGTGCCAAGAACGCTGGCTGCGTTTCCTCTCTGAATAGCTATAATAATTCGTTAAAAAAAGAAGCAGCCAGCTCTCTTGTCACCAGCGGCGGTGATCAGGCGCGGAGTTATCTGTTTCAGGAGAGCCCTCGCGCTGGGGCATGGTCCAAACGTTTCCACACCAAACGGCACAAATATGTAATCCCTCCTGAGGGACACATATTTGCGCCGCTTGGCAAGCTCAGCAAGTATTCTGAGTGAAAAATAAATTATTTTGTACTGACAAGAAAATAAAACGTCACAGAATGATGCAACGTCTGTGGTTAAAAACTGTTGTCGTCAAGCATTGACATCATAGATCTCGTTGTCGTAAAGAAATCTGAGTTTTTTCGCTACTAAATGGACATGGCCATTCAGTGATCTAAGAAGGAAATCACTCGGATATATTTGTACCGAATTTAGATCACTCGTCCTTTTTATGTGTCGGTTATAAATATACTCTATTTAAAATGTGGAATTTGTATTAAGTACTTATTACATTATCACGTTAAAAGAGGCCTTTGGGCTTTCTTGCGGCTCTGTCTACTTAGAGCCGCGAGACCCAAAATGTTAAGTCAGCCCCATTTGGGATAAAGCCGTACCTATAAACAACATGTAAGGGACATAATATGCGTAATAAATCGAGCCACGGTCTAGATCACTATAAACAAAAAAATCGGCTTTTTCATACAAGTGTGCAGCCGCCCTGGCAATTTATATGGGAATGTCGACCTTTTTTAGGGTTCCGTAGCCAAATAGCAAATACCTGAACCCTTATGGATTCGTCATGTCTGTCTGTCCGTCCGTATGTCACAGCCACTTTTTTCCGAAACTATAAGGACTATACTGTTGAAACTTGGTAAGTAGATGTATTCTGTGAACCGCATTAAGATTTTCACACAAAAATAGAAAAAAACAATAAATTTTGGGGGTTCCCTATACTTAGAACTGAAAATCAAAAAAATTTTTTTTATAAAACCCATACGTGTTTGATATCTATGGATAGGTCTTCAAAAATGATGTTGAGGTTTTGAATATATTTTTTTTCTAAACTGTAAAGTTTGCGCGAGATACACTTCCAAAGTGGTAAAATGTTGGTCCCCCCTGTAACTTCTAAAATAAGAATGATAAAACTAAAAAAATATATGATGTACATTTCCATCCAAACTTCCACCGAAAATTGGTTTGAACGAGATCTAGTAAGTAGTTTTTTTTAATACCTCCTAAATCGTAAAATGTTACTTACTGCTACGGAACCCTTCATGGGCGAATCCGACTCACACTTGGCCGCTTTTTTTTTGTTTTTTACCGTATTTTAATTTAATTACACTAATAAGTGATCTAGTATTAATAATTTAAATATAAACTACTTTACTACCACTTACTCATTGCATAAATAATTTTGGCGGGTCATTTTGATTCCGGAAACACAAAAATATTCAAAAGGTAATGACTATTGCGTATAATTAAATCCTGGGTTATTTCTGCAGTAAAGCAGACGTGATACAGTATTTATGTGACCTGTTTCGGTCCCAGGCCGAATTAGAAGCTTGATGAGCTTTGCCACAGAATATGGAACACATAGAAGTGAAACTCTACCACGATATGATAATGATCTGGGACATACATACTTCATTTACAGCCTTTATGAGTCTATTGCTGAAGTAAAGGCTCTCATAACAAAGGTAGGGTTTAACCATAATCACCACGCTTGATAGATGGGTTGGTGACATCGAAATATAATTCTCTAGAAGCCTAACTAATCCCGAAAAATCATTCCACGCTATATGTACCGCGGCGGACGGGCTTAAAATATGAACCGCGCGGCGCGACAGTTCGCCGTGACTCTCGAGTCGCGCGGTTGCGTCTCAAAAAGTTTCCTTTAAGAATATTGCTGTGTTTTTCCGATAATCGATTCATTAAAAATGCCATCATGTGCCGTGAAGTAGTATAGAAGCCATACAGACATAAAAAAACCCCAGGACTCGCCTTTAATAGTACATAGTGATTAAATAAACATTTTAATAAACCATACTTGACATCTGTTGACACCTCACCGCTCGTTGCGTCGGTCGAGTAGCCGGCTCGGGGCAGCCGGCTGCTCAACCGACGCGAAGATGACGTGTGCGTGACCTTGTCGCAATCAATCGCATGCATCTTTGTCTATGTGTGTGTTTGAGTGTTCCGTTGTAATTACTGTTAGTTTGTTTGCGTAAATGGAATCAGAATCGAAGCGGTGAATGTAGGAGCGTTAGATTTCTAGAGAATTATTGTTCGTAGGTTGGTGATCAAAGAATCAAATATTTATTCAGTAATTAGGCCTTTGCAGGTACTTTGACATGTCAATAATTTAAGTGTTCATTATGTGTAATGTTTATTTATATTTAGATTATTTATCATCATCATTCACAGCCTTAAACCTCCCAATGCTGGGAATAGGCCTCTCTCAGTGAATGCCATTTACCACGGTCCTGCTACTCTCATCCACATTCGACCCGCGAACTTTCTGATGTCGACTACCCATCTTGCCAACGGACGACCCACGCTGGAATTTAAATTATTAATTTTATTTTTTCATAGCTACCAATAATAGCGTTTTTCAACGACCACTGCTGAAAAGAAACGCCAAAGAAACTCATTTACACAGTATTGGTCGCCTAAGCGCCAGAAGGGCATTGTTAGTTTGCGAGATTGAGATTTTTTGGCGTAAGTGTTAACGTTTCACTTCTAAAGTAACCTTGTGATGTGTTTATTCAGTGTTTAATTTAAACTAAATTTGTATTAGTGGGTTAATGTAAATGGCTGCAATGAATAAAGTGTAAGATTTTCTTGCAAATAAGACTATATTCTTGTGTATATTGATCTCAATTAGAAATACAATACAATACCCTTTATTGCACAAAAGTAAAAAACAGAACATAATTATCTTAAAATTAGAAAATGCGCAAAAGGCGGCCTTATCGCTAAGCAATTTCTTTCAGGCAACCTCGTTTATATAGAAAAAAAATTATGGGAAATTAGGTAGTGCGGGGTGGTCAATATAATAAACATACTTATATACAATAATTATAATAAACATACATACACCTAATACTTAAATACATACATACAACTTACGGAGATAGGACGCCACCCTGCGGAACACCAGCAGATGTAGTACACCAGGACGAATAAACATCCTCAAAGCGTACACGCTGCTGCCTTCCAGACAGGTAAGAATGAAACCAATCGATAACCGTTGGAGATATATCAAATTGAGAGATCGCAGTACACCCAGCAGAATATCAACGTCAACTGTATTAAAGGAAATAATATGCTGAAGTCGATCAGGGAAAAGGGGCGAAACTGCTAATCATGACGGATAGTCACATATCACAATTTTTTATTGCTTTTTCCACCTTCTTACCCACCATACCACCACGCTAAAAGTGGCCTTTGGGTTTTGCCCTGGGCTCTGTCTGCTTAGAGCCGCAAGACCCAAAATGCTCTGTTTGCTCCATTAGCGATAAAGTCATGATAGTGTATATGTCCACGCCGCAGATGATTGAGGTCGCCACCGAACTGCTGCCACGTCGACCCTCGCCGCTGGTGTGGTGCTCCGCCCAGTCGCCTCGTTCTTTATATGGGGAATGGGTGTCCTTTCAATTAAACGACTTTTTAGCAGTAGAAGTAGCAGATTAATTATTGGCCAAAACTATAGTAAGTAGGTATACAATGTGTACGCGCACTGATTTCATTGATAAACGCGCGTGTGCCCCGCAGAACGGGCAGAAGGCAAGAGAGCGCACGAGTCTTGTTCGGCGCAGGCGAAGCTCCCGTCCCCCGCGCCGCACCTCGTCCGCTTGCGTCGTCCTCGTAGTGTGACCCGCCGTAGAATGGCTGCCCTATTTTAGGGAGCCGCAACATATATTTAGTATAGTATACTGGTACATGCAAAAAATTTTGTTTTCGTTTTCCCAAGAAACTATTTCAATTCCATAATGTACTCGCATCTTCTACGTAGTTGGAGAGCTTCACATTCAATCAATTCAATTCATCAATACTGTGCTTGTACTCGATAAACTTAAACAAAAATGTAACTTTTGCTTAGGTACTTGATCTACCCTTCATAATGTATTTGTTTCTACTACTTAGTTTAAGATGAGGGCATTTGTTGCATGATATTGTTAATTATATTAGTTAATTATTATATTGTTAGTAAATTTTATTTTTTGATAATTGCCTTTTTTGATTGATTTTGCTTATTTTAATATTTGAACGTACTCAATAGTTTGTAATTACTATCAGATTTTGTACATTTTTCATTAATGTTATAACTAATTTGGGCGGAGGGTTGATAATCTGATTACAGGATTTATCCTAGTTCAGGTGTCAATCCACCGCAATCGGCATATGATGTAATGTTAGAATGTTAGAATTTATCTTCTCCTAGAATGCATAGTTTGTGTGCCAATGTAAAACTAATGAGGTTTTACATTGACTATAAATTCTAGGAATGGAAAAATGTTAGGGCATTTTAATAGACATGATGAGTTTTTCAATGTATTATAGGTATAAATAGAAGGAATAAGAGACAAAGGAAGACCTAGAGAGAGTTTTATAAAACAACTACCTAAAAGATCAAATCCATGTTTCAACCTACAAAGATATAAAGGAGTTGGCTTTGAACAAAGAGAGTTGGAAAGGATTGGTTGCTCCAAAAACAAAAGCTTAGCTATTTAATAATAGGAAGAAGAAGTTTCTTTTACGGTGTCCTTGAAGAGAAGCTTTAGGATTTATATTACATGTTTTCTGTTACAGGTATGGATCAATTGATATTACAGCTGAAATGCATCTTGGAAATTGGTATGTTTTAGTAGATAATAAATAAATAAATATCTTAGGACAAATCACACTGATTGAGCTAGCCCCAAAGTAAATATTAAACTTGTGTAACACCCAAGACCCAAGAACTATTTGAAAAAGGCAATTTGCCAACTTGCCCTGGCTGGTGATCGAACCCAGAACCTCCGGATTGACGGACTAGCGTGTTGACCATTACACCACGGAGGTCGTCAAGAAAAAGATAAAGAGGTCGTCGAGATAAAGGTAGTAAGAAAATACAAGCTATCATTTAAGTTAACATGGGTCTCGCCAGGTCAAACCCATGTTTTACTGGCTGGCGAGACACCGATCGATCTCCACTAGCACGTTGCAAATATAGATGTATTGGCCACACGCTTGGGAGGGATCCCACTCACATTCCTAAGCAGGAACTAGAAAGGACAGTGAAAAAGGAAGCGTGGTCGACCAAAGCAAACCTATCTAGCCTGATGGGAAGCTAAGATGAGGTCTAAGGTGTAACACGCAGACTCAAAAAATGCCTATTCACTCTTGCCTTAAAAATCCCTAAATCATATGTATGGGGAAACATTGACGCAGGGAGGGAATTCCACACCTTAGCGGTTCGCACAATGAAGGAGAGGATATAGGAAAATAAGTCAAGTCATCTGTGTCAAAATTTGATTGCCTTTCTTTCTCCTTTATAACCGTCTTCTTTCAAGTCGATAATTTTTTTAACCAGCTGTTTGGCATCCCTTCTCATTACGTGGCCATGCCAGGTTATGCGATGGCTTTTTCATTTGTTGACTGTCCGCTAGATGGCAATAAGTCAAATGAGACACTTTTTCTAAATGTCAAAACAAATATTTTCTATGGGATTTGTATGAAATACAAAACCGTGACGTCATAGATATTTAAAGTTAAGGCCGTACTTGAATTTTCCGGGGTCCAGTGCTGCCCCCATTGAAAATAAATCATTTTAAAGAAAACGAAGACATTATTTAAAATTTTGCTACTACCAAATCCTAGATAACCCTTCAAAGTATTTTATGAACTACTGTTTACAGTTTAAAGTGAGATCGTTAAGCTTTACTACGCACATTTGCGAAAAACGGCCACTTTTGGCAAATGTGCGTAGTAAAGCTTAATGCTCTCATTATAAACTGTAAACAGTAGTTCATAAAATACTCTAAAGGGTTATCTGGGATTTATAGTAGCAAAATTTTAAATAATGTCTTCGTTTTCTTTGAAATGATTGATTTTAAATAGGGGCAGCACTGGACCACGGAAAATTCAGGAATGGCCTTAAATAGCGCTCTTAATTACAGTTTTTCTGTACTAAAAAATCTTAAATCATGTTGAAAATGTATAGGTATGATCAATGACAAGTGAGGTGTCACTTGTCATTGATCATATAATACCTATACATTTTCAATCAATTCAAAAATGGTGATTTTTGGACGTTTTTTTCTCTTAACAGTACCAAATAATTTATTTTTGACCCAGTCATCTACCCACTCAGATTCCGGATCCTATCCATTATAGATACCCGAGAAAACAATTTTAGCATACGCATTTAAAATTATCTGAACCCATTAAACGGTTTGGAAGACAAAATATTTTACTAACATCAAATGATGGATATACTTACCTAATGGCCTAAATGTTTATTTTTATTTTTTTTCCCGCATTTTCCCAATATAAATATAAGTGATAGCCGCAGAGGGACGTTACAAAAAACATCAGCGTATTTTGGCGCCATTTTCAGGCATTCATCTTTTTGACTTGAATTATTTTTTGCCTGGTTAATAAAGCTTTGAAAAATCTCTTTAAGGTGAATATAGAAGCAAATGGCCTTGAAGTGGCGCCCTCGTTTGAAATAAATTGTTAACTCGTAAATATGGAGATAATTTCCATATTGCTAATCGTCAGGCACTAGATAGCCCTTTAAATTATTTTATGAACCACCGTTGAAAGTATTTACATTAGTCCATCTAGCTTTAAAACTTGCCTCCGCCAAAAATGGCCACGGCAAGTTTTAAAGCTAGACGGATCACCAATAATAGTTTCAACGGCAGTTCATAAAATAATTTAAATGGCTATCTAGTGCCTGACGATTAGCAATATGGAAATTATCACCATATTTACGAGTTAACAATTTATTTCACACTTCAAGGCCATTTGCTTCTATATTCACCTTAAAGCTTTTTAGTGGTAAGTCTTAACATAATCTTTTACAAACAATTAAATTGGGATGTCGCCCACACTGTCATCTCGAATAAACATGTTTGAATTGGAATATTAACCTATTACCATAGAATAATAATATACTAGGTACACCATCATCAATATCATCATCAGGACTTTTTTAGTCACCACAGCAGGAGCACGACCCTCTCTGTACTACCATATATTAGCCAGAGCAGACAGAGGATTTGGCCTACGCGCTCCACACTGGCCAGACTGGTTAAAGAGTTTTCGTTGATGTTTATAAGCTTTGTTAAGCTTAAATTTCCTAAGTCGCTTTCTATGACGCTTTCTCACAGGAAGACTTGGAGTGTTCGTATTCTTCTCTATCACACGGCAAGCCTTGTCATTCAACTTAAGAAACTCTGATCAGATCAAGATACTTTTAAGATTCCGTAGCTAAATGGCAAAAAACGGAACCCTTATAGATTCGTCATGTCTGTCTGTCTGTCCGTCCGTATGTCACAGCCACTTTTTTCCGAAACTATAAGAACTGTTAAAACTTTGTAATTAGATGTATTCTGTGAACCGCATTAAGATTTTCACACAAAAATAGAAAAAAAAAACAATAAATTCTGGGGGTTCCCCATACTTAGAACTGAAACCCAATTTTTTTTTTATCAAACCCATACGTGTGGTGTATCTATGGATAGGTCTTCAAAAATGATATTGAGGTTTCTAATATTATTTTTTATAAACTGAAGTTTGCGCGAGAGACACTTCCAAAGTGGTAAAATGCTGCCCCCCCCCACCCCTGTAACTTCTAAAATAAGAGAATGATAAAACTAAAAAAATATATGATGTACCATGCAAACTTCCACCGAAAATTGGTTTGAACGAGATATAGTAAATAGTTTTTTTAATACGTCATAAATCGTAAAACGTTACTTTCTGCTAAGAACCCTTCATGGGCGAGTCCGATTCGCACTTGGCCGCTTTCTTTATCTTCTTAGCCAGTTGGAATGGCTTATGTTATTATATGAGTGTGGACCAATGTGTGGCCACACTTACTCCTCTACCATAAGCTGAGTTTAGGCCATCTATTGTAAAAGGGGCTGGGCAGTTGGGCCATGATAGGAGATGAAGGTAGGTTTTTTTTGTTTTTTCAGACTGTACGTTACTTGTGTCTATTATAAATATATGAACAGCATAACTTTTTTCTTTGCTAGTTTGGAAGGAAAAGAAAAAAAATAGAGAAGGTGAAGATAAGTAATCAAAATAGTGATGGGTTGCTAGCCGCATTGCCTTCTAACATGATTCAGTTTCTGGCCCATTTCCTCGATCTGCTGCTGTTACGATCTGCGCGGGAACAGAAGCAGCTGGTACATTCTACGTTTTATCTCAGCATAAAAGAATACTCTCTCAAAACCACAAGTGGCATGCAAATTTTTTGGAGCTCCTCCGTGCTTCGGAATGCACTTTAAGCCTTTTGTCCCGGCTGTCATCATTAGATGCTTAAAAATCTAACACCTGTGTTTGCCACTATCACATAAAAAACAAAGTACAAAACTTGCCTCTCTATAACCCTACTCGTTCCGACAGTTAAATTTCGGGTTCAGGCCATTAATTATGCTAGCAGTTAAAACTGTATTACCATACACGGTGGGGAATTTTCAACATTATTCATAAAAACCGCGTAACTGTAAGTTACACTTGTTCATGGAGGGTTCCGTACGTAAGAGCAATAATTTTTGACATATATTTTGTGTTAGGAATAAAGGTCATAATGTCATAATGGAAAAGACATAATGCTTCCGTGGTCCAGTGGTCAAGACGTTTACCTTGTGATCCGGAGGCCATCGGTTCAAATTCCACCGGGAAGCATTAAAAATTGTTTGCAGTCTGGTTAGGATAGATAGCACATTCCATGCTTCGGAAGGCACGTAAAGCTGTGGGTCCCGAACGCCATCTAACGTTTGTTTAAACCTATCTTAAAATTTGTTCTGGTCTTCCCTTTGGGTTGCGGAGGTCAGACGGCAGTCGCTCTGTGTAAAAACCACCTTGGTTAGGTAGCGGACCCCGGGCTCTGAAGCATTACAGTTGAGAATGCAACCGGTAATACGCTCGGATGATGATGAATGTCATACTAAAAAACGTCATCATTCTTTCTTATTTCTTTCTTTTAATTAAACTCAGAAAAAAGGAGAGGTTAGAAGTTCCCGTACATGTCGGCCAGTAGCTGACTTTTTACATGAGTTATGTCCGTGACTCACGTTAGTTTTAATTAAAAAACGGAGCATACCACATATTTCCTTCTTCTTTAATTTAAGAGCTTGTCGGTAGAGTTAAGTGGAGATGCCTCCATTCCTCTCTTCTCTCTGCCATCTTTTTAATGTCTTCGTAGGTCCTTACTCCTAACCCTTCCTTAATTTGTTGGAAAAACTTCATCCTTGGTCCCTTCCTCGTCTCCCTTTTATTTATCCTTCTACTATTATTCTGAATAGATTAATTGTCAAGTCTTATTAGGTGTCCAATCATCATCGCTCTTCTATTGTCAATAGTTTTCAAAATGTTTCTTCCCTCTCCCACTCTTTCTAGCACCTTCTCATTGCTTATTCTATCCATCCAGCTTATTTGCTCTATTCTCCTCTAGCACCACATCTCCTACACATACACATATTTCCTTACGGAACCCTAAAAAGTGAGCAAACACATTTACATTTTAGACTACGTCGGGGCTATTTTCAACAGTGTCCATTTTTAACTGCTTTACAAAATTTTACCTTTAGTTGGGTAAAGTTTGTTGAGTTTTGTTACAAGTAGTAAATTATGAGGACTGCTAGCATGAATGTACTGTTTGGTTTTGGTGTGTGTAAGTAGCCAACACTGGTGTCAGATTTTTCAAGCTGCCGATACGCATCTAACGTAGCCTGACGACTGCCATACAATGATGAGAACTGGGTTTACGTACCTTCCGAAATTTTAACTTGGTCACCCATCCAAGTGTGGACCACAACCGGGGTTGCTTAATTTGCGATAGCGCTAGCAATGCTTATTCCCACCGGGGCAACGAGCTCTTCAATTAAATTTACTAAGATTAGCTTCCAGTTTACGAGTAGGTAAGTACGTAATCTCAATAGAAACCAAGGAAGGCCCAGGAAGCGCTGGAGAGATGGAGTCGAAGAAGACAAATCAAAATAGCGACAAATCGGTGTAAAAGCCAAGACCCACCAAGTAAAAAAAAGAAAGTAAAGTCAGTAGGTAATTTCGTAAAATGACATAAACACTACGAGTATACTTACATCTAAAGATCTTCAATATATAGAGATACTACCCATCTTCGTTCTTCTAATAAGGTCAAGCTATGCCAGTTCATCGGAATGGTTTCTTTTCAATATTTTATTGTCCAAGCTATCATCATCATCAGGTCTTTTTAGGGTTCCGTAGTTCACAAGAAACCCTTATAGTTTCGTCATGCCCGTCCGTCCGTCCGTCTGTCCGTCCGGGCTCGTACTCCGCTGCTAATGCACCGATTGTCACGAAAATTGGTGGAGAGATAGATATTGAAGTTCCAAAAGTTGGTTATTAAAATTATGAAAAAAATTTGTTTTCTCAGCCCCAATCCCATACAACGAAAAAATAATTTAAAAAATTAAATTGGACTAACCCCTACGTGTGGGGTATCGTTGAAAAGGCCTTTTAAAATGCAACAAAAACTGCTTTAAAACTATGTAGATCAAACCCACCAGTCTTGAGATAATATAATACAAAGCTAAAATTTGAGGTGTGACTGCTATAGTTTTAATTGAAAGTACATACTTTGAGGTATATACCAAATTTTTTTCAGAATTATTTTAGTAAAATTTCAAAAGTTACGGTGGGGGACACTTCAAATTTTAACTTTGTATATTAGATTATCTTAAGACTGGTGGGTTTGATCTACATAGTTTTAAAGCAATTTTTGTTGCATTTTAACAGACCTTTTCAACGATACCCCACACGTTGGGGTTAGTTTAATTTAATTTTTTAAATTCACTTTTCGTTGTTTCATAATTTTAAAAACCAACTTTTGGAACTTCAATATGTATCTCTCCACCAATTTTTGTGACAATCGGTGCAGTAGCGGCGGAGTACGAGCCCGGACGGACAGACAGACGGACGGACGGACGGATGGACGGACGGACGGACGGACGGACGGACGGTCGGAAACTATAAGGGTTCCTTGTGGACTACGGAACTCTAAAAACAGGTGAATGCACATTTTCTTCAAAATACTGTCTGATAGTTCTTAGTGTATGTAGTATAATTTTAGTTTAATACTTAGAGGTAATAGCTCTTATGTATGCTGTGGTAATAGTTTGTATTATTTGTGTGTAGTTTATAATTACCTATTTAATATAATAGTTATACTTAGTTCTTTTTTCACTATATTACTTTTCAAGCTTTGCTTTACCCCAATCTTTCTCGACATCACCCGGCTGCCGCCATTTCACTTGTAATTTACATGATAAAGTTAAATAATTAGATAAATAAAGTCTAGTGGATTTTGGAATGACAATTAAAATTTATACGTCAAACTGCTACCGCAGGTGTCTTATGATATGTGTGTATTTAATAGTCATATGAACGATAAAATGTGTAATATTTATTACATAAAGTGCTGCGATAATAAACCTTTTACGATCTTACGACATGTTGATATCAATTTCTTGTCGTTAAATTTAAGTTCGTAATGTCACACAGTATTGTAGAGTAGAAATGAACGCACATACTAAGCAGAGATAAATAAAAATAAAAATTAAACAACCGACTTCATTTTCTTTGAGTTTAATAAAAAAATAAGATATGTCCTCTGCGCAAAATTTGTTGTCTCTAATATTGCGCAATTTGAAGTACTTACTTTGGTAATGTCACACTGAAATGAAATAAATATGTGGTGTAACATCGTTATTCCAGTCAACTATCACAATCCAATTTTGATCATTTTCAAATAAAATCATGTTCAATCGCTGCATACTTCACTTTACACTAAAATATAATCACGCACTTTTTCATTATTTATTTTAACATTATTTTTATAGATCTTCACCACGCACGCATGTCTTCAGGCCACAGCTGAAAATCAGTGTATTACAGCAATATTCCCACTGAGCTGTGTCCTTTTTGTATTGCTGTAGCACATACAATAAAAATTGTGTAGGTAGGTATATATGTATTTTTTGTGTGTGATTTTTATAAATTTCTGTATTTTTTTTATGTTATAAGACGGCAATCGAACAAGCAGGTCACCTGATGGTAAGTGATTACCGCTGCCCATGGACAACTGCAACACCGTGGGTGTAACAAAAGTGTTACCGGCCTTTCAGGAAGATATAGACTCGTTTTTTGAAGGTTTCAATGTCGTATCGGTTCGGGAACACCGCTGCAGGAAGTTGATTCCACAGTTCGGTCGTTCGTGGCAGAAAGGTCCTTTTAAAATGTACGGCGGTTGATTGCCAATTATGTATGTGTGTTATAGCTTATAGCAGCAAAAAATAAATTTATCTATCTATCTCCATCCGCAACATGCTTTGTCAAAAGGTCACAGAAAATAATCCGCATCATGCTTCGTCTCTGTATTACATCCTACTCTCTTACACTTCAGAATTAGGCCATCTAGAAACACACCATATTATCTTGGTGCTTGTTAATTTTCTATTTATGTCCACAAGAATACTTAAAAATACTTTTGTACATTTGCGCGTTCCGATTGTTACATCCTTAGCTGAACTGCTTCGGTTACTCGGGGTCCATTTCCCGGCTTTATGTTTTCCTAAAAATATATGCACATCAATGTTCACTCAAGGATGCCGGAAACCGTGCGAAGTGGAGGACAAAAATAACCCAAACAGGAACCATTAAGATTTGTGTGACCGCTAGTTACTCGGCGAATATAGGTATTTTTGACAACCGGGAGTCCGGACTCTGAAGTGCTACCGTTGAGGATGCAACCGGGAATACGTTTAGATGATGATGATGATAAACGTTTCTCATACCCCCACTCGCGTTTATGGCGCATTTCTACATACTTAAATATAGCTTCAAAATTAGGGTTGCTATCTGTTCGGACATGTTTGGCTTTTTCGGGTGTCACGTCCGGCCAAATTTTTGTGTGTCCGGCTTTTCTTAACCTGCCTACACACAACACAACATACAATCTGCACTAACAATCTAAAATGCTGCACTGCAGATTGTAATGTGTAGATGTGTTGTGTTACAACCTGCAGTATAACACCGCGCGCGTTTACATACATTACAATCTGCAGTACAGCACAAGATTGTTACTGCAGATTGTATGCCATGTTGTGTCGTGTGTAAGCAGCTATAGACTTAATGGATGACTTTGTTTTGCCTTGCTGGAACTACCAGCCTGTCCAGCTTTTTAGCAAAGCGGACGAGCTTTTTTTAGACATCGCTAGAACTTTGAACTCGTAAATCTTTGATCTTGCTCCATCACTGTATCCCTTCCGGCTTTTAAGGCTAAGTGTCGTCCGGCCTTATTCACCGCCAAGGTTGGTTTTTATAAATTTGGAGATGGCAACCCAATAAAAATACTCTTTAAAGTGATATAGCTAAGAAGAGAATAGATATAAACATTTTTCAATGTTTTAGGTACATTTTGAATAAATTGATAATGTGCCATAGCATCCAAAATTTGCTTTTATCAGCACCACCTGTAGGTTAACTGGTTGGCCACTTACACACACGATAAACAACAAACAAACTAAAAAAACCGGCCAAGTGCGAGTCGGACTCGCGCACCGAGGGTTCCGTACAAACCTGCAAGGTTTAGTATTTGGTATGAATTTCAATTTAATACCTCTACGCGTTTATGAGGAAATGGGTAGTAAGTTTAAAATTATTAAAAAAAAATATATTATGTGATGTAACTAAAAATTTATGGTTTTCGTAATTTTTCCTTTATCTATGCTATAAGACGTTGCTTCGTACCAAATTTCAAGATTCTGAGTTCACGGGAAGCACCCTGTAGGTTTTGATTCCCTTGCAAGTGTCGAAAATTTGCGGCATAAACGGCTGTATCTTTTGATTGCGTTCGCTTAGAAGTTTGATTTTTTCACAGCTTCAAGGGACAGTAGACTTGAGTAATTGATATAAATTTCAGCTTCATACCTCCACGCGTTCCTGGGAAAAAGGGTCTTGACAGACGGACGGACGGACGGACAGACGGACAACAAAGTGATCCTATAAGGGTTCCGTTTTTTCCTTTTGAGGTACGGAACCCTAAAAATACTAAACAGTCGGCTCTGAGAGGATGTAGAGTTATTTTCAAAAAATATCATAAAATGCACCTCTGGATCATTTCTGAATGCTGATGGATACTAACTATTGATAATTCCTAATGAGATGTTAAGCATGGATTAACAAGTGCAAACATGGTTAATTGCTGTTTGAATAATTTAGTACAATATTATTGTTCTATTGTGGTTTGTATTCCGTTTGAAATGACCGTTTTCATTTGGATTTGGATGATCCTTCATTTATTGATTGATATCTGAAGTTTATATCTGATTTCAAATCGATATCAGATTAGACCATCGTATAATAAAACAAGGTATTATCAACTCGCGATGTCCCAAGACTAAGTCACGAATGTTCCGATAAGTGTTACCACTGATTGTTCTTTTCAGTAAATTTAAGGACTTCCTCAATTAGTTAATGAATATAAAATAAAATACAAACTAACCTTACTATTTCGTATGTCGTGTAAGTCATCTGTTTAACTTTTAATAAATTTATATACGGAATTATTAGTTTATAATGTGCACTGTGAATATTTTTTGGGAAGCGTTATTTTGAAATCCGTTTCGAGATACAGAGCAGAAATTAACAGTTGTGGGTAATTTTATTGCCAAAATAATCAATGGTTTTCGATATTTCTACAAACAAACGTATGACCTTTGTTTGACCGTATCGGTTAAAGCTCTGAGTCCATTAATTAAAAAATACGAGTCGCCTTTATGTTATTTATCCGTCACTAACAATAACGTCAAATGTCATCGTTTCCGTCAATCATAACTAAGAAAAGAACTTTCCACCAATCATGGGCCACTGAATTCACTGAATGACACTGACACTGACAAAGACTATTATGACACTAGCGTGATTTTATTTTTTAAATATGTATTAGGCTTGGCCGTTTGTTTTGTTAAGACACGTTTTTGTCTCTGACATGATTTTTATAATAATTTATAAAAATTTTACTAAGTGTAATATGACAAAATATTCAAATAAGTTTCTTGAAATACGCTATGTTTTGATATAAAAAAATAAAAAATAAGGATTAAAAAAAAAACCAAACCCAATTGGTTTGTTTTGTTAAAAAAATGCATTTTGCTCGGGTAATTTAATCAAACACAGTGGCAACACCCCCAACTGATGATTGTCTGTCTGTGGCATCGTAGCGCTCGAACGGATGGACCGATTTCGATGGGGGTTTTCTAACGTAAAAGCAAGTTCTCTTGCGGTGGTTATTAGTTATGTTTGATAAAAACGGTCCAGCAGTTTAAAAGTTATTGGGGGTTAACGCTTAAAAGTCAGGGCTTTCTCTAGCAAATAATAGATGGCGCTACGGATATCAACAACACAAAAAAAAAAAAATCAAGTCGTTCTACTACTCATCACTAGATGGTGTTCTTGACAGTCGGGGTTTTTTTTTATTTGCCTATCAAATAAACTTGTATTATACCATGAATTAGACTAGACACGCATAGTATTCTTTCTTCTCTCGGGAGAATATAAGTAGGAAGGGAGTGACGGACAAATTGACTGAAGATGGAAAATACTGACATGCTGTGCCGACCCTACATACAGAGTGGGATAAGGATAAAGCGGCAAAAAAAGATGTGCATACTTGAAAAAAGACGTTTAACAGACTAAGTTGTTTACCTTTGAAATGTGTAAATGCACACAAACGTCGAAACTGCCTTAAGACAGTGTGTGGTGTGCTTGATAGTCAATAATGACAACTAATCTGACAGATTTCTGTATCTCTTTCATAAATAGCAGTTTATTACTGCTATTTATAAAAGAGATACAGAAATCCAACTAAGGTTGGTCGTATTCACGAAAAAAACAGCAAAATAAACGGCTCACGTGCCTTCTGAAGCACAGAGGACGCAGAGTTACCGGAATGAAACCGTCATTAGGTCGGTGTTAGATCAAATCTGCGGTGCCATGTTACCACAGCTTTAAATTTTGTCCGACGGAATTGACGGGCCAAAATTTAAAGCTGTCAAAACCGGACGTGGCACCGCAGACTTGGTCTGACACGGACCGTCCGCCATAATTTCCGGTGCGGGCCGTTTAGCTCAGCTATCATTAGGGGCCTGGAATGCCGGGAGAGAAGTCTTTTCCACATAGACCTCATTGATTCCTCCATAGGTAAAGACGGTTAATCTGATTCCTGTGCCACCGCGCGCGTCGCGCAGTACGTGAGGTGGCACAGGTATCCGATTAACCGTCTAAACGTAGCACGTTGGTTTTTCTACTCAAAAAAGTATTTAACCTAGATAGTTTTTTGACCAGCTATCAGCCGTTATAAATTTGTGAAAAATTTTAACAAACGGTCGTCTTTCGACGTTAAACTTCTTTGGGAATACAGTTTCCTTTGCTTGAGTCATAGGGAAAAATCACAAAAGGAAACTATTCTAAGCCGAAAACCACACGGCACGTCTTGACTTCATAATTATTGTATGGTATGTCTCTCGATATACGTTGCAGATTGCACCTCAATCCAGCCTGAATGAATCATAATTTTTTTTAACTGGTCAAACAGTTTCATTTGTACTAGTCTGGGAGAAAGGAAAAACGTAGAAATAGCTGGCAGCTGGCAAAGCCGAGACAGGGAATGGCGAGAATCTGAATTATGTCGATAGGCGATGCAAGCAAGCAACTCATCACTATTTTGATTTTTTCGTCTTTACGCCCACCAACAGTTACACTACACAAGGCCTACAGCTCTAGGCTCTGTCTACTCCGTTACGGATGAAAACGTAGTAGTATGATGATTGCAAAATTATTTTTGGCCCATCGGCCTTCGGTTAGACTCTGAGAAAAAATAAATGACGAAGATAATTTCGCATGACGTCACGCTTTCGTACGATTTTTACACATCGGTGACATCACAAGCCTCCACTCTGGAACTTAGATACTCTGTATCTGTGTGAATTTTTACTTTTTTAATAAACTGAAAAATAAAACTAAAAAGTATTATTCTAATTAGTCCGTTGGTTAGATTATCCAAAAAGAATTTACCCTACATTATTTTTGGATAATCTAACTAACGGACTAATTAGAATAATACTTTTCTGATAGTCATCATCCCTATTCTTTTTTTATTGGATCCATTCTCAAGATCCAAGTGGAACCAACTGAATCTGGGAAGCAGATAATTGCTCGACTCGCCGTTAAGATGGGTAATGTTGTTTCAAAGTTGCAATTATTTGCCTTCATATTATGTTTGGAAGTTTCAAACTGCGTTATTACTGTTATTAGAAACGTCTGGCCTTTGGTAACTATGTGCCAGAGGATTTAAATGTATTTGTGTTCTTGGTTATTAGAGAATACAGAGAGATTATAAATATGCGAATAAGCCGTGTGGTTCCCGGCAGAGTAGAATAGGACCACTCCAAGTCTTCCCGTGGATATCGTAGAAGGCGACTTGGGAAACACAAGTTAAACAAAGCTTAGGTATAAACATTAATGAGACCTCTCCGACCCGTCTGGCTAGCGTGGAGAGTGTAGGCCAAATCCTCTGGCTACTCTGGCTAAGTATGGCTCTGGTAGTACAGAGAAGGTCGAGCTCCTACAGTGGAGACTAAAAAAGCCCTGATGATGATGATGATTAATATGCAGTAAACTGGTAACTCACGTAAAAGTCACTGGTGTAAAATTCACAGTGGGAGCCGAGACATTTTCGTATATGCGTCGCGAGTCACACTCGCCCTGAGGAAGGCCTCCAGATGTGGTCAAAACATGTCGGCCGGCTGACTTTTAACGTGCGTTACTAATGTCTGTCTCTCACGTTAGTTTTAAGTAAAAAATACAAGCAGGTTTTAAATGTTTATCTCTTCCTGTGGATGTAGGAAGAGGTGATTTGAGGACTAAACTCAATAATTCTGGCTACAACTTTATTCCCAAGGGGATTAACGTCGGGCGGTTATCGGTTGTAAATGTTTCCTATGCAGCAATGGTCGTTCTGGGACACTAGTAGTGTGGGCATACTATGAATACATTCATAACTTATGTTTAACTACGTAAGTACCTCTGCATAAAATCCTCCATACAGTCTGTGGAACCTACGCATCCATGTCCATATAGCATGCAAGTTACAAATAACTAATAGGGAATCAAAGGCTCGCGCTACACTAAAATAGCAGCGACGCGACAGGCAGTTTAATAACAAGACATTATAAACTTTATGTACAATGTCATAAGATATAGAAACACTTGATTGATAGAGCCGTGCCTGTAAATGTAGAAACTCTAGCCGGCGCGAACAGTCGCGCCCCGTTTATTCTGTCAAGTATTTCTATATCTTATGACATTGTACAGAGGAAAGTTAAGATACCTGTGCCACCTCACGTAGTGTGCGATGCGCGCGGTGGCACAGGTATCTGATTAACCGTCTGTACATAAAGTTTGTGGGACCTCGACCTGTCCCGGCGCAATTAGGTTATAAAAATAAGATGGACGGAGAGAATGAGAAAAAAAAAGAGATGGAGAAATGAGGTGCAAACACAGATCTGTATATACTACTAGATAAAGAAAGTCCTTTAATTTGTATGAAAACCTGGCGTGCCAATTTTCGTACAAGTATTTAATAAGAAATTCACTTACAAACGGAAGGAAGCTTTTTATTATTTCCTCCAACGTTTTTCGATGAGTTTCTACGGCTCGAAATGGCAGATTTCGGTATTTTACAGCAGAGAATGATGTCTAATCTAATGAATTAACATACACGGCCTAAAAGTGACGATCCTGAAGTCAATTTGACGTCAGATCGACACGCAAATTCATACAGAGGCTGTGTCTATCTTTTGATCCATGGATCAGACACAGACCATGGTCTGTGGCTGAAAACGAACATACAGAATATCGTTACAAGATTATAAAGACTGGTCGTCGCGTCGCTGCCGATTCAGTGTAGTCCGAGCCTTGTCTGCTCCAGGCATATAGCAGCACACGACTCCTAGCTGTCAAAACCGGGTATGGCCACACGCCGCCGTACGGACAGCTGGACAATTTCCGGACGCGTCCGGCTTGTTTAACTTGCAGACTGACTTTCTATTCGCCTATAGATGCAGCAGTGGCGCCCTCGCCGTATTTTATTATATTAATTTACATACTTAATAATAAGTTTTTTGTTATAAATTAAATTTTGTTTGAAGAACTTATTAGGACTTAAGAATTAAGAAGTATTAAGCCCAAAATCGATGGGATTACTTCGTTTTTTTTCTGGGTTCCTATAGTCACCTTTCGGCTCCATTATCAGATCAGCTTCTTGTCATAATATGATTGCATTGTCATCTGATTTACATTAGCACACAAAATTTAATCTCAGTCAGAAAACGAAAAGTGGCTAAAATTTTACTTGCAAATTTGACCCAAAAAGTAACAATAAAACGTGACAAGCTACTCGTATACAACGTGGAAACGTGAAACAAAAATAAATTTCGGCATTTCCATACAAAAGTGTGCGGCCGCCAGAGCGTTTTGTATGGGAATGTCAAATATTTTTTTGGTTTTTTAACTGTTATTTTATTTTCATTATATTTAAGTGATCTAGTATATAAAGCCTCTGGTTCAATTTATTACGGGTATGTCCCTTCCACTTTGTATAAATGCTTGTAAAATACCC
This sequence comes from Acrobasis repandana, assembly GCA_963576875.1. Taxonomy (NCBI): domain Eukaryota; kingdom Metazoa; phylum Arthropoda; class Insecta; order Lepidoptera; family Pyralidae; genus Acrobasis; species Acrobasis repandana. The sequence goes on along the minus strand of OY756233.1, from coordinate 3,272,318 downwards.
ATATTGTAAAGTTTTTACTTTTAATGTTAGAACATCGTTAAAAACCGATCAGCGGATGAACATCTCGTGCCAAAATTACAGCTGATTTTTTTCAATGATTTCAGTGTTGGTCACATAGGAAATAAGTTTTTAAAAAAACAGTTTTTGTACAAGCTTTTAATAAAAGACAAAAGGTATTGTCAACACAAATAAATAAGCCCAACTTGATGGGGTTCCGTCGTTTCATTACAGACTTCCTATGGCCACCTTCCAGCCCGATCATCAAATCAGCTCCAAGTCATAATATTGCATTGTCACGCGATATACATATGCGCGCAAAATTTCAGCTCAATTAGTTGAAGACATCGGCTTCAAAATTGAGTTTCAAGATTCCACCTGAACAAACATAGTACATACATTGCAAGTTAAATAAAAGCTTGTAAAATTGTTCTAATAGATGACTTCTTTAAGGTCTTTTGAGTCTATAAACACTTTTTTACACGTTGTATAACTATTTAGACTGCCCGCATATTATACGACATATTCTAGACGTTTGGCCACCGAAACGTGATACTGAGTTTTTATTTTTAAATTTGAAATATGTAGACATGGCAATCCTTTGTAAATTAGGAATAATCACTCTTGATAGTATGGATGTGGACTAAAAAAATATTTTTAGCTCATCAGGAGATTATTAAAAAATATTAACGTTTTCTTAGTACAATAAAGTTGTTACAAACAAACGTAAAAAAACCACTGAACACACACTGAAATATGTTTTCTGTAAATAACTATAGAATGTACAAACTATTCACCAAATATCAAAATCATTGGAGTGCACTAACCTGTCGCAGCCATTATTTCATGGAAATGTCGTTTTTTCTCGCAACTTGCAGAGGCTCGTTCTTCATATTTCGCTTTAAATTTACACAGCATTGTATAAATTAACTTCATTACTTAACTTTTGATCGGTTTCGACATAATAACACGAGATAACCATTTTTATTCCAAAAAATTACACAATGTGACAGCCAACGTACTACGGTTTGACAAGTGTTGTGTATTGCCATATAAAGAATTCTGTTTCAAGGTCAATATCACGTTTCGGTAGCCAGACTTTTCAGATGTGTCTGCTAGTGTATGTAGGATCTAGAACAAAACATATCGACAGAATGCCTTCCTGCGGACGTCAGAAATGTTCTAACAGAAAATAATATCTTCTATTAAGCGGCCGGGCTTTGGATGTATAACGACGATAACTGAAACTTGAAAAGAATTATCACATTAGGTATACAAAGGTAATTTGTTACAATTTCATAAAATATTTTTTTCATGTATCGAATTTTCACATCGCAGTTTGTCGCGATCGCAATTAAATCGATCGCGATTTTAGCGCACAAAACGTTGTTAATTAATTAATCTTGTAATATTATTAAAAACCTCGCCCACGTCTCAGTTTTTAAACCCACTCTCGTATTTTGATACCCCCCATTATATGACAGTATCACTACTATTGTATTCAAAGAAATCTGCTCTCGATGCACTCGTGTCTCGCCATGTAAATCCCGGAGACTGCGGGATTAGCGCCGCGGGCTTACAGCGGAGTGATTTGAGAAATTTCGCAGTTCACACTTCAGTCCCTCTGGCCTGTAAGGATCCGTTCATAATTACCAGTGGGTGCCAACGCCCCAACGTTATACAAATTAATTGAAGGGCAACATTTTAGAGAAAAGAAAATTGCGTTCTCTATTTAGATTATGTCTATCCCGTTAGATATAGAGACGTGATTCAATTCAATTAAATTCAAAATATCTTTATTATCATAGGATATTTATTATATCTCTTAATAATAGTCACTTTGTTTTGTTTTGCACAAATGTTGACGTCAAATCGTTACTTACAGCTAAGTTTACGCCGCTTCCTAGACGCAAGTGCAGAAGAAGCGGTTTCTCCAAAGACGTCAACTAACAAACTAAAAACTTAAAATTAGTTATATAGATGGACTGAGATTACATTGTTTGTTATGTCATAATTAAATTGAATTATAAGAATTACGAAATTTAAATAATGTCAATTTGTAAATTTAGTATGTACCAATGTACCTAAATTATGACATATCTAAGTATACAAACCTTTAAGAGGGACCCGCGCCAAGCTCAAGCCAGACCTTTTTGTCTTTAAGATAGTCATCATCGGTCCTATAATAAGCCTTCTCACAAAGTACTTTCTTTACATAAGCTTTGAATTTTCTGTCTGGCATACCAAGGACCGATAATGATTTGTCTGTATTAAAAATAAGTACATCGAATCGCAGTTGATTTTAGTTCCTCTTCTTATTTTTCAAACTTTATTGTTCCAAAGTAAAAATATACTTTTTTTTAACAAAATGCTAAGAGCATTTTCTCCCAATTAACCATAGGGATAAGCAGAGAAAATTGTGCGGCGCAAAAGCAATAATATACAGGGTGGAATTGAAATCGTTGGCATCCTTTTAAATATCCACGATACCCATGATATAAAGTAATGTGAGCCTGTTAAAACGTCAATCAGAAGTCGTCATTTTCATATTAAAGAAAACCTCTAAACATGCGTTAGACTCCTTGATAGACACCATTACTGCAATTATAAATAAAAAAACTTATCATCATAAAACTCATGAATAGTAAATTCATTATAATAGTATTAATTTCATTGCGTCGTCGTAGATTCCGTAGTACCTAAAAGTAGAAAAAATATCCTCTCAATATGAACATAGCTTTGTACGATTATTCGCGAGTATAATTCGTTTGAGAGGAACACTCGAGCTCACTGCAGGGGATTACGAATTTAAGATTGAATTACTCGAATTGCCTTTTGTTGTCATCAAGCACTCGTTTAAAAGGTATTTCTTTCAAGTGTGCAAATTTAATAATAATTGTAAGAAATAGAAAAATTTATGAAAAAAATTAAATCTTCAAACTTTATTTTGAAAACAACCTCCGTGGCGTAATTTAGGTTAACACGATAGTCACATCTTACAGAATGGCTTGACAGCAATTCACTACATCCAGTTCGTTTTAATAATACCCTAATTCCGTTTTGCCCTAGTGTCAAAGATCTCGGGCTCCACATTGACACAAACCTCCGTTGGGACGTTCATATTGCCGAGGTCTCGGGTAAGGTCACAGGGGCCCTTCGCTCTTTGTACAGGTTAAAAAACTTTCTCCCTATTAATATTAAGACTAAGTTAGTGTATTCACTTATTTTCCCCATTTTAGATTACGCAGATGTATGTTGCTCAGATCTGAATTGCAACTTTCTCAACAAACTTGATAGACTTGAGAACAATTGTCTCCGATTTATATTTGGACTACGGAAGTACGACCATGTGTCAGCTTACCGATCTAAACTTAAGTGGTTACCCATCCATCAACGTCGCAATTTGCATATTCTCACTACTTTATTTTCTATACTCTTCGACCCAAAAACTCCGATGTATCTTAAAAGTAACTTCACTTTTCTGGGTGATACCCACCTCAAAGTTCTTCGTTCTTCCAACAATCTCTTTCTCAATATGCCTTGCTGCAGGAGTGGGTTTTTCGAACATTCATTCACCAGACAAGCCGTGAAGCTATGGAACGCCCTTCCCGTTGATATCCGCAAAGCCCCTAGTCACCAAGCATTTAAGAGTGCTGTGTGCGCTTATTATCTTCACAAATTGTCATAGAGTATTATAAATATTAATGTAGTTTATGTAGGGTTTATGAATGTATAAAATATTTGTGTATTTTTATATGTGATATAAGAATGTATTAATATGAATGTATAAGAAAGTATTAATATGAATATTCGTCTTAGGTAAATGTTTTATAATGGTCAAATAGCTAATTTGAATGTACTAATCGTCCAAAATTTGCTTTTATCAGCACCACCTGTAGGTTGACTGGTAGAAAAGGCCCTAGGCCTTAAGTCCGCCTGTTACATTTTTTGTGATAAAGTTAAATAGATAAATAAATAGTCTGCCACTACACAGGTTGTGGGTTCGATCCCCAGCCAGGGCAAAATGGAAAATGTTTTTTTTTCGAACTGTTCTGGGTCTTAGGTATTTATTTATATAGGTACTTGCGTATTTATTATAAAACTAGCTGTACCCTGCGCGCATTGCTACGACATACAGACAAAAATTAATTTTTATTATATATATATAGATAGATATAGGTAGTATCGTTGAGTCAGTACCTAAGTTTAAACTTACTTTGCGGCTGCATTAAAGCTGAATTCAGTCCATGATACTGAATAACTTTCCACAAGGAACATATAGGTATCGTAATATAAAACAAAAAATATCTTCCATACAGGTTTACCCATCTGAGTTTGTATGTCAATAAAAAAAAATATTTTTAATATATTTCGATATACATATTTTTCTTAGAAAAAGTTGTTCAATATCAAAAATAGTTTCAGAATTAAATAGGGATGAGTTGCTAGCCTCATCGTCGCCCATTCCCTCGATCTGCACGGGGAAAGAAGAAGCTGGTACATTCTAAGTTTTTTATGATCTCCCAGACCAGTATGGAAGAATTTAATTAACGGTTCCTTTAAAAATTACAGAATTTCGAGCCATTATCCAACGGGAATTAATGTTACTTCCAGACGATTCTATAAATAAGAGGACCTCTGTTTGCATTCCTAATTTCGTTTATTTCATTCGCTGAAAGTATTTCGTAGTCAGCATACTTAGCGAGATTGCTTGAACAACTTCATTGTTGTTCTAAAATAACTGAGTTCTGCTTTAAGGCTACGAAATGCTGGTGGTATTTTTCAGTTTAAAAGAGAATTCTGGGAGGCTCGACTCAAATGTTTCAAAAATAACTCTCGAAATGTAAGTCTGACTTCCTGTTGAAAATGAAAATGCAATGAAAATGCATTTAACAGTTTTTGCTATACTAAAGAGTCCTCTCTTTCCTCTATATACTTATGAAAAAACTGAAAGTATCAGTCTGAAAGCCATGACCGTGTTCATTTTCCATTATTTCGTTCAAATTGTATGTCTGCTCCTTTACTGTTCAAGTAACGCGACTTTGGAATGCCTTACCCGAAGGCATCAAAAGTATCTCAAATAGGTACTTTTTGAGAGAAAAGTCTACACGGACCTTTTTCCTAATTTGTTGCAGTAGAACTAATCATTATCTTAAATTGTTTGTATTTTATATTATGTATTTATGTATGTATGTTGTGTCGACAAAAGAGGGGGTGCTGGAAAAGATCGAGAGGTTTTATGGGCAGTTATATACATCCGTTGCAAAACCTACTATAAATACGGCAAAAGACCAAGAGCCAAGCTAACCCGACACTATACCGAAGATATCCCGGACATCAGTCTGTACGAGATTAGGATGGCTCTCAAAAAGCTTAAAAACAACAAGGCGCCGGGTGAGGACGGAATCACAGCAGAGCTTTTGAAAGTTGCGGAACGTTGGTACTGAAAGTCCTTCAAAGGCCCTTTAATTCCGTTTTACTCGAGGGAGTGACGCCAGAGGCATGGAACAGGGGTGTGGTGGTTCTGTTCTTCAAAAAGGGTGACAACACTCTCTTGAAGAACTATAGGCCCATCACACTTCTGAGCCATGTCTATAAATGGTTGTCGAGAGTCATCACGAACCGTCTCGCTAACAGATTTGATGCCTTCCAACCTCTCGAACAAGCCGTTTTCCGAAAAGGCTATAGTACCATGGACCACATCCATACGCTACGGCAGGTTATAGAGACGACGAGGGAGTATATATGTCGCAGTCGAATGATATGATCCGCTAATTCACTAAACCTCTAGCTGTTTGGCATTACAACTCGGTTTTGTAAAACAGCGAACCCTAATACGCGGAATAGAATGAACGACTTGTATTCATCCATGCGGCTAGAGAAGTTGTTGAACACTTCTATATAAATAAATTATATACAATTTAGCATGCCTACGAAGGCGAAACGAGCGTGCCGCGGCAGCGGCCGGCGAGTGCTAGGAATGTTCCATTTTACTAGGTAAGGGCAAACCTATAGGTTAGGTTAGGTTAGAACTGCGACCAACACACGCACGAGCCGAGCGAGCAAAGCGAGCGTGCCGAGGTAGCGGCCGGCGAGTGCTAGAAAAGTTCTCTCCATTTTACTAGGTTAGGTAGGGCAAACCATAAATACAATAAAAATCGGGCAATAAAAATCGTGGAATAGTTTTCTGGGAAATGAATTTCGATGTCGAAAAAATCTGTATTCTAATAGACACCCAGATATATTTCATTATGGTAACCCTACACCAAATCCTTATTATGCATGTGTCGCAGTTGGATTGTTTAACGGTTTCGTCAAACAGCGGATTACCGCTACTGTTTCACAAAACCGCTAGCCGTTTGGAAACATGGTTAGCGGTTTAAATGAACGTAATACGATGCGCAATATTAGACAATCCAGCTGAACGATATTTGACTGTTTAACAAAACCGAGCTGTAATGCCAAACAACTAGAGGTTTCGTGAATTAGCGGTTTATACCATCCAACTGCGACATATATAACCTGAAGCTATGCTTCGGGTTCGTGGACTATGAAAAAGCCTTCGATTTGATCAAAACATGGGTCGTGCTTCAGTCTCTCCAGCGGTGCCGTATTGACTATCGGTATATCGAGGTGTTGAAGTGTTTATACAACAAAACCACTATATCGGTTCGAGTACAGGAGCTCTTCCGTACGAAGGCTATTCCATTGCAAAGAGGCGTGAGACAGGGAGATGTCATATCTCCAAAACTATTCACCGTTGCTCTGGAAGATGCCTTCAAGCTTCTTTAAGGCATTAACATCAATGGCGAGTATATCACTCAAATTCGATTTGCCGACGGCATCGTTGTTATGGCAGAATCGATGGAGGACTTAAGTACGATGCTTGAAGACCTAAATCGAGTTTTCCAACAGGTTGGCCTAAAAATGAACATTGACAACACGAAAGTCATGTCGAATATGCACGTAACGCCTTTACCTGTTTCTGTTGGGAGCTCCACCCTCGAAGTTGTTGACCAGTATGTCTACCTGGGTCAACTGATCCAGGCAGGAAGTTCCAGCTTCGAGGAAGAAGTCTTTCGACGAATCCGACTCGGCTGGGCAGCGTTCGGAAAGTTACGCAGTGTCTTTTCGTCCAAAATACCTCAGTGCCTCAAGACGAAAGTACTTAATCAATGTGTGTTACCAGTAATGAGTTATGGCTTTGAAACGTGGTCCCTTACTATGGGTCTCTTAAGAAGGCTCAAGGTCGCTCAACGGGCTATGGCGAGGACTATGCTAGGTGTTTCTTTACGTGATCGAATCAGAAATGAGGAGATTGGTAGAAGAACTAAGGTCAGAGACATAGCCCAGCGAATTAGCGGCCGATGGGGCAGAAAGGTTCTCAAATGGCGGCCACGTACCGGCAAGCGCAGCGTAGGACACCCACATGCTAGGTGTTCGGATGGCCTGAACAAGCTGGCAGGGAAACGGTGGATGCAGGCCACTTTCGAACAGTAGACTACCTATTGCTGATATGATGATGATGATGATGACATTGCATTATACAGGGTGTAACATACTGAAACTATTTTAAGGGTGGATTCAGTAAATGATACTGAACAACTTTCCCCAAGGAACGTATCAAAATATGAAACATATTTTTTTGGCCTCCCATACAAGTTGACCGATCAGCTGATCCGAGTTTGTATAAGTCAAAAAATATTTTTTCATATTTCAATATATGTTCCTTGGGGAAAGTTGTTCAGTATAATGGACTGAATTCACCCTTAAAATAGTTTCAGTATATTTTGTTAGACTTCTTATATTTCTTAAAGATTGTTTTAGAAAATGTCATTGTTGGGTTCACAGCGCCTTAAGGGTGAGGCTACACGGGCGGGTCTCCCGCCGCGGAAAACCGCTTCTGAACCGCACTGGACACAATTTAATATGAAGTTGTATGCTGCATACTACACTGCGCGGTTTCCCGTCGCGGCTCACAGGCGGGAGAAATACGACCGCCGCATGCAGCGTCAAACCGCCGCTGATAACCGCATATTTGTATCCTGTTTCTTGATACGTTGGCTTATAATTGATAGAAGTTCATCAAATAAGTTCACAGACATTCTGTAGTATGAGAAGAACTTATGAGGGTTATCGCGGTGTGCACTAAACATTGAATGAAATATTCCCAAAGTTAAACGATTACTTAACACTGGTTCCACCCACACATTGCGCTTTACTTTATTTTTTAATAATTCTATTAATATGAGAGTTGCAAGCGCAGTTATCATTGGCGGATCCATGTTGAAATGAACAAACCGCGTCCCGTGTAGTTTGATGGTCTGCGGCAGCTTTGTCGAGCAGTTTCCCGCGGCGGGAGACCCGCCCGTGTAGCCTCACCCTAAGACTCTCTCAAGGAAATATTGTTCATATTTCCTTACAATTTCAACTCGGAGAGTGTAAATTAAAGGTCCCTGGTAGGCGTCATTATTTACTTTAATTCAATAGAAGGAAGAGTATAGGGTGCAAATGATTTATGTGAACAAATGGGACACAATTTTATTTTTATCAATATATATCAATAATCTTCTTCGTCTAAGCGCATTCCCCGTTGCATCCTCAGCTGTGCTGCTTCAGAACCCGGGGTGCGCTTTCCCGCTTTTTCTTCTCCAAATATAATATGCATGTCAATGGTCACCCAAGTATGCCAACCTTGTAAAATGGAGAAGAATTAGCCGGAACACTTTCAATGATTTGGCTATAGTTTTACAACCGGCCGCCTGCCTGACGTTAACCCTCCTTGGGAATGCAATTGTTGCACGAGATGTTTGTGCTTAGTCCTTTAGTCGCCTTATACGACATCCACAGGAAAAGATGGAGTGGTCCTATTCTAACCCGGAACCACACGGGTGAATATATATCAATAATATTTAATAAAATAAAAATAATATTTATTGCCGTAATTTAATATATATGTCGTACTCCAGGGTAGGTCTAAACGGTGAGCAAATCTATATATCTATCTTCTATATAAATAAAAATGAATTGTTGTTCGTTAGTCTGCTTAAAACTCGAGAACGGCTGAACCGATTTGGCTAATTTTGGTCTTGAAATATTCATGAAAGTCCAGGGAAGGTTTAAACGGTGAGAAATTATGGAAAAGGGAACGGGAAAGGGCGAAACGAAGTTCGCCGGGTCAGCTAGTATTTAATAAAATAAAAATAATATTTATTGCCGTAATTTAATATATACTACTTACACTACAACATGTCTGTCTTCCTCTATTCTACATATTCAAAAATGTTTGAGATATAGTAGCTAGTCTATACAACGTGTTAATGAAATAACGCAAAACCACTCAGATGGTATTTCAGCCCATGAAAATAAACAACTTTTGTTCTACAACTTTCACGGAACCCAAACAAAAATTTGAATTTTCATACAAACTGATCAGCTGATCGAGTCAATTTGTATGAAAATCTAAATTTTATTTTTGGAATTTTTGGAATGTTGTAGAACAAAAGTTGTTCAGTTTCACTGACTGAGTTACAACCTGAGAGGTTTTGCGATATTCTATGTCAATGGACAATATAGGCTAAAATTACGTACCTACAGCAAAAGATGTACTTAATGCGGGTGAAATAATTCCATATCAAAATATAAACAAATGTTCACCATTTCAAAATTATACATTGTTGCATAAACAAAACGCCTACCTATCTATTTTTGCGTGTAGGAAATATAAAATGTCGTCAAAACACGGATCCTATAATACTGGCCAGAGTAAGATAATTCCGAGATTGTATAAAAACAATCAAGTCAATCTGGGTAAGGTGATTAACGCTTACCGCTTCACCTTCCTTTGAATTTTAAATTAAAAGGAAAGTAATAATAAAACTTCCATTTGCATATTTCAGATTATGAAATGCAGAAATTAACGGATATTTGAAGATTTATTGATAATCAAATAAAATTTAAATTAAATTAAACTTATAACAACTAAAACTAAAAAAATTACAAATTACGTAATCCCACTAATATAATACCCCTCGGCAGCGTGGCCAAAAGGCTGGCAACATTGCCACGTTGTATGGCACTGATTATTTGTGCCAGATAATTTCTTACCCTTTGGTCACGGGATACCTCAAATAATCTTTTTTACAAGTACTTAAATAAATTATGGGCTGAAGGACCCATTTTGAAAATTAAATAGTTGTCACTGGTGAAATGTAATTTAATAATTGAAAAATCTTAACAAAAAATCTTACATTAAGACTAAGTCCACTTTTTTCCTTCCATGCTAGTCTGGGAGAAAAGAAAGAACGTAAAATCTACCAGCTGCTTCTCTTCCCATGTATATCGTAAAGGCCGAACTGTGGAATGGGCGACGATCTGAATCCTGTTAATCGGTTATTGGGAGAGGCTGATCCTTTTTTACAAGCTTTTTTTTTGTTTTTACTTAGTTTCACCTGTCCTGTTGTACGTGTGTCGGTAATCAAATTTTGCAAGCTTTATTAGACCCACTTCCCATTATTCGATCGAGTTGTAACTTTACATACTGATGTATGTTGGGTGACAATATAATATTACGGTACCATTGGCCTGATCTCATGATGAAGCTAGAAGGTGGCCACGGCATCTCTGTGATAAACGGCACGGTGGCCACGGCACGTTTCGTCTTGAGGAGCAGTTTAAACTTTAAACTTTTAAGTTAAGTGATTGTTTTAGATAAAAACTGTTTTTTTAATATATTTTTAAATACTTGTTTTGTCATTAAGCCTAATACGAGTATCAGCCTTTGAGTCTTACGGAAAAGACAGGGGAAAAGAAGAAAAGTTTGCTGTAGCATATATGGACGGATTTTACTGAAATGGCTTTGCTAAGCCAGGGGAAAGAGAAAAGTATCGGTTATTGCATGGTTAAGAGCTCGCTAGGTCTTCTGCTCTCATAGAACCAGGGCTTGGAGTACCGTTAAAAATCTGGTAACGTTAATTCTGTCAAACCGTCAAACGGCGTTAACGTTATCAGCAAACATAACGTTATGCTGGGTAACGGTATTTTTCCAACCATTTACCGATAAATCAGATAACGTTACCAATGATATTAACGGTAAAAGGTATTGTTACCACTGTATTTCTTTTCGATATTTGACAGAATAAATTGATGAGAGTTTGTCTAGTGCTACTGGAGCTACACAGATGTCGCGATTAATAGTTTGTGCTACCTTGGGTTCGATTCCCAGCGCGATGTAATATACTTTTATTTATTTATTTATTTATTTATTTATTTCAAAGCTTAAATCTTTCTTTACAGTTTACACCAATACGATAGAATAGCACCTTAAATACAGTAACTTAGTATATACAATGATGTTCTTATAAATTCGCTCAGAGAACAAGAGAATAAATCTACATATTCTGCGATTTGATTGAGGTTGCGCAACGTGCGCGTCAGCGGTGCGTTCTTGAGCAGCTCGGTGCGAGCAAAGGGCACTGACAGCAACGGCGGCCGGCGGCGGCGCTCTGCGTACCCATCGGGAACACATAACTTCACCAAGCCGAGCAGTTCCGGATTGTGACTTTTCCCTCTAATCAATTTAAAAATATATAAAACTAAAGCTAAGTCTCTTCGTACACGTAATTCAGTATATCCTACCATACCGAGAACAAATAAGGTAGGGTACATTAGGGGGTACAACGGATATACACCGTAGAACCTCAAATACAAATACCTAGTAAATTTATTCTGGATACGCTCCAGCATGAGGTTGTATTTTGCCTCATGTGGAGCCCAGATGACTGCATTACATTCAATATGACTTCTTACTAAGGCATTATATAGGGCTATAATAGCTTTCATATTTGTGAAGCCATGTACCCGTCTAAGTATAAATCCTAAGTTTCTGAATGCTTTTTTAGTAATCATTTTGATATGTTTTTTAAAAGACATTTCAGCTGTAAAATGAACACCTAGGTCTTTTACCTCCGTAACTCTTTTCATTTTGATTCCTTCTATTGTGTAGTCATGTTCAATTGGTTTACATTTCTTAGTATAACTAATTGCAACACATTTGGATGTGTTAAACTGAAGTCCATTTTCCTGAGCCCATGAAACTACTCTGTCTATATCCCGTTGCAAAAGTTCACAGTCTGCGGCCGTGTTTATACTACGAGACAACTTTAAGTCATCTGCAAACAGCAAGCAGTCAGAATGCTGGACGACCTTCGGTAAGCCGTTTATCATTATGACAAACTGGAGTGGGCCAAGATTACTTCCCTGACTCACACCAGATCTCACAAAATACGGCAATGAGCTGCATCCAGCATACTCCACATACTGCTGCCGGTCTCGCATATAACTGGCTAAGAACCTAAGCAGGTGGGGAGTGCAACCAACGTAAGCTAGTCTTCTCAGAAGCACATCGTTATCTACGACGTCGAAGGCTCTGCGGAAGTCAAAATGTGGTACGTCTACCTGCCCTCCTCCGTCCACTTCTGGCACGAGTCGAGCCATGTGATTCAGCAGATTGCTCGTTGTGCTGCGGCCTTGCCTGAATCCATGCTGTTCATCACAAAGTTGAGAGCTTACCTGTTCGAGCACACGCTTCTGTATCGTTGAGTCGAATACTTTAGCTGGAGTAGATAGTACTGCCACTGGCCTAAACTGATCTAAGTTTCGACTACAACCTGATTTTGGGACTGGAACTACACGGGTCAGCTTCCATACCCCTGGGAACGTGGCCGATTTTAAACAGCTATTAAATAAATGCAACAATGGTTGGGCAAGGTATCCTCGACAGTCTTTGAACAAAAAAGCGGGAATCCCATCCGGTCCAGCCGATCGCTTCGGTTTGAGTCTAGCCATAGCCTCGATAACATCAGATAGCTCCAGACTGTCCAGATGTACCCGCGCGGATCCATTCATTCCTCCTGCTTCATCTATCGCGGAGTCAACGTTTAGCTCTGGTTGGCTTGCCCTATACACTGAATGGAAATAGGTTGCAAATTCCTCACAACATTGCTCTTCCCTTAGTTCAATACCGTCCTTAAAAATCTTCTGCGATGACCTTTGACCCTTTTTAGAATTTATATAATTCCAAAAGGACTTTGGGTCCTCTGCCAAATGATTTTGAACTTTATCACGGTACCGCTCTTCTGCGTATTTAATCATAGCTTTTACCCTAGACCTGCACTGAGCGAAGTTATCGTAATTATCTTGTGACTGAGTTTGCTTATACCGTTTATGAAGGAAATACTTATACTTAATGTCGCGAATTATTTCAGCCGTGTACCACTCGGGGTAATTGTACCTCGAGTTTACACGCCCTCGCTTTTTATTCGGAATACAGTCATTAAACACACTGTTCAAAGTATCATAAAATAAGCCAACAATTGATTCAGTATCACTTAATTCATAGATTGGATTCCAGTTAATGGCGGCTATCCGCTCATACAATACTGGGAAGTCGGCTTTAGCAAAGTTCCACTGCCTTTGTGTTTGCGACTGATGACGGTTAAACACATTAATACTACTCTGCTGAGAAATCCCTGCCTCCGGCGCGCCCTTCCCTTTTACCATCCAATATATGTCAAGAGGAGGATGCTGTGCATCAATAGGTACCAAGGGCTCAGCCGCGACACACACGCTGACTCCCTCCAACGAAGTTAAAACTAAATCCAACTGACGACCGTTACAGTTAGGTATCGTATTTCTCTGAGCGAACCCACAAAACGTTTTTAAACACTCATAATAATTCATGATATTATTATTTTTATGACACGAATGCAAGTTAAAATCGCCTATTATTATAACTTCCTTAAACTTAACACATATTTGTTCTATTATTTTAAATAGCAACATATACTCATTCTCATTACCGTGAGGCGGAATGTACACCACACAACACAACAACAGATATCTACCACGCAAATATACCTGCGCGCAAGCAATCTCGAACGAGTGTCTGTTGATGTTTATGTCACCCGGTATCGGAACACTCCGCAGCTCCAAGCGCGGTGAGGCCACGAGAAGCGCGCCGCCCTGCTTTCGTCCATCTGTTCGATCGCAACGTATTAACTTGTATCCCGATGGTATTAACTCTGCGTCATGAATCGAATTATTACAACCCGTCTCGGTAATTGCATATAAATCTGCATTTGACGACTCAATCCCTGCATAAAAAAGATCAAGTTTTGTCCTGAGACCCCTCACGTTCTGATAATAAATTTCTATCGTCTTACTACGATTTACGGGTTTTATTGGATGGTCTTCGAAAAAATATCCACTCCGAAAATTCTACATTCATTGGCCAGATGTCAGGTTGGCATAGCTTTTCGTAAAAACTTTCTGGAGTTCCGATCATGAATGAGGCGTAGTCTCGTTCTGTTTTAGCTGTTATTTTCTCAACTTTAATCGATACATCTTGACCACATATTTTCTTCACGTACTTTTCCATACTTTCTTTTGTAGTTTCTTTTGCTAAGCGCCATACGTGTAAATATTTTTTCTTTTCCGATCCTTGTATCTCCACTACATTCTCAGATCCTCCTTTCTTAACCTCGGTGCTAGGAAATTTGCTTTTCCTTCTTGTCACCTGTATCCAATCGTTTTCTTTGTGTGCAGCTCTTTCAATATTTAGATTTTCTGATTCTTTGTTCTTCGCCTCAGATCTAATATCAGGTATCATTGTGACTTTTGGATCGCGGTCAGTTACCTCAACGAAAGTCGCTGGTTTAGTGGCCCCACACGTAGTTGCTCCTACCTTCGTTTGTCTTTGTGTCACCGATTTTGACGATATCGGTTCCTTTGGCTTACCTATAGTTCTTCCTTCTTTTCCGTTATTTCCAGATACATAGGCCTCTAAATATTCATTCCTGTCTCTCAAAGTTTGTACCAGATTTTCGAGTAGCTCAACTTTATTGGATTTTTCTTGAACTACCGTCCGTTGCTTCCTCATTTCTCGTAATTCTGTCTCGGAGTTAATGAAACGATTTTGAAGCTGCATATAGGCATGCATCTGAACGTCGAAGCGCGAGTTCATTTCTGCTTTAAACTCCCGTATTTCGTCTAATACCTTTAGTTCGTTGTATGACATAGACGTATCAAGTTGCTTGTTCATACGATTCCCGCGCTCGATGCTTACGTAACTCGGTGTACAGGTTGTTTTCATAGTGTTCACGTTGCCTCGAACTGGGGTTTCTGAGTTTTCACGTTTAGGATTACTGCAAGCACATTCTGGACATACCCATCTGATCTTATATTCCTGTGTGAGCTTTTCAAACGCTTCCACAGTTATTCCCAAGCACTTCAAGTGGTATAGCTTCATACACTTTCCATTGGAACACTCCATGTAGGAAATATCAAATATTCCCGTATCACAGCCACTGCATTTGGTTTCCATTTTAATATAGATCGAAAATTGATTATTACGGTTAACAGCAACACGTCTTGCGCTCGCGGCGTTCGCAGATATTTATAATATTTATATAATATTTTACAAGTATTGAAAAAAGTATCGTTACTTAATATCGTTATTATAACGTTTTATAACTGTATTATCGATACCCCTTATAACGTTACCACTAATACCTGTATGAAAATAACGTTATTTAACGTTACTTTTAGTGTGAATTTGGTATCGATAACAAACCCTGCATAGAACTACTAGTATAGGCAGTGTAGCGATGTTCTAAGACAGTATTCACCATAAACCGTGTGGTTTTTCACATAAATAAGACCACACCATCTCTCTTCCTGTGGTTATCGTAAGGGGCTACATAAACTGTATTCCCAAGTAGAGTTTACATAACGTGGCGGCGGTTGTAAAAAAAATCGTACAAATGCATTAAAAAGAAGAGTAAGTGCCAGGCAGGTGGTCGGCTATAAAAACTAAGCCAAATAAAATGCACAGCATGAATACAGTATACATATCTATAGCTCTAAGACAGCAAGCAATGGAAGCATTAGCGAATCTAATACCAATAAATCATAGTTCAAGCACAGGCCGAGTTCATTTGGAGTTGTTGAAATTGAAACCGCATCGAGACGGGAGCTGGAGCGGCGCCAGTTTAGGACTCGGACTCATTACCAGTGCAGGCACGTATTAGTATACTGGTGGATCTTCCTACAAGTATTTACAAGTGTATATTGTATAACCCATAGATCTGTATATACTACTAGATAAAGAAAGTCCTTCAATTTGTATAAAAACCTGGCATGCCAATTTTCAATACAATATTTAATAAGAAATTCACTTACAAACGGAAGGAATCTTTTTTATTACTTCCTCCAACGTTTTTCGACGAGTTTCTACGGTTTAAAACGGCAGGATTAGGTATTTTACAGTAGAGAGCTTAATGTCCTATTTAATGAATTGACATAGACACGGACTAAAAGTGACGATCCTAAATGAAGTCAATTTGACTTCAGATCGACACGCAAATTCATACAGAGGCTGTGTCTATCTTGATGCATGGTCTGAGGCTTAACCCTAGAGTGGGCGCGTTTTTCCCACATACCGATATGATTCGCATTTTCGTCCATTCCCTCGATTGGCTTTTACGATCTGCATGGGAAGAGAAGCAGCTGGTGCATTCTAAGTTTTTTCTTTTCTCCCAGACCAGCATGGGAAAGTGTCTTTCTATTATATATGCTAAAAGTGGCTTTTGGTTTTTACGGCATAAGATTTTGTCTACCTTTACAATCAACAATACAACTAGATATCGGGTCGGCACAAAAAATGCGGCTCGTCAAATATGAGCGCACTCCTAGCGGTGAGCTTTTATTTTGTTTAATTCAGTCAAGGATAAAAATACTTTATTCGTATTGCAATAAGGTTCACTTCACAGTGAATTTTATTTGATATTCAAGTGGACAGAATTTGGCGTTGATTTTTGACTGAGCGAGCGAAGCGAGTGAGGTTTCTAAATTGAATTTGGGGCGAAAACACATTGTTTGTATGTATGTATGTATGTTCGTACCGCGATAACTACCGAACCAATAGTCCGATTTTGATGAAATTTAGTAGGCATATAGGAAATATCAATAGAATTTTCAAGTTGGTTGGGCTTCAAAATCGGTTCAGTAGTTTTTGAAATATTAGTAAAAATGTCCACGCTTATGTAGCAAACGAAACCATAGCGTGTTCTAAATTTGGATAGCGCCATCTAGGTGTTAATTAGGGAACTATAATCGCAAGGTCTAAGTTTGCGGCGAACCACTAGTGTATGTGAAGTGTTATTTAGTTGTATTGTTGATCGAAGGTCTACCCCGTTAAAGATAAAGACGTTATAGTGCATCTTTATCTATATAACTATAACATTATTCAATATATCCAAAGTGCCTTAGAAGACAGATGCGTCTCATTCCACTCAGAGCAGTAAAAGGAGTAATACCATGACATTCATCGGCTGAGCGATGATCCGCCATAAACCGAAATGGAACTTGACTCGGTCATGGTATACGAGTACTTTACATGATTGTTCTGAGCACCAATATAAGGTAATGTATGTTCTTTTGTATTTCCCAGAGATATGGGAGGTATGTACCTATGTAGATTCCGCACTGAAAAAAAATAGACTTTAACTAAGATACATTTTCTCTTAGTTTATATTAAAATAATTTTTATAGATAACTATTTAATTGTTCTAAACAAGGTGGCTTAGTTGCTATATAGAAAAAATTCTTTGTATTCAAATCAACAATTACGCATACTAATGGTTCATTTTAATCAAAGTGTTGGTTACTTCGTACATTTTTTATATTTCTTGTTGAATTCTTTAAAGAGCCCATACTACCCTAAAGTTCTAGGGCGATCTTAAATATTTATCAATATTAACGAAATACACACTTTGAAATGAAAACACAGCAAACTTCAGGACTAACTCTAAACATAATCCGTCTTATTATAAAAACAGGACTAACTTTGTTACTAGGTTTAAACCATTATCCACCCAAATCAAGTTGACATTGACAGATGAGAAAGAGTGATATTACTAGATGTCAACTTGATTTCGGCGGGTAATGGTTTAAACCTAGTAACAAAGTTAGTCCTGTTTTTATAATAAGGCGGAATAAGTTTCGAAAACACGATTGCTTAAAATTTTATCGATAGAAAAACATTGCGAAGTTGCCTTCAAATCACCTCAGAATTATACTAAAACAGAAAGTATTCAAGAAATACAATAATGTAGCACTTATAACTTTGGATTATAATTGTATTAAACATAAGGCAGTCATCATATGTCTTACTTTTTAAATAACTCTTAAATATTCCTTGTAAAACGAGAACCTCATTGACCCACCGCGATTCCCGACGCCCCGCATGGCTCGCTGTCTTGCTTCGGCTGGAGTAAATTTGTGTGCCTGGAAGCGGGAGCAAAATTTATATTACTGACATCAGGCACCCTCTTAATACGTCTTGTTACATTAAATATTTAGGTTTGTTCATTGTAATAAGCAACTTGACTATATGATTAAACGAATACAGTGCTTAATAGATGGAACTATGATAATTTAACTAAGTTCTCATAGCTGCAGTAGTCAAGAGCTATGCAGGCTCATATACAATCAAGTTATGTGATAACACTAAACAAGATGTTTTTGAACCAATTTTTTTATTCAGTGCGCGAAGAAGTATCAAAAGTGTAACCTGTTCTGAAACGTATTGGCGTATTTTATAGCGCGATACGGCAGAACGTGTATTGACGCTACTAAAAAGAAAAGTCATCTAAACAACGTCATTTAAATGTTGTCGAAACAAGTTACATTTTACTTTTGATGTTTAGCGAAATCTCATTCTAGCAACAGTAAATGCCGATAAGAGGGAATGAGACAAAAAGAAGGTACCTATTTACCTTTTTTGCTCTTTGGTATTTCCCTTCTACAACGTATTTGTTTCAAATACCAAAATTATTCCAATTTGATACTTAGCACAGTTATTTCAACCATAGTGTAAGAGAAGAGAGCGCGTTCATAGATTACAGCTTTTTAAGTCGCGTTCTCACAGAAAGCTTGACGGCCCACAGGGAATATTCATTATTCGCGCTTTCACGTGGTGAGCTACCCTCGGGTATGGTTTACACTTGAATTAGTGACTAGAGGCAAAAAGTATTTCGGGCTCCTCAGTGCTTTTCAGAAAAATAAGGTGAGGAAACCTGCACACTATTCTGGGCGCAAAAAGAAAAAAATACCATAGTATCTATATGAGGTAATGTATCAATGTAGCAAAGTGCAATCAATTGCAACCTCTTTGTGCGATCCAGTAAAATACTGGCCACTAAGAATTTATGAAAAAAATAACTGTCAGATGGAGAATTACCGGTCACCTAAAAGCTATAAAAGGGTACATCCTTTCTTGCTCTTAGGTTAATTCATCTTGTCACACAAAGCAATATGTATATTTTCAGTCTTATTATAAAAAAGGCCTTAATCATGGTTTAGTCCCGTATTAACTTAATCTAGGTTTAGTACGGTAACAAACGATAAACCTACGATAAACTGTGTTTCATTATAAAACCTCCAACAAAGACGGATCAAGATAGTTCCACTATAGTCTGAGCCTAAGTTGAAAAAACGTTCCGTTTTTCATAATAATATAATTTCTTCGAAAAGATTTTATTTAAAAAGGAATAAATCTATAAAATAATTTAATTTAAATTATTATACGTATCTAATCTTACCCAAGACCTCTTATTTATTGATCTAATTAATAAAAATCATATAATTGACGGTAAAAAAAGTTATTGCAATATCAATAAATGGAACGCAACAATGTTAACAATTTTAACAACGTAATTCTATATTTAGCCTGTGGTCTATCGTCATCTCGGCTAGGAGTAATATTGTTCTGTGATCGTCATTTTCCCGCCCACGGTAACAAGTTTGTTTATTGTAATTTGTGAATAATCTTGATAAATATTGTTTTTTTATGTGTGTTGTGTAGTAGAAGTAAGAAATATGAAATCGTGTTTTTAATGTTTTGAAATAAAATAAACGAACAAAAGAGTTGAAATTGTGCTTAATAAGAATTTTGTCATGAAAACTTGTAAAACAATAAAAATACGTTTAAATCATCTTCATGGCAGTTTCAACAAATTTCCTGGATATAATATGCATTTATTAATAGCCATTAGAACTCCACCGACAAGAGCAAGCTCTTAAATTAAAGAAAAAGAAAGAAGAATAGCCATCAGGTATGTTTTCAGTTTTACTACGATTTCGATGTTTTATTTTGATTTACGTGATGATTTTGAAGATATGTCAAAGTTAAGTTCGAACCTACTAGGGCCCGATGTGGTTTTTATCAAATAAAAATAACAGAATTCAATTATCAATATCATGTCAATATGAATATGACGTTTGTTTGTACAATTTGTAGGTTATAAATAAGTTAAATCTAGCTTAAACTACCCCTGTAGGTGGTTTAGCTTTGATCTAAATTTAATCCATGGTTTATGTCTTAAACCTCGTTTTGTAATAAGATTTTCCTTGTTACTTAGTTTAGTCTAAA
The DNA here is from genome assembly GCA_963576875.1 of Acrobasis repandana. Lineage (NCBI taxonomy): Eukaryota > Metazoa > Arthropoda > Insecta > Lepidoptera > Pyralidae > Acrobasis > Acrobasis repandana. Next base: position 3,251,830 of record OY756233.1, on the reverse strand, counting down.
GATAAATCGAGTTTTAAAGTCGATCTGACTTTAAAACTCGATTTATCTTTAGACCTTTTTTTATAATAAGACTGTTTAAGTTTTTTTATCTGATATAACTAGTTTTATTTTACTTTTACACTATCACGAATCTTTTATTTCTACAAACCGGCGGAACTGCGTGTACAAGAATAAATTTACAGATCATTAAATCGACAGCATTGTTCATCACAAAAAAGGAAAAGGTGAGCAGGCATTTAAACCCTATCCGTATATCGCAATATCATCAAAATAGTCACCATCTCCGTACAAGCAAAACACATTACTCAGACATTTACAGTGAATATATTACCAAATAATTCCCTTTGGGTAGAAGATACTCCATTTGGTTGGGCCCTTCGAGAAATCTCGACAACACGTCAAACTATTGGCATATATCGTTACGTCCGACTCCAACGTAGTGACTTTTAGTTGTCATAGATGTCGCATCAATCGCTTTAATTTGTGTTCGGGGAACCCGCTTGTGGTTTGGTTAGAAATCAAATGTAACAAGTTTATTTATCAGAAAAATAAAAAACCCCGACTTTCAAGCGTTCACCCCCAATAAATTTTGAACGGCTGAACCAATTTTCATCAAACTAGCTGTTTGATTAAAATCGGTTCAGCCGTATCATTTTTAGGGTTCCGTACCCGAAGGGTGCAAACGGGACTCTATTACTGAGACTCCGCTGTCTGTCCGTCTGTCCTTCTGTCTGTCCGTCTGTCTGTCCGTCTGTCACAGGGCTCTATCTCTTGAACCGTAATAGCTAGACACTTGAAATTTTTCACCGATTATGTATTACTGTGGCGGATATATAACAACAAATACTAAAAATAAAAAATTGTTAAAAATTAAAAGGGGGTCGTCATACAAGAAACGGGTTTTTTTTCAGCGTTTTAAAACATTGTACGATGGTACGGAACCCTTCATGTACGAGTCCGACTCGAACTTGCCCGTTTATTAAAACACGGCTTTCGATTAAAAACTGCATTGAAATCGGTCTATTTGTTTAGGAGCTACGACGACACAGATAGACACACAGACACGTTAGAGTCACGTCAAACTTACAACTCCTCTTTTTGTCTCTCTGGTACAGGTGCAATGTGACAAGCATGGTAATAATGTAGGTCCTCTAATATGCAGGTGACTTACAGTCAAGTATTTATTTTAACTCAAAAAAAAAAATTAGTTTCTATTTATTTTAAATAAATACTCGAACGTGATTCAGATTCTTAACCTCAAAACAAATCTTTTCTATGGGATTTGTATGAAATAGATAGCTGTGATAAAAAATCTTGGAGTCGAATGGCTTCCAATTTTCGGCATTAGTTACCTAGTTTATCTTAAATCTCGTCGTCGTCGTTAAAGTGACAGTTGTGTCGTTTTATATCACGGATAGTACACAGTTATTGATGTTTGACTCAGGAAACTACCCAATATCCGGCGACAGAAAGTTGCCGAGTGGGAACTATTACTTAAGTTAGATTGATGAGGCTATTCCTGCTATTGATATTTAAATATAGCTGGGGAGGAACAGAATACGGTACAAGGGTTTAAGTAGATTTTTCTTGTTACCTACTGGGTCATCATCATCATCATTTCAGCCGCATAACGTCTACTGCTGGACATAGGCCTCTCCCAAAGATTTCCAAAATGACCGATCTAGAGCGGCCTCCATCCAGCGCTTTCCAGCGACCTTGGTCGGGTCGCCTGACCACCTTGTGGGTTGGTGTCCTACACTTCGCTCGCCATTCCAGTACACGGTCGATAAACTTTTTCCCCATCCATCGGCTATCGGTTCGTCGCGCAGACCCGCGCTACTTGTCCCGCCCACTGCCACACTTACGTACTGGGTACTAATTGTTAATAATTACAAACTAGCTGTTACTAGTCAAATTGTTAGTTCATTATTTCCCTACACACCTTTTACAAATCTAAATAAATACCTACATAAATCTTATTTAAATTCTTTCAGTCCATTTCTGCGTGATTGATCATGAACAATTTTTCTTAAGGTGGTACTGGAGGCGCGGGCGAACTCCACAGCGAGTTGCCTACCGACGCGCTTCGTCGTGTTGCTATTTCGTCGAGAAAGAGAAAGGGCGCTAAAAAATGTAGCTCCGTCCCGACCCCCGCATGTGAGAGCTACACCCCCGCGTACGACAAAGAAAGTGCACTGAACGCCAGCGAAACGGGCCGTTATAGGCCATGAATCGTAGTTTTCGTAGTTTTCGTTTATTTCGATAAATACGATACATACCCAAATAAAACTAATTAAACGGAATTTAGAGTCTTCACTCTAGTCGTATAATTAGTTTCCATAAGGATCGAAAATATAATTAGAAGTGTAATAGGCGTCTAAATATTACTCGATTTCGTCGATAAAAAAGGCAAATTTTAAGTTGCTTTAACTTTTTTTTTGTTTATTATTTTCGAACCAAAACTAATTACAGATCTAGATATTTATCATCTTAATGCTTGTAAAAAATTTGAATACGATGAGTTTTATGGTTTCGAAATTAAAACGAAAGTACGTTTGTATGGGATTTCGTCCCTCCAGTTAACCCTTAATAAATGTACTTACCTATACGAAAAAAAATTGGTTGCCTGTAAAGTCGGTATACGGGCGAAAGTTTTACGTGACAAGTCTTTTTATGTCTGTCTCTCTCGCTCTTAGGCGGGCTAACCATGCCCGAGTGGAAGGGACGCGTGCCTCTCACTCGCTCTCATTGTGAGCGCATAACGTTGTCACGTCAAAATATACCACCCACACATACACACCCACAAATACACCCACAAATCGAAGCAAGCGCATGATATTTTTTTCGTATATCGGTGTAAGTTAATTGAGATAAAGTTTTTAGTAATTATGGACACTTGGACAGCCTTAAAAAACCTTTTACTTATCAAAAAAAGACCTATTTTGTTTTCTTAACAAAGCAGGCAAGAGATATCTAATAAATGTTATCGGAAATAGGTTAGGAAAAATTTTAAGACACTTGGTAAGGCACGGAGAATTCATGACTACGATTATAGAAGAAAGAAGAAAAACCCAGACACAGCTTTAAGAAGCTAATAAAGGAGAAAGTGAGAGTGGTATCGCACCAAGAAGTGAAAAGGCTGTCTGAAGTCAGACAAGAAAAATAAATCGGCCAAGTGCGAGTTAGTCGCCAAGTAGAGTTTGTCCGTTTTTTCATTTTTTGTATGGAACCCTAATAAAAAGAACTTAAACGACAAGAGCGTCGCCATTTTTATTTTGTCGTCGCATTATAAAATCGAACTTTAAATTACACATAAGCTTAAATTTGCTAAACAATGTGCAGAATAAAACTGAATTTCACTCAGACGAAGTCGCGGGTATATTCCTATATTCCTATGAAATATTCCTATTCTCACCACTAACTTGGTCACCCTACACGGGAGTTTGTTTCACGTCATTCCTCTATTATTTCGCGGTATCTATTTCATGCTAGTGCTGCGAATATATCGTTGCTCTTCAGTTCATTTCTCTTTTGTAAATGGGAGGTGCAATGTTACACACTTTATTTTTATCTTTCTACTGCAGATGCTTTTGTAATGGTAATGGCGTGCCTGGGCGTTTATTCTACTGAAAAGTTGTAGTTCAGTTGAAAGTCTTAGAAACTTTTTTTCAATTATACCTATTCTTGCAAAGACGTATAATTTTATCACTTATTTTAATATTGTCAAAGTCAAAGCTAAATTAAACATTGTGTAAAATATTTTTAGTGTAAAAGCTGCAGTCTACTAGCTTTTTTGAAGTAATAAAAAAATCTTAAGAACCCCCTTACCCTAGACTTTCCCATACAAACGTAGTCTACGTTTTATTTTAAAACAACATATCAGATTTCGGTAAAATTTTGTAAGTTTAAAGAAATTGCATATATCTAGGGTTGTAATTGGTTTTCACAGTCAAAATATGAACTTGAAAGAAAATATAAGGGTGTAAAACTTTTCCATACTGATGGTTAAAAATGATATAATGCACTATATTTTCTTTCAAGTTCATATTTTGACTTTGAAAACCAATTATAACCCTAGATATATGCAATTTCTTTAAAGTTACAAATTTTTATCGAAATCTGACATGTCGTTTTAAAATAAAACGTAGACTACGTTTGTATGGGAAACTCGGATTTCGTCTAGGGTAAGGGGACTCTTAATACTTATACAGGGTGGGCAAATAACAGGTTCATGGAATATATGTAAAAATTATTAAGTATTTTATAAAATACAGTATTTAAGGCCGGCAATTAATGATGGAAAATAATGTTAGACAAATCCACCTCTAGCAGCATGGCAGATGTGAACCCTTTTCATTGCGTTTGTCATTACATTTTCACACATTTCCTGTGTTATCTCAGTGAATGTGTCACGAATATTTTATTTTAATTGTTGGGTTCATTGGCCTGCTGATAGCATGGACACGTCCCTTTAGATGGATATAATACCATGCTGCTCAAATTAATTAATTAAACAAGCTTTTGTTGGCCACAAAGGTAAGAGATTTCTGACGAACAAGCTCTTCCCGCTTTTCCTTCTCCAAATATGCATGTCATTTGGTCACCCAAAGACGCCAAAGACCTTGACATTTCTTATAAGTGCATAGGTATTTGCTTTTTTTACTCATAGATGGACATGAAAAGTAGAGTGTGTTACTCGGAACACGGTAATTATTTTTACTTCGGGCGATTTAAGTAGGTACATGATTATTTTCTTACTTTCCCTGTTTTGTTTAACTCTCAACCTTATTCTACAATCTCCGCAGTATGCGTGATCCCGTGTCTCGCGGGAATTCGTTTCGCATGATTGTAGATAATTGACGCGGGTTTGCATGTCAAATTGTATTTTTGTCATTTTTATTAGGCAAGTGCATATCCTGAAGAATGGTAGGTGAGTAATCCTATTACTTTGAACGAGCAACTCTTGTATAAATATATGTTTATAATAAGGATTTCAGAAACGACTCCAACGACTTCAATAAAATTAAGTATCGGGTTTCGGGGATGAAAAATCGATCTAGCTTGAATTTTAAGGAACCTCTTTAGTTGACTTTTTCATAATTTTGAGCGAAGCTCGGAGTGACTTCGAATTTCACTCATGACGAACATTTTCCTCACATATTTTTAATTTAGATAATTCATGTTACTTAAGTTTCCTTTTAAAGCGAAACAAATAATAATATTTGGACATAGACATATAAACGAGGTACACGCAAAGCATTCTTTGATCACAGCATGAAAATTTGTAGGATAGGAGGATACGTTCAAGGCTTAAACAAAAGAAGAAAAAAAATTAACGACGAAATCGATTGTCTATGTAATAGTGTCTAGTATTTATTTCCTATATAACGGATGTCATAAAAGGTGATTAAAGATATCAGAGAACGGGCCGAAACCTCAATTTTTTACCCCGCAATCTCTACAGAATGTGTGATCCCGTGTCCTACGGGATTCGTTCCGCATCATCGTACCTACGTGACGTTGGTTACGTGTCACGTTGTATTATTGTAATTTTTATTAGGAAAAGTGCAAATCATGATCGTTCATTGTCTGGGAGAAAAGTAATAAACGGGCAAGTGCGAGTCGGACTCGTATTTTTATTATTTATTGTTATAGTATGACCACTATAACAACAGTAATAAATAATCGGTGTAAATTTCAAGTATCTAGTTAACGCCATTACAAAGATCCCCCCTTTAATTTTTAACTTTTTTTTTATTTTTAGTATTTTTTGTTACAGCGGCCGCAGTAATACATAATCGAAAGAAAATTTCAAGTGTCTAGCTAATACGGTTCAAGAGATAGAGGCCTGTGACAGACGGACAGACAGTGGAGTCTCAGTAATAGGGTCTCGTTTACACCCTTTGGGTACGGAACCCTAAAAACGTAGAATTAACTAGGATCTTCCCGTGCACGTGAGAACAGGCAAGAATCTGAATCGTGTCAAGAGGCGATGCGGCTAGCAATCCGTGTTTTTATCATCTTCTTCTTCGTCTAAGCGCGTTCCCGGTTGCATCCTCAGCTGTGCTGCTTTGGAGCCCGGGTTGCGCTTTCCTGCTTTTTCTCCTCCAAATATAACATGCATGTCAATGGTTACCCAAGGATGCCAAAGCTCTTGCAAAATGGAGAAGAAATAGCCGGAACAGTGTAAATGATGTATATAATATATGTATGAATGTAGGTATATGTATAGCGAGTATATATATATATATATATATTTATCAAAGGTTGACTGGAAGACAACGCTTTTAGCGTTAAGTTCGCCTATTGTTCTGTACAATTTGTATTTCATGGACAATAAAGATTAAATAAAAAAGTAAAATAAAAATGATTTAGCTATATTTACGACCGGCCGCCTGCCTGACGTCAACCCACTTTGGGAATGTATTTGCGCGAAATTTTTACAACCGGGCGCCACCCGACGTTAACCCTCCTTGGGAATGCAATTGTAGCACGAGATGTTTGTGCTAAGTCCTTTAATCGCCTCTTACGACATCCACAGGAAGAGATGGAGTGGTCTAATCTGCCGGGAACCACACGGCAATCGTGTTTTTATTACTTTTTATCATCATCCGAGCGTATTCCCGTTGCATCCTCAATTTATATACTTTCATTAAGGATAGAAAACTTAAGTAACAAAAGAGGATTAAAATAAAATAATTACGCTAACTACCTACATATTAGGTCCTTACATATGAAATTGCCGATTTTCAATACTGGCAACTTTAAAATCAAATATCTTGCGTTTCATTAGGAATTCCAAATTCAAATTTATTTCGAAATAAAGCCAAAAAAAGATTGTTTTAAAATTCGTATTTCATTTGTTTTAACATCATTTGTTTGAGTTTCAACATTGCTATAACAACAACTATGGATAAATTGAAAATTCGCGGTATTTACGAATACAAGTTCCACCGTGGCACCAGTGCTGCAGAAACGACTCGAAGAATTAACGACGTGTATGGACCAGGCACCGCTAACGAACGAACGGTGCGTTTTAGGTTTCAACGTTTCCGTTCTGAAAATTTCGATTTACACAATGAGCCTCGTGGACGACCTGATACTCAAGTGAATAACGAAGAATTGAAGGCGATAGTGGAAGCGGATCCATCTCAAACCACTTCTATTTAATTTTTTACTTCTTTGAATTAGCAGCAGCCTTCGGCGTAAGTGACAAAACGATACTTATCCACTTGCGCCAAATCGGAAAAATTAAAAAACTCGAAAAGTGGGTACCGCACGAGTTGACTGAAGCAAACCAACAAACACGCGTTGCTTGCTGCGTTTCTTTGCTTAATCGCCACAATAATGAGGGGATTTTGAACCGTATCGTGACTTGTGATGAGAAATGGATCCTGTACGACAATCGGAAGCGATCATCACAATGGCTTGACCCTGGAGAACCGGCAAAACCTTGCCCTAAGCAAAAACTGACCAAAAAGAAGATTCTGGTTAGTGTTTGGTGGACCAGTGCTGGTGTTATCCACTACAGCTTCTTAAGATCAGGCCGGACGATTACTGCAGACTTGTATTGCCAACAATTGCAAACAATGATGGAAAAGCTCGCCATTAAACAACCGAGACTGATGAATTGCTCTAGCCCACTGCTCCTTCAGGATAACGCTAGACCACACACTGCACATCAAACGATCGCCAAGTTAGAGGAGCTGCGACTGGAACCTCTGCGTCACCCACCATACTCTCCAGATCTTGCCCCAACCGATTACCACTTTTTTCAAAATTTGGATAACTTTTTACAAGGAAAATTTTCAAATCTGATGAGGCAGTCAAAACCGCCTTCAAACCGTTCATAGACTCTCGCTCCCAGGATTTTTTTTCCAAAGGTATCAATGATCTGCCTATAAAATGGCGAAAGTGTATCGATAACAACGGCGCATACTTCGATTGATTAAATAATAATTTCATTAAAAAAAACTTGTTTCACTTTTTTGATACTGAACGGCAATTTCATATGTAAGGACCTAATAAAAATCTAGTTGCTTTTTTTCCGCGCAGACCTTTAAAGCCGATCAACGGAACGATTGATCTGAAATATGTCAAGTGTCAATGCGGCTGGCAACCCATCAGAATGTTTTATATTTCACTGTTAGTTGGTGCAATAAATTTTATCTTATCTTAAGGCCGTACCTGAATTTTCCGGGGTCCAGTGCTGCCCCCATTTAAAATAAATCACTTCAAAGAAAACGGAGACATCCTTTTGAATTTTGCTACTACCAAGACCTAGATAACCCTTCAAAGTATTTTATTAACTAATGTTTACAGTTTATAATGAGAACGTTAAGCTTTACTACATCGCACATCTGCCAAAAGTGGCCGTTTTTCGCAAATGCGCGTAGTAAAGCTTAACGTTTGTGGGACCTCGACCTGTCCCGGCGCTCTAGGTGAGTACATAGAAGATAGTAGAAGAGGTAGAAATAGAGACTCGACAACAACACAGAATAAATACTATTTATTATCTGTTACTGACGGTTACATAAGAGTATAAAAGAATAATATTTAATAAGGTACAACAGATAGAGAGAAGTGAGCGATCAGCTTAAGAGATGATGGTGGAATGAGTCAAAAGGGATCAGTCAATGATTTGAAAATGGAATGAAAGGGAATTTGAAATGAAATGTAGAATGAAAAACGGACAGGATGAGATGAAGAAAGGAGGTTTAAACATGATGCATGCAGCATCGTTACACTTTCTCACTTTAAACTGTAAACAGTAGTTCATGACATACTTTGAAGGGTTATCTAGGACTTGGTAGTAGCAAAATTTTAAATAATGACTCTGTTTTCTTTGAAATGATTTATTTAAAATGGGGGCAGCACTGGACCCCGGAAAATTCAGGTACGGCCTTAATATTAATATAGAAAATATTAGTTTTAAAATAAAAACATAATGTTGTTTTCCGCATTTGTCGAGAGCTCAACCTCTCATTCCGCAATCTCTGCAGGATGCGTGATCCCGTGTCTCGCGGGAATTCGTTACGCATCATCGTGGCTACGTGACGCGGGTTGCATGTCACGTTGTATTTTTGTCATTTTTATTAGGACATGTACACACTGCGGAAAAACAAGTTATTTGAGAGAGACCACAGTCCTTCAAATGTACCTCATCCTCATCAACAGGTCCTTTTAGTTTCCAGTGCAGGATCACGACCCTCTTTGTACTACCAAAACCATATATTAGCCAGAACAGTCAGAGTATTTATCCTACACTCTTCACGTTGGCCAGACGGGTTAGAGAGGTCTTACTGATGTTTATAAGCTTTGTTTTGCGTCGTGTTCTACGACATCCACGGGAAGACTTAGAGTACCAATTTTATTTTATTTTTTAATAGTTTATTTATATATTGAACGGTAGTTTTCATCGGAGCTTCATGAAAATTTGTAGCCGTGTATATATAGCTAAGTAATTAGCGCTTTATTTAGAATTTAAGTTCGAACATGAGCCATGTCGGTTAACGGGTTGCCGAGTTATGGGGTTCGCGAGTTCACCGTTCGGGGCGAATTACTAGTTTAAATTTTATTTACCTTTAACAAATTGTGTGTGGTGTGTAAACAACTTTTACTATGGGACCATCTCTGAAATCGCAAAAACAAAATCTCCAACTCCATACATTTTGGCACGGTAGGTATTTAATTTTGTATGGAGCTGCAGATTCTTTTTTGCGATTCCAGGGATGGTGCCATAGTGAAAGTTGTTCACATTGATGAGTACGTTTACTCCCTTTCGGGTTGATACCCCCTTTTTATTACACGTTGTATAAAAAGGGGGTTTAGATTAGTTACACGTTTTACTTTAAAGAACAAAATAAATGTTATTTCCTAGATTCTACCTATTATTACAGTAAAAGTAAATAAACAGTTTTTCAAAACAGATTTATAAAGCAACACCAAAAACATGTTTGTTTTTTCGTAGAAACAAAATAGCTACTTGGAATCCGATTGAATAAAACTCAAGTTTATTTACATGTGTACAGATGTGTACATGACTTTAGTGGGGTGGCGTCAGAGCAATTTCTTGGTAAGTGGCTCCTTGAATGTCAAATGACAGCTTACGGTGACGAGTCGCGATCTACGACTTTCCTGTTTTGTTGCTCCCCGGAATAAAACTTGGGATTCATATGTTGTACAGCTTATAAAGAAAACTATGCAGTGTTACAGAATTAATATATGGCAATACTTAAAAAAATAATAATTAAACAATTGTATTTCAATTGGAATTTTGTCTAATAAACTTCAGGCAATGATAAGTTATAACATATATAAATAAATTAAATAAATATATATAGAAATAAGTACATATATCCCAAAGTATGTTTAACTTGTGTTATGGGACACTAACTCAATAATACTTTTATTTTTATGATAAATACATCTATACACACCAACCACCATTGACCAAGGACAATTTGTAAAAGGGCATTTTCCAACTTGCCCTGGCCGGGGATGGAACACAAAACCTCCGAAAGGCAGACTGGTGTGATTACCAAATGCTTTATTGCTTAATGCTTAGTTTTTATTTAGCTTGCCCTGTTTGCTGTTAAAGTACTTAAATTAAATGAAATAAGTAATAGTGAAAAACTAAGGTGAAGAGAAAGGTCGCGGGTTCAAGTCCTGCTCACGTGGTATTGTTTCACAATTTCTTTTTCATTATTTGAATTACTACGGGAATTTATTATGTTCCATTAGCGAAAATATTTTTACATGAACTGAATCTGTGTGTGTAAGTGTTTATACAAAACGTCTGTTTAGTTTTAGTCAGTTTGGTTGAAAATCAAATATATTTGGATATTGCATTTCCGTAAATGTACCTACGACTCCGAATTAGATTTATCTCCGCTGCTGGATGATCAGTTTACTCAATATCCACTGGGTTTCCTGCCATTTCTACGTTTGAACTAAAACTCATATTATTTGAAGCAAACATTCTGTGCAGAAACTATCGCGATCTTTTTTTTTCTTTTTTTTAATAATAAATAAATATATAAGGACAAATCACACTGATTAGGCTAGCCCCAAAGTAAGTTTTAAATTTGTGTTATGGGATACTAACTCACCAACACTATATTTTATGATAAATACATGTATAGATAAACACCGAAGACAATTTTAAATAGACCATTTTCCAACTTGCCCTGGCTGGGAATCGAACCCAGAACCTCCGGCTGATTAAATTTAGTTTGAGAGGTCAAAATATGTCAAATATTATGCCAGAGCAAGATTTTAGTACAACTTACTTCCCATCAGGCTAGATAGAGGTCAAACGCACTCAAATCTCTAATAATAATAAAAAAAACATTTTTTTTTAAATTTATTGGTTCACTTGAAAAATTTCTAAGTATACGAGTACATTTAAAAAGAAAACATAGTACGTGCTACATATTCCTAAAGAAATTGTTGGTTTCTAAAGGCACAGCACTAGACTGAGATGGATGGCAAACAATGAGATAGGCCTATTCCCTGCAGTGGTATGTGGAAGGCTGTCAATGATGATGATGATGATGAAAACAATACAATAGTGAAGTCCGCAAGAATAATTGTTTGTTTGTTTTTCGTGTAAGTGAACAACACTGACGTCAGATTCTTTAAGCTGTCTAAAAGCATCTGACATAGCTTGACGACTTCCATACAATGACCACTCGAATTTTTTAAGTGTGCCGCTCGTGCTCACCCATCCAAGAGCGGACCACACCTGGGTTCACTTAACTTGCCAAAGCGCTAGTAATATTTTCTCCCGCCAGGCAATGGAGCTAATAACTAGTAAATGTTTGTTAGTAGCAGCAAAAAAAATTATAAAATTAAAATAAGTTGTTTTTGCGACAAAATTTATTCCAAACGAAATAACTAAACTACATCATTCAATATGTAGTAAATTCTGTTTGTCTTACGTTCTCGTTTGCATTGAAATTGAAGATTTCGAGTCACATAAATTGTACTCGATTGTATTAGAAATTGAATTCAGTTCAGTTATAAGATGGCACCTCGGGGGCTAATAATTGAAAACGAAATATAAGTAACTTAAGAAATGTTTTTACAAAATATTTAAATTAGGTAAGTATTTAATTAATTTTTTTTTTCAAATATTTCATTAGGTATACTGTAGTGATGTAGTAGATATTTAGCCCGTAATTCTATTTATTACCCACTTTGTCTCTTACACGTAGTGTATTTAGGGTCATATGTTTTAGGACCATTTCTATAATAGGCATGATGACTGAAAAAATATTTTTGACCCAGCGGTTAGATTATTAAAAAATATTGTACACGCTTTTTTTATTTTCTCTGAGAAAAAACAAATGTCAAAGAAACAGCGCATTTAAATTTCGCATGACGTCAGGGATTCGTACGGTTTTTACACAGCGTTGACGTCACGAGGCCCCACTCTGGAACTTAGTTGCGTTTCCTAAGGTCGCCTTCTACGACATCCACGGGAAGACTTGGAGTGGTCCTATTCTATTCTGCCGGGAACTACACGGTGGCAATGATAATGATGATAATGAATGATCCTCGTGCTTGGGGGTTGACTGGAAGAATTCCCTGACAGGTATAAGTCCGCCTTTGTACTTTTTGTTAAATTTTTAATTTGTGTCTTTTTATGTACAATAAAAAAATTACTTACTTACTGATAACAGACATTATGTACATAACGAAATGTTATTAATGTTTAAGATAACTATAAGACCTAAAAACATAATCCCTCTTGGTCAGTCGGGTAAAAAGGTCATCCATCTTTTTCACTTACTCACCAAACATTATCGCCAACATTATGTACAAGACCACCTGTAATTTACGTCGTACGTGTTGCAAAAAAAATGTTACCGTACCAAATCCACAAAACAGAGGCAGTTGAGAAGTTCAGCTTTATTTATTTATACTTTATTGTACAGTATGAACAATATACAACTGTCATATGGCATTCTCTCCCGGTCACCATTAGGCTCACTCACACTGGGCAAAGTCGAAGCGTCGCGTCGCGTCATGTTTTTCGCCTAAAGTATATTCATCTCTATGATTCCGTTATTAAGGTACAAATTAGTAGCTCTCGTTGCTCCATTCGCGATCGTTTTTTCAGAAACTTGGCCCCAACAGGTTCGCGTTTAAAAAGGCAGTGCGTGCACACTGTCTCCGAAAACTGACAGAGGTTATATAAATAGTGTTTATGTAGTTTATGTATGCGGTTTATTGTAGAATAATTTATATAATTATATATTTTATGTAGGTTTATATGCGATATATATAGGTATGTATGTCGATACTTACATTGTAAAATATTTTTTTTCTTTGTTTATACTTACCCCAAAAGATTGCTTTCTCAGCATCTTCTGTTGGTTGACTGGTGGAAAAGAGTGGCCATAAGTCCGCTATTTACATGTATTGTAATAAAGTTTATTAAAAAAATAGATATTTAAACTTCATTCTATGTGATGTAAGTACTTAAGAAGGTACTGCACGAAATTATGGAATTTGACGTATTTTCAAATCACTAGTACTATGCGCTGAATTACTTAAATACATCAAAAATATTTGTATAGTTTAGGTCGAACCTTGCACAAGATCACCACCTTGTTGGAATTTAAAACAGATACATATGAAATTTAAAAACGATACATATATCTAATGATATATAAAAACATTTTTCTTCGACAACTTTGTAAATTTTACGTCTAAAACAATAATTTTCACAAGAAAATATTTATATTTACATATGGCAGGTCCCCCTTTCTTAATTTAAAAAAAAACGACGGGTTGCACTCCGGGAGTGCCGGCAGAAGTGAAAACTTCAATATCAACGTTGTGCATTTTTGATATTTTGGAATGGTTAGGGAATAATTTTGCACGAATTGCTTTAATTATCAGTATAAAAGTACTATCATTTATGTGGTAGAATACAATATTTATTTATTGCGCTATCGTACACAAACATGACAATTTATATTACATTAAAAAGTTTATCTCTTAGCTAAACGAAACAGCAGGCGCAGGCATACATTTTCGCCGCGCAGTAGAAAGAGAGGGGGATACTTCCTCTCCTACGCCGCGCCGGCTGTCTACTCTCCATCGGTCTTCCGAATTTTCGATCAGGACACGTGTCCTGACGCGAGTTTAACATTTTTTACCCATTACAAAAAAAGTGCACAACGCCGCTAAAGAAGTTTTCAATTCAAAAATACATATGAAAATATTAAGACCTTTCAATTTTTAACACAAACGCTTGATGGTATCGTACATTGTGCAGAATAAAAACATTGCTCTAATTGAATTACTAAGTCTGAAACTTCAAAGCAGAATGGATCATAAGATCGATTTTGCTTTGAAGTTTATTTAGACTTATGTCGGTATTGTACTTAATGTGATGGTGCGATTTGTCGTTTGATGTCGTGTTAGGTCAGATGTGTATAATTATATATTACGTATAATCATAATTAAAATCGTATCGCCGCGCCACCGCCGGCGCCTCCGCTCGGCTCGTTAATACCTAAACTCGACGTTCTTCGTTCGCGCGGCACCCTCTTAATATGATTAAATTTCGATTCTTATTAGAAAAGAGATACAAAATAAGTTAGGAAAATCTAAAAGTGCACGCCTCATAATCTCATTTTTCACAATTAAATTGAAATTACGATTAAACTACATTGAATTAGACCGTGATCTTCGAAAGGACTTAGTTTTGGATAATACTGAAGCGTATAAAAAAAATGGACTTGATCAGATAAGTTTTTCGGGAGTTATCGTGACCACGCCAGTTTCCATATATATAGACACACGGACGTCCACAAAATGATTTTATTAAACATTGTTTTTATTTATATAAAAGGCAAAATGTCTTTTAAAAATGTCATAAGTGTTGAAACTAGTGTTTTTCCTTGACATTTATGTGTAAATATTATTGTACAAGTGCGATAGAAAATAAATAGAGACACATTTAGTTAAAAAAATCACTTGATTTTTGTAAGGCGAGAGTAGAGCACTACCTCATGCGCTTCGCTTATGAGGCGTGCAATACAATTGTAAAGTTTTATAGTACAAGATATAGCGTTATTTCTCTATGCTCTCTATTTTGTATTTCCGGTAACTAAATCTGCGAATTTACGGTCTGACTGTACCGTCACGTCGTCACGACACGTATAACACGCAGCACACGTGACAGAGCGTGCCTGCAAGGTTTCAACTGAAAGTGGAATGAAAGGAAATAAACATGGCTATTTTTGTTTAGATTTACGATGATGTGTGACATAAAATGGCAATAAATAAAGTAGGATATTAATAAAAATGGCGTCTTTTTCCTAAAGTGGTGGATAGAAACTGTGTGGCTTCCGGCTTAGAATAGGACCACTCCATCTTTTCCTTTGGATGTCGTAAGAGGCGACTAAAAGAATAAGCATAAACATCTTGTGCTACAATACAACTGCATTCCCAAGGAGGGTTGACGTCAGGCGGCGGCCGGTTGTAAAACTACTTGTAGCTAAATTATTTAAATTCCTAAATCCTTGGGTGACCACTGACATGCATATTATATTTGGAGAAAAAAAAGCGGGAAAGTGCACCCCGGGCTCCGACGCAGCGTAGCTGAGGATGCTACCGGGAACGTACTAATATGTATACATAAGGCTAAAATGCTAAAAACCAGAGTGAATAAATGATTAATATGTCTGTGTGTTATTTTATTCAGAATATTCTACCTACATATATTTATATATATATTTCTTATTACGTTTTTTGAACTATTTTTACAAACAAAGTTGGGCCCAACCAGAAACAATTGTGACGTGATGTCTCTAAACTTCGGCCCAGCTCGACACGTTTGTGAGCGTCACAATTGTGACGTCGCATGAATATGGCTCTGGATAATACAATTGTACGCCCCCGGAAAAAACAAGATGGCGCCATGAAAATCTGGAAAAGTTTCTGAAAATGGATAGACTAGGTCATTTTACATATGAAAAAGTTACAACAGTGATCGTACATTCAGGACTTTAGGCTCGGGTCTGTAAGGGATATGTAAGATGTATGTATGTAAGATCCATATAACTAATTTTAAGTTTTAAGTTTGTTAGTTGACGTCTTTGGAGAAAACGTGCAGTGCAGTTTGTTGCCGCTTCTTCTGCACTTGTGCCTAGGAAGCGGCTTAAACTTAGCTGTAAGTCAACATTTGTGCGAAACAAAACAAAGTGACTATTATTAGGAGATATTATGAATTGATGAAGAAGAGAAAAACTGTAATATAATATGATGAAGTTCGATCGCTCAGTCAAGGAACTTATTTTTAGTGCTTTATAATGTTAAGCAACCCCGGGCGTGATCCACACTTGGTTTGGTAACCAGAAGTGGCAGTGAGTAAAAGCTTCTAAAGGCACGCTAGGCCGTTGGTCTCGGCTGTCATCATTAGAAACCTTGAAACATCTATCATCAATATTAGTCACTTACACCCACGGGGAAATATAGCCATAAAAGTATATAGGGATATTTCTATTACTATATCTGCTAATTTATGGTCTGAATATACATCATATCTGTTCTAAATATATATCAGGATCATATCAGGATGACAAAGTCAGATAGTAGTCTTTTACTCGTTTCTTAAACGTACTTATGGTTCAACAACGACTCACGAAAGTGGTAGCTGATTCCATAGCCTTACTGCTTGCAGCGAAAAGGAGTGAGTATAGGTAGTGCTATTATTTGGGAATTGAAGCATGGATTTACGGATGGATCTACAAGATGTACTGTACACATACAATACAATACAATACAATACAATACCCTTTATTGCACAAAAGTAAAAAACAGAACAAAATTATCTTAAAAATTAGGAAATGCGCAAAAGGCGGCCTTATTACATACTAGATGTATTTTTATTATCTCTTTACATTGTCTATAATAAAACCTTATTGCTCGTTAAACAATACCTACAGCTTGACTGCGCTTGAGTGGAGCGTCGGCATATAACGAAGTAACGTCATTCCTGTATATTCTTTATTTTCTATTTCCTGTTACTAAATCTGCAAATTTACGGTCTGACTGTACCGTCACGTCGTCACGACACGTAGAACACGCAGCACACGTGACAGAGCGTGCCTGCTAGGTTTTAACTTACTTAAGAGTGAATGGAAATAAACATGGCTCCTTTTGTTAAGATTTATGAGTGGAATAAATGGCAATAAAAAGTTTAGGGAATAAATAAAAATAGCATCTTTTTTCTTGACGCAACTTTTCTTAACTTCTTTTTTCGTTGCATTTTTTTGTGCCTGCTAGGTTTTAACTTACATAAAAGTGAATGGAAATTGTCATAGCTCCTTTTGTTAAGATTTATGAGTGGAATAAAATGGCAATAAAAAGTTTAGGGAATAAATAAAAATAGCATCTTTTTTTTTGACGCAACTTTTCTTGACTTTTTTTATCGTTGCATCTTTTTTGCTTTCTATACAGTCTATATCAGTTTTTAGTGTATAACATATCAGAGCGCACTGTTGCCCCGGTAGCTTGGAAGTGGCAACAGCCAGCGTTTACGAAGCGCTATCATCTATCATTATCGATATAAACTTTATATTACTGTACTGACCTCTTCTAATAATAGGAAGATCACCACGCTGGGCAGGCGGGTTGGTGATTGATGGTGTTTGCACAAAGGATGCTGTTACCCGTTCTTTGTTACCTATACATCCTTTAATCGCTTCTTACGACAGCTGTGGGAAAGAAAATGGAAAAGTGCAATAAATATAGTTAACCAGTGATGTAAATAACCAGCACCTAATTATCAAGATGTCTTATTGCTCTCGGAGCGTCTACGACCTGCTCAATAACTTTATATGTAGGGATCACCTAACAGCACAGGTGAGACCCTACAGTATTCTACACTGCCATACCGCTACCAAGAAATATTACCATTATCTTCATCAACAGCTTACTGTTGGGCATAAGCTTTCCTAAAGGCTGACTGGTAGAGAATGCATTAGCATTAAGTCCACCTTTTGTACGATTGTGGTCAATAAAGATTTAATAAATAAATAAATAAGCTGCTTTTTATCAACGCCATCTTGCTCTGTCATTAGCCATCGCAATCCAGTTCCTCCCAGCAACTTGCCTGATGTCATCAACCCATCTAGCCGCCGGACGTCCTACACTACGTTTCCCATTTCTGGGATACCATTCAGTGACCTTACTACATCTACCATATTTCTTTCAAGCCAGTTGTCCCACCCAGTTCCACTATAGAATTGTGAGCCTGAAGAGCACGTCATAACCTTTAGTTCGACGTCGGCCCAAGAAAAATACTATAAGGCAATTGTGTATTCGACTGTAGCACCAGCAGTTAGGTAGTAGGTTCGATTCCGGGCGTCCAGCAAATTGCAGCAAGACGCTGGCTCGCCTCCAAAGTTACCAATAAATTCTATGTTTTATTCAGCTCATGAATTTATTAAGTTTTTCAATTTTGTGCCAGTTTCTGCTTCTTGAAAATTCAAAGTAAATTAGAATAATTTTTTATGTACTTTTAAATACCTTATTACAAGCCTTTATTTATTTGTTACCAGTCTAGAAATTACATGTTAATTTAATAGTCTTTCATTCTGGTATGGGAGAAAAGAAAAAACATAGTGTGAAGTTTCTTAATAAAGGAGGAGAAGTAAAACAAGAATAAAAGCAAAATAATATCCTAGTGTACATTAAGTACGATTACACGGATACTGTTATAGACGACGGAGACCTCAGTGGCATAATGGTTAACACGCGAATCCGGAGGTTATGGGTTCGATCCCCAGCCAGGGCAAGTTGGAAAATGGCCTTTTTCAAATTGTCCTGGGTCTTGGGTGTTTATCTATGTATGCATTTATCATAAAATATAGTATCGTTGAGTTAGTATCCCAAAACACAAGTTTATAACTTACTTTGGGGCTAGCTTAATCAGTGTGATTTGTCCCTATATATTTATTATTTTATTTATAGAAGATTTGCCTATAATCACCACGATGGGCAAACTATGGTTGTTGGTGTCAGTAGATGGCATTTTCTTTATACAGAGGACGCTGTTACCCCTCCTCTGTTACATATATGTATACGTGACTTAGTCGTCAAAAGTCGGAATATACGATGACTTTTTAACCATCACCAAATTTTTGAAGCAAGTCCATGGTACTGAACTACTTTCTATAAATAAACGGTGCGAGTCGGACTCGTACATGAAGGGTTCCGTACCACCGTACAATGTTTTAAAACGCTGAAGAAACACGTTTCTTGTATGACGACCCCATTTAATTTTTTACTTTATCTTATTTTTAGTATTTGTTGTTATGGTGGTCATAGTAATACATAATTGGTGAAAATTTCAAGTATCTAGCTATTACGGTTCAAGAGATAGAGCCATGTGACAGACGGACAGAAGGACAGACAGTGGAGTCTCAGTAATAGGGTCCCGTTTGCACCCTTCGGGTAAGGAACCCTAAAAAAATTGTAAAAATCGATAAAAAAATTTGTCACCCCATATATTTTTGGAATTTGGCTACCTACGCGCTGATAAAGTCGTAACACACGGTGAATTTCTACCAGCCAAATTTTGACGCAAGTTCCGTCTATGATGCTTTCTATAAAAGAAATTGATGAAAATCGATATCAAATTTTCGTCCTCCCATACTAAATCCGTTTGGTTACGGTACAATAATATACGAGTAGACTGTCCTTGCTCCAAAAATTTGGCTGGTGGTGAGAGAGTCACCCTGTTTAATAAAACTCAATACGAGTACAACTGTAAAAACAAATAGAATAAACGGGCAAGTGCGAGTCAGACTCGTACATGAAGGGTTCCGTAACACCGTAAAAATACGTTTTTTGTATGACGACCCCCTTTAATATTTAACTTATTTTTATTTTTAGCAGGTATTTGTTGTTATAGCGGCCATAGTTATACATAATCTGTGAAAATTTCAAGTATTTAGTTAATGCCATTATAAAGATCTAGTTAAAAAAGCTGAAAAAAACACGTTTCTTGTATGACGACCCCCTTTAATTTTTAACTTTTTTTATTTTCAATATTTGTTATTATAGCGGCCACAGTAATACATAATCGGTGAAAATTTCAAGTGTCTAGCTATTACGGTTCAAGAGATAGAGCCCTGTGACAGACGGAAAGACAGACAGACGGACAGACGGACACACGGACAGACGGACAGACAGCGGAGTCTCAGTAATAGGGTCCCGTTTGCACCCTTTGGGTACGGAACCCTAAAAAGTAACCCCGAGCTCAATTTCCGAAGTGCAAGCATCAGATGTGGTCACACAGTCATTTATCTTTTATATTGACATGTCACGTTGCATGATGCATACCGCCTGGCCACAGACACACTTTTAGTTAAAAGTTCGTAAAACAAAGGCTGTTTTTGTTTCAAAATTTTCGCTTGTTCGTTGAAATATCATTAGAACAATGACATAGAAAATACAAGCTTATAAACATCAGTGAGACCAGCGTGGAGAGTGTAGGCCAAATCCTCTGGCTGCCAAGTATGGTTCTGGCAGTACATATAGGCATGACCCTATAGCTCATGTGGAGACTAGAAAGACCTGATGATGACGCAGGGAGTGTTGGAAAAGAATAAGTAAGATAAATTCTTCTTTCTCTTCATTTTGGGTCTTGCAGCTCCAAGCAGATAGAGCCCAGGGCCGCAAGACTCAAATACCTACCACTTTTAGCTTGATGGTGGGCGAGAAGGTGGAAAAAGGAGTTAAAGTAGTGACGATTATTAACCGGATCGCCTATTAATATGTTTTATACGCTCCGTGGTATGTAAGAAATGACGACCTGCACCAGGACCTTAATATACTCGTACAGTTCGTCGACAAAATTATAAAAAATAACGCCGAAGCACACGAATTTAGGCTGCTTCACCATGTGAACGTTGAGGCGATCCAGCTTCTCGACAATACGGACATTGCGCGAAGACTTAAACGAACTAAACCGTTCGGATTAGTGTAGCAGTGACACATAAATATTACCTATATAATAGTGATAGTGACAGTGAAATCCAAAGACACATGAACAAAGTGCCTTCCCCTTAATAGAGAGAGTAAGAAAAGTGCCGATGGACACATTCTTATTCAATAACTACTTTATAAAGCTAGGTCAATGTACGAGTAAAATTACTCGTCTGAAATTAGGCTACATCGTAATAATATTAGTGTATTTTATTGAAATATTATATAAAATAAAATAATATTATATAAATAAAAATATTACATATAAAAAAAATAATATTATGTTTTGCATTTTAGCCGATCCCGATCGGTTTTTACGATCTGATACGATGATAATTTTATTTTAAGTTTTTTTCTTTCTCATGCAAGAATTACTTACGTCTTTTTTATATCAGTCATTCAAAACCTATTGTTTCCGTTTTAAAAAAGACAATCCTTGTTACCAAATCTTGGAACAATGATGTTATATGCCTAATGAAATAAATAAAATTCAACGAAAACCTATTATATCTTTTCTACTTCGCATTTTAGTAATCCAAGCGCCTTACTGTCAAAACGCAAGGCTCACCACGTCCGCTGAGAGAAGACGGTTCTCCGATACAAAATATTGAAGAAAGTAAATGTATTAAAATACGTGTTGGTACTTGGTATATGTACAATGGTTTATTTAATGCATTGGCTGTAACTGACGTTTGACAGGCTTTTACTTGAGCTGTCAAAAATATATTAAATATGAGGAATATTTGAAAATATTATTATTGACGTGCAAGTTTTGATCCATAGTCCACCCCGGTATCATCTATCCTATCTCGCTCTACGTAATAAAAAAGAGCGAAATGGCACTAGTCCGTCGCGCGATATAAACTTTATCTGGATTCATCAATGGTGCCATGCCGTAGCATATATTGTACTTCGCGAACTCGCCGCGCACAGTCGTCGAAAACGTTGCGAATTCGCTACGCACTCGCAGTGTGTTCGCTGCGCCTCCCTCCGATCCGCTTTGGAGTCACTCGGAAACCGCTAATCTGATAAGGCTCTAATAAGAAAGGTTTAATCAATTATTCATGGACGACATAGCCTTGAATAAAATTGACTTTTAATAAAACCGGCCAAGTGCGAGTTAAACTCGCGTGGAGAGGGTTCCGTAAGCACCCATATCTCCGCCATTTTAAAAAATTCCAGTAGCTGAATCGACAAAATAAATCTATGTTATCATCTAACCTACTCACTTTAAATTTTTATCTCTCTTTTTATTTTGAATAAGTCTATAAGACCTGAAAGACCCGTTAAAGACATAATTTAAAATAAATTATGTCTCCCTCACTTAAATACTCTCATGTAAGAACCTTATAACTTTTCAATATGTAAATGTGCTTTAGAGCAAGTAAATTTTTAATCAGGCTTAAGCTCTCGTCAAAGGCTTTCAAGCTTACTCGCTAAGTTTTCAACTTACGGCACTTGACACCGAATTCTTAGCATAGTCGTTAGTTAAGGCAGAACTACACTGGTGATTTTAATTTTGTGACCTACCCTAGCCTAGTAGTAGACCTAGTTTCTGCGAATTATTTGTGAGAATCAAAGAATCAAATATTTACTCAGTAATTAGGCCTTTGCAGGCACTTTTACACGTCAATTATTTTAGTGTACATTGCGTGTAATGTTTATTCATTTTTTTAATTATTTATTAAAAATTTATAAATCCCAATCCCATCCCAACTTCCCAACTAATATTATAAATGCAAAAGTGAGTTTGTATATTGGTTTTTTTGTTAGTTTGTTTGTTTGTAACCTCTTCACGCTTTATCTACTGAACCAATCTTCTTGAAAATTCGCATACACATAGTTAGGAGTACTGAGAAGGACATAGGGTACCTTTCATCCCGGAAAAAAGTTATGTTCCCGTAGGATACGCGAGCGAAGCCGTGGGCAAAAGCTAGTAATTAATAATTATTTAAGTAGTGGTCGTTGCGAAACGCTAGTATTAGCCACCACATCATGTATCACCAGATTGATAAGTGTAAATGAAGCGAAAGAGGTCTGTCAGGATCCTAGCAAGCGGTGGTCCTTAGTCCGTGTCTACCCCTGTTGGAAACAGGCGCGATAGTATGTAGGTATGTTAGCCTACTTTTTTTTATGTTGTAAGACGGCGAACGAGCAAGCGGGTCACCTGGTAAGTGTTCACTGCTGCCCATGACTACTACTACAATTTAATTGTTATTTTAAATCCTACCATGTCTGTTTCCACGACCCAACTTGCTTCATCTAATTCTATACTCGTCGCTCGTGTTCGTACCCTTCGGTCGAAAATATGTGACGTTCCACGGGTAAAGGTACCTTATGGACACTGGCACTTACGACATTGAGTTTTTTTAAGCTAAGTTAATTGTACAAATTGTTTTTCGAAACGTCTTAAGCGCCAGCGTCCACAAGGTACCTTTACACACATTACTGTTGGCCACCACACGCTTGTGTATCATTACATCTGAACTCACATTTTTGGGTTCGTCTGTAATTTGTTTTTCGGTACGTTCGCCAGTAAAAGTATACAACTATACATTACTCATGTACATTATACCTTACTACCCAACAAGCAAAGTAATCCTATAAAAAAAGATTATAAGTGTGGCAATACTTATAATGTTTTTATAAAGGCATTGTGGTAGACTCTTCAACTTATAACACCATATGCCAAGCCTTAACATACTCAAGTGCGTTTTTTTTTAATATCTTATTCTTATAGTTCGCTACAATGCTGATCTATAAAACATTTACAGGATACTTTCACTAGGATTAGCATTTCACAAGCGTAGATATGTTAAAAAACGTTTTCTCTTATATCTCAATCTTATAGTCAGCTACAAAATTATCTTTAAGGACACTTTTAGGAATAAGTCTTCTATAATTGTCTGCAATAACACTAAACAATCCTAAATATTATTTTGATCGTACATTAGTATTTTCTGAGAAAACAAGATATTATAACACTCTTAGCTGAGATCACTATAAATTTGCACTATTTATAGTATTGTTCAAGACTCTTTTAAATCAAATAGTAGCGCTATAAGATTTAAAAAGCTTAAAAGCTACTAGATCAATCACTCTATTAGTAAACGTCAAACATTTTGTTAAAATTCTTTGTCTTGAAAAAACAAATCAAAGATGTATGTAAGCAATTGAAAAAGATTGAAAATAAGCGGTGGTTACAGGGAAAGTGACAAATAGGTTTAGCGAATCAATAAAGCCAGGTTCTTCAAAAATAAAATCAAGCTAGCCAAGTGCTAGCGCAAGTAATAAAAATGAGCTTTAAAAGTGAAGAACTTAAATATTGGGAACACAGATATTTAGATATCCTCTGACTGCTCTGGGTAATATATGGCTCTGGTAGTGCATAAAGGGTCGTGCAACAGTGGAGACTGAAAAGGACCTAATGATGATGATGATTTTTAGATATCAAAAAAAAACTGAATATTAAAAAAAATATGAGTTGCTGAAAAATATGCAAAGTTGGGCTATAAAGTTTTATATAGGTACCTCACTTAAGTAAGTAAGTTTGTTTCTAATTTTGTATCCATACATAAGTATGTATGGATACAAAAATGAATGTTTATAACTATTGTATAATGAAATTTGAAAACCACACCCATGGCAGGTTTCGGATAACACAACCCACTGACACTGAGCAGAATGTGTATTTGTCCAAGGCAATCACATATTGGTCAGTAAAATCGTGAATGTCTTGTTAGAAAACAGTCGACATCTAAACATACGACCATCTTGTATATTCAATTTAAAAAAGGTAAATTAAAACAATAATTAGGTTAGGCAGACTTTAAGGGAACCCTAATTGTTTTTAAATGGAGGAGAGTTATCTAGACAGAAACTGCTTCTAGTACTAATTTACTTACAATGGTTCTATAAAGTACTTTCTGAAGTGCAATATCAGAAAATGGCGAATATTTATAAAATTTATGAAATATTTTTTTTACAAAAATATACTAATATTGCTATTTTTCGAAGGGCATTGTAAAACAGATCAAAATTTGGTACACATTGACAGAAAAAATGACTTCCCCACAAGTTTACTTACTATATTTACAATATATTATTAGTATTGTTCTACAATAATACAAAATTATGGATAGAAATTGTATTTTATTAAGTATTTAAGTCACAACAACCAGAACCAGAAGCCAAAGCAACAAGAAAGATACGGTCTAAAAATCTAATAACTAAGTACATTACTCGTGCTTTATAAACAAGATTGCTTTAGTAAGATACTTATGTCAGATAATAACAAGAACGTTTGTGCTTATAATTGTGTAGTCTCATATCATTATAGAAGCTATTGGGCTTCCTGAAGTTTATTATAGGACTTTGTAATATGTTATAAGTAAATTATAAGATATTAATAAAAAAATATGCTCTAATAACTGCGCCCAAATCCTTGTTTGTAGTATGTTACAAGTTTTGTATAAGTAAAATAAAATTAGTCTTGAAGATAGTTATAAGTACTAATTTTGCTAGTTGGGTAGCTTTTGCCCGCGGCTTCGCCCGCGTAGACTACACTATTTTTTTAAACTGTGGTTGCAATTTATTAAAGTCCAATAATGGATTATTATTTTTTACTAACCACTAATTAAAAAATGTCATGTGTCTCGCTTCAAAAATAACGAAGATTCATACAAACTTGCAACCTCTATTTCACCCCTATATGGATGTAATTTTCAAAATATAATAAATGCATTATATTTTCTACTAACTACTAAAATACATTAAAATTGTCATGTGTCTCACTTTAAAAATTACGAAGTTTCATACAAACTGCCAACCCCTATTTCACACCCTTAGTGATAGAATTTCCAAAAATCATTTCTTAACGGACGTCACCTAGTCACAACCTACGTTCCTGCCAAATTTCATCTTCATTGGCTTAGTAGTTTTCGAGATTTCGTGATAAGTGATTTTCGATTTATATACCTATATAGATTTCCAGTTCTGTCTAAAAACTTTATATCACCCTTATTCAGTGGCTAGACGATACATATTGCCAGTATCTGTCAACTGCTCAATGATACGAAGACATGCGAAACTTGAAGTGCATTGTAAGAGTGACCAATTTATCTTATGTCATGTGAAATACCCATCAACTCGGTGTAGACTCCAAAATAAAATAAAAAAACCTGAATAATGTTTTTACAAATCCAACGCAAGCCAAGGACCGCAAGGTTTAAAGGCCATAAAAATTAATGGCATGTATTTAATTTATTATTATATAGTATATTTTCTTCGAACAAAATATTTTAAATTTTCACCAAAAATACTGAATTGCACACTAATTATGCACACTAAATAAATCAAATTTAGTATATTGTTTAATGGTATTTGCAGAACTGTAAGGGTAGTATTAAAACGCAAAATTAAAATTACTGATTGCACAGCAAAATACTCAACTGAAAATATTACTAAACAAACTGCAATTTATATTTGTTGCGT
Source organism: Acrobasis repandana (assembly GCA_963576875.1). Lineage (NCBI taxonomy): Eukaryota > Metazoa > Arthropoda > Insecta > Lepidoptera > Pyralidae > Acrobasis > Acrobasis repandana. The sequence goes on along the minus strand of OY756233.1, from coordinate 3,225,322 downwards.
AGTAAAATGAATAGAACTTTCCTAGCACGCTACGCGCACGTGTGTTGGTCGCAGTTCTAACCTAACCTAACCTCTTTGATTATATAGTCCCACCACAGATCTGTATATATTATACTCATGGTCTGTGAGTCCCACCTAGGTTTGCTCTTACCTAAAAATATTGATGTGCAGTCAGTATTTATGATGAGATTGTTGATTTATTTGATGTAAAAAAGTATATAAATGATGAGATTAAATTGATAGGTGATTATTCATTTGATGTGTTATTATTAATATCCCAAACAATTAACAAACAGTATTTTCTTAAATGCGCGACCCCCGAGCGAGGGGGTTAAGTTTGGAAAAGTATGTGCGAGTGGCAGGAAATCACAAAGGACAGGTATGTGTGGAAAGATAAGGGGAAAGCTTAATTCGAAACACATTTGTGTCAAAATACGAAAAAAAAAAACACTTCCCATAGTTATAGGCACTGATTTAAAGAGGCAGTTGTAAATAGCAGTTTTGGTAAGTTGAAAATTATAAATGGCATGTTTAATAACTAGTTCAGCAGTTAAAACTTAGCAGTAAAGTAAACAAAAATGAGTAATAAAAAATAATGAACTGGATCAGTGAATATATAATTGAGCAGGAAAATAATTAAATGCCGTTAAAAATATTAAACAAGCGGTTCCCCTAACTTAGTAAGATGGATAAAACCGACCTAGCAGATCGCAGTTCTAACCTAACCTAACCTATAGGTTTTCCCTAACCTAGTCATTTTATTCATTTGAATAGAATTAGTAATATGATAAAATAACCGACTGATTGATTTTTTATTACTGTTCATGTTTTACTGTCGCAATAATTTATCAACCGCCATTAAATTAAATAACTGCTCAATAAGTTTTCCAACTGATCATAATAACATCTCGAATATTTAAATAACAGCTCAAAAAATGAGTTCCCCTTTATATATGGACTGAATCAACCCCCAAAATGTTTGTGCTTAATCAAAAAGCTAGCTAGGAGTTTACATTTCATCTCATTTGTTTTTCTTATACAAGCAGCTACTTATAAAACTATTGAATTTCAGAACATTTTGCGTAATAATTTTAATAAGTGATGCAAGTCGATATTCGAGGCAGTGTCGGCGGCGTTCCCGACAATTAGTTGCGCCACTCGGCAACTAGATTGTTGCTCAAAGCTGTCTGCGCCACGAATGCAAGCTCTTTGACTAAGTTAAGATAAAGCTTGACTTGTTATTGTTTCGAAGATATAAGGATTTGAATGTTTGTTCTGAGATTAAATCGGTGAAAATAGTCCAACCGTAGCTTTACGAGAATGATGAACTGCGTGGTGTTATGGTTTTTTTTTTATAAAATAATTTTACCGCTCTGGACACAAGTCCTTTAGAGCCTATCTTTAATTTTGTTCTTTTTTTCCTAATCCTAACCTAACCTAATCCTAACAAGACAATCAATAGGTGGTGTAGGCCTTTGACTGCTGCAAGGGAGCTTCTGGCGATAAATCTATACGAGTCCATTGGTTTTCATAGCCGATTGAGTGGTGGACGACGTCCGAAGACGCCCACACAGTCGGCGAAACAAATATCACTGCAGCCGTACCGTACTATGACTGTCCACTTTAACTATTTCACATATTGTTCATGAGCATGAGCAATTATAACACCAAACAACACCAATTTCATATTATAAAGTGCACATCAATTTGCAAATAATTTAAAGAAAACCCCAACCGAACCCCTTGACTTCCCGCCAAAAACTCCGTGTTATGGTTTATGTATTTTGACAAAGTGTTAAAGATCTCGGCCTCCATATTGACACAAACGCACGTTGGGATGTACGTACATATTGCCGAAGTTTCTGATAAGGTTACGGGGGTACTTCACTCTTTGTACAAGTTATATAACTTCTTCCCTGCTAATATCAAAACAATGGTAGCATATTCTCTTATATGGATCGATTATGCTGATGTATATTACTTGGACCTTGATTATAACTTTCTTAACAAACTGGCTTAAAAACAATTGCTTGCGATTCATATTAAAATTTAGCCTGGTCGTACTTCCGACCACGTGTCTGCTACTGGTCTAGACTTCAATTACCCATCCGTCAACGTTGCAATCTGTAATTATTTCTAACAGAATGAACTAAAAAGTTTGAAGTGCTCCTCATGACGAATCAATTAAGCCAAAACTCGGTGGGTTTCTGTTATTTTATCACAGAGATCCTGTAGCCACCTTCCGGCTTCATCATGAGACCAGGACGATAGTACCATAACATTGCATTGTCACCTAACTTACATAAGTTTGTGTAGTTTCAACTCAATTAAGTAATGGAAAGTGGAACTAATTTAGCTTGCAAGATTTGATTATGGACACACCGACATCGGAACAGGTGAAACTAAATAAAGGCTTATAATAACTTTTTTTTATTTCAGCCTGAGATTCCAGCACTCTTATAAACTCCCAACATAGTTCGCACAAACTGTTGTTCCTACTAAGTTTATAGCCCCTGGAAAAGCTTTTATTAAATCCACAAGACTTTAAAAGCTCCGCTGTTTTGGATTAACAGTTGATTATAAATGGAAGGATTGCAGCTTTTTATTATAATGTAGACTAAAACAAGACACGACTATCGCCGCGATATTGCCTACGGCCACAGAAGTAAGAGTATACAGAACGGAATCTCCTAAGGTACGAGCAATATGCGTCCCCGTTCCCCGTCCCCGCACCTCTCCCCCGTTCTCGCCTTGCCAAGTGGCGGGAGCTGGCGAACACACACTGCACCTATGATGATTATTGTAATAAAACGAATGTTGCGAATCAACCATTATTTTTATTTATTTATTTATTTAATCTTTTTTGTCCATCAAATACAAATTGTACAGAACAATAGGCGAACTTAACGCTAAAAGCGTTGTCTACCAGTCAACCTTTGGGTTATACAGAAAGTCTAAATGTGGGTTGCAAGATAAAGTGTAGTATACATAAAATACACAATGTACATTGTTACTTATATATATATATATATATATATATGTTTATTTCCTACATACTACATAAATACATACATATATATACGCTACATATACTATACATATAAATAAATAGATAAATGCAGCAATTCTAAACGTCGGGGGTTAAATCAACTTTTATAACCCAAGAAGTATTTAAATACCTGTGTCTTAAAGCTAGCGCGACTAGGAGCAGTTCGAATGGATTCAGGAAGCGCATTCCAGAGTCTTATTGCCGTAATGGCGAAATAGTTAGAAAGAAAACCAGTACGGTAAGAAGGAATAGAAAGGGTCAAAGTATTAGAAGAACGCAGGATTCTTTCATGAGTGGAAGATAAAAGTTGAAAACTTGATTTGAGGTATTTAGGTTAGGTTAGGCATTTTTTATTAGTCAATCAATTTAATTGGAAATGTCGTTTTTTTTTAAAGTTATTTGATTCTTGTTATAATTGAATTATACTAATTATTATCGATCTGGTGTAGCCTGTGGTTAAATTTATTACGCATATTTTGTATATTATAATTAGTATAATTAAATTATAACAACAATCAAATAACTTTAAAAAAATCGAGTACTACTAGTATCGAGTACTAGAATTAGGTAGCACGACGATTATATTATGTATCACACACACACGCACGCACGCAAGCACACATGGAAGATTATATCACCGCGATTAATTTGCCCATGGAGGCAACGCCTAACTGAAAGCTGAAATTAACTATCAAACCTAACTTCCATCCACATATATACTCGTATATCATGTCAAAGTTATCTCACCAAATATTCCCCGAAGTCACGAAATTTCAGTGTTACCTACACTGAAATTTCGTTCTCTAAGTGCGTCCGCTCTAGGAATTAGTGAGGCTACGCCTACATAACATATAATCACGCTTGGTATTAATGCAAATAATCTATATATAACGACTAACAAAATATACTATAACTATTTTAATTGTGAATTCAGTTCGTCATACTGAATAACGACTTTCCCCAAAGAAATTCTTCTTCGTCTAAGCGCGTTCCCGGTTGCATCCTCAGCTATGCTGCTTCGGAGCCCGGGGTGCGCTTTCCTGCTGTTTCTTCCCCAAATATAACATGCATGTCAATGGTCACCAAATATACCAAAGACCTTGCAAAATGGAGAAGAAATAGCCGGAACAGTTTAAATGATTTGGCTATAGTTTTACGACCGGCCGCCTGCCTGACGTCAATCTACTTTGGGAATGTATTTGTGCGAAAAGTTTTACAACCGGCTGCCGCCCGACGTTAACCCTCATTGGGAATGCAATTGTAGCACGAGATGTTTGTGCTAAGTCCTTTAGTCGCCTTTTACGACATCTACAAGAAGATATGGAGTGTCCTATTCTACTCTGCCGGGAACCACACGGCGAGAAAGAAATTATAAATAATATAATATAATAATATTTTTTTTATAAATATAAAAACAATTTTTTTTGCTTTTTATACAAACTCGGATCAGCTGACTTGTCAATTTTAATGGGAGTCCAATTTTTTTTAATATTTCGATATGTGTTCCTTGGGGAAAGTTGTTCAGTATCATGGACTGAATTCATCCTTAAATTTGTTTTAGTATATTTAGTTAGACCCTGTATATATCTCATACAAAGAGAACATGACTTAGGTCTTAGGTCGCTATGGGGTGGAAAATAAACATAGACGTAAGGTTTTGTTACGAAAGGCTCTTTAAAATATATTGAAAATCTTTTCTTTACTCTGGTCACACCGTGATGAGAGCAGCACAGGACCGAGATAGGTGGCGTCACGGTGGCGTCGACGAAAAGAGGCCTATGCTCAGCAGTGGGCGAAAGAAGAGTTGGGATTATGATGATGATGAGATTCTTATTTCATGCTGTAGGAGAAAAGAAAAGATTGTACCAGTTTCTTCTTCTTCTAATGGGTTAGAATCTGAATAAGAGTATCTATAGAGGCGCTGCAGCTGGGTTGCTACCTGCTTCGCCAATCACTATTCTGATACCCCTATTCAACTTTTGAGTCTTGTGGCGCTAGACTCTGTCTACTTTGTTAGGGACAAAGACGTGATAGTGTATCTGTAATAATAATAATACATTTATTTTCTCACTACAATATTCTTATGAGCTATATACAATATACAGTGTACAGATATTTAAATAATAATATTGTGAGAGACTGGTGCCTAAACTAGACTGAACGTCTGTGTTTCAGGACGCCAGGTCTCCTATCCTAGGGTTTTTTTATCTGTATCTGTAAAACTAGTGGTTTTATGAGAACAGTAGACCTTGCGAACTCTTAACCTTACTCTTCGCTCCGCTACGCTCATCTATATATAATTTAAGAATTACGTTCTTGTCGGTGGAGTAGTATCCATGTCTCCGTCTCTTGAGCCATCCTTTCGACCTCCCTATACGACACGGCGTCAACTTTCTCCTTTACTTGATCTATACATGCTTTTCTTGGTCTTCCATTTTTTTCCATGTTAGGACAGCAAACGAGCAAGCGGGTCACCTGATGGTAAGTGATCGCCGCTGCCGATGGACAATTGCAACACCAGGGGTGTAACAAGAAAGTTACCGGCCTTTCAGGGCCCTCCCCAGAGGGGGGAGGGGGGGAGACGGAGCTTCGGCTCTCTCACTCACCGAACGAAGCATAATAGCGGTGAAGCTACTACTCAGACGTCGATTTTCTAGGAGAGTGTGGTACTTCCCCGGACGAGCCAGCCCATTCATGCTACTAGCAAAACTGAGTTTTACCGGTAGTGGCTCTACTACAACTAGATCACTACTTACTTCCTTTCCTCTTCTTGCTTCTATTTATCTTTCTATTATGTTTTAATAAATTGATCGTGTCTTATAAGATGACCAAATATCTCATGACCATGCTATAACCGACACTTTCCACTTTTTCCCCTTTACCTTTTGGAAATTGTTTTGCATCATCTTGTGTACAAGCACAGAATAAATAATACTAACGTACAAAAGTCTCACTCAGCAAAGAAATTCAAAGAAATATCTACTCAATGTGGCTAGCGAGCGATATGGTTTAATTTAGCTCACGTCAGAACTCAGCACCTTTTCGCATAAATACCTAGACATCCATTGCATGAAATTTACCACCCGGAGGGACCGCCTGCGCGCATAGTTATAATGTAGGTACATTTTCGATACCTAAACGGGGAGTGACACAGGCCTATTTCTTCCCCAATCAAAACTCGTAAATCAAGGTACCTACTTGTGTCACAATGGCGACACTCCCTGTACGTGAGATTTCGAACGCCGGTGACCTTGAGCCGAAGAACGTAACGCTAGGGTTGATACCGAACCGAAATGGAATATCGTGCGGTGCGTGAGAAAGACACGAACTAGGTACCAGCCCTCGGCCAATGCAGTCGGCGATGGGGCGTTTCACGCCCCGCGCGGCTCAAAGCCCCCGCGCACATCCAGCTACCCACACATAGCCACAAGCGATTTTACGTGCAAACATGCTTATGTGTCGTTTCTTTTCGCGTAGTGTATATATTCTTTGCTTGTGTGCCAATTTTCGTCAAAATCGGTTGAAAAATGCGACCTGTAGGCGAGGTAAATTTTTGCCCAATCTCGAAACTTAGACATTTCTCTCTTGCTTCGCTTGCTCGGTTAATTAACTATCCAACCAAAATTCTATCTTTATATATCATGTGTAAGTTATCAAACCAAATATTCATCAAACTCACGAAATCACAGTATACTCAAAGTGCGTCCGCTCTAGAAATTAACTAGGCTATGCACACATAACACGCTATCACGCGCGGCATTAATACAAACACTGTGTATTCCTACTGATACCCACAAGGAATCTCGACACAGATTGCTATGAAGGATATATTATTATTTATACACTACATAAACTGTCATGCATTCGTCTTAACAAACATATTTATTTGAAAAATCGTAGCTTATAGCAGCAAATAAATGTCTTTCAATTCAATATATCTGTGGATTGTACCACAGTTGTGAGACAAACCGTTGCCTAATAGACCTTCTTTATTTTTAGACCGAAGTCTCGCAGGTTACGTGGAGGGACCCTAATCACGATTCGCGTTAGTTACACGTTACGTTACGTAAGCGACGCACACAAATTGACATTTCGTGAAATGATGACTGAAAACGCAATTAATTTCGCTTCCTCTCTTAGGCCGCGTCCACGGACACGCGGTGCGGGGTGCGACGCGGCCCACGTGGCAGCCCGCGTCGTACACCGCGCTGCGTGTTTGTGGACGCGCACTTAGAGCGCTGACCCAGCGGCCCAGATAGTTTAACGATAGTCTGTGAAACTAAAAGTTCAAGGTTCGACTCCGGTAGGTTATATAATTTTTTTTTATATTTTTATATTTCCTTTTTCTTACTACTTTTTTTTACTTTTAAAAAAGTTTATAAAGGCCCTAAAAGGACAATTATTTACGGAGTGTGTAACATGAGACCGAAGGCCGAGTTACGTGGCGAGGGCGAAGTCGATAAATCGAAGGGATACCTTTTATTGATTTTTCGTCTTTTTGTAAAACCTAAACACGTATTCGCCACATACACGCATGAAACTAAGTCAATGGCGTCCGCTCTGAAAATCATCTAGTCTGTGCACACACCATCACATGCGCTACGCAAACCAAACATTGCCGCGTTTCTAAGTGAGAATATCGTTCTACACCCAGCACTAGTAGTTTTGTATGTCAACAGACATCTCTGGAGAATCTGATTGTATTTCTGTGTTTCGTGTGTTCAAAATTTATTTAAGTACTACGTACAGAACGGCAACTCCCAGCGTCCCGCGTTACCGACCTCTCCCCGGCACATTTCCCCCATTCTCGGGTGCGTTTGATGGCTTTGAACTCTGAAACTGACACATTGACGTGTGCACGGATGTATGTAGTAGTAATAGGCATAAATGTAACCCGGCTTGCATGAAGCGCCACACCTATCCCGATGAGATTTACTAGATTTTTCTAGAAGTCGCTCGATATTTTGCACAACCCTATCGATTCGCGCGTAAAGGAGGCTTTTGTTAGGAGACAAAGGTCTCAAAGGAGTTATCTGACTATTGGTAAAATTTACAACTTACCTTAGGTAAAAATATTTTTTCAACTTTTTTATAGAATACCAACGAGCAGCTTGCTCAATTTCTATGAAGGATACCAACAAATGTTTTCGTATTTTTCCATGTCATGGACTGAAAATTATTTAACTTTCCTGTGTACAATCGGATGCAGTAGTTTACGCGTGAAAGCGGAACAAACGCACCATAAAGACCCTATTTTCATGTCAAGGTTAAGAGACCTTATAACCATTGTATTAACTTCGCATTTTACGAGGTGAAAAATCGTGTTCGCGTGACTCACCAGGATTTATAACATACGAACTCACACGCTCAGTTTTAGGGTTTCAAATCCTTAAAGGTTAAACGAAACCCTTTTATAATAGTAACAACAGCATCGGGCTATCCCAGCCTCTTCCATAACCAATAAACCTTTCCTTTTTCTTACAATAGATCCTTCGCCTGCCGAAACCTATACAAGGTATATCCAAGAATGGGGTTTGACGGGAGCGCAACATAACATCAACTTCTCCAAAGGGCCTCTATGTGTTGAATTTGTATCCAAGCCACCCAAAGGACTGGGGTGAAAAGATTCGTGAATCCAAAGGAGATTAGTAAATGTGATAATAAAATGTTTATTTCAGACAACAAAGATCCCATAAGGGTAAGTAACAATGATCTTAAACAGTAAGGTGAAAGTTACAAAAAAAATATCAAAAACAATAATATTTTAATATACGACTTTGACTGCCTTTGACTGCCTACGTCACTACACCAGTCAAGGCATTTTCCTTGTGATCCGGAGGTCGTGGGTTCAAATCCCACTGGGAAGCATACCTACTTTGTGAAAAGTTGTTTCCAGTCTGGTTAAGATATTTCAGCCTTGAATCACCCGATTATCCGAAATGAAAGATGATTCTGAGCTTCGTAAAGTTTCGTAAAGCTGTGGGTCCCGAAAGCCATCTAGCGTTTGTTTAATCTATCCTTAATTGACTAATCTATTAATTAACTTATTACTTAACTATCCAAGGATTGGTTCTGGTCTACCCTTTGGATTGAAGAGGTCATATTCATTGCATGTACATATTCAGACACAATTTTTATTGTCTTATGAATAAATGAACTTAGAGTTAAAGTTTTCAACTTTTATCTTCCACTCATGACAGAATCCTGCGTTCTTCTAATACTTTGACCCTTTCTATTTCTTCTCACCGTATAGGTTTTCTTTCTAACTCTTTCGCCATTACGGCAATAAGACTCTGGAACGCGCTTCCTGAATCCATTCGAACTGCTTCTAGTCGCGCTAGCTTTAAGACACAGGTATTTAAACACTTCTTGGTCAAGTTATAAAAGTTGATTTAACCCCCAACGTTAAGAATTGCTGCATTTATCTATTTATTTATATGTATAGTATATGTAGCGTATAGATATGTATGTATTTGTGTAGGTATATGTATAGGAAGTATATATATATATATATATATATATATATTTATGTAACAATGTACATTGTGTATTTTATGTATACTACACTTTATCTTGCAACCCACATTTAGTCTTTCTGTATAACGCAAAGGTTGACTGGTAGACAACGCTTTTTGCGTTAAGTTCGCCTATTGTTCTGTACAATTTGTTTTTGATGGACAATAAAGATTAAAAAAAAAAATGAATTGATTGATTGATTGATTGATTGGTCAGACGACAATCGCTCTGTGTAAAAACCAGTAACCTCGTCAAATCACCTACGTTAGGTAGCGGACTTCGGAACACTAAGAAAGGAAATGGTGATGATGTTGACCATCATCATAATAATCATTTCAGAAATTCAGACAGAGAACGTCCACTGCTGGACATAGGCCTTTCCCAAGGATTTCCAAAATGGCCGAATTAGAGCGGCCTACTCGTACATTCAGCGTTTCCTAGCGACCTTGGTCAGGTCGTCTGATCACCTTATGGGTGGGTATCCTACGCTTTGCTTGCCAGTGCGTGGTCGCCATTTGAGAACCTTTTTGCCCCATCGGCCATCGGTTCGTCGCGTATGTATAAAATGAAGAAAAAGGAGTAAAGATTTGGAACCCCTTGCTGCGACTTCAACCTACCCTTGGCAAGTTATTATATATTTATATTTCGCCGATAAGCCGGTATTTCGACACGCAAAATCTCGGTGTTTATTTCCGTGTGGATTTTCTTTACTGGGTTCCGGAATAAGTAAGCAATGTCATTGTGACTTCCGGTTTGAGTAGGGTAATACTGATTTGTGATCTGCCTTTTTGTTGAACAGAGTAGGTATATATCTACTTTGTATGCATGGTTTGTTCTAAATACCTTCTGCTTGTTCCGAGATGTTCCTTGTATTATGTTATCAACAAAAATTAATTTTGAGTTTTTAATCTCCACAACTGCACCAGAAACGCTATTTCTGTCACGGCACGGTTATTTGTCGGATGACGTCACACACAGGTAATAGGCATCTTTCATGTGACGTCATCGGAAAAGTAGGCATATCCGTTATATGTTCTAATTTTATTCGTATATTTCGCAAAAACCATGTATTATTTATATAATAATTAAGTGAAACATGTTTCTATACGCTCTTATCTGATAGGATGACAATTAAATTATGGTTTAGTTCAAATGTTGTCCAACAGCCATTACACTCTATATGTACAGGATGTTTTAGAAATGTTCAGTCCGCGACGCGCTTGAAAAATTTTAAATTGGAAAGAAATTCTAAGAGGTTTAATTCATGGAATTCTGAGCAAGCAGTGTAATGTCATTGCCTTACCCTTCAATGTTTATTTGGTCCTTTGGTCTCACAATAAAAGCTTGTAAATTTTTTTCTATAAAAACTATTTCTACCTTCTCGCCCACCATCAAATTCGTCTCAATTTTGACTTTATTGTTTTTCACCATTTTTCGCTCCAAAAGAGCACAACCACTATGACCTTATACCGGTGTATACAGCCGTGGTCTCGAAAGGCTGAAATTCCATGGAATAAGTGGACTGTAGACAGACCAGAAGCACATGCTCCAGGGGTAGAAAGGAGAGGGGGGGGATTAGGAAGGTGACATTTGTAAATCTCTGCATATTTAAGTATAAAACGTAATACCTATATCCACTAATTTAAAAAGGAGACTCTTATGTCAAATGTCCATACAATGTTTTACATCTAAAGTTGGTCTAAAAATTTCAATAAAGAATACTAATTCATATTTTATATCAGATATTCAAATTACACCCTAATGGACATCTTATGTTAGCGTTACTAACTTTGATATTCAGAACACTCAAATTCTAGTGTATGTTTTCGAACAAAAAAGAAAACAAATATATTTTTATATACATATAACGGGACTAAGCACGAACCTTTTTAATTGTTTTGTATTTTGTATGTAACTCTTATTCGAAACGTTAGACAAAACAATAAAAAAGGTTTGTGCTAAGTCCCGATAAGTATATATAAATCATGTGTTCAAAGCGCGATAGTTTAAAAACAAATATATTTTTATGCCAAAATTACAGTAACTTCATTCGACAATTTGCCTAAATTGTTTTAAAAGAAAAGTCGCATATTCTTCATAATCCTCAGTTTGAACTGGTTTAAACGCTGATAATGCAAATGACGCCTAACAGAGCGCTTCATGTTAAAAGGGGTCATTGTCTGAAGTTGGATAGTTCGTGAAATTTAATCTGTGCGCTCGACATGTGCATTTATAGAGGGTTCACTAAGAAACAGTTGAGTAGAACGAATGCTTGATACCTTAAAATCTTTTAGCCTTTTGGAAAGAGAATATAATAGAATAAATTTATTTGCTTGATTTGCATAACCTGCATACTGACTATAGTTTTCTTATACACATTTTAATAAAATCAAAGAACTGTAGTGTCCCACCTGTCCCTGCTTGTTACGTGAGCCCTTTTTCTACATTTAAGAGCCAGGCTTAGCCAGGTCACAGAATACAGTAAGAGTAAGCAGAACGGAATCTCCTAAGGTATGCGCAATATGCGTCCCCGTTCCCCGCTCCCGCACCTCTCCCCCGGTTCTTGTGGGCCAACTTGTGTCATCAAGGCGAAAACGGAGGAGAGGCGCGGATACGGGGAACGGGGATGCATATTGCGCGAACCTTAGGAGATTTCGTTCTGTTAACTCTTACTGTATTTTGTGACCAGGTTATCATTAGATTTATTTTACTTTTCGGTTCATTACTTAATGGCCTCTAGAGGGCGCCACAGTGCATTTACTGTGACGTCACATAGCTTATAACCAGCGGGCAGCAAAGATGATTCCGACGATACCTCATTTGTTAAGGTGTTATGGATATTTTTTAAGGATCCCGTATCTTTCAAAAATGAACAAACATATAGTCTTACATACATACGAGTACACACATAGCGGCGAAACACATAACCCTTTTTTGGTTTCGTCGTAATCGGGTTAAAATTAACACAAACGGTGTAACAATACGCATGATGACTGAAAAAGTATTTTTGGCCCATCGGTTAGATTATTAAAAAATATTGTATATATATTTTTTGTTTTCTATGAGAAACAAACAATACCGAAAATACAGCGCATTTAAATTTCGCATGACGTCAGGCTTTCGTACGATTTTTACACATCGGTGAGGTCACAAGCCCCCCTCTGGAACTTCGATACTCAGTATCTTTGTGAGTTTTTACATATTATAAACTGAAAAATATGGGTACATTTTTGGATAATCTAACTAACGGAGTAATAATTAGAATAATACTTTTCGTACCCAGTCATCATCCCTATTGAGTATTAACATCTTTTCCCTCTTTGAGCGTTAAAATGCAAATGACTCGTGGCGGAGCGCGTCATGTTAAAAGGTGTCATTGTCTGAAATTAGATAGTTCATGAAATTTAATCTGTGCTGCCAGCATCAACTGTTATGTAGGATAAAGTAACAAATACTGGAATAGTTGTTTTACATCTATAACTTACCTGTGTGGTTCGGGTTAGAATAGACCACTCCATCTCTTCCTGTGGATGTCGTAAGAGGCGACTAAGGGACTAAGCACAAACATCTCGAGCTACAATTGCATTCCCAAGGAGGGTTAACATCGGGAGGCGGCCGGTTGTAAAACTTTTCGCACCAACACATTCCCAAAGAGGGTTGACGTCAGGCAGGCGGCCGGTCGTAAAGATAAAGCCAAATCATTTAAACTGTTCCGGCTATTTTGCAAGGTCTTTGGCATCCTTGGGCGACCATTGACATGCATGTTATATTTAGAAGAGAAAAAGCGGGAAATCGTACCCGGGCTCCGAAGCAGCACAGCTTAGGATGCAACCTGGGAACGCGCTTAGACGAAGAAGAAGTCGTTTTACATATACAAATATTTGTTCATTCTATACCTACATTGTTTCCATCAAATACAAAATTGTACAGAACAATAGGCGAACTTAACGCTAAAAATCACCCTTTGGATTATACAGAGAGTCTAAATATGGGTTGCAAGCTAAAGTATACGTTATACTATACGTACATAATAGTTTTGAAAATCCAAAAGTGCACGCCTCATAATCTCATTTTTCACAATGAAATTGATTTTGATTGTTTTATTGCTAACTTAAAACGAAGAAAAGTATGTGTCGGCTTTAACGCACGACTGGAGATTATTTTTAACTTCCCGCTGAGAAAAATTGAAAATTTTCAAAATTCGGGACGTTATTAGTTTCACCCCGTTTTTGAAAAGTCGAGTTTTCATCAGATCTCGACGTGTAAAGGTCTCAGGAATCTTCCCTGACCACTTACGAGCAAGTGTCATGCACCCTATCCGTATGTGTGTGTGGGTGTGTATGTGACCCGCTTATAACTCTTGAACAACTAAACCGATCGGAACTAAACAAGTAGCTTTCCAAATAGTTCCATACAACTCAGATTTCCTGTGAATTTAAACCGATTCGGACCGGTAGATTTTGAGAAATCTCAAAAAAACTAAGCAAAAACCAGAAAAAAAATTCAAAAATGATGTTTTTTGAGAATAACTATTAAACTACATTGAATTAGACCGTGATCTTCGAAAGGACTTAGTTTTGGATAATACTGAAGCGTATAAAAAAAAATGGACTTGATCAGATAAGTTTTTCGGGAGTTATCGTGACCACGCCAGTTTCCATACATACAGACACACGGACGTCCACAAAATGATTTTATTAAACATTGTTTTTATTTATTTAAAAGGCAAAATGTCTTTTAAAAATATCATAAGTGTTGAAACTAGTGTTTTTCCTTGACATTTATGTGTAAATATTATTGTACAAGTGCGATAGAAAATAAATAGAGACACATTTAGTTAAAAAAATCACTTGATTTTTCCAAGGCGAGAGTAGAGCACTACCTCATGCGCTTCGCTTATGAGGCGTGCAATACATAAAATACATTGATATCTTTAGTTTTTATCATGACACAAGACACATATAACAGTATATGTATTTATTCTTTACGCTTAAAGAGTATTTTCCTTGAATATAGCTACGAGGTTCAAAATTATCTTGTATACAAATAAAAAAATCATATAAAAAAAGGATAATATTATAGTTCCCTGGTATAAACGAGAAATATTTATGTAGTCTATATAGGGTTTATAAATTTATAAAATATTTGTGTATTGACGTATAGTTGTGTAGGTCTATGTATGAATTTATGTAAGTATGTTTATAAAATGAAAGTCACTTAAATATATGTTTTAACCTACAGTCAACCTACAGGTGGTCCTGTAGGTTGACTGGTAGAAAAGGCCCTAGGCCTTAAGTCCGCCTATTACATGTTTTGTAATAAAGTTAAATAAATAAAAATATAAATAAGAACGCGTTATTGTTGAATAGTTCATGAAATTTGTTGATTCAATCTATGCCGAACTCCGCCACAAACACTAATTAAGCTAGCCCCAAAATAAGTTTAAACTTGACTTGTACTATGGGCTCATGCTCAAGGATACTCTTTAGGAGGGTATGTGTAAATAGGAGATTGTATCCTCTTATAACAAATATAGGTTTTCATTGCACAAATTAGAATTACAACGTGTAGTGTGGGTACGTCATTTAAGACCATGGGACCAACCATAAGACCAGAAGGACGTCCTCTACGTTAAGACGATGCACGGAGTCCAGTGAATTAAATTAATTTGTCAAATTTGAAATAAATTATTTGAAAGGAAACGGCGATATCATTTAAAATTTTGATCTAGTAAAACCTAGATAACCCTTCAAACTATTTTATGAACCACTATTTACATTTTAAAGTGAGAACGTTAAGCTTTAGTTTGCATTTTTGCGAAAAACGGCCACTTTTGGCAAAAATGCGAACTAAAGATTAACGTTCTCACTTTAAACTGTAAACAGTGGTTCTAAAAATAGTTTGAAAGGGTATCTAGGTTTTACTATATCTACATTTTAAATAATATCTCCGTTTCCTTTCAAAAAATTTATTTTAAATGGGGGCAGCACTGGACTCCGTGCATCGTATAAGGTATAGGCAAATGGCCTTGAAGTGGCGCCCTCATTTGAAATAAATTGTTAACTCGTAAATATGGAGATAATTTCCATATTGCTCTTCGAAATTATCACCATATTTACGAGTTAACAATTTATTTCACACTTCAAGGCCATTTGCCTATATCTTCACCTTAAGCGGGCGCACGTGACATGTTCAGTGTGTCTCTGTCACAAACCTACATGCGAAAGGGATAGTAGGATCCGTCGCGTACTGCTGTGTCTTTGTTGCACATACAGTTTGTATAGAAGGCGCTCGAAGAATATTACTGGGCCATAAGATCCAAAGGCCACATTCAGAGTTTTTAATTAATGATATTTAATACGATTCTTTTTGTTTTCAGATACGATGGTCATCTCAAAAATGAGAAAATAATATCGGTAAGTAGATTATTTATAATATAAAAATATAGTGCTACCACGCAGTTACAGGCGCACCCTAAATTAGGTCGTGTCGCGAGGTGCGGTGTGTACACAGAGTTTTCCCTTGGTTGTACATTGACCTCATTTTCATTTATACGGACATTCCCGAGCGGGTAAAGGGTTATATATTTACCTGTTGATACAGTGTATTTACCATTTTAAGGTGCCAACAGGACCCTACTATTAAGACTCCATTGTCCGTCCGTCTCTCTGTCTGTTACAGGACTCTATCTCTTGAACCGTAATAGCGAGAGACTTGAAATTTTTACCGATTATTTATTCTGTGGCCGCTATAACAACAAATACTAAAAATAAGATAAAGGTAAAAATTATAGAGGGTAGTCATACAAGAAACGTGTTTTTAGTAAGCCTAACCCTTCTAAAACGGAATCCTGTCTGTTCTGCCTCTGCCTCTACTGGGCTGACAAAATATTGACAAAAAAGACCATCGACACGCAAAGAAGAACATACGAAAAATGCGCGAATAGCAGTAATTTCAAAGTAGAACTCACATCTGTAACTTGAAATTACCCCGTAGAATTTATTCATCACATAATATACCTTCATTACTAACCAGTATTTAGAAGTGTGGTATTCAACTTAATTCATATTATTATAGATGAATTGTAAATTGTAAGTCGATTATAGTGAGGCTCTCTTTTAATTTTTAAATTAACACTAGACTATAATCTTTCATTCAATAATACCCTGCGTGGTATAACATACCTATAATGCGAGTATAGTAGACTAGAAAAAAAAGTGTGCAGCCGCCCGGACGATTTGTATGGAAATGCCAAATTTTTTTTTGTACTTTGGCTGTTTTTTTAATTTCATTATACTTTAGTGATCTAGTATAGCCCGTGGATTGATTTATTACGGGTAAGTCCCTTCCACTTTATATACATTATTTACTGTTGCTCCCTGCTGTGTTTGCATTAACTGGATAAATGTACTTTTCAGTATATACAGGTTGACTTTTTAAACACCAGCCAAATTTTTGCAGCAAGTTCAGTCCTTATATATATATATATATATTTATTGACAAAACGTCATGTTTTGTAAATAAGTTTTTAATTTGGAAAAAAAAAGAATTACTCATTCCGTGTTTGTAAGTTGGTCAAAAAGAAAAAAAAACGAAATTTGTTCATGAAAGTGGAACAAACTTGAGCTTGACATTTATATAACACTTAGTTTATCCAAAAGACTTTTCCCAGGACGCAATATATTTATTCATGATAGATAGAAATTCATTTACATTGCTCTAAAAACATAATTATGACAATACGACCACAACTGACAAAATTTCTCAAAAATATTTTTTATTTCATGCTGGTCTGGAAAAAAAAACCTAGAATGTGGCAGCTGCTTCTCCTCCCAGGGAATTCATACGACAGTACAGTTCCCATCGATGGGAAGGGCGAAAATTTGAATCAACTCACTAGGCGATGAGGCTAGCATCCCAATAGGTACCATTTTTATTCTCCTTTTTTGGGGTCCATAGCCAAATGGCAAAAAACGGAACCCTTATGGATTCGTCATGTCTGTCTGTCCGTCCGTATGTCACAGCCACTTTTTTCCGAAACTATAAGAGCTTTACTGTTGAAACTTGGTAAGTAGATGTATTCTGTGAACCGCATTAAGATTTTTACACAAAAATAGAAAAAAAAACGACGGGTTGCACTCCGGGAGTGCCGGCAGAAGTGAAAACTTGAATATTAACGTTGTGCATTTTTGATATTTTGGAATGGTTAGGGAATAATTTTGCACGAATTGCTTTAATTATCAGTATAAAAGTACTATCATTTATTTATTTATTTAAAAAACTTTATTGTTCCACAATAAGGTGACGTGGGTTCACAATTGGCAAAACAGTGCGTGTTTTTGACAAATCACTGTTATTAAACTACTACAGTTTATTCCTCAAAAAAAATACGTAAAAATCTTAAGAATTTTCTACAGACACACACAATAGCCAAAACACGATTGTGCATTTTTGGCTCGATAGAAAAAAATCACAAACATACCTCTAAATTTGCCTAAATTTGCCTTTATAAAACGTCTTACTGTTTTATACAATCACATTTTTATATGAAAATTATACCAAAAAATGTATTATCTAAATATCTATCCGTTTTGGCTACAGAAAAAAATATAAATATAATACAAAAAATAAAAAACTGCGAAATATCGTCGAGCACGGCTCCGGCCTTCCTTCGCTCTCGACGAATATTTCACTGTGTTTTTTTTTTTTTTTTTTTTTGTAATATACTTATATTTTTTACCCATTACATAAAAAGTTCACAACTAAATAAGTTTTCACTTCAAAAACAATAAATTTTGGGGGTGCATACTACCTGAAACTAGATACAAAGTTTTCTTTTTTAAATTGCTTTGTAACTTAAAATCTCATGTAAAGAAAGACATCAGTATAACTGACATCTTCAAGGTTCTTTCTACCCTATAAAAGATAAATACGTGACTCTTGAGATCGTGAAATTCTGAGAAAATAACTGAAAATAAACAATTTTTCCACAAATAAATTCAGTACAAAGACAATCATCACGTACAAAAGTTAATATCAACTTCAAATAACAGAAACTTCATAAAAAACAAAGCCGCTGGGGCCAAACAAATATTATAATAAGTACAAACAATAGAGAGATTTTTCAGTATTTCTTAGTTCTCGAGAACAAACGAATTAATGTAATATATTCTGGGTCAAATGGATTTATTTGAAACCACAGATTGTCCAAGTTACTAGGCAATAAAATCTTTATTTTTTTTTAAACATAAGTATCTAGGGATTTTTACTTAGGTTTTCTTAATGAATTACATTTGATTCGTTTTTCCACCTACACGCTGAATTGCACCTTAAATGCGGCCCTTGGGTGTTATGTCCTTATTTAAGCCTCTTTTATATTGCGTAAAGGGTGATCTTCTTATTCTTGTATTTAAGGCCGTACCTGAATTTTCCGGGTTCCAGTACTGCCCCCATTTAAAATTAATCATTTCAAAGAAAACGGAGACATTATTTAAAATTTTGCTTCTACCAAGTCCTAGATAACCCTTCAAAGTATTTTATGAACTACTGATTACAGTTTATAATGAGAACGTTAAGCTTTACTACGCACATTTGCCAAAAGTGGGCGTTTTTCGCAAATGTGCGTAGTAAAGCTTAACGTTCTCACTTTAAACTGTAAACAGTAGTTCATAAAATACTTTGAAGGGTTATCTAGAACTTGGTAGTAGCAAAATTTTAAATGATGTCTCCGTTTTCTTTGAAATTATTTATTTTAAATGGGGGCAGCAGACCCCAGAAAATTCAGGTACGGCCTTAAGAGCCGGGCTCTATCCTCCGCTAACTTTCAAACGTCCTTATATGTTTTCAAATTTATTTTTTCTTTTATTTGGTAAATAAATCTTCTCCTGGGTTTTCCTACTCTCCTTTTTCTTCTATCTTTGCTGATATTACGTGAGTACAATGAAATGAGTGAGATCCAATACTTTACCCTTAGTAGTTTGTAAAATTCTTGAATATTTGGTTTATATGTTAGTAAGTATACAACGTGGAAGGGACATACCCATAATAAATCGAACTACGGCCTGTTCTAGATCATTATAGTTAAATGAAAAAAAAATAACAGCCAAAGAGAAAAAAAAAATTCAGCATTTCTATACAAAAGTGTGCAGCCGCTCGGGCAATTTGTATGGGAATGTCAGCAACTTTTTTTGGCTTTCCGACTGTTGTTTTAATTTCATTATACTATAAAATCTAGTAGGTATAGCCCGTGGTTCGTATTATTACGGGTATGTCCCTTCCACTTTGTATATTTACTTTCAATATAATAAGCATTTCAACTATGTTATTTCTCGAGGGAATAAGAGTCAGATTTTTAAGCTGCCTAAAAGCATCTGTCATAGCTTGACGTCTACCATACACTGATGTCAGCCTGCATACCAAAGCGTCAACTCGTGAACGGGTGCCGCCAGTAGGGACTGCTCAGCTCGGCTTCGTCTTTTAAGATTACTCATCGTTACTTATTTCTGAATAGGCCCTGGGCGATGTGTAAAGCGACATCTAGTTAAGGTTCTCGAAAACTATTCGAAATGATAGACTTATTTCACAGTTTGATTTGTTTGAGTGTAAAATAAAGATGCCACTATACAATAAATAAATAAATACTATGTTTACAGAAATTATAGTATTGTTCTATGTATTTAAATCATAGTCAAATAAATAAATAATAAAGTATTTTATTACAAAACTTTTGTATGTTTCAGTTTAGTTAAAAAAAGTCTGGCTTGAGCCTGGCGCGGGTCCCTCTTAAAGGTTTGTATACTTAAACATGTCATAATTTAGGTACATTGGTGCATACTAAATTTACAAATTTACAAATTCATATTATTTTAAATTTCGTAATTCTTATAATTCAATTTAATTATGACATAACCAACAATGTAATCTCAGTCCATCCATATAACTAATTTTAAGTTTTAAGTTTGTTAGTTGACGTCTTTGGAGAAAACGTGCCGTGCAGTTTGTTGCCGCTTCTTCCGCACTTGCGCCTAGGAAGCCGCGTAAACTTAGCTGTAAGTAACGATTTGACGTCAACATTTCTGCAAAACAAAACAAAGTGACTATTATGAAGAGATATTATAAATATCCTATGATAATAAAGAAATTCGAATTGAATTGAATTGAGTTCAAACCAATGTGCGGCAAACTTCGTTTATAGGAAACAAGACATGAATGAAACTTCTTTTTAATTTTACGTTACATATTATTTTAAAGGAAACATTATTAAAAAACTTAGATACTTACATACATACACTCGAAAAACATAACCCTCTTTCTGTAGCGCAGTCGGATAAAAACACAACTTATTTCCAAACAGAAATACTTGCCACAGACAGTAGTAATAAGTAAAAACTCTAGATGGCGCTGTCCAATTTTAAAACTAGGTATTGTTGTTTTTTACTTAACGTATGATTTGATAATTATATTTACTATCAATAGTGTTTTATTCTCACTTCCTCTTCATTTTCGATTTTTGAACGTGTAACTGATTTGCGGTTACACTAACTATATCACAGATACTGTTCATTAAGGTGAAGAGATAAGCAAATGACCTTGAAGTGTGAAATAAATTGTTAACTTGTAAATATGGTGATATATATGTACATATTTCCATATTGCTCTTCGTCATGCACTAGATAGCCCTTTAAATTATTTTATGAACCACCGTTGAAAGTATAATATGATACCAATGAACTGACAAAGTGAAAATTTCAAGTATTTAGTTAATGCCATCATAAAGATCGAGTTAAAAATGCTGAAAAAAACACATTTCTTGCTTTATATTATTTTTAGTATTTGTTGTTAAGGTGACGTGGGTTCACAATTTGCAATAACGTGCGTGTTTTTGAAAAATCACTGTTATTAAACTACTACAGTTTATTCCTCAAAAAATTTACATAAACATGTTAAGGATTTTTTACAGACATACCCACAATAGCCAAAAAACGATTGAGAATTTTTGGCTCGATAGAAAAAAATCACAAACATACCTCTAAATTTGCCCTTATAATACATATTACTATTTTATACAATCACCTTTTTATATGAAAATTATACAAAAAAATGTATTATCTAAATATCTATCCGTTTTTGTATTATATTTATAATTTTTTTTGTAGCCAAAACGGATAGGTATTTAGATAACACATTTTTTGGTATAATTTTCATATAAAAAAGTGATTGCATAAAAAAGTAATATGTATAAAGTAAAGTAAAATATATTATAAAGGCAAATTTAGGCAAATTAGAGGTATGTTTGTGATTTTTTTCTATCGAGCCAAAAATGCTCAATCGTGTTTTGGCTATTATGGATGTCTGTAGAAAATTCTTAAGATTTTTATGTAATTTTTTTGTGGAATAAACTGTAGTAGTTTAATAACAGTGATTTTTCAAAAACACGCACAGTATTGCTAATTGTGAACCCACGTCGCCTTAAAGCGGCTACCAGTAGGTAATACTTTCGGTGAAAATTTTTAGTGTCTCGCTAAGCCCTGTGAAAGACGGACGAACAGACGGGCGGACAGCGGAGCCTCAGTTTCATAGGGTTTCGTAGGCATCCTTTGGGTACCTACGAAACCCTATAAATAAAAAACCATTTATTTATTTATTCAACTTTATTACCAAAAATTGCAAACGGCGGACTTAAAGCCTTAGGCTTTCTCAACCAGTCAACCGACAGGTGATGCAGAGACAATTGAGGCTAAAGTAGGAGCAAAATTAACATTTTAATAATTACTTACTAAGTAGATAGTATAAAATAAAAAAAATAAAAATTTATTCTTTTTTATTTTTTTATTTTGGACATGTCACACTGATTAAACTAGCCTCAAATTAAGTTTAAACTTGTATTATGTGATACTAACACAATGATACTATATTTTATTACAAAAACATATATAGATATGTACCCAAGTCCCGGGACAATTTATTTGAAGAAGGCTTTTTTCCAATTTTCCCTGGCTGGTCATCGAACCCAGAATCTCCGGATTGGCGGACTAGCGTGTTGACCTTTACACCAGGAGGTCGTCCAAAGAATGATAATATAAATCGAAATACCTACTTGCGAATTAAAAGAAAAATCCTTTCTTATTGATAAAATCTAAATATATATAACTCAAAGGTGACTGACTGACTGACATAGTGATCTATCAACGCACAGCCCAAACCACTGGACGGATCGGACTGAAATTTGGCATGCAGATAGATGTTATGACGTAGGCATCCGCTAAGAAAGGACGCGAGCGAAGCCGCGGGCAAAAACTAGTTACTTATAAATCTGATGACTCCAACAGATTATAGCTAACCGTAAATCTTCATCTTGCAAGAGAAAAATTGGCTAGAAACTAATTATTTCATAACGAAAATGTCTTGGAATGTAATTTTTTTTCTAAAGGAAAGAGGTCTGCTGAATAAATTTTAATATAATAATAAGGTATTTAACTTCAAAACGCTGAGTAATTTGTATGAAAAATGGTGTATTGTTTGGAATAAATGTCATTTAGTTAATGATGCAATCAAATAGAGATTTAAGATTTTATATATGAAATATTTAATAGTTGCTGTGTCCATGAAGCTGAAGTAGCAGTGGGCTGGACACATTTGTCGTATGAGACCGGAAAGATGGGCAAGAAAGGCGTGGGAGTAAATGTCATAGAAACTATTGGAGGGTACGTAAATAGCAAACTTTTAGACTAAATATATTAGTACCAACTGCTCCCATAGATCATCATCATCATCATCCGAGCGTATTCCCGGTTGCATCCTCAGCGGTAACGCTTCAGAGCCCGGGGTCCACTACCCCTAGGCGATTTGACAAGGTTACTGGTTTTTACACAGAGCGACTGCCGTCTGACCTCCAGAACCCATCCTAGGATAGGTACAAACGCTAGATGGCGTTCGGGACCAACAGGTTTACGTGCCTTCCGAAGCTCGGAA
The DNA here is from genome assembly GCA_963576875.1 of Acrobasis repandana. NCBI lineage: Eukaryota > Metazoa > Arthropoda > Insecta > Lepidoptera > Pyralidae > Acrobasis > Acrobasis repandana. The sequence continues at coordinate 3,201,786 of OY756233.1, read as the reverse complement.
TCATCTTTCTTTTCGGATAATCAGGTGATTCAAAGCCTGCAATATCCTGACTGAAAACAACTTTTCACAAAGTTTGCTTCCCAGTGGGATTTGAACCCATGACCTCCGGATCACAAGGCAGACGCCTTGACCACTGGACCACGGAGGCAGCACATACACCTGCGAAATGTAGGTAATATAGGTTCAAATATTATGCTAGGTAAAGACCCAAGTAGGAGCAAAAGTAAAAATGTTATACCTACTTACTTATCCAGTATTTGAACCTAACCTACAAGACCACATTTAAATGAGGAGTAAACAAATCCCAGAATCTTCAAGTATTTATCACCGAAGGATCACAGTATTCAGTTAGATACTTAGCTGTTTATTTTTTTATTTATCACAGAATCAACACGAACAATAACTGTTGCTAACACAAACATTTAGTTCAATATACACAAATCATAAAAAAAACGATAGCTAGTTTTAAATTCCTTTAACGCCTTTTTCTATTTTTAATTTGTGAAATCTTTCGATTGATATAACGTCGAATTTCGTGCATTGTCATGGCCTCCACTTATACAAAGAGCTATTATGTAAAACTAGAGAAGATACCACATACCTATCACCATTTTGTCCTGTTACTTCACTTTGTCACAAGGGCTAATTTATTGTATTTCTTTAATACTTTCCGTTTAAGTATAATTCTGAGGTGTTTAAGAGGCAACTTCAAAATTTTTTCTATCGAGAAAATTTCAAGCATTCGTGTTTTCAAAGTGAGTATTTCGTTTATATTAATAATATTTAAGATCGCTGTACTTTAAGGTAGTGCGGGCTCTTAAATACGTATGATAAAATTCATGCCGCCATATTCAAAAATAGAACAGAGGCCAATGTTTGAGATAGCTGGTCTATAAAGTCTATGTCAATGCTTATATCACGTACACTTTAGTCCAAAATTAGGTGAAAAAGGAAACAGCTACATTACACGTATTACATGTACCATTCCGCTTATGAATTTTTAACATCGTTCCATCGTGGGCCTATTCTTTCCTAGTTCTGAGCGCTGTTATTTATTATTTAAGTTACCACGGTTTATTTCGTGGCATTTTTATAGTTAGATGAAACTAGAGACATTTAGATCCTGAATCTACTTCCCTCATATAACAGTTTTCACAGTATTTTATGAGTTCTTCCGTGCTGGTCTGGAATAAAACAACTTAGAATGTACCAGCTGCTCTATTTTCGCGCAGATCGTAAAAGTCAATCGAGGGAATCATGTTAATAGGCGATGCGGTTAGCCATCACAACTTTTATTTTTGTTTCCTTCACACACCATTTCGCTAAAAGTGGCCTTTGGGCCTCACGGTCCAGGACTCTGTCTGCTTAGAACCGCAAGACCCTAAATGCTCTGTTTACCTTATTAGAGATGAAGATATGATAGTGTATACTAATAGTAATACTGATTCCAACGTTATATAACAGTTTGCACAGCATTTTGTTTTCGCTAAAAGTGGCCTTTGGGTTTTGCGGCCCAGGGTACTGTCAGTTTTGAGCTGCAAGACCCAATGCTCTGTCTTGCTCATTAGAGATGAAGGAAGATGTGATAGTGTATAGTATTAATCCTGATTTCGCTCTCATATAACTGAATCCACACTATTATGCGTAGGATTTTAAGACTACTGAGTGTAACTTATTTCTGTAAATTGGATTTGGCACTTATTCGCAATCTTAACATATTATGTTGTGATAACATTGTATTAGGCATAATATCTTTGTAAACTGGCAAAGTCCTTCTGGCGCGTAGGCGACCAATACTGTGTAAATGAGTTTCTTTCGGCGTTTCTTCTCAGCAGTGGTCGTTGCGAAACGCTAGTATCGGTAGCTTTTGAACAAAGAATAAATAATGTAGATATGACTATATATAATGACTACAAATATGTATATACTAATTACCTTTTAAGTTAGAGTAAATAAGATGTTTTTGTGGAGAAAGTTAATAAAACATTTTATTATTATTATTATGTCAGTACGCTTTTCAGCCACGGGTCCATGGGGACCCGGTCCTTTGAGGCGTTCATGGGGCCAAAGCCAACATGAAGAGGCCTTTTAGTACCTTTTTATCTAAAAAGTGAGATGGCTGCATCTATGGAGGTCTATCCCTTAATATACCATTGAGATGCATTAACGGACAGTCCACCATAGCTGCTGAACTATTGCCAGGGAGGGATTTACTTGATTTGGGCTATGTGGATGGGATGTTAGTGGACCGGATAACTGGGTGATGGAGTGAGATACGGACATCTACCTAAAAATCTCTCACAACAATTTAAGCCTGGTAGATGGTGACTTGCTGCTCGTTGGCTACACTGCCTGTGGGCACCCTAACTAGCCACGAAGATGCGGCCAGGGCGCAACACAATGTGAGCAGCTGAGGGTGTCATGATTATTATTATATAAATAAACATTACACGTAATGTACACTATAATTATTGACGTGTAAAAGTGCCTTCAAAGGCCTAATAACTGAATAAATATTTGATTTTGATGATTTTGATTTTCAAGGGCTTGGCAGGAGTACGCATTACTAGCGCATTCGCAAGTTAAGTAACATCATACGTGGTCCGCACTTGGATGACCACAAGTCCCAGCTGTCAAAATTGTACGGCAGTATCCTCAAGCTATGTCAGATGTCTTCAGGCAGCTTAACAAAATTGCCCACTTATACAAAAAACAAACAAAAACTGACCTTACAAAAAAATTTGCGCACTGATAAAATAATTTAATTTAATTTAAAAAAAAAGGTTATTGTACATCAACGATAGTTCCAAATAATAAAATAACAAAGGTCATTTTACAAATGGTGGACTTATCCCAGAAGGGATCTCTTCCAGTCGACCAGTAGGGCAGAGGACAGTTACAAATTTAGTAGGAAGGCAGAAGTACGTACATAGCAATGAAAATAACAAAATATTTATTCTTTATTAACCTTACTAATTAAAAATCCAGTACCGTGTAATCCGAAATCTGTGTTTGTTTGTCTGGCCTTCGAAATTTCCAGATATTTTGTTTCTACATTTTATCAAGGGCTAAAGTTCTAGAATACAACTTAGTAATTATCCAATTAATTATTCCAGTATAATTATTACGACGAATATTTTAATTTGTTCATCAATTTAATAATTCTATTATCTAGAATAGCCGTGTGGTTCCCGGCAGAATAGAATAGGAGCACTCCAAGTCTTCCCGTGGATGTCGTAGAAGGCGACTCAGGAAACACAAGCTAAACAAAGCTTATAAACATCAACAAGACCTCTCCAACCCGTCTGGCCAGCGTGGAGAATGTAGGCCTCCTCCGACTGTTCTGGCTAATATATGGCTTTGGTAGTACAGAGAGGGTCGCGCTCCTGCAGTGGAGACTGAAAAAGACCTAATGATGATGATTATCTAGAAACTTAAAATTTTCTCCGATGATGATTAGAAGAGGAAAAGGAAGGCCAAGAAGGGCGTTCATGGATGAAGTAAAAGAAAAGGCAGAAGTCGTGTCGTATAGGGAAGTCAAGCATTTGGCTGAGGATCGGGAGACATGGAACATGCTCCACTGACAAGAACATAGTTCGATGATGATGTATTACTGTGGCCGCCACAGGTGGCCGCTATAACAAATACAAAAAATATGATAAAGTTTAAAATTAAAGGGGGTTATCAATCATACAAGTTACAGGAAACGTGCCTTTATAGCCAAATCATTTAAACTGTTCCGGCTATTTCTTCTCCATTTTGCAAGGTCTTTGGCATCCTTGGGTGACCATTGACATGCATGTTATATTTGGAGAAGAAAAGCAAGAAAGCGCACCCCGGGCTCCAAAGCAGCACAGCTGAGGATGAAACCCGGAACGTGCTTAGACGAAGAAGAAGAGAAGACAAGAAACGTGCCTTTTCAGCATTTTTCAACATTAAACGGAGGTATGAGACCCTTCATGTATGTATTAAAAATTATATTATGCCTTTCATTTTAAAACTACTTTTAAAAAAAAATACTTTTAACGTATACCAAGCTGTGATTTCAAGATTATACCTAAGTAATTATAGATTAAGGTTAAGTAAAACTATATGCACATTACGTTGCCGCGTTTGCTTTGAGCGTTAGATCCAACGTTGTATCAAGAGACGATGAATATCGAAATAACCGATACTGTGGAGCACCGCTTCGACGTCGCTCGTAGTACCGGCAATCTTATCATTCTTCTGTCAAATAAACATTTTATTATTCTGTCAAATTAAGCGAATAGTGTTGTTCGTTCTACAACATATATTATCAATCGATCTTAATCGATATCGGACAGAGGAATGATAGTAACCATTATAAAAAAATTAATTATTGATAAAAACAAGCGCATATCCTAATTTTACCCGACAGCAGGGTAATATTTTAAGAGTTTGTGTATGCAATGTAATGTGTTCATGTTTGTCCTTTGAACATATACCTACTACGTTTATACGTTTGGGACACCCATAGTGCTGTGTTCATTATCCTTTCATTACTGTATAATGCATAACGTAACAAGTGGCTCTGTGAACTGTAGACCTCGTTATGTGACTTCTGACCTCTTCAGGATAGAGTCGTCATGTGTAGCAGTATTCCAAACTGAAAAAAAATAGTGGTAAATCGTTATTGATATAGATATGATGACTGGAAGAATATTTTTGGCCCATAGGCACTAGTATGACACTTTATAGATTCAGAGTAACATATATACCTACTACTACTACAAACGAAACAATTTATCTGCGTACACACGTCAATGTGTGAGTTTTATACTTAGTTCGCACCGCAGAATTAATTAATATTTACCTACTAACGAGTTCGCGTATTTACGATTATATCTTTCCATACCGGGAGATTTGCGAACACTATGACGTTAAAAATATTCTGTTTTTTATGTATTAAATGTTACAGAAAAGTCTGAAACAGCTACATAATATCACTTCAGAAATATTTTTGTGTACTCTCTTGTGTATTCTCCCGCCAATGCGAAAGAGCGAGAAGGGTATATATATATATATCAATCGGTGTTTAAGGTGGTTGCTGGATAATAACGTGAAATTATATTGTTTTTACCTGTTTTCATCGCTCGGAAATGTATGAAATATACGTTCTTTGTTGTATTCGGTGGATAAAAAATTATTACATGCGCATCTTCTTACCATGATGGTTACTATTGCTTGACAGTTCGCAAGACAAGACACGTCGCCAATTGCGTGCGGCTTGTAACTCTGGAACTTAGATGCTCTGTATATTTGTGAATTTTTACCTTTTTGATAAACTAAAATATATAGGTCCATTATTTTTAGATAATCTGCAAGACGCACTAATTAGAATAATACTTTTTTGACCCTGTCGTCACCCCTATACCACAGGCCGGAATCTCCTAAGGTACGCGCAATATGCGTCACCCAGGCGTCCCCGTTCCCCGTCCCTGCACCTCTCCCCCGTTTTCGCCTCGATGACTCACGTTGGCCGTCAAGAACCGGGGGAGAGTTGCGGGTGCGGGTGCGGGGAACGGGGACGCATATTGCGCGTACCTTAGAAGATTCCCTTCTGTTTACTCTTACTGTATTCTGTGCCTATACTATTGGACATCTCAACGGTATTAGTACTAGTTAAGACGATATACGGAGTTCAGTGCTGCCCCCATTTGAAATAAATTATTTGTGAGGAAACGGGGATATCATTCAAAATTTTGAGCTAGTAAAACCTAAATAACCCTATGAACCACTGTTTACAGTTCAAAGTGAGAACGTTAAGCTTGAGTTTGCATTTTTGCGAAAAACGGCCAATTTATTTTAAATGGGGGCAGCACTGGACTTCGTGTATCTATATATGCTATACTATCGTCTTAATCCAGATCAGTCCTATTCGAACAGCTCACAAATGAAATTAAATAACAAGGTTGACAGATTAAATAATAGGGTTGACAGTAACATGTTACTATTTAAATAAGAAATTACACACCAAACATCGTTTATAAATAGGGATTCGTTAACAAAACAGTTTCGTATTAAAGTAACAAAACGAAAAACCCATGTCGCGACGACATTTCCATTTTACGCTTTAAATATTTGATGTGGTAATTAGTTTTGGTCGGAAGTGTACTCGTGGTGTAATTATTTATTAACTGCTGTATCTGTTCTCTAAATAAATGTTTAATTGCTCAGGCTTTAGCTATTTTATAAAGATTTGGAATACACGGACTCCAGTGCCCCATTTGAAATAAATTATTTGTAAGGAAACGGAGATATCATTTAAAATTTTAAGCTACTAAAACCTAGATAACCCTTCAAACTATTTTATGAACCACTGTTTACAGTTTAAGGCCGTACCTGAATTTTCCGGGGTCCAGTGCTGCCCCCATCTATATATACATATAATAAAACAGTAAAAATCGCGTGTCTGTACAGTTAATAAATTTATCAAAAAATGAGTGTGGGCGATTAGAAAAGAGTAACTGAATACAAAAAAGCCAAAAAAAAAAGGTCTGTCTGTCTGTATGTTCACGCTAATCTTCGAAATTAAGGAACGGATTTTAACGCGGTTTTCAATAATAGTTTAGGCTTATCTCGGAGCAACAAATAGGCTTTGTTTCATCAAAATCGGATGTCAGGGAAAAAAGTTATCATCATTTTAAGGTTATTTTTATTACGCCTCTCGCCTGTTAAAAAATGCATATAAAAATAGCATAGAATCGCCCGATTCTAAAGCTTAACCGTCCTACAAAATTAACAAAAATACTACTTTATCAAGATATTTGTAGCCTGCGGCTTTGTCCGCGTGAAATTGAGTTTATTACGAAATTGTTTGTTTGTCAAAGTAAGTAGATGAGTCGATTCCTATTTTCGATTTAGGAAATAAAATCAAATTTTACTTCAAAATAAAAAAAAATTACGTACAGCGAGGTGTGCATAATATACGTAATGATTGAAAACTGATCACCCTGGATGTCCCACATGGCATTTGGAAAGGCATCAAAACGATTTTCGCTAAAGTCCCAGCACAGCAATTAAATCTAATGTGTAACATGAAACCAGTACAAAAAAAAAGTGTTTGAGGATTTGCTGTCTAATAGTTTGGGATGTATAAACAAAGGCAAACAAAAAAGCCCTTAAGATCGTAGATTCGAACACTACACTACGGAACATTAATCGTGAGAAACGTTAAATTACTTTTATTAGGAATTCACAATTGAGAAGATCAGGTAATGCCTTCCTGTTGACCTGAACTTGGGGATGACCTGACGAGATCAATGAAAAAAAAAAACCGGCCAAGTGCGAGTCGGACTCGCGCACCGAGGGTTCCGTAAAATATATTATGTGATGTAACTAAAAAATTATGGTTTTCGTAATTTTTCCTTTATCTATGCTATAAGACGTTGCTTCGTACCAAATTTCAAGATTCTGAGTTCACGGGAAGCACCCTGTAGGTTTTGATTCCCTTGCAAGTGTCGAAAATTTGCGGCATAAACGGCTGTATCTTTTGATTGCGTTGGCTTAGAAGTTTGATTTTTTCACAGCTTCAAGGGACAGTAGACCTGAGTAATTGATATAAATTTAAGCTTCATACCTCCACGCGTTCCTGAGAAAAAGGGTCTTGACAGACGGACGGACGGACGGACAGACGGACAACAAAGTGATCCTATAAGGGTTCCGTTTTTTCCTTTTGAGGTACGGAACCCTAAAAATAAGCTTGACCATCGTGAACTTTTGACCATTCAGATGCCCAACAATTTTCTAATGTTTTAGCGAAATTAGAGAAGAATACGGTCAGCGGTCAAGTGACTTTTCCGGAAACACTTGCCAAAGTAAATTCAGGAAATTTACTCCAAAAGTGGGAGGACATGCGTACGTAGCTTCGTGGCTTGAGCGGTACGAAATGAAATGACACCGAAGTAATACGATACTATCAGATGTTTGTCGTGTTATTTTATGAAGTAAAGGTCCTCATGGATGTTTCGAGTGTACCACATGAAGAAAATTCTTCGTTATGTGTACGCGCTTTACTTCAAGAAATGACCAAGCCGCTGCAATAAATAGAAATATTGACACAAATTGTTGGGAATGAAGTGGTCAATTATTGAGTTCATATACTGCAAATCGTATTCACTTAAACTTAGCGTACGTACATATTATTTAGAAATCTTTTAAATTGTGCAATAGAACTGGACTTAAAGTAACTAAGTATATTACAAAGGTGGTGGTAAGCCGTGTGGTTCTCGGCAAAGTAGAATAGGACTACTCCAAGTCTTCCTGTAGATGTCGTAGAAGGCGACTTAGGAAACACAAAAAATCTATGAGACCTCTCCAACCCGTCTGGTCAACGTGGAAAGTGTAGGCTAAATCCGCTGACTGCTCTGGCTAATATATGGCTCTGGCAGTACAGATGTTCGTGCTCCTGCAGTGGAGACTAAAAAAGGGAACGTCATCGAAGCAGCGATTCTCAGTGGATTTAGTTTAGGCGAAACTGTGTTCAGACTAAAAAATAAATACACCACTGATCCCCACAATGTCCAATCCCAGTTATCCACAAAATTTTCCATAGCTGCTTACATTGCGACTACCGTCAAATGTCCCAAATTTTAAATAATGTCTCCGTTTTCTGTGAAATGATTTATTTTAAATGGGGGCAGCACTGGACCACGGAAAATTCAGGTACGGCCTTAAAGTGAGAAAGTGAAGCTTTTCTTCGCACATTTGCCAAAAGTGGTCGTTTTTCGTGTATCGTCTTTGAAGGATAACTTATATAAACTCTCAGCTCTGGCTAACTCAAAATACTTCATGTAATTATTTGTCAATTTGTAAATTTTTATTTCAATTGTTGATTTAACCAATATTATCTATTAAAATCATGGCTTTTGAAGTATCCCCTGGTTTTTCTAAAGTTTTAATTCATAATATTGTATGTCATAATGACTTATTTACAATTTATTTTGTCATAACTATAGTTTGAAAGCGATGGGCTGTCTGTTTCTAATTCACGTTTTTTTATTTTAGGACCATCGTCTTGTTTAGCTTGATATTTAAATTATGCAACCCTTGGCTCTTCTGCCTCTCAAATGGTAAAGTCGTGATGGTTTATCAATATCTATTCTACCACATTTAGTGAATAGTTACTGAGCTAGATCGCCTATTCTAGTGTCACAAGATATCCAATTATTTCAGGTCAAACTATGTGAAAGCCTTGGTATTTTCAGAAATATAGTATTTGTCTTGCCAAGTAATAATCACGTACGAGGACAATGGCTTTGTTCATACTGTGATACATAATTTAGATTTTTCTTGGCAGTGAATTCGGAAAAATATATTTCTGTATTTCGAATTGAAATTGGATTCAATGAATTATTTTTTTTAGAAATAAGCAAGTAAATGATAGTTATATATAACGTCTAACGAAATCCGTTCCGTAGCAGCAAGTAACATAATATAAAGGTTCTAAAGGTAAATTGCGGTTTACGATTTATGACGTATTAAAAAATAACTATCTATGATACCGAGACCGCTATAGTTTTAATTGAAAGTACATACTTTGAGGTATATACCAATTTTTTTTTAGAATTATTTTAGTAATATTTCAAAAGTTACGGTGGGGGGACACCTCAAATTTTAAATTTGTATTAGATTATCTCAAGACTGGGGGGTTTGATCTACCTAGTTTCAAAGCAGTTTTTGTTGCATTTTAAAATACCTTTTCAACGATACCCCACACGTTGGGGTTAGTCCAATAAAATTTTTTAAATTTACTTTTAGTTGTATGGGAGGGGCTGGAAAAAAATCATTTTTTCATAATTTAAAAAGCAACTTTTGGAACTTCAATATCTATCTCTCCACCAATTTTCGTGACAATCGGTTTAGTAGCGGCGGAGTACGAGCTACGTATGGGTGACCACAAGTGGTACAAAAATTTCTCGAGCTCCTCCATGCTTCGGAAGGCATCGCCGTTGGTCCCAGTTGTCATCATTAGATGGCAGTTGTCAAGATGTCGATGTCAGATGCCTTACGCGATACACACACGAAACATAAAATAAAAAAATAAACGGACAAGTGCAAGTCGGACTCGTACATGAAGGGTTCCGTACCTCCGTACAATGTTTTAAAACATTAAAAAACTCATTTTTTGTATGACGACCCCCTATAAGTTTAACTTTCTTTTATTTTTAGTATTTGTTGTTATAGCGGCCATAATAGTACATAAGCTGTGAAAATTTCAAGTATCTAGTTAATGCCATTATAAAGATCTAGTTAGAAAACGCTGAAAAAACACGTTTTTTGTATGGCCACCACCTTAAATTTTTAACTTTTTTTTATTTTCAGTTATTGTTATTGTAGCGGCTACAGTAATACATAATTGGTGAAAATTTCAAGTGTCTAGCTATTACTGTGACAGACGGACAGAAAGACGGACAGACGGACAGACAGCGTCCCGTTTGCACTCCTTGGGTACGCGGCTGTTGCTGAACTATATTCGAAAATAGAACAGGGGCCAATGTTTGAGACAGCTGCTCTATATATTATATGTCAATGGACGCAACTCTGTCTATAAATGACTTACTCGTAAACTCATTAATTACGTTTCACGTACTTCATTATCTTATCCTCTCCCATTCACCATTGGCTTTCTTCAAAAAACACAATGAAACACCCAATCAATAACAAGAACAAAGCATCATTCAATTGACCGGGAGAATGGAATGAACGGAATAAAACCGTTCGACTGCTGCATCAATTTGGTGTATTCCCGTTTGGCCCGGACGTCCGCTGTTTTGTAAAAGGCATGCGATGCGCTTCATGTTGTTTTGTGCTGGAATTCGAAGCAGCTCTATTGATAAATTGTTTTGGGGTCTTATTTTTACGGAGATCAAAGCCAGGAGAAATATCCATTTTATAAACACATTACAGACTCTCTCTCTCTCTTTTTCTTATCTTAGTGCGTAAGGGTCACTTCACACCGAGACGTGACGCGACATGGCGTGCATTACTTTTAAAGAAATACAGAACTGGTTTACTACACAAAAAAATAATTATTTCAGTGACAGATCGCTACGCCGCGCTGCGCAGCTGGGAGAAATTACTTGCGTCGCGTCTCGGTATGAACTGACCCTTACTAATTGTATCTTTAGCTGTGTCGCTTCAGAACCCGGGGAGCAATTTCGGGTTTACATTTTCCACTTCGCGCGGTCTTTAGTATTCATGTTTGTGAGATCCATGGGCTGCATATTATTTATCCATGACGACATCAAGCTAGCGTTTTTTTGGTTCCATTCTTGGAAGGCGGAGGCTGTCTCTGAGCGGGAGGCTAAGGTTTATTATATACAATAATATACCACTAGATTTGAACTCATGCTCCTCACGGGCTGGGAATGCAATTATAGCACGAGATGTTAGTGCTTAGTCCTTTAGTCGCTTTTTACGACATCCATAGGAAGAGATGGAGTGGTCCTGTTCTAACCCGGAACCACACGGGAGCATTGTAATGTTGTATCAATCCATAATTACAATTTAAATAAGTATACCTTTAAACATATTTCCTAAATATTCCTTTTATTATACTCGTAGCTAACTCTAAACTAACGGACCCAAAAAGCACACACCGCTTAGGCTGTATCAAATTTTATGACGTATCCAATGATCGACCCTCGGTAAATTAAGGAGTAAAGACGGGGAAAATAGTAGTCGCTCGGTAAAGTACTATTACGTCTTTATACCGAAATGCAAGGAGCCAAGAGTTATTTCAGGTCATGACTATTTTTCCTAACGAGGTTTATGAAGCCTGAACTGGGTTATGTTGGGGTTATTCAGGAATATACCATATTTACTACTAATAGAGTAGTTTGGGAAAATGCATTACAGGGTACGGAGTCAAATGGCAAAAACAGCTTTTTTTTAAATTTGGTCAAGTCCGTCTTTATAATGTGCGTGTACATGGAATACACCAGCTGCTTTTCCTCTTGTGTAAGTCATAGAAGCATCCGCGTATATTTTATATGGCTGATGCACAATAAACTAGGGTTAACAACTGAATTGGAAGACTTACTTACGTAGTTCGTATATGAACCTATAGTACCTACCTTTCGCAGGTTTGCTTGTAATTTGCGTGCGTCTTTGTGAGCGGCTGGTACTTACTAAGTTTCTGCTATTGACGTGCCCTGCAAAAGTTTGTATGATGTTAGCAGCCACTGGTGTCGTTGTCGTCGTCTTGTTTGCTGCACCTCAGGTATGAAACTTCATAGAAGCGGAGTATCATTTATGCCTACACTAATACAAACAAATCTATATATCCGTGGACACGTCAATGCGTGTGTGTGTGTGTGTACTCGCCCCTTGATAAGGCGAGAACTGGGGAGAGGTGAGGGAACGAGGAACGGGGACGCATATTGCGCGGGACCTTAGGAGACTCCATTCTGTATGATATACTCTTATTAATTTCCATGGCTGCACGTAGATTCTCAGTGTACAAGTGACTCGAGCGAACGCTGGCTGCGGGCGGCGCGAGACGCATCCGTGGGGGAAAAACCAAGTTTCGCCGAACACGCGGTCGTATCACGTACCGCTGCGGTATGTGGTTCCGGTTTTGCGACAGCTGCGGTAATGCCATACTATCTTCCCGGCAGAATATTCTTGCGGTTCCAGTTTCGCGACAGCAATGGTAATGTCATACCCAATACTCGACGAGATATCGCTCAGGTATACCGCTACCCACAGCGTTAACGGATACCGCTACGATTTGAATAGGACCTTTAAACAAAACAGCGATTTCGCATTCAGTATAAAGGATTACATTGCCCAACCAGTCCCAACTCTGCCCACCTCACCCTGATTCATTCTCATTAGAATGCCCAAGCTCATGAAATTTAAATACATCATTACTGCGAAGTAGGGAACAACATGCTTGGTTGTGACGTTCGGTTACATTGTACGTATTTATGCGTCTTAAAATAGAACATGCATGCATAACCTACTTACACAAACACTTTAAGTACCTACGTCTTTATTCGTCACGGGACAAACAAGGTACGAAACATAAATGCCACGCTTGACAAAATGGTGGATCTAAGATAAATAAAAACCGGTTCCGTAGTTGCGAATGCCGATTTAGAGTCAACGCCTCACGGTTTAACGACTAAAAATGTTTAATTTGGTCGACTGTTCTACTTGGCTCTGATAGCTTTCCTTTTAATTTCGATATACAACGTGGAAGGGACATACCCGTAATAAATCGAACTACGGTCTATACTATATAAAATGTCAATATTTTTTTTGGATTTTTGATTATTATTTTAATTTCATTATACTTTAGTGATCTAGTATAGCCCGTGGTTCGATTTATTACGGGTATGTCCCTCCCACGTTGTAGGTGTATATTACTGCCGTAATTTGTTTTGACTTGCCCATAATATACAACCGTTTAGCTGACGAGGGGGGGTGAAATTCATCATCATCAAAAATTTGCACACCAAATATTTCACAAACGGATCCCTAAGTCATAATATTTTCAAAGGCCTTCTCAACGACATTTCACGCTATGGGTCAGCTAAGAAAAAAAATGGAAGCTGAATGGAAGATTTTATTTTAGCACTTTGTCTGCGTAAATAATCTCTGAGTGAAACCGCGGACAGACAGATATAAAGACAAACATTACGATACCATAAGGGTTCCTTGTTTAATACGGAACGCTAAAAATGAAAATAAGAAACAGTCAAACCAGCACCTCTAGCATGGTACCGTTGATAAAACTAGATAAAGTTTATATCGCGCGAAAGAATATTGCCATCCCGCTTGTTTTTATAACGTACAGAGCGAAAGAGATAGATAGAGCTCGATAACCGGCGACAACGATTATTTTTTATCGAGCTCTAGCATCTATCACTATATAGCGAAATTACCAATTTACCGCCAATTTTAAATACTTAAATGTATTATAAATTTATATACGAGCAAGTCTGTATTCTATTCATAAAACCACTGGATCGCATCGGTCAAGCTCAGGTTACGAAGCAAGGTTAAATGAGGTGAAACATGACGCGGCTATTTACTTCGTAACTTGATAACAGTTGTCTTCAACCTAGGTAGATAAACGCTCTTTACTCGTATTTTCACCAGCTTTTATTAACCTTGCCCTGTTTCTTGTTGTTTGGATCTAATCTTTCAAGTTAAATTTGAATTTAACTTGAAAGTACGTATTGAATTGAAGTACCCGTAACCCTAGGGCATGTATAAATAGGTTGATGTGTGAAGATGAAGCGAAAGAGGTCTGTCATCGCCGCAAGGGGAGGTCCATAGTTTCTGCCTACCCCTGGGAAACAGGCGTGATAGTATGTATGTATGTAAATTTAAACCACTTCGGTTTTTGATTGAGATGAAATTGAAAATGCTAATGTAAATCTGAAGACAATGCAATATTATTATAACAAGAAGCTGATTTGATGATGAAGTCGGAAGGTGCCCCGAACCCTGTAATAAAACGACGCAATCCCATCGAGTTTAGGCTTATTACCTAAATTTGTCTTGTCACACCAGTGCTTGGTATAAATGAGTATGATAAGAACATACATACACATTTTACCCACGCTAAAAGTGGCTTTTTAGCGTGGGTAAAATAGTGTCGCGAAACCGAAAGACATAGAATGATCGCGAGTAACCCAGAGCCCAGTCTAGAGGAATACGTCAGAATGGTGCAATGTCTAGAGTTGTTTGGTCTGTAGTGGGTTGGTATTTGATTGTTGCACTCACACACTCATACTCATGCCCGGCGCCACGACGTTTCCCGTTATCGAAACACATTCGTCATCTATGGAAAATCATCATCATCATCCGAGCGTATTCCCGGTTGCATCCTCAGCGGTAACGCTTCAGAGCCCGGGGTCCGCTACCTAACCTAGGTGATTTGACAAGGTTACTGGTTTTTACACAGAGCGACTGCCGTCTGGCCTCCGCAATCCATAGGGTAGACCAGAACCAATCCTAGGATAGGTACAAACGCTAGATGGCGTTCGGGACCAACAGCTTTACGTGCCTTACGAAGCACGGAATCATCTTTCTTTTCGGATAATCAGCTGATTCAAGCCTGCAACATCCTAACCAGACTGAAAACAACTTTTCACAAAGTATGCTCTCCAGTGGGATTTGAACCCATGACCTCCGGATCACAAGGCAGATGCCTTGACCACTGGACCACGGAGGCAGTCAAATTCGTCATATATGGAAAATATTCGAGATTAATGTGGGCCTCTTTGCCGGCACATATAAATAGTGTAACAAAGTGCGCCAGACCACAGAATAAGAACCAGTACTCACATAGAAAGACCAGTCCGAACCGTTTAGTTAGAGTGGCAGCTAACTATACCCCGGAACATAACCCTCGTAGACTCACCGGCAGACGTCCGAGTCATGTTCTCACCGATCCCGATGACCAAATTACGGCTGACATGGTTACAATTCGATAACTCTGCGGCTCCGAGTAGTTAGAGTAATTACGCGATCCGTGCCCCCCGTCCCCCATTCGTCTGAATCGAATGCATAGGCGTAGAAACGTTAGCTCGTTTACGAGTTACCGCCAGGCGGCACCTGGACAATTTGCGTCCTAATTAGGTTCTTCTGGCAACTTTAGCTTGAAAGCATGGGTGTTACAGCGCGCCAAATTTACTATAACCCCTATGCACAAATCCGAGGTTTCCCCTTGGGAGCCGTTTGCGCTGTTGCTAGTAGTAATATAGGAAGCCGGGCCTTTGGCCCGCTCCTCAAACCTTGTACGGTGGAGTCCGGCAACCTATAGGTACCTATATGTCAATTAAAAAAAAAGGCAAACTAGTTCGATCCGAAGTACCAAAGCGATCACTTTGAAGCGAAGAAGACATCAGGAAGACTATTTTCACGTGTAGACCTCGGGTTCCGTAGTAAATAAAAACCCTCATACAAAGTTTTGGTGTTTTTTTTCAAATATCGAACCCCAGACACAGCGGCGATACTCCTTGTTCGTGAGAGTTCGAACACCGGTGACCTTGAGCCGGAACGCGTAACGCTTATGGTTGATACCGAACCAAAATGGAATATCATGCGGTGCGTGAGAAAGACGCGAACTAGGTGCTAGCCTCGGCCAAAGCAGTCGGCGACGGCTCGTTCCACGCCTTGCGCGCCTCTCAATACCCCCGCGCACATCCAGACACCCACACATAGCCGCAAGCGATTTTACCACATAATGAATAATACTAACTACAGAAGTCTCACTCAGCGAAGAAATTCAAAGAAATATCTACTCAATGTGGCTAGCGATATGGTTTAATTTAGCTCACGTCAGAACTCAGCACCTTTTCGTATAGATACCTAGACATCCATTGCAAGCCAATTTCATTCTTATTACTCTGGACAAACGATTCGTATAACTGAATTTACCACCCGGAGGGGCCGCCTGCGCGCATAGTAATAATGTAGGTACATTTTCGATACCTAAACGGGGAGTAACACAGGCCTGATTTTACGTGCACACATGCTTAAGTGTCGTTTCTTTTCACGTAGTGTATATGTCGTAGTTGGATGGTATAAACCGCTAATTCACGAAACCTCTAGTTGTTTGGCATTACAGCAGTTAAACAGCCGAATATTGTTCAGCTGGATTGTTTAAGATTGCGCAACGTGTTACGTTCATTTAAACCGCTAACCACGTTTCCAAACGGCTAATCCGCTGTTTGACGAAACCGTTAAACAATCCAACTGCGACACATGCATGACAAGGATTTGGTGTAGGGTTACCATAATGAAATATAACTGGGTGTCTATTAGAATACAGATTTTTACGACATCGAATTTCATTTCCCAGACAACTATTCCGCGATTTTTATTGCCCTAACCTAGTAAAACGGATAGAACTTTTCTAGCACTAGCCGGCCGCTACCGCGGCACGCTCGCCTCGCTCGCTCGGCTCGTGCGTGTGTCGGTCGCAGTTCTAACCTAACCTACCATATAGGTTTGTGCTAACCTAGTAAAATGAATAGAGCATTCCTAGCACTCGCCGGCCGCTGCCGAGCACGCTCGCTTCGCTCGCTCGCCATTGCATTCTACATTGTATATAATTTCTTTAGATAGAATTGTTCAACAACTTCGCTAGCCGCATGGATGAATACAAGTCGTTCATTCCATCCCGCGTATTAGGGTTCGCTGTTTTACAAAACCGAGCTGTAATGCCAAACAGCTACAGGTTTAGTGAATTAGCGAATTATACCATTCAACTGCGACATATACATCGTGTTAATGATGTACCATCTGAGAGGTTTTGCGTTCTTTCATTAACACGATGTTATACTCTTTGCTCCAGTTTCGTAACAATAGTGATGGGTTGCATCGCCTATTAACATGATTTGTATTTTCGCCCAAACTTCTCTCCAAAACGTTAATCTTCTCCATCTACGCCATTACCCAAAATCCCGCTTCCATTCATAAAAAGCGTAAATACACCATGCATATGTTATTTAATGTACGTTTCATTCCTTTGTTTGAATATTACAGGTAATTTATTGGGCAGATAAACCCTTGCAACCCTCGGGAGTTCCTGAAATGATTCAACCACGGGTAATTTGGCTAAGCATGAGGTTTTTGGGGTACTGTATTGAGGCAGATTTAGTTTTAAGTACCTATTACTTCGAAGCCTTACGTGTATCTATTACATAATATTATTTTGTAAGGACACTTTTGATGGCGCCACAATAGGGACGGAATGGAAATTTTGAATACGCTTGAATATTTTTCAGCTGGCAGGCACTCATTGCTAATGTACTACAAAATACACAAAGAATTAAACAATAGACGATACAAGGTATTTTGTCCATTAGGTACCTACATAATGTTAGTTTACCAAAAGTCAACACTGGTGTTCATGGACAATCCTGTGTATAATCTTAAATAAGGAGGGATGAAAATTTTGAAAACGCTTGTATGTTTTTCTGCAGTTAGAAATAACATTCCTGTTTACCATAAAAATATCAGATTTTTCTAAATATTAATTAAATATAAAAAAAATTATTAACTTAAATCCCGTAAAATTTACCTGTAGGTATGTAATTTGTATCATTTCAATATGCTGCCATTGTGTATAACTGTAATAAACTGAATATAAGTATGTAAATAGTGATGTCTAAAATTTTAATACGAGTACTGAGCCATCCAAAGTACCAAAAGTGTCACGACCATACTTAGTTTAATATTTCACTGAAAACAAAGTTTCAAACCTTTCACAGCCAGGGCCAGAGTTAACTCCAACTTGGAAAGTAGTTCAGTCTTTCCGAAACATGAATATTGAATGTTATAATTATAAGTCAAATACTAGATACCTTACTTACTTAATTAAGTAAGACATCGAACACATATAATTATTTCTATGTATGTATGTGTACGACCACAGAATAAATAATACTAACTTACAGAAGTCTCACTCAACAAAGAAGTTCAAAGAAATATCTACCTACTCAATGTGGCTAGCGATATGGTTTAATTTAGCTCATGTCAGAACTCAGCATCTTTTCGCAAAGATACCTAGACATCCATTGCAAGCCAATTTCATTCTTATTACTCTTGACAAACGATTCGTATAACTGAATTTACCACCCGAAGGACCCGCTTGCGCGCATACTAATAATGTAGGTACATTTTCGATACCTAAACGGGGAGTGACACAGGCCTGGTACGACTGCGTCGTAAACATGCTACCTGAGAGACTGCCTTCGCGGTCCAGTGGTTAAGGCGTTTGCCTTGTGATCCGGAAGTCATAGGTTCAAATCCCACTAGAAAGCATACTTTGTGAAAGAAAATTTGTTTCCAGTCTGTTTAGGATATTGCAGACTTGAATCACCCGATTATTGAGTAGAATGAAGTACGTAAGTAAGATGTGCCTCTAAAATTTGATTGAAATCCGTCAATAAATAACGCTACAGCATAGTTT
Organism: Acrobasis repandana; assembly: GCA_963576875.1. Taxonomy (NCBI): domain Eukaryota; kingdom Metazoa; phylum Arthropoda; class Insecta; order Lepidoptera; family Pyralidae; genus Acrobasis; species Acrobasis repandana. The sequence goes on along the minus strand of OY756233.1, from coordinate 3,182,828 downwards.
CTCCCCCTTGTCCTTCTATTTCCCCCCCAATCAAAAATCGCGAGCGATTAACAAATTTCTGGACACACAACGTCTATAGACGAAGATCAATTGTTCTTTCTATTGTGTCTGGCTGAGTGTCCAGCAATGTGTTAAAACAGTTTTATAATGATCAATAAATCAAGGAACTCGTGTGCCAATTTTCGTCAAAATCGGTTAAAATCGAGAAAAGACAGACGTAGGTACATAAGCATTTTTGGCGAATCTTGATACTGATACGCTTCGCTCGCTCGTTTAAAAATTGAAATATTATTAGAATAAAATTGAAAGAACGGCGAAAACTTATCGGAATAAATCAACAGGCACCGGCCGGAAATAGTTTGAATGGACTAACTGGCAGCGAAGGCTCACGTAATAACGAGTAAAAGTATGTTAGATCAAAGTGTCAAGTCATTTGTTAATAGTAAAGGTAGATTGTGCTACAAGGGGTAAAGGTAATATTTTTAAGGCGAGGGCACTACTTTAAACCCAGAGCGAAACGAAGGATTCTACAGTAGAATCACGAGGGCAGCGAGGGATTCTACGGTCGAATCCTGAGTGAAGCGAGATAATCATGTCAGAGGTAAAAATATTACCAGAGGCCAGAGGTAAAAATATTACCGTACACCGTGTAGGACATTCTACTTTTCATCTCCATCTATGAAAAAAATTTTCATTGCATTGCATTTTTTTGCTGGACTGCCAATATTATTTTACAATCTATAAATATTACATTCGTGTTCTGTTTTTAGATGTGTTTTAATCCCTAGGGAATTCTTATTTTAATTTTCAGTCTCTAGAGAATTACCAATGAGTTTATACTCAAATATTTGGGATGAAAACATAGTTTTTCGAATAGATGAGAAGAAAAAGTATATGTTTTACTTTGGATCAACAAACTTACATACATGAAAAACAAACAAATTATCTATATTATATGTACACTACATGCACGTTTAGCTGTCGGTGTTAATTTGAGAACATGTGACGCTACACCACCTGCTTGTTAGCGACAAGGGATTTAATATGATAATCCTGCAAATTGCAATCGAAGGCCTGCTTAGCTTAGCATTATACAATATGCCTATGGACCACAAGTCAATCATTTAGTTTGACGACTATAATAACTAGTGGTTCTGTCCGGTCGGGTCGTAAAACTATAGCCAAATCATTTAAACTGCCATAATAAACAATTTGATCAAGGTCATCAAGGTCTTTGGCATCTTTGGGTGACCATTGACATGCATGTTATGTTTGGAGAAGAAAAAGCGGGAAAGCGCACCCCGGGCTCCAAAGCAGCACAGCTGAGGATGCAACCGGGAACGCGTTTAGACGAAGAAGAAGAAGAATAACTAGTGGTTCTGTATAAAAACAGTAGACCTCGCGAGCTCTTATAACTATGCAATAACCGATACTTTTCTCTTTCCCCTGGCTTAGCAAAGCCATTTCAATTAAATCCGTTTATATATAACGAACAAAATATACTGAAACTGTTTTAAGGGTGAATTCAGTCCGTGATATTGAACAACTTTACCCAAGGAACATATGTCGAAATATGAAAAGTATTTTTGGCTTTCCATACAAACTCGGAACAGCTGATCGGTCAACTTGTATGGGAGGCCAAAAATTATTTTTCATATTTCGATATATGTTATATCGAAATATGAAAAATAATTTATGGCCTCCCAAAAAAAATTATTATTATATAAAAAAGTGATTGTATAAAATAGTAATATGTATTATAAAGGAAAATTTAGGCAAATTTAGAGGTATGTTTGTGATTTTTTTCTATCTAGCCAAAAATGCTCAATCGTGTTTTGGCTATTGTGGGTGTCTGTAGAAAATCCTTAAGATTTTTATGTAAATTTTTTTGAAGAATAAACTATAGTAGTTTAATAACAGTGATTTGTCAAAAACACGCACGGTATTGCAAATTGTGAACCACGTCACCTTAATACAGGCCAAAACAAAATAGCAAATAACGCGAAATGATACTGTTAAATGCGCTAACGTAGCGTATATTAATATTCGTACACGTGAAAAATCTCACATTTGACCCGTAAGCAATTATGGCCCTTACGCTTATTACACACGATCCAAATTTGATTGACACGGACCTCATAAATATTCATGACAGAATAGCAGGCTCGTCACATCGGTATTTTATGCAAAATCTTTAAAAATCCATCGCTTTTTTGAAAAGCTTTTTGTTATGTGCCTAAGTATAGGCGGTAAAAAGTATCGACATTTTGCTTTCAACGCTAATTCGTGTGTATTGATTGTTTACGTTGGCGATACCTCAAGCATCTTCGGTCTGAATTCATGATTCAAGATAGTCGAGAACTCTCTATCAAGTTGCGAACGAGAATACTTCAGTGGCCTTTTAAACCGACTTGAAAAAAGTAGGAGGTTATCAATTCGACTGTATATTTTTTATATTTATTTATTTTTATTTATGTTTGTTACGCGATATCTTCGCCAATTGTGAACCGATTTTGATAATTTTTTTGTTATTTGAAAGCATTTACTACTAAGTTGGTCCCATTTTAATTTGGTGTGGATATGATGAAGAACTTTGGAGATATGGAAGAAACTCCTAAAAAAAATTAAATCGGTTTTTTTTGTTAAAAAATTAATTATGTGTAGTATGGTTGCAAAGCGTGGACCTTAAGGCCGTACCTAAATTTTCCGTGGTCCAGTGCTGCCCCCATTTTAATTAAATCATTTCAAAGAAAACGGAGACATCATTTAAAATTTTGCTACTACCAAGTCCTAGATAACTCTTCAAAGTATTTTATAAACTACTGTTTACAGTTTATAATGAGAACGTGTCTACTACGCACATTAGCCAAAAGTGGCCGTTTTTCGCAAATGTGCGTAGTAAAGCTTAAAGTTCTAACTTTAAACTGTAAACAGTAGTTCATAAAATACTTCAAAGGGTTATCTAGCACTTGACAGTAGCAAAATTTTAAATAATGTCTCCGTTTTCTTTGAAATGATTTATTTTAAATGGGGGCAGCACTGGACCCCGGAAAATTCAGGTACGGCCTGAAAAGAAGTCCCCCGAAAAAATGTAGAAGCAAGTAGAGCTCGTTCGAATTATTAAAGAAAAATCACATATCTCGGTCACTTGTTTAGCAACTCACAATATCATCTACTCCAGACGGTAATCATCCAGGTCTTTTTTAGTCTCCCTTGCAGAAGCAGGACCCTTTCTGTAATACAGAGCAATGCTTAGCCAGAGTAGCCAGAGGATTTGGCCTACATTCTCCACGCTGGCCAGACGGGTTGGAGAGGTCTCATTGATGTTTAAAAGCTTCATTCAGCTTTTGTTTCGTAAGTCGCCTTTTACGACGTCCTTGCACGGAAAGACTTGGAGTGATCCTATTCTATCTATAGCTAATTTAATTTTCAGTTTTTCCTAAAGGCTGACTGGTAGAGAATGCATTAGCATTAAGTCCACCTTTTGTACCAATGTTGACCACATTGGAGCACATAAAGATTTAATAAATAAATAAATTCTACTCTGCCGGGAACCAGAAGGCTTCTAGGCAGTTATTATGGGTAAAGTGTCCGGAAAGCGCAAGGTGCCAAATGTCTTGGTCGAAGAACATCCGACAATAGACTGGTATCAAACCATGGAAACTGGAACAATCAAGATTTAAAAAGCTGACTGCCAATCTGCAGGAATGAAGCGGCACCTTAAGAAGAAGAAGAGATAAGATTGGTGCGTTGGTGACCAAGTGGTTGAGGGACTGCCTGTGCGTCTGTAAGGCACAAGTTCGATCCTCACTAGCGCGACTTACAGCTCTGAGTTTCCGCTAATGTACTGTCATTTTCAGCTACCACCAATTGGTTCCGGTGTAGAAAAATATCGTGAGAAAACCTGCACACTAGTGATTAGAAAAGTTTACTAGTCTGTGTGTAGGGTAAACCCTAAGTATGACGTAGTAAGCCAGGTACATCGAACACCAGACGGCCACAACCACGACCAGTAACCGCAACGATCAGATTACTAGTTTATATAAAACCGTACGTTTTGTTGTTTGACAATTACTACTGAACCGACAATGCCGGTTTATATGTGGATCAACCCTGAAGAAATATGTCATGCAATCAAAGACAGTAGTTTGCCTCAAACTGTACACTGCGACCTCTTTTCAATCCACTACTGTACAACTATCGCGCTATGGAGCTCAGAGGGCTATGCTCGGTGTTTCTCTACGTGATCGAATCAGAAGTGAGGAAATTCATAGGAGAACAAAAGTCACTGATATAGCCCAGTGGATTAGCTCGTTGAAGTCGCAGTGGGCAGGACACATAGTGCGACGAACCGATGGCGGTTCTCAAATGGCGGCCACGTACTGCCAAGCGAAGCGTTGGACACCCACCCACAAGATGGTCAGATGATGTGACTAAAGCCGCTGGAAAGCGCTGGACGCAGGCTGCTCTAGATCGATCATTTTGAAAATCCTTGGGAGAGGCTTTTGTCCAGCAGCAGTGGACGTTATGCGGCTAAAATGATGATGATGATCTCTACAACGTCAAAATCTTTTAAAACAATAATATCGACTTTTTGTCTGGACATTCATCTAATTATACTTATTAGATTTTACCGCCCAGCTGTGCCGATTAAAGCCGGCCCACTTATATGTATAGCGACCCTTATAATCCTTCAATAATTATATATAACCTAATGCTAATTTGTAGCATTCTCACATAAAAGAGTGTATGTTACAATGCTAAGTCAAGCGAGTGTGTACAGTCGGCATAAGAGCCAAAATCTCGATGGATTTTTCCATTCAACTTTTCACCGAAACAGACATAAAAGAAACCGCTTCGCATTTTCGTTTAAGTTCATTTTACAACCTAGCTTTGATTTTAATCAACGAGTTTTAAAATTAAATCAGCCTTATTCAAAACACCGATTGTTCCCGACCAATCAATCCATCGATTAGCGGCGCCTGTCACTTGCACACTTTGGGATCACGACCTTCGGCAGGATTTCCACGATATTTTTGATATGTTATTTATACTTAGCTATGCTTTGGAGCCCAGGGTTTGTTTCCGGTTGCATCCTCAGCGGTAACGCTTCAGAGCCCTGCTTTTAACACAGAGCGACTGCCGTCTGACCTCCGCAACCCAAAGGGTAGAACAGAACCAATCCTAGGATAAACAAACGCTAGATGGTGTTCAGGAATCAAAGCTTTGCGTGCCTTACAGAATCATCTTTCTTTTCGGATAATTATTTGATTCAAGCCTGCAATATCCTAACCAGTCTGAAACCTTTTGTATGCTGTAACAAAGTATGCTTCCCAGTGGGATTTGAACTCACGACCTTCGGATCACAAAGCAAAAGCTTTGACCACTGGACCACGGAGGCAGTCAAGGGTTCCATTTTTGTATTTTCTGTATAATTTATACAACAAAGTCACTTTATGCCATCTGTCCCTTTGTAGGCGTCTGTGATCGGGTAACCTATCAAGCGTCTTGTAGACGGTCTCTGTCTACATGGTTTCCTCTACTTCCATAGAAGAAGCCGAAAGCTGGACGCTCAAGAGGTTTTCCTATGCAACGGGTTTTAAAACGTTTCTACTTAATAGATAGAATAACTTAAGAGGAAGGTTTACATAATAATAATAATAATAATAATAATAATCTTTATTGATCATAAAAGGAAACATGCAAAATGTAAACACTGCGATCCCACACTAGGCTAGGCCTGTATCGTGGGTATTAAAATCAAACAATTAGTTCATATTAAAATACACAACTATTACACGGCTAATGCGGCATTACAATAGTTAAATCTACTAAAAAAGAAAAAAAAAACCAGTGTGTCTTACAATTTAAGCTGAACAGCAGAAATACCAGCACTATATCACATAACTAACATTACATTTTCTGCATCTTCATAAGACCAAGATATTAACAAATTGAATATTCGTTTTTTAGCTTCGAAAACTGAGCACAATTTTATGTCACAGGCTTTGACAGCCCTATTATACACATAAGGGAACAGGAATTTACTGAATCGTTGTGCAAAGGATGTGTTGACAGCAGGAACGGGAAGACTATAGATCCTTTTCTTGATAAGGGCATTGTAGTTAGGTAATCTTGGAGCGTACTTATGCATGAACATGATTACCCGCATCAAAAATATTTTTCGCACACTAAGTACTAGGGCTTCCTCATACAAATTTTTAGTGTCATACCGTCGGGGTTTTCTTAGGGATACCTTTAAAACGGCTCTTTGTGCTCTTTCTAGAGTAATCATATTTGACTTGACAGCTCCACCCCAAGCAAGTATGCAGTAGTTTATTACAGACTGGCAGAGGGCCAAGTACACCGATTTTAGCAAAGGGCCATCTGTAGCCTCCCGGAGTAATCTCATAATGTAGATTAATTTTCGAACCCTACCAGTGGTCGTTAATAAGTGTTTATTAAAGCTGAGGTTTTCATCTATTTCAACTCCCAGATATGTAACAGACTCAGTTTTAGCAATATGTTTGCAATCACAGGTTGCATTGGGACTGTTATCTGAGATTATGCAGTTGTGGGCATGAATTTTAATATTAATATTGGGAAGTGGACAAGATGCTGCTGTTTTATGAAAGCAAACAAAGTGCGTCTTAGAGGCATTCAGAGTAAGGATATTACGGTCAAGCCAATCAGATATTTTCTGTAATCCTAATTCTGTCATATATTGAACTTCCTGCCACGACCTTCCGTGAAATATTAAGGCAGTGTCATCGGCATAACAAATTACTTGGCAGTTTTTTATTAATATGGACATAATGTCATTTATATATACGAGAAAGAGGGTAGGGCCTAAAATACTCCCCTGAGGAACCCCAAAATGAACTGAACTAGAGTCGCTTATGTTACCATCGATTCTAACACATTGGTTTCTTGATGACAGATAGCTGCTAAACCATCGCAAAGGTAGACCTCGAATCCCGAGACCTTCTAGTCTATTAAGAAGGATGGGAATCGATACGGTATCAAAAGCATTCTTTAAATCAAGAAAGCCACCGATGCAACTCCGACCATTATCAAGATGATCAGCAATAGTATCTACCAGAAGTGTTACAGCTTGTTCAGTGGACTTGCCCCGACGAAAACCAAACTGTTGGCTATGAATAAGATTGTTATCTTCAAGGTATTTGACTAGCCTTTTATTAATTATACGCTCTAGAAGTTTAGAAAAGAATGTATAACATGTATAAGACATCCCAATTTCCGAGAGGTGGTAGACATTTTTGTGTAGGTAGGGTTAATTTAGCCACGCAACTGCCCACAGGTCTGCAGTTCTGTGCAGTATCATAGGAGAAGTATATTACAAATTTTCAGCTTGCCTGAAATACCTACTCAAAAATGTCTTCCCGCTATTGGACCACCATGACAAGCTGAGGCGGGCCGCTAGTTATAAATATCTATGTTTGTTCAACAGCTAAGTGTCATGTCAAAAACAGTGTGGGAATCTTGCGGAAGGTCGTATGGGATCGTGATCCCAACTGAGTGTAAGTGACAGCTACCGCTAATGGACAGATCGATCGAGTTCCGGAACAATGCGGTAATGTATTTTGAATAAACAGATGGGGTTACCCTTTAAAGCAGAACTTTTTATGTCATAATATTATTATGCATAACAGCGGATGGCCTAAATATAATTTTGCAGAAATTTATTTTGCATCCAAAAATCCTAATTCAGTAAGTAATAATCATCTTTAGGCATACTTTTTATATCTATAATAATTAAAAAGTAGTACCTTGATACTACAGAAAGATAACAATCAGAATACTAATACCTACTTTGATGTACGGTAGTGAGAGTTGGGTATGGCAGAGAAAGCATGAAAGCAGAATTAATGCAGTTGAAATGCGAGCGCTGAGGAGTATGTGTGGTGTTACCTTGAAAGACCGAATAAGAAATGATGTTATAAGGGATCGGTGTGGAGTAAAAGAGGACGTAGTGACAAAAGTAGAACAAGGGATGTTAAGATGGTTTGGGCATTTAGAAAGGATGGATGAAAATAGATTAACAAAAAATATTTATAAGGTAAGTGTGAAAGGAAGAGCGGGACAGGGTCGACCTCGGCGAACGTTCTGCGATCAGATTGCAGACGTTCTGAAAAAGGGAGAGGTAAGAAGTACACGTAACCGAAGGGCATGTATGAAGAGGTTGATGAGTGTAGATGAAGCGAAAGAGGTCTGTCAAGATCGTAGCAAGTGGAGGTCCATAGTCTCTGCCTACCCCTGTGGGAAACAGGCGTGATAGTATGTATGTATGTATGTATGTATTAACCCTAGCGTTCCGAGCGCCGAGCTCATGGTCACCGGCGTTTGAACTCTCACGAACAGGGAGTGTCGCCGCTGTGACGATACTCAACTACTTTATAAAACAAATAACCGAAATTCGATAAAATAATTCCCTCCCATACAAAATCTGTTTTTCCAGGCGCTGATTTGTAGACGAAGTTATTTTTAGTAGTTATAATTTATAATAGTAAGTTACTTCTCCAAATATAATATGCATGTCGATGGTCACCTAAAGATGCCAAAGACCTTGCAAAATGGAAAACAATGGATAAAAACGTTATTTTGTAAAAGTAAAAGAACAATTATTAAATAGTATTTGCTGCCTATTTTTACGCAGAAACCAATAAATAGATAGATAGATAAACTCATTTATTTGCTGCTATAACACATACAAAAAGAAAAGAAAAGCAGACACTATATTTAAAAAAACACACCTACCTGTTCATTTTTAATATGTGTGCTACAGCAATACAAAAAAGGACAGCTCAGTGATAATATTGCCCGGGAGCAATTACTGATTTTCAGCTGTGACCTAAAGAGATGCGTGGTGTGAATCCAATACTTAATAATGTAAAAATAAATAATAAATATCTATCTGTTCATATTAATAAATAAATTGTGTGATAGTATAAATAAAGAAGTTTTAAATATGTATTGCATTGGTGATGCTGATGGCACAAGATTTTACGTACGACCAGGCCTGTGTCACTCCCCGTAAATGTACCTACATTATTACCATGCGCGCTGCCGGCCCCTCGGGGTGGTAAATTCAGTTATAGGAATCGAATGTCCAGAGTAATAAGAATGAAATTGGCCTGCAATGGATGTCTAGGTATGTAAACGAAAAGGTGCTGAGTTCTGACGTGATCTAAATTAAACCATATCGCTAACCACATTCAGTAGATATTTCTTTGAATTTCTTTGTTGACTGAGACTTCTGTACGTGAGTATTAGTCTCTATTCTGTGGTACGACTTATTAGCTCGAATGAACACCAGAAAGTGGATTTTTCACCAGACCTTGTGGATTTAGACCAGAATTAATTGGGTTGTCAATTGAAATGTTTTTCCCTATAAATTCCGCTAAGCCTTGAGCGAGACGAAAAGTAAGAAAAGCAACCAAAGGCTGAAAGCCTGCAAACGATTTTAGTTTCTAATTTTCTTATTTATTCTACTCTGCCGGGAACCACGCGGCTACTTCATTACTACCCACTATTTAGAAGTGAGGTATTCAACTTAATTAATATTAAAGGAATTGAAAGTCGATTAAAGTGAATAAGGCTTTATTTTATTTTAATTAAATTATAAATATGTGATATGTTCGTGGCCTCGTGGCGAAAATTTTTCGTAACATATTTTAAATTTAGATATTGTTCCGAGCATTGATAAATCAATAAATAAAATCGCGACTAAAGACCTGGCTGTATAAAATAAATATTGCTGAGTTATATTTGATATCTGTTTCTACTTAGAAACCGATAAATTAATTGGATTGTCAATTGGGTCGTTCGACTCCAATAAATTTGTCAGCCTTGAGCAAGACGATAAGTAGATTTGAAATAAATCTTCGGTTATGTAATTGGATGCTTCTCATGTAAAATTGTTTCGAGACCTTGGTCCCGGCTGTTACCGTGGTAATAATTGTATAGCAGTCGTCAAGCTACGTCAGATGTCTTGGGGCAGCTTGTGAAATCAAGGCACCAGTGTTGGCCGCACACAAACATGAAAATAAAAAGATGTGCAAGGGACCTGGTAATTTATGAAAACCTGTAATAGAAAAGGTTTCTTTTCTAAATTATAGTTTGAATCTAATATTGTAAATATTCATCATATTAGATTGCAAAATATGCTCCCCTTCAATAAGCCTATATTGTTGTGCCTGTATAGCTTTTGAGATCGCGGGTGCTTGTGGTCTGAGGCTCAGACATTTATTTGGGAGCTACGCCGACGCATCTATGAAAAGGCGAAGGATAATCGTTTATATCGTATCTTTTCTCGCTCAAAAGATTTCTATCGCTATACAACCAAGGGTAAGGTCTACAAGACAGCGGTGAGACCTGCATTGATGTAAGGGGCGGGATGCTGGCCGGTAAATAACACACCTCTGGAAAAGCTTTACACTAATGAAATGAAGGTGCTGCAATGGTGCGAAGGTGTGACCCGATAGACAAAATGCGTAATCCTTATGTACGTGGCAGTTTTAAAGTCGCTCCCACCTCACGGAAAAAGTGACAGAAGGTAGACTCCGATGGTATTTTCTACAAATATTCTTTTACTGTCTATGCTATTCATCTATGGAACACTCTACCCCTTTCCATTCGATTCGCCAAAACTTTGAATAAATTTAAAACCCTAACTAAAAATCACTTTTTTACTTCTGTTTAGTTCCTCATCTCTTTCCCCTACTATTTCTGTTTACATCATTGTGATATTTATTTATTTGTATGTATGTAATAAATTATTTATTATTATGCTATGTACATATAGGTATGAATATTTATATATATATATATATTATATTCATTTATTTAAATAAATATATCTTTTTTTTATAATGTTATATATTTTGTATAAGTATTTTAATATCTATTGGTTATTTATAATTTATATTTTAAATTTAACTGCGCCACCTGTTATCTTACTCATATACTTTGCACTCCTTCTCTTTATGGTTGCCTGTAAGAGATTGCTACGGCGATAAGGCCGCCTCTTGTACCTTATTTATTTATTTTAGATTGTAATTTTTTATTGTTTTTTATTTGGTGCAATAAAGATTTTTGTATTGTATTGTATTATATTGTATTGTATTGTATGGCCATGTAATGCGAAGAATACGAACAACACGTGGTTAAGAAAGCTCTGCGCCTGCCTGAACGTAAGAGAGGTCCAGGTCGCCCACCTGCTACCTGGAGGACTATCATGACGAAGCTGTTGAAAGTGGAGAACCTACCCGACCCGACAACCCAGGACAGATTGTCCTGGCGCCGATTATCTAGGAAAGCAGACCCCGCATAAAGCGAAAAATTGCTAAGACAAAGAAGATACAACGTGGAAATGCTGCTAGCATTATGGGAACCTTCGTGCCAGGGACGATTCGGGAGGATTATTAGACTGACTTTTTTCACGAAGAATGTTGCGTATATTTATTTGTAACTAGTTAACTATAAGGTTTAACCTGCCTTATAAAGCAGTAGATATATTTAAAAATAATTGTTTTTGGACCTTATCACCAAGGCATATGATTCAATTTAAAGTGGCAATAAATTTGCCACTGCTTTATAAAGGGTTAACGGGTATGCCCCGTGGGAATGACGTTAACACGCCAGTCCGCTACTCGGAGGTTCTGGGTTAAATCTCTAGCCAGAGTAAGTTGGAAAAATGGCCATTTTCAAATAGTCCTGGGTCTTGGGTGTTTAATGTTTATCTATATATATATATTTATTATAAAAATATAGTAGGTATTATTAAGTTAGAATCCAAAACACAAGTTTAAAAGTTAGTTTGGGACTAGCTCAATCAGTGTGATTAGTACTTATCTATTTAAAATTAAAATTCAATGAAACACCAAAAACATTTTACTTATGTTTATCTCAATTTCAAAATAAACAAATAATTTTAAGGTATTTTACATTAAAATTGAAAACACAACTCATTAAATAAACTGCCAATTTAATTTATTTTCAACAAAAGCAGAAAACGATTTCAGTATAACAAAATATCACAATGGTTAATATCTGTTTGTATTGTGAAATCTCGAATCCTTTGTGTCTGTTGATTACGTCTCAGGCTTATGGGGGCTGTATCCAGATATTTTAGCCTCTGACTAAAAAAGAGGAATTTTATAAGGTTCACACGAAATACGTTCTCATTCCTGTTTGCTTCATCAGCTGATAGACATACAAATGAATCAATAAGAAAAAGAACTAAAATCACAGATATAACTACAAGAATTCGTAATCTTAAATGTAAATGGGCCGGTCATGTATGCAGGTTAGAAGATAAAAGGTGGACAAAGAGAGCTACGGAATGGATCCCTAGGGATGGAAAAAGAAAGCCAGGAAGACCAAGAATGCGATGGTCAGACATCTTTAAGAAGAAGTTTGGTTCTAACTGGATGAGACGGGCAAGAAATAGGGAAAAGTGAAAAAAACTGGGGGAGGCCTACGCCGCAGAAGCGACTTCCAAAAATGTTATAGTAAAATGAAAAATATGTTTAAAGAGTTTAATTGTAATTTTTTTTGGTAGAATAAAAGCTTTTTATTTTATTTAGCTGTGTGCTGATTCTTGGTACCGGAATGGTAGCCTGGGTTAAAGAAATGTTTCAGTCGACAAGGGAATCAGAATAGAAGCCGCATCGCCTATTTAAATGATTCAAATTCTCGCCCAATCCCCTTAATCGGCTTCTGTTGGTACATTTTACAGAGGTTAAAATAACGTTGTTCCGTGCCTACTGCACCTCATTTTATACCAGCAGCCTGTGGGTTCACTACAAGCAGAAGACATACAGTGCTCTCCGAATTCAATATAACAATGCATTCAGGACGCTGTTGCGACTGCCCCGTTACTGCAGCGCGTCTGGAATGTTCGCTAAAGCAAGAGTCGACTGTTTCTATGCGACAATGCGCAAGAGAGTGGCATCCACGGCGCGCAGAGTGAAGGACAGTCGCAATAGTCTCCTGTCAGTCATCGCGGAACGGACGGACGGCCCGTTCTTGAGACATTGGATGCAAGTACATGCTCCAGTGCCTCGAGAACGAGTTCGGCAATTTTAGGTTAGTTCGTTTAGTTTATTTTTTATGATTTTAATTTTATGAGTTTAAATTTTATTATGTATTTCTATTTATTAATTATTTTTATTTTTATTCAATTTATTTTTATCCCATTTGTTATTGTATATGTTATTAAATTGTGTTTATCAAATTTCTTTGTAATTATGTTATAAAAATTGTATGGATCATTGGTCTGAAAATAAAAGATTTATTATTATTATTATTATATTTTACCAAAGAATACCAAGACTTATTTGAATTAAAAATGAAATTCTTCTTCTATCGTGTCAATGGCAATGGATCTAAAGTATTTTGGCCCAGAAATTCGCTACATCTATAGCCCTTTGGTTCGCCTCCATTAGATCGTCTCTAGAACAAGATAAATAAATGAAATTTAATACTTGATAGGCTTAAGATAGACTGACTTGTCATTCTTTAACGCACGTTATTAAGCGAGTCTAATCATGGATATCTACCAGCACCGCAGGAGTAATTTACAATGTCTAATCTTGAAAGCCATCTAAAATATAATTTATTAATAGAATATTTAATTAAAATCACAATGCCAGTCGCCCGGCCGCCTATTACACGGTTGCGTAGTTGTCACTTAAAATTTAGTATTTACGATTAACTTCACACTTTGAATTAGTTAATTTTACTGTACTTAACTACTTTGAAATGGGGTAGTTGGAAGCCTGTTTAGACAGATCTGCGCCTTGAACATTTAATTTTTATTTACTTTAATAGAATAGACGAAGGTTAAGCGTGCAAAGCCGAGCCATCACCATATAATTTATGATATTTTTTCAAAACAAAAGCCGACTTCAATTGGTACCAGTGAAGTGATAGACACAAAATAGCTAAATACGCAATAATTGTATACTTGGACGATATATTTTTCAGTTATTTCCGTTTACTTTCTATGAGACCACCTGGAAAGTATACCCTTTCAAACAAAAAAAGAATTTTTAAATCGGTCCAGGCGTCCTCGAGAAATCGGAGAACATACTTAAAAATAAAACCGGCCAAGTGTGAGTTGAACTCGCATGGAAAGGGTTCCGTACAATTGATTGAATTCTTATAGGTTTTCCTGTAATCTACAAAAAATGAAAAAAATTTAGGCTCAGTAGTTTCGGCGATCAGGGGGAGGGGGGGGGGGGGCTGAATGGTCAATATTCGTCTTTTTTCATGAATCAAATCAAAACTATTTATTTTAGAATTATAACAAAAATATATTTGAGATCCTCATAACGAGCCCTTTCATTTGATATATGAAATAAGGTTTGCAAAACTTTTTTTTTTCAATTTCCTAATTTGTCCCCAAAAATGACCTTTATTAAAAAAAAAAAAATTTACTTTACACGTGTGTTTGGGACATTTTTTTTTTCCCCTTATTTAACGTACCTACTATAAACAAGTACGCTAATAATATTACAATCTAGCCTAAACTAAGACTAATAAGTAATTTAACATTGACCTAGTTTTATACGTTGTAGACTAAGAATGTGTCCATTGGCACTTTTCTTACTGTCTTTATTAAGGGGAAGGCACTTTGTTCGCGTGTCTCTGCTGGCACATCACTGCACTATAATATCAATGTATATATATATATATATATATTTAAAACTACACTAGTTCAAAAGGTTTGGTTCTTTTGAGACGTCGCACTATGTCCGTGTTGTCGAGGAGCTGAATCGCCTCAACATTCACATGGTGAAGCAGTCTATACTCATGTGCTTCGGCGTATTTTTTGATTACTTTATCGACGGTCTGCATTTTAAGGTCCCGGTGTAGATCGTCGATTCTTATATACCAAGGCGCATTCACAATGGCTTTCAGTACGTTATTTTGGAAACGTTGAATAATTTCAATGTTACTTTGTTTAGTACAACCCCATAGCTGTATACCATAAGTCCATACTGGCATGAGGACTTGTTTATATAGTAGTATTTTGTTATGTACTGACAATGCGGAGTTTCTTCCAAGTAGCCAGTACATCTTCTGGAATCGTATATCGAGTTCCTCTCTTTTCTTTTTGACGTGGGCTTTCCAGCGAAGCTTCGCGTCGAGTGATATACCTAGGTACTTAGCAGTATTTTCATATGGCACTTGCTGTTCATTTATGTAGACAGGACAGTAGGCATCGTGTTTATTTGTGAAGTTAACGTGGATTGACCTCGACTCATTTAGCTTAATTCGCCACCTCTTTGTCCAGTTATGAACTTTGTTAACAGCTACATGGACCTTTTCTGCTGCTTCCGCGTAACTGTTTCCAACCGCCATTATAGCCGTGTCATCAGCGAAGGTCGCAATAGTGTTTTCTTCTAGTTCAGGAATGTCGCAGGTGTATAATAGGTATAGGACCGGGCCTAATACACTTCCTTGAGGCACTCCAGCTTTTATTTCCTTAACTTCAAAGTATGCATGATCTTGTCGCACTCTGAAGGCTCTATCACTTATATATGACGTTAGTATATCTACAAAGATTATGGGAAGCATTTTTTTAAGTTTGAAAATGAGGCCTTCGTGCCACACCTTATCAAAAGCTTGGGCTACATCTAGAAAGATTGTTGAGCAAACTTTTTTATTTTCTAGAGATTGTTCAATGATGTTAGTTATCCTATGTACTTGATCTATTGTGGAATGCTTTTCTCTAAAGCCAAACTGATGGTCAGGTATAAGGTTTTTTGTTTCTATTATAGGTTTTAGCCTTTTAAGTAACAATTTTTCAAACAATTTTGACATTACAGGCAGCAAGGAAATAGATAGATAGATAGATAGATAAAATGTTTATTTGAAAGATCAACACACAGTTTATAGACATCATAAAATAATAACATATCAACTACTAATATATAAAATATAAAATAAATATGTGCCATGACCCTCCAAATTGGCCTCCAACTCAGCATATGCTGGTGTTACGTAAACGCAGCACCAGCGCTGGTCTTCCATTGGAGCCAAGTTACAATAGTGCCTTCACGGACACTCGCACATTTCATTGTCACAACAAATCTGCCTGCACGTATGGTGGCAAAAAGAAAAAGAAAAATAAAATGTTTATGCCACTGACAGCTGTCACTGTCACACACACACAGTCAGTGGACAGTGACGGCTTGATGACATAAAATGATAAAATTGTTATGGATGAACTAAACTAAAATAATCAAAATAATACATAACTAATCCTTTAAAGTGATAAACCTAATTTGTGCTGTAATCTAACCTAATTTGCGATACATTTTCGCAAGTGACAAAATGACATAAAAAAAAAGAAAGATAACATCTAACATTATTTCATAAGTACTAGGTTAGGTTAAAACCCAACGCTTCTAGGTATGTCTAAACTAAACATTCTTCTTTACGTCAGTGGAAATAATCAAACAGTGAGGATATAATCTTATAGTCTAAAGTATTCAAGAAAGAATTAGGAAAAAATAGGTACCTAACAAGAAACATACACATACACTTCACCTCGTTGACCAATCTATATGCTCAAAACAGCCAAATATGCTTATAGCCCAACATTTTATCTACCACGAGCTTCCGGATCAGATGTAAGTACGTAGTTATTATGGAAGGATAAGTGATTACCAACAAGAACTTACGCAAACTCATATATATATACCCATAAATAACTTTCATCAATAAAATCTAGATAGCACTTGTGTCCCGTCTGAGCATTTCCTGCCCAGCCTGGTGCTCAAGCATGAACGCTTTGAGCCTGTATTTAAAACCAGAAATGCTTTTCAGGTCACGTATTGGAGGAGGAATGTTATTCCAACACTTGGAAGATGCATAACGAAAGCTACCTCTGAAGGCAGCGGAACAATGACGCTGGATCAAAAGCTGAGGAGTATATTGCCTACGAGCTCGCACCCTCGACACCCAAGTTAATTTATTGTACAGATATGATGGCACCCCAGTCTTAACCACACCAAACATAAGGCATGCCAATTGGCCTATAAGACGTTGTTTCATGTGGTGGTTTTCCAGGTTTAGGTATCATAATAACTTTAGCTATTTTCCACAAATCTGATACATATCTAAGTCTGAATGCTGCATTTATCAGATTTGTTAGCTTAACAAGAGCTTTTCTAGTTAGATTGTGTAGTATTTCCCCTGATATCAGATCAAAGCCAGGCGATTTTTTTTGGGTTTATGTGTTGTTTTATTTCACGTAAGACTTCTTTCGGTGTCACCATCTTAATGTTGTTTTGTTCATTATTGTTATCACTGATTTCTCAGTGTCTGTTTCATAATTTACTTCCTGACTTTCATTTGGTTTAAAAATCTCCTCTAAATGATCAGCAAATTTAGCAGCTTTTTGCTCATTACTAACTGCCCACCTTCCAGATCCCAATTTTAGGGGAGGGATGTGGTTGATAGGACGTTTTAAATATTTTGTAGCCTTCCAGAGTGAGTAATCAGTACTACGGTCATTGGTTAGTTTTTGTAGATACGTGTTTGTACTCTCATCAACATGTTTATGGATTACTCGTTTAAGTTTTTTGTTGAGGTTATTTAATTTTCTCTTGTCTTCTAGTGACCTAGATTGGTGCCATAGTTTCCTTTGCTTTCGTTTTTCGGTGATGAGTTCTCTAATTTCTATTGGATATACATTTTTAACGATTTTCTTTTTTATCTTAGGTGTGTTGTTCCAGGCAGTCCGTTGTATTAGAGTGACGAATTTCTCTAAATCTATATTTAGTTGCTCGGGAGTCTGTGTCTTGTGTTTGGGACATATGATTACACCATCCTACCAAATTTCATCTGATTCGGTCTAGTAGATTTGGAGCAAATTGGCTGTGACAGACGGACGGACAGACAGACGCACGAGTGATCCTATAATGGTTCCGTTTCTTAATCAATTATTTCCCTACATTTCCTCCTTCCACTCTTCGCTACTCAGAGCTACAGTCCGCCAATTAGTAATGTACTCGTATGCATCTAAATCAATACGCCATGTCCGCCTAGGTCTGCCTCGCTTTCGGCGACCATCTGGTACTTAAGTTTAAGGGTAACGTGGTCAATTTGGCCCACCTGTCCTGTCTCATGCGGCAGACTTACCGAGGTGTACAATAATTTTATCATAAATTAATAATGAACTTTAGTAAAGTAACGCCTATATTCAATAATTATCAATTGCTTAGGTATTCCAAACAGCTCAAACAAATTTTAGTAAGTGGGTGAAAAATGTTTCGTTAAATTAAATTTCCAATCGTCTTTGAAACAAATAACTATCGAACGACTAATTTACATATGAACTTCACAAGCTTGTAAAAATGCATGTAACAATACGAAACGGTGTGACTGTCATTCTAAATTTTGTATCAAACTCAGAAAGCTCTCAGAAGTAGTCTCGGGAGACACATTCAATGCTTGACTGGTTTTCCGAAGCATTACAAGGGGTAAATCTAGTTAAGTCTCTATTCCCATGCGATAGAGCACAATTTCCCGTATGCCATGATTTGTAAAATTAATTTTCGTTAGCATTTTTTCGATGTGTAATGAAGATGCAGGAATTGTAAAGCTGGTATTGTTTGGATGGGATGCTGATTTCTGAAGTCATCATGTACGTTGCTTATTTTGGTCGGCACTGCCGACTAGTTCCTTGTTAGGAAATCTTTTTTGTCAAGAACGACGCGACGAATTTTTTTCAATTGTTTATACCGAAGTATCGGTATGAGAAATAATAAAAATTCTTTCTCTTATATCTATGATCTATAATATATGATCCCCCTTCCCACTGTGCGGTTTGGCGATGACGTCATATGAATGTAGATAAGATATTTAATTGCAGTTGAAGTTGTTGGACAATTGTTGGATAATGCTGCAGTTCAGTTATCAAAGAAAGATAGAAAACCGGTCAAGTGTGAGTCGGACTCGTACATGAGGGATTTCATACCTCCGTACAATGTTCTAAAACGCTGAATAATACACGTTTCTTGTATGACGACCCCCTTTTATTTATAACTTAATCTTATTTGTTGTTAAAGCGGCCACAGTTATGATGTCGAATCGATGAAAATTTCAAGTGTCTAATAGCATTACGGTTCAAGAAATAGAGCTCTGTGACAGACGGACGGACAGAAAGCCGAGTCTTAGTTATACGGTGCCGTTGGAACCCTTTGGGTAGGGAGCCCTAAAAAAGTAAAAAATAATAATAAAAATAGATAAATAAAACCGCATCGTTGAAATATCAGCTAAAAGCTATTTTTATCAGTACTCGGCAGCTATATGTATAAATTTTACTTACAAAAAAGAAATACCTATGTATATGAAAGGCTTATATATGTCCAAAAATGACTTGGCAATTTAAAGAAATATCTAAGATTATTTGCTAGCTTTCGACCCGCGGTAGGTTTAAGAATAAATTCCCCATTGAGAGGCGCGAATCAAAACCCTACTTGAAGCCGTAGATTTACTTAATGCTGCTTGGAACCTTTGGGTGGAGACAGGGTGCGAGATGTGTCAGCATTTTGGGTAAATTATTTTCGTACATCATATGTGAATGTTGCTCTCCACTTTGCATTATCTTCATCAGGTCTTTTTCTTAGCCTCCACTGCAGGAGCACGAACCTCTCTGTACTACCAGAGCCATATATTAGCTAGAGCAGTCAGTCAGCAGTCAACGCTAGCCAGACGGGTTGGAGAGGTCTCATTGATGTTTATAACCTTTGTTTAGCTTGTATTTCCTAAGTCGCCTTCTACGACATCAAGTTTGTTTTTAGTATTATTTTTGTGTACAATATTTATACACTCTAACATACGAATAAGTCACCTTGATGTAAGTACTATTAAGAAGTTGATATTCTTGTTCTCGTAGGTATTTTAATATACCTCTAAGTTTCTTCGGTAAAGTTTTTCAATATAACTAAATGAAATTTCTCTTGAAATCTTCTTCGTCATTCGTATCGTATTTAAACAGTATTAAAATGTTCGGAACAATATCTTAATTAAAAATATGTGACGAAGTTTGTAAGGGGCTTAAGTTCGAATCACACTCGTGGCGAAATTTTTCATCACATATTTTTGATTTAGATATACAGGTTGATTTTAAAACAATAAGCTTTATTAAGATCTTGAAATCAGAATCACTAATAGAACACAAAATAGCTAGAAAAAGAATACTTTTTTTACTATTTTTCATTAGGAAAAATGAGTAGGTGAGCGTTTCGTCCCATAAAATTTTCCTCCCAATCGCAATGCGACGAAACACACACACAAAAGTATTTAGAATTCTGTGTGCGATTCGTCCCATTGATTTTCTGAAAGTAATGTCGGCAAAAAAAAATCAAATGAATTATATATTATTAATATTAGGCTTACTAGGTGTAGTCTCAGGGTTTTATAACATTACCAATGATTACCATTTTATAATTTTTTGTCATTTTATTGTTGATTTTCTTTTAATTACAAATGAATATTATTTACAAATCAATATTTTGTCTTTTATTTTTATTTAGATTAAGCTTGTGTTGCTGTCTGTACAAAATATATTAATAAAAATATTGGGACGAATCGCACAACACATACTTTGAACTTTTTGAAAGTAGCTTTTCGTCCCAATGGGACGAAAAATTAATGGGACGAAACGCTCACCTACTCGGAAAAATCCCCACACTGGCAATTCATAGCTATCGTATTATTATTAGTGTCAATGACCTCGCTGTCGCTCGATTCCTCCGTAAGCCCGTCCCGCACCCTTCCCGCCGGCGGCGCGCGGGGCGAGCGATCATATGGCGGTTGGTATCACTGCGATTGGGAATTTGCCGTACAACTTTGAGGGCATTTATCTTTGGTTTTTATTATAAAACAAGGTGATTGTAAGAGAACATGTATATTTTATTTAGCGCATAGAGTACTTTCCTTGAATATAACTCAGAGGGTCAAAATCATCCTGTATAATGTATATGTATTTGAATCGCTCCGCGTATCACCAAACTCTATGTTTACCTACTTACGTGAGAATCGGGTTGGGTTAAGTGAAATATGGTTTTCAAATACACCACCGTCCACAATATGATTCCTATCGTAAATATAAATAGATCATTTTGGATTTAGGGTTGTGGTTACCAAATGTTTATTATCTAGCTTTTTTTAATAATGGAAATGGGTCTGTCATTACTGTAACTATGTCTAAATCACTAATGTTCCTTTCAATTCAAGGTTGACTGGAAGAGATCTCTATCTGGGATAAGGCACAATACAATAGGTAAAAACCTATTGTTGTCTTGATGTTATGTGTATTTTTACTTTGTGTACAATAAAGTCATCACATATTTACTAAAGTATGTAAAGCAAAAGATGTAAAGTCATTAGTCATATTTACTAAAAGTCGTGATGAATTTACATCTTCCACTGGTAGCGGGCGTAAAATGCTTAATTCAGCCCGGGAGTAAAATACAGCTTTACTCCTGTATTCTGAGACGACTTAGTAAATAAATTCTTTTAATAAACTTCCTATATTTCGTGTATAAATTCAACACAGAGGAGAGAACAACATAATAAACTTTTAGCTCTCTTTTAAACGACAGTAATAGGCCATCGCTCAGTTTTATGACCACTCGAGCTAAGAAAACTGCTTGTTATGAAATACATGTTGTATTTTATAAAAATTACTTCAACACTGGGTCAATTGAAGAAATTGAAAGGAAATAATACAGATGTAACAGAATCGTTCGTAATTGAAGAATTTACGCTACTGGACCCATAACTTCACCTTAATGCCTCGTATTTAAGAGCTTGCTCTTATTGGTGGAGTTAAGTGGAGATACCTCCTTTCTCTCTGCCACCTTTTTAGTGTCCTGGTAGGACCATACTCCTAACTTTTCCATAATTTCTTGGAAAAATTTCATGCTTCGTCTTTCGTTTCCTCGTCTCCCTTTCCCTTTTATTTTTCCTTTAACTTTTAGAATAGAATAGAATATTTTATTTGCACTTGAAAAGGGTACGATATATATACAAGGTCATAAATCATAAAGTAACACCTAATCAGCCATTACCAATAGCATGCAAATCTAAAAGTTTATAAATTACCTACAAACTATGTCAAAAATAAAATTAGGAATGAATAATGTCAATAATAATAATTTGAGCAATTTGTATTAATGATTATTTCTTGAAATTGAGAAACTCTTTCACTGTGTAGAAGCCTTGCTCACTAAGCCAATTAAATAGTTTAGTTTTAAAAGAATTAAATGTCTTGATGGAGTCTGGTATCTTATTGTAAATTAACATACACATATAATAACAATTCTTTTTAAATCTTTCACTTCTGGGCATAATATTAGCCATCAAAGCTAGCCTGCTCCCATTTCTAGTATTTCTCGGAAACACTTCTCTAGCTTCATGGAATATTTTATAATTAAGTTTCACAAATTTGGCAATTTCAAAAATATAAAGGCAAGGGAGAGGTGGTATATTAAAGGATTTAAAAAGGTGTCTACATGAAGTGTCCGATGACACTCCGCATATAGCTCGTACGCATTTTTTTTGGACAAGGAAGGCATCTTGTATGTTCGTGCTATTTCCCCAAATAACAAGCCCATATCGCAAGACGGATTCCACATAAGCAAAGTATGCTGTAAGGGCCGTGCTTCTTGTTGCAGTTCTTGCAAGTTTATACAGGGCATAAGAAAAGCTATTAAGTTTACTGCATACACTTTCTATTTGTTTATTCCAGTTTAATTTATGATCAATAGTTATTCCTAGAAATGTTCCAATGTCTACGCCTTTTAATAAATGTCCATCATGGGATATATTTAATGATGGGGTTGAGTTATTAAAATTTATATATAATGTTTTGTCAATATTTATTTATCTTGAAGAAATTTTCATATCTTACTCGTATTAGATGTCCAATGATCTTCCCTCTTCTATTTTCAATAGTTTATAAAATATTTCTTCATTTTCTACTCTTTCTAGTACTCTCTTCGATCCATCCAGCAAATTTTCTCAATTCTCCTTTACCACATCTCGATTGTTTCTATTCTTTCTCTGTCCTTCTTCCTCATTGTCCAGACAGTCCACGTTTCACATATATATCTATACTTCAAACAAATATCTTTATAAATTGGTCTTAATGCCATAATTTTTTAATTCCTATCCCGACATTGAGAGACAAATTTTTATTCCTAAAAAAATACTAAATAATATATATAATAGAGATACATTCTAAAGGGGCATACCGAGCTCATCGGGTCTTGCGGCTTGAAGCAGACAGACTTCAAGACCACAAGAGAAGGTGGAAAAAGGAATCAAATAGTGGCATATTCGTGCCCATTCCCGCTATCGGCTTTTACAATCTGTGTGGGAAGAGAAGCCTGAAATAACAAAAAAACTTGTCAGCTCTGTACCTACAAAAAAAAATACATTTCCATTCAAACCATTCCCTATTCCTTACAAAATTACATACAACGTGTAACAAAAAGGGGGTATCAACCCGAAAGGCTGTTAAAGTACTGACCAATGAGAACAGTTTAACTATGGGACCATCCCTGCAATCGCGAAAAAAAAATCTGCAACTCCATACAAAATTAAAAACCTACCGTGCCAAAATGTATGGAGCTGCAGACTTTTTTTTTGGTTGTATACGTTGTATACGTAAAAAGTTCATAAATATATCCTTACATCGAGAAAGTTTGAAAAGAAATCTTGATATTTATATCTACCTCTAAAGTTCACAAAATATCGACCCATTTTCAAGTATCAAGGTCCAAAATAAACATCGCAAAATAAGCCAATTCATTCAGCCACAAAACCTCGTCAAAATTTAATGCAGCCCTACACATGTACACATGTACATAACGAAGGTTCTTTGATTCACAATTTATCCCTGAAAAGGTCACAGGGACCCAATAAATTGGAGCTCTACAAAAGATGATTAGATTACTAACGCGACATATAAAATTGAGGAATGGACAGTCGAAAGAGTAAATGGCGGAACATGTTATCACGGTGCTATTACAATTATTTTAGACCTTTTGATAAAGCTTGATCCATTTACAAATGCAAAAAACCAATATGATTCCTATAAAATGCGATCGTAATAGATTGAAAGACCACATTTAAAGTCAAAGTCAATGCTTGTTCTTTTAGCTCAGTTTACAGGATCGTCTGATATTGAGTGTTTCAATTTTACAAACTCTTGACTAAGAGTAGTCGTTTACCGTACTTGTAACTTTTTACTAGATTTGGAAATATGGCTCAGTCACGAATTTTTTTTAGAGCGAACTTAAATTTTTAATTACTTTAGAATTAACAAAATAATTGGAGCATG
Source organism: Acrobasis repandana (assembly GCA_963576875.1). Classification (NCBI taxonomy): domain Eukaryota; kingdom Metazoa; phylum Arthropoda; class Insecta; order Lepidoptera; family Pyralidae; genus Acrobasis; species Acrobasis repandana. The sequence continues at coordinate 3,158,437 of OY756233.1, read as the reverse complement.
AGTTTACATTTGTTTCAGAACTTTTACTAAATACTTACTCATAATATGGCTGTGTTCATATGTTTTCTTTTTATAATATAATGTTTTCAAATCTGTTTGCTAGGTAGATGTTTGAACAGAGTGAAACATTTAAACGATTTTTCAGTTTTTTGTGGGTTTGTATCTCCTTTAATAAATAAATTACGAATAAAAAAGAAAATATAGAGACTTGCCAATACATCCATAGATTTTTTTAAAACTCATTGCTCTATTGGAACTATACGGCGAGAAATCAGGGGACTACGCTTGTATGGAAATACGGCCCATCGATTTCCTCTTAATTGCACACTGGAATAATAATTATCCTGTATAGCAACGAAAAAAAATCATATTAAACTAATCACGATCGCGTTCCACGTTATTATTCTTCCTCAAACCCTTTGTCTTTCCAAGATATGACATCTGAATAAGGATCATTCTTTCGCGACAGTGAATTCTCTTTTGATCTTTTTTTAGATTTGTTAGCGCCCGCGGGTCTCCCATATCTTGCTTTTTGTGCGTACGATCTCTTTGTTGTAATATGGAAATGTGCGTAAAGAAAGGACGTTTAGGTCAATCCTTGATTAATGTCCTTGTGAGACACATATAAATAAAGTCTATCGCTTTCAAGTAGACTAAGATTGTAAGACTCGAAACCTTTTATTGATTAAGAACAAGTTTTTATCTTTTGTTTTTTTTTCTTGTTTTTTGATTTCATTATTTTTAATTACATGTATGTATATGTGTATCAGAAAACTACAAAACAAAGAGCTTTTATGTAAAACTAGAGAAGGTAGCTATCTCCATCAACAAGCGACTTCTTGCCAGCTCTTATACGCCTAGTACTTTCGACAGTTTATAAGCGAAATCTATATAAACACATACACATACATACACACACACATGCATATATAGTGGTACTTAATGTCATTTGTAATCAGCAGTGTATTAATAGACTTCTAAGCATATACATACATACAAGTGTTATAAAATTATGGTAATATTAAGATTAAATAAAAATAAAACTCCTACCGATTTCATAAGAAATAGATCCTAATAACAATTATTTATAATATAAGGATCATAACATCACTTCATACTCGTACCATCTGTAATTTTTGCATATACTACGAGTTGCTTCCGTCGGACGAGGAATGCTGCCCTGCCGTCATACAGTGCAAACTAGTACGGAGGGTAGAAACAATTGTTTTGACTAATTCTAACTTGTGAATATGAGTACAGTGCTATGTTCTTTTGATGTTTGAATAGAGATACTTTTCAATTTTGTTTACACATACTGTCTGTTTTTTTTTTATTTTAAATCAAATGAGTTGTTTAATTCCAAGTAGGTGAAGTTTTTGTTGTTGCCATGAAAACATCGATCAGTGTTTCGAGTTAATAATGTATGAGTTATATAACACATTGACCAAAGTATTCAAAATGTCTTGATGTATTCCACACATCAAGACATTTTGAATTATGTTTACCATGTTTTCATATAATAATAATAAATAATAAATTTATTTATTTCTCTGAATATGAATACAAAGATAATACTGTAGGCTTTAACATTAAGTTAATTGACAATGTAATCCCTAATTAGTTTTTATTTTTACACCTATAAGGTAGACACAGAACTTAACAATGTTTATACAAAACAGAGAAAACCAAAGTAGGTACTTAATACTACTAACATTCAACGAACTTAAATACTTACTAACGTTTATTTAGAATAATAAAATCTTTGTTGTTTCCAAAAAAAAAAAAAACCTAGAAACCATGACTTTGATTTTAAGTTTCATGTAGGTATAAAAATTTTTACTTACGCATAGAATACTTTGGTCAATGTGTCATATAACTCATACATTATTAACTCGAAACACTGATCGATGTTTTCATGGCAACAACAAAAACTTCACCTACTTGGAATTTAACAATTCATTTGATTTAAAAAAAAAAAACAGGCAGTATGTGTAAACAAAATTGAAAAGTATCTCTATTCAAACATCAAAAGAACATAGCACTGTACTCATATCCACAAGTTAGAATTAGTCAAAACAATTGTTTCTACCCTCCGTACTAGTACTTTAAGACTAATTCAAGGAACACGGTAAAGTGTAAAAAAATAAGTTTTCTTCGGTAACTACATATATTTCATTGTTTGAAAATTAAATACGTATGATGAAATTCACGCCGCCGTATATTCAAAATTAGAACAGATGCCAATGTTTGAGTTGACATAGCTGATCTATATATTATATGTCAATAAAAAAAATCTTTTAATTTGTTAAGACATGATTATTCATTTTTAAACCTAACAATTTTGTAAATAAAATTATCTGCTATGTAGATTTAAGTCATTAGAAGAAAATTTCAAAGTCATAAGTCGGGTCGGCCTTTGACCTTGCACTTCAAAGGTCAAAACAAACTACCAAGAAAGTGTTAATATAAAACTACAATAACTATAAAAGTACAAGTAAAAGTGACAGTCTAAATTAGTTCGTATCTAGACATTGGATCTAAAACTTGGGCTCATAAATCAACATCTAAGTTAATCTCCAAAACTTGCGAAGGTGAGATGGCTATCAGAAATAGAGTAATGGAAGCCGAAAAATAAATAGCCTAGATGAAATTACCTAAAGGGAGAAGTTCAAATTTAAAGTTATTATTTTTTTATATTTGATCCCAGTATCTATCCTTGATTGGGAACAAAGGTTTTCGAATAGCGACCACGTACTGGCAAGCGAAGTTTGAATACCCACCCATTCACTAGGTGGTCGGATGAACTGACCAAGGTCGCTGGAAAGCGCTGGATGCAGGCCGCTCTAGATCGGTCATTTTGGAAATCCTTGGAAGTTAAGCGGATATCATAACATCCAACAGTTGATGTTATGCGACTGTAATGATGATCTCTCCTCCGTGGCATAGTGGATAATATGCGAGTCCGCTGCACTGGAGGTTCTGGATTCTATCCCCAGCCAGGGCAAAATGAAAATTGGTCTTTTTCAAACTGTCTTGGGTGTTTATCTATATAACATCTAACAAAATATGCTGAAACTATTTTAGGGGTAGATTCAGTCCATGACAATGAACAACTTTCCCCAAGGAACATGTATCGAAATATGAAAAATAATTTTTGCCTTTCTTACAAACTCGGATCAGCTGATCGGTTAAGTTATATGGAAGGCCAAAACTTATTTTTCATATTTCGATATATGTTCCTTGGGAGAAGTTGTTCGGTGTCATAGACTGAATCCACATTATATATCCACTGTATTTGTAGGTATTTATTATAAAATATTGTATCTTTGAGTTTAGTACCCATAATACCTACCTACATATATACATACATAGTACCACACTATACCATATCCATATCCACATCCATATCATAGTCCACCACTTGTACAATAGTTTTGTGCAATAAAGTTTTTAAATAAATATCCTATAATACAAGTTTAAACTTAATTTAATCTAGCTTAATCAGTGTGATTTATTCTTCTTTATTTATTATTTCTCCTGACAAAGCCCTTCTGGCGCGAAGCGTCCTTTCAGCAGTGGTCGGTCGTTTTTTATTAAACAATTATTAATTTAAATATTAATAAACATTACACAACATAACTGTACACTTAAATTATTGAAGTGTAAAAGTACCTGCGAAGGCCTTATTACTGCAAAATATTTGATTTTTGATTATTGATTCCTTTCAAAAACAAACTTGTACGAAAAAAAAAATTGGGCTGCCGCGTAAAACCAAAAGCTACAAAACTAATCGGACCTCAATGAAGCACAAACAAAGTACAAAAGCTCTACGATGGTGGTTAAACAAGTGGCCATTTCCGATTGAGGAATCACGAAGGTGCTTCACTCGGTACTTTACACGAAACGAAAAGCTTTTTGTTAAAGCTTTCTTTGTGTCGGTTTTTAAGTATTAAAAAAGTCGTTTTTTAATAAGTACGTTGAGCCTAACGATTGGTTTACTACGAGTATACTGGTGATTACAAAGGAGAAATAATATTTAGTACTCAGTCTGGCTGATTGAGTTTATATGAAAAACTAAAAAAAAAACTTTGACGACCTCTGTGACGTAAGTGTTAACACGCTTGTCTGCGCTAGAGGTGCTGGGTTCGATTCCCAGCCAGGGCAAGTTGGAAAATAGCCTTTTTCAGATTGTCTATGATAAAGTTTTTCGTTTTGTATTGTATTTCCTAAGCACACAGCTATGAAGCATATGTGAGCATAATTGTTAAACAACCAAAAATACAACTATAAATATATATAAATGGAATTTATATATGAATATATGTATAGTGTACCTTATGTATGTGTAACCTTATGTAATTATACGAGTTATATATGTTTTATTATTTGTATATAACACTCTTCTTTCTTTATTTTAAGTAGTTAATCTTGCACCCCATTACTGCTGCGTACCTAAGGTGAACTGGTAGACAATGCTTAGCATAAAGTTTTACCTTTTGTATTATAATCGTTAGATTATTGTGCAATAAATATTAAATGAAAAATAATAAAACAACGTTCGTACACACGCGTCCTTTTGTGAGTAAAATGTAGGACTATCGTAAATTAACTCATTTTCCCAACTGTCTTATTTTGTAAGTTATGTCAGATTTATAGCGACAAACCTTATTTTAGATCTATACACATATTAAAGTCTGTTCGTTGAACTGGTTTGCATGCTTTGTAATGCCGCCACAAAGGCGCGCTGACAGATACCGATAAGCTGCATCGGCGACATAAAAGACGCGGTACGGTACTTATACACACAATCATACAATATCAATACAATCGCAGTACACTTTTGCGTCTGGGGCGAACTATTGTTTTCTAGGAGGGGAAAGTACATTTCAAGGGACGAAAAGTGTAATTAAATGTGTTAAGTGTAACACATTTAATTACAATTTTCGTCCCTTGGGAGGATAAAGGTCAAGGCCCACTTATACGACTCTGCTTCACGTAATGCTCTTTAAATTTATTTTACAATGGCAACATAAATTAGCAGACAGCTCACTGTCATCGAGCTTACCGCCATCAGACTGCTCGGTAGTTGACCCCTCGCTGGTCGCACGTTGGAAATAAGCGGTTTTTGCGCTGTCCGCACGCTGACTAGTAACAGTAGCCGCAGAGACTAGATGAGCCCCCTAGATTAGCTGTCAGAACGAAGACCGCTGGGCGCCTGATAGCTGTCGGTGCGTGGACCGCGAGCAGTCGTCTTAGTTTAGGGCGGTGTTGGAGCCGAGTCGTGTAAGTGTGCTATGACCCTAACACTTCTCAAGAAGATATAACTGTTGAAACTTCTGATGTTTCAGAGAAAAAAATATAGCACTTTTACATAAATTGCAAAAAAAATATTATTAATATTCATTACACACTAACGTGTTATTTTATAACTGGTCATAATGAATATTTTTCAGTTATTGCAACAGTTTCGAAAATTGTTATAACTGATTATACAAGTTGTAAATGACACCTTAGTTGTAGAAAAAATATTATGAACGTATCCGATTAAATAAGAAAAATCGTATAGACGAAGACATTTAACTGGGGAAATTTTATAATAAATACTAAAAGTGATTTGAAGGACTCTGATTTCGAATAAAAGTTACATCTTTCGTGGTCGCAGACTGACTGGCTGGAGAGTAGAGAGCAATATCTTTTTGCTGATGGTGAACGAAAGATGTAACTCTTATTCGTAACGTTAGACAAAACAATATAAAAGGTCGTGCTAAGTCCCGTTACATATTAAATAAATCACGTGAGCAATATTTTTAGAACGAAGTTCTTTCTCGCAGGTAACGTGGGGGACCCTAATCCACAATTCACGTTACTACCCGTTATGCACTCATGAGTGCGAGCTTTGCAAAGCTCACGGATGACATTACGTGAAATGGTGATTGACAAAGCATTAAAAGTGAAAGGTGATTTCTTTTCACTTTAACGATAGACGGTGAAGGCCGTACCTGAATTATCCGGGGTCCAGTGCTGCCCCTATTTAAAATAAATCATTTCAAAGAAAACGGAGACATTATTCAAAATTTTGCAACTACCAAGTCCTAGATAATCCTTCAAAGTATTTGATGAACTACTGTTTACAGTTTAAAGTGAGAACGTTAAGCTTTACTACGCACATTTGCGAAAAACGGCCACTTTTAGCAAATGTGCGTAGTAAAGCTTAACGTTCTCACTTTAAATTGTAAACAGTAGTTCATAAAATACTTTGAAGGGTTATCTAGGACTTGGTAGTTGCAATAGCAACCCATCACCATGCCCATCATCACGCTAAAAGTGGCCTTTGAGTCTTGCAGCCCTGGGCTCTGTCTGTTAGAGCCGCAACACCCAAAATGCTCGGTCTGTCCCATTAGAGATAAAGACGTGATAGTATATATGTATGTTTCTTACTAATATACATTTTTTTTAATAGCCATTTGTCCTATAATTGGGCAAAAGCCTCCCCTTTTCGTTTCCAATTACTTCTTACTAATATATTTTTACTTTTTAATAATTAATTCATAAAGGTCGCAAAAGACACTTAGATCGGAGTTGCTTTTATGATTTCACAACACTTGAAACACAATAATTCAGCTCTACGTCTGCTTATTTGAAGATAAGCTTAAGCGATCCATTAAGGTTTCCAGTAATTCAAGATTTGGAGATTACAGCACTTTATAAATGTTCTAAGGAGTTAGTGTTACCTACGAAGTGATAATTAATTTCAGTTTTATTTACCCAAGAATTATTTGTGATAGCTAAATATTATGAATTATGTAATTTTTGTTATGTTGGTCTGAAATATTATTCTCACCTTCGTCTTCTTCATCTTAGCGCGTTCCCAGTTGCATCCTTAGCTGTGCTGCTTCGGAGCCCGTGGTGCACTTTCTCGCTTTTTCTTATCCAAATATAATATGCATGTCCATAGTCACCCAAGGATGCCAAAGACCTTGCGAAGTGGAGAAGAAATAGCCGGAACAGTTTAAACGCTTTGGCTATAGTTTAACGAAAGGCCGACTGCCTGATGTCAACCCTCTTTGGGAATGTATTTGTGCGTAAAGTCTTACAACCGGCTGCTGTCTGAAATTAACCCTCTTTGAGAATGCAGTTGTAGCATGAGATGTTTATGCTCAGTCATTTCCTCACCTCTTACGACATCCACTGTATGTTTTTACGCTAGCGGTTCAAGAGACAGTCTGTGACAGACGGGCACATTAAATCAAATCAAATCAAATATTTATTCAGTAATTAGGCCTTTGCAGGCACTTTTACACGTCAATAATTATAGTGTACATTAGTTGTAATGTTTATTTATATTTAAATTATTTTTGTTTTTGTTCAAAAGCTACCGATACTAGCGTTTCGCAACGACCACTCTGAGAAGAAACGCCGAAAGAAACTCATTAACACAGTAGTGGTCGCCTACGCGCCAGAAGGGCTTTGTCAGTTTACAAAGATATTATGCCTAATGCAATGTTAACACAACATAATATGTAAAGCTTACGAACGAGTGCCAAATCCAATTTACAGAAATACACTGAGTAGTCTTAAAAAAACGAAGCAAAGCTAACCAGTCCCTATATAGGGCGGATAGACATCGAAGTCTAAGTAAAAGGGTTCCGTTGGCACCCTTTGGGTACGGAACCCTAAAAACGCTTTCAATCTCATTAACTTACTTTTTAGTGGCCATCAAGTAGCCGGTAAGTAACTTCATCCGGCGATATGAAATATCTAACTCGCTTTTTTCCTTTGAAGTCTTATCTCGATGAAGACTCTCCCTAAAGGCTCATCTATTTATTAAACTCCCATTCTTTTCACGTCAGCTTAAAAAGACTTTACAGAAAATTGTTTTATACCTTGCATAAAATTATAAATCATTATTTTATTAACGTGAACGTCACTTATGTGAGATAACTCCTTAATCAATTAATTTACGTGAATCAACTGTTTTTAACCGACTTCAAAAAAGGAGGAGGTTATCAATTCGACTGTTTTTTTTTTTAAGTATGTTTGTTACGCGATATCTTCGCCAATTATGAACCGATTTTGATGTTTTTTTTTTATTTGAAAGCATTTACTACCAAGTTGGTTCTATTTTATTTTGGTGAAGATATGATAAAGAACTTTGGAGATATGGATGAAACTTCTTAAAAAAATTGAAGTCGGTTGTTTTTTTTGTTAAAAATTTAATTATAAACTAATTAATTAATACGTGGGGCGCACTATAAGTTTCCGGAATGAATATGAAAAAATACTATTAAAGGTACAAAATTAATTTATTGTTTTTCAAAATAATCTCCCTTGGCGTTTATGCACTTTTTCATTCGATGAAACCAGTTTTGAAAACTTTTGTGCCACTCCTCTGTGGTGACCTCTGAAAAGTGTTTTTCACACTCCTCGACAGCCTCTTCTGGTGATGAAAATCGTTGACCGCGTAATTGGTTCCTAATTTTTGGGAACAGAAAAAAGTCACAAGGTGCCAGGTCGGGACTGTATGCAAGATGACTCATGAGTTCTACATTTTTCGCCTTCAAAAAGTCGTTTGTCTGTCGGCCAGACAGACGGCCGTGTGAGAACTAGCATTGTCGTGGTGCAGGATGATACGGCGTTTACGGTTATTTTGACGGAGTTCGTCAATAACTTCCGGCAAACAAATGGTCGTGTACCAGTCACTATTCACTGTACGACAATTCTTTAAAGCAACAGTAGCCACGTGTCCAGTTTTATTAAAAAAAGAAGCAATCATCCGCTTAGATGCACTTTTCCCGCGGGCCACTTTGGTTGGTTTCGGCTCATCTTGAAAGACCCATACGCTCGATTGCTGCTTTGTTTTGGGATCGTAGCAATAAATCCATGTTTCGTCACCTGTTACTATGTCCCACACCAAATTTGACGCACCTTCGTTGAATCTGGTAAGCATGGCACTGCACCAAGTGACGCGGTTCGTTTTTTGAGCCTCGGTCAAGTTGTGTGGGATCCACCGCGAGCACAGCTTTCTCACACCCAAATGTTTGTGTAGGATTAATGGTATTTGACTCATGCCTATTTCTAAGGATGCGCGAATTTCATGGTAGGTCACATGCCTGTCTGTTTCAGTCATACGGCGCACAGCATTGATGTTTTTGTTGGTCACAGCGGTGGACGGCCGACCATCGCGAGATTCGTCACTGAGATTGATACGACCACGCTTGAATTCTGCAAACCAGCTATAAACAGTTGTCTTGCATGGTGCTTCATTGCCAAAAGCTGTTTCAAGCCGAGCGATGCTCTGTTGAGCTGTCAAATTACACTTAAAATCGTAGAAAATCATACTACGAAAATTTTCCCGAGTTAAATCCATGTTGATGCAGACACACAATTTTTTAAATGGCGCCACAAGGTAAAAACAAAAGACAGTCAGATGAAACAAACTGCATTCTACAGCCAAAGAGTTCTATTTTCAAATGTTGCAATAAATTTTTAAATATTGTTTATGTAAGTGGCCAGTTCCGGAAACTTACAGTGCGCCCTATGTATGAATCATATTAAAAGCTTGTTTAAATGGACGAATATATGATATACAATGAAGAACATACATCTTTGTTCTTTTAAAACAAAACGGTAAAGAATCCGCTTGTTTCCAAATAGTCAAAACAGATATTTTATTTAAAAGTCAAAACAAATATTTTTTTAAAAGTCAAAACAAATATTTTTTATTTGATTTGTATGAAAATCGCAAGTACATAAGTTTTTCAGCAGTAATAAATCTATATTATTCAAATTTAAAAACCGTAGTTTGGTGATGAAGTCATCACCAAACTACACGACCGATTTTGATATAATTTCTATGGGTCCACTTAAAAAGTATAGCCTTTCAAACCAAAAACATACTTAAAAAAATCATAAACGACCAATTGAGAAAGGAGGATATCCTTTTTAGGGTTCCATACCCGAAGGGTGCAAACGGGACCCTATTACTGAGACTCCGATGTCTGTCCGTCTGTCTGTCTGTCCGTCTGTCACAGGGCTCTATCTCTTGAACCGTAATAGCTAGACACTTGAAATTTTCACCGATTATATACTACTGTGGCCGCTATCACAACAAATACTAAAAATAAAAAAAAATTAAAGGGGTCGTCATACAAAAAACGTGTTTTTTTCAGCGTTTTTAACTAGATCTTTATAATGGCATTAACTAGATACTTGAAATTTTCACTAATTATGTATTACTATGACTACAATAACAACAAATTCTAAAAATAAGATAAAGTTACAAATTAAAGGGGGTCGTGTTTCTTCAGCGCTTTAAAAATTCATATGGAGGCATGGAACCCTTCATGTACGAGTTCAACTCGCACTTGCCCGTTTATTTGCAGTCGGTTAAAAATCAATCACGTTAAAATGGATGTTGTCAATAACTAGTGACGTTATTTTGTGGCTTATTATTGTTTTATTAGACCTGGACTACCAATTTGGATTGAAATTTGGCATGTCACTTAATAACATTGGATACATTTTATCCCGATTTTTTTTTTACTGGATTGTCAATTATCGAATTTGAGCGGGCAACCGAGTCCATTCTTGTTCTAAATTGAACTACTGTGCGTATGTCTGTCTGCCTGTCTGTCTGCATGAATTCGACAATCTCTGAAACTGTTGGGCCGATTTGAATATTGTTTTTATTAGAGGATTCACTAGAAAGTTCACATGTATAATATACTAGCTTTTGCCTGCGGCTTCGCTCGCGTATCCCACGGGAACATTAGATTTTTCCTGGATGAATGGTACCCTATGTCCTTCACAGTACTCCTAACTATGTGTATGCGAATTTTTGAAGAAGATTGGTTCAGTAGATAAAGCGTGAAGAGGTAACAAACAAACAAACAAATATACAAACTCACTTTCGCATTTATAATATTATTAGTTAGGATTAGGATACCCGTTAGGGCGTAGCTGAATTTTCCGGGGTCCAGCGCTGCCCCCATTTAAAATAAATCATTTCAAAGAAAACGGAGACATCATTTAAAATTTTGCTACTACCAAGTCCTAGATAACCCTTCAAAGTATTTTATGAACTACTGTTTACAGTTCATAGTAAGAACGTTAAGCTTTACTACGCCTATTTGCGAAAAACGGCCACTTTTGGCAAATGTGCTAGTAAAGCTTAACGTTCTCGTTTTAAACTGTAAACAGTAGTTCATAAAATACTTTGAAGGGTTATCTAGGACTTGGTAGTTGCAAAATTTTAAATGATGTCTCGATTTTCTTTGAAATGATTTATTTTAAATGGGGGCAGCACTGGACCCCGGAAAATTCAGGTACGGCCTTAAAAGCCGAAAGAGACCGCTAAATAGCAATTAAAAAAGATTTGTTTACAAACAAAAATATCACAAAAATATTTTGCTATTTGATTTTTTCGAACACCAACAAAAATTCCTACGTTATCCAACAATATTTGGCAAACATTTTCGCACGTTTGGATTTGTATTCGAAATTATTCATGGCCACTGTTAGCTGACACTAATTGAGGGTATCAGGATTCTAAAAAGGTAAAAGAGCAGTGTGATATCTTTAGTGAAACTATTTTTAAGTTCATCCTTACAAACATATTAACAAATTTTCAACCGTAATAATAAGCGTGTGGCTCCCGGCAGAGTAGAAAAGGACCACTCCAAGTCGTCCCGTAGAAGGAAACACAAGCTAAACAAAGCTTATGAACATCAATGAGACCTCTTCCACCGGTATGGCCAGCGTGGAGAGTGTAGGCCAAATCCTTTGAATTCTCTGGCTAATATATGGCTCTGGTAGTACAGAGGGTCGTGCTCCTGCACTGGAGACTTGACAAGACCTGATGATGATGATGATGAACCGTAATGGTCTAAATAGATAGGAGGGCAATAAAGTAAAAAAAAATACCTGTAACAAGTTGTTATTACAATGTGATAAACAAATGAACAGATGGTTCATTTTACGCTAAAAATATTTGGCTAAATTATCGCACGTTTAGACTTGTATTCGCACTTATTCATGGCCGCCGTTAGCTGCCACTAATTGAGGATTTTTGTTTTTACTTTTTAAAAATTCACTATTATAAAAAGAAAAAAAAGGGCAGTGTAAAAGCCTACGGCTTTTCGGCTGTGGAACTTTCATTTTTATAAAAAATACTTAATGTTGCCCCGTATAGTCAAATGGTATTTGTTAACCCCACGGTAATCTCACATTTATCCTCGATAAAAGTATCATACTAACACTTTGCCGTGTGGTTTCCTGCCTAGAATAGGACCACTCCATCTCTTTCTGTGGATGTCGAAAGAGGCGACTAAATCAATAAGCCCAAACATTTTGTGCTACATCTGCATTCCCAACGAGGGTAGATGTCGGGCAGGCGGGGCCGGTCGTAAAACTATAGTCAAATTGTTTAAACTTTTCCGGCTATTTCTTCTCTACTTCGCAAGGTCTTTAGCATCCTTGCGTGACCATTGACATGAATATTATGTATGAAGAAGAAAAAGCGGGAAAGCGCACCCTGGTCTTCGAAGCACCACAGCTGAGGATGCAACCGCGAATGCGCCAAGATGAAGAAGAGATTGCAAGTAATAAATTATCTACTTGTCAAATTTCATTTTTATCAATTCAGCCGTTTTGGCGTGAAGCGAAACAAAGAACATTTATTCAATATTTCCCATAGGAACTCCTATCAGCTAATCGGTCAACTTGTATGGGAGGCCGAACACGAAGAATTTGCTTCGTGTTTCGCTCTACATTCCTTGGGGAACGTTGTTCAGTATCATGGACTGAATTTATCCTTAAAATAGTTTCAATATATGTACCTCTATATATCCAATCACGCTGCCTACGCCGGAAAAAGAAGTAGATCCAAGAAAGGCTGGGTTGAGTTCACCAATATAATATCAGTTTGATAATTTAATATGTACCAATTGTACTCAAATTATGACATTAAGTGCAAATCTTTAAGTGGGACCCGCGCCAAGCTCAAGCCAGACTTTTGGTCTTGAAGGTAGTCATCACTCTTTATTTTTTGAGAGGCCTTTGGCTCCACTGCAGTCTAATACCCATAAGGCTGTTAAGTAGAAACATTCTTATAGAAAATTATGTTGATGATTATAATAATAATCCGCCAATGGCGAACGAACTTTGACAATATTAATTTTATGCTACACTCATAAAATAATCAAATTAAAATCTCCGAACCAGGTTTTAAATATCAATTTCATTCCCCCGGTTCGTAATTTCACTAAGCAAGTGACCTAGTTCTCGGCAATAATAAAAATTTTAAAGCCAGAGGTTTGCTTTCAAAATAAAAATTCGCGATTTGGGAGCGGAATTTAAAATATGAATGAGTATTAAAAGTAAACATTTCATATTTCGTGGTAAGGTTTGAATGAATCTAGAAAAGTAATTTCGCTGATACGACCTCAGAGAGGTTTGTGTAAAAGTTTTCGGTTTAGTAACGTGCATATGTATGATATATGTACTTTCATATAGAGGTTTTAACATTACTGGCTAATTAATAATATCGAACGTACCGTCTGACCTCCACCACCCAAGGGTAGACCAGAACCAATCCTAGGATAGGTTTAAACAATTGCTAGATGGCGTTCGGGACCCACATCTTTGCGTGCCTTTCAAAACACGGAATCATCTTTCATTTTATGCAATCAGTTGATTTAAGCCTGCAATATCCTAACCAGACGGCAAACAACTTTTCACAAAGTATGCTTCCCAGTGGGATTTGAACCCACGGTGTCCGGATCACAAGGCTAACACACCTTGACCACTGGAGTATGAAGGCAGTCAAGGCAAGGTGGTAAAGGAGTTATGTAACATAAAATAAACTCAAAGTTGGGCCAATATTTTCCTCATCAGTGTGCGTTACGCTCCGAGCTTTAATCTGCGGCTGAGAAATAAAAGCTTTCTCGAGACGCACTCTCTTTTTTCATTCCAAAGCAATTTGTACATTTCTCGCGCAACGGCAGCCTTGAGCGTATTGCTGCTGTTTACTCGACTTACCCAGAGAAAGGGTAATGTTTTTTCGAAAAAGTTTATTACTTTTAAACGACCGAGAAAAGCGAGAAAAGATCTCAGAGTCTGGGCAATCCAGAATTTGTATGTAGGTATAGTAAAAGAAAAAAAGTATTTATTTCTCCACAGAAGTATATAGTCAGTAGTACATCATGGGATCGTGTACAGAGAGTTTGACGACTGTAGAACGTTAAACCTGTATTAAACCTGAGAGGCAGGCAATAGAAATATTTTTTAAGGATTCATAGTCCACAGTTGAAAGCTCTTTTTATTATTATATCTGCGTCAGTAGATACATATAGATTATCACGTCTTTATCTCTGACGGGGTAGAATGAGCCGAGGGCTGTAAGTCCCAAAGGTTAATTTTAGCCTGATGGTGGGCATTAAGATGGAAAAACAGAATCAAAATAGTGATGGGTTGCTAGCCACATCGCCTATTAACAAGGACAGACGGACAGACGGACAGACGGACAGACGGACAGACGGACAGACGGACAGACAGCGGAGTCTCAGTAATAGGGTCCCGTTTGCACCCTGAACCCTAAAAAGGACAGGCAGTTTATCCCCTCCATGAAAAAATACACCTTCGTTCTTTACAGCCACTGTAAACTTTGCGTTCCCCGTATAGAACACATTTATCTCAATTCCGCCCTTTCCCTATACTCGTAGTTGCTTTATACATTATTAAGCTCGAATCAGAAGTCGTTACTATTTATACGAAAAGGTCGCTTTATCTTGTTACGTTTTGTTTTTCTAGGTATGTATATATTCTACTGTATATGTATGTTTTAATTGATGGTGTACACATAATAGAATTATTATTAAAGAACTGGACGGTTTATTTTGGGGTATATAAAAGAATACTGGGTCTAACAAAATATACCTATTGAAACTATTTACTACCATGATACTGAACAACTTTCCCTTAGGAAAATCTACCCTCGAATTAGTTTTATTATATTTTGTTAAGTTATATAACGTCTAACGAAATATACTGAAACTATTTTAATGGTGGATTCAGTCCATGATACTGAATAACTTTCCCCTAGGAACATACAGGCTGACTTTTAAACCACCATCCAAATTTTTGGAGCAAGTTCAGTCCATGATACTGAACTACTTTCTATAAAAAAAGTTATTAAAAATCGATGAAAATTTTTCGTCCTCCCATAGAAAATCCGTTTGACTGAGCGCTGATTTGTATGAAAAGGCGAATATTTGTTTTAGTTTTTCGTTAATTTTTTTTATGGAAAGTAGTTTAGTGTCATGGACTGAACTTGCTCCAGAAATTTGGCTGGTGGTTTAAAAGTCAGCCTGTATATCGAAATATGAAATTTAATTTTTGTCTTTCCATACAAACTCGGATCAGCTGATCGGTCAACTTGTATGGAAGGCTAAAAATTATTTTTCATATTTCGATTTATGTTCCTTGGGGAAAGTTGTTCAGTATCATGGACTGAATTCAGCCTTGAAATAGTTTCAGTATATTTTGTTAGACCCTGTATAATCTGCTATGTTATGGAAGACTTCATAACGTCGACCAAAATATACTGTAACAATTTTAAGG
The DNA here is from genome assembly GCA_963576875.1 of Acrobasis repandana. Classification (NCBI taxonomy): domain Eukaryota; kingdom Metazoa; phylum Arthropoda; class Insecta; order Lepidoptera; family Pyralidae; genus Acrobasis; species Acrobasis repandana. Next base: position 3,142,819 of record OY756233.1, on the reverse strand, counting down.
GTAGATTCAGGATACTGAACAACGTTCCCCAAGGAACGTACGAGTATATCTTAATATGGAAAAAAAAAATCCTATGACAAATATTTTGTAAGTTGACGTTATGAAAAGAATAAAAGTTTATTAGTTTTCCGTCCCAGTTTGCATGCAACCTTCGAGAACCATATTTTTGTACAAAATGTAGCATTTGGAATTCGTATAGATAGTAAAATCTAAGAATTTGTTTCACATATTCTTGTAATCTTTATTCATAAAACATCACGTCAATTCATTATCTTTAGTAATAACAAACAAACACATTTTCACATTAATCTTCTTCTTCGTCTATGCGCGTTCCCGGTTGCATCCTCAGCTGTGCTGCTTCAGAGCCCGGGGTGCGCTTTCCCACCTTTTTTTTCTTCAAATATAACATGTATGTCAATGGTCACCCAAGGATGCCAAAGACCTTGCAATATGGAGAAGAAAAAGCCGGAAAAGTTCAAATGATTTGGCTATAGTTTTACGACCGGCCGCCTGCCTGACGTCAACCCTTTTTGGGAATGTATTTGTGCGAAGTCTTACAACCGGCCGCCACCCGACGTAAATCCTCTTTGGGAATGCAGTTGTAGCACGAGATGTTTGTGCTTAGTCCTTTAGTCACCTCTTACGACATGCAAAGGAAGAGATGGAATGGTCCTATTCCAACCCGGAACCACACGGGTAACATTTTAACATTAATATCTAGATTAATTGTTTAAAGTGATAAGATTCGATTGTGTGTTTGTACCTATGGACAAATCACATTGATTGAGCTAGTCTCAAACTAAGTTTAAACTTGTATTATGGGATACTAACTAAAGATCCTATCAATAGATCCTTACCTCATTTTACCTATGTAATTATTCTAATGTTTTTTTATTTTATTTTGCAGGTAAGCAACCAAGCCGATGCTTCGACCAAGTGACTATAAGAAATTATAATAAAAGCCCGAGCTGTTTGCAAAATGCCCAAAATGAGAGGGCAGTGTGGTAAATACTTATAAAAACCGTCCGGGCATTATTACAATGCTTATCAACTATGGAGCTGAATAATTAAGACCAGGTATTAATTACTGTTTTTTTTTTATTTCGAACGAAGAATCAATATACAGGCTGACTTTTTAAACAGTGTCCAAATTTTTGGAGCAAGTTCAGGCGCAAGTTGGACAAAATCCGTCTGTCTGAGCGCTGATTTGTATGGGAGGACGAAAAATTTTTATCGATTTTTACTAACTTATTTTAGAGAAAGTAGTTCAGTATCATGGACTGAACTTGCTCCAAAAATTTGGACACTATTCAAAAAGTCATTTAAACAGGATAAAAAAAAATAAAAAATATACATATATAATAAAAATCTGGTCATCTATGAAAATAAAAAGTTAAATTAACTTTATTTATCAATAACATAAAATAAATTAAATTAACTTTACCATATCAATAGTAAGGATTAGTGTTCACAATCAGGGTCTAAACTTGTTAGGAACTAGTTATCTCTAGTTCTTAGTAGTCTTAATCCAGGAAAATATCTTGCAGAAGTGGCACCCTCATTTTTAATAGGTTCATTGTTTTATCGTAAATTTCATGATATAATATTATAATAACATTTTGCTTACCGTCAGGCATTAATCATAATACCTCTACATAATACATTACATATGTAAAGGACGGTGTTTAATTATTTTGCATATCTTTGAATGGGACTCCAGTCTTATAAGTACGAGTACAACGCCTAGCTAGGTGTTGCCAGTAAAAATATACTTTTGAGAAAAGTATTGTGTTAAAAGAAGCTGCAGTACATTCTAAAATATTCATCCAGAATCCTTACAGTCTCGGGAGGCGCAGATTGATTTTAAATTATTTATCGTTCGATTGTCGACTCTATTTTCTTTTCGTGTAAATCTGTGGCACCATGCACAATAAAAGATTCAGGAAGATTACTACGGATCTTACCTTATATTCCTTTTTTTACGGCTCTCTCTAAAACGCCCTTTAGGGCGGGAGTAAAAGGTGTAATTAAACAGTTTATTAGACAAGGACTTAAATTTTTGGGTGAGATGGATTTTTTTTACACAAAAAATAAATAAATTTCGAAAGCAAATAATTTATACAACTTTTAGAATAAAGTTCTTATGTCGTTGAAAATTACGGAAGTTTGACAATACATTGACGATAATATACGAACTACGCCGGATGGAACCGAACATCTTGGAATGTTTTTTGAAGGAGGAAGGACATTATTCGGAATTTCACCCATTTTCTCGACTGAATCTTACAATCTGGATGGAGAAGCAGCAGATATTTTGTATCTGCTGCTTCTGCGGACCAGCTAGGAAAACCTAAGCAAAGGCCTCACCCCTACTCCGAAACTTCGACGCGCTGTATCTTTGTTAATTTTCACTACTTTGATAAACTGAAAAATATGGGTCAATCATTTTTATATAATCTAAGAGATGCGGACGGGCGAAATTAAATAAAAAAATTCGGAGCCAGTCCACATCCTAATTCAAACATGCCTGTTCATGTATCTAATAAAATGAATCCATCTATAGTGAAGTAGGCATATAATCCTTTGATATACGAGATTCCTCAAGCACATCCCACGTTACTCCTTTGTCTCACTGAAGCATGAAACGGAGAATAAGTTACATTGTCGCATAATATTTCATATTCACAATACATTTACTTCAATTTACACCATATCCAAGATGGCGGACGGCTTTGTGATTCCTTTTCAATGATGTTATATTTACTAAAGATATCGCATTACCTACCACGACCACCAACTATTGCACCACCTATTAATTATTTTACTATCCAGATGAATTGCGTTTCAAATGTTATTTTTAAGTATTTTGGTGCGATAAAGTGATTTTACTTACTGACGTAAGGTAGCTTTATGTCAGTTCATACTTGTATACTGACACTACATATAATTTAACAAAAATGCTAACGACCTGAGCAAGTTTGCAGAAAAACGCTAATCGTAGGCTGTTTACAGTCAGTCATTTTGGAAAATCGTATTTAAATGAAAATTACATAATTTGCTATAGTAACGGACTGGAAAACATTACTCTGCAATTTCGAACACACTTGCTTATGAAAATAGAGTGCTTACCCTAACACTTATTTGTGAGATGTTGATGATTGTTGGTGTTACATCTACAAATTCCTTTATCTCAGTTCTTCACCTTGGATTATGTCGTGTTAAGTGGTTCCGTATTCAAGATTATCTGTGATCGTACTGTGTTATGTGAATGTATATTAATATCATTGTTCGTGTTAATTAATTTAGTAGGTACTCATACCTCTTAACTCTATTTAAACAATCTACCGTCTGTATTTACTAGAATATTGACGACCTCCGTGGCGTAATGGTCAACATGGTAGTTCGCTAATCTGGAGGTTCAGGGTTCAATACCCAGTTAGGGCAAGTTGGAAAATGGCCTAGGTCTTGAGTGTCTATCTATATATGTACGAGTATTTATAATTTAATCGTTAAGTTAGTATCCCATAATTCTCGTACATGTTTAAATCTTACTTTGGGGCTAGCTTAATTAGTGTGGTTTGTCCTTATCTATTTATTTATCTTCTTCTTTTTCTACTTCATCTAAGCGCATTCCCGATTGCCTTTCCCGCTTTTTGTTCTTCAAATATAACATGCATGTCAATAGTCACCCAAGGATGCCAAAGACCTTGCAAAATGGAGAAGAAATAGCCGGAACAGTTTAAATGATTTGGCTATAGTTTTACGACCAACCGCCTGCCTCACGTCAACCCTCTTTGGGAATGTATTTGTGCGAAAAGTTTTATAATCGGCCGCCGCCCGACGTTTACCCTCCTTGGGAATGCAATTGTAGCACGAGATGTTTGTGCTTAGTCCTTTAGTCGCCTCTTACGACATTCATAGGAAGAGATGGATTGGTCCTATTCTAACCCGGAACCACACGGGTAGTTATCTATTTCTTATCTATTTATTTATATTTGACGATAAATCGAGAAACTTAATGCCATTTGGTCAAATCGTATTTTCATGATACCATTCATTAATTGCGTTAATAATTTCAATACGATAACAGTTTACTATTACGATGCCTAATAAAAAAAAACCTGTTAAGTTTTGATAGGACGTGTGCGAAGTTTCGGATGTTTATTTTATATCCCACCGTTACAATTTTCGGAAAGGCCACTCATGTAAATTCGCTGCCCGCTCTTATACCCTGGGGTAGAATTTTGAGATAAAAATATACCAGGAATTGGTAAATACATATGTACATGTGTAGGTACATGACACCTAAGAGGTACGACCATTATGTCCTTAACATACTTATATAATGTTACTAGCTACCCGTGACGTGGTTTGCGTGGTTATTTGACAATCTCACGGAAACTTTTTTTTTGGATACAATGTATTTTTGGTTGTTTATTCAGATAATAGGCTGGGGTCAAAATTTCAATCCAACTCGTGCAGCTGTTTTGGCTTGAAAGGTTTAGTTTATAAAGGCAAATTCGCCGTGTGGTTCCCATCAGAGCAGAATAGGGCCACTCCAAGTCTTTCTGTGGATGTCATAGTGCAGTTATCGCTGCCTCGCACTAAGTGCGAGGTAGCGATAACTGCATCCTAAAGATGATAGCAGGCTGGTTCGACTCTCCCATCGTTAACCACATGATGAGAATAGCTATCGGTGCTATCAAATAATAAACCGGCCAAGTGCGAGTTAAACTCGCGTGGAGAGGGTTCCGTACAATTGATTGAATTCTTATAGGTTTTCCTGTAATCTATAAGCAATGAACTATATATTGTATTTTTTTCAAAATTTTAGGCTCAGTAGTCTCGGCGATCAGGGGGGGGGGGAATGGTCAATTTTCGTCTTCTTTCATGAATAAAATCAAAACTATTCATTTTACAATAATAACAAAACTATATTTGAGATCTCCATAACAAGCCCTTACAATTAATACATGACTTAGTAAGGTTTGCAAACCTTTTTTTTTTAATTTTCTAATTTTTCCCACGAAAATGACCCTTATTTTAAAAAAATATTTATTTACTTTGCACATATGTGTTTGGGTTATAGGATTACACCATCCTACCAAATTTCACCTGATTCGGTCCAGTAGATTCGGAGCAAATTGGCTGTGACAGACGGACGGACAGACAGACGCACGAGTGATCCTGTAAGGGTTCCCTTTTTTCATTTTTTGTACGGAACACTAAAAATAAAATGTAATGAATCCCAAATTAATTATATACTAACATAGGTTAAGAAAATATACTAACAACATGGATTGATATCTGAAATAAAGAATATTATTATTATTATAAATTGTAGCGATCTCCATAAACTTTACTTAGTCACTTGCTAATTATATACGCATAGTGCTTTCGACAGTCTATAAGCGAAAACCATATGAAACCATGGTAAACAAAGTAAAAAATTATTTGGTGTGTGTTACAATACATTAGGAATAATTCTAGGAACACGGCAAAGTATAAAATAAACGGGCAAGTGCGAGTCAGACTCGTACATGAAGGGTTCCGTACCACCGTAGAATGTTTTAAAACGCTGAAGAAACACGTTTCTTGTATGACGACCCCCTTTAATTTTCTACTTTATCTTATTTTTAGTATTTGTTGTTATAGTGGTTATAGTAATACATAATTGGTGAAAATTTCAAGTATCTAGTTGATGTCATTATAAAGATCGACTCAAAAATGCTGAAAAAAACATGTTTCTGTATGCCGATCCCCCTTTAATTTTTATCTTTTTTAATTTTTAGTATTTGTAGTTATAGCGGCCACAGTAATACATAATCGGTGAAAATTTCAAGTGTCTAGCTATTACGGTTCTAGAGATAGAGCCCTGTGACAGACGGACAGACAGACAGACAGACAGACGGACAGACATACGGACAGACAGCGGAGTCTCAGTAATAGGGTCCCGTTTGCACCCTTTGGGTACGGAACCCTAAAAACAACTTTCCATCGGTAAGTAACCAGATTTCGTTGTTTGTACGTATGATAAAATTCCCGCTGCCGTATATATAAATAGAGCAGGGGCCAATGTTTGAGATAGCTGGTCTATATATTCTACGAGTATGTCAATGCTAGAGCCCAACTGAATTTAGTAACTCGTTCCGAATGACATTAAATGATTTCCATACAAGAACAGTTTGATATTATGATCCGGGCAACCGCAGAAGTTTAGACATGGCTTTTCCGGGTGGTATTTGCATAAAAATTGTATGAGTGGAACATATGGCCAAGTTACGCTTCATATAAAGGGTAGGGGTTTGGTGTAAGCTAGAAGAGTCTGAAATCTAGTAAAAAATAAGTTTGGTATTTTTTTTTACTTATAAGGAGTCCATTTTCAACAAAAAAGTACCTATTCGAATATCCTAAAAATAACCTAAAATCTTTAAAACTATAATAAGTAAACATAAATAAACGGGCAAGTGCGAGTCGGACGTGTATGACGACCCCCTTTAATTTTTAACTTTATTTTATTTTTAGTATTTGTTGTTATTGTGGTCATAGTAATACATAATTGGTGAAAATTTCAAGTATCTAGTTAATGCCATTATAAAGATCAAGTTAAAAACGCTGAAAAAAACACATTTCTTGTATGACGACTCCCCTTAATTTGTAACTATTTTTTATTTTTAGTATTCGTTGTTATAGCGGCCACAGTAATACATAATCAGTTAAAATTTCAAGTGTCTAGCTATTACGGTTCAAGAGATAGAGCCCTGTGACAGACGGACAGACAGGCGGACAGACGGACATACAGCGGAGTCTCAGTAATAGGGTCCCGCTTGCACCTATTGCGTACGGAACCCTAAAAAAATAAATATAAAAAACTTTTGATCATCCCTAACCAGTCTTCATCCCTATTAAAAAAATCCACACCAAACCATCAAGGATTTCTGAAACAGCCTGTAGGTATTAAAACTCTACTTATTAAATATTAGTTGACGAATTCTAACTAGGAGTATTTCTACAAAATGTTTTATAAATAGCTGCTTTTCCATCTCTAAGATGAAATCCTTTGAGATACGGATGGATACGGACGTAGTAATGAAGTCCCGTTTGGCCTCTTTAAGTAAATCTCATACTAAAACTTATGTAGGTATATATGTATATTATACCGTTTTATTAAAATAAAGCGTTTATACACTATCTAATTTGAAGGAATCCTAACTAGGAAATCAAAAGACGTTCTGAAACGCAATAGGTCACAAGCAAATTGTTAACAGGAATAACCTTATAATAAAAGCAATAAAGATCACATAGAAATCACCGTCAGTCACCATTTAGGATGAAATTTAGTATGGTGTGATCACTAGCAAAAAATGTAGGAACCTAACTGTTCCTAGTTAGAATTCCTACAAATTGGATAGTATAACAACCGCTTAATCTGACAAACAGCTGTTCATCTCTGAGCATGGTTTCAGGAGAAAAATTAACGAGGATTTGCACTCCGGAAGTGCAGGCAGTAGTGAAAACTTGAATATTAACGTTGTGCATTTTTGATATTTTGGAATGGTTGGGGAATAATTTTGCACGAATTGCTTCAAGGCCCATTTACACAGTGCAAGTTTCTTGCCTGTTACATACAATTTTATTGAAGCAATAAATGATTTGTATGGCGGACGTTCTGTTTAGACCATGCAAGTTTTCTATTGCTTCAATTTAATTGTATGCAACAGCCAAGAAACTTGCACCGTGTAAATGGGCCTTTAATTATCAGTATAAAAGTACTATCATTTATGTGGTAGAATACAATATTTGTTTATTGCGCTATCGTACACAAACATGACAATTTATTAAAAAGTTTATCTCTCAGCTAAAAGAAACAGCAGGCGCAGGCATACATTTTTGCCGCGCCGTAGAAAGAGAGGGGGATACTTCCTCTCCTACGCCGCGCCGACTGTCTACTCTCCATCCGTCTTACGATTTTTTTTTAACATTTTTTACCCATTAAAAAAAAGTGCACAACGCCGCTAAAAAAGTTTTCACTTCAACGAAATAGTTTTGCTACTCGTTCATAGATGGCGTTGTAATAATTTTCAATGCTTGTAATGTTATCATTCATGTTGAAAGGAATAACTAGATGGCGCTACGTCAAATATTCATTGCATGGGTAGCCGGCTGCCTACTCTCCATCCGTCTTATGAATTTTCGATCAAAACATGTGTCCTGACGCGAGTTTAACATTTTTACCCATTACAAAAAAAGTGCACAACGCCGCTACAGAAGTTTTCACTTTAAAAAATGCAGGGCCTCTTCCAGTTGCTTTAGAAATCCTTGGGAGAGGCCTAAGTCCAACAGTGGACTTCCTGTGGCTGATATGATGATAATAATTATTAATATTATCGTGCTCTTAAGATCACCCACGGCAGCTTTCACGTCTGTGACGTAGCAGACGAGCCGCAAGAAAGTAGACAACGCTGGTGCAGTGCGGAAACCGGCAAGCTACGTGGGAAACAAATGTAAAGCCATGTGCCTCCGCCGGGGCCCGGCAGGCTCGGTAGACCCAAGAAATGCTGGCTTGACGTCGTCAAGGATGACATGCGTGCCAATGGTCTTACAACCAAGGACGCTCAAGATTGTGCGAAGTGGAGAAAGAAAAGCCGGATGCTGAGGATGCAAATGGGAATACGCTGAGATGAGAGAGAGAGGTCGTGCTCTCGGGGGGTTTGTATAATAAAAACGTCTTTTTATCATCCAGGCTCTATACTAGTATGAACATGCATCACCCGCCCCTAAAAATTTGACAAGCAGCTGTTTTCCATCTCTGAGATAAAATCCTTTGTTATACGGAGCGTCGTAATGAAATCCCGTTTGGGCTCTTTAAGGAAAACTCAAATCAAAACTTATATACCTTTATTGTTTAGGTTTAACTGCCCCCATTTAAACTAAATAATTTCAAAGGAAACGGAGACTACATTTAAAATTTTGTTTTAACCAAGCCCTAGATAAACCTTTTAAACTACGGGTATTTTATGAACTACTGTTTACAGTTTAAAGTGAGAACGTTTAGCTTTACTAAGCACATTTGCGAAAAAAGGGCCCCTTTTGGCAAATGTGCGTAATAAAGCCTAACATTCTCACTTTTAACTGTAAACAGTAGTTTATAAAATAGTTAGAAGGGCTAGGGCTTGGTAGAATCATTTTTAATGATGTCTCCGTTTAATTTGAAATGATATATTTTAAATGGGGGCAGCACTGGTCCCCGGAAAATTCAGGTACGGCCTTAAAATAATCCCTTGTAGTGCTAGACCATGGTACAAGAATATTGGGTATCCTCTTTCTGCGATGGCCCAAGACTACGACACCAATGTCAAGATATGTGTTAAAACTGATTGTTCTTTTCAGTAAATTTAAGAATTTTCTTAATTAGTTCATTAATATAAAACAAAATACACACAGATACACAAAGACACACAAGGCTAATTTATAATACACTCTTTTTCGTCAGGGGCACTGGTATGACTCTCCATTGATTCAGAGTAACATATATACCTACTACTACTACAAACGAAACAATTTATCTGTACACACGTCGATGTGTGAGTTTTATACTTAGGGTCGCACCGCAGAATTATTTTAATACTTACCTACTAACGAGTTCGACATATTTACGATTATATTTTTCCATACCGAAAGATTTGCGAACACTATGACGTAAAAAATATTCTGTTTTATATGTATTAAATGTTACAGGAAAGTCGGAAACAGCTACGTAATATCAGTTCACAAATATTTTTCATTATGTCCATTGTCCATTTCACCTATAGTTCACTTTACTGATTATTATTGAGTCATTTATATTGTAACGCACTAATTTCACTAATTCACTATTGTAATATAGTAATTTGCATATTCGGCGCAAAACTATACGGTAATTATATGAATAAATTCAATAAAAATAAACAAATGTTTATAACGATTCACGCTTACACATAGCATGTCAAGTTGTCATTGTCAACAATGGCATTTAGCACTATAACCCGCGGAAATCCAGTTGGCATCTGCGTGTATGTGATTACCTGTGAGCGAGGAGCCTATGTAACATTACCAGATTGCTTATTAGTAATCCGGTAATGTTACAATCTCGCTCTTGTGTATCTCCCGCCAATGCGAGAGAGCGAGAAGGGTTTTTCACGTTATTACCCCAGCAACCATCAAGATGGTTGCTGGGTAATAACGTGAAATTATATTGTTGCTTTGCTTACCTGTTTTCATCATTTGGCAATGTATGAAATATACGTTCTTTAGAGTATTGGGTGAATAAACAATTATTATACGCGCACCTTCTCACCATGATGGTTACTATTGGTTGACAGTTCTCAAGACAACACACGTCGCGTATTGCGTGCGGCTAGTAATTAAACCCTGGTTTGGAGCCGTCAAAGCTCACAAAGTGCGGGGGAGAGGTGCGGGGACGCCAATTTGCGGGAGACGCTGTGAGATACCATTCTGTTTGACTCTTATGTATTCTGTGTCAGGGGTTAAAATTACTAAATACGTGTAGCTTATTAAAGCGTTAGGTATATTAAAAGCTCAAAAACTTCGTTTTCAAATTAGTAAAACTTTATACTCGTATCATTAACTTTTCTAAGAATATCTGCCTTATGAAGTTGTTTAAGGTATTCATTTATACTTATACTTTTATTAAATGAGCTACTTTACAATAACTAACGAAATATATTAAAAATGTTCTTGTTTAAAGTTTATAAAAAATTAAAATCAAAAATCAATGCAAAATAATTTTGCAGATACAGTATAATATAAAATTAAAACAAACACATAATAATAACGTCAACAAATAAATAACGTCAACAGCCCTAAGGGTGGATAAATAACAAATGATTTAAGAATTTATGCATTTATTTCTTTATATATAAATTGTTTATAACGAAAAAAAATACAATTGAAATTAAACTAAATGTCTAAAAATAAAACCTAGTCATTTGTACTCTTATGTATTCTGTGACCTAGTCTAAACTATTCTGACCTTGTGGTAATATAAAATATTATTACTGTGCGGAATGGTGCCAAGAACACTGGCTGTGAAAGAAGTTAAAGTTTTAAAAAGAATTGTTATTATATGTGTATGTTAATTTACAATAAGATACCAGACTCCATCAAAACTGCGACATTTAATTCTTTTAAAACAAAACTATTTAATTGGCTTAGTGAGCAAGGCTTCTACACAGTGAAAGAGTTTCTCAATTTCAAGAATACTTTACAGATATATATATATTTATATATATATTATATACTTTAAGAATAATTAATTGCTTATATTTAATATTATTGACATTATTCATTCCTAATTTTATTTGTGACATAGTTTGTAGGTAATTTATAAACTTTTAGATTTGCATGCTATTGGTAATGGCTGATTAGGTGTTACTTTATGATTTAAGACCTTGTATGTATATGGTACCGTTTTCAAGTGCAAATAAAATATTCTATTCTATTCTATTCTATTCTATTCTATTCTATTCTATTGTGTTTCCTCTTTAAATACTCTGCTAATTCATTGAGAAAAGAGCCATCCCTTTTGTCACCAGCGGCGGTGATCAGGCGCGGAGTTATTTGTTTGGGTCCCATGGTCCAAACATTTCCACACCAAACGTCGCAAATGTAGTGTATATGTATGTATGTTTATGTATAAGAAGTATATATTAACGTTTTTTAATGGTGATTACATTTTATGTAAACTTCATTTACACTTTATCTTGCAACCCATATTTAGACTCTCTGTATAACCTTTGGGTTATGACTGGTAGACAACGTTTTTAAGCGTTAAGTTCGCCTATTGATCTGTACAATTTGTATTTGATGGACAATAAATTATTAATAAATTTAAAAAAAAACCAAGCATCGCAAAAGGCTTTTCCTAGCACTATACTTACTATAGGTAACTAATAATCACGTTAATTTTACCATAACTTAATTCGAACAAAAAAGTCATAAACAATTTTTTACTTTGAATTAAACTCTGTATTTAACCCTATTCTTCCAAAGAACTGTAATATTTTTTCTTAAATAAAGAGACAATTTGTATATGTACAGTCTTATCCCGCTCACCGTCCGTCCGCGATCGGGGAAACTTTGAACACAACTCCGCCAAAGTTTCAAAAAGTACAACAGCAGTATTTTTGTATTTTTTATCTTTACTTACATGGTCCATGCTGGTAGAAAAGAATAACAAAGAAATTAAGAGTTGCTTCTCCTCCTGTGCAGATCATAAAAGCTGATCGAGACGGTGTGCAATAATCTGTATAATGTCATTAGGCGATGCGGCTAGCAATCTGTTACTATGATTAAATAAATAATTAAAACCATGCCTTTTCCAATTTAATCGACTTTAAATTCATTTAATATGTATTATGTTGAACATTACATTTTAAATAGTGGATAACAATGAAGAATTGCGAATTATGCATGCTTCAAATACGCAAGTAATATGTGATGAGAGAATTCGACGGGGTGATACGTAAGAAGACGTAGAAGTCACAGTAGCACAACTGGTAGTGCACTTATGTACACACCTTAAACCCCTGGTTTCAAGTCCCACTCAAGACCAAACATTTTTCATCAGAAACCACTAAAAGTGGTTTTTGATTTATACCCTTAGGTTCTATCAGAATCAGAATCATTTATTTCTTAGATTTTGGTAAAGTCTGTCTACTTTTTAATGAATAACGATGTGAATAATATGTCTGTATTGTTTTATTGTTCATTATTTACTTTATTTTGCTGGCAACATTGATGACAATACTTCAAACGTTATCAATTTACAATCGATATAAGAATTGATAATTGTTTTACAATAAGAATAGGTACCTATACTCCATTTGGTTAGGTATTTAAATAAATGTGAACAAATTTGATAGCTCTTTTTATTGAAATATACTAGCTTCGCTCGCGTATCCCACGGGAACATTACTTTTTTCCGGGGTAAAAGGTACCCTATGTCCTTTTCAGTACTCCTAACTATGTGTATGCGAATTTTCAAGAAGATTGGTTCAGTAGATAAAGCGTGAAGAGGTAACAAACAAATATATTAACTCACTATCGCATTTATAATATTAGTACCCCCACTATCCCAGTTGGGATTGGGATTGGCATAAGTACACTTTACAAATTAATATCTTTACACATTACAAATTAACTATATAATTAATAATTTATAAGATAATTAATTTGTAATTTGCAAAGGTATTGATTTATAAAGCGTATATTTAAAAAAAGGCATGTCAAGATTGTTTACATTTATTTAAATACCTAACCAAATGGAGTATAGACCCTTGTAAATCATTTCAACAATATACATTTAAGTATTCATATCTTACAAGAGTATTCTGATAGGTACCCTTTTCTTTCAAAGAACTTCAATATTTTTAAACAATGACACAATTTGTATGTACATTCTTGCCCCGCTCGCCGCCTGTCCCCAAACGGGGTAACTTTGAACGCAGCTGCGCATAAGTTTCCGCAAATACCACAACAGTATTTTTTTCTGCAAAAATACAGTAACAAGTGCCGTATCTTTGGGCATATTGCTGGGCTCGCGAAGGTCATAATATTTTTTTCAAAGGAAAGAAGTACGTAGGTTGGTTTTTTGTTGTTCTGTTAGGAGAATAATTTGGTTGTATGAAAAATAAATAAGCTTTTGTGCTGGCGTAGGAAAAACTATTTGTTTTAAAGACTTTTTCGTTTGCCTTAATAGGTAATATTATCAAATATTTACGAATAAATAATTAGGCCCACGAAAATGGACACATTAATTTAAGGTATATAATTTAATGTTTTTTGTTTTTTATTTATTAACTAGCGGCCCACTCCGGCGTTGCACGGGTATGTTTTATGGTTTTATACATGTAAACCTTTCTTTTGAATTATTCTATCTATTGACAATAACTACTGTCATGATTTTTAAAAACAGTAACATTATCTGCTAATATTAATTAATTATCTAAACAGTGGTGCCATCTTGCTCAAAAAATAAACGAATGACATTAGAAGTTGTTACTATCAGGTTACTATCACCGTTTTAAAATAAACCGGGCAAGTGCGAGTTGAACTCACGTGGAGAGGGTTCCGTACGATGTTGGCATTGTACGGAACCCTTTTTACGCGAGTCAAATATTATGTTTTACAATAGGTACTCTTTCTAAATGTAAATTTTAAATCTACTATTTCTTTGTGAAGAACTAAGTATCTCGTTCGTGCTTCGCTGCAGAAAAAAAAGGTGAGTACATCCTCTTAACAAATAAGATAAGAAATAGAAGACGACATTTAAAAGTGTTTTTGTATGATGGTCGTTTTTAAATATTAACAAAATTATAATTATAAGATTACTACATATTAAGGTTTCTGGAATCTGACCCAAATTTGTTTATGGTAACTAAAAAAAGTATGAACGGACTGTTAAGGGAAATACCGGGCGGCAAATGAACAAGCGGGTCTCCTGATGGTAAGTGATCACCGCTGCCTATGGACAACTGCAACACCAGGGGTGTAACAAGAGCGTTACCGGCCTTTCAGATAGATATAGACTCGTTGCAGTGTCGTATCGGTTCGGAAACACCGCTGCAGGAAGTTGATTCCACAGTTCAGTCGCAGGTGGCAGAAAGATCCTTTTAAAACGTACGGTGGTTGATTGCCAACTATCCAAGTGGTGCGAATGAAATTTTAATTTCAGTCAAGTGGTGTGGTCGTGAAATTTTGCAGCAGGTATTAGGTCGAACAATTTTTTAGAGCATTCTCCATGATAGATGCGATAAAAAATGCACAAGGATGCAACATCCCTACGTAGAGCCAGAGGATCGAGACGGCCGATGAGAGTCTCATCGTCGATTATACGAGTTGCGTGATTTTGAATACGGTTAAAAGGAAGAAGTTGGTATGTAGGTGCCCTGGCCCAGAGATGGGAACAATATTTCATATGCGGCTTAACGTGTGCCTTATACAGCTGAAGGCGATGTGTCGATGTGAAATATCGCCTTGCTCTACGAGGATACCTAGTTTTTTAGAAGCCAACTTGGCCTTGTCATTCAGATGACCGCAAAATCAAACGTCGCTTGAAATCTTGACGTCAAGAATTCCGATCTTCGGCTGAATATAGAGGCAAGCGCCCTGAAACGAGAGAAATATGACAAAAAGACATTTTTTTTGGGGTGAACGCATAAACTTGTGTTTTATTGGGGTTAAATTGGACTAAGTCGGAAATACCCCAAAATATTGGCTTGGCCGGTAAAAGTGGTGTCAACCGTGGTATCATCTGCATAGCAATGAGTGCTGTTGGATTGCAGCATTATCATTGATATGCAGAAGAAAAAGCGTAAGAGACAGAACACAGCCCTGCGGGACACCAGCATTCACGGGCTTATATTCAGAGCATGAACCATCAACATTTCAACAATGACTTTGATGCTGCGCCCTGTGAGGAAACTGGTAATCCATTGGCACAATTTCACAGGCAACCCGAAAGAAGGAGGTTTCGATAAAAGAGCCTTGTTTCAGGCCCGATCGAAGCTTTCGCCATGTCCAAGCCAGGCCCCAAGGCCTCCCTCTTACTCTCAACCGATTCTGCCCATTTATGGGACAAATACACCAAAAAAATCGCCAGCAGACCGTCCGCGACAAAAACCATGCTGGCGATCGCTTATGAGCTGGTGCTCCTCGAGATACAGGAGGAGCTGGCGGTTAATAATAGACCCCATTATTTCGGAGAGTAAGGAGGTTATGGCCATAGGCCTGTAATTGCCAGGATCAGAGCATTCCCCGTTTTTGGGCGTCGGGTGGACTAAGGCAGTTTTCTATGCTGACGGGACAACGCCTGTAGAATAACATCTTAGCACGGATTTTTTTAAAAAATAAATATACACTAAATATAACATTTGAATTCCTCACAGTAAGACGCGAGTTAACTACTACTAGCGCCATCTAGTGATGTTTTAGTGAACTTTTTCCGTAAGTAAGTTTTATATCGAGTTTACTACTTTATTTTCAATAGATAGACTTCTTATAGTTTTCCTGTAATCTGCAAGCAATGAACTATATTTTGTAATTTTTTCAAAATTTTAGACAGTAGTTTCAGAGATCAGGGGGGGATGGTCAATTTTCGTCTTCTTTTTGGAATAAAATCAAAACTACTTATTTTACAATAATAATAAAAATATACTTGAGATCCTCATAACGAGCCCTTTCATTTGACGACACAGTAAGGATTGCAAAGTTTTTTTTTAATTTTCCTAATTTGACCCCGAAAATGACCCTTATTTAAAAAAAAACCATTTATTTTCTTTGCACATCTGTGTTTGGGTCATAGGATTACACCATCCTACAAAACTTCACCCGATTTGGTCCTGTAGATTCGGAGCAAATTGGCTGTGACAGACGGACGGACATACAGACGCACGAGTATAAGGGTTCCGTTTTTTCATTTTTTGTACGGAACCCTAAAAAAAAGTATCCACAATGTGTGATGGGAACACTGGATGTGAATTTTGGTCGTCTGGCCCACGGGCTGGCTCACAAATTCTTGGAGGCATTGGCGCAGGACAGACAAATAGTTGGGACTACGAGGGGCAATAGAAAGAAATCACTACACTACATTCAAATCCATCCATAGTTTCAAAAGATCACGTTTACATACATATATTACAGGACAGACGGCGGGAAGGACGACTGCCTCCGTGGTCCAGTGGTCAAGGCGTTTGCCTTGTGATTTGGAGGTCATGGGTTCAAATCCCTCTGGGAAGCATACTTTGTGAAAAAGTTTTCAATCTGGTTAGGATATTGCAGGCTTGAATCACCTGTTTATCCGAAAAGAAAGATGATTTCGTGCTTCGGAAGGCACGTAAAGCCGTTGGTCCCGAACGCCATCTAGCGTTTGTACCTATCCTAGGATTGGTTCTGGTCTACCCTTTGGGTTGCGGAGGTCAGACGGCAGTCGCTCTGCGTAAAAACCAGTAACCTCGTCAAATCACCTAGGTTAGGTAGCGGACCCTGGGTTCTGAAGCCTTACCACTGCCGACGCAACCGGGAATACGCTCGGATGATGATGATGATGAGACGGCGGGAAGGACTTTTTACTCGACTAGTTACGGCAAAGCCTAACGGGCAGATAATGATTTTAGCAGTCTATGTATGTAGGCCAAATCCTCTGACTGCTCTGTCTAAGGCGGTTAACCCACTGTACCGCGCACCGTCAATCAATCAATCAGTGGTTCTTCTCACTCTCCCTTTCGGGAGACGAGGAGACTGTTCAGGGTTGTGGCCCTCTTCAGAAGCAATCAACGCTGCCCATTACGATGGGCAGGTCGTTGGGGTGGCCGTGGTGGCCGCGGTCATCGTTATGTTATTTGGGCGTCAATTTAATCCACCGGCGCGTCCGCGTGGGCGGCGGCGTCGGCAATGGCGTTGCGGGGCGAGGGCTTGAAGCGGCGGTCGGGTGGGCGCGCGTGAAGTGGCGCAATCCCTCTGAGGTGGGAGTGCGCCGATAGGTCCGCGCGCTTGTATGTACAGGCGGCCAGGTGAGCGACGAAGGCGTCGAGTCCCTCCATTTTCAGGTCCCTGAAGATCGTCGCGTTCCTCACGTAGCGTGGGGCCCCGACGACTGCTCGGAGACTCTGATTTTCTTGTGTGCGGAGCCTTTTCTTGTTGGTCTCCGAGCAGTACGCGTGCCAGGCTGGGGTGGCATACGTGAGGTGGGATCTAACGTAGGTTTTGTAGATCCCGAGCTTCGTCTTCAGGGGCAGGCGGGATAACAGCACTCCGTGCAGCTTCGTCCTGGCCAGCTTCGCTTGCGCCGCAACATTGCCGACGTGCTTCGTCATGGTGAGACGCCGGTCGATGGTGACGCCCAAGTACTTGACGTGCGGCTGCCACGGCACGTCTTCGCCGAGAAGTTTGAGCGGCGGCGGTAGATGGCGGTTCCCAGTCAGTATGGCCTGCGTCTTGCCGACGTTCACCTGCATCCTCCACTTGGCGAGCCAGTCAGGTAGAGCGTCGAGGGTCGGCTGTAGCCTCTTGGCGGCATACAGCGGTTTTATGGACGACGCATAATATGCTGCGTCGTCCGCGTACAGCGCTAGCTCCACCTGACCGACGACTGGAATATCGTTGGTGAACACGGCGTAGCAGGCCGGCGAAAGGCAACTGCCTTGGGGCACTCCAGCGCTGACTGGGCGATCCGTAGAGACCGCGTCTTCCACCGCCACGTGTACCCGGCGATCCTTTAGAAATGAGGCCACAACCCTGAGTAGCCTGCGGGGCATCGTGGTCTCCGACAGTTTGTAGGTGAGCCCCTCATGCCACACTCTGTCGAAGGCTTGTTTGAAGTCAAGGAGGCAGGCAGCCACGCTCTCCTTTTTGTTGGCGCTCTCTGACATCCGGTGGAGCACCCTTGCCACTTGGAGCGTCGTCGAATGGCCCGGTCTGAAGCCGAACTGTTCGTCCCGGGGCGTCAGGTGGGGCGTCATGTGCCGTAGGGCGATCTTCTCAAACACCTGCGAGAGCTTGCTCAGCAGCGAGATGGGCCTCATATTTTCGGGCTTTCGGGCGTCCTTGCCCGGCTTGGGCAGCATGATGACCCGGGCGTTTTTCCAAATTGTCGGGAAATGGCCCGAGCGCAGTATCCCGTTGAACAGGCGTGTCACTGCCGCAATTGCTCGCGGCGGAAGGTGACGTAGCGCCTCGTTCGTGGTGCGGTCCGCGCCCGGGGCCTTCCTGGGCTTCAGTTTGTGGATCACCTGCTGCACTTCGCCAGGCAAGACGACGATGGGGTCCTCATCTGCTGGGATAGGCGCCGCGAGGCGCTCCCGCACGAGTTCGGAGATCGTCCTGTCATGTTCGGCGTCGACGACCGGGTTTGGCGAAAATTGGCGCTCCAAGTGGTCCGCCAGGATGTCAGCGCGGTCTTGCGCTTTGAACCGTGGGAGACCGTCTGTGCCCAGCAAAGGTCGCACTGGTTGGGGCTCCTTAGACAGTTGCTTGCATAGGCGATGAATAGAAGGCACTTCATCGCCTATTGTTAGGAGATGGTTCTCCCACGATTCGGCTGCATTTCTCGTAAGGGCGTCCTTCACCCTCTCCACCATACGGTTGAGGCTTTGGCGCATGGTAGGGCAGCGCGTCCTCATCCACTGACGCCGCAGCTTCCTTTTCTCCTCTATCATGGTCTTGATGGCGGCCGGCAGCGGGCGCACCGTCGCGGAGCGCGGTTTCTATATACTGACGCTCCCACGCGGTGACGCGTTTTCAGTGGGTGGGAGTAGTCGTGTTTTCAATACAAACTGAGCTACTTGCATACAATGTAAAAAATATGCCGCGCCGCGCTCCGCGACGGTGCGCGGTGCAGTGGGATCACCGTCTAATACATGGCTCTGGCAATATAGAGAGGGTCGTGCTCCTGCAGTGGAGACTAAAAAAGACCTGATGATGATGATGTATGTATGTATGTGCATATTTATATCTGTTACACCGAGCATCCGAACTACTCGTACTTATCCAATTCACACAAATAAAGATGTCAATCGATTCGTCATTATTGACCGAGTTGTATGCAAAAAAAAACTATTCACGGCCTAACCAAATATACTGAAACTATTCTAAGGGTGGATTCTGTCCATAATACTGATAAATTTCCCTGAGAAACATATATCGAAATTGAATCCTCATATCTCCGAATTCGTCTGTCACAGAGCCAAACAAACATAATTTACAACATAGAGGAATTTCTTTGACGTCTTTTATCTCGTAAGCGGTATCTGATAAATTACTTTTACAAGCTTCTGAAGCAATTTCATACGATATATTTAATATAAACAAAGGTTAAATGTTCTGTTTTTAACCCCCGATAAAAAGAGGGGTGTTATAAGTTTGACGCTAGTGTCGGTCTGTCTGTCTGTGGCTTCGTAACGTTCGAACGGATTGATAAAGAGGATTGAAAGAAAGTTCCCTTGCGGTGGATTTTAGCTATGTTTGATAAAAATCGGTTCAGCCGTTTAAAAGTTATTGGCAGTTAACGGTTGGAAATCAGGACCTTCTCTAGCAAACATATAGATGGCGCTATCCGTAGCGCGCATGTAGCGTGACTTGATGTCCGTATGAAATCGTATCAAAAGTTCCGGTTCACATCACTAGATGGCGTTCTTGACAGTCGGGGTTTTTTTTAATTTGCCTAGCAAATAAATTTGTTATATGCTTTTATATTTATATTTTAGTGTGTATGATAGTTGTTCAGTAGTGAAAAATAATTTTAAATCACGTTTACATATTAATTGAATCTCTTCCATGCTGGTTTGGGAGAAAAGAAAAAACTTAGAATGTACCAACTGCTCTTCCCGCGCAGATCGTATAAACCGGTCAAGGGAATGGGCGAAAATGTAAATCACCTACCTATGCGATAAGTCCGCCTTTGTATTATGTTTCCGTTTTTTGTCCGTATTGTTGTATTTTCTTTGTTTATGGTGCAATAAAGAGTATTTGTATTGTATCATATAATAGGCGATTCGGCTAGTAACCCATCACTATTTTGATTTCTTTGTACCCGAATACGGTGAAGTAAAAGAGGGTTAAGCTTATGTGTTTTGCAAAGAGGGTTATGTGTTTTGCCACAATATATGTTTGTATGTTCATCTGCTCCCTTGTATCTTCAAAGATATCCATGCTATCTTGACAAATGAGGTATCGTCGGAATTGTCTTGGATGTCCGCTGGTTATAGGCTATGTGACGTCACAGTAAATCCACTGTGGCGCCCTCTATAGGTCATAAAGTAATGAACTAAAAAATAAAATTAATCGAATCATAACGTGTAGTGTATCAAATGACAGGGCTTAAAAAGCAAATTTCAAAAATATATACATTATTAGCTGTTGCTCCCTGCTGTGTTTGTATTTCTGGATAAAAGTACTTTTCAGTATGAATTTTTTCGGGTTTTAGTTTTTAAAACTATAATATATTATTACAAAATAAAGTACGTGAAAAGAGACACATACGGTAATCGGAAATAGGCGAGGCAATATGTTGGGACACTTGATACGGCATGACAATTTTATGCAAATTATAATAAAAGGCAAAATAGAAGGAAGGAGGGGAAAAGGAAAGCCAATGCACAGCTATATGAAGCAAGTCAAGGAAAAGATGATAGCAGTGTCGTACCAAGATGTCAAGGTTGGCGGAAGATAGAAAAGAATGGAAGAAACTCCACCGACAAGAGCGTCGCTCTTAAATTTTGATGATGATGAATATATTATTGTTCCACCGTCTCGCACACCTGTCTCTCTCTCATCCCAGCGTATTCCCAGTTGCATCCACAGCTGCAACGCTGCGAAGCCCGGGGTCCGCTTTCCGGCTTTTCCTTCTCCACTTCGTTCGATCTTGAGCATCCTTGGTTGTAAGACGAAGTCTGACCGTCTCGCCCACCATCACGCTAAAAGTGACCTTTGAGTAATTGTGCAAATAAAAGGAAGAAAATTTGACTCGTCAAAATGCAAAAAAAATGTTTAATTGTCAAAAACCTTTTGCACGTAACAAACATTCTTAGGATAATGTCTTTTTTATTTTATTTTTATCGCGGAATGTCATTAAATGTCTAGACAAAGACGTTTTTCAATTGTAAATAAATACTGGAGCGTATATAATGCGTTTTGATCTCACAAACTTTGATTAGAATTTAAATATGTAGAAAAGTATTTAAAATGCGAGACGTAAAAGTATTTTTAACATATTCGTTTAAAGTACTTGTCAATAACTAGATATGGAGAAATGGTGGTCTGTCAGTCACGATTGAGGAACCAACTTTAATTTATAATAACTTTTTGTTTGTATCTATTTAGAAGCTTTTGTCTTAAGACATGTCAGCTCCATTGAGACAACATGTATTTATAACTTTAGAATGGTTACTTTTACAGATAAGAGGATGAATTTACAATAATTTCAGAACTTTTACTAAAGCCAGAAACATTCGGAAACTCAAAACTCATATCATCATCCGAGCGTATTCCCGGTTGCATTCTCAGCGGTAACGCTTCAGAGCCCGGGGTCCGCTACCTTACCTAAGTGATGTGACGAGGTAACTGGTTTTTACACAGAGCGACTGCCGTCTGACCTCCGCAACCCAAAGGGTAGACCAAAACCAATCCTAGGATAGGTACAAACACTAGATGGCGTTCGCGACCAACAACTTTATGTGCCTTCCGAAGCACGGAATCATCTTTCTTTTTCGGATAATCAAGTGATTCAAGCCTGAATTATCCTAACCAGACTGAAAACAACTTTTCACAAAGTATGATTTCCAATGGGATTTGAACCCATGACCTTCGGATCACTAGGCAGACGCCTTGACCACTGGACCACGGAGGCAGTCCACAACTCATATGTGGTCCCTCAATGGGACGCACATTTATAACTCCACTGGTAGTTGACGACGTTACACCGTTGTCAAATGTCAATTCAATTTCTATATTTAAAAAAAATACTTACAGTTTATTGCCTTGTCAGACAGCTTAAGGCCGTACCTGAATTTTCCGGGGTCCAGTGCTGCCCCCATTTTAAATAAATCATTTCAAAGAAAACGGAGACATTATTTAAAATTTTGCAACTATCAAATCCTAGATAACCTTTCAAAGTATTTTATGAACTACTGTTTACAGTTTATAATGAGAACGTTAAGCTTTACTACGCACATTTGCCAAAAGTGGCCGTTTTTCGCAAATGTGCGTAGTAAAGCTTAACGTTCTCACTTTAAACTGTAAACAGTAGTTCATAAAATACTTTGAAGTGTTATCTAGGATTTGATAGTTGCAAAATTTTAAATGATGTCTCCGTTTTCTTTGAAATGATTTATTTAAAATGGGGGCAGCACTGGTACCCGGAAAATTTAGGTACGGCCTTAACGGCAGAAAATGTGTGCAGTTTATTTGAGAATACCAAGATAACCTCACATTTTCCGGGGTGATAGTATTATTTGTGTTCATTGACTGAGCGAGCTAGAACCGTTTTTTTGGGCTAAAATTCGAATATGTCCGTCTATCTATCCAACTGTCCGAATGATTTCCTCTACAGGTCACATTTCTGAACCGATTTTCGTGAAATTTTGTAAGCAGGTACGATAATAATAATTATACAAGCTTATTTTTAATTAAGTATATACCTATATTTTAAGAGGTCATTTACTCCATCATCTTATACATCGTGTTAATGAAAGAACGCAAAACCTCTCAGATGGTACCTCAGCCTATGTAACTGAACAACTTTTGTTCAACAACTTTCACGAAATCCATTTAAAAAAAATCGGATTTTCATACAAATTGACTCGATCAGCTGATCAGTTTGTATAAAAATTCAATATTTTTTTGATTTCGTGAAAGTTATTGAATAAAAGTTATTTAGTTACATAGGCTGAGGTACCAGCTGAGAGGTTTTGCGTTCTTTCATTAACACGATGTATAACTTTTCCTAAAAATAAGTAAGCGATGAAAAATTTTTTCGCCTCAGTGAGAACGGGAAGACTTGAGTAGTCCTATTCTACTCTGCCGGGAACCACACAGTAAGCAGTAATAATCATTCTAAATTTTATCCACATCCGTTCACCCGTTTTTGTGTGAATTATGAATTTAATTAATAGGTTCAGTATCGAGCTGGTAAATCAAACCACAGAATAAATAATACTAACGTACAGAAGTTTCACTCAGCAAAGAAATTCAAAGAAATATCTACTCAATGTGGCTAGCGATATGGTTCAATTTAGCTCACGTCAGAACTCACCACCTTTTCGTATAGACACCTAGACATCCATTGCAAGCCAATTTCATTATTATTACTCTGGAAAAACGATTCGTATAACTGAATTTACCACCCGGAGGGGCCGCCTGCGCGCATAGTAATAATGTAGGTACTTTTTCGATACCTAAACGGGGAGTGACACAGGCCTGGTCAAACAAAAAAGTTGAACTCAGAACTTCTGTCCCACGTGGTTTTTCACAACTCGAACAAGTACATTGAAAAATACGTTTTGAATAGAGTCTAACGTGTAATGAAAGAGTTCAATTGTCGGCGAGTCCGTTGTTCCGAGTCAATTAACTACTAACAAGGGGCTAAAGGATGAAATCACCCCTTTTATTTCCTCATCGGTTTTCTATTGTTGGAGCGTATTGCTTTTTTTCAATCGTGTGCTCTACTGCTTGTTATGGGTTGAAAGCTTCGAGCTCAATGGCCCTGCGGGAGTACTCATTACTAGTACTTAAGCAAGTTAAGCAACCACAGGCGTGGTGTGCGTTGAGATTGGTGCCCACAAGCAGCATAGAAAAATTCTAGCTATTCCCAAAATTTGCACCTGTGGGTTGACTGGAAGAAAAGGCCCACCTGTACATGTACGGCAGGCTTTACATAGACAGATTCCAGCAAAGCTAGCTCAAAGTGGGTTTATTTATTTGTACTCTCATATTCATAATAACGTGCCCTCTAAATTAGTCATATAGTGAAATACCTCTACTAATTTAAGAAGAAATTTGCAGGCTGTTTGCTATTTAAATCAGCAGCGTTATACTCTATAACTGATTTAAGGAATACAGTTGTTTAGAGTTTCGTACCCAAAGGGTGCCAACGGGAACCTATTACTGAGAAAACGCTGTCTGTCCGTCTGTCATAGGGCTCTATCTCTTGAACCGTAATAGCTAGATTATGTATTACTTTGGCTGCTATAACAACAAATACTAAAAATAAGATAAAGTTAAAAATTAAAGGGGGTCGTCTTACAAGAACGTATTTTTTCAGCGTTTTAAAACATTGTACGGAGGTACGGAAGCCTTCATGTACGAGTCTGACTCGCACTTAACCGGTTTTTATGACTACAGTTACTGAAAATCCAAGGCTACCGAACCGAGCCATCTAGAGTTATGTCTGTCACATTTCCAGATCACATAAGTCTTAATGGATGTCCCGCATTATTGTAACCAAAAAATAAAAAATACAATATAAATAAAAACAATCCTTTTTAAAGGACTGTTAAAAAGGTTCCAACAAAGTAATGACTACACTTAACACCCCGAAAAAAGAATTTGATTCCCTCTCAAAATTGCTGTCCTCCAAAACCGGCAATTTCATTGGAACCGTTAATAGTTTGGTGCGGTCAGACGGGATACTTTTAAGTATAAGTAGCTGGCGATTAAGTCGCTTCTGGAAACCAAAAAGCATTTAATTTGACCGAAAATTGAGTTCATAACACAGACTAATTGCAACTTAGAGTTGCTATTTTAACCCTTTCACCGCGAGTTTTTATATTAGTTGTCGTGCTCCCAGCGCGACGAATTGTGAATATCCATAGTTTTTTGTCGGATAAATCCGACGCCTGCGAAATGGGCACGAAAATGTTTGTCAGATTAATCCGACGTTCGCGGTTAAAGGGTTAACCAGTTCCGAGTTGCGTTTTAGATGACTTTCAACATAGACTATTTGTATTTGTGACAATTCGATACCAACTCCTTGAAAACGTCAATGAATAAGAGTTTTTGAGGCTGAACACAGTTACAATAAATATATATATATATATATATATATATATAGTAAAGTATATTCCTAAAATGAATATTATATAGTAAGAAATTGAATTGAGGTTTTATTTCTACGCCACGTGTGATAAAATAAATAAATTATTTTCCCGTCATAAATAACGACGGGTTTATGTATTAAAATATTAACAGTGTCAAAAAAAATTATCTCTTTATTTTTAGGAGTTTTTGTCTTAACAGACATGTCAGCTCTATCGCACCCAAGGAATTTACGTCTGAAGAGATATGAAAGTATCATATTTTTTTTGCAATTATCGAGCTTGGTAGCGACAGAACAGTTTAAGCGATACTGATATTAATTCCTTCATTAGTTAATCCCTTTTACATTTGTATTTGGTACCCACATACTTCACAGTTGGGGGAATCGGACTAATATACCAAAAAAAAAAAAATTATTTGATGGATAATGCCCAGAACGAAATCTAAAAGTTAACTTTGCACTTGAAGAGGTCCATTCTGCAGTTTTTATACCAAATACATTTTTCAAGTGATTTCTTATCAAAAATTCTTTCCTATATAAATATTTAGTGTAAAAATTAGATCTACATGTTCATTTAGTACGTGATGTACTATATCAAAATGTTATTTGCTTATTCATTTAATTTATATCCTAGTGCACATCACGTACGATTATAAGGATTCTGTCATAAAATTCAACCATTTCCTCTGATAATTGCGATCCTTCAAAATCACCAGCAATTCCATTCGAACCGTTAATAGTTTGGGGCAGTCAGACGAGCAACTTTTACAAAGTTTGATTTTTTGGACTTCTCGGAACCTAGATTTCAGTTTTCTAGTAAAAGTTAAATATCCGCGTATAACTTCAACATGCAATGAGCAGTTAATAGAAGCTTGATATAGTTTGGAGCTTTGTATCAATTGATCAGTATTGAATTATGTGTCATCTTCTTCTATTAATTTGCTATAATATAAGTCGTAATTAAAAAAATAATAAATCATAAATATTTATAGGGACAAATTACACAGATTGAGCTAGCCCCAAAGTAAGTTTAAACTTGTGTTATGGGATACTATTTTGGGAACATGATTTTCATTTTTGCCCGTTCCTCGATCGGGTTCTACGATCTATATGGGAAGAGAAGCGGCTGGTACATTATTAGGTTTTTATTAAGTTTTTATTATCTCCCAAACCAGCATGGAAGGTCCCTTCACCCGTGTGGTTCCGGGTTAGAATAGGACCACTCCATCTCTTCCTGTGGATGTCGTAAGAGGCGACTAAAAGACTAAGCACAAACATCTCGTGTTCCCAAGGAGGGTTGACGTCAGACAGGCGGCCGGTCGTAAAACTATAGCCAAATCATTTATACTGTTCCTGGCTATTTCTTCTCCATTTTGCAAGGTCTTTGGCATCCTTGAATGACTATGGACATGCATGTTATATTTGGAGAAGAAAAAGCGGGAAAGCGCACCTCGGGCTCCGAAGCAGCACAGCTGAAGATGCTACCAGAAACGCGCTTAGACGAAGAAGAAGCATGGAAGGTCCCTTATGTATGTCCCTTATGTATGTCCCTTATATTATTATATGCCCCATACACGTTGTATATTGTTTTCTGAAAACATATTGTGCCCAAATAAAATAGTCAAAATTGGTCGAAAAGTCTCCAATAACCATATCAAAAGTAGTAGCAAGTCTGCTATATCCGTTAATAGTAGGGGCAATCGCACGGAAGTTCCTTAGGAGGAAATAAAGGCCACATGTGGACTGAAGCAATAATGAGGTTAATAGCCACTTTGTCGATTCTCCTTTCAAACGCCGTAAAGGCGGGAACACTTTAGGTCGTGGCTGGGTGATGAGTGTAAGCGAAAGCGGCAACCTCTTTATAATCAATAAAATTCAAGTTGATGCTTTTTAGTCACATAATTGGTAAATGCTCTATAAATTTTACGTCGACAAGAACTCCAATTATCACTTTATTAAAACAAGTATTGTTTAAATACATACCTTTTAAAACAAGAAAAACTTAGAAGATTTTTGAACAAATAAAAAAAAAAAAAAGTGATATAGTATAAGAGGAAAGAGAGACATGAAAAGCACTTCACCGGCAAGAGCGCGGCTCTTAAATTTGAATCGATTGAAAGGGACATCCATTTAACTTGATATTCGTTTGTGCTCCGTGTTAAATTAACTTAAGGTGGAGGTATAGGCAAACGACCTTGAAGTGGCGCCCTCATTTGAAATAAATTATTAACTCGTAAATATGGAGATAATTTCCATATTGCTCTTCGTCATGCACTAGATAGCCCTTTAAATTATTTTATGAACCACCATTAAAAGTATTTACATTAGTCCGTCTAGCTTTAAAACTTGCTTCCGCCAAAAGTGGCCACGGCAAGTTTTAAAGCTAGACGGATCACCAATAATAGTTTCAACGGCAGTTCATAAAATAATTTAAATGGCTATCTAGTGCCTGACGATTAGCAATATGGAAATTATTACCATATTTACGAGTTAACAATTTATTTCACACTTAAAGGCCATTTGCCATTTGCTCTTGTCACTATACCCACACGCAATCCCCAATAATACCTACGAAATTAGGGATGCGCATTATTGCGCATTGTATTCTTATAGATAAATATGATCCCGCTATTTCTACACTAAGACCGCATTACTGACTGAAACGAAATTAGGTATGTGTCTTGTATTATGATTGGGTTAAAGTCAAGTTCTATTTGGAGTAATTTGTTCAATGTTGTTTTAGTTTGTAGTTTTTAGGGTTCCGTACCCGAAGGGTGCAAACGGGACCCTATTACTGAGACTCCGCTGTCTGTCCGTCTGTCCGTCTGACACAGGGCTCTATCTCTTGAACCGTAATAGCTAGACACCTGAAATTTTCACCGATTATGTATTACTGTAGCCGCTATAACAACATATACTAAAAATTAAAAAAGTTGAAAATTAAAGGGGGGTCGTCATACAAAAAACGTATTTTTTTCAGCGTTTTTGACTAGATCTTTATAATGCCATTAACTAGATACTTGAAATTTTCACTAATTATATTACTATGGCCACTTTAACAACAAATAACAAAAATAAAAAAAAGTTAAAAATTAAAGGGGGTCGTCATACAAGAAACGTGTTTCTTCAGCGTTTTAAAACATTGTACGGTGTTACGGAACCCTTTATGTACGAGTCCGACTCACACTTGCCCGTTTATTTGTTATTGTTTAAATATCATGCCAAAGTTATATGTGGTCGTTGTACAAGAAGTCTAGACAAAATAATAATAGGTAATACATCCTATAGAAAGACTATGATGTTTAAAGGGGGGGCCGGGAAATATCTCCCGGGGCGCTGGTAGGGCTAACCGGCACTGCCTCTTAGTATTAGTAAAAAAGTAAGAAAACAATTTATAAAGATATTTATTTGGAGTACAGCTTTATATGGATGTGAATTTGGGCAATGAAGAAGAAGGACAAAGGCAGAATAGAAGCATTCAAGATGTGGCGCTACAGAAGATTGGAGAAAATAAGCTGGATGGATAGAATTAGCAATGAGGACGTAGAGAGAAAGAGTGGAAGAGAGAATAAATATTTTAAAAACTATTGAAAATAGAAGAGAGATCATTGGACATTTAATAAGACATGACAACCTCTTCAGAATAATAGTAAAATGAAAAATAAAAGGGAGACGAGAAAGGGAAGACCAAGGATGATTTTTCCAACAAGTTAAGGAAGTGTAAGAGTTAAGAGAAAGATCCTACCAAAACATTAAAAAGATGGCAGAGGGAAAAGAGGATTGGAGGCATCTCCACTTAACTCTACCGACAAGAGCAAGGTCTTAAATTAAAAGGAAAAAAAGGACTAGTGGGAATTTTTGTCTTTTTAGGCGGGTCTAAAAAGACTAAAATTCCCACTAGTCCTGAAACTCCTTTTATGTCTCCAGGGACATTATTTACAAAATTTTTGAGTTTTATTTGTTATTATTAACCCTAAAAACATCCCACCCCTTTTTTAGCAGTCGTGTAATTATAATCTAAATCGTAAGACATTAATCGGGCTTAAAATACACGTAACATCTCATTTACTCTCAAACAAAGGGTAAACAAATCCTTAAAGTCACCCTGTAACAGAACCCAAATGTTAATCTTGCAGATTTAAGCAATTTAAAAATGTCGCCACTGGAATGTTCCCATAAACATTGTCGGTACTACAGATGAGATAAAAGAAGAGATATTGCTCTGAATAATTTTATTTAGACGTTTCAGAGCTGAAGGTCTATAATCTATGTACCTAACCAGTGGGTAAAACACATTGAATATAGTCGTTCAGCACACGTTTGCAGCTCCATACATTCTTTATATGGAGCGAAGCGTCTCAATTTCGGGATTGGCCTAAATGCTGTAGTCCGTCTGAGCCTGTCGCATTTTTCAACCGATTTTGACAAAAATTAGCACAAAAGTTCCTTGATTTATCCAACTTTTTTAGTTGATCGCGTATTTTTTATTGGGGGAGAAATAGGGGGAAACTTTGTTGTAGCGTTATTTATTGATGGATTTCAATCAAATTTGAGAGGCACATTAAGGACTTCATTTTACACAAGATATTGCAAAAATAAAAAAAATCATTGAAATGTCTTTGGTATGCCCGGGGAAAGGGAAAGTGTCGGTTATTGCATGATTATAAAAGATCGCGAGGTCTACTTTTTTCACAGACAACTATTAAATTTAGTGCCACATCTCCTGGTTTCCTTTTATCTACAATCCACACACGTGGTGCCGCTGTAAAATGTACTCGGGAACGCAATCTGTTTTACTAATGTTCCAACCTTTTTAATTCCTTCGGACCTGGTCCGGGTAGATAGAGGGCTGACGAGTTTATGCAGTCGTATTTAAGCTTAAAATATTACAATTTACATCGTGTGTCTCGCATACACTCGTGATTAATGGAAGAATGCAAATGAAAAATACCAACTGGATTCATTTTAATAATTATGTTAAAAAGTACGTTTATTTTAATTACAAATTTTCCTTTCTCTAGAGAAAGGGGACTTTGTAATTGAATGAAAAATGAAAAAGTCTAGACTTTTTTTTATAAAAATTCTTACTTTAATTTTGAAATGTCATCTCAGATTTCTGATCGCAGTATGTTCGCTTAGGCCGACCCTGTCCTGCTCTTCCATTCACATATAGTATGTTTTTGGGTTATTTGAGCGACTAATCTATGACTTATTAAATTAATGCATACGGGAATTAACGCGAAACGTACCTTTTATTTATTTATTTTGCTGACGTTTCATTCGGGTTTCACCGAACGTGGTCCCAGCTTGACTCAAGCTAGACTCAATAATGCAACGCGATAGTTT
Organism: Acrobasis repandana; assembly: GCA_963576875.1. Classification (NCBI taxonomy): domain Eukaryota; kingdom Metazoa; phylum Arthropoda; class Insecta; order Lepidoptera; family Pyralidae; genus Acrobasis; species Acrobasis repandana. Next base: position 3,111,885 of record OY756233.1, on the reverse strand, counting down.
AAAAGTATTAATCTATGACTTGACTGGCTGATATATTGACTGATCGATCAACGCACAGCTGACCCCGCTGGGTCTGGAATCATGAAATTTTGCACAAGGGTTCCTCGAATGACGTTAATGTGCACTAAGAAGACTTTTTTGGAAATTCATACCTTATGGGGTTAAAATGAGGATTGAAAGTTTTTATGAAACTTGGGCAATTTTTAAGTTAGAAAAATACAAAATTACAAGTTTGAAATATAAAAGTTTATTGTAAAAAAAAGTATTCTTTTAAAGGGTGAAATAGAGGATGAAAGTTTGTATGAAACTCCGTAACTTTTTAGGGTTCCGTACCTCAAAAGGAAAAAACGGAACCCTTATAGGATCACTTTGTTGTCCGTCTGTCCGTCCGTCCGTCCGTCTGTCAAGACCCTTTTTCTCAGGAACGCGTGGAGGTATGAAGCTGAAATTTATATCAATTACTCAGGTCTACTGTCCCTTGAAGCTGTGAAAAAATCAAACTTCTAAGCCAACGCAATCAAAAGATACAGCCGTTTATGCCGCAAATTTTCGACACTTGCAAGGGAATCAAAACCTACAGGGTGCTTCCCGTGAACTCAGAATCTTGAAATTTGGTACGAAGCAACGTCTTATAGCATAGATAAAGGAAAAATTACGAAAACCATAAATTTTTAGTTACATCACATAATATATATTTTTTTAATAATTTTAAACTTACTACCCATTTCCTCATAAACGCGTAGTAGAGGTATTAAATTGAAATTCATACCAAATACTAAACCTTGCAGGTTTGTACGGAACCCTCGGTGCGCGAGTCCGCCTCGCACTTGGCCTGTTTTTTTATTAAACCACGCGGGCAGCATCAGCTAGGTAGAATAATATTTTTTTAACCCAGGCATTATCCGTATAAAAGACGAACGTACAAAACTGTACCTAAACGACGATAACTACACAGCTAGTGTTGAACTAGCTGCATAAACACAACTGAGGTAATTGGTCAACCAATGACAATTGACCGTCGAGAGTACAACGTGTGAACACAAACGACCCCGGCGAAATTAGGTCGCGGTGTAAAGTGTCTATTTGAGGGTTAAATGGGAGAATGAATTATAGCAACATTGCTTTTCGAATAATAGTTAATTCTTTTTCGACGACCTCCGTGTAATGCTTGACACGCTAGTCCGACAATCTAAACCAAAGTTTCCTTTTTTTTTTCCGCCCGAGCATTAAACGAGAACAGACGTAGTTTGTGTCAATTTCTTAAAAAAAAAAATATATATTTATTTAAAATTCTAAAATACAACATAAAATCCTGACGAGTACTAGGAGTGCAGAAGCCTGACGTAGTGGAAGACAAGGACAGGACTAGCGAAACAAATAGTGAGTTACACTGCCTGCTACTAATCACACTCGAACTAGTAACCACCACCACAGAAACTGTGGACTTATCCCAATTTCTTGGTGAAAAATACGTCTTTGTGTCGTCGATCATGCCTAAAGTACAGAGATCTCCTCCTCCATCCACACCTGTTCAATTCTGTTCCTCGGAGTCTGAAGCCGTTTCACATGATGACAGAGCAACAGGTGTCACAAAACGTCAAAAAAGAAAGAAGGACTCCCCTCCAAGCTCTTCCGGGAAATCACGCGATGATAATATGATGAATATGCTTAACGACTGGAAATCTGACCAGGATAAAGCCATGAAAAACCTGTGTTCTGGTATGGCGGAAATGACAGCACAGATGACAAAAATGACAAAATCACATGACGAAATTATAAAAATGGTGGAATTCATGTCCAAGCAACATGATGATATGATGCTTAAAGTCGAATCTTTGGAAAAGGAACGTAAACTTCAAAAAGAATACATCGCATCACTAGAAGCTAAGGTTGAGGATTTACAACGACAGCAGAAATCTTCACAAATTGAAATTCGAAATGTACAAACAGCTAAGTTAAAAAGCAAAGAAGATCTTTGTGAGTTTACTGAAAAGTGCTGCAAGGCCCTAGAGGTGCCCATCAAGTCCTCGGACATCAGGGACATTTACCAGTTCAGCGACAAGAAAGGAAATAGCACCATTGTGACCGAATTCAACTCCGTCCTCACCAAGGACAGAATCGTTGATGCTGCCAGGGCCTACAATAGGCAATCTGCGACCGAAAAATTTAACTCTGCCAAGATTGGCTACAATAGCCCTAGTTTTCCCATATACATCTCTGAAAGCCTAACACCTAAGGCTAAACGTATACTCTTCCTAGCACGAGGTGTGGCAAATGACTGCGGGTACAAATTTTGTTGGACCGTACGAGGACGGATTTTCCTTCGCAAGGATGCTGGCCTTCCTGCCATTGAAATAAGGAGTGAGTTGCAGCTGCAGGCGTTAAGAGAAAAAACCAAATGACTAGCGAGAGGCCACCAGCTAGTCTGTTTCTTGACAAGAAATATCTCTTCAGCCTTGGTCCTTACTTATGATGTATACTACTATTTCAATTTTCTAACATACCTAAATTTGTGTCGTTTTTTGGAATTTGTTTATTTCTATTTTTTGTACAGTTGTGTAAATTACCGTAGGGTTGTGAGCTTTATAACAAACTTATCTAACGTAACAAGACTTCTCTTTTCAAACAGTACATTAACCAAAATTGTGACTATTAATTCAGAGTCGATTAACTTCAAACTCACAAATTCGATTGTGTAAATCAACTTCTAAACAGTGTTGACGATCTCTCTAACAATAAATCCATCATGTGTAGCCCTGAGCAATGTCCTCTGTTGCCTTTCAAAAACAAACTGAAAGTTATAACGCAAAACATAAGAAGTATATCACACAACTTCGAACAATTTCAATTACTTCTAGCGCGTATAAAATTAGAATTTGATATTATTGTATTAACAGAAACCTGGAACTCCAAAGTTTTTGCATTTCCATTGATTGAAAATTACGCAGTGCATTTCACGACTAAACATAAAAACCAAAATGATGGGCTTGTTATTTACACAAAAACTGACTTACCATGTTCAATCGAGGAAGTATCAATAACCGATGCTACGTGTATGATCATTAAACTAAACCAAAACACTCTTATCATTGCTATTTATAGGTCCCCATCGTTCAAAAACACATCTAATTTCCTCGAATCGTTGAATGATATTCTAACACAGTTTAAATCTTTTTCAAACATTTTATTAATTGGTGACATTAATATAAACATCAAACCTGAAAGTACTGACACTGATTCATCCGACTACCTTAATCTGTTGGCTTCGCACGGTTTGATAGCAGGGCATACTCTTCCTACACGAGAAGATAGATGTCTGGACCACTCGATGATAAAGGCCATAAATTCAGCCACAAACATAGTTGTGGATGCTCCGATAACCGACCATAATGCAGTCATTGTTGGGCTTGACCTCAGAGTAAAGAGGAACAATGAACAAACTCACGTTAAGCATACCAACTTTGAAGCAACGGTACTGGATATAAACAACACAGATTTTAGTAGTATTTTGTCGTCGAGTGATCCGGAGAGGTCCTCTGAAGAATTTATTGATATGTTATCCTCGTGTATTAATAAAAATACAACCCTTAAGAAAACACCAAGACGAAAAAGAAATTTAAAACCATGGATAACACCAGGGCTCATGCGTTGTATTCTAAAAAGAGATAACATGCACATGCAATGCAGGTTAGAACCAAATAATTATACCCTGAAAGAAGAATATAACTCATACAAAAATCATTGTAACGATTTACTAAAAAGACTAAAAAAACTACATGAAAGGAATGAACTCAAAAGACACAAAAATGACGCTAAAATGACATGGAAGACAATAAAATCAATCACACACTTAAATTCCCAAAAGACACCCCCTAGAAACTTACTTAATATGTCGACCACGCCTGAATCGTCTTTAGACCAAATAAACAAGTTTTTTGCAAGCGTTGGGAAAAACTTGGCAGAAAAAATACCCACTAGTATTAATAATCACCCTTGTGCTACAAATGGTGGAAAATCGGTATGCAACTCGATGTTTCTGGATTATACTGCTGAAGATGAGGTTCATTCAATACTGTGTAAACTGAAGACCGATTGTGCTGTGGGTTGGGATGGTATATCTTCAAAGATTTTAAATATGGCTCGCGAGAAACTAGTGCCGGTTATTACACATATATTTAATCTTTGCCTTAGTACAGGCATCTTTCCGCGGGTATTTAAAAAAGCAATTATTCACCCCATACACAAATCAGGAGACAAAGACCTAATAAGCAACTACAGACCCATCTCAGTACTTTCAGCTCTTTCAAAAATACTGGAAAAGATCATGAATAAAAGACTAGTTGAATATCTCAATAAAAATAACATAATTTCTAAAAAACAATTTGGATTTCGAGCTGGAAAGTCAACTGAAGATGGAGTAGTTGAACTTACAGAACATGTTGCAAAATTAATAGATAATAAAAGAAAAACTCTAGGCATCTTCCTAGACTTGGCTAAAGCATTCGACACTGTTTCTATCCCAAAACTCTTAAAACAAATGGAACGACTGGGTATTCGTGGCTTGGCTCTTAGACTATTTAAAGACTACCTATCTAATAGAACGCAACGCGTCGTCATTGGTGACTATGCTAGTTCCGATGCCGCAGTAACATTTGGAGTACCACAAGGCAGCGTGCTTGGACCTAGCCTCTTCTTAATATATATTAATAACTTGTGCAACATGAAGTTAAATAAGGGAGAAATATTTGCATTTGCCGATGATACCGCACTTATATTTCATGGTGACACTTGGGAAGAGACTGGAAGAATGCTGAGAGAGGGCTGGGCCGGGTAATGAGCTGGTTATGTATCAATACCCTTACACTTAATGTTAAAAAAACCAACTTCATTACATTTGGGATAAACCGCAAAGAATTGCCAACCGCTACAAATTTCCAAATTAAAGCACATACCTGTAATTATAGTAATGGTTCTTCTGGATGTGCCTGTGTCTCTTTGGAAAGAACTAATACAATTAAATACCTGGGAGTACTTCTTGATCAAACGCTTACGTGGAAACCTCAAATAGATGCACTTACAGCGAGAACTAGACGGTTGATACCAATTTTTAGGAAACTGAGGAACGTCGCAGATCCTAAGCTTCTTAGGTCCATCTATTTTGCTCTGGGACAATCCATTTTATCGTACTGTATAAGAGCATGGGGTGGTACCCGAAAAACAACTCTCTTGACTCTTGAAAGAGCACAGCGTTGTCTTCTGAAGGTATGTCAATTTAAACCATACAGATATCCAACCCAAGCACTATACACGGAAAGTGATGTCTTGACTGTGCGACAACTATATGTAGCAAACATTGTTAAATTTCAACATAAATCGACACCTTACATACCTAAGCAATATAATTTGATTCGAAGAAAAGATGCAGTCTGCCAAACACTTAAATTCAAAACTTACTTTATTACAAAATTTCAATGCTACAGGGCGCCTAAACTCTATAATAAAATAAATAAAATAATCGAAATGCACAACCTTAACAAATACCAAATGAAAATGAAACTACTAAAATGGCTCAAGACTTTAAATTATGATTCCACGGAAAACCTACTATCAATCTTATCCTAAAATCTAAATCTAATATAAATCAATAAAATTTATTTAATTAATTAAATTAAATTATGATAAATTTATATTATATATTTTTATAAAGAAAATCTTATATAAATTTTAACCATTGCTATAATATATTACCATCTTATAATTCCTGATATAGAAAATACATTAATCAAACTTACCAAAATATTATATTCAAAAACTATTAAAAATAAAAATCTCTATTAGCATGTTATAATATATAAATAAATAAATAATCTGCCCAAAAAAAAAAAAAAAACAGAAAGGAGAAAGAAACAAAACACCAACAAGCTAAACATCATCTACATGATTAAAAAATTAAAGTTTATATTAATTTGCCACAACCCGTATTTTACGTAGTCTAACTTACGAAGCGTACTTTGTTGCCTATTATTGTATTGAATGTTCACTCGCACGGCGCATGAGCATGAGTCACACTTGTTTACGCCAATCTCGGGATATTTTGTATCTCCGGTTAAAGAAAGAGGGTAGATGAAGAAAAAAATATATGATTTTTAGTTAAACATCTGTTCGTATTAACTATTCCAAATAATATGTTGACTGCATGTTTTTTTTTTTTTTCGTTATACAAATATAATTCAGAGTGTAAATGCTAATAATGGAAGGACCTGGTGTCTATGATACAGGCTCGGCCTAGTATAGACACTAGTGTAATGGACTCGACAATACTGAGTGATTAATTTATAGATAAATACTTGTGTAAGTAGATGTAAGTCCAAATTGTATGTTTTATGAAATAAATAAATATTATTATTATTATTATTATATTGGTATTTATTTATCTCAAGTCTTCTACAGACTTGGTAATTGAGCATTTGTGGGGTCTGAGCCAACACAAAGAGGCTTTATTCGAATTAAGAGGCTGATAAAAACTTCCTGACTATTCTACATGTATTAAGTATTACAGCTTTTTGAATAAGTATGTAAATAGATGAATGCAGATCAAGAGTGTGAAGATGTGTATGAAGTGTGTGAGGTACGACGCCGGTCGTAGAGATAACTATTGGTACTGTTTTTACGGTGTTGACGCGCCATTGAGTCTTGATTTCTATTGCTAGGTCGGTGTATTTAGCTATCTTTTCTGAATTGGTAGTTTCTAGGTTATGTGTATTACAGACTGCGATATCTATTAAATAAACGGATTTGGTATTTTTGTGTAATATGGTTATGTCTGGTCTATTGAAGTGTACTGTTTTGTCAGTCAGTATGGTCCTGTCCCAGTATATTTTATATTGATCATTTTCTAAAATACAACTAGGCTGGTATTTGTAGTATGGTACTTTTTCATCTATTAAATTATATTTGAAGGCTAAATTGTGATGTACTATGGCAGCTACTTGGTCATGACGATGTTTATAATCAGTTTGCACAATTGCTTTGCAAGCGCCGGTTATATGCTGAATCGTTTCTGAAGCACTATGGCATCGTCTACAGGAATCAGTAGTGAGGTTGGTCGAACGGATAATATATTTTTGGTAGTTACGGGTATGTATTATTTGATCTTGAATGGCAATCATGAAGGCTTCGGTTTCCGGGAACAACTCACCATGTCGCAGCCAAGCGTTCGAAGCAGATTTGTCAACGTGTGCTTGTTGTAGGTCTTTACAGTGTCTACCATGCAGAGATTTCTGCAGCCACATTGAAATTTTTTCTTTATCGTCAGTGATATTTTCATTATTCTGTGTGCTGTGAATGCGTAAATTTAGTGGAGTATGATTTTTGTCGGCTTGGGTGACTACTGAATGTAAGTGTGAGAGTTGAGCTTGTGTGTAAAAGTATTTTCTAAGTGAAGTAATCTGTTTGTTATGTAGGTTTGTGAGGTCTATGAGTCCCCTTCCGCCTTCAGAACGAGGCAAGGTAAGCCGCTGGATGCAAGATCGCGGATGGTGCTTGCGGTGGAGTGTCATGGAGGTATTAATAAGGCGTTGGAGTTTTAGTAGATCTGTTTTAGTCCATTTAATAATACCAAATGAGTATGTGAGAACCGGGATTGCATAGGAATTAACAGCTTTTATTAAATTACGTGAATTTAATTGTGAACGAAGAAGACAGTTTAGTCTATGTTTGAATTTTTTGATTAATTCCGTTTTTGTTTCTTTTTGTTGTATTTGACGGGACTGCTGAAAACCTAAATATTTGTAAGAAGTGAACTGATCTAAGGATTCAATGCAGATTCCATTGTTCATCATATAATCATTTGGCACAATTGTACCCTCTTGTACACAGAATATTTTGCACTTGTCTATTCCGAACTCCATGGATATATCATTAGAAAAGGTTTGTGTGATGTCTGCTAGTGAGTGTAATGATTCTTTTGTGTGACTGTAAAGTTTAATATCGTCCATGTACATTAGATGTGTGATTGAATGGGTGTGATTGTGTTCTGTTGTGAGTTCGTATCCCTTATGCGAGTCGTTCAGCAAGTTTGAGAGTGGGTTGAGTGCTAGGCAGAACCAGAGAGGGCTGAGAGCATCTCCCTGGAAAATACCTCGTTTAATGGGAATAAATTGAGACTCAGTAGTTGGATCATTTAAAAGTTGTAACCTAGTTTGCCAGTGCTGCATTGTATGTTTTAAGAAATAAACTATTGTAGGATTTATTCTGTACAGGTCTAATACAGCAGTGAGCCAACTATGTGGGACAGAATCATATGCTTTGCGATAATCAACGTACATAGTGTTAATATTCTTTTTTTGGGTCATCGCTTGCCTCATTACTGTTATGTCTATTATTAATTGTTCTTTGCAACCCTGAGAGCTTTTTCTGCATCCTTTTTGTTCTTCTGAGAGAATGTTATTATCCGCGATATGATTATAAATATGTTCGGAAATGCATGATGTAAGAATTTTATAGAAAGTCTGCAGGCATGTAATAGGACGATATTTGGCTGGGTTTCGTGTGTCTGTATCTTTAGGCAGCATGTATGTGAGGCCGTGTGTAAGGTACAGTGGCATTGTGTGTGGTGAGTGTAAGAAATCATTGATGTGATTGTGTAATGAGGGATGGAGAGACGTTAGCTTTTTATACCAGTAATTGTGTAAATTATCACTGCCAGGCGCCTTCCAGTTATGAGTTCTTTTAATTACTTGTATAAATATTTCTATAGAAATGTGTTCGAAATTCATTGGTGGTATGTTTTGTGCTTTTTGTTTTTCTTCTTCTATCCATGGGGCTGAGTGATTGTGTTGTACTGGGTTTGACCATATATTGGACCAAAAATTGTGTAAAAGCTCTGAATTGGGGGGGGTAGTAGGTGTTGTACAAGAATCTGTGCTAGTTGTAAGCTGTCTGTAAAATAGTTTTTCACTATTGACAAATTGGTGATTTTGTTTCTTCCTAAGAGTACAATTTGTATAACGTCTTAGCCTACTTACTGCGGTGCACAATTTTTGTTTCAGAGTGTCTAAGAATTGTTTATCTGATTGATTTGTTTCTTCATATTGCGAGTGAGTAGAATGTCTATTTTTTATATCTTCTATAAGCCTTATTAATCTTCTACTACTATTTCCCTGTATGTGTTGTGTTAGGCGACCTATATCTTTTCGCAGTGTGTCAATCTTGTTTTGAAGCCTTCTCTGCCAAGCCGGTGTCTTCTTTACTCTCTGTTGATTATTTTCACGTGGTTCCCTTATTTTGGTACCATTATATACAGCGGTAGTGTAAGCAGTGCAGTAAACTAGAGTCTGTGTTACTAAAAAATTTTGATCTCGATTGTTATGTTTAGGTATAATTATGTTATTTATGTATTCTACGGTTTTAGATAATGTTTTTGTTACTTTTTGTTTAGGTATGTGTGGTCTAGTTGTTGGATCTGTACCAGTAAAGCGTTCTAAAGCTTGGTCAAATAATTTGTCAATTTCTTTGTTGTTAATTCCTTGAAAAGATGAGTTTCTACCAACATTATTTGCTACAACCGGCTGTCGTGTATCAGAAAGTAGAGAATGGACTTCTCTCTGTTCAGTTTGCGTAGGAACTGTTAAGCCACTAAGATCGATTCGTGGTCGATCGTCTATGTGTTCTGAAGAGGATGATATGTCTTGGATGGGATGTGCTGATGGAACAGGTGAATTATCAACAATTATATTCTGTTGTGATGAAATTGGGCTAAGTTGGCTAGTATCTGTGTGTGTTTGCTGCAACCTGTTCTGATTAAAAACTTCTCGTTTTATTTCCAGCAACCTTTGCTCTGGTATAAGTTTATTATTTACTATTGACCGTCTTTGGTCTGAAATATGCTGCTCAGATAGATGTTCGAGATCAGGATAGTGTTCTATAAATCTGTTTTTTAGAATCTTTCTATACGTGCTTTTATTATTTTCAATTTCCGTTATTTGGTAATAACATCTAATTAAGGTTTCATTCATGTCGTTAGTCCATCTCATCCTTTGAGACAATCCTTCCGGTCCTATACTGTGTGGGGTGTGTGTTATTTGAGTTTGTGTGTTTGTGCCAATCCTAGTAACTTCTTCTCTAATTTTTTCTAGTTCTTCTTTTGATAGGTATTTATTCCTAAGTATAGCTCTCCTTTGATCGCCTACTCTTTGCTTAGATGCATCCATTTCAGGAAACTTTTGATTAAATTTTGTATGTAGTTCGTCTAAGTATGTCTTAGTGTTTGTTTCTAAATTCGTAGCTATTAAATATGTGCGCCAGATGAACCGATTCATTTCATTTGTCCATTTCTTTCTCGCACTTTTTGTAGAGCCGCTAGTGGGCACAGGATTGGTGGCTTGTGCCTCCTGCGCAACATCTATCGACATGACTAAAGAAGTTGTAGATGATGGTCGTGAAGATAAAGTTAGTAAATCTGCTGAATCTTGAGGTACTAATGGGATTGGGGTTAAGAGGATTGGGCTAGATGGGGCTGAGAAACTATGTCTTGACGAGCCAGGGGATGGAAATAAACTACTGGCTGAAGACAGTGAACCGTTTTCACTTCTTACTTCTCTGTTGTCAGCATTATTTCTGCGCTGGTCTCGAGACCTTTGAGGGCGAGACCTTAAAAAATATTTTTTGTTTACTTCTTCCATAAAGTTCCCACGAGAAGCTAGGGAAAAATACAGTCCACACTCTGCAGAGCCCCGCTTGCAGAGGTAAGGCGATTCTTACATCCCGAGGTCGCCAGGTATCGGGAATCCACCGTTCGCGACCAAGCTCCCCCTTGATCATGCATCCCTCGGCACGGTTGGTCACACCTTGGATTGGGTTTTTTTTTTTTTGTGTTTTGGGACCGTTAGTTGAGGGAGGATAGGTACCTTGCTGGTCAGGTAATATTTAGAGATACTCCTATATTAGAGTTTGTCCTGCCCTCCCCGTAAGCCCCCCCACCACATCAAGGTGGCCCCTCGGGGGGGTTATTATTATTATTATTAAAGTTTCTTCTTCTTCGTCTAAGGGCGTTGTTGTTATAGTGGTCATAGTAATACATAATCATTGAAAATTTCAAGTATAGTATAGTTTTGTAACTATTTGCTGTTATGTTTACATAGATAATGAAATAGCTGTAAGTTTTCCGAAATAAAATAAAATAAATCCATTGCCATTATAAAGATCGAGTTAAAAACGCTGAAAAACACATTTTTTGTATGACGACCCCCTTTAATTTTCAACTTTTTTTTATTTTTAGTATTTGTTGTTATAGCGGCCACAGTAATACATAATCAGTGAAAATTTAAAGTGTCTAGCTATTACAGTTCAAGAGATAGAGCCCTGTGACAGACGGACATACGGACAGACAGACGGACATATGGACAGAGGGACGGACAGCGGAGTCTCAGTAATAGGGTCCCATTTGCACTCTACAGGTACGGAACCCTAAAAAGGAGAGGTCAGGAAGTACCCATAACCAGCGGGCATTTATGAAGAAAGTGATGAGTGTAGATTAGATGAAGCAAGAGAATGTCAAGATCGTAGCAAGTGGAGGTCCATAGTCTCTAACTTTTCCTGTGGTAACAGGCGTGATAATATGTATGTATGTTGGGGCAAAGGATAAAATATCCAAAATCTTTTTCATACTTATTTTGGAAAGTTTAAAAAATACAACGTTCCCGTGGAATCGGGAGGCAATCTATCGTAAAAAAAAGACCAGTCAAAAGTGACATCTGACAGCGTTCCTTATTCTAGTTTTATCTCTGTCTTTCATTTATCATCTCGCTTGCACATTTCCGTTCAAAAATCCTACATACACACCTCGCAATCATCATCGTTCTAAAATATTCAACCCACAAATGTATACATACATTTGTGGGTTGAATATTTTTGTTGAATAGTTGTTTTTAGTTTTAGGTTGAATAGTACAATTTAAAATTGTAATAAAAGTCAGCATATGCTACACAACAAGTGTTTAAATTATCAAATCAGCAAAACTCAAAGGTGATTGGTTAAACAATACGCATGATGACTGAAAAAATATTTTTGGCCCATCGGTTAGATTGTTAAAAAATAATGTACACGTATTTTTTCTTTTCTCTGATAAACAATAAATAACAAAGATACAGCGCATTTAAATTTCGCATGACGTCACGCTTTTGTACGATTTTTACACATCGGTGACGTCACAAGCCCCCACTCTGGAACTTTGATACTCTGTATCTTTGTGAATTTTTACTTTTTTGATAAACTGAAAAATATGGGTACATTATTTTTGGATAATCTAACTAACGGACTAATTAGAATAATACTTTTTTGACCCAGGCATCATCCCTATTATATTGACCGTGGAGAATACATGTGGACACAAAGACCCGGCCGAAATTAGGCCGCGGTGTGCAGTGACTAGGTATTTGAGGATTAAAGGGGGAATTTACACTAATAACTTTGCTTGCTTTTAATGTTAGTTGTGGTTAGAAATTTAACATAGAGTAAATCAGACCTAAGCCCGCGTTGCGTTTCATTAATTAAATGCATGTGTACAGTTTTACAACGGTAATAACATTACCGTGGTTTTAAAACGCATGCTTTAAATAATCGATAAGTGTAGACAAAGGATGTTTGTTAACTCAACACGCCTAGTGAGTGATACCTGCTCTATTTACCACTTGAACAAACTGCTTTGTACTGATGTAGAGCGTGCCTTGAATAAAATAAACATTTTGTATTATTTCTACGTTAACTTCCTTATTTAGGGTTCCGTACCCGAAGGGTGCAAACGGGACCCTATTACTGAGGTTCCGCTGTCTGTCCGTCTGTCCGTCAGCCTGTCTGTCTGTCCGTCTGTCACAGGCTCTATCTCTTGAACCGTAATAGCTAGACACTTGAAATTTTCACCGATGATGTATTACTGTGGCCGCTATAACAACAAATACTAAAAATAAAAAATAAAAAAAATTAAAGGGGGTCGTCATACAAGAAACGTGTTTTTTTCATCGTTTTTAACTCGATCTTTATAATGGCATTTACTAGATACTTGATATTTTTACCAATTAATTATCTATGACCACTATAACAACAAATACTATACTTTATAATGGCATTTACTAGATACTTGATATTTTTACCAATTATGTATGACCACTATAACAACAAATACTAAAAATAAGATAAAGTTAAAAATTAAAGGGGGTCGTCATACAAGAAACGTGTTTCTTCAGCGTTTTAAAACATTGTACGGTGGTACGGAACCCTTCACGTACGAGTCCGACTGGCACTTGCCCGTTTATTTTTATTGAGATAGACCATTTTTAAATGAAGAGATAATTTTAGATATAAAGGCATATGGAGAAAACTTTATAATATATATTTTTAAGGACAAATTACACACCCTAAAGAAAGTTTAAACTTGTGTTATGGGATATTAACTCAACGGTACTATATTTTATAATTAATACATAAACAGGCTGACTTTTTATCTACCGGCAAAATTTTTGAAGCAAGTTCAGTCCATTATGCTGAACTACTTTATATAAAAAAATTATTTAAAAATCGATAATAATAACTTTAAGCGATAATATATATAATAATACGCGGAAATTCCCGCGAATTTTATTTCCTCATGCTCATTTGTACTATATTTTTAGAGATTATAGAAGTCATTATCCTCTGATTTTTTTTTAATTCGCCTCTATTCTGCGGCATTTTTAATAGAGCTATAGAGTCACACTCGTACCCCAGTTACTATAGTAACCTTCCTTCCTTCCTATGTAACAAAAACAAAATACGTTACTATTGGTACCTCTTTGCATGTAGGAAAATATTTTCCATTTACACGTTTTCCACAGAGTCTAGTTAGGATGGTGCATATTTCCATCCCACGAAATTAATCTGACCGTCGTAAAACAGGGAAATAAGGAAACGGCGTTTACGACCATGCAACGAACTTCAGTCCCGCTAAGGATGCGCGTACTCAAAGTGCACTTTAGTCTGATCCTCAAAACCCTTACGTGACTGAGAGCAGGCTGTAAAATATTCGAGTATGTCTTCATAAGTGTCTTCCTGAGAAAAAGATAATAATATAAAATAAAATAAGTGTATAAATTGGTAACAAAAAATAGTTCGAAACCTTTTTTTCGATGAATAATACTCGTACTGGTCGCTCACAAATAGTTGCAGAAAAAGTAATGTAAACATTGGATTCTTATTTTTAAATATTTGTCACTTCGTATTTTTTTCTTGGTATGTTCTCATGTTTTATTTGTGAATTATAATACGAGTACCTATAGATACATAATCTAATGACTGCTATTATAGATAATGTAAATATCGTAATAAACTTCGTAAGCAATAGGGGATAGCTAAAATATACAGTATATCTAGTCCAGTTGCTGGTCTGGGTGAGAATAAAACGTAGTATATAACAGCTGCTTCTTTTCCCGCGCAGATAGTAAGGCCAGTATTTTTAAACCGGACGATGATGATGAATAATTTGTAAGTTTTTACTAGCGTATTTATTTATAATCACCTAATGTATGTCTATGAATAAATAACTTATTTTCCATCCTAGTTTGTTTCTTTTCTTACTTATACTTTGGTGGAGGCCAAGTGCACTATTCCATCATCGGACAACACGACGTGGACAGGGATTCCACCCATATTCCTCCTTATCGTACCTCTCGATTCGCCTCCTTCATTGTGCAAACCGCTAAGGTGTGGAATTCCCTCCCTGCGTCGATGTTTCCCCATACATATGATTTAGGGATTTTCAAGGCAAGAGTGAATAGGCATTTTTTGAGTCTGCGTGTTACACCTTAGACCTCATCTTAGCTTCCCATCAGGCTAGATAGAGGTCAAACGCACTTAAATCTCTAATAAAAAAAAAGTAGAAACTGGCTAGGCGGTGACTTTTACATCTTGTACCTTGTTTGTACTCATATACAGTAATTTTCAATTACAATCACTTGCTTCAGGAATACTCCTGCTGTCTTCTATGCTTCCGGATAAGAGCCCGTATGACCCTGATAGTACTAGAGCGATCTTAAATATTATCAATATTAACGAAATACTTACTTTGAAATGAAAACACAGCAAAATTCAGGACTAACTCCATACGTAATATTTCGAAAACACGATTGCTTAAAATTTTCTCGATAGAAAAAAAAATGCGAAGTTGCCTAAACATCAGAATTATACTAAAACTGAAAGTATTCATAAAATACAATAAATTTGCCCTTTTAACTTTGGATTATAATTGTATTAAACATAAGGCAGGGATCATATGTCTTATTTTTTAAATACGAGGGTGGAGTGATAAGTCTGGTAAAAATGAAACAAGGAGACAACTTTATTTAAAAATTATGATTTATTTTTCAACGTAATTTTTATCTTACTCAATGCACTTCATCCAGCGTTTCTCAAGCTTTCGATCCCTTTCTTAAAGTAAGTATGACTTAGGCAACCCTTTGAACTAGGCATTGGTTTCGAGCATGATCTCCTCGTTGGAGCTAAATCTTTTTCAACCGAGCCATTTTTTTAAATTCCGAAACAGAAAATAGTCGCAAGGGGCCAAATCGGGCAAATATGGTGGGTGAGATAGCATCTCATATCGCAACTCATGGAATTTGGCCATGGCAATCGCGCAGGTGTGCACTCGTGCGATGTCTTGGTGAAAGAGGATTTTCTTCTTAGCCAAATGCGGTCGTTTTTCAGGTAAAATTTGGTTAAATTGGTCCAATAAATTGGCATTATATTCGCTATTGATAATTTTACCCTTCTCTAGGTATTCAATATGGATTACCCCACGTGCATCCCAGAAAACTGTAGCCATCACTTTATAGGCCGATAAAAGTGCTTTGGCCTTCTTCGGAGCTGGTTCGCCCCTAGCAATCCATTGTTTCGATTGTTCCTTGGTTTCTGGTGTATGGTGGTGGATCCATGTTTCGTCTACGGTTATAAAACGACGCAAAAAACCAGGTTTATTCCCTTGTAACAACGCCAAACCTGCCTCCCAAGTGGTAACTCGCATGCGTTTTTGTCAATAGTCAGTAAACGCGGCACCCATCGCGCGGAGAGCTTTTTCATATCTAAATGTTGGTGAAAAATATTGCGCACACGTTCGTCTAAGATGCCTACTATCTCGACTATCTCGCTCACTTTTACTTTTCGGTCGTTCAACACTATGTCATGGATTTTAGCGATCATCTCTGGAGTAGTGACCTCAACTGGGCGTCCTTGGCGTTCAGCGTCACTTGCGCTTGCACGACCACACCGAAAATCCGTAAACCATTTATGAATCATTTTAATCGACGGAGCAGAGACCCTATCTTATTTATCAAGCCTTTCGTTTACGTAATAGTTGTTTTGCGCAAAAAATAATGTTTAATCAACACTCAAACTTCACTTTTCTCCATCTTTGCGAAAATGCGTTCAATAGGCTATTTAAGTCCATACGAGAAAAAATCTAAAAGTATATTATTCAGATAGCTTACGCAAAAAGCAATCGGAAAATGTTAGTTTTAGTTCATAAAGATACAAAATAAATTTAAAAATTCAATTCAAAGTTTTCAGTTTTTTTAATCTGCATATAAACACCATGAAATAGTAGCCGCCATGTTATTACGTCATCCAACGATGTAAACAAAAACTTGTAAACCTCAATTGTAAGCATTCACGTAAGTGACTACGTTATTTTATTGTATTTATTGTAGGTACTATTTAAGATAGGTAATGCATATTGGTACTTACATCAAAATGATCTTCACAAAAGTACAAAGTCGTTTTATCAGATAATTTTTCGGGATCCCTTCCCTCAACTTTGAACCAAGTTTTTCTCATATTTATATCTGTTGGCACTCAAATCCACAATATGTCCAGTGTTTTTACACTAATATTCTTGCATTTAGAAACAGCACACCAACGATAAGTATAATAATAATTACTCATTTCAAAATTATAAACAATTATCACATATCAAGTTAGCAGCGAGAGCGTATTCATTGACAGTTTGACATTGACACCTAAAGGATTACACACTAGATGACGTCATCACCACAGAATAATAAAAGTTTCGACTACGTTTAGCGCTTTCGTCAAACTACGCGCGAAATTTAAAAATAAATAAATTTAAATGCATTTTTATGTCACTTAACGGTGGATTAAAAATTTTATATTTTTTTAGTGGTTTATTAGCACTATTGAATCTAGTTGAGACACTTTCCAAAAATTGATGAAATACCCTATTGTTTTTATTTAATGGCTGTCAAAAAAAATAGTTACCGGCGGTACTGGCTGAAAATTTAAATATTGTCCCTCAAAAGAGTTGTGAACAAGGAGGTTACATGCAATTTGCGATAATTTTATTCCAAAATACGCCCTGGTAACACTTTATAAAGTATTCTTTGTAAAACGAAAAATCCTCAAAAACTTGAAATGCGTAAACCAGCCTCATTGACCTCCCGTGATCTTCTCACCCCGCATGGCTCGCTGTCTCGCTTCGGCTAGAGTAAATTTGTGTGCGTGGAAGTGTGAGCAAAATTTAGATTATCCACATCACACGCAACCTTAAACAAAATATCGTCAGGAAACCTGCACACTAGACCTAGCTAGAGCCCAGTCGGGACCTGCTTCAACTATTTGGAACAGCCTCTAAATTTTAAGGTTAGTACAGCCGGTACCTTCGGCAGCCCTTCCGACGTGATTATCCCATCCCAACTATATAATATCCTACGCTATCCTTTGACGTTTGTACCTATCCTAGGATTGGTTCTGGTCTACCCTTTGGGTTGCGGAGGTCACAGTCAATCTGTGTAAAAACCAGTAACCTCGTCAAATCACCTAGGTAGCGGACCCCGGGCTCTGAAGCGTAACCGCTGACGATGCAACCGGGAATACGCTTGGATGATGATGAACTATATAATATCCTAACTAATATTTTAAATGCGAAAGTGAGTTTTTATACCTATATTTGTTTGTTTGTTACCTCTTCGCGCTTTATCTACTGAATCAGTCTTCTTGAAATTTCGTATACACATTGTTGAGAGTACTGAGAAGGACATAGGGTACCTTTCATCCCGGAAAAAAGTACTGTTCCCGTGGGATTTGCGATAAACGACCCACTCTCATAATTATACGCGAGAGAAGCCGCGGGTAAAAGCTAGTGTAACTATAAACACAGAATGATGGCCCGTAAGGAAAACTATTCGCTCTTTGATTTTTGTTGAGCCTTTATTTTGACGACTTCTGTGGCGTAATGGTTAACATTTTAGTTCGCTAATCCGGAGGTTCTGGGTTCGATTCCCAGACAAGGCAAGTTGGAAAGTGGCCATTTTCAAATTGTACTGGGTCTTGGGTGTTTAATTTTATGATAAATACATGTATAAGTAGATACTTATACATGTATTTATCATAAAATATAGTATCGTTGAGTTAGTATCCTATAACGCAAGGTTAAAACTTACTTTGGAGCTAATTCAAGCAGTGTGATTTGTCCCTACGTGATATGCTTATCAGAGAAAAGAAAAAATCGCAGTGGTGGCTTTAGGGGGTGACGATCAGGGCAGTGGCCCGGGGCCAAGCTCTTGCAAGGGCCTCGCGTAACAACCCGACCCATATTTCCATTTTTTAAAGTATTTTTAATTTTGGTGGTCCTTAGTTATAACAAAACAATAAATACAATAAATTTAGTTTTAGTTGGTTTATTCATTATTTTTATTAGTTGGTTTATTTATTAGGTAAGTATTCGAATCTCGCTCTTCGAAAAACTTGATGTGAGGTTTTTTTCATCGTGTAATTTAATTTCTTTCTCATAAAACATAAAAAATACCTTCATTCGAATCACATACTTTACACAAAGGACAAGGGCCTCGCAAAAATCTGCCACCCGGGGCCTCACAATGGTTAAGGCCCGCCGCTAAAAATACGTGTACAATATTTTTTAATAATCTACCTGATGAGCGAAAAATATTTATTTAATCCACATCTGTATAGTGCGTTTCTCGTTTCTCTATAACGTAAATGTCTGTCAGTGAATAGCACGCTTTATCTGGTTGGGGGCCATAAACCAACGCCAGGAAATGGAAGCAGGGGCTTATGTACTTACAATCATTTGTCTGTTGTTGCATTAGTACGTTGTTTTGGCTCGAAGGAAGATATCTGATACAGGTTCCTTTTTAAATAGTTTTTACAAGCTTTTACAACAATATTGAGTATTTAGCTAGATGCAGCACGGCCGGTGCTGAAGCGTACCGTCTCTCTCTCTCGTCGCTAGAGCGTCATTTGCTAGAGAGGATAACAGCATAGGAAAGTGCTGTTCCGTGCTGATAGATGAGATCCAACTCTTATTAGTTTCACCAGACCTGTCCCGTTGTCTATGTCCATAATCGAATTTTGCAAGCTAATTTACCTTTAGACCCATTTCCCATTATTCGATTGAGTTGAAACTTTATGTACTTATGTAAGTTGGGTGACAATGCAGTATTATGGTAAGAATGACCTGATCTCATGATGAAGTCGGAAAGTGGTCACTGCATCTCTGTGATAAAACGATATAACCTCACCAAGTTTGGGCTTAATTGATTCGTCTAACTTTTTCTTTCATTGTTTTAGTTAAAAGCTTGTTTTTTTTTTTTTAAATAACTACTTGTTTAAAGACATTTTTGCAATGTGGTCTTTGCATCTTATCTACACTAATATTATAAAGAGGAAACATTTGTACCTATTTTTGTATGTCTGTATGTTTGTAATGAAAGATGATTGAAAAAAAAAAATGAAATGTTTGTTGGAAAGCTACACTATTCCCGAGTGACATAGGCTATGTGTGTACCACGGGCGAAGCCGGGGTGGACTGCTATATATATATGTAGGCTGTGTCTGCCCGTGAATAAAAAAGAAGTGATGAAGTGAAGTTTAATAGGTATGTTTATTCTAATGTGCATTCCTTTGTAATAACAAAAAATAAACAATACTTACAATAGTAAGTATTGTTTAGGGGCTTATGTACCTACTTATAATTTGTTCATCTTTGTTGTTAAGTTCGTTCGTTGTTTTGGCTTAAGGTGAATACCAAGCAAAAGTGGCGCCCTCGTTCAGAAAATAATTTAAAGGGCTAACATTGAGAAATATGGAGATTTTCACAACATTTACGAGTTAACAATTTATTTTAAATGAGGGCGCCTTTTAAAGGTCATTTGCTTCTAACTTCACCTAATCCCATAGAAACGCAATTTTCTATGACTTAAAATTGTACAATTAATGCAGTCTTTATCCCTAATGGGGCAGACAGAGCATTTTGGGCCAAGTTCTAAGCAGACGGAGCTGGGCTAGGTCACTTGGTCACTTTTAGCGTGATGGTTGGCGAGGGAAAAGGGAATCAAAATAGTGAGGGGTTGCTTGCCGCATCACCTATTTACATGATTCACATTTTCGCCCATCCGGATTGGCTTTTACGATCTGCACGGGAAAAGAAGCAGCTGATTCAATACATTCTAGTCAAGATGACAGTTCACTTATTATACTGGGCAAAGACAACTAGTGTTTAACTTTATCATCAGGATAACAATAGAATAGTCATTTTCCGAAATCATCATTATCGAAACATTTCACTAAACAAAGAAATCTTATTGTAACTCCTAATAACTTCTTATAGCAATCTTGGTCGATTTAATATTAATTTTCTGGCCCGCTGACCCGCGAACTAAATACGGCAGTTGTCATCAAATACCGGTATTGTCCGGATTATTCTGCTTCTTACCGACTAATGCTGTTAGTGATTCTTAGTTATTAAGGTAAGCCTTCAGTAGTGGTATATCGTCGCGTTTAAAGTTGTATATTGGTATCGGTATTGGTGTGCTTACAGCAATGCAAGATGCAAGAAATTATTTCCATTCGAGACTTGCATTCAAGTTTTTTATTAACTATTTCATCGTGTAAACAGATGCTTACAATTGGGTAGAGAACTGGGTCAAAAATAAATTATTTGATACTGTTAAACGTCACAAAATAGTGTCACTTAACATTTATCATTACAACATGATTTTAAACTTATTAATGTAAAAACTGATATTAAGAACGCTATTTGACTCGAGTAATCTATGACGTCACGGTTTTGTATTTCACAAATCCCATAGTGTTTTGACGTTTATAAAAAACCGGCCAAGTGCGAGTCAGACTCGCGCACCAAGGGTTCCGTACAAACCTGCAAGGTTTAGTATTTGGTATGAATTTCAATTTAATACCTCTACGCGTTTATGAGGAAATGGGTAGTAAGTTTAAAATTATTAAAAAAATATATATTATGTGATGTAACTAAAAATTTATGGTTTTCGTAATTTTTCCTTTATCTATGCTATAAGACGTTGCTTCGTACCAAATTTCAAGATTCTGAGTTCACGGGAAGCACCCTGTAGGTTTTGATTCCCTTGCAAGTGTCGAAAATTTGCGGCATAAACGGCTGTATCTTTTGATTGCGTTGGCTTAGAAGTTTGATTTTTTTACAGCTTCAAGGGACAGTAGACCTGAGTAATTGATATAAATTTCAGCTTCATACCTCCACGCGTTCCTGAGAAAAAGGGTCTTGACAGACGGACGGACGGACGGACAGACGGACAACAAAGTGATCCTATAAGGGTTCCGTTTTTTCCTTTTGAGGTACGGAACCCTAAAAAGTGTCTGATTTGAATTGTTATCATCTAGCGGATTCTTAAGGGCAATTATTGCGTTTCAATTATTGCATTCAATTATTGAAATTGAATGTGCAAAAAAATCATATATCTAAATGGGCCTAGGCATCATAATATACTAATAAAATAACATCTGAAGATCTTCACCTAAGCGTGTTCCTGGTTTTATCTTTGGATGTTTTTAACCCCTTGATAATTGTGTGTTTGTTTGTATTTGAATAAAGATTAAAAAAATCACTTGTTAATTGTCCTTTTTTAGGGTTCCGTACCCAAAGGGTGCAAACTGGACCTATTACTGTGACTCCGCTGTCTGTCCGTCTGACCGTCTGTCTGTCCGTCTGTCTGTCTGTCTGTCTGTCCGTCAGTAACAGGGCTCTATCTCTTGAACCGTAATTTGTGCCATCTTTGTCTTTATAGTTTTATAAGTATGTAGATTGTGGAGAAAATTAAAGAAATTTTGCAGCTCGCGACCAATCATTACTGTTCAATTCTTTATTTTGGCGCGTTGGGCATTTTTTGAGATTGGAAAAACTATTAACTCGCAACACCGTTACCGTAACCGACACCACCTTTTTCAAGACTAAGGCAGACAAGGCTAGGGCCGTAAGACCCAACCCAAACATGGAGAAAGAAGGGAAAAAGGGAATCAAAATAGTGATAGATTGCTAATCGCATCGCCTAGCCATGATTCATTTACTTGTTTATTCCATCGGCTTTTTTACTGCGTAGGAAGATAAGCAGCTTGTATATTCTACATTTTTTTTCTAAATGTTATGAATAATTAAATTTTTCAAGCATAAATGTTTTAGAAAATATGAGGTGAAATATGTCAAAGCGATATTAAAAATACCGTCTGAATTTCACTGAAAAGCCTTAAAGAAAATATGACGTAATGATAATATCGACAACAAAAAATGTCGAGACGTCTCACGCGTGAAACATCTTTTTGATATTCGACGAAATCATTACGTTTAACAAGCGTGGAGGGGTGTTTTCTAGATTTAACAATATACTTGACATAAGATATGACACTTGACAAAATTCGGTATTTGAGCCATGGTATAAAAAAGCGGCCAAGTGCGAGTCGGACTCGCCCATGAAGGGTTCCGTAGCAGCAAGTAACATGATATAAAAGTTCTAAAGGTAAATTGCGGTTTACGATTTATGACGTTTTAAAAATAAAACTACTTACTAGATCTCGTTCAAACCAATTTTCGATGGAAGTTTGCATGTGATTACCATATATTTTTTTTTAGTTTTATCATTGGCTTATTTTAGAAGTTACATGGGGGGGGGGGGGGGCACACATTTTACCACTTTGGAAGTGTCTCTCGCGCAATCTATTCAGTTTAGAAAAATATCTTTTTTAAAGACCTATCCATAAAATTCCCACATGTTTGAAGAAAAAAAAATTTTTAAGTTTCAGTTCTAAGTATGGAGAACCCACAAAATTTATTGTTTTTTTTTCTATTTTTGAGTGAAAATCTTAATGCGGTTCACAGAATACATCTACCAAGTTTTATCAGTATAGTTTTTATAGTTTCGAAAAACAGTGGCTGTGACATACGGCAGACAGACATGACGAATCCATTAGGGTTCCGTTTTTTGCCATTTGGCCACGGAACTCTAATAAAACGAGGTATTCTCTTCCCGAGCGATGGCTAAAAGACTACGTCACCAATGTCACGATAAGTGTTATGAATGATTGTTCTTTTAAGTGAAAAGGACTTTTTTAGTTAGTTTTATGAATATAAAATAAAATATTTTAATAAATTAAGTCCACCTGTTGTACTATTACCACCTACTACATTTGTATGTGTGTACAATAAAGTGTAAATAAATAAAGAAATATTAACTAACTTCACTATTTCGTATGTCGTGTGATTCATCTGTCTCATAATTTAATACATTTATACATTGAATTATTAGTTCATAAATGGTTAGTTAAGTTGAAAAAATCATTTTGCTCAGGTAATTCTATCACATACAGTGGCAACACTCCCAACCGATGACGTATTCTTGGGCCAATCACGTGACCCAGCTGTCATGGGAGGAGAAATATTCTTCTTTGCTGGTCTGGGAGAAAAGAAAAAACATAGAATGTACCAGCTGCTTCTCTTCCCGTGCAGATCGTAAAAGCCGATCGAGAGAATGGGCGAGAATCTGAATCATATGAATAGGCGATGCGGTTAGCAACCCATCAATATTATGATTTCCCTTTTCCACCTTCATGCCCACCATTACGCTAAAATTGGCCTGGGCTTTACCGCCCTTGGCTCTGTCTACCCCGTTAGGGATAAAGACGTGATAGTGTAAAGTCATAGCGGATGTAAAACCAACTGTTCAAACATACAGACTCTGCCACTGTGCCACAGAAGATAGTAAGAGTATTACATACAGAACGGAATCTCCTATGGTACGCGCAATACGGGTCCCCATTCCCCGTCTCCGCACCTCTCCCCGTTCTTGTGCTGCCGTGTGCCGCCGTCCACATGCACGTCAATGGGTGTGTGTTCGCCCATTAAAATAAAAATAATAATTATAGAATTCTCTAGAATCCGGAGCAAAGGTTGTATATCTCAGTAATCCTAGCAGTCCGGCCGCTTGCCGGCCGTCCGTTTGCCGGACGACGACTGGATTAAACAGCTTCTATTAGGGTTGCCAATCATTTGGA
The DNA here is from genome assembly GCA_963576875.1 of Acrobasis repandana. NCBI lineage: Eukaryota > Metazoa > Arthropoda > Insecta > Lepidoptera > Pyralidae > Acrobasis > Acrobasis repandana. Next base: position 3,087,513 of record OY756233.1, on the reverse strand, counting down.
CAAAGTAGATAGTAGTTATAGAGATTTCAAAATTTGTCAACAATCCAGCTTTACGCAAACCTCTTTATGATCTTCGCTCGCGCCATGCGTGTTATGGTTCAATACCCAATGGGACCTTATTACTGAAACTCCGCTATCTGTTTCAAATTTTTTTATAAATATATCACTTATTAAAGGTCATTATTTTTAATTATTTTTAGTGCAAAAGCTACCGATACTAGCGTTTCACAACGACCACTGCTGAGAACAAACGTCGAAAGAAACTCATTTACACAGTATTGGTCACCTACGCGCCGGAAGGGCTTTGTCAGTTAACAAAGATATTATGCCTAATACAATGTTATTACAATATAACATGTAAAGCTTGCGAACGAGTGCCAAATCCAATTTACAGAAATAAGTAACACTGAGTAGTCCGAGCTGTCACAGGGCTCTATCTTTTGAACCGTAATAGCTAGCTAGATACTTGAAATGTTCACCGATTATGGCCGTTATAACAATAAATACTAAAAATAAGATAAACTTAAAAATTAAAGGGGTCGTTATACAAAGTGTTTTGCATTACAAAACATTGTACGGAGGCATGGAACCCTTCATGTACGAGTCCAACTCGCACTTGACCTTATTTTCTCGAAATGTGCTTGATGCCATCGATTTCAACACTTTCGCCTAAACAACAAAACCTTTGGAACGCTTTGGTCGTTGTCAAAAACTTCATTTGAGACTCGACGTTTTAAGAAGACAAAGATTTATATACGAAATTGTCAAATACATGCATATTCATGCTGTTTACAAGATTTTATTTAGTTCACCTGTCCTGTTGTTTCCGTAATCAAATCTTGCAAGCTAAATTAGACCCACTTTTCATTATTCTATTAAGCTGAAACTTCAAATAGGTACTTATGTAAATTGGGTGACAATGCAATATTATGGTACCAATGACCTGATCTCATAAAGCTGGAAGTTGGCCATGTCATCTATGTGGTAAAATAACATGACCCTACCGAATTTGTGCTCAAATGATTCGTCTTGAGGAGTACTTCTCATTGGTATAGATAAAAGCTGATTTTTCTTATTTTTAAATATTTTGGTACTTGTTGTTCTTTTGTTCCCATATTTTTTTATAAATTGAATTGCTTCTAAAAATCGGACGGACCTTTTCTTTCAAAATTATTCTCCAAGACCGTTAAACTGTATATTTACTCTTAATCAAGCAAACCTGATGTCCTGACAACCCTAGCTACTATGCAGATTAAGTCTACAACAGTTGTGCTCTACATGTACCAGTTTCTTGGCTTACTGGTATCACGGGAAGTTACATATTTAAAAAGTTACTTCCCCACAATACTCGTATCGATAAAGATACATAGTATTAGATTTATTATTTTTAATATCATTACAATGCTCGGAAATTTATCCAAATTTACGCAAGCTTAAAATGCGTGTACATGTAATGAGAAAATTCGTCGGGGTGATTCGAAGTCATGATAGCACAATTGGTAGTGCACTCACGGCGTTAACGTGATGGTCGTTGGTTCGAGTCCCACTCGTGGCGGATTTTTTCGTCACATATTTTCAATTTGAGTATTAGATTTAGTAAGTATGATCACATTTCTGTTTTACGTTCCAATTCGACTACGTAGGCAACAGACTTCTCTGTTTTTTTTTCTTAAAAATCCATTTCCTCCCCAATACTTCAATGTAAGTTTCAGTACACACATAATCGACAACTTCGCTCTAGTAACACACTTAAGTTTCCAATGCTTTAGCATTAAGTCTACCTATTGTAGCTAAACAAATTGAAGGTTAATCTTCTTTCCTAGCCTGATAATGTATCCCACTTCTAGGCAAAGGCCTCCCCTTCCTTCCTTCTTCTATTGGTCTCTATCTTAAGCAGCTTGTTGCCATTCCTTTTTGAAGTGATCGTCTCGCCACCTCCTCCGTTGTCTACCTCTATGCCTGCACCCTTCTGACACCCACAACGTAGTCATCCGGACCCATCTCTCTGGCTGCATTTTATTTATTTAACTTTATTACAAAAGTAATAGGCGGACTTAAAGCCATAGGCTTTATATACCAGTCAACCCACTGGTGATGCCGAGAAAAAGAAAATTTTAGAAGGAGGTGCAAGTTATGTAGGTATTGTCACATTTACCTTATGAGGATAGCAGTAACAATTATGCTGCATGTGGCACATATAAAATTTAGGAAGCCTAATCGCTAATAATTTTTTTACTGCATTTTCGTTTTCATAAAATTAACTAGTCTGCCATCTGACGTTAGTAGTACTTTTGCGTAGTATATTATTACTCTGTGGTAGTACCTAGTCACTATCTATGTAGTTATATTCTTCTTCGTCTAAGCGCATTCCCGGTTGCATCCTCAGCTGTGCTGCTTTGGAGCCCGGAGTGCGCTTTCCCGCTTTTTCTTCTCTAAATAAAATATGCATATCAATGGTCACCCAAGGATGCCAAAGACCTTGTTAAATGGAGAAGAAATAGCCGGAACCCTTTCAATGATTTGGCTATAGTTTTACAACCGGCCGCCTGCCTGACGTCAACCCTCTTTAGGAATGTATTTGTGCGAAAAGTTTTATAACCGACAGCCACCCGACGTTAACCCTCCTTGGGAATACAATTGTTGCCCGAGATGTTTGTGCTTAGTCCTTTAGTCGCCTCTTACGACATCCACAGGAAGAGATGGAGTGGTCCTAGTCTAACCCGGAACCACACGGTTATTTATACCAGGCCTGTGTCACTTCCCGTTTAGGTATCTAAAATGTACCTACATTATTACTATGCACTCAGGCTGCCCCTCCGGGTGGTAAATTTAGTTATGCGAATCGTTTGTCCAGAGTACTCGTAATAAGAATGAAATTGGCTTGCAATGGATGTCTAAGTATATATGCCAAAAAGTGCTGAGTTCTGACGTGAGCTAAAATAAACCATATCGCTAGCCACATTGAGTAGATATTTCTTTGAATTTCTTTGCTGAGAGAGACTTCTGTACGTTAGCATTATTTAGTCTGCGGTTATACCATATATCTGTTCCTAAATCCAGCTATGTTAAATCTCGTGTGGTTTGACGGACATGTAATGGATTATACCTGCCTCTATGCAGATTACTCTAGTCTATGACCTAGTAGGTAGGTGGTACCTAACATGGTTCGTATAATTAACCAAGCAAGCGAAGCAGAATGGCCAAAAACGCTTTTGTCCGTTTGTCGCTTACAGGTCGCATTTTTTAACCGATTTTGACAAAAGTTGGCACACAAGTATATTATACATCACACACACACATAGTTTACGTCATACCGTAACTTAGATTTTTTGTTTTATTTGAACTTAGAATAGGTAGATTAAAAATATGAGTAGATACGGAAGAACGGGACCTATTGGTACAAGTATTTTATTACTTAAAAGTAGGCTCCAACACCTGATTATTGTAATTGTAACACAATTTACCTAAATATTTTTTATTTTTTTTAAGTTTCTTGATTTATTTAATTATTTTTTGGTCGATAGCGATTTATAATTGGGGGAGAAATAAGGGAAAAGGGGGGGAACTTTGCTGTATGTAGCGTTATTTATTAACGGATTTTAATCAAATTTAAGAGGCACACTAAAGACTTCATTCTACACAAGATTTTGCCTAAAAAATCTAAAGGGTAAGTGGAAGGGGAAATGGGGTTAGTTTGTTGTAGCGTTATATTTAGTCGGATTTTACTGAAATGGCTTTGCTAAGCCAGGGGGATTAAGTTGTTCAGTACCATGAACTGAATCTACCCTTAAAATAGTTTCAGTATATTTAAATAGATGTTATACATATATCTTCAATCTCATTATCATTTAATTGCATTTTCTTAATAAGCGCAGGAAATTGCTACAATAATGGCCGCTCTATATTAGTTACACAATGGATAAAAGCTATGCACAACTAACTAAATAGAAACCGAATATTTTCAAATAATTATTTCATACTGGTCTGGGAGAAAAGATAAAACTTAGAATGTACCAGCTGCTTCTCTTCCCGCGAAAATCATAAAAGCTGATCGAAGGAATGGGCGGGAATCTGAATCATGTTCCGCCCCCATTTAAAATAAATTATTTGTAAGGAAACGGAGACATCATTTACATTTTTGCTACTACCAAGACCTAGATAACCCTCCAAAGTATTTTATGAACTACTGTTTACAGTTTATAATGGGAACGTTTAGCTTTACTACGCACATTTGCCAAAAGTGGCCGTTTTTTGCAAAAATGCAAACTAAAGCTTAACGATCTCACTTTAAACTGTAAACATGGTTCATAAAATAGTTTGAAGGGTTATCTAGGTTTTATAGTAGCTTAAAATTTTAAATGATATCTCCGTTTCCTTACAAATAATTTATTTCAAATGGAGGCAGCACTGGACTCCGTGTATCGTCTTAATAGGCGTCACAGCTAGAAACCCATCACTATTTTGATTCCGTTTTACCATCTTAATGATCATCACGCTAAAAGTGGCCTTTAAGTTTTACAGCCTTAAGTTCTGTCTACCCTATTTTTTTATTTTTTTTTATTAGGTTCACAAAACTGACAATACACAGTAACAAGTATATGTAGGGTATAGAGTGTTCAGTAACATGTGAAAGTGTAAAATCTGCTCGATGTGAACACAGCATGCACATATAATAACTGCTATAGATAAGTACATATAACTACACTGAACAATACTATTAGGTACTACAATATAAAAGTAAATTAACTAAATCACGGAAGCATATTTTTTTTTATTGAATTAGCCGATGTACTGAATATATCAAATTTTGACGATACATCATTATATGCGGAGCACATGCGAACAATCGGTGAATTCTTCAGATACAAAGTTCGAGTCAAGGGAGTGCTAAAGGTCTTCCTATTAGAGATAAAACGTGATTTGTCCGTAATTTCGTAAATTTGAGACTTGAGATATGGGATACCAACCCAACGACACAATATTGTGTAACAAATCATCATCGTCATCAGGTCTTTTTAGCCTCCATTGCAGGCGCACGACCCTCTCTCTACTACCAGAGCCATACTTGGCCAGAGGACAACAATTGTAAATGTAACAATTGTTTGACAAGTATGTGGTGGTGATCACTTACCATCAGGTGACCCGCTTGTTCGTTTGCCGCCCTATAACATAAAAAAAAAATTCAAGACCCAGCTCAATCTGAAAAAGATCATTTTCCATCTTGACCTGACCGATGATCGAACCTGGGACCTCTGGTGTAACAGCCTGGCATGAAGACCACAAGGCCACAGAGATCATGATACTGTAACACTTTACATAAAAAATCAATGCATAAGTATGTTCTCTATTTTGAAAATCATCTTTGACCTATATTAGTTACAGGATGTGTCGATAACGCGTTGTTTTCGGGTCGGCTGTCCGTAGTCGGACATTTGTTACCCACAAAAAGGCCTAAACGACGACCGTCAGTCAAGGGAAATCAGTGTGAAATGAGACAAAGAAGGACTAATATTATGATATTGAGAGTTGGATGTATTTTTTAGGGTTCCGTACCCAAAGGGTGCAAACGGGACCCTATTACTGAGACTCCGCTGTCTGTCCGTCTGTCACAGGGCTCCTATCTCTTGAACCGTAATAACTAGATACTTGAAATTTTCACGTGTTGTGTTGATTATGTAATACTGTGGTCGCTATAACAACAAATACTAAAAATAAAAAAAAAGTTAAAAATTAAAGAGGGTTGCCATACAAAAAACGTGTTTTTTCAGCGTTTTTAACTAGATCTTTATAATGGCATTAACTAGATACTTGAAATTTTCACAGATTATGTATTATTATGGCCGCTATAACAAAAAATACAAAATAAAAAAAATTAAAGGTGTCGTCATACAAAAAAACGTATTTTTTAGCATTTTAAAACATTGTACGGAGGTACGGAACCCTTCATGTACGAGTCGGACTCGCACTTGCCCGTTAATTTTTTTAAAGTAATTGATCGAGCGAGCGATGCGTCTCAGTTTCGAGTTGGCCATTAATGCTTTTGGCCGTCTGTCTGTTCACGCCTAGGTCGCATTTTTCAACCAATTTTACCTGTGAATAATATATGTGTCGCAGTTGGATTCTATAATCTGCTAATTGTCAAAACCTCTAGCTGTTTGGTATTACAGCTCGGTTTCGTAAACAGCTGAATATCGTATAGACTGCATCATAGGTTATTTGCGGCATGTTATTATCAAACTTTATGACGGGGCAATTCATTGTTATATTTTACATATCCAGACAGGGTCTAACAATATATACTAAAACTGTTTAAAGGCTGAATTCAGTCCATGGTACTGAACAACCCCTAAGTAACATAAATACAATGTGGAAGGGGCATACCCGTGATAAATCAAACCACGATCTAAACTAGACTATTATAGTATAATAAAATTAAAATATTAGCCAAAAAACAAAAACAATTTTCGGCATTTTAATACAAAAGTGTGCGGCCGGCCGATCGATTTGGATGGGAATGTTGAATTTTATATTGCTTTTTTGACTGTTATTTGAATTTCGTTATACTTTAGTCATCTAGTATAGCCCGTGGTTCGATTTATTACGGGCATGACCCTTCCACTTTGTATTTGAAAATGAGAAAAATAATTTTTGGCCTCCCATCAGGCAGCTGATCCGAATTTGTATGGAAAGCTAAAATCTTTTATCATATTTCGATAAATATCGATTTTGGGGAAAGTTGTTCGGTATCATGGACTGAATATACCATCAAAATCGTTTAAGTATATTTTATTACACGTTACATAAGGAGTTAAGAAATTATATCTAGAATCATAAATTGAGTTAAAATTCAAAATTTTAAAAAATTCAAAATATCTTTTTTATCATAGGATATTTAAAATATCTCTTAATAATAGTCACTTTGTTTTGTTTTGCACAAATGTTGACGTCAAATCGTTACTTAAAGCTAAGTTTACGCCGCTTCCTAGGCGCAAGTGCAGAAGAAGCGGCAACAAACTGCACTGCACGTTTTCTACAAAGACGTCAACTAACAAACTAAAAACTTAAAATTAGTTATATAGATGGACAGAGATTACATTGTTTATTATGTCATAATTAAATTGAATTATAAGAATTACGAAATTTAAAATAATGTCAATTTGTAAATTTAGTATGTACCAATGTACCTAAATTATGACATGTCTAAGTATACAAACCTTTAAGAGGGACCCGCGCCAAGCTCAAACCAGACCTTTTTGTCTTTAAGATAGTCATCGGTCCTATAATAAGCCTTCTCACAAAGTACTTTCTTTACATAAGCTTTGAATTTTCTGTCTGGCATATCAAGGACCGATTCTGACAATTTATTATAAAAAAGTATACACTTCCCCATAAAAGACTTACTGACTGTATTATTGTTATTAAACATGGAAATATTTTTCCTTACATACATTATATTTTCAAATATGAATTGTGATGCAAAAGTAAGTATACCTATTTCCTTGAATAATTCCCTCAGTGAGTCTCTCGATCCTAAACCGTAAATAGCACGAATTGCTCTTTTTTGTAAAAGAAAAATAGTCTGAATGTCGGCTGCACTCCCCCATAGAAGTATCCCGTAAGACATTAGACTGTGAAAGTAACTAAAGTACACTTGTCTAGCAGTTGCTACATCTGTCAATTGTCTTATTCTCCTAACAGCGTAAGCCGCAGAGCTAAGCCTATTAGAAAGTTTAGTTATATGAGCGCCCCATTGAAGTTTCGAATCAATTGTGATTCCTAAAAAGGTAGTACTTTCAACCAGATCGAGTTTCTGACCATTAATTAGTATGTCAACGCAGGCTTGATTCACATTAGGAAGAGAGAATCGAATGCATTGGGTCTTGTTCGCATTTAACATAAGGTTATTGGCCGAAAACCAATCAGAAATTAAAGATAAGGTAAGGTAGTTATAAAAATATATATTTATATATTATATGTAGTATATTCATTAGGTATGTATGTAGAATATTCGTAGTGTTTAAGCTTTAATATTATACTTGTTTTTTTTTCATTGCTCTGTTTGTTCTTTTGCCTTCCTACTAAATATGCAACTGTCCTCTGCCCTACTGGTCGAATGGAAGAGATCCCTTCTGAGATAAGTCCACCATTTGTAATATTACCTTTGTTATTTTATTATGGTGTAACTATCGCTGATGTACAATAAAGTTTTTTAAGTAAATAAATAAGTACATATCCGTAAATGCGATACCTATTTTGAAATTTGTTGATGACATACATTATTTATAGTAAATTATTATAGAATTTATGTTTTTAAATATGTACTGTGATGCAAACCGCATTTAATAACGGTATAGTATATTAGAACACATTACTGTATATCTACTTTGTAAATTTGTCTGTGCCCTATTATTAGTAATAGGATGTGTCGATAACACGCTGTATACGGGTCGGCTGTCCACAGACGGACATTTATTATCTACAAAAAATAGGCCAAGAGCCCGCAAGGGACAGACCTCCGTTATTTTATAAAGGCTGAAACTTTATCTTTGCTTGCTTGCTTTCATGTGTGTAAGTTGCCAACACTGGTGTCAGACTATTCCAGCTGCCTAAAGCCATTTAACGTAGCTTGATAACTGCTATTCAACGACGACAGACGCGAACAACGGTTTTACGTGCCTAGGCAAGGAAGGCACAATGGGAAGGAACAAACATTTCTTGAAAGAAATCTCTCGAGAAATGTTTGTTCCATCCCATTCAAGTGCGAATCAGTGTCACTTAATGTGAAACCGCTAGTACTGCCTTCTCTCACCAGGCCACCGAGCCTCTCTTTCATCTCATTAGACACATTAAACAGACTACGGCACACAGCAAGCAAGATGAAGAAACCATCGAAACTCTCTGACTGCTATCGTTACATCATTTGGTAGTTCAAATCAAATATTTATAATATAGTTTTTATACTGCGACGAAAGGATTTTTGATACTATAAGGGTATCCATGGGGTTAGAAAGAGTCTGACAATGTGTGACGTGATTTCTAAGATTATTATGGATAAAATACATATAAAACTTAGCTGTATACTATGACGGCATAAGGGGTCCAATTTTGTACACCTTTACTACCTGATATCTACCAAAGCTACTACAACTCAATTTTTAGATTTAAGGATTGTTCTTACCATGGATATTGGTGATATGTAACTGTTTTGAAACGTCCACTACGTTTACGTACTTTTTTAACGTGGTACGCCAAGACGTGTTTGATACTACTAAATAGAAAAGTCACCTGAACAGAAGTCAGGATACAATGTCATTTAAATTTTGTCGTATTAAGCAGAAAACAGGCTACATTTTATACTTTTGGCGTTTAGCGAAGTTTAATTCTTGCAACAATATATGCCGATCAGAAGGAAAGAGACAAAAGAACGGTTTTAACCAGATTAGCTCTATAAAAAGGCGCCTTTTTGCTCTTTGGTTCTTATCTGTATTAGGGCCATACATAGAGAAACTTCAGCTTTTATGAAATAACGGAGGTCTGCCAGTCGCGGGCTCTTGGGCTAAAAGGCCTAAACGACGACCATCAGTCAAGGGAAATCAGTGTGAAATGAGACAGTGAGGAAAGAAAGAGTAATATGATAGTGCGGGTCGGAATATTTTGCGTGTGGTTGAATTTTTTGACAGTGATATTACTAAGGTTACATTTATTTTATATATTTATGTTATTTTACTATGGAGAACACATTTGTTTTTGTGCCTTTTTTAAATTGGCAACAAAATAATATACTTAACAGTTTACCATAGACACACACCTATCTGCCAAACATGTCAAATCATATGTCAAAAATTACATGTTTCTAACTCAATTACTGTTTGCATAATTTTGTATTTTATAAAATAAATACCTTTTACCTACCATAATACTAGTCGTAGAAAAAGTATTGCATGCAACGTTGTATAAGTACGTCAAAAAACACTCGAGGCGTCTTTTACGATGTTTGCTAAGGCTCACAGCATAACCCGCGCCACTCGTCTTTTTTTAAACCCTGTTGCATATAAATAATCTATGTTTTTTTTAAACCATAAATACACTAGAGCGGTGGAGTTCAGAGGAATGAGGAAGGATGACCGTAACATATATGAGGATATCAGAATAAAGATGTATATATGTGTCTTAATTGTATTGCTGTAGCACACACATTTAAAATTGTGTAGGTAGGTAAGTATATATTTTTTTATTGTGTCTTCTTTCCTTATTTTTGTATGTGTGTTTTAGCGGAAAATTTCTGATATCATCCGGCACATACTCGTATTCACTTAGTAAATCATAATCCTCGTGCGCCATTGTGCTATGTAAGTGAAATCCCTTACAGTTAACATCCTAAGTAAAGACATCTGAGAATTTTGCTGAATAAGATTTAAGCACAAATATAAAAGGCGACAGATAAAGGCATAAAATTACAGCCGAATCATATTAACTGTTCCAGCAATTTCTTCTTCACTGCGCAAGGTCTTTGGCAACCTTGGATGACCATTGACGTGCATGTTATATTTGGGGAAGAAAAAGCGGGAAAGCGCACCCCGTGCTCCGACGCAGCACAGCTGAGGATGCAACCGGGAACGCGCTTAGATGAAAAAGATAAAAGGCGACAGATGTATAACTTCACAAAAACGTTTTATTCTATTAACAGTACCAAATAATTTATTTTTGACCCACCATAAAACCCAATTGTTATATCAATCTTATCTTAAGGCCGTACCTGAATTTTCCGGGGTCCAGTGCTGCCCCATTTTAAATAAATCATTTCAATGAAAACGGAGACTTTATTTAAAATTTTGCTACTTCCAAGTGCTAGATAACCCTTCAAAGTATTTTATGAACTACTGTTTACAATTTATAATGAGAACGTTAAGCTTTACTACGCACATTTGCCAAAAGTGGCCGTTTTTCGCAAATGTGCGTGGTAAAGCTTAACGTTCTCACTTTAAACTGTAGTAAACAGTAGTTCATAAAATACTTTGAAGGGTTATCTAGGACTTGATAGTAGCAAAATTTTAAATGATGTCTCCGTTTTTTTTAAATGATTTATTGTAAATGGGGGCAGCACTGGACCCCGGAAAATTCAGGTACGGCCTTAACCAATGAATTAGTATTGTGAAAAAGTATAAAGAGTAACATTACACACATGTCCGACCTGTCTATTTTATACCAATTTTGTAAAACCACATCTTCATTCCATACATACATGAAGCTATCCTTACGTCACTATTTTATTTTGTGAGTTTAGCAAGATATCTTGGGATTAACTTACTCAAATACATTATATAATGGCTGACAGCGGAGATTTTAAACACCCGGCTCTCTCGTAATCTGTTGGAATAAGCTGCTTTGTTTCTTCATATATTTCTAAGTAGGTATACGTCTTATACTTCACTAGTAGCGCCTTCCTTCTTCACGCCTTGAACTTCACTCGTCTAGTCCTCTAGCTATGTCCATAAAACTATATAATAAACTACCGAAAGCCATACAAGACATAGAAACCTATAAAACATTTTTGAAACATCTTAAAGAATTTTTGAATAACAAATGTTATTATTCTGTAAATGAATATTTAGAAGACAAAGAAAAATCTATTTTAAAATTGTAGATACTATTAATCAATGAATAAATGAAAAATGAAATCTATATCTAGAATTAATTTATATTTTAAAATAATATAATTTAATAATTACCTTTGAATTTATTAAAATCTATGTAAAATTAATAAATAAAGAATAAAAACAAATAAATTTTACATATATAAAAATGCATGTATATAGTTGCCACATTAAATTGACCCTTCATAATTCAAATAGCCCTTCCCCCATTGCAGCGCCCATCAGGGCCCTTAATTGATCCTAATTTTGTAAAACACCTGTATTTTACATTAAGGAAGCAATAAATATTTGAGTATTGAGTAGTAGCAGCACAAGTATATACATTGTGCAACTAAAGGTAAGTGAGAAATACAGATCGATAAACGGGTCAGAAAAATATATATTATTTTATTTAGTCCCTCAGTTAAATTATTCCAAAATAATAAACACAAATTGGGAGCTTGTGACGACACCAACGTAGGGCGAACTAAAATCTTTATTATTTTTTGAACAGAAAAGAAAAGCAATAAACGGGCAAGTGCAAGTCGGACTCGTACATGAAGGGTTCCATTCCTCCGTACAATGTTTTAAAACTCAAAAAAAAACACGTTTTTTTTATGAACAAAAAAAATAATAAAACAAAAAATGAGTTAAAAATTAAATGGGGTCCTTTAATTTTTTTATTTTTTTTATTTTTAGTATTTGTTGTTACAGCGGCCATAGTAATACATAATCTGTGAAAATTTCAAGTATCTAGTTAATGCCATTATAAAGATCTGGTTAAAAACGCCGAAAAACACGTTTTTTGTATGGCGACCCCCTTTCATTTTTTATTTTTTTTATTTTCAGTATTTGTTGTTATAGCGGCCACAGTAATACATAATCGGTAATAAATTTCAAGTGTCTAGCTATTACGGTTCAAGAGATAGAGCCATGTGACAGACGGACAGACGGACAGACAGCGGAGTCTCAGTAATAGGGTCCCGTTTGCACCCTTTGGGTACGGAACACTAAAAATGCGTGTGCATACTTATATAACATCACAAGTTGCTATTTCGTATAAAATCCATTGAAGTATGTGACGGTAAAAATGCGCCTTGTAGAAAACAAGCGTTTTGAATGTTAGGTATCTAGATCACGCCAATCACAATTGCAAGAAACCGCCTGTTTTTATTTAGGCTGGTTACACAGCTAAAAAAAAAAAAAATATTAAAAAATGTAGTGTAATGACTTTTGATCGAAAAAGAAATCCGATTATAATCTAGACAACCAGGACATAGAAAGAGTGTATATTGTAAAAGATTTGGGAGTAATGTTCGACCGTGGCCTAACATTTCATGACCATGTCGAAGGCCTAGCCAAGGAAGCATATCGTAGACTGGGTTTTGTATTACGGAATGCCAGGGATTTCCAGAACCCTCAAGTTATCAAAACATTATATAACTCACTAGTCAGAAGCAAGCTGGAAACAAGTGCATGTGTATGGAATCCATATCACGCCAAATATGCCCTTATGCTTGAAAAAGTTCAAAAATCCTTCCTTAGAGCTCTATATAAAAAAATATACGGTTACTACCCGTTTTTGTATCCTACGAAATTCTTACTTGGATATCTTGGTTTCAATTCATTGGAAGTAAGGCGAATGGTCGGCCAACTCACCATCTGCTTGAGGGTGTTGAAGGGGTCTGTAGACTGTCTGGAGCTACACAATCTTTTGTGCGTGTTACTCGCTCCCAGCGAACTTGAATTCCCGGTTGACAAATATGGAGAAAGACGAGTAGACAGACGTGGTCGCAGTCAGCAGCCTAACCTTTTCCACGTGGATCGGGGCCACACCACAGCGCGCGCGATGTCACCTTTGGTACGCTCACTAAGCCATCTCAATGCACTTCGGAGCACCAACACTGATTTAGATTTTTTCTTTGACAACTGGTCAGCTATTATAAAGTCACTATTGATTTATTGTGAAAACCTGAATGACCAGTGGTGCAATACTCGCGACTACGATAGTGACGATAGTGAATAATGAATAATAATTGTATTGACATGAAAATATTTATAATTTATGACTATTAATGTTTTGAAATTGAAATTATTGCTGAATGTATCTGTGTATTATTATTTTTTAATTTTATCTTATATTTATATAATGCATGTGTGATAAATGTAATAGATGTAAGTCGTTTTTATCTCAATAAACAATTAAACAATTAAACAGCTGTACAAGAGATCCTTACGGTTCGGCCGTAATACGGGAGGCGTGTACGGAAAGCGCCTACAGTGCAGTGCTCTGAAACGAGTGTCCAGTACGATTGAGCAAGTGATGCGTACGGGCTCTAACCGGAGCGTGTTCCGTACGGAACGATCCGCATCGCTGTTAAACGATGTTCTAGCCTCACGTGTGTCTCCGTTTCGGGAGCCCGTTTCCGTTTCGTACGGATCTCCAGTTCACCTGTGAAACCAGCCTTAACTCCGCCATTGTTGTTTGTCACGATTTGCCACGTATTAATTAGAGTGGGATTGTATTTGAATAATTTGAAATTCAAATTTTATGTATTATCGCGTAAAGACTTTGTACCTACTATGTATGAATAAGGCTGACTTTATATGTTTGGACTTGTATGGTTTGTGGTGCACCTTTAGGCAACACCTTAAGTTTACCACTTTTATGATAGCAAAGCGATTAATACATAATTTCTATCCATGCATTTTTACCTGCATAAAGAATTGTGTACGCAACGTACCACCTTAGTACCGATTCTACACTTCCATTTTAAAAAATCCTACTAATTTAGATCGGTCGTTGAAATCAGTGGAATTATCATTGCATTTTCTGTTTGGTCTTATTATTAATCATATCTCTTTAAACTTTATTATTCGCAACATACGCATTTCAAAGTCAAGTAAAAGTATTTAAGGTTTTAAATTACATAACATAGTTCGAACCTTTGTCTAGGTCTTCCACGCATGAGTAACATGACTTACACGATAAGATAAACTTTACTCGATAGGATAACATCATGAACACAGCATTTAATAAAACCTTCCTCTACCATTTTCATAATTCCAATATTTTAGTAACGGAACATTTCTGATAATATTCATCTTTAAATAGGGAAGGGATGAAAATTTTGAAAACGCTTAAATATTTTTCTGTGGTTAGGTATAACATTTCTCGTTACTATAAAAAAATATCAGATTTTTCTGTCCAGTCAATTAATTATAAAAAATAAAAACATTTTTTATCCCAATTTTAAACCCATCGTCAGCTTTACTTCGCCATTTCTCTTGCCCAGACTGTCTGTCGTATTAAAAAGATAATGTCATATGACACTTGACACTATTTTGACAACTATGACAGTTGAATGACAGTTAACTGCCATCTGTCATATGACAGTATCTCTATTTTACCACGGTGGCAGTTAAGTAGTCAAATGTCATATGACATTATTTTTTTTAATACGTCAGACGGTTCGGACAAAAGAAATGACGGCGTAAAGCTGACTATGGGTTTAAAATTGGGATTAAAAAGGTTTTTATTTTTTATAATTAATTGACTGGACAGAAAAATCTGATATTTTTTTATGGTAACGAAGAATGTTATTCCTAACCACAGAAAAATATTCAAGCGTTTTCAAAATTTTCATCCCTTCCCTATTCTCTAGGTTGTCCACGTATTCAGGTTTTGATCACTTTTTTTTAAACAATTGAAAAACGATAAAGTCTACGTTCCACCGCGGTTCGCGCGGTTCGATTGCTCATTCCGCGCCTCCCGTTCCCCTGTCAGTCGCAAGCGTGAGTTGCCTGCGGGGCGCCTCGCGGCTGCCCCGCACCTCATCCTCTTAGACGATCGCCTTAATAGGTACGATTAGAGAAAACCGTTAGTTTGCGGTCAGCCTGTAGCTAGCGTGTTTCCGCTAAGCCTACACATATTGTTGGTAATTATCGTTATATTTGCTTTTGTTGTGCTTATTACGAGATTATCGGTGCCGATAAAAACATAGCATGTTATCGGTTTTTTTGTAACATAAAAGCATATAATCGACCTACTTTGGACCTAGTTTGAATTCAATTTCAACGTTTGGTCGAAAGCTTACTTACCTAATAATATTTATCTAATAGGGTTTGACTTTCAACAGCTTGGGCATTGTTTTAGCAAGTATCAGAAGAATAATACAATTATAATATATAGGTTGATTTTTACCCCTAGCTATATTAAAATCTAAGAATTACATTTCTTAGAATACAGGACTGAAAAAATCGGCCAAGTGCATATCGGAACATGCCAATGTGTAGGGTCCCGTAGTCAGTACTTGTTTTTCGTAACTATTGTCTGTAACAAATTTTCAATTGAATTCTATATTTTTTTCTTTTACTATAACTTTTTAATTTGTAAACCCTATTATGCTCTGATAGTTTTTCTTTTCACTTCGTTATATACAATGTGTTAATGAACTAACGCAGAACCCCTCAGATGGTACCTCAGCCCATTAAACTGAACAACTTTTGTTCTACAACATTCCCAAAATGGCAAAAATTTTATTCAGATTTTCATACAAATTGAATCGATCGGCTGATCAGTTTGTATGAAAATTCAATTTTTTATGGTATCGTGAGAGTTGTAGAACAAAAGTTGTTCAGTTTCATGGGCTAAGGTACCATCTGAGAGGTTTTGCGTTAATTTATTAACACGTTGTATACTACTGCTGTAATTTTTTTCACGTGTCCTTTTACAACCGATTGTCTGATAGAGGGGGGAGAGGGGGGCACAGTCGTGATAGCAAAAATTTGCTCTTTAAAACCAAAAAAATTCCCATACGATCCATACGTGATTTTTTTTTGGTTTTAAAATTAAATCTTAAATCGCAAAATGGTGTTAACTAACTCACACAATTTTTTTAAAGACCTATTCAACGATACCCCATTGCGTGGTTTAGACAACTTTACATGCTACCCTAAAAAAATTGTTTTTCAACATTTTATTTTACCACTGTCGGCGTGATTAATATAAACTTATTTTTGCATTTTATTCTCTATAATAATTACTAATACCTAAATGGCTCTGCAAATACATGCATTCTTCTTCAACGGGAAGGCATGGAGTGGTTTTATTCTAGAAGTAGTTTAGAAGCCACGGCCGGCGGCCATGCATATATTATATATCTGCCAAAAATCACACGCTGTAAAATAATGAGCATACCACTGACGAGGATCAGTGCGTCGAGTCATTTAATGAGTTCAAATACTTAATTATAAGTTTACTGATCGTTAGTATAATAGTTTACTCAACAAAACTAATTAAACATACTGGACAAATACTTAATAAATAGTAATTAAAAAAAAAACTCACATACAAACAGCTAATAAACTATAATAATATCTACTACTTCGTTAAAAATAAAACATTATATTACATAAAAAACGGTCAAGTGCGAGTAGGACTCGTACTTAAAGGGTTCCGTACAATGTTTTAAAACGCTGAAACTAACACGTTTCTTGTATGAAGGAAGACCCCCTTAAATTTTTTACTTTACCTTATTTTTATTTGCTTACATAGCGGCCATAGTAATACATAATCAGTTTAAATTTCAACTGAATACATAGCTATTACGGTTCAAAAGATAGAGCCCTGTAACAGACGGACGGACAAAAAATTTCGCAAAACTATTCAAAAGCAGAGATTGATTGACATTTTCTAACTTAGGAAGGTTTTGAACCAGAAATACCATGACAATTTCCTGACAAAATCATTCAAAGTTCACCAAAATAGACGTTTTAGTAAAACTGAATCTCGGTAAAACTGAAATAAAATTGTGTCCAGGTTCTTAACAAAATATGTCGTTTCTCGCTAAAATTCACGTGGAACTGCCATTGACATAGAATATATAGAGCAGCTATCTCAAACATTGGTCCCTGTTCTATTTTTGAATATATGGCGGCGTGAATTTTATATTATCATACGTATTTAATTTTCAAACAACGTATTCTTAACCAATGAAAAGTTACAGTCACTTTGCCGTATTCCTTGAATTATTCTTTCTGTATTTTAACACACACCAAGGCATTTTTAGGGTTCCGTACACGAAGGGTGCAAACGGGACCCTATTACTGAGACTCCGCTGTCTGTCCGTCTGTCTGTCCGTCTGTCACAGGGCTCTATCTCTTGAACCGTAATAGCTAGACATTTGAAATTTTCACCGATTATGTATTTCTGTGGCCGCTATAACAACAAATACTAAAAATAAAAATTAAAGGGGGTCGTCATACAGAAAACGTATTTTTTCAGCGTTTTAAAACATTGTACGGAGGCACGGAACTCTTCATGTACGAGTCCGACTCGCACTTGCCTGTTTATTTCTAAACGTCAAAACAAACATTTTCTATTGGATTTGTATGAAAAACAAAACCAGAACGTCATAGTTTATCCTAATATATGTATAGCCTAATATCGTAGTATATGTATCAAAAATGTATATTACGAAAATGTATAAACGTCACAAAATAGTGTCACTTGTTATTAGCAATGACAAGTGACACTATTTTGAGACGTTTTATTCTTTTAACAGTACCCGATAATTTATTTTTGACCCAGTCATCTACCCAATTGAACGGGAAAAAAACAGATGATGATATGTGGCGTGTCCTCTAGTTTTACATATTATAGCTCTTTGACAACTGCATTGCTAATTAGTTTGGTTACCATAATAATTTCCGAGTCGGTGGAGAAAAATCGATGACGGCGGTAATATGAAGCGAGTTGGTTCGTTAGTTTTGTTTTGGTTTCGTCAGCTTTTGTGAAGCTTGTTTTCAACCGACCGCGTAAGGGTCAGTTCACACCGAGATGCGACGCGCCGCGACGTAGCGCGGCGCAGCGCGGCATAGCGTGCTGTCGCTGAAATCTCACTCTTTTTGTCTAGTAAACAAGTTCTATATTTCTCCAAAGTGCGCGCTATGTCGCGTCGCGTCGCGTCTCGGTGTGAACTGACCCTAATAGGAGGAGTGGGTGAGGTTAACACGTCAAATTGTAGATACATGTTGTTACAGAGTGAGTGCTTGCTCAGTCAGTGATACAATACAATACCCTTTATTGCACAAAAGTAAAAAACAGAACATAATTATCTTAAAAATTAGGAAATGCGCAAAAGGCGGCCTTATAGCTAAGCAATTTCTTTCAGGCAACCTCGTTTATATAGAAAAAAAAAATAATGGGAAATTAGGTAGTGCGGGGTGGTCAATATAATAAACATACTTATATAATACGGAACGGTTTACAAGAAACTTAGTAAAATTAAAAAGCTATTCTTCTAGTTCTTCCATGCTGGTCTGGGAAAAAAGAAAAATCTTAAAATGCACCGGTAGCTTCTCTTCCTGCGCAGATTGTAAAAGCCGATTGAGGTTGTGGGCGAGAGTATTAATCATATTAATAGACGATGCTGTTTGCAACTCGTTCACTATTTGATTCCTTTTCGTACCTTTTCGGCCACTATCACGGGTACAAGTTCGGAACCGACTGCAGACAGCAGCAGAAGACGACGTGTTGAGGCGACACTGCTGCCATTTCTATGTATTTATTTAAAATAGTTTTTGCAGCTAGCGACACGTCGCTCGACCGCAGATGACGTGTCGTCCGGCCGCAGATTAGTAGTATCGCGACGAACTACTGGTTTCTATGTATTTCTATGAAATAGTTTTCGCAGCTGGCGACACGTCGTCGCCCGACTACATGTCGCTCGACCGCAGACAACGTGTCGTCCGGCCGCAGATCAGTAAAGAACAAGTTCGTAGGTAATATGCAGCAACATAACACCGCGACGTGCCGCAGTGACGCGTCGTCCGCTATTGTTCGTAGTCGGCTCCAAACTTGTACTTTAAAAGTGGCCTTTGGGCCTTGGTGTTTAGAGCGGCAAGACCACAGTCTATGGATCAAGATAGACACAACCTCTGTATGAATTTGCGTGTCGAGCTGACGTCAAATTGACTTTATTTAGGATCGTCACTTTTAGTCCGTGTATGTCAATTCATTAGATCGGACATTTCTTCTTCATGATTCGGAGTTCTCTACTGTAAAATATCTACATCTACGTATACGTTGAAAAACGTTGGAGGAAGTAATAAAAAAGATTCCTTTTGTTTGTACGTGTATCGAAAATTGGCACGCCAAGTTTTCATACAAATTGAAGGACTTTCTTTATTAAGTAGTATATACAGATCTGTGCGCAAGACCCAAAATGCTCAGTTTACATAATGGGTATTATGCCCATAATATGAATTCCCTCTCCTATCCAATAAAAAGCATGTCTATTCGTTTATTGATCATAGGTTTTCCTTATAACGTCGGTTTTATTACACATATCTATCAAAAACAATATTTTCCCCAACAAGGCAAATAATGGCTATTTATTGTGATCATTACTGATATTAATACCACTGCTATCATATCTTCATAATGTTCTTTTCCTGAAAATAACCATACAGGTAACCTAATGGTTCTTTTTCAACACGACAGATATAACTAACAAATATATCATACCGTACTTCTTATACATACATAAAAAAATCTAAATATGAAGTAAGCTTTCACTCTTTTGATTAAAGATTTTTTTTGTTTCAGATGTATTTTCCTTCGAATACTAAGGAATTTCTTTGAAGTAAGTACAAGAAGGTTGGCTTATAATCTAGAAACAATTTGCATTCAATTATATTCAGAGGACTGATGATATGTCTTTGATCCGCTGGGAACGTGGGAGAACGCTAGTGTGAGTTGACACGATGGCGCCTTCTCACCTCAGGGGATCGCTCTCAAGAGTTGAATTGGCTACCGAAGGTTGGCAACTGAGTTTGCCAAGTGACGCAAAATTACTGTGTCTCTCACTGTGACTTCAATATGTAACGATGCTGCATGCATCATGTTCAAACCTCCTTTCTTCATCTCATCCTGTCCGTTTTTCATTCTTCATTTCATTACAAATTCCCTTTCATTCCATTTTCAAATCATTGACTGATTTCTTTTGACTCATTCCACCACCATCTCTTAAGCTGATCACTTGCTTCTCTCTACCTGTTGTATCTTAATAAATTAAATATTATTCTTTTATACTCGTATGTAACAGTCAGTATCAGATAATAAATTTCATATAATCCATCGTTATCTAGTCTCTATTCTCTACTTCTCCTACTATCTTCTACGTGGGAACTCGCCTAGAGCGCCGGGACAGGTCGAGGTTCCACAAATTATTGTTTTATAGAACGTATTTGTCGGAGTGGTCGAATGTGGATGAGTGTAGCTCAGGACCGTGGTAAATGGCATTCATTGAGAGAGGCTTATTCCCAGCAGTGGGAGGTTCAAGGCTGTTAATGATGAATGATGACGATGATCGTGTCGGAGTAGATCGGCGAACTAATAATTAATAATATAAACATAGATAAAAATATTAGACATCCATTTCCACGATTGCGAACTTATTTTTTAGTAATTTGTTCCGATTTAAGATTTAACCAACTGGTAATGAGTAAGTATGATTTGATTTATTAATGTGACTACCACAAAAGAATAAAACATCACTCATAGACAGCAATAAAGATACTGTGTCATGACATGTACTAATTAAAAGGGTCGTTACACACCACTGTGACCTAATTACAATGTGAGACCATTTTTTGCGTTGCGACAGTCACACCCCGGATATCCGTATTACTAAGAAATGGTATATATACGTATTTGGGATGTACTTTGTGACTAATGATATTTAATGACAAATAATGATATAATTTCAGAATTTTTATTTGTTTAAGAAAGGAAGAGATCTTAAAATTGTATAAAACTAATGAACGTAAAGTAACTTATAAGTAATTTATTTATAGTATAAAACTAGTATTAGGGTTTATTATAGTTGTTTTTATTAGATAAATGGTTATAATTATATTTAATATGCCATTCCTTTATTTATAGCCTAAAGTACAACAGGATAACGTGTAGTGTTAGGGCTCAATCAAAGCTTTCTTCATTCTCACAATAATTTATAAGTAATAAAAATTATTTGTTTACCGATCATGTATTTTATTTCTTTAATTTATACAGCTAGACAGATAAAATATTTCTCAATTTTAAGAACAAGTTCAGACTGTTATATACTGAACAACTCTCCTCTAATGGACTTATATCGAAATCTGACCGTCTGTCACAGGGCTCTATCTCTTGAACCGTAATAGCACCAGAAATTTTCACTGATTATGTATTACTATGGCCGCTATAACAACAAATACTAAAAATAAAAAAAAATGAAAATTAAAGGGGTTGTCATACAAAAAACGGGTTTTTTCGGCGTTTTTAACTCGATCTGTCACAGGGCTCCCTCTCTTGAACCGTTATAGCTAGACACCTGAAATTTTTACCGATTATAATAATAATAATAATATTCATTTATTTCAGAGCAAGTCCATCATCATCGATTATGTATTACTATGACCACTATAACAACAAATACTATAAATAAGGTAAAGCTGATAATTAAAGGGAGTCGTCATACAAGAAACGTGTTTCTTCAGCGTTTTAAAACATTGTACGGTGGTACCCTTCAGGAACCCTTCATGTACGAGTCCGACTCGCACTTGCCCGTTTATTTTTATTTTATTTGTTCATCACAGGATCAACAGCACTTTACAATATTATAATTTTATCTTAAGAACTATAACTTACCCCAATTACAGATTTTTATTTTGTAATTTATAATATTGATAAGAAGATGTTTACACCTGTTTTGCCAAATTTCGTTTAATAAAATATTTTAGAAAATGTTTAATGAAACAATATAAAGAAGAAGAAAGCCGCATGCAAGCTATAGCAATCCAACAGACTGGAATAACACATCTAAAACTATAAAATTCCTTACCAAAAAGCGATCTAAATACTATAGAACCGTAACTAAGCACAAAAAAATTACATTCAAGTTGGTTCCCGGCAGAGTAGAATAGAACCACTCCAAGTCTTCCGGTGGATGTCGTAGAAGGCGACTTAGGAAACACAAGCTAAACAAAATAATATTCTACATAAACAATACATTATAATAATAATAAACTTACTGATAACTATAAAAAATTCTATAGACAATATAAAAAAGTTAATTTTGATAAAGTTTGAAGTTACCTCCTCTTCCATAGTATTGTAGTTCGTTGTTCGCAAATACGAAAAGAATGCAATATGAAAAGTCAAAGCAATAAAACTACCGCGCTATCGATATTCACAGCCGAAA
This sequence comes from Acrobasis repandana, assembly GCA_963576875.1. Classification (NCBI taxonomy): domain Eukaryota; kingdom Metazoa; phylum Arthropoda; class Insecta; order Lepidoptera; family Pyralidae; genus Acrobasis; species Acrobasis repandana. The sequence goes on along the minus strand of OY756233.1, from coordinate 3,064,631 downwards.
AACAGCGAATGCGAATGTAAAATTTAAAGGGTGGACTACCCAATAAATCCGAACACCAGTTTTGGTCACGTACCGACGAAAAACTGGCGAAAAAATGCAAAAAAGGGGCGACAAGAATACTTCTTCATGCGAAGTGTCATCGGAAAGTGGGCTCGATTTTTGCTGTTGCAATTTTTGTCTTAGTGTATGGGGATAAGGCTGATATTGTGACGGCGGTGTTGTCTAATTAGCGGGGTAGGCTGGAAGAAGCCTGTGAAAACACGCGCGACGATAACCTATAATTATGAGAAGACGTTTAACGTCTGGCTTCTAGTGATGAGACACAATGTCGACATTTTTTGTAATAAAAAAAACTTAATAAATACATACCTACATACACTGACATGTTTTATATAAAAGCTCTATTTGACTATTCTATACCTATCCTTGATTTTATTTTGACCCAGATATTTCAAAATATCTGTAAATGGCAGACTTAAGGCCGGGGGCCTTTTCTGCCAGTCAACCAACAGATAATGCTGAAAAAGCAATCTTTTGGGGTAAGAACAGAAAAAAGAAATTTTACAATGTATGTATGTAACATATATATCTATATCTACATATATAAATTATAACACAACAAACCGCATCCACAAACTACATAAATACTATTTACATAACCTCTGACAGTTTACGGAGATAGTGTGCACGCACTGCCTTTTTAAACGGGAGAAGAATTTGAGCTGTCCGTCAACGTGTCGGCGAAAGTCTTAAATAAGTAACTCAGTTAAAGTTTCGATAAAACATGCAAGCTCTCGAGTTGTCTCAAAAGGTAAGCAATAAAAACTAAATGAAACGAGTGAATTTTAAGGAAGCCTTTTAAAAGTATTATTTCAAGTTCATTTGCTATCAGAGTACGCGAAGTTAGCCGATTGGCATTAATATTCAATACCGTAGCCTTGGAAACTTGTTTCTAGAACATCTTGTAGAATATTCATGCATTCAAAGAGGAATAGACTAACTTTGTAAGTCCAATATGCTGCTTTGTACTTTGTTGAGAGAATAAGCTTTTGAATAGAAGTGATTAGCGTTGGTTGAGAAATTATTAAATGTTACTACAAGCTTGTTTTAGTTGACAAAGCAATGTCTGTTAGAAAGGTATTAATATTAATGGCTATTTAAAAGGAACTGTTTTGCTGTTTGAGAGAAAAAGAAAAACGTAAATACTAATCGAGGGAAATGGAAAGAATGAAGGAGGATCGTGGCGTCAAGGCAAGGCCTAAATGCAAAAGATATCAGGCCGAAGACCAGTGGGAAGCAATATCTGGGTCAATATCGCTGGAGCGATACGTTGCAGACTCTCTCACTCACCGAACGAAGCATAGAAGCGGTGAAGCTACTACTCAGATGTCAATTTTCTGTGAGAGTGTGGTACTTCCCCTGACGAGCCGGCCCATTCATGCTACTAGCAAAACTGAATTTCGCCGGTAGCGTGGCTCTCCCACAACTTAAAATACGAGATCAATGACGTAATGAAATGTTTCAAGCGTACTATGTACGGAAATTCACGATATATTTAATACTCGATTTATATCCGGCCAAAATATGCACGTATATAAAGTATTTTTGTTAGGAACTAAATGAAGTACTTACTTAGATTAAATAAAATATAACTTTTAATTATAGGGATTTTCTTAAAACAATCCATCGTGATAATTTGGGACAAACTACTGGTTAAGTATCGAAAGAATCTATCGAGAAAGCCACATCGTACAAAAGTCATATCGAACAAAAACCTATCGATATACCCCATCACTAAAGTTTTTAAGTACACTACATGCGGTGTCGGTGTGAACACTTATAATGCTGGCTACCCGACTATATTCTCGTCTTTTATGTGTCGTAAGTTTTATTATGAAACATCACAGCATTGTAAAAAACAAAAGCAAAGTTATTGCAGGTTTTGAATTTATTATATTGAAATACTTAATGTGACGTTATCTTTTTGATGTTTTCTGAGAAATTACTTTGAACTATAAGTAGGTAGGTATAGCAATTATTTAAAAAAATAAACCGGCTAAGTGCGAGTTAAACTCGCGTGGAGAGGGTTCCGTATAATTGATTGAATTCTTATAGGTTTTCCTGAATCTAAAAGCAATGAACTACATTTTGTATTTTTTTTTCAAAATTTTAGGCTCAGTAGGTACTTTCAGAGATCAGGGGCGGGAATGGTCAATTTTAGTCTTCTTTCATGAATAAAATCAAAACTATTTATTTTACAATAATAAAAAAATATATATTTGAGATCCTTATAACAAGCCCTTTCATTTGATATATAACATAGTAAGATTTGCAAAACTTTTTTTTTTAATTTCATAATTTCCCCCCCGAAAATGACCCTTATTTTAAAATAATATTTATTTATTTTGCACATATGTGTTTGGGTTACACCATCCTACCATATTTTACCTCATTCGGTCCAGTACATTCGCAGAAAATTGGCTGTGACAGACGGACGGACAGACAGACGCACGAGTGATCCTATAAGGGTTCCGTTTTTTCATTTTTTGTACGGAATCCTAAAAATATAGTAAGCTTGTTATTGACTAAGCGAGCGAAGCGTCTCAGTTTCCAGATTGGCCAAAAATGCGTTTGTCTGTCTGTTCTCGCCTACAGGTCGCATTTTTCAACCGATTTGGACGAAAACTGTTCTTTTTTTTATATATATTTTTAAGTCAATCGTGATTTTTGATTGATGTAGAAACAAGGGGAAAAGGGAACTTTGGGCTTGTGCACAAATCACGCGAAGTTCGAAAGGGGTCACGAAAAACCACGACAGATCATTTTAGGGGAGGAAGGGAATGGGAATAATGAGACCTTACGTGTATTTTTTTGTCGGTTCCATCAAACATAAATCTTCACTTATTACTTAAGAATAGCGAGCATGTTTACTAAAAAAACCCACGGCACCGTTCCCTATCATGCAATACCCTTCGGGTACGTCCCGAAGCCTCAAGAGCGTGATAGAAAAGCTTTGCTCCATGTCTACTCCGCCAGTCACTCGGTATTACACCGAGTCTTGAGGGATTTAGTAATACACTGCCATTTGACATGTATTGTCCAAGCCTGACGGGTTTACTTGCTGCGAGACTGTGCGCTATACGCAATTTATATTTCTGCGAAAAAAAAAATGTACAAATTCAGAAAATGGTCCACCAGAGGCCTAATGAAAAGAAGAATCATGCTCTAGATTTAGTTCGACCGACGACGATCGATCGACGTTCAAAAAGTAGCCGAAAAAACCTCGCGTGATTTGTGCACAAGCCCTTTGCTGCAGTAGCGTTATTTATTGGCTTTCTTGGGTTTCAATCAAATTTGAGAGGTACACTAAGGACTTCATTCTTCGCAAGATATTGCAAAAAAGGGGCTCTGGCTCTCTCACTAATCGAACGAAGCATAGAAGCGGTGAAGCTAATACTCAGACGTCGATTTTCTGTGAGAGTGTGATACTATCCCGGACGAGCCGGCCCATTCATGCTACTAGCAAAACTGAGTTTTGCCGGTAGCGTGGCTCTGCCACAACTAAAGCAAAAGAGCACTTTCCTTGAATAAAGCTACGAGGTTCAAAATCAAATTGTATTATGAGAGATTTGCTAATATTACTTTTAAACTATCGCGTTAATAGTCAGGCTAAGACCACGTATGGTACAACCCGGATGAAACGTCAGAGAAAATAAATACCTACAAAAAGTATGTTTCGCGTTAATTAAATATGCATTAATTTAATAACTTGCTAAGCTGTATGTAAAATTATTGGTAACAACAGGTACTTAAAGATGATCCAACAAGGCACAGTAACTGCTAAGTTCTAAGTTCTCGAACTTTAGGAGTTACTGTCTAACAACAACCTGGGGTTATTGGGTATTAATACACTATAATGGAAACGTAAACTATGCGAGTCTCATTTGTATAACTTGAAACTATTGTAATATAAGTCTAGTGAATTTAGTATTGAAGTGAAAAGAACATTACATTATAACGGTTTAATCCCTAATGGGGCAGACAGAGCCTAGGGCAGCAAGACTTAAAGGCTACGTTTAGCGTGATGATGGAAAAAGTAGACGCATCGCCTAGGAGTCGCCATCGATACGAGTCCTTAAAAGCCGTTTTGCGTTTCTTTATTCCTAACCCTTAAGAGGGCGCCTGATGTCAATAATCTAAATTTTGCTCCCGCTTTCACAAATCTGGGGGCACGGCAGTGCCCCCGCCAAGTCGAGCGCGAAGCAAACACTGCCGTGCCATCCTTTACTGGAACCATTTCGCCGCATTTTCAGGCCCCTATTTGAGAACCTCTGGATAAGACCAGAACGCAGAAATTTTGTTCATCCAGTAAGCTCTAATCACATACTTAAAATCCAAAATTTCAATTCTGTAGGTCATTTAGTTGCGAAGTTAAGCGAAAGCAAAGTTTCGCATTTATGACACTCACTCACTCATGATCATCAGAATAGAACTAGTACTTCCCATAAACTCAGAGAGCTGAAATTTGGTACAGAGTTAGGGTTTAATGGCCACATAAAGGGACAGCTATAAAAACTAGGATAATCGAAGATTACTTAAGATTAGATAAGAACTTGGTGACCCTGATTAGAAAACACAAGAGCCCAACCAAACTGTTAGACATCGACATACCCCCTTTACAAAAAATATTCAACGGTGGGCCGCTTCATTTGATGTCAAAAATCGAAGGTCTGAAGTATCTGTTGTAGAATAGATTAATAATAATCTTAATATAATAATAATTTTTTAACATCATGACCCGTTGATGTAAAGTTGGAGAAATATCTCTTTTTGGAATGGCACATGTCACGTATTTAGAAATAAATGGCGCTACCTCGTCTATAGATGACTTAAGTAGAATAGGTGAATCCGTAACCCATAACATTAACATTATTGTTTATATAACAAAAATCTAATAAAATAAATCAATATGTTTCTACAAAAAGAAGTGAAATCCCACCAAAAACATTCTGTAAATAAACGGGCAAGTGCGAGTCGGTTTCGTACATGAAGGGTTCCGTACCACCGTACAATGTTTTAAAACGCTAAAGAAACACGTTTCTTGTATGACGACCCCCTTTAATTTTTAACTTTATTTTAATAGTAATTTTAGTAATACATAATCAATGAAAATTTTAAGTGTCTAGCTATTACGGTTCAAGAGATAGAGCCCTGTGACAGACGGACAGACAGACAGACAGACGGACAGACAGACGAACAGACGGACAGACAGCGGATCCACAGTAATAGGGTCCCGTTTTACAGTTTGGGTACGGAACCCCAAAAACTACCTAATTTTCCACTAATTTTCCATCGTCAATGGGTAGCGGTTCTGGCGACAGATTGGTGCAATGGTGTCTCTATGACACCATTGCACCTGGTTTTATACCCTTGTGTAGCCTTCAACGGCCAAGTCACACAACATTAACTATAATAATAAAGAAATCGCAGTAAGGAACCTTAGACTTGGCACGACTTTGTCTAGATTTCATTACTTTTTAGAGATAAACAAGCAGCTCCATCGAGACTTGGCTAGTTTTTTACAGAATGTTTTTGGTGGGATTTACTCTAGCCGAAGCGAGACAGCGAGCCATGCGGGACGTCGGGAATCGCGGTGGGTCAATGAGGCTGGTTCTGGTTTTGAGGTTTTTTTTCGTTTTACAAAGAATATTTAAGAGTTATTTAAAAAGTAAGACATATGATGACTGCCTTATGTTTAATACAATTATAATCCAAAGTTACAAGTACAAATTTATTGTATTTCTTAAATACTTTCCGTTTTAGTATAATTCTGAGGTGATTTGGAGGCAACTTCGCAATGTTTTTCTATCGAGCAAATTGTAAGCAATCGTGTTTTCGAAACAGATGTTTAGAGTTAGTCCTGAACTTTGCTATGTTTTTATTTCAAAGTGAGTATTTCGTTAATATTGATAATATTTAAGATCGCTCTAAGAACTTTAGGGTAGTACGGGCTCTTAACCTAACAAGTTTCAATGAAGGGAGCTTCTGGCGACAAATCTATACGAGTCCACTGGTTTTCATAGCCAATTAAGTGGCGGACGGCGCCTTAAGACGATATCACTACCAGCCGTACTGTCCACTTTAACTATTTCACATATTGTTCATAAGCATTATAACACCAAACTACACCAATTTTACATTATAAAGTCCACTAGAATCAATTTGCAGAATAAGTTAAAGCAAACCCCAACTGAACCCCTATTGACTTTCCGCCAAAAACTCTAAAGAACGTTTCTTGATTTTTACTGTTTACATATCAACTATTTAATACACTCCATAATTATATAGCGTTATTATTATATACCAACATTACTCGTTTATCGGCTTCCAAAGCCACATTGATATCTGGCTATTTTGTTAATATACAGAATTCCACAGGCATTACGTTTTATGAGGATTATAATAATGCAGATTAAATGGGTTGGCTGTAGTATTATCATCGAAAAATATTAGAAATTGTTTCGCTCACGCATAGTATGATAACGACTTTTATTAACCGATATTATTGTAACATGGCTGGTTGTCACGAGATATTTTTAGGACGTTAACGCCCATCACTACAACATTTTTGTCTAATTAGCTAGTATCCTGCGTACAAAATTATTTGATTTTTTTAAAAGCCTGTGGTTTTTTTATTTTTTTAAAGTTAGTGCGTTAAATAAACCAATGAAACTAATACTCATTTCAAGATATAATTAACTTTATAATTATTGTACTTTCATATTCAACCGAATGTTTGAACATTTTTTGAAGTGAAAACTTCTTAAACAAGTTGGACATTTTTTGAGATGTAAAAAAAACAAAAAAGCTGTGTCAGTTTGGGAGCTAAATTGACTCCAATGGATACCCAGATGTAAACGACAAACTCGTAGAAACCTAACACTCTTATAATTTAGTCAATTGGTTTATTGATGAAACGAGCATAATTCACAGTGTCGCAAATCAGAAAGAATATGAGCCAAATACCTATGAGCAGGACAGGGCTTACTTCTTAGTCAGTCAAAAACTACTTACGAACGCAAAGAAAAAACAGCGGCACTCCGGGAGTGCCGAGAGAAGTGGAAACTTGAACAATTACGTGAGGTGTCGTGTTACGGTAACAGTGTCACGATTTTAATGGTTTTTTCCCATCTCAATGCTCAAAAAATGCCCAACCTGTTAAAGAAGTTTCCACTTCAAAAATATGTTCAATCATTCAGTTGAATATGGAAGTCTCAATCAGTACAATAATTAAAACGTAATTCTATTTGGAAATGAGTATTGGTTTCATTGGTTTATTTAACTTTTTAATCAAAAACGCCACAGGCAGCGAGGTTTTAATTTTAAACCGTGTACTCTACAAGTTCAACAAAAATGGCGCCTAAAATTTTAGGGAAAACTCTCGGCTTAGCAAAGAGTCGAGTAAAAAAATGGGTTTTTGGCACTATTCTGATCGGAAAAGTTATTTATGACGTCTACTTCCAACTGAAGAATTTATGCTAGAACTGAATCTAACAGATTTTTTTGTTGTTTCGTCGACCTATGTGGCATAGTTAATGGTTGTTTAGTTTTTTGTGTGTGTTAACTTGTATGCTGGTCTAGAAGACACGTAGAATGCACCTATTGTTAGTGTTGTTTTTGTCGTTTTGTTGTTTATCTTTTTTGAAGCTGTTGTTTATCTTTATTATTAAAAAAAATCTTTTAAGTGTTCAATTGTTATTTTGTAAAATATTGTACAAAAACAAAAAGTAAAAAAGTATCCAATTATGTAGGTAAAATATGTCATCGCTGAATATGGAATTTCAAGATTAGAAATTCGAATTCAATGCCTACCTTCCTATTCACTAACTTCAATATTCAATAGAATGAATGGGATGAAAAGCTTATAAGGTTCGAAGATGTTAGAGCTTTATATGTATAATTATTCGTTTTAACATAATTCTGTAATTTGAGATAAATAAGAGTAACAATTACAAAATTTTATATTATGACGATAGTGATTTCCTAATTTAATTAAAATTTTGTACGTGAGAGAACTGGCTCCGCTTAGCCAAAGAATATAATATATACTACGCGAAAAGAAACGACACTTAAGCATGTGTGCACGTTAAATCGCGTGCGGCTATGTGTTGGTATCTGGATGTGCGCGGGGGCCTTGAGAGGCGCGCGGGGCGTGGAACGAGCCATTGCCGACTGCTTTGGCCGAGAGCTAGCACCTAGTTCGCGTCTCTCACGCACCGCACGATATTCCATTTCGGTTTGGTATTAACCCTAGCGTTACGCGCTTTGGCTCAAGGTCACCGGTGTTCAAACTCTATGTTTGTCCATAAACTATGGGATGTCCTGCAGCCAAAGCAAGATAAAAAGTGCGTGACAGCTGAATTTACAGCAATTAAAAGCATGCATTTAAAGTTTTAAAGCAGAATAAGTGTCTTGACTTTCAACTTACCCATCATTATCTTCCTCACCTCTTGCGTCTTAGTTCTATCATTTAGGTACTATATCTGTACTAACCCCCTCTCTTCTTTATGTCCCGTTTCACACATTTCCCCCACGTCTTTCTAGGTCGTCCTCTATCTATGTGGCCATCCACATTCAAGTTTATTAGTAAGATGTCGGCATCCCGCCTCTTGACATGACCATACCATGTAAAACGGTAGCTTTTTAACTTATTAACAATGGGTGCTACCTCTATACTTCCTTTGAAGCATTCATTCCTGATCGTATCCATCTTCGTCACCACACACATCCACCTCATCATCATCGTCATGGTCTTTTTAGTCTCCACTGCAGGAGCACGACCTTCTCTGTACTACTAGAGCTATATTAGTCAGAGCAGACACTCTCCACGCTGACCAAACGGGTTGGAGAGGTCTCATTTATAAGCTTTGTTTAGCTTGTGTTTCCTAAGTCGCCTTCTGCTACATCCATGGGAAGACTTGAAGTGGTTCTATTCTACTCTGTCGGGAACCACACAGCTATGCTGGGAACCACACGGCTACCTAATCACCCGCATTTCTGCTACATTGAGCAGAAAAAAGTATTTACACATATGAAAAAATTGTTTTGATATTTTATGTAGGTATAAGAACTGCGAATTTCACAGGTGTGTCCGTAAACTGTAGGACGCTCTGCAGCTGAAGCAAGTTAAAAAGTGCGTGACAGGTGAATTTACAGCAGTTAGGAACATGCATATTTTCCTGAGCGCGGCACCAAAGGCCATAACTTACACTTATCTGTAAAACGGTACAAGCTGAGTTGTGGCTTGAAACCTAGTTTTTTCGTAAGTACGAGTACTTAATTCTGCGTGCATGGTTTACATGGCACAGTTTCTGTTTTCTCCGCATTCTTTATTTGTTCATGCCTTGTCCCGTTATCTAGGGTTAGCCTTTAACGTACTGCGGCGCCAAGTTGCTCGGTCTGTCCAGCATCTGGCAAAGTTAAGGACCTGGCTAAATGATCTGGGTTATTTATTGTTTTAATCCGTTAATACACGATACAGCTATCCCATCAATATTATGATTCCGCTTTTCCATCTTAACGCTCGCCGTCACGCTAAAAGTGGCCTTTGTGATTAACAGCCCTTGGCTCTGTCTACCTCATTAGGGATGAAGACGTGATAATGTATCTGTATGTAATGTGTAGAAATGACAAATTGCCTCAAGGAAATTTCTGTTGTTAAAAATTTGTGTCTTTATAAATTTAAGGGTTGATTTAGCCCGGCTACTCCTTAGCCAGGTCTGCAGTTCTGAGTTAGGGTATTATTATAGGAAAAGTTTGAGACTAGTTTTGCAGCTTGTCTTAAATACCTACCCAAAAATGTCTGCCAGCTCTCAAGCTAGGTTTTCTGGCTTGGTATTCTTCTTCATCTTAGCGTGTTCCCGGTTGCATCTTCAGCTGTGCTTCTTCGGAGCCCAGGGTGCGCTTTCTCGCTTTATCTTCTCCAAATAAAATATGCATGTCAACAGTCACCCAAGGATGCCAAAGACCTTGCGAAGTGAAGTGCCGCCGCCCGACGGAAAGTTGGGCAAAGAAAGGCAAAGGGAGACCCTTTGCCTTTCTTCTTGCTGGAAATCGCCAAAGCCTTTTGGACGTAATGCCGCAGAATAAATAATACTAACGTACAGAAGTCTCATTCAGCAAAAAAATTCAAAGAAATATCTACTCAATGTGGCTAGCGATATGGTTTAATTTAGCTCACGTCAGAACTTAGCACTTTTTCGAATAGATACCTAGACATCCATTGCAAACCAATTTCATTCTTATTACTCTGGACAAACGATTCGTATACCTGAATTGACCACCCGGAGGGGCCGCCTGCGCGCATAGTAATATTTTCGATACATAAACGGGGAGTGACACAAACTATAAACATTATTATTTATTATTTAAATTTTTCTGTTTTTCCTAAAGGCTGACTGGTAGAGAAAGCATTAGCATTAAGTCCACCTTTTGTACCATTGTGGTCAATAAAGATTTAATAAATAAATATATAAATAAACATTATCATCATATTCGTGGTTGCATCCTCAGAGGTAACGCTTCAGAACCCGGGCACAGAAGACAGTAAGAGTATACAGAATGGAATCTCCAAAGGTCCCGCGCAATATGCGTCCCCGTTCCCCGTCCCCGCACCCTCCCTCGTTTTTGCCTTGTCAATGGGCGAGAGCGGGCGAACACACACTGCATTGCGCACGCGGGCGCACAAGAACGGGGGAGAGTTGCGGGGACGGGGAACGGGGACGCATATTGCGCGTACCTTAGGAGATTCCGTTCTGTATACGCTTACTGTATTCTGTGACCCGGGGTCCACTACCTAACCTAGGTAATTTGATGATGTTACTGGTTTTTACACAGAGCGACTGCCATCTGACCTCCGCATCAAAGGTATACCGGAACCAATCCTAGGATAGATATAATCAAATGTTAGATGGCGTTCTTCTTGACGTGCCTTCCGAAGCACAGAATCATTTTTCTTTTGGATAATCAGGTGATTTAAGCCTGCAATATCCTAACACTTTTTACAAAGTTTGCTTAAAGTTTTTACAAACTCCGGATCACAAGGCAAACGCCTTGACCACTGGACCACGGAGGCAGTCAAAACTGCAAAACCCTTTAAAATAATTGATCGAGCGAGCGTAGCGAGCGAGGGCTATAATTCAAGTTGGGGTGAAAACACATTGTTTGTATGTATGTATGTTTGTTCCGCGATAACTGCCGAACCGATGGTCCGATTTTGATGAAATTTGGTATGCATGCAGGAAATATCAATAGAATTTTCAAGTTTATTGGGCATCAAAATCGGTTCGGTAGTTTTTGAAATATTAATTAAACGAACTACTAGTTAAATCATTTCACAACAATATAAGTGTTTGTCCTAGTAGAAGCTTAGGTATCTCTACCAGTCTCGGATTACCACAGTTATTAAAGCTGGAATCTCCTCCATACTGGTCTGGCAGCAAGAGATTTTATGTATGTATAAATAATTAAATTTAAATATACAAATATACAGGTACAAATCACAATGATTAAGCTAGCCCCAAAGTTAGTTTTTTTTAAACTTGTGTTATGGGATACTAACTTAACGATATTATATTCTATAATAAATACATATATAGATAAACACAGGACAATTTGAAAAAGGCCATTTTCCGACTTGCCCTGGCTGGGGATCGAACCCAGAATTTCTCAGAACTTGAATTTCATTTTTTTTATCTAAATCAAATTAAGCTCACTATGCAGAAAATTAAACAAACTGAAAGCCTAATTAAAATCACAGAACGACATAGTTAGGACGTGCAAACCCGCTAAGCTAAATCACCGATGACTGTAAAAATAGACAACTAAATTCTACATAATTAATTTTTTTAACAAAAAAACCGACTTTATTTTCTTTTAGGAGTTTCTTTTATATCTCCAAAGTTCTTCATCATATCTTTACTAAATTAATATAAAACCAACTTAGTGGTGGCTTTCAAATAAAAAAAGAATCATCAAAATCGGTCCACAATTGCCAGTAAAATAAAAACATACAGCCGAATTAATAACCTAAGTAGTCCTTTTTTGAAGTCGGTTTAAAAATACCTTATTTGCATATAAACTAAAATAAACAGACTTATTTAAGTATTAGCACCCCGTCTACGCCCGTGGTACACACATAGCTTATGTCACTCGGGGATAGTGTAGCTTTGCCGAAAAATTTTTTTTAAATCGGTCCAGTAGTTTCGAAACCTATTCAATGCAAACAAACAAGTCGTCTATCGCTTACCACACGCTAAAATGGTCTGAATGCCCCGTTACGGATAAAGACGTGATAGTTTTTTCCATGCTGGTCTAGGAGAAAAGAATAAACGTAGCATCTACCAGCTTCTTCTTTTCCTAGTAGTAAGTTTCCGCGTAGATCGTAAAAGTAAATGAGCGAGAATCTTACTCATTTTTATAGGCAAGGCGGCCAGCAACCCATCACTATTTTGTTTCTCTCTTTCCATATTAACGCTCACCATCACGCTAAACGTAGCCTCAGGTTCTTACGGCCCTAGGATCAGTCTACCCCGTTAGAGATAGAGACGTGATATTGTACCTGTACGTGATAGTGTGTATGTAGTTTTAAAGTATTTTTTATCTATTTAGATACTTTACCTATGCTCAAACTAACTAGCTAGCTGTAATGAGATAATTAGTCAATGTTGCCAGCAAATGATGCTATAATTATGCGTTAGTTTCACTGCAACGTGCTGGGAACTTTGTTGTCAAGAGGTCGTGTCGTGATTTCGTTCGGTTTTAATTAATATTTTAATGATACGTTAAATTAATTTTAAATAAATATATAAAAAAATACATGGGAAGCGGTGATCACTTACCATCAGGTGAACCGCTTGTTCGTTTACCGTCGTCTTCTTCTTCTTCTGCCTTATCGTTACCCCACTCTTTATGTGGTTTTTATGGGTCGGCACAGCATGTCAGTTTCTTCCATTTCCATTCAATTTGTCCGTCATTCCCTTCCTACTCATATCCTCCTTTACACATTCTATGGATTGTTTCTTTGGTCTTGCTCTGTTTCGATGTTCCTTTACTTGCATTTTCAGAACCCGCCAGCTTATATGGCTTACCTCCTTTCTCTGAACATGTTCATACCAGCCTAGTCTATTATTATTAATCGCTTGCCGTCCTATATAGTAACAAAATTTTATTTTTTAAACTACGAGTTACGTGATGTTGTAGGATTTTAATATAATAAATCATACGAAATCGAAAAGAGCTGAAACAGTTTAAACGATTTGGCTACAGTTTTAAACCCCTGATGTCAAACCTCTTTGGGAAGTTGGACATACCTTGTCTTTCTTTCTGTCATAAATGTGTAAGTGACCAAATAGTTACTGGTGTCAGCTTTTAAATTAAAATATCTTTGATAAAAAAAAAACTGGCCCAAATTTGCTTTAAAAACATAAAAGCAATAACAGCAATATTAAATTTAAAAAAAAACTTTAACCTTTATTTTCCGAACGTACATTCTCCAATGTTTACTAAGGGTACTTATTTTAATTAAAGACTTTGTTTATCTAATTTGGCCTTTTTAATTTATTGTATTTGTTTGTTTCGTAATACCAAACAAATACCCTTGTTTTCGTGGCCTAAGGTTTATTAATATTACATTTTAGGGGATATACTTTTTTAGGGGTTTATTAATATAAAACCGGCGCCATTTATGTAGTGAGAATAAATATTTACTAACAAAAAAATATGTGATGAAAAATTACGTCACAAGTTAGATTCGAACTCACGCCCCTCACATCTGCACTCTAAGTGCAGTACCAATTGTAAATGAACAGAATAACAACCCATCATTGCACTATTTTGATTCCTTTTTCCACCTTCTCGTCCACGACACGCTGAAAGTGGCCTTTGAGTCTTGCAGCCCTGGGCTCTGTCTGCTTAGAGCCGCAAGACCCAAAATACTCTGTCTGCCTTTGTTAGGAACGAAGACGTGATAGTATGTATGTAAAATATTTGCAACCACAATATACCTAAATAAAAAACCGGTCAAGTGCGAGTCGGACTCGTACATGAAGGGTTCCGTGCCTCCGTACAATGTTTTAAAACGCTGAAAAAAAAACACGTTTTCTGCATGAAAGCCTTATTTTTAGTATTTGTTATTAAAGCGGCCATAGTAATTCATAATCGGAGAAAATTTCAAGTGTCTAGTTATTACGGTTCAAGAGATAGAGCCCTGAGACAGACGGACGGACAGACGGACAGTTAGTGGAGTCCCGTTGGCACCCTTTGGGTACGTAACCCTAAAAATGGAAAATGTACCTAATCTAGTAACCTTTATATATTACTAGCTTTTGCCCGCGGCTTCGCCCGCGTAGATTAGGGGTATGAAAAATAGATAGTAGCCGATTCTCAGACTTACTGAATATGCTTAAAAAATTTGATAAAAATAGGTCAAGCCGTTTCGGAGGAGTATGGTAACTACCATTGTGACACGAGAATTTTATATATAAGATAAAATCAAACAAAAAGCTCTTTCTCGTGAAAGTTAAAACATTGTATTTGTGAATTCGTCAATGTCACTAGTTTATCGCCATGCCACAGAATACAGTAAGAGTAAACAGAAGGGACTCTTCTAAGGTACGCGCAATATACGTCCCCGTTCCCCGCACCCGCACCTCTCCCCCGGTTCTTGACGGCCAACGTGAGAAATCGAGGCGAAAACGGGGGAGAGGTGCGGGGACGGGGAACGGGGACGCCTGGGTGACGCATATTGCGCGTACCTTAGGAGTTTCCGGCCTGTGGCCATGCGCGAAATAATTTTACTAACATGAAACCATCTATCATTTTTATAACAAGTCGAAGCGATCCATCATAATTGTGTATAGCTTTTATATAATAGTTTTCAATTGTGGTTAATGTAACTCCATTTCATATTTTGGTGCGGTGCTGTCAATTTATACCGCGTTTCTATTATTATTATAATGACTTCAATTTCAATTTCAATTTATTTATTTGCTTTACATATTGTTCATATATTACACTACATTACATTGTCAATTCATTAGTTAGTAGGTACAACATCAACCCTGATAGGGCATTGCAAAAGAAAAAAATGGAACGGCATGCGGATTTTTATATATGCTAAATTCATGTAATTATCCAAGTATTGATTAATTTGTCTGGTAGTTTTTTAAATAAAGTCAATTTGTTTTAAAAAAAATGACAGTGTTTATTTACGTATTCAATACAAAATACTAGAGCTACATTTATTTACAATTTGTTTTTTAATGAAATGTCATTTTATAATTTATTATTTATTTATTTTTTAATTTATTTATTACTATGTCCATACTTTGATTATCTAATATTTTTAAATGTCATACTTTTTTTCAAGGTCAAGGTTATTTTTATGAATTATATTTTTTTTATTTTTTATTGAATGTCAATGTATTTATGTTATTCGTCATGTATTTTATACTTTTTCTAATCTTTATTATTAAAAAACTCGTCCAATGTGTAATAATTTTTATCCACAAGCAGTGCTTTTAATCTTTTATTAAAAATTGAGTCTTTCTCCTCTGCTCTTAGCAGATCTGGGAGGGCATTATATACTTTTATTGACATGGCAAGCGGACCGGAGTCAAATATTTCTAAATTGCGAGTAGAATTTGGCCTAGCTTACATGTTCTTCTTCCGTGCAGGATAGCGTCGCGGTAAATCGTCTTTTTTCGTATAGTACTGGGGGTATTTTAATATAACTATATTTTGATATAACGGCGTAAAAGTCTTTATAAAATATGCACGAATGTTTTATTTCCAAGGTTTCTTTTTACCCGAATACGGTGCAGCCGAAAAGGAGGTTTATGAATAATAATAATATTATTATTCTGTTTATTATTTTTCGCCTTAGATTACGTTTTTCTAAAATATTTATAAAAAGTAAAACATACTAAAAATATAAACATTTACAAAAACCTAACCTAGCTGCCCGCTGGCAGCGGGGCAAGGCCCAAGCTACCGGCAGTTAGGGCCGCAGAGAGAGAAACCTCCTGACAATACGTGCCGTGTCCAGGAGTACTGCCTTCTGAATCTGACCCTTGATCCAGCTATCTAGCGAGAGAGTCTTAAAATGTTGGTCAAGACTCTTCGCTATAAGACCGATCGCCGATACGACTATCGAGACAATGATTCGACGGAATCCACATCCCACATAGCAGTCACCTCGTGGGCCAAGTCAAGGTACTTGCTAAGCTTGTCCTTCTCGGCCTTCTCGAGGTTCTCGTCATGCGGGACGGTGATGTCGACGAGTACTGCCTGGCGCATCAATCGATCTGTCATCACGATACCAGGCTTATTGGCGACAATACTCGTAGTCCTGTCCGTGATGACAGATCGATCTCAATAGAGCGTAGCACGACCATTTTATTATTATTATTATTAATAAGATTGAGCTAGCCCCAAAGTGAGTTTAAACTTGTATTATGGAATACTAACTTAACGATACTATATTTTATAATAAATACATATATAGATAAACACCCAAGACCCAGGATTATTTGAAAAAGACCATTTTCCAACTTGCCCTGGCTGGGGATCGAACCCAGAAGCTAGGTAAAGATATCTGATATAGCTTGAAGCCGTGTGGTCTCAAACAGAACCACTCCATCTCTTCCTGTAGCTGTCGTAAGAGGCGACTAAAGGACTAAGCGCAAATATCACTTGTAACAACTGCACTTCCAAGGAAAGTTGATGTTGGGCAGCGGCCGCTTGTAAAATTTTTCGCATCTTTTGAAGCAATCAAAGAAACTACAGCAACTTTTCATTAAAACTTGTTAGGAATAAAAAAACAAAAAACTGCTCCAGGTCCTTAAAACAATTATTAAAAAAACAAGTTTGCCAGTCAAATGGAAAAACCCCAGACTTTCAAGCGTTCACCCTCAATAACTTTTGAACGGCTAAACCCATTTTCATCCCGTGTGGTTCCGGTTTAGAATAGGACCACTCCATCTCTTCCTGTGGATGTCGTAAGAGGCGACTAAAGGATTAAGCACAACTACTTGTGCTACAATTGCATTTCCAAGGAGGGTTAACGTCGGGCGGCTGCCGGTTGTAAAACTTTTTGCACAAATACATTCCCAAAGAGGGTGGACGTCAGGCAGGCGGCCGGTCGTAAAATTATAGCCAAATCATTTATAATATTTCCGGCTACTTCTTCTCCATTTTCCAAGGTCTTTGGCATTCTTGGGTGACCATTTGACATGCATGTTATATTTGAAGAAGAAAAGGCGGGAAAGCGCACCCTGGGCTTGGAAGCAGCACAGCTGAGGATGCAACCGGCAACGCGCTTAGAAGCAAAAGAAGAACTTTTAAACAAAAAAAACAATTATTAAACAAAAAATTATATCGATATCGGTGTTTAGGATCTACGATGCCAAAGACAGACACTCAGGCATACAGATACACAGACCTATGTGTCATGTCTGTGTGTTACACGGACACACATACATATTTTCAAACTTATAACACCCCTCTTTTTCATTCGTGGTTAGAAAGCTTTTCAATTAATGTTCATTTCACATATTGATTTCCTTCGACCTTGTAAAGCTTAATTCTGTAAGCGCGAGGTCGCACTTCCTGCAAGGTCATGACCTTCACAATTATTCCTCAAGTCTTTTGTATTATCTTACTGCAAGGAATATTAAATAATTATGATATTAAAGTTACCTACTCCACTTTTACGCCATGATTTTATCGAGAGCACAAACAGGTACAAATTCACTTCTTTATACTTAACTGGTGAGACCTAGGGTCGATCAAAGGCCGCGTTCTGCGTGATGGTGGACAAAAAGGTGGAAACATTTATTAAGGCCGTACCTGAATTTTCTGGGGTCCAGTGCTGCCCCCTTTAAAATAAATCATTTCAAAGAAAACGGAGACATTATTTAAAATTTTACTACTATCAATTCCTAGATAACCCTTCAAAGTTTATGAACTACTGTTTACAGTTTAAAGTGAGAACGTTAAGCTTTACTACGCACATTTGCGAAAAACGGCCACTTTTGGCAAATGTGCGTAGTAAAGCTTAAGGTTCTTATTATAAACTGTAAACAGTAGTTCATAAAATACTTTGAAGGGTTATCCAGGAATTGATAGTAGCAAAATTTTAAATAATATCTCCGTTTTCTTTGAAATGCTATATTTGAAATGGGGGCAGCACTGGACCCCAGAAAATTCAGGTACGGTTTGCTAGCCGCATCGCCTATTAAAATGATTTTCTTTTTCGCCCATTACCTCGGCTTTTACGATCAACGCGGGAAGAGAAGCAGTTGGTACATAATGCGTTTTCCCTTTTTAAACGACTTCAAAAAATGAGGAGGTTATCAATTCGACCGTACGTTTTTTTTTATGTATGTTTGTTACGCGATATCTTCGCCAATTGTTAACCGATTTTGATGATTCTTTTTAATTTGGTGAAGATATGATGAAGAACTTTAGAGATATGGAAGAAACTCCTTAAAAAAATTGAAGTCGGTTGTTTTTTTTTTTGTTAAAAATTAAATTATCTCTTACACCAATAATGCCCTTGCGTACTGCCAGGTTCGGTTGGCTCTGGTTTCGCTGTAGTCTAATAGACAATGGCAAAGATAATCCTTACTTCCTTACTAATATTATAAATGTGAAAGCGTGGATGTTTGTTACCTTTTCACGCAAAAACTACTTGACGAATCATCATGAAACTTTGTACACATATCCTGGGAGGTACTAGAAGTAACATAGGGTACCTTTCATCCCGGAAAAAAGTAATGTTCCCGTGGGATACGCGAGCGAAGCCGCGGGAAAAAGCTAGTATTATATAAATACTAACGTTACAGATACCCATCGTCATAACAATGTTTTGTAAATAGCAGAAGCTTGGTAACAAATTATTATTACCAGCTGCTCACAGAGATGGCAGCACGCAAATTACAAGCATACTTATATGAATACTGAATTTATTTAAGGTTTAGCGTAATTGTTTTTTAAAATAAACCTAAATGATAAACGAAAAAAATATATTGGTTTAAAAATGTGGGTAGTGTTATTATCAAAACATCTGCGTTTACCATCAACAAGAAGACACCGCTGTTCTCCAGCCAGTCAGTCTACGACCACGAAAGATATAACTCTTATTCAAAACGTTAGACAAAACAATATAAAAAAAACGTTCGGGCTAAATCCAGTTTTATATGTATACCAGCTTTTGCCCGCGGCTTCGCCCGCGTAGATTCGGGGTATGAAAAATAGATGTTGGCCAATTCTCAGACCTACTCAATATGCTCACAAAATTTCATGAGAATCGGTCAAGCCGTTTCGGAGGAGTACGGGAACGAACATTGTGACACGAGAATTTTATATATAAGATGATAAAAAAAATATATTGAAATTGAAACGGGCTGGTATAGGTCGATACATCACGTACTACTCGTATTATACATCGTCGTATCATGATGACAGAACGTACGATCTGGAAACCCAATAATACCCAAACCCCAACCCCTCGCGAATGCGGTTTACAATATCATCTTCATTACTCGAGAATGTTGACATTTGAATCATATTTGATTTGGTAATTTAAGAAACCTTAACTTGATTGGATGAGTATATCCGTTACATTTGTGTGCATCTCTTAGTAAATGGTAAACAAATAGGTTTGGGACGCGACATGCGTCGACACGGTTGCCCCTTCTCGCCTCGGAGCCACAGTGTTAAGGGTTGGAGCCGCGGCAGCGGCCGCAGAAGACGCCAAGCGGCGCAAATATTCATCTTTATCTAAAGAATATATTTTTGTTCCGCTTGGCGTCGAAACTTTTGGTCCGTGGGGTCCAAGCACAAAACAATTTAGGTATTAAAAAAATTACTCCTCGGCTCGTCGACGCCGCTGGTAACAAGAGGGCTGGCTCACATCTCGCGCAGAGAATTGCAGTAGCCATTGAGTGCGGGAATGCAGCCAGTGTTCTTGGCACCATGCCACATGATCAACATTTAGATTTTTAAACACAGTTTTATTTTTTATATTAGGTTTGAATTTAGTTTTTTAATTTAGATTTTAGTTTAGTTTTAGTTCAATATTTTTTTTAATTTTAAAATCAAAAAATAAATAAATAGGTTGTATTTATGAATAGTGGCAAAACAAAATGGACACATTGGAACTTTGTGACATTCATTAGTCAATTTTGTTATGCTAAACAGTAAGACTGCCGTCTTATCAGAAGTCAAAATACTTACCTAAATAAAGCATTGCCATTTCTAAACATAAACATACAGCTAATTTCCTCCCCGTATACAAAGTTCCTATTCCGACTTTGAGTTAGAAGGCTTTTTGATGTAGATTGTTTTGTATACATTTATATGTATAGCAAGGAAATTCTGTGTAGGCTGCATTTTAATGCGGGCTCTGCTACGGAATACTCTATGAGGGTGTACCGACTGAACAAAAATCACACTTTTTTTTTTAATTATACATGTTGCGTCGTACAGCCTCCTGTCATACAGACATTTACAACCTCTTTCCTCATGGCATAAAGACTATGCCTAGAGAAAGAAAACATACCGACAGATAGACATTACTCATACTCTTACTAGGTATTTTTAGTCAACGCATTACCAACAGGGGAGTATATAGAGTGCGTGAGCGGAGAGCTAAGCGATTCCTTTAGGATTTCTTCAGTGTTTTTTAGGGTTCCGTACAAAAAATGAAAAAACGGAACCCTTTATAGGATCACTTGTGCGTCTGTCTGTCCGTCCGTCTGTTACAGCCAATTTGCTCCGAATCAGTTGAAATTTGGTAGAATTTTGTAATCTTATGACCCAAACACATATGTGCAAAGTAAATGAATATGTTTTTTAAAATAAGGGTCAGTTTCGGGGGACAAATTAGGAAATTAAGAAAAAAAGTTTTGCAGACCTTACTGTGTCATATATCAAATGAAAGGGGTCATTATGAAAATCTCAAATATATTTTTGTTATTGTGGTAAAATGAATAGTTTTGATTTTATTCATGAAAGAAGACGAAAATTGACCACTCCCCCTCCCTCCTGATCTGCAAAACTACGGAGCCAAAAATTTAAAAAAAATAACAAAATATATTCGTAGTTCATTGCTTGTAGATTACAGAAAAACCTATAAGAATTCAATCAATTGTACGAAACCCTCTCCACGCGAGTTTAACTCGCACTTGGCCGGTTTATTTATAGAGCGGATAACTGACCGGAAGCTGTAAAAAAACAATCATAATATTGTCAAAGATTGCCTTTCGTTTTGTAGCGAGCTTGACTACATAAGCCCGCTATGAAACGAAAGGCAATCTTCGAACTTAGGGAGTAAAGATACTAATGTTTACTCCCTTTATAAAAAACGACTTTTCCCACTGGACTCGCCACGATCGTGAAGTAATTTATAAAATCTGGTAGAAAAGGAAACTTTCCAGTAATAGAAAAGGACGCACGTATAGAAATATGTCAGACGACCTGAGCAAGGTTGCAGAAAAGCGCTGGATGCAGGTCGCTTCCGATCGGTCGTTTTGGAAGTCCTTGCGGGAGACCTATGTCCAGCAGTGGACTTCCTGTGGCTGATATGATGATGATGATGATAGAAATATGACGTCACTGCTATTAGGTTTCACGCGTACGGAAGAGATAGTGAGATGGCCCCACGCACCCACCCCTCTTTATACTAATATTTAAAATTCAAATTTTTGCTTTATTTAATTTTCTTCATGTTTTCAAAAAAATATTTCTTTTTAATGTTACTAAATTGTTGTTTCGTAAAAAAATATTGTACAAAATCAAACACTGTCAAGTACCTAATTAATGACTTTCTTTCTTTATCTTAATATCTAATTAGGATCAATTCTTGTTATCATAATCGTAACAAGTTCTAAACTTACGACTTACGGTATAACACCAATTGTTAGTTTAAATATATGTGACTTTTTTTTGCTGTCAATTTAAATAGGTATTTATCTTGAGCTTAACAATGTTTACATTGCCTGTTATGCGGTGTGTACATGCTTTTAGGCGCTGAATAAATTATTTTGAATTATTTTGAATTATTGGCTCTCAGTCTAGAGCAGTATTTGTAACTTTTTAGACTTAAGCATGAAAATGATTGTTAGCTATTGTGTCATCATCATCATCCGACCGTATTCCCGGTTTTATCGTCAGCGGTTACGCTTCAGAGCCCGGGGTCCGCTACCTAACCTAGGCGATTTGACGAGGTTACTGGTTTTTACACAGAGCGACTGCCGTCTGACCTCCGCAACCCGAAGGGTAGACCAGAACCAATCCTAGGATAGGTACGAACGTGTTAGCTGTTGTGTATGCCATAATAAATAGAAAATAAACAAATTAATAGCTTAATACCTTATTTGCCGACGGTACTGAGTTAATTTGAAAGTTATTTACACCCAACACGATACGCCGAGTGTCGGTTTGAAATGCACCGAATCATTTGAGAACTCACCTTTTATCACTTAGAAACACGAAAATGTTTGCATATTCGCTTTAAATTTTACGGATTTAATTTAAATGAAGGGATATTTGGAGCAATTGAATTAGGTAATTACATAATTCTTACTAGTGGCACTGTTAAACAGCTGTAAAAAACGCGCGTCTGTCTTTACATAGCCGACAGACACATACTGACCCCTTAAAGTTTATCGGATGAAAAAGTTGTTCGGACAAAAAAGTTGCGTCTTAAAGGTACCTAACAAAAAATTTTATAACATTTTTGAAAATTTTTCGAAATAGCTGAAATATGAAATTTTTACGTTTTTTACCCCCATATTTATGACATTTCGAAAAATTTTGAAAAACTGGCTCGACAAAAATAAAACTATACAACGTGGAAGGGTATACCCGTAATAAATCAAACCACATAACCACTCTGACAACTGAGACAACTTCCGTGGTCGAGTCAAGGCGTTTGGCGTTCTGATCCTGAGGTCGTGGATTCAAAACCCATTTGGAAGCATATTTTTCCAAAAGTTGTTTCCAATCAGGTTAGGATATTGCAGGTTTGTATCACCTAATTATCCGAAAATAAAGATTATGATAAAGATGATGTTAGCCGTGTGGTTCCCGGCAGAGTAGAATAGGACCACTCCAAGTAGATGTCATAGAAGGCGACTTATGAAACACAAGCTAAACAAAGCTTATAAACATCAATGAGACGTCTGTAACCCGTATGGCCAGCGTGGAGAGTGTAAGCCAAATCCTCTGACTGCTATGGCAGTACAGAGAGGGTCGTGCTCCTGCAGTGGAGACTGAAAAAGACCTGATGATGATGATGAAAGATGATGAAAAGCTGTGGGTCCCAAACGCCAACTGGCGTTTGTTTAAACCTATCCTAAGATTTGTTCTAGTCTACCCTTTGGGTTGTGGGCAGAAGTCAGGCGGCAGTCGCTCTGTGTAAAAGCCAGTAACCTCGTCGAATCACCTAGGTTAGGTAGCGGACCCCGGGTTCTGAAGCGTTACCGCTAAGGATGTAACCGGGAATACTCTCTGATGATGGTCCTCTGAATAACTGACACTTGCTGGCTCGATCCATGTATGTATTATCGTTACTGAATAATGCAGAAATCCAAGGCATTAAATTGCCGCTTCAACGCACTCATTGTAAATAATGCTTGCCCCAATTCGGTTTCCGTAAAATTATCTCATCCATAATGTACACTCGGCTTTATTGCATGAACCGTACCTGCAATTCTGCTTTTTATTGTGTTTTCTGATGCTTCGCTGTATTTACCTCGTTAACAGTTAAATAACATTAAAATGACCCGAGATTTTCTTTGGTAAAATTACATGTATCGGTTAATTATCTTAAAATATCTTCTTTAAATGTCGATATCTACTTAAACCCTTTAACCACGAACGTCGGATTAATCCGACAAACATTTTTGTGCCTATTTCGCGAGTGTCGGATATATCCGACCAAAAACTAAGGATATTCACAATTCCTCGCGCTGGAAGCACGACACCTGATATAAAGTCTAGCGGTGAAAGGGTTATAATAATAATATAATAATAATAAAATTTTATTCAGACCATGTCCATATCGGGTTAGTAACACTGATTACTTAAAAACTATTGTTAGTAACAAGGATTATGGAGATGTATCCATCTGCCCCACATCGGAGTGTCCCATCTGTCTATAAACACCTTCAAGATGCTGTTAGAGCTGCAGCGTAGGCGCGTCATTATGGAAGCACATCTCTTCCTCATAATGGCTGAGAAACCATCAGTGTGCGCTTCCGCAAACATTCCAGACGCACTACACCGCCACGACATGCCTAACAGCGCCCTGAAAGCGTTGTTGTATTGGACTCGCAAGTCGCTGTATGCCCGAGCCGTATAACTGGCCCATAGACTGCACGTGTAAAAAGACTGGCAGTACGCTTTGAAAAGCGTTATTTTAACCGGTACTGTGCAACGTGCAAATCTGCGAGCCAGCATGTTGCCCCGGGCAGCCAGCGACCTGCGTTCCCTATCAATGTCGACATTGTCTTTCAAGTCCTCGGTGACCCAGTGACCCAGGTACTTAAAAGTAAGTTACTTAAGTTAAAGATAGAGATATAGTTAAATTTTTTTAAGCTGCCCAAGGCATTTCTAGTGAAAATAGGATTTTTTACACACTGCCGTGTGGCTTCCAGCCTAGGTTAGGACCTCTCCATCTCTTTCTGTAACTGTCGCAAAAGGCGACTAAAGGAATAAGCACAAACATGTCATGCTACAACTGCATTCCCAAAAAGAGTTAATGTCTGTGGGTGTCGGCCGGTTGTAAAACTTATTGCACAAATGCATTCCCATAGAGGGTTGACGGCAGGCAGGCGGCCGTTCGTAAATCCTTTATATAAATCATGTAAACTGTTTTGGCTATTTCTTTTTCACTTCACAAAGTCTTTGGCATGCTTGGGTGACCATTGACATGCATGCATATTATATTTGGAAAAGAAAGCGGGAACGCGCACACCGGGTTCTGAATCAGCACAGATGAAGATGCACCCGAGAGCGCGCTAAGATAAAGAAGGATTTTTCACACACTATTTGACTAGTGTAACTAATCAGACAGAGTCTAAGGCCACTTTTAGCGTGATGGTGGGCGAGAAGGTGGAAAAAGGAATCAAAATAGTGCTGGGTTGCTAGCCGCATCGCCTAAACATTATACGCTTGAGTCCGGGATGCACAAACCAATATGAAACAGCAATCTATAAACAACCTATTTTCGCCATGTAGTTGCACACACGTCTTAAGTGGAGTGTAATTATTTTACCCCAGAATTCGTGAAAAAGAAAAAGCCTAAATACCGTTCTCAAGTCCTAAAATATTTCGCTTCTTTATTGTCAGGAGATTTAAATGTAGACACCTACCTAACTAAAAGGCGATGTAATGATATCGGCAATTACCATATTAAAATTTACCTCAAAAACTAGACTGATTAATGAATCAGTCTGGTTTTTGTGGGAAATTGAATAAATATTTTGGAGTGCTAAGTATCTATTTCACTGATATTTTTATTGGATGAAAAACGTAATTCATTCTTAGAAGTAAGATATGCAAGAAGATTTCCTAATACGCAATTTTTAACAGCAAGTTTAATCTACGAGTACGATACTGATTACATTCAACAAAAAATATTTTGCGAAATAAGATGAAAAAAAATTACACACCTTTGTTCAATAACGTGTTTGACTGAATATTAAATTTTATTTATTTTATTTTACTCTGGTTGTATAAGGAGATTATTATCTAGCCAATTCATATTTTTTTAAACCAGTATTAGCGTTTTTACCTAGTTTTTCCCAATCATCACCCCTATAATACCACCATGTCATCCGCAAAAGTCACAATATTAGTGTCAGGCAGATCTAGTTGGCAAAAAAGTCGTCAATATAGATTAAAAACAAAGTAGGTCCTAAAAGACTACCTTGTGTAACATCATAGTTTATAAAACAAACCCGATATGCCCTTAAATTTAGAGAAATAAATAAAGTCTATAACTATATTCAAATGATGTAAGAATTCTAACGTTAGAACATTTAGGCATTTCGAATAGTTAAAACGAAATAAAGAAACTCATGAAGGTGGAAAACATTACTCTTCTTTTTCTAATTTTTTTTTTCTTGATTGGCTAAAATATTCTTGCAATACAAATACAAAATTGATGAAAACAAACAGCTAGCTTTTGTACGTACAGTAGTTTATTAGAAGCGCATTGCAGTGACTGTGTTGTGTTGCGGTCTAGAAGGGCTAAAATTAGGTCTAAATTGAGGCACAAATAGATAGTTGGCGTTCCCGTTTGTATTCCATTTCGGAGCTTGTGTTATGATACTTCGGAGCTTAGAGTCCTCTTTCCAGCTGTTTTCTCCTCTGAGATAGTGGAGAAGATAATAAAAGGCTGTGGTTTACGACCAGCCAAACTGGCATTTGACGTCCCCCCTTCCTTGACAATGCATTTACGTAAAAAGGTTTACAGACAACCAACGTCAAAATAATCTACAAAGAAAACCTGGAAACATTTAAATGTTGACTGGCACTCTAATTAGCAAATCTGCTGAGCTTTGCCGTTGTCTTAATTAATTAACTACAAATTGAAAGTAAGCAATTGGTTTGCATTATTGCAGTCCTTTGCAGCAGTGGTTTATGACTTTTGTTGTTGGTTTTCCGACTGTCTAGTACTTACCAATAGCTTAACGTGCCCTCTGACGAGCTCAATATATTTTATTTCACTCGTGTTCACCCAATTCACTGACATAGCCCAGCGGATTAGCTCGACTAGACACAAAGCGCAACGAACCGATGGCCGATGGGGCAAAAAGGTCGAATAGCGACCACGTACTGGCAAGCGACGCGTAGGACACCCACCCACAAGGTGGTCAGACGACCGGACTAGGGTCGCTGGAAAGCGCTGGATGCAGGCCGCTCTAGATCGGTCATTTTGGAAAACCTTGGGAGAGGCCTATGTCCAGCAGTGGACGCTATGCGGCTAAAGTGATGACATGATAGTCACCCAATTATTGAACAAGCATGCCTTGCTTAGCAAGCAAATCGCGAGAATGGTTAGAAGTATGGGTTGGAAGCTGGAATTTGGCTAACATTATTGCAGCGCATTGCAGAAGGGTTTATGGCACACGTTGCTAAAGTTTTTGCGAGTTTTTATGACACACGCGAGCCTTGTTCATGATTTTTTTTAAAAATAACACCATCACTTCTTTAATGAGCGGATTAGATCGTTGAAGTAGCAGTGGATGGGACACATAGTGCGACGAACCTATGGCCGATGGGGCAAAAAGGTTCTCGAATGGAAACCACGCACTTGCAAGAGAAGCGTAGGACACTCACCCACAAGGTGGTCAGACGACCTAACCAAGGACGCTGGAAAGCGCTGGATGCATGTCTAAGGCCATAAGATCCAAAGCGCACTTTTAGTGTGATAGTGGGCGTCAAAATGGAAAAAAGGGAATAAAATAGGGACTGGCCAGCTACATCGTTTATATTTTATCATGATTTAGATTCTCGCCTATTGCCTTGATCAGCTTTCACAATATGCGTGAGAAAAAAAGCTGGCACACTACGTTTATCTCCTTTTCCAGACCAGTATTAAAGAAAGATAGTTTGTTGTTGGGGCATGAGCGTTCCCGGTTGCATATCTAATAATAATTAAACGAGAGATAGGAAAGCGAAATAGTGAACGTTCAGCCTTATCCCTTTTTTTTTAGTTCCTGATATTGTCGCCCATTCGGTCATCCACTCATTAATTTTCTTTCTTCCTTTCCCTATCCCGCTCTAGGGGGTTCCCTTAGCTATTCAGAAACATTTTTTGTGAAATTATATTTCCTTACATGCTGTGCCAAAGTATTGATGACCTTGGCACAGCATGTAAGTCGCTTTCATTTTACTCTATATTTCGTTATTTCAACCGTTACACCTTTCTTTCTGCATCCCTCTATTTCTATTCCTATTTACCTTCATATTATATTCAGATCTTTACTCAGAACGTTGGGTTCCTTTCCCTCATTAATAACTTGTAAAATTTAATGGACTAACTCAAAACTAAACCCACAGGACTGGGCTATTTCTAACTAAAAGATTTTACTCGATCTGTGTTCTCAATCATTGCTCTGCAGTGTACTTGTAGCCTGAATTATTAACTTGGTAATTTGGCTCCATCCAGGCCGCTTCGCTCCATAGTAAATAAAACCGACTGATTCATGATTCACTACTTGTTTTAGTTGTCTTAACGAGTTTTTTACGTATTTATACACACATTTTCTTTGATCTTCCATGCTGGGCTGGGAGAAAAAAAAACTTAAAACGTAAAACAGACACAAACAGTAGAAGCAGATCAAGGGAATAGGAGAAAATGCAAATCATACTAATAGGTGGCTCGCAAGTCATCACTATTTTCATTTCATTTTCCACCTTCTCGCCAATATCACGCTAAAAGTTGCCTTTGAGTCTTGCGGCCCTGGGCTTTGTCTGCTTAGAGCCACAAGACCCAAAATTCTCTGCTTGTCCTATTAGAGAGAAAGACGTGACAGTGTATGTATGTTTAGTAAGGGAGAAAAAAATATAATGACTAAGCTGTTTATCGTTCCCAATGGTATGGCCCAAAAATTTAAATAAGTCAGACGCGTTGTGATGTCCTTAATAAAATCTTGGCTTAAGGGCGCCAAAGTACCATTGGCTCTAGTGCGAATGGTTAAATAATCTGACTCCAAGACTTGATTTTTTTCGCTTTTTGGCCTTTGCAGCACAGGCCACTGCTCTATCAAGGTTAGCGTTGCAGACAAGTGCGAGGGTGCTAGAGTATTCACACATATGGCATCCCAAACAATCACGTTTGTATGCCTTCTAGTGAATCCGATAAATATCATGGACAGAATTTACTATAAAACCGTGTAGTATACACTCAATATAAGATTGTCTCGTGTATAGCGTATGTATGTATAGCAACTCTATACATACATACGCTATACACGAGACAATATAGAGTTGATATATCCACAAAGTACAAACAAACGCCCGGAGGAAAGTATCTGCGATATGAAATTGAAAATTTACCCAACGAGATTTGCGGACAGCGGCACAAAACAAACTAAGTGTGGAAATGACTCTCCACAATATATAACATCACAGAGTAATACATACTAAGTAAAAAAAAAGAAGAAAAGAGCACAGAATACAGTAAGAGTAAACAGAACGGAATCTCCTAAGGTACGCGCAATATGCGCGTATGTCCCTGTTATCCGCACCCGCACCTCTTCCCTGGTTCTTGTGGGCCAACTTGTGTCATCAAGGCGAAAACGGAGGAGAGGTTCGGGGACGGAGAACGGGGACGCGTAAAGGTTTGACTGTTAGAGAATGCTTTTAGCATTAAGTCCGCCTGTTGTACTTTAAACATGTGTATGTGTGTACAATAAAGTATAAATAAATAAATACATATAATATATTTTCAAATCCCCCATGCTGCAATATAAAATAATAGACCTTAAAGACACAACCGACGAGTGTGAATTGTGGATGTTGGAGAAAAGGTCGCAAAGCTTAAGTGACAATAGGCTGGACACTTGACGAGATGCACAGACAATCGATGGAGCCAGGATCATCCAACTGACGACCGACGAACGGGATATCGAAATCTAGGAAAACCTAAAACTCGTTGGAAGGATGATATTACAAAAGTAACTAGTAAGTTGTGGAGAAAGAATGCAAAGAACAAACAGAGATGAAGAGAAATGGGAGAGGCTTTTGTTCAATATTGCGAAGTGGCTGATTATGATGATGATGATGAAATACAACAAGATGTTAAAACGCCTGGTTGTGTCTATTCTGTGAAAGATAATGATGATATAGTATATCGCATGAATAAAAATCTAAGATAAACTCTAAATAACAATTTCAGTATTAAAGATTTGTACAACCTCATGGATCACCAACACAATAACTAACTGTTACAGAACGGCGAAATAAACCAACCCATAAGAACATGCATAGTTCGTAACATCAAACGACTTGTTCAGGAAAAAAATTGTATATTTCTTCATGGAAACTCAATCAATTGATTGTCCAATTGCTAAAGGTGATCGAATAAATGTGTACTTATTGTACTACAGTTGTCAAAGACAAAATCTAAATCAGTGTTGGTGCTCCGAAGTGCATTGAGATGGCTCAGTGGGCGTACCAAAGGTGACATCGCGCGCGCTGTGGTGTGGCCCCGATCCACGTGGAAAAGGTTAGGCTGCTGACTGCGACCACGTCTGTCTACTCGTCTTTTCCCATATCTGTTAACCGGGAACTCAAGTTCGCCGGGAACGAGTAACATGCACAAAAGATTGTGTAGATCCACACAGTCTACAATACAATACGCTGTCCTAAAATAAATAACATGTGTAAGTCCTGGTTTATTTTAAGCATGACCTACAAGGATTTTTTCGCCTTTCTGTAAAACTTTGTATAATTTACTGGAGTTTCTAGGAGGAAGGTATTCTTCTGTAGATGTGGTATTTTATGATACGTTCTCCTCTAAGACAATCTCTCTCACTTTACGATTCTATCACTCCGCTGAATCGAAAACTATTTTCTAATATTTTGTTATTGTTTGTCGTGAAGATAAAATTTTCTTTTATATTGTTTGTCATGAAGATGGTCAGAGGTCATCACGCTAAACGTGGCTTTCAGGCCTTACGTGCACTCCGTCTGCCGCGTTAGGGATAGACTTGATGGTATCTGAAAAAGTACCTGCGAGGTAGGCCTGGTTCCTAAACAAGTCCTTGATGTTCATCATCATCCGAGCGTATTCTCGGTCGCATCCTTAGCTGTAACACTTCAGAGCCCGGGGTCCACTACCTAACTTAGGTGATTTGGCCAGGTTACTGGTTTTTACACAGAGTGACTGCCGTCTGACCTCCGCAACACAAAGGGTAGCCCAAAACCAATAGGTAAACAAACGCTAGATAGCGTGTGGGACCCACAACTTTGCGTGCCTTCCAAAACACGGAATCATCTTTCTTTTCGGATAATCAGGTGTTCAATATATATATTTAAGCCTTTAATATCCTGGAACTGGACTGGAAACAACTTTCACAAAGTATGATTCCCAGTGGAATTTGAACCCACAACCTCCGGATCACAAGGCAAACGCCTTGACCACGGAGGTAGAATAAGTACTTGTTGTTGAATTTCATAAATTTGAAAGTAAGAATACTTCGAATAGTTGACAAAACTTTCTAAGACCTAACAGATGTAAATTTTCTAACAACTTTCAAAATGGACCTATGTCGTAAGACTGTGGATGAAATATCGACACAAATTCGCTCCAAACTTTGCTTTTACGACTTTCGTCAACTTATAGACCTTTGTCTCAAAAGATTTTATTCTTTGCGTTGTTTTACTGATCAGATATGATAATCTGAGGTGGTTTGTATTCGGAAGTAATGTGTTATGATTGAGAATTTAGTATGTTTCAGCTTTTTATTTCACCACTACGCGTGTTCTTATTTAATATGCATTTCAATGGTCACCCAAAGCGCCGTGGACCATGTGAAATTAAAAAGAAATAGCCGGAACAGTTTAAACGATTTTGCCATAGTTTTACGACCGGCTAACGCCCGGTGAACATGTATCGGTGTATGTCAACTTTCTCCATCGTTTTCTATCATTTATTATATAAATGTAACTACTACATGTTATAAAATATTAAGAATTTTATTCTGTTTCGTGCTGGTCTGAAAGAAAAAATCTACAATCTGCTTCTCTTCCCGTGCAGAACATAGAAATCGATCGAGGAATTGGGAGAGAATTATGTCAATAGGCGATGCGGCTAGCAATCCATCACTATTCTGATTCCATTTATCTACCTTCACACTTACCATCACAATAACCCTGGCTTTTGGGTCTAAAGTACCCAAGCTCTATTTACCCCATTATAGATAGAGACGTGATAGAGTAGAATTTTATTGAATGTATGTTTTTAGGGTTCCATACAATAAATGAAAAAACGGAATCCTTATAGGATCACTCATGCGTCTGTCTGTCTGTCCGTCCGTCTGTCACAGCCAATTTTCTCCGAATCTACTAGACCAAATAAGGTGAAATTTGGTAGGATGGTGTAATCCTATGACCCAAACACAGATGTGCAAAGTAAATATTTTTTTAAAATAAGGGTCATTTACGGGGGACAAATTAGAAAATTTTAAAAAATTACTGTGTCACTATATCAAATGAAAGGGCTCATTATGAGGATCTCAAATATATTTTATTATTATTGTAAAATAAATAGTTTTGATTTTATTCCTGAAAGGAGACAAAAATTGACCATTCCCCGACCGATCTCCGAAACTCGTGAGCCTAAAATTTTGAAAAAAATACAAAATATAGTTTATTGCTTGTAAATTACAGGAAAACCTATCAGAAGCACGGAACCCTCTTCACGCGAGTGAAATTCGCACTTGACCAGTGTTATTTTTTAACGGAATACGTATGCGAACTTAAGTTAACCATTGTTTGTTTTAAATCTGTATGTGCTCAGAATCCGGATGTATTGAAGCGATTCCAGACACGTATCCTGTCTGATCCCGGAGTTATTGGGGCCTCTGGGAAATCGATGGAGTCCCCATAACTATTGTTTAGGACAGTAAAGTGTATCTGTTTATTCGTAGGTACAGAGTACTGTGAGATTTTTCTCTTTTTGGATAGCAATATGGAGAAACAGGCAACCTTTTCTGAATACAAAACATCTAAGGGTTGATACACATCTGTCAGCACGGAACAGCACTTTCCTATGATGCTATCCTTTTCTGTCGTTCAGAACAGTCCTTTGCTACACAGCGACAGAACGCTTCAGCACAGCACCGACTATGCTGAAGCGTTCCCTCGCTCTCTCTCGCTCTAGCAAATGACTGTTCTGAGCGACAGAAAAGGAACGCAGCATAGGAAAGTGCAGTTCCGTGCTGACACATGTGTCCCAACCCTAATTCTCACCATTAGGGTTGGGACACATATGTCAGCACGGAGAAAGGCGTTGGCTTTTCAATGTAACTAAAGGTCTACCCTTACATAGTTTACTCTTATAGCACAGAAAACAGTACGAGTATACAGAACGGAATCTCCTAAGGTTCGCGCACTATGCGTCCCCGTTCCCCGTCCCCGCACCTCTCCCCCGTTTTCGCCTTGACGACGGGCGAGAGCGGGCGAACACACACTGCATGGCGTAAGTAGCCGCACAAGAACGGGGGAGAGGTGCGGGTGCGGGGAACGGGGACGCATTTTGCTCGTACCTTAGGAGATTCCGTTATGTATACTCTTACTGTATTCTATGCTTATAGGTACATTACCACGCCTTTATCCGTTATGGGTTAGACGGAACCTAGGGCTGTAAAACCGGAATAAAAATAGGGATACTTTATTTATAATACAATACAATTAAAAAGCAATAAAGGGGGACTAGCAACATCGCTTATTTAATTAACATATCAACTGAGCGCGCCATTTTTGTTTACGTGATCTTGAAATGGCAGCGGGCGGTTTCGAACTATTTATTTATGCAATTTTTAACAAAAAGTTACAAATAAACAAAAACATAACTATATACAATATTATACGAGTATGTATACATTTTTAATGGTGACGCCTAAATATCTGACGCTATATTATTATGTTCGTTTGCTAGTGGAGAGGTACATAGTTACTACTCGTATCAATGAATTTAAATGAAAAATTGGAATTCCCTTGGTATAACATATTAAATATATTTTTATTATTATTGTTCTCTTTATTTATTTCAATACTTAAGTTAGGTTTTTATAAAACATTTATTAAAAGTAAAATATAAAATATACTACAAAATATAAATATTTACAAAAACCTAACCTAGCTGCCCGTTGGCAGCGGGGCAAGGCCCAAGCTACCGGCGGTTAGGGCCGCAGAGAGAGAAACCTCCTGACAATACGTGTTATTATTATTATTAACTTGTACGGAACTCTTTGTTACTTCTAAATTCAACTCGCACTTGGCTTGTTTTATTATTTTCCTAATGCTGACGAATTTCCTGTCTTTTCGGCTGATTGTACTCAACATTGTAAGAAAACTCCTTGGACCTCAAACTTCAAATATTTGTGTTAGGCTTTCATTCAAAGGAGCTCGGAAATAGCCTTAACAATGAGTCGGTTTCGAATAACGAACTCGAAAATAGACTTCTCTAGTTACAAGGCTACTTTCGTTAAAATTTTCTAAGTGTTACTTATTTTATATTATATAATAGAAGAGCATGAGACAATGATGATTAATGATGATTGTACTCCGTGTAGTTTCTGATATACAAAGTGGAAGGGACATACCCGTAATAAATTGAACCACGGGCTATACTAGATGACTTAAGTATAATGAAATTAAAATAAGAGTCAAGAAACGAAAAAAAAATTCGACATTCCCATACAAATCGCCCGGGCGGCCGCGCACTTTTGTACGGAAATGCCGATTTTTTTTTTCTTTGGCTGTCATTTTAATTTCATTATACTATAATTATCTAGTATAGCCCGTGCTTCGATTTATTACGGGTACGTCCCTTCCACGTTGTATACATCTTCTTCATCTTCGTCTAAGCGCGTTCCCGATTGCATCCTCAGCTGTGCTGCTTCGGAGCCCGGGGTGCGCTTTCCCGCTTTTTTTTCTTTAAATATAACATGCATGTCAATGGTCACCCAAGGATGCCAAAGACCTTGCAAAGTGGAGAAGAAATAGCCGGAACAATTTAAATGATTTCGCTATAGTTTTACGACCGGCCGCCTGCCTGACGTCAACCCTCATTGGGAATGCAATTGTACGAACACGAGATGTTTGTGCTTAGTCCTTCAGTCGCCTTTTACGACATCCACAGGAAGAGATGGAGTGGTCCCCCGGAACCACACGGGAAGTTGTAGTATAGTTGTAACAGTTTCTTATCTATCCATATCCTTTTTATTTATATAATATTTACAAGACTTACTTAAAAAAATAAAAGTACAAAATCCTAAGTCTTATATTTACTTAATTCACTAAACCAAAAGTTCACTTGCACGTAACAAAGTTACAAACTAAACATGGAATATTCAGTAGAACTCCGACACGAAACATAACCTCTCATTACGGGGTTGGTAAAAGTTTCCGAGACACACTGTACTAATTAAAGTTTCAGGCAGATAACACGGAATGAATGCGTCAATTTTGTGTGGGATTTTGAGGGTTGATTGTGTTTTCTGAATTTTTTGCGTCAATGCCTGTTTGTGAATAATTTATTTTGTTTAATTATAAATAACACTTAGTTGGTACGTCCTAGTGATATTGTATCTTACATTAATCTTCAAAAGTCGATAGGCTAGCTTTTAATTAAATTAAATCAAAAAACTGTTGTGTTTAGTTTTACAATAAATAAGTAAATAAATACATTAGCCTTGTGGCTTCCAGCCCTCGATTGACATGCTTATTATGTTTAGAAAGAAGCGAACCTCGGGATCCGAAGCACTACAGCTGAGCATGATAAATATATAAGGACAAATTACACTGAATGAACTAGCCCCAATGTAAGTTTTAAAGTTATACGGACTCAACGATACAATATTTTATAATAAATACACCAAAGACCTAAGAATATATGAAAGCCATTTTCCAGTCAAAATCATTTATTTATTTTTAGATTTTTGAATCACTTGTTAATTGTCAATTTAAGGGTTCCGTACCCAAAGGGTAAAAACGGGACCCTACAACTAAGACTCCACTGTCAGTCTGTCTGTCTGTCGGTCACCAGGCTGTATCTAATGAACCTGAAGTTGAAATTTTCCCTGATGATGTATTCCTGTTACTGCTATAACAACAAATGGCCCGTTTTTCTTTCGATTACATAAACGTTTTTGACGTCTAACTGTACTGCAGCATTTTCCCCAAATACATCAACTTACAATTGAACTGATATTAAAATTAGATATGTAGAATTGTGGACTAAGAATTCATTCTTGTAGACATGCTGTTATATATTTTTTTCTTACTTATCTACCTTTATTTTGTTTGTTATAGGTTGAAGCCACATCCATTTAAGATATTTTGGTAAGTTTCTCTTTTGATAGAACTAAATTTCAAAGTTATTTTAATATTCAATTATCAATATAAGTAGGAACTTATTAATTTCTAAAATTTTGTGAATTTATTTCATCGTGTACAACTTACAATTTAAAAAAATAAGACGATTTTCAAAGTTTCCATACGTAGTAGATAAAAAATTATGAAGTAATTTAAATAAACTACAATAATAATATATTGATGAATTATGATAGTGATCTGTAATTTCAGTTTTCAAAGAGAGTGACGTTAGACGTCAGGTAGTTGTCCCGTTGCCAAATCCCATAATATGGTCTATACTTTATTGCTCTTAGCAAAATCCTGAGTAAAATCACAGCTAAAAGGTTTTAATGGTTTTTATATTCAGTCCATACCAAAGATATTGGAGGTCTAACTTTTAAGCTACATTATTGCTCTTAGGTTCATGTAGAATTTGGCATCCTAGGGTGTTTTTCCGAGAAAAAATGCCGTTTATCATACCCTCAGAACAATATCAAGAACTCAATGCGTTTACTTGTTTCGCTCGCACTCGTACCAAAAATCATTTACGCCATGTGAGTAACATCGCTAATGCTAAGTTATTACTTATAATGACTAAATAATAAGATATCTACATATATCCCTTATCTCAGATCATACCTCTCAAAGCTCTGACACCGATGACGAAAGAAAGATTGCAAATCGGGTTTTTACACTCATAAACTTTGTACATACAGCAATAACCTAACAAAATCCCGAATGAAAATGTAGCGGAAATGCAGGTAATTAGACGTAATGAAGTTTGTTCTGAGAAATCACCGAAACTTCCTCTCTCAATGCATAAACTTCTGAGTGGGCAATAAAAGTATAAAAATCCTTAATTACACTATTACAAATGTTATGAAAAAGCGGACGTTGGAATTTTATTATGACGGCAGTAACCTTCGGGAACTGATTAATTAATTCAGGTGCAATTTTTTATTGAAAATGAAACAGTAAAAATAGCACGTCTGTTCAATAAAAAATAAACGGGCAAGTGCGAGTCGGACTCGTACATGAAGGGTTCCGTACCTCCGTACAATGTTTTAAAACGCTAAAAAAACACGTTTTTTGTATGACGACCCCCTTTAAATTTTAACTTTTTTTATTTTTAGTATTTTTTGTTATAGCGAGTATTGTAATACATAATCTGTGAAAATTTCAAGTATCTAGTTATTGCCATTATAAAGATCTAGATAAAAACGCTGAAAAAAACACGTTTTTTGTATGGCTACCCCCTTTAATTTTTACTTTTTTTTTTTTAGTATTTATTGTTATAGCGGCCACAGCAATACATAATCAGTGGAAATTTTAAGTGTCTAGCTATTACGGCTCAAGAGATAGAGCCCTGTGATAGACGGACAGACAGCGGAGTCTCAGTAATAGGGTCCCGTTTGCACCCTTTGGGTACGGTACCCTAAAAAAGCTACAAAATAAAAACAAAATTTTTTGGACTGTCTATACATATGTATGTATATGCTGATATTCAAAACTGCTGGATGCTCAACTTAGGGCAATTTAGGCTTTGCAAAAGCCATCGTCAATGAAAGATATAATATTAAGCTGACTGATTTATTCAATGTGCGTGAATTTTACGCGATGAAGTCGCGTGCACCAGCTATAGTTACTAATATTTTGTAGCCCGTGGGTCATGAAAATAGTTTGCTTTTGGAAAGGATTCTGAAGTAACATATAGGACCTGACGCGCCGAAAGGCCACAGGCGTTGTTCAGACTTAGATTGAAAGTCACCTTTTAGATTATCCATTAACTTCTTGCTCGTCTACCATCACACTGAAAGTGGCCTTTGGATCTTGCTACACTGGGCTCTGTCTGTTTAAAGCCTCAAGACCTTAAATGTTTGTGTGATATTGTATGTATCATCATTTTAGACACATAACGTCCACTGAATATAGGCATCTCCCAAGGATTTCCAAAATGACCGATCTAGAGCGGCCTGCATCCACCCGTCCCACGCTTTGCTTTGCCAGTACGCGGTCACCATTTAAGAACCTTTTTGCCCAATCAGCCACCGGTTCGTCACGCTATGTCTCCCGCTCGCTGCTACTTAAAGGGGCTAATCCGCTGGGTTATGTCAGTGACTTTTTTTCTCCTACGAATTTCGTCATTTCTCCCTCCATAGCATAGCATATCTTCATAGTGCGTTGATTGTGTGTATGCAGATTACTAAAATTGAAAAAAAGTAAGTAGGGTGTCCAGAAAGTAGAACCTTGAGCAATCGCTAGTATAAAATAAAGTGTGCAGCATGAACTGGGTCGAGTGCAGCCGATTTTCACCATTTAATTAGAGCGGCGCCGCCGGGAATTCGCTTTTTGTTGGTTTGTGACGTTATAATCCCTTTAGCTGCGTGTTTCAACGAAGTTTATTTTGTAATGCCAAACTAGGTTTACCTACCTGCTACTGCGTGTCCACGTTTCATTTTAGTGGAACTGGACGAGATATCTCTGCTGCATGTCCGACGAATTAGGTTGTGAACTGGATCCAAAAAACATTGTTTTATTATTTATTGACGATCAATTATAATTTCCTAAAATAATGGACCCATTTTTTTCGTTCTACACATCCACACATCCACACATACAGACATCCACACATCCCTTAGGTATCGTAAATATACCTACATTTTTACTAAGAGTGCGGCGGCTCTTCTAAGTGGTAAATTCAGTAATACGAATCATTTGTCCAGAGTAATAAGAATGAAATTGGCTTGCAATGGATTTCTAGGTATCTAAACGAAAAGGTGCTGAGTTCTGACGTGAGCTAAATTAAATCATATCGCTAACCACATTGAGTAGATATTTCTTTGTATTTCTTTGCTGAATGGGACTTCTATACTAAGTACTAGTATCCTATTCTGTGTCCACATGTCCACACGTCCAAACTTTCGCATTTATAATATACAACGTGTAAGGGACATACCCGTAATAAATCGAACTACGGTGTCTATACTAGATCAGAATAGTAT
This sequence comes from Acrobasis repandana, assembly GCA_963576875.1. NCBI lineage: Eukaryota > Metazoa > Arthropoda > Insecta > Lepidoptera > Pyralidae > Acrobasis > Acrobasis repandana. The sequence continues at coordinate 3,025,470 of OY756233.1, read as the reverse complement.
AATGAAATTAAAATAACAGCCGAAAAACAAAAAAAAAATTCGGCATTTCCATACAAAAGTGTGCGGCTGCCCGGGCGTTTTGTATGGGAACGTCAAAATTTTTTTGGGTTTCTTGACTGATATTTTAATTATATTATACTTTAGTGATCTAGTATAGCCCGTGGTTCGATTTATTACGGGTATATCCCTTCCACGTTGTATAGTGTATGTAACTATAGTATATGTAACTATAGTATAAAAGGATAGTAAGTAACCACTTAAAATCCTACCACATAAAATTCATTGCTCATTTAGGAAGTGCAACGAAATAAAACCAAACCTACATTTAACTATTTAATGCAGTTTAACTGAAAGTTTGGATCTCCAGGATAATGTTTTAAGTCCACACAACTTTGTTCTTTGGATTAAAACTACTATCTACCATTGCGAACTGTTAACTGCTGAAGTAGGTTTACTTATTTAGTATTTCTTCATCTGTACTTTAGTTTTTTAACAGCGATTTATAATACTTTAGAAGAGTAACATCAAAAATAAAAAAATAACTTTTTTTACTATTCTATAGGTGTAGCGTTCCACTGCTGGGCAAACGCCTCCCCCTTATCATTCCATTCGGCCCTGTCTTCAGCGATCTTCTGCCATTCGTCTAGGTCGTCCCTCCATCAGGTCTCTTAAAGTACTGAAAAGAAAAATAAAAACAATTTTAAAATAATAATGGAACTGCATCATTGGGAGAGGACTTTAGTCCAGCAGTGGACTAAATAAACGGGAAGTGCGAGTCGGACTCGTACATGAAGGGTTCCGTACCTCATTACAATGTTTTAAAACGCTGAAGAAACACGTTTCTTGCATGACGACCCCTTTTAATTTTTAACTTCATCTTATTTTTAGTATTTGTTGTTATGGTGGTCATAGTAATCATAATCGGTGAAAATTTCAAGTATCTAGTTAATGCCATTACAAAGATCGAGTTAAAAACGCTGAAAAAAACACGTTTCTTGTATGACGACACCCTTAAATTTTTAACTTTATCTTATTTTTGGTATTTTTTGTTATAGCGGCTATAATAATATATAATCTGTGAAAATTTCAAGTGTCTAGTTAATGTCATTATAAAGATCTTGTTAAAAACGCTAAAAAACATGTTTTTTGTATGACGACCCCCTTTGATTTTTAACTTTTTTATTTTTAGTATTTTTTTTTATAGCTGCCACATAATCAGTGAAAATTTAAAGTGTCTAGCTATTACGGTTCAAGAGATAGAGCCTTGTGACAGACGGACAGATGGACAGACAGCGTAGTCTCAGTAATAGGGTCCCGTTTGCACCCTTCGGGTACGGAACCCTAAAAAGGCTATAAAGAAGAAATAACTGCAAGCAATCGCATTATTTTTTTTAATTTTATCGAGTCGTTGACCCCAAGAAAGCAAAATCACAGCAAATCTCATGATACCAATGATACTAACCAAGCCACAGTATCATTCTCTGTAATATATCTTTCGTGTTATATGTGTTATATTACAGTCTGGCAGTGACGTTTCAGCCAATACAAGGCCCCGGGTGACAGGTCTTTGCAAGGCCCTTTGTTTTTTGTTAAGAATTTTCATTGTGATACTGGGTCCAAAAATTAAAAAGAAAATAAAAACAACTTGCCGGATATGTGGCGCCAAATTTTATCTTCAAATTGTATTTTTATTCAAAACCTATCGAGTAATCAGGTATCAAAATAAAAGATTTAGGCATACTGATGTAATTTCTTTCCAGTTCATTGATTAATTAGTTTTTATTATGCAGTCGGATTTCTTTTGTTTTTGTAATAAATTACTTATTGTATTTCGCTGGATACTTCTCTATAAAGTAATTAAGTACTCAGATAATTTAGCTGCCCCTGTTGAAGATAAGCCCCCGAGCGTTTGCCCCGTTCACCACCCCCGTTAGGCTGCTACTGGCGAAAATAGCCCGGGATCTGATATATTTTATAGCCAAACTCCGAGATTGAACGATGTGTATTTGGGAAGATTCTTTGGTCTTGACTTCTTAGGATGAAACACTTTTCATGAAATAAAATTCTTCCATGCTGGTATGGGAGAAAATACAACTAAGAATGTAGCAGCTGCTTCTTTTCCCGCGCAGATAATGAAAGATCGAGGGAATGGGCCAAAATGTTTAATAGGCGATGCGGCTAGCAACAATAGATGTATGATGTGGTAGAGCCACGCCACCGGCAAAACCCAGTTTTGCTAGTGGCATGAATGGGCCGGCTCGTTCGGGGAAGTACCACACTCTTACAGAAAATCGACGTCTGAGTAGTAGCTTCACCGCTTCTATGCTTCGTTCGGTGAGTGAGAGAGCCGGAGCCCCCCCCCCCCCCCCCCCAAACAACATGTATATGCATGTGTAAACAATAACGAACATGGCAAGCTGAAAAAGCTTGTACAAATATCGTTATGAAGATATAGATTATCTATTATTTTAGACTGGAACCCTAAAAATATTTTACGCGTATTTCTTTTTCTCTGACTAACAAATAATGACGAAAAAAGAAGGTTTTTGGCGGCAAGTCAAGGGGTTCGGTTGGGGTTTTCTTTAAATTAATTTGCAAATCGATTTTAGTGGGCTTTATAATATGAAATTGGTGTTGTTTGGTGTTATAAATGCTTATGCTCATGAACAATATGTGAAATAGTTAAAGTGGACAGTCATAGTACGGCTGTAGTGATATTTGTTTCGCGGACTGTGTGGGCGTCTTCGGGCGTCGTCCGCCACTCAATCGGCTATGAAAACCAGTGGACTCGTATAGATTTATCGCCAGAATCAAAGGCCTACACCAACCTTTGATTGTAACTTGTTAGGAAAAAAGAATTTCCCACGTTTTATTAACTTGTTCCTGGCTAAATACGCAGAAGCGTCAAGCCATTAATAAAAAATAAAAAAAAATAATGACGTAAATACAGTGCATTTAAATTTCTCATGAAGTCACGTACTATTTATTGGTGACGTCACAAGCCCTCTAAAATGAATGCCGTGTATCTTTATGAATTTTTGCTGATTGGATAAGTAAATAAAAAAATACCGAAGGTATAAATGGTATCATATTTTCGCCCATTCCCTCAATCGGCTTTTCCGCATCTGCGTCGAAATATTTGAATCAATCAATAGGTAGTATAAATCAATTGAAGCCTCTTATCGCTGTTCCTCTGTATGAATTTACAACTCATCGGGAATATATGAGTATGTGGACCTCGCTGGAAGGCGGTTTCATACCAGCTAGTCCACAGATATTGCCAATGAGTTGTATGTACGCTTATACAGGGTGATTTTTTATTAACTGGCAACATTTTTTGAGCAAGTTCAGTCCATGATATGGAACTACTTTCTATAAAAAAGTTAAGTATTAAAAATCGGTAAAAATTGTTCGTCCTCCCATACAAATCAGCGCTCAGCCAAACGGATTTTGTATGGAAGGACAACATTTTTTTATAGATTTTTAATAACTTTTTTTATAGAAAGAAGTTCAGTATCATGGACTGAACTTGCTCCAAAAATGTTGCTAGTTAATAAAAAGTCACCCTGTATCTCTTTTACTAAGCAAAGAATTTTAATGCAGTTTTCTTCAATTGATAGGGCGCCAGTCCATTTGCTGAAATTCAGATGCTTATTTATTACATTGCTGGTTTTGTAGTGATTCAATTTTGACCTATTGTTGCAAAACGAGCAATGAATATAAAATCAGCATCCTAAATTCAGCATAGTGGACGCCCAGCTCTAAAGTGATTAAAGAAAAAGGTTAACATGTGTAATACATATCCATCTATGCAAAGTCAGGGCTGTCCGCTAGTGTACAAATAAATGTAGATAAAAAATACTTGCAATGTCAAAAAATATAATTGTTGGAAACAAAAGCTATAAACCATAGTCTGAAGCAATTATTTTTAAGCCTACGGAACAGTGTTGCCAACAATAAGAGATGAATTACGATCAAAGTTGGTTTTATTATGTTGGCCATTGAAAGAGCTGAAACAGGGGTAGCTCGTTAAATGGCGAAAGAATGGAGAACAAACATTCAAGTAATTATCATTTTGATGAATTAATAGTTTAAAAGGTGGCTTTTCGACAAAACTGCGGTTATTTATTTATTTAAAGTACGAGTATGTAGCCATTATTATCATCATCATTATTTCACTAAGAAAATAGGTACATTTCCAGCATTTTTTTTTTATTTTGTGCTAGTCTAGGTGGAACGAAAAACTTAGAATGTAGCATTCAACGAGGAAATGCCACCAGCCTCTTGGCACCTTACCCTCTGAGCGCAGTGATCTGGGGTCGATTTTTTAGGGATATTATTAATTGCACATCTAATAAATAATCACCCATCAATTTAATCTCATCATTTATATACTTTTTTACATCAAATAAATCAACAATCTTATCATAAGTACTGATTGCACAGCAAATAAATACTGACTGCACATCAAATTTATTAGGTTAGGGCAAACCTATAGGTTAGGTTATGTTAGAACTGCGACCAACACACGCACGAGCCGAGCGAGCGAAGCGAGCGTGCCGCGGCAGCGGCCGGCGAGTGCTAGGAAAGTTCTATCCATTTTACTGCGCCACAAATATAAATTGCAGTTTGTTTAGTAATATTTTCAGTTGAGTATTTTGCTGTGCAATCAGTAATTTTGATTTGCGTTTAAATACTACCCGATTTTTTATATTATATACTTTATGTAACTTTTAGGGTTCCGTAGCCAAAGACAAAAAACGGAACCCTTATGGATTCGTCATGTCTGTCTGTCCGTCCGTATGTCACAGCCACTTTTTTCCGAAACTACTTATAGTTATACTACTTTTAGTTATTGTGTTAGTATAGTTCTTAAACTTGGTAAGTAGATGTATTATGTGAACCGCATTAAGATTTTCACACAAAAATAGAAAAAAATAAACAATAAATTTTGGGGGTTCCCATACTTAGAACTGATACTCAAAAAATTTTTTTCATCAAATCCATACGTTTGTAGTATCCATGAATAGGTCTTTAAAAAATAATATTGAGGTTCCAAATATCATTTTTTTCTAAACTGAATAGTTTACGCGAGAGACACTTCCAAAGTGGTAAAATGTGCCCCCCCCCCCCCCTCTGTAACTTCTAAAATAAGAGAATGATAAAACTAAAAAAAATATATGATGTACATTACCATGCAAACTTCCACCGAAAATTGCTTTGAACGAGATCTAGTAAGTAGTTTTTTGTCATAAATCGTAAACCACAATTTACCTTTAGAACTTTAATATTATGTTACTTGCTGCTACTACCTAAATATTTTAATTTTAATTTATAACAACAATATAACAATAATAAACTAAATTAAACTAAACTAAGACTAAAAAGAAGAAGACAGTCGGACTCGCCCATAAAGGGTTCCTCATGGGCGAGTCCGACTTGCACTTGTCCGATTTTTTCTTTTAATATTGTCTTCTTCTTTAGTCTTAGTTTAGTTTAGTTTAATTTAGTATATTATTGTTATAAAAAAATATTTAGGATAAAAAAGCACTTTTTTTTTATATTCATCGACGTAATGTCATATACACTAAATTTATTGAAGTTTCAATCAAATTTATTTGAGATTTAAATGATATTTTCATACGGACATAAAAAAGCGCTAGATTCTCCATGAATAACTTGGCTTGTCCTTTAAATAAATATACCTATTATCAAAACATAAAAAGATAGCAGAAAAGCTATAAGTACCTTTCTAGTAAAAAGTAATAAAATAAATACATTTTCAGTTAGTATTGATAAGGACCTATTTGCCGTTGAAGTGTTAAGGGCACTTACTAAAGCGAGTGGCGCGTACGGGATTTAAAAGACTTTTCTGAACATTATTATTTTTGATGTCCTATTTTAATATTTCTTTAAGCACTTTAAGGTACCTAAGTAAAAGGTACTTATAGCTTTTTTACATCTTTACATGTTTATTTCTTTTTACAAATACACAACATATTTCTTTGTTTTAACTTAGAATTATTTTGACTGATCGAATGTAAAGATAAATAATTATATCCGATTGATCTGAAAAGATTAAAAGAAAGATAAATTTTTTTATTTTTTTTATTTTCCACAGCACTTCAAACTATAACCATTGATTTTAATTTGATTTTGAGAGCCCCTTTTCACTTTTAGTTACAACACAACAACAATTACACACACACAATTATTAGTTTTTAAGGATAATCTTAGAGTAGTTTAAGTATTAAAAAGAGAAGTTTAAATTATATTGTTTATTCCAATGTAAATCCGGGTGTTTTTACACCTATTGTAGTCTTGGAGGTATAATAATTCATTGTAGCCTTTAAGGGGTTAATAAGGTTTTTCTCAAATCATACACAACCTTTAGGGTTAGCGCACACTGGCATGAAGTCGGAGAGTGTCTTATGTGGAACCACCAAGGGCTCTCGAAATGAAAAATATAGTTATTTGTAAAATCTATTGCTGTCGCGCTGTGCCCGAACAACAACCGAACAAGTGCGATAGAGACATACTGCAGCTTGGACTGAAAATACCTATTAAAAGAACAGAAAATCAACGATTCGTAGTCCCCTGATATCTTCTCCACAACTTAACCAATATAAGAACTTTTTTATTACGAATTAACAAAGACTTGAGCGGTGTTCCTATGTTTTAATTTTTTTATACAATGTAGTCAAATTTCTTTTCTGGATGTTTGAACACAGCGGAAAATCTGGCCATTTTTTTAGGTTTCTAAACGTTCATATCTCTTTTAAAAATTAATTTATGAACAAAAGAAAACAAAGGGACGCTAATAGTAGCTATAGATATTTAGGAAAAAAAATATAACTCTAACTGCATTATCCAGGGAGGAAACAGAGGAATACGTTTGTATGGGAAAACTGCCCTTGTGTTTCGTCTTAAGACTAAACATCTCTCTCTCTCTCTCTTGGTGTGTTCCGGCTCAGCTGTGCTGTCCTTCGGAGCCCGATGTTGGCTTTTCGGCTTTTTCTTCTCCAAAGATAACTAACTTATAGCGAATCAAGCCAAAAACCGTAAACTTCGGTGGAAAAAAGGCAAAACAATATGCATGGAGTCGATTCTTGTTCGAGGTCGTGGGTTCAAATTCTAATGGGAATATAATAATAATTCGAATATTGCAGGATTTAATCACCTGATTATCCGAAAAGAAAGATGATTTCGTGCTTCGGAAGGCACGTAAAGCTGTTGGTCCCGAACGCCATCTAGCGTTTGTACCTATCCCAGGATTGGTTCTGGTCACCCTTTGGGTTGCGGAGGTCAGACGGCAGTCGCTCTGCATAAAAATCAGTAGGTAACCTTGTCGAATCACCTAGGTTAGGTAGCGTTCCCCGGGTAAGCGTAACCGCTGACGATGCAAGGGGGAATACGCTCGCGGATGATGATATCCACGAAAAATCAAAGATGGCGCTTGTTTGTTCGTGACAAATGAACGCTTTTACCGCTATCTTTCCGAAATTAGGTAGCACCAATACGAAACTACCTTCTTTCGAACATCTAGCTATAACAATTTAACAATCCCTTGTTCGTCCACAGTATATCAGATAAATAGAAAGTTGATCGAAATAGAGAAAGAATTACCTGTTTTCAGTAATATAGAATTTTTATTACATACTTTGAATTTAAAACTTAGACATACATACGTTATATGTTGTTATTATATTGTTGTTTGTTATATGAACAAATCAGATCTTATTTTCTAAAATACAAAATATAGTTCGATCGAATAAAGTTTTTAGTATGCCTTTGGCCTTACATCCTCAGGCTGGTTCGATAAGTCTTATTTCCAAAGGAAGCATTGAACGAGCAGCGCATTATGTAACCTAATAAAATGTGCTCCCGCCGCCATCGGAATATAGAAGGACGAACGGGAATTTGGGGGAAATATATTTGTTGATGAAGATATTCTAAATTAGTGGCTTTTCTTATCGTATTCGGAAGAAGAAAGAGGTCGAAGAGATCAACGGCTTAGCAGTACATGTGCTTTGCTGAGATAAGGTGAAGGGTATGCAGATGTGGTAGGGTATGGTATAAGCTGTGTGGTTAGAATAGAACCACTCCAAGTCTGCCCGCGGATGTCGTAGAAGGAGACTTAGGAAATACAAGCTAAACCAAGCTTATAAAAATAAATGAGACCTCTCCAACCCGTCTGGCCAGCGTGGAGAGTGTAGGCTAAATCCTGCTTTCGCTAAGTATGGCTTAGGTAGTACAGAGAGGATCGTGCTCCTGCAGTGGAGACAAAAACAGATTGCTGATGATGCAGTAGTGGCACTCTCTCTCTCTAATCTCAGCGTATTACCAGTTGCATCCTCAGCTGTATTGCTGCGAAGCCCGGGGTCCGCTTTCCGGCTTTTTCTTGTCCACTTCGCACAGTCTAGAGCATCCTTGGTTGTAAGACCATTGGCACAGATGTCATCCTTGACGACGTCAAGCCAGCATTTCTTAATTCTACCACGCCTGCCCCGGTGGATGCTGCATGGCTATACATTTCTTTCCCACATAACGTGTCGGTTTCCTGAAGAGCTATACCAGCGTATGCGACTCTCTTGCAGTTTGTCTACTATGTCACGGACATGAAGGCTCCCGCGTATGCTGGTAATGTGTTTCTTATGCTATCTCTCTGAGATACTCCGCATATCAGCTTACTAACTTTTAACATCTAGAATGGATTTAGGAATTTTGGGGAAAATAATCTAAATCCTTGTCATTGCAGTGACTATCCTAAAGGCCTGTGTAAGTAGGCCTTGTGTTACGTTTAATGACGATATTCTTAAACCTAAAAAGCATATGTGGCAGCTATGTGGCGAGACACCGATCGATCACCAAATAGCGCATCGCAAAGCGATATGGATTGACCACACGCTCAGAAGGGGTCCCACTCACATTCCAAGGCACGCACTAGAATGGACGCCTCAGGGAAAGAGGAAGCGTGGTCAACCAAAGCAGACTTGGCGACGGTTGGTAGCAGCGGAAATCAAGACAATCGGGTTATCTTGGCCTGAAGTGAAGTGCGTTGCTCAAGACAGAACAAGATGGAGAAGTATTGTAGCGCCCCTCTGCCACCCAGAGGACAAAGGGTAATAAGTAAGCCAAGTAAACCCTCTTTTTCCGTTTACAGTATCGCGTAAAAGTAAAGAAAATCATTATTATTAAGGAAGAGTTAGGGTTTCGACCGTAATATCATAATTCCTCGCGTGCCTTTAATATTCCTACAAAATAAATATAAATAGCAAATAAAAACGATAAAAGTAAATGCAAAAGGTTTGTTCCGTGTTGGTCTGGGGGAAAAGAAATAAAATTACTGGCTGCTTCTATATCCGTAGATAGTAAAAGACGATCGAGGGAACGACAAAGAATTAGAATTATCTCAATAGGCAATGCGGCTAGCAATCCATCACTATTTTGATTCATTTTTTCATCTTCTCGCCCACCAACACGATACGTGACCTTTGAGTCTTGCGGCACATGGCTCTGCTTAGAGCGAGTCTCAAAATCTCTGCCTCCCCCATTTGGGTAAAAGACGTAAAGAAATGTATCATTGTCATTATAATACACTACACTTGCTACCTTAACCTAGGTGTTTTGGATAGGGTTACTGGTTTTTTCACAGAGCAACTGCCGTCTGACCTCCGCAACCCACAGGGTAGACCAGAACCAATGCTAGGGTAGATAGGTAGGTAAGACTAGAACAAACGCTAAATGGCTTACGGGACCTTTGCCCCAGCTTTGCGTGCCTTCCAAAGCACGGAATCATCTTTCTTTTCGGATAATTAGGTGATTCAAGCCTGCAATATCATAACCAGACCGGAAAAAAAATCACAAAATTTGATTCCCAGTGGGATTTAAACATACGACCTAGGGATCACAAGGCAAACGCCTTGACCAATGGACCACGGAGCATTGTAATGCTGTATAAATCAATAATTACTGAGTCGTAGAAGAATTCCTAAATTTAGCTTCTTACCTAATAAAGTGGTCTTTAACTTACTCCTAACTTTTGAATGATGAATAAAATAAAGGATAAGAGCAATTAAATTACCTACCTTTGTCTTAGTCCAAAAAAGCCCAACTTTGGCAATATTTCTTGAAAAGTAAACTTTTAACTGGCGTTACGGTGCTCTTGGGCATAATGAATACGAATCAAGGAAACAATTTTTACGATTTTTGTTATTCAATTGTGTAGACATCATATCATCTTTGTTTTATACTATGTATATTTTATACATAGTATAAAACAAAGTCGCTTCCCGCTGTCTGTCCCTATGTTTGCTTAGATCTTTAAAACTACGCAACGGATTTTGATGCGGTTTTTTTTAATAGATAAAGTGATTTATGAGAAAGGTTTATATGTATAATACATACCCGTGCGAAGCCGGGGCGGGCTGCTAGTAAGTAATATAATAACGTTTTAAAATTTAACTTCGACTACACTTTTTCATCCAAATGCGTTCCCGCATCCTCAGCTGTGCTGCTTCGGAGCCAGGGGTGCGCTTTTCCGCTTTTTCTTCTCCAAATATAATGTCAAAGATCAACAAACAATGTTTTATCACTCGCAGTTGGCAAATAAATGTTTAAATCTTTGGAAAAAATTCAACTTATGGGTACGTATCAAGGTGTATCGTCGAAGTGGATACGGTATGTCAGTCAACTATTCTACCCAACGCTCGCTTTTGATTCGCCCACTCAGATTTTTACTTTAGTAATGAAATGTACGCAATACCCTTATTAGGCACTTAAGGTCTATTTTATAAGAAGTAAATGACTGTATGTAGCCAGAATAAAAAAAAAACATTCGCCCCTATAGTATAGCAACTGGGGGCGGGGGCTAAAGTAAAAATCTGAGTGGGCGAATCAGCCCACTCAGATTTTTACTTTAGTAATGAAATGTACGCAATACCCTTATTAGGCACTTAAGGTCTATTTTATAAGAAGTACATGACTGTATGTAGCCAAAATAAAAAATCATTCGCCCCTAGGTATAGTATAGCAACTGCGACAGCGAATATCGAGTAATATCATCTATCACTTTTTCGCTCACGTACGAGTAATAATAACGAGCGGGATAGCACAGTCCGTCGCGCGATATTTACTTTATCTGGTTTTACCTAAGGTATACTCATATACTTTTTACCCGTGTGGTTCCGGGTTAGAATAGGAACACTCCATCTCTTCCTGTGGATGTCGTAAGAGGCGACTAAAGGATTAAGCACAAACATCTCGTGCTACAATTGCATTCCCAAAGAGGGTTGACGTCAAGCAGGCGGCCGGTCGTAAAACTGTAGCCAAATCATTTATTATATTTCCGGCTATTTCTTCTCCATTTTGCAAGGTCTTCGGCATCCTTGGGTGACCATTGACATGCATGTTATATTTGGAGAAGAAAAAGCGGGAAAGCGCACCCCGGGCTCCGAAGCAGCACAGCTGAGGATGCAACAGGGAACGCGCTTAGACGAAGATGATACTCGTATATACTTAACTAGCGTGCCCGCGACTTCGTTCGCGTGGTTGTCGGAACGTAATGTGTTTGTATTACTATGACCACTATAATAACAAATACTAAAAATTTGATAAAGTTAAAAATTTAAGGGGGTCGTCATACAAGAGTGGTTCTTCAGCGTTTTAAAACGTACGGTGGTACGGAACCCTTCATGTACGAGTCCGACTCGCACTTGCCCGTTTATTAAGATATTTATGTCATGTACTTTTCTTTTGAGCAATAAAGGGTAATGTTTATTTATTTTCAAATTATTAATTATTCTAATAATTAAAAGAAAACTATACTCGTAAACTAAAATAGTATTGTATTGTGCTATACTATTATTATCTTTTCTTTGAACAACATTTCCCGCCAAACTAATTTTGTTCTCGTTGACACAGCAGTATTTGTTCAGGTGAACGTCTAGTTAACTATTCATATAAGTTAAATTACACTTGGTTTGCTTCCTGGTAGTAATTGTTAAATAAATATTACAAAACGTGTGCCTTGTACTTTAATTTAGTAGTTACCACATTAACTATTATTTTTTAAACAAAATACAAATACACCCACAGCAAAATTCCAACATGGCTGCATATGACAAAACAGTGTATATTTTAGGACCTAAATTATATAACAAATTACCTGACTGTTTGAAAGAACTTAATACTAGACTATTTAAATTTAAATTGAAACAATTATTAGTACAAAAATGTTATTATAGTATAGAGGAATTTATATGTGACAAATTATATGATATTGAATGATTTATAATTAAGTAATTATTTTTGCAACACCCGAGAGGGTAAGTAAGGAGAACTGTATATAGTTATAAGACCTTGTGAACTCTTACTATGCAAATAAAGAATTGATTGATTGATTGATTGATTGATTAAGGTCAAAAATTTGGTGAAATGAAAACAGCTTCTTTTATTAACTCAGTATACCTAGGGGGAGTTTTTAATCTCCAGCCAAATTTTTGGAGCAAGTCAGTCCATGATTCTGAACATGATACTTTCTATAAAAACAATTAGCGAAAAACGAAAAATATATATGGGAAGGCGAAGACATACATACATACTATCACGCCTGTTTCCCACAGGGGTAGGCAGAGACTATGGACCTCCACTTGCTACGATCTTGACAGACCTCTTTCGCTTCATCTACACTCATCAACCTCTTCATACATGCCCTTCGGTTACGTGTACTTCTTACTTCTCCCTTTTTCAGAACGTCTGCAATCTGATCGCGGAACGTTCGCCGAGGTCGACCCTGTCCCGCTCTTCCTTTCACACTTACCTTATAATTATTTTTTATTATAGAAGGCGAAGACAATAAGTCAAATCAGACACTTTTTTCTAAATGTCAAAACAAACATTTTTTATGGGATTTGTATAAAATACAAAACCGTGACGTCATAGATATTTGGAGTCAAATAGCGCTCTCGATATCAGTTTTTCTGCATTAAAAAATGTAAAATCACGTTGAAAATGTATACGATCAACACAATACAAGATACAAGTGACACTATTTTGAGACGTTTTATTATCTTAACAGCAGCAAATAATTTATTTTTGACCCAGTCATCTACCCAATTGCAGTATTACCGTACATAATATCCTATATGTGAGTATTTTAACAAGCTAAATTGATGCCAGTAATTTCAAATGAATATAAGATTAAAAACAATAGCGAATAATTTACCCGGCGCTTTGAAGCCCGAGGGGCGCTTATCGGCTTTGTTTTCTTCTATCATTGTACTTATTACTTTTTCTGTGAAATATTTCTTTCATAATATTAATTTATAATTTTTCAAAATATTCTATTTTCAGCCTATACTGTCCCACTACAGGCCAAGGCCTCCCTTCCAGCACCAGCTCCCTCAATCAAGGGCCTTCGAGGCCCAATCCCTGCAGTAAGAGTCACCACGCTCGCCCCTCCATCTCTTTTTAGGCTTACTGAGTTACCGTTTTCCGTTTCGAGGAATATATTGTGTATGAGATCTGCCAAAAGTTCGTCGGACATACTATAAACATATCGGGCAAATATACCTTAATTTACAAAAATTCGTAAATCGAAAATACATTTTAAAGTTCCGTAGTAAACAAGGAACCCTTATAAAATCGCCATGACTGGCCGCTGTCTGTCTATACGCGGTTTAACTTAGGGACTACCGGCCGATTTAATTCTTTTCTAAAATACCAAGCTAAAGTAAAATTAATTTAATAAATATAGTCCTTATGTATCCTATTATATAAATATAGTAACATATAATCCGCATTAAGTAAAAACACAACACTCACAGCTCAATATCAAACGAGACGTCAATCCTTCAAAGCCAATGTAGTTAATGTTTCAATTCTCAATCTAACACAGTTGCCATAAGGTTCATTTTCAATTACGCATCACGTACGGGTGACATTGACAGGTGGATCCCGGGGGATGGAAAGCATCTGTGGGAATATTGATGGAATTGAAATCTCTCGGGTAATGGAAAACTGTTTTTGTTTGTTGTGTGATGTGATGATGCTGCTCGTAGTTTGATTTTCGATCCATCACGTGATCCATCTTATCCAGGAAGCCTTTTATAGTAAAAGTAAAAGTTTTTTAGAAAGTAATATTTTTACTTACATGCTGATCTGGGAGAAAAGAATACAATTCTTCAGCTGCTTCTCTTCAATTTTTCTGATTCCAAATAAATAAAATTTTGTGCTATGTGCAAGAGACCTCTTAAATCCAAACATTAAATGCATCAATTGGTAATTTCCTTCTTTTATGACAAAGCTGTTTTCTCTTTATCTTCCACTACACTATCACATGCAGGTATAATTCTATTTTCCACTGACTTAAATTCATGCTAGTCTGGGAGAAAAAACTCCTCTTTGCACGCAGTTTGAAAACGTCGATTGAGGTATGGGCAAAAATGTGACTCATATCTAAATAATAGGCGATGCAGCAGATAAAGTGGTATTTTAGTCCTGCGGTCCTGGGCTCTGTCTACGTAAAGCCGTAAAACCCAAAATGCCCTGTCTGCCCCTTAATAGATGAATACGTGACTGTATAGATCAATTACCTAATATTTGTTTCGTATAAAATATTGTCCAAAACAAACAATGTCAAATACTCTATTCGATCAGATGATCGCGCGATGTAAGTATTTAAAGTTGATGGTTATCGTATTTAAAGTATCGAGAACGTGCTTAGTACGATAGATACTTCCTTGATAGACTTATATGACTCGGAATGTCAAAAAATATTTCGAAGTCCCATCATTATTAATACAACAGGAAATGTTGTTCATATCGATGGAACGAGTTACCCCTTCAAGTGTAGTATGCAACTGTTCATTTACACTCTGTGAACAAGTAAAACCAAGTTGCCAATGTATACTATCAAGCTAAGAACATAAGCAATGCCAAAATAAAAATGTTAATTTTCATAACTGTCCCGAACTTATTTCCTTTTTACTGAAACAAGCGGAGGTCACTGACCTCATTTAAAGGCTGTTTTTCCATTGGTCAAAGTTTCAATTCGCTACAGTTTATATGCATAACATTTTTTTTTTCGCAACAAATAATAACAATGAAATAAATAAATAAAAAATAAGATAAAATCGCTAGTCAGATTTTATTTTACGTTTTCTCCTCTGTTCTACTGGTACTGAAGTTATTAAAAGAATAATCATTTGTGTAAAATGATTATTCTTTTGATAAGTTAAGTGCTTGTGAAGTAAAGCTTTTACAATTTTGCATTTTACTCTCCTTATTATTATTTAAACAGTGTGGTTCCCAGCAGACTAGAATAGGACCACTCCAAGTCTTCCTGTGGATGTCGAAGAAGGCTACTTAGGAAACACAAGCTAAAACAAGCCAGCCAAGTGCGAGTAAAACTCGCGTGGAGAGGGTTCCGTACAATTGATTGAATTCTTATAGGTTTTTATATTTATATTTTAGCTTATATTTTGTAGTTTATTCAAAATTTTAGGCTCAGTATTTTCGGAGATCAGGGGGGGGAATGGTCAATTTTAGATAGATAGATAAATACTTTATTTTTGTTACTGAGGCACACACATAATGTAAATAAATTAACACTAAATATAAACAATATACGTCGACATTCGGTGTAGGTACCGCAGTGACACAAAAAGGCAGTGACTCAGCTATACACTTGCTGGGAGCAAACGCTGATTTTCAGTCATCACCATCAAGTAACACGTGAGCCTGTGGAACGAGTGATTGATTAATAAAAAGAGAAGAAGAAATACAAGAATAAAGTGCAGACGTGTTGGAATTAAGAGCGTGAAAAAGAAACATTGAACATAAATAACATGAAAAGTAAGAAGTAGAGAAAGTGATGATTTTCGCCTTCTTTCATGAATAAAATAAAACTATTTATTTTAAAATAATAAAAAAAAAATATTTAAGATCCTCATAATGAGCCCATTTATTTGATACTAGCTGTGCCCGCGACTTCGTTCGCGTGGTTGTCGGAACGTAATGTTATATAGCCTAAAGCCTTCCTCTATAAATGGACTACCAAACAAAAAAAGAATTTTTCAAATCGGAGCATTAGTTCCCGAGATTAGCGCGTACAAACAAACAAACAAACAAACAAACAAACTCTTCCGCTTTCTAATATTAGTATAGATATGACATAGTAAGGTTTTTTTTTAATTTCCTAATTTATCCCCCAACTGATATGACCCTTATTTTAAAAAATGTTTATTTACTTTGCACATATGTGTTTGGGTCATAGGATTACAAAACTCTACCAAATTTCACCTGATTCGGTCCAGTAGATTTGGAGCAAATTGGCTGTGATAGACGAACGGACAGACAGACAGACGCACGAGTGATACTATAAGGGTTCCGTTTATATTTTTTTACGGAACCCTAAAAAGCTTTTAAACATCAGTAAGACCTCTTCAACCCGACTGGCCAGTGTGGAGAGTGTAGGCCAAATCCTTTGACTGCTCTTGCTAATATATGACTCTGGCAGTTAAGAGAGGGTCGTGAGTGCCCCTGCAGTGGAGACCACAAAAGACCTGATCATGATTGTTATTTAAACAAGCGACCGAATGTCTCAGCGTCTACTTTTCCTAACCATGACTTCCTTCCAGAACATGATTGTAAGGGAATTGAGTCTCATTCCACCACACTTTTATTCGATATAAAGAGGTCCTAGGTTAACGAAATATTTATTAAGTTTTTAGATGATACATTTATTTGAGCTTTGATATACGTGTAAATTTCGAAATTATTTTTTATCAATATTTTTTGTAAATGGTACTTCCGTTCAAAATACAGTGTTTCGCAAAAAAATCTCTCGAACAAAATTCATTCAATCGAATACATATGTGCATTGGACTTGTATGTCCGACCTAGTCTATACACATAATTTTAGGTTCACTTTTAATATTGCGAATCAAAACCGTTGCGGATAAAAACAAGCCGCGTTTTATACCCAGCAATAAGGCGAAATGCGTTTTTTTATTTGCATACTCACAACGCAGAAGGTTCACTCTAATCCAAATCCATCGATTTCACGTAAACTGCTGAAGGAAAGTACCCATTTTTATTTCACTTTCCGAAAAAGAAACGCGTAATACTCGTAATTAGAAAGTTAATTGACGATTTCGAAGAATTTAGGTAAACTATAAAGTAAATATTATGTGTGTGTAAGGTAAATATTTCGCGATATTTCGTTTAAATTGAAATTTTCATGGAATGATACACATTCCAAGAAAGTTTTTTTTTACCTAACCTATACTGTCCCACTGATGGGCAGAGGTCTCTACTATTTCCTTCCATTGCCTTCGCTGAACACCCACGCTTGAAAGCGGCGTAGAGGTCATCGCGCAAGAAAGCGTAAAATGAATAAACCGGTCAAGTGCGAGTTAAACTCGCGTGGAGAGGGTTCCGTACAATTGATTAAATTCTTATAGGTTTTCCTGTAATCTACAAGCAATGAACTATATTTTGTATTTCGTAATTTGTCACCCGAAAATGACCGTTATTTTAAAAAAAAATATTTACTTTTCACATATGTGTTTGGGTCATAGGATTACAACATTCTACCAAATTTCACCTGATTCGGTCCAGTAGATTCGGAGCAAATTGGCTGTGACAGACGGACGGACAGACAGACGCACGAGTGATCCTATAAGGGTTCCGTTTTTTAATTTTTTGTACGGAACCCTAAATATCAAACATTGTTATGTTATTGCTGTTTTTTTATTGAAGATTTTGAAGTATTCAATCTCGCTTCCTCAGTATTCTATCTCGTACTTGTACACGTTGTAAGAAAAGTGTTACATCAGAATGGAGTAGTGGAATTGAACAGCAAGCTTAATATTTTTTTAATTTTTTTGGCTTTTTACTTACATCTTTGTGTGATTGAATAATACAACGGTTGCTATTTAAATTTCAATGGATAAGGACTTGTACGTAGTATATTATTACTCTGTGGTAAGGACAAATCACACTGATTGAGCTAGCCTCAAACTAAGTTTAAACTTGTAGATATTATGAGAAAGTTACTCAACGATACAATTTTTTATAATACTTACGTATTAGCCAACTTACCCTGGCTGGGGATTCCAACTCTAAGTGGCGGACTAGCGTGGTTGCCATTACGCCACGGAGGTTGTCGTCTGCTATAACTACAAACAATAACAAGATTATTTGCTAGGCAAATAAATAAAAAACCCTTTTTTCAAGAACGCCATCTAGTGATGAGTAGCGGAACTACCGATACGACTTGACATCCGTAGCGCCATCTATTATTTACTAGAAATAAGCCCTGGCTTTCAAGCGTTAACCCCCAATAACTTTTGAAAACGGCTGTTCCGATGTTCATCAAACATAAAACCACCACAAGGGAACTTGCTTTCTGAAGACTACGATGCCTCAGACAGACAGACAGACAGAAATTTGCGTCAAATTTATAAGGGAGTTTTTGGCGGGAAGTTAAGGGGTTTGGTTGGGGTTTGCTTTAAATTATTTTACAAATTGATTTTAGTGGGCTTTATAATATGAAATTGGTGTTGTTTGGTGTTATAAATGCTAATGACATGAACAATGGGTGAAATAGTTAAAGTGGACAGGCATAGTACGGCTGTAGAGATATTCATTATGCGGACTGTGTGGGCGTCTTCGGGCGTCGTCCGCCACTCAATCGTCTATGTAAACCAGTGGACTCGTATAGATTTGTCGCCAGAAGCTTCCTTGCAGCAGTCAAAGGCCTACACCACCCTCTGATTGTCTTGTTAGGATTAGGAATAAAGAACAAAATTAAAGATAGGCTCTAAAGGACTTGTATCCAGAGCCGTAAAATTATTTAATAAAAAAAAATCAAATTTATAACATTCCTATTTTTTGTCGGGGGTTAGAAATAACATAAAATACCTAACTTTCTATTAAATTTTCCTCCCTTTTTTGCTCTAACCACTTCATATAATTCTTAGGTACTTCATCAAACGCTGTCAACATGTTTTTGAATATGTTCTTGCAACAAATGTGGCGAAAAATACGTTCTACAAACTCACAAAATGTTAACACGTCCAGTGACATACAACATCGACGATAGAGGAGGGGTGTGTGTGATATTACTGTATAGAATAGATCGCATGGGCCACGAAACTTTTTCTTATTTAAGGCTAAGTAAGCGGAATTTTTAAGTTTTTAAAACCATCTGAGACATATAAAATAGTGTTTTAAAATATGAAAAAAATGCATGTCTTAGTTAAAGATCTAATCTACTCGTAGTCAAAGTCGCATTCAATTACGATCGAAGGTCAAATACGATCGATACGAAGATCTTATAAATTTCACTCGATAAGAAAATCCCAAAGTAACCTCTTTTTGTATCATTTTTACAGGATCATGACTAAACTACTGATATTTTACATTTAATTGCTCTGCTGAATTAACGCCACTAAATATTTCTAGACAAATTCACAGAGTTTCCTTTTATCCCTTTTTATACCTTTTTTAAACAATTAAAATCTGATAAAGTCGTTTGGGAACATCACTGCTGGAAGTTGATTTTACAGTTTGGTCGTACATTTTAAATTTTGTCACGTGTAACAGTTTTGTTAAACGTAACGCATTGACATTCCAGTTGAAAGTTAAAAAGCCACCATCTAACACTGTACGGTCATGTTAAGAGGCAGGATGCTGAACATCTGGCTAATAAAATAGTCAGCTTGAAGGTGGATGGTCACAGAGATAGGAGACGACCTAGAAAGACGTGGGGGGAATGTATGAAGTTTATATTTTTGTACGGAACCCTAAAAAGCTTTTAAACATCAGTGAGACCTCTTTAACCCGTCTGGCCAGTGTGGAGAGGGTAGGCCAAATTCTCTGACTGCTATTGCTAATATATGGCTCTGGCAGTTCAGAGAGGGTCGTGAGTGCTCCTGCAGCGGAGACTCAAAAAAGACCTGATCATGATTGTAATTTAAACAAGCGACCGAATGTCTCAGCTTCTACTTCGCCTAACCATGACTTCCTTCCAGAACATGATTTTAAGGGAATTGAGTCTCATTCCACCACACTTTTATTCGATATAAAGAGGCCCTAGGTTAACGAAATATTTATTAAGTTTTTAGATGATACATTTATTTGAGCTTTGATATATGTGTAAATTTCGAAATTATTTTTTATCAATACTTTTTTGTAAATGGTACTTCCGTTCGAAATACAGTGTTTCGCAAAAAAGACTCTCGAACAAAATTCATTCAATCGAATACATATGTGCATTGGACTTGGATGTCGGACCTAGTCTATACACATAATTTTAGGTTCACTTTTAATATTGCGAATCAAAACCGTCGCGGATAAAAACAAAGTTAAAAAGCCACCATTCAACACTGTACGGTCATGTTAAGAGGCAGGATGCTGAGCATCTGGCTAATAAAATTGTCAGCTTGAAGGTGGATGGTCACAGAGATAGGAGACGACCTAGAAAAACGTGGGGGCAATGTCACAGAATACAGTAAGAGTAAACAGAAGGGACTCTTCTAAGGTACGCGCAATATACGTCCCCGTTCCCCGCACCCGCACCTCTCCCCCGGTTCTTGACGGCCAACGTGAGAAATCGAGGCGAAAATGGGGGAGAGGTGCGGGGACGGGGAACGGGGACGCCTGGGTGACGCATACCTTAGGAGTTTCCGGCCTGTGGCAATGTGTGAAGCAATACATGAAGGAGAGGGGGGTTAGTGTGGATATGGTAAATAAAAGAAAACGATGGAGGAAGTTGATATAAATATATCTAAATAAAAAAGCCAAATAGGGAGAAGGCGAGGATGATGCTGATGATTGTACTATACCATCACATCTTTATCCCTATAGGTCTTGAGGCCCTGGACAGTGGCGTAATAACAAGTGGCCACAAGGTGAAAAAAAATTAATAAAAATATGGATAGGTTGCTAGCCGCATCGTCTATTAACATGATTCCAAATTTCGCTCATGCCCACGATCGGATTTTACGATCTGCACGGGAAAAGAAGCAGCTGGTACATTCTGAGTTTTTTCTTATCTCCCAGACCAACATGGAGAAGAAATTTAATTTTATTTAGTTATTTACACAATTTATATACAAAAAATACAAAGGAACAAACAAAGTAAGAAAATAGAGTACATAGGTACTACTTATTTACTAAGAAATCTCTTCCAGCAGACCCAGGAGAGGAAAGATAAATTATAAGATTTGGAGTTTTATTTTTCTAAATGCAACCAGATTTTCTGGCCCAACGGTTTCCTAGATATTGCTTTTCTATTTGGGACCGGTTCACACTGTCCTAAGTACGTCACAACTTTAGAAATCGCCCGACAATTGCCTGCCTCCGCCTTTATTTTTATACCCTCATTTGTATTTACCCCGTATATATGACTATCATTCAGTTTTTTGATGGAACCATTTGAATACAAAACATATAAATGACACTTTGGAATAGTTTTCTTGGAATCCAAAAGGTGATGCGGCTAGCTTGTCACTATATAATTTATTTATTTACCAATTTATGTACACGGACAATATATACAGAGAATACATAAACAAAAAGTTGTACAAAGGCACTACTTATCTCAAAAGAGATCTCTTTCTCTTTATAAGTAGTGCCTTTGTAAGTAGTGCCTTCTCTTTCTCTCACGGGCCTACTCGCCCGTGAGAGAAAGAGAAGGCACTACTGATGATGTTTTTGATGAGATGTTCATACAACGTGGAAGGGACATACTCGTAATAAATCGAACCACGGTCTATCCTAGATCATTATAGTATAGTGAAATTAAAACAACAGCCGAAAAACAAAATTTCGGCATTTTCATACAAAAGTGTGCTGCCGCCCGGGCCCGGGAATGTTGAATTTTTTTTTTGTTTTTTTGACAGTTATTTTAATTTCATTATACTTAATTGATCTAGTATAGCTCGTGGTTCGATTTATTAAGAGTATGTCCCTTCCACTTTGTATATAAAAGGCATACAGGCGTGTTCGTAGAAAAAAATAAGAAGAAATTAACATACTTTGAAACTACACATAAACACTAATTTGATTTCTTTTCATACATTCAGGTTGCTTTCGGCTTATCTTACCAGCAGTGGTTGTTCCGAAACGGAGTACATAGTTTGTAGCTTTTTCACCAAAAATAATTTAAAAATAATGACCTTCAAAGTGAATTTTACATACTCATATTTGTCCTACATTGAATAAAAAAATTTACTTTGACCATAAAAAGTAGGTTTTGTGGCCAAATAGTAAAGACTTCATCAGTATCTTCTTCTTCTTCGTCTAAGCGCATTCCCGGTTGCATCTTCAGCTGTGCTGCTTCGGAGCCCGGGGTGCGCTTTTCCACATTTTCTTCTCCAAATATAATATGCATGTCAATGGTCAGAAGAAATAGCTGAAACACATTAAATGATTTGGCTATAGTTTTACAACCGGCCGCCTGCCTGACGTCAACCCTCTTTGGAAATGCAATTGTAGCACGAGATGATTGTGCTTAATCCTTTACTCGCCTCTTACGACATCCACAGGAAGAGATGGAGTGGTCCTATTCTAACCCGGAACCACACGGGTAAAAGACATCATCAGTATGTGAATGTATAAAATAAAAAAATAAAATAAATATATGTAAATTTTCTACTTTAAATAAAATATGTATAAAATATAAGTATAAACTTAACATATATAGTTCTGTCAAAGTAAAGAAACAGATGCCACAAACAGCTTTAAAAAATCTAAACCCAGTATTATGGTCACTTACTCATCTAAGTCAAAAGAAATATTTTTACAAAAACATTGTACAACTTACACAATTATTCCAACATAATAAAGATTTTGAAGACCAATTATATTTTGTTTAACGATACCTTTATATCAAAAGCATTTATACAGATTGATAGGTAAACAATGCAAAAGCAAGGTAGGGAAATCTCTTTGAAATAAAACTCTGTTTGAAATAAAGCACAAATTTAACAACAAAAGTTTAAATGTTTTGATTGACGTTTCTTTGTTTTTATTTTTTAGATATTTAATATGGATGCAAAAACTTGACCTTGTTGTTTGGGCAATTGTTTAAGGCTATGACAGACGTAAGATGTTTGTGGATAAGATATTTTATAATTTTAATCAACTGGAAGAGATCACTTCCTGGAATAAGTCCGCCTTTGTACAAATCTTTCTTTTCTTTTTACAATTTCTATTTAATATGTACTTTGTATGTGATTTTTGTGCAGAAAAAACAAGATGACCTTATTGAGCTGGCACCAAACAGCGAAGTCTGAATATATATATATCGTACCAAACAACTCAATCGGTCCAGAAGTTTGGGAGTAAATTGGCTATGGCAGACGGACGGACAGACAGACACGCGAGTGGTCTTATAAGGGTCCTTTTCCTTTTGAAGTACGGAACCTTAAAAATATATGAAAACCCAGGCATAACGTGGACAGACTGCGTCACGGTAATGATACTGCAAAAAACGGAGCAGCATTCGGTCCAATTAAAAAATATTAAAGTCCGTTTGATATGTTTCTTTCCAAAAAAATAATAAATTAATATATTACCTTTAATTCTATTAACATAACAATTTCCAAGAATAATTAAAAAATAATTATTAATAAAAAGGTAATACGATGAACGAACAAACGGAATTGTTTAATTAACAGCAATTTAAATATTTCGAACTGCTTCCAATTTAATCCAATGGAATGATTTGAGGAATTTTTTTGAAAATGTAAGTAAAATTCGTTTTATTTAAATCACCCGATAAATATAGACTCTGTGTACCCCGTTCGAGGGATAAAGACAGATTTATTGATTGATGTGGGGTAAACTAGATCGTAGTACTAAAAATTGGCATCGGCAAATGGGGAAACCACCGTACTATATAGTATATATAATCCCTAAAATTGAGTAAAATTCCATCCAGGTAAAAATTATGAGTGTTTAAATATTGAAGATATTTCTATATGTAATTTATTGTTTTTAGTGTTCCCTAGCCAAATGGCAAAAAACGGAACCCTTATAGATTCGTCATGTCTGTCTGTCCGTCCGTATGTCACAGCCACTTTTTTCCGAAACTTTAAGAACTATACTGTTAAAACTTGGTAATTAGATGTATTCTGTGAACCGCAAAACTCTTCACACAAAAATAATAAAAACAAAACAAGAAATTTTGGGGGTTCCCCATACTTAGAACTGAAACTCAATTTTTTTTTTATCAAACCCATACGTGTAAGGTATCTATGGATAGGTCTTCAAAATTGATATTGAGGTTTTTAATATAATTTTTTTTTAAACTGAATAGTTTGCGTGAGAGACACTTCCAAAGTGGTAAAATGTGTCCCCCCCTGTAACTTTTAAAATAAGAGAATAATAAAACTAAAAAATATATATGATGTACATTACCATGCAAACTTTCACCGAAAATTGGTTTGAACAGAATCTAGTAAGTATTTTTTTTAATACGTCACAAATCATATTATGTTACTTGCTGCTACGGAACCCTTCATGAGCGAGTCCCACTTGCACTTGGCCGCTTTTTTTTTCGCCTGTGTAAGTGGCCAACAGTGTTATTCATTGTAATATACGTATATCTATTTAGTTACCCTTCTCCCTAAATATTCCAATAACGCTAGAATCCGAACATTTTCCTTTTCACTTCAAATTCCTGACAAGCGCTAAACAAGTGGTATCTGTGTTCAGTGTTTTGTAAACTCGCCGCAGATAAGATAATGTCGTCTATAGCCAGTTTGCATGCGATAACAGTTTAACACGATCCAGTACAAATTGCGCTTTATTTTCGTTTATCAGTATTGTGATTGTCCATGGCTTTTCATTTTAGAAATGTTGAAGCTGCTTGTTCAGTTCTGTCGGTTCAAAATTCAATTCAAAATATATTTATTATCATTCTTAGGATAATAGTCACTGTATATATATATATATATATATATATATATATATATATATATATATATATAACGGGACTTAGCACGAACCTTTTTTATTGTTTTGTCTAACGTTTCGAAAAAGAGTTACATCTTTCATTGTCGCAAACCACGTTATATATATATATAAATCATGTGTTTACAAGTTGATATTGCACCTCTTTGCTATATGAAAATCTTGGACTCAGAAACTCACAGACCACAAACATACCGTAAGAAAAAGACTTTTTTTCTCCCAAATATTTTAGAATATATTGTCAACCTATTGACTTTATTACCTACGTGGCCGTTGCCCTCCTCGCTTGCGGGCCGCCAGCCGCCCGGTAGCGGGCAGTGACATTCAAACGGGATATTTTCGGTATGCATTTGTTGGTTGATATTTTACGGATACGATGGCGATGGGCTGGTCCTGTCGCCAGGAAAAAAGGTTTGTTTGTGAGACCGTGGGGAGAAGAATGCCTAAGGAAGACTGCAGATGCGTTGGTATGATGACATCAAAAGGACAACAGGATAGAATATGGATTGAGGTTGCTCAAGATCAAGAACGATGGCATTGTCTGAAGAAGGCCTGAGCTTGGGCGGGTCATGTCTGTCGCAAGCATTATGAAAGATGGGCACATATTACTACCAACTGGACACCGGACGGTCAAAGAAAGAGAGAAAGACCAAGGATGAGATGGGTGAACCACCTTACACAGTTTGAAAAAGAATAGCAGATCACATCTAGGGATCGCGAAAGATAGAAAATCCATGATCAAAACAAACAGGGGAGGCTTTTGCCCAATGGGCAAAAAAATAAAAAAAAAATCGAAATCGATAGGGACTTAAAAATGAACAGCAGGAAAAACATAATACAAAACGGTAAGTCAAAATACCAAAATATTTTCGTTAAGCTGCAATCCCGCTATTCCAGACGAAAATTAATAAAAAGAAGCCTAAGAAACACCGCAGAAGGCTTACTAATTTATTAAAGCAAGCCACCGCGCCGTTTCGGCGTTTTAACCAAATGTACAGAGCTGAAATATGTTCACAAATCTCGTGATATTAAACTTCGGCGAAAATTCCAGCGACGGTGCTCAGTGTTCGCACCTAGTTCGTTATTTTTGAATTTACATAGCACACACTGCGATTGAAAACAAACAATATTACGCTAGAAACTATTTGACATGTTGTAGCAGTATGGAAAGATTGTAATTAGGGTAGTCAGAAATCTCTCCTTTCTGACCTCCACGCTAACTTGGATATCTATCCATGCTGACAACTTCGTTGATCTGCTGGCCGTCCTTTCTGATCTCCATGCTAATCTCTCAGATTTCTCATATTTTTGACCTAATTTTACTTCTAACAAACCATGTTCCTTAACAGTAACCTCTGTAACAGACGTGAGTAGTAGTTAGTAGCATAGAGATGTTACTATTTCCGATAGAGATGACAGTGGTGACGTCAACATTTTTGTTCTCCATGCTAACCTTGTTGACTTTCCACCTTTTGTCAAATAGCACAACTGTAAGGTAAATATTTCAATTTTATTGAACGTTAACCGCGAAGATCTTCGAGTCTTGTTGAACAATCTGGCGTTTGTATGTATGTATGCATGTTTGTCGTGTAATTTGATTGGAGTTTAATGAAATTTGGTAGCTGTGTAGATATAGCCAACAGATTTTTTTTATATTAAACACGACCCAAATGGATGAAGTGGTTTCCGAGATATAAAGTTCGCAAGTTCACAGTTCGAAAACTTCGAAACGAAATATTAGTAAATATTTGTAGGCCAGAACAGCAGTCTAAGAAAGAATTAAAAAATTTTCAATTCCTTTATTCAATCATTTCATCATGAAAACTAGATGTGACGACTTAATTTGATTTATTTGTTTTCACTAAATCTACAACTCTTAAATAATTTACACTGACAGCTAATTACGGATTTAATTTCTTAGTTTCTTTTTAAATACAAAAACAAACATTATTATTCAAATATTATTTATCTTAACTTCACAGAGCAAACAGTATTTTTACAAAAGACCGTCAGCTCATTACCCTTTTGGCAAATGCTCTACATCCTTACAAGCCGTATGTCTCGGTGTGTAATGGCATAAGTTACCGGCGACACATATTTTAGAGAAATGCAGCTGCAGCGCGCGTCTCCACTAAATGTTAACTTATGCTTCAAAGTAGACTTTGTAAAGTCATTTTCAAAGGTCGGTACTCAAATACCTGTGTAGGGTTCGTGCTAATAGCCAATAGTTTTTTTCGATGATACTTATGATGACCTTTGGTTCTATAAGATTACATATGTCGCAGTTGGATGGTATAAACCGCTAGTTCACGAAACCTCTAGTTGTTTGGCATTACAGCTCGGTTTTGTTAAACAGCTGAATATCGTTCAGCTGGATTGTCTAAGATTGCGCAACGTGTTACGTTCATTTAGAGGTGTACCCCTAGAACTATTTAGAGATTATCTGACTAATCGAAAGCAATGTGTTAAAGTAGGTACGCATACGAGTGAATGCTCTAGCATCAATTTTGGCGTCCCTCAGGGGAGCGTACTTGGACCAACACTTTTCTTAATTTATATTAATGACTTGCTTAACCTTCAGTTAGTTAATGCTACAGTATTCTCTTACGCCGACGATACTGCGATTATTTTTAGTGGTGCTTCATGGCAATCTATTAGTGCGGATACTGAAGCGGGGCTTACTGAAGTTGACACTTGGCTAAAGCACAATTTACTCACCCTAAATTCACTTAAAACAAAATATATTTGCTTCACCATAAATAAATCCACACAACCTCCCTCAGACTTTAAAATACAAATACATAATTTAAACTGTAAAAGTGAGGAAGGTGATTGCACATGTACTAATATAGAAAAAACCTCTTCCATCAAATATCTCGGCGTCATTGTGGATCAGCATTTATCTTGGCATTCACATTTAGAGACGATCACTAGTAGAATTCGTAAACTCATTTGGATATTTGTTAAACTTCGGTATGTTGCATCAAAATCGTTACTTAATTTAATCTATATTGCCTTAGCGCAGTCAATTCTTACCTACTGCATTCCTGTCTGGGGAGGTGCAACTAAAGTAAAATTTTTACAAGTGGAAAGATCTCAGAGAGCCCTTCTAAAGGTAGCATACTTTAAACCACGGACTTATTCCACTTGTAAATTATACTCAGATTGTGACTTGTTGTCAGTAAGAAAACTTTATATCCTTCATGCAATCCTAAAAGTGCATAAAACACTAACCCCTGATCCGTTATATAAATCTAAACGTAGAAAGGTAGCAATCCAAACTTCAAAAACTGTAAGTGTAAAAAGTAGTTTTGCTAGACGACAGTTTAATAATCAAGCAACACATTTGTACAAATTAGTGAATGAAGAAATAGACATTTACATGTTAACTAAGTACGCTTGTAAAAAAAAGATAGTAACTTGGCTGAAATCTCTAAATTATGATGAAACAGAGTCCCTTATTGAATATAAAAATGAATAAATCTCATTAACTGGACAAACACTAATGAGTAAACTCAAAACATTATTCCGAATTACACTTGCACACTACTCATGCTTTCACACAAACATACTCATATATACTCACGCACGTACTCATACACACACACACGCGCACGCACCCTCACACACACACACACACACACACACACACACACACACACACACACACACACACACACACACACATACACATACACATACACACACACACACACACACACACATATTCAACTTATACATATACATACCTTAAATTACCTAAGTCCTAAATACCTACATTTTAAAATTGTTATGTTAAATGGTAAATCATTTAATAGGTACTGCTCTACTATGGCTATGGAAGAGTGTGCCCTTCTAATACAGGTGTATTCCACTTAACAGAAGGCCACAATCACAAGTTTTTATGTACCAAATTGTTAAAGAAATAAACATATTTTATTTTATTTTATTTTATTTTATTTAAACCGCTAATCACGTTTTCAAACGGCTAGCGGTTTTGTGAAACAGTAGCGGTAATCCGCTGTTTGACGAAACCGTTAAACAATCCAACTGCGACACATGCATGAAAAGGATTTGGTGTAGGGTTACCATAATGAAATATAACTGGGTGTCTATTAGAATGCAGATTATTTCGACATCAAATTTCTTTTCCCAATCAACTATTCCACGATTTTTATTGCTATAGGTTTGCCCTAACCTAGTAAAATGGATAGGACATTCCTAGCACTCGCCAGCCGCTGCCGCGGCATGCTCGCTTCCTTCACTCTCCATTGCCACTTTGTAGGCATTTTAAATTGTATATAATTTCATTAGATAGAATTGTCCATCATCCATTCAACTGCGACACATACATACTAATGACGTCTTATTCCCTTATGGACAGACCCTTATGAGGAGCTCGGTGGCTTGGTGGGAAAACGCATTGCCAGCGCTTTCGCCAGTTAAGCAACACCGGGGTCCGTACTTGGATGGGTGACCAAATGTGGCATAAAATTTCTCGAGCTCCTACGTGCTTCGGAAGGCACTTTAAGTTTGGTCCCGGCGGTCATCGTGGTATGGCAGTCGTCAAGCTATGTCAGATGCCTTTAGGCAGCTTGAAAAATCTGACACCAGTGTTGGCCACTTACATATACAAAAAACAACAACAAACATGGACAAAGCCTGGGACTAGAAGACCTGAATGCCACTCTAAGCATGATTGAGGCTCTCCCCAATCACTGAATCGGCTTTTACGAGCTATTATACTCTACGTATTTTTTCCTTTCTTCCAGATTTTTAACATACCCGTCGATTTCAGAAATCGTGTGATGTATTTTACATCTGTCTATCATCTATCTATCTATATTTAAGAGTCCCCTTACCCTAGACTTAATCAGAGTTTTCCGTACAAACTTAGTCTACGTTTTATTTTGAAACGACATGTCAGATTTCGTTAAAAAAATGTAACTTTAAAGAAATTGCATATATTTATGTACTGAAGTGGATGTCGTAGAAGGCGACTTAGGAAATACAAGCTGAACAAAGACTAGAAGAGATCGCTATATGGGATAAGTCCGCCGTTGTATGTTTACTTTTCTGTTTTTGTATCTGCTTCTCTTTTGGGTACAATAAAGCTTTATAAACATCAGTGAGGCCTACACTCTCCATGCTGGCCAGATGGATTGGCTGGCCAGCATGGAGAGTGTAGGCCAAATACTCTGACTGCTCTGGCTAATTGTGGCTCTGTAGTACAGAGAGGGTCGTGCTCCTGCAGTAGAGACTAAAAAAGACCTGGATTATGATGAAGATGATGTACTGAAGTCACAGAATACAGTAAGAGTAAACAGAAAGGAATCTCCTAAGGTACGCGCAATATGCGTCCCCGTTCCCCGCACCTGCACCTCTCACCCGGTTCTTGACGGCCAACGTGAGTCATCGAGGCGAAAACGGGGGAGAGGTGCGGGGACGGGGAACGGTGACGCCTGGGTGACGCATATTGCGCATACCTTAGGAGATTCCGGCCTGTGCTGAAGTTTAGACTTTACAAGCATAAACTATTACAATATTTTGTGTTACGAACCTCGCGCTAAAAACTGTAATACCCCGCAAACGTATTATGCAAAGTTAATTACTTTGCAGCAAAACCTGGACAAGTAAGAAACTGCAAGTGCTGAAACAATGAACCTGGTCCTGACTTCAATTGGTGCTTTTTGTGTTACATTGTTAAGCTTTCGTTAAATATTAAATGGTACGTTTTAAGGCTTGGTGGTTTTAGTGATAGGTAGTATAATCATCATCTGGTCTTTTTTTAGTCTGTAGGACTGTGGAGCAGTGCAGGAGCACCCTTTTTGTCACCAGATGGCTATTAGACAGAGAAGTCAGAGGAATTGGCCTACACTCTCCACGCTGGCTAGACGAGTTGCAGAAGTCTCATTGATACTTATAAGCTTTTGTTTAGCTTGTGTTTCCTAAGTCATCTTCTACGACATCCACGGGAAAACTTGGAGTGGTCTTATTATAACCTGCCGTATGCCTTTCATATATGAACATCTCCTCTCACGGGCCTACTGGAAGAGATCTCTTTTGAGATAAGTAGTGCCTTTGTTCAACTTTTTGTTTATGTATTCTCTGTATATATTGTCCGTGTACATAAATTGGTAAATAAATAAATAAAATAGCTAGAAAAACTTAAGTAACATCTGATGATTGACTGCCTTCGAATTCCAGTGGTCAAGGTTAACCTTGTGATCCGGAGGCCGTGGGTTCAAATCCTACTGGGAATCATACTTTGTGAAAAGTTGTTTCCAGTCTGGTTAGGATATTGCAGGCTTGAATCACCTGATTACCCGAAAAGAAGGATGATTCCATGCTTTGAAAGGTGCGTAAAGCTGTGGGTCCCGGACGTCATCTAGCGGTTGTCACCTATCCTAGGAGTAGTTCTGGTCAACCCTTTGGGTTGCGGAGGTCAGACGACAGTCGCTTTGTGTAAAAACCAGTTACCTCGTCAAATCACCTAGGCTAGGTAAGGTAGCGGACCCTAGGCTCTGAAGCGTTACCGCTGAGGATGCAATAGAGAAATGAGAATGAAAATAAAAACCAAAGATATCAGCTGACAAGTGCATTCCAAAAATCTGTCATTTAAATGTCATGTAAATGCCCGCTACCAGGTGACTGGCGGGCTGAGGCTTACGAAGTTAGTAAATTTTTTGAGAAATAAACTGTAGTAGTTTAATAACAGTGATTTTTCAAAAACACGCACAGTATTGCAAATTGTGAAACCCACCTCGCGTTAAGTCCTTTTCTTACGTTACTTCAATACAGCTAGGGGTGCAAAAACATTCTGTATATACAAATAAATAAATCTATACTAATATTATAAAGCGGAAGAGTTTGTTTGTTTGTTTGTTTGTTTAAACGCGCTAATCTCGTGAACTAATGGTCTGATTTGAAAAATTCTATTTTTGTTGGGTAGTCCATTTATAGAGGAAGGAAAAGGAAGGAAGCCCCAAAATAAGTTTAAACTTGTGTTATGGGATACTAAATCAATGAAACTATATTTTATAATAAATACATATACAGGCTGACTTTTTAAACAGTGTCCAAATTTTCGGAGCAAGTTTAGTACATTAACTAAACTACTTTCTATAAAAAAAGATAAAAATTGTTCGTCCTTCAATACAAATCAGCGCTCAGACAAACGGATTTTGTATGGGAGGACGAAAAATTTTTATCGATTTTTAATAACATTTTTTGTAGACAGTAGTTCAGTATCATGGACTGAACTTGCTCCAAAAATTGTTTACACTGTTTAAAAAGTCACCCTGTATAGATAAACACCATATACGTAAATAATTAGATTTTCTTAAAACGAAAGAAAGAATAAAGCCTAAACTGTACAGGCACTAGTAATTATACATTAAGAATTCATTATTTTGCATAACAAAACCTGAACAAGTAAGAAACTGCATAAAACAATAAACCTGGCCGCCGACGCCGACTTTAATTAGTACCTTTTGTAAGTGTTACAATGTGAAGCTTTTATTAAATATAATGAACGGCACTTCTTTGACCCCCGATGTTAAAAAGGGGTTGTTAAGTTTGCCAGAGCGTAACGTTTTTGCTTGTGGTAGAGCCACGCTAACGGCAAAACTCAGCCGGCTCGTCCGGGGAAGTACCACACTCTCACATAAAATCGTTGTCTGAGTAGCTTTTTCACCTTCTATACTTCGTTCGGTGGTGAGAGACCCGGACCTGTAGCGAGTTGCTGGTGAGTAACGACACCACGGATCTGAGTGCTTCAGAGAGTCGATCAGAGACCTCGTCCCCGACGTGCCTTCATCGGTCGGGGTAGAAACCCAAGAGGGCTCGCAGGACTCTCATCTCTGCATTCCCTTCATTAGATCGTAAGAGCTATAGCTCCAGAGGTGGAAGTGTTAAAGGGCATCACGCCCAGTGTAACTTCGGAAAAAGAGCAGAACCCCGGAGTCGCCTGCGCTGGTGGTGCTCCTTTACCGGCAACTAATGTCGGCTCTTTTAAGGGTCCATTTAGTGGGCGGCAAGTCACCACCAGCCTTAAAAATAGTCAGTAATCATGATTGTGGCAACTGCCGAGATCTCTGTTGCAATAACCCAGAGTCAATCTATCATATTTTTACCCAGCCAACTTCCCCTTAATATGCAACAGATTCTCCTCCTGCCGAACCCTGTTCGAGAGTACATCTTCCATTGGTATATCCAGGGATGCGTTTTGATGGGAGTTCTACATTACATCAACTTCTCCTAAGGATCTCTACGTGTTGGATCGGTATCCCCACGCAAGGACCGGGGTGAAAAAACCCGTGAATCCAAAGGAGATATAAAAAAAAACTTTGTTTTTCTCTCTTTGCGTACCATTTACACTTGTTCTGGCTTCTCAAACGTCAAACTACATCTCTCTTATGATAAAGAAAAAACGTAATTAGTATGTATGTACGTATTCTTAGAACTTTACATTTTATAATAAAAGACACAAAAAGCACTCATTAAAGTCATTGTTAGACGTAGTTTCCCACTTGCGGTTTTGTGATGCAAAATAATGAATTTCCTCGCTGCATAAATTTATGGCAAGATGTTTTCACTAAGGCTTGGAACACACCAACATCTTAACTGTTACTTATAGACTTTAAAGTGGTAAATTAAAATTTATGTGACTTTAAAGTCTCTTCTTCTTTGCACTCACCTTTACTAACGGCGATAGACTTTTTTTAGTACGAAAAATAATGTAAGGTCAGTCTTTAATAATGATTATATTTCTAAAGAAAAATGTAGCGAAATACGTGCAAATAAAATCAACAAGCGCAATCAACTAATTTATTCGTTTAACTTTATTACAATACCTGTAAATGGCGGACTTAAGGCCAGGAGCCCTTTCTACCAGTCAACCAACAGATGGTTCTGAGAAAGCAATCTTTGGGGCGGGTTAGTACAAACAAAAAAAGATATTTCTCAATGTATATACATAAATACATACATATCGCATATAAACCTACACAATAATATACGTGTAAATTATTCCACAGCAAACAGCACTTATACGACATACTTAAATACTATATAAATAACTCAAATTTGCTCAACCTATATTTTTTTATTCTATTCTATTTGCCTAACCTAAGCACTCAAATTTTCGATTCGGACTCAAAATTCGCAAAACCAAATATCATGCTCAACAAGAGGATAAATAAGTACAAGCAATTACATTTTGCCCTAAAACAAGAAAACAAAATATTTGTAAGACCAAAATACGTTGACATCAAAGAAATATCTACAAAATTTTCCATCAAGAGAAGAGTACACTGTCATCTTCTAAATAAGTCTCATTTTCTTATCAACATCATCATTTATTGTAGATATGTATGTATGTATAAGTATTTATTTAATGATTTATATACTTATAAGTATATAAATCATTAAATGCGTATGTGTATCTTTATTATGAGTATATATGCATGCATATGTATTATTTGGTATGTAATATGTACTTATTTAATAGTTTTGCGCCGCAACAAATTATCTGTTTATCACTATGGTTGACTGGAAGAGAACGCTTTTAGCGTTAAGTCCGCCAATTGAAAGACAATTTGATTGTGGAACAATAAAAAAAATACCAGTCAAGATAAAAAATAAGTTCAACCAAATACGGTTGGATTTCGGTATCTCTTTAAATGGTAACCTGCCGACTCCAACATTAGACCAACTCTATGGCATCATTAGTTGAATTGTATGCCATCCTATTATCATATATATATGTTAAGTTTCAACTCAATCAGAAACCGAAAAGTGGGTCAAATATAACTTGCGAAAGTAGGTCAAATATGCATAACTGAGCCCGAGCCTGGCATACTCACTAAAATGTTCAAACTGGTGGTATCATCGTGGGTCGGGTCGTTGGATTCCCTCTAATATGGTTGAGTTGAGCGATGGCCGATCCAAGCGTCAATTCGTGAACGGGTGCCGCCAGTAGGGACTGGTCAGCTCAGCTAATTAAGACTACTCAGTATTTACTTATTTCTGTCAATTGGATTTGTTACTCGTTCGCAAGCTTGACATGTTATATTGTGATAAATTGTATTAGGCATAATCTTGTATATTTGTAAACTGACAAGCCCTTCTGGTGCGTAGGCGACCAATACCTACTGTGTAAATGAGTTTCCTTGGGAGTTTTTTCTCAGCAGTAGCTTGTTTTTAAATAATTTAAATAAACATAACACGTAATGTACACTAAATTTAATGCGTTTAAAAATGCCTGCAAAGGCTTCTGAATAAATATCTGATAAGTTAAGTAAAACTTTGTTGAACTAAATAATAGCTTGTAATTAAAGTAGAATAGCTTTAGCTGGAAAGCTAACTTTAACCACAGCTCTACAGTAAATCCTTCATTAATTCATGGCTACCTATTTTCGCGGTGAAAACCTTGGCTAAGAGAGTTAATTCTAAAAATATTACTGGAGCGCCATTGTAGTTAAACTTTGTGGCTTACATAATAGACTGGTAGGCATCAAAGGATGTTCGTAAAGTACCTATAGATAATTTTTATAGAAAAATATATAATTTTTAACCGACATCAAAAAGGGACTAGCTTATATAACGTCGAAATATTTTTTTATGTATGCTCCCCGATTACTCAAAGACGTCTGGCCTGATTTAAAAAATTCAAATGTTTAAATGTAACTGTGTGTAAAATTTATTGTATTTTTGTGTGTGTGTGTCATAGCAAAAAATAAATATATTATCTATCAATCTATCTAAAAATATTACAGGTGCGCCATTATAGTAAAACTTTGTGGCTTACGTAATAGACTAGGAGGCATCAAATGATGTTCATTGTAGTTTATGTTTATAGAGATACCATATTTTTATGCGATCTGCGTCGAGATAGAACGTGAAATGTCTAGTCAGTTTAAAGCTGCTGGTTTTATGTATATTTCTTGCTAGGTTATAAAATATTTTTATATGCAAAATCTGCATACAAAAATGTTTTGCAATGCAGATACTATCACGTCTTTGTTTACGCTTAGCCATAACCAAGGGTTAAAAAGATTTAAAAGAATGTCAAGGTCAATAAATAAAGGTAAGTCACACGGATTGAGCTAATCCAAAAGTAAGGTTAAACTTATACTGTGGGATATTAAGGCTTTGTTTTCTTCTTGTAATTTAAGAGCTTGCTCTTGCATTCTTCTTTTCTATCTGCTTAATGTCATGGTAGAAGTTAAGGAGTAGAGTTAGGATTTACTTTAATTTATTCTGCAAATTGATTCTAGTGGACTCTATAGTGTGAAAATGGTGTAGTTTAGTGTTATAAATGTTCATACTCATGAACAATATGTGAAAAAGTTAAAATGGACTGTGGTAGGCGTCTTTAGTCGCCGTCACCACTCAACCGGCTATGAAAACTAGTGGGCTAGAATTTGTCGCCAGAAGCTTCCTTGAAGCAATCAAAAGCCTACACTAACCTTTGATTGGAACTTGCTAAGAATAAAGAAGCAACAAAACTAAAGATCTGAAGTATTTCAAAGGCTCTCAAGTATAAATATAAGGCATATATAATTGTATCAAGGGCTGTATATTTCCCAAAAAAAATCTAAACAGATTTATAAACGTTGCCATGGCAATCGAAATGAGATAGTCCATTGTCTGAAGAGCAATCATAAGTCGCGATATTGTCGTTTTTCCGATACGACGAATTTCCAGATCTTCGTTAATCCCGTATTGCTTCCGATTCAGATATATTTTGATATAGAATCGACATAATTAGATATTTACTAACTATTGCTTAAAAATATAGATTTCCGATAGTCTAGAAACATATGCATAATATATGACCTTTTTAGATTAAGTCATAAATTAATAGTCATTACTAATATGCTAGCCGTGTGGCTTAATTCCGGCTTAGAATAGGTCCACTCTATCTCTTCCTGTGGATATCGTAAGAGGCGACTAAAGGAATAAGCACAAACATCTTGTGCTACAACTGCATTCCCAAAGAGGGTTGTCGTCAGGCGGCGGCCGGTGTAAAACTTTTCACCAAAATGCATTCTCAAAGAGAGTTGACGGCCGGTGGTAAAACCATAGTCAAATCACTTAAACTGTTCCGGCTATATCTTCCCTATTTCGCAAGGTCTTTGGCATGCTTGGGTGACCATTAAAAAAAAATATTGCAAAAATACCATTGACATGCATATTATATTTGGAGAAGAAAAAGCGAGAAAGCGCACCCCGGGCTCCAAAGCAGCGTAGCTGAGGATGCATCCGGAAACGCGCTTACATGAAGAAGAACAGTTATTACTACTCGTATATGATATAAACAGGTAACTCGTGTCAAAAGTAAGCTACTGGCCGAGATGTTTCGACCTCATCTGGAGGCCTTCATCAGGGCGAAAGTGTGTGTATAAATAGTCATAAACGAATTTAACATTTCTTAACATGGACTCCCAGACTAAAATATAAAGTTACCGGCGCTTCATATTTTAACAGATTTAGAGTTTAAACTAACAGAAAATGAAGTTTACACAAAAGATATTTGAAGTTTCTACAAGTGACGACAAAAGTAGACAACAAAACTGTTAAGTTTATTTATGTAAGCAAGGTATTCTTACATTAATCGCGTTTTGCTTTATTGCTTGACGGTTTAGTAGGGGAGCCCAAGAGGGGGATTTTTGGATTTACTCGAGCGCGTCAGATAAACATGCAGTCGTGTCATGTCAGGATCACAGTACAATATAACGATATCATATTGGTAAACTGATAGTGGAGCCGGGAGGTAGCCATAGGAACTCAGTAATGAAATGACGAAAACCTATCGTGTTTGGGCTCATTTGATTTGTCTTGACTAGTACTTTGGCCTCACAATAAAAGATTTTACAAATATATATAGAATAAGATAAAGAAAAGAATATTTTTTTGTAAAATCTTTTATTGTGAGACCAAAGTGCTAGTCAAGGCAAATCAAATGAGCCCAAACACGATAGGTTTTTGTCATTTCAATACAGAGTTCCTATGGCTACCTCCCGGCTCCACCATCAGTTTACCAATATGATATCGTTATATTGTACTGTCATCCTAACATTTGCATGTTTATCTGACGCGCTCGAGTAAATCCAAAAATCCCCCTCTTGGGCTCCTATACTAATAGTTGTTCAACACGAGCAACATTTCTGTAGCTCTTTTATGCTTATGTAGTATATAGTATCGTTAGGTTAGTATCCCATAACAGTATGTTTAAATCTTTCTTTGGGGCTAGCTCAATCAGTGTGATGTGTCCTTATATATTTATATATTCTGCGGCACACAATGATGCATGTTTAGATAAGATAGTATTATAATATTTAACGTTATCATTTTTCTCTTGAATACTGTGTGTTACAAACTTTTATATTCAGCATGTATAAGAATTTAGTTTATTTAAAAAAATCTGATTTTACGCTTCACGCAACAGTCAGAGTACATAAAAAATGAAATAAAGAAATAACACATGCGCTATAATAGACTACCTACAAACTACTCCCTCCCATCTTTGGGAACCTCCGCAGCCCACATCTGTCGACCGATTATGTACCTAATGGGCTTATTATGTAGCTTTATTTAATCTCCAGATACATTTTTTTTCGAATTTTGATTAAGGCCCCAGAAAAAAGTAAATGAAGTTTATGTTCGGCAAGTCGGAAAATTTATTAATTTTTTTTTAATTTCTTCATTATATTTCTTTTAAGTACCCAAGCAATTTTCAAAATTGAAGCACCATTTTCTTTGCACCCTGCAAGTTTTGACACCTCTTCCATAAAGATATCTCTAATTTAGACGGACCTACGTCCATGTCGTACTTTAAGCTAAACATCGGCAAATATTCTAGCAAATAAATTATTGTTGATTGATTGATCGGGAAAGTACACTGGTGATCACAAAAACATTTTCAATGTAAAAAACAGGATACTTAATTAGATAAAGTTTAAAAGATATGGTTTCTGCTTAAATCACTATTATTCTTATAAACAAAGATGAAAGCCTCAGACACCCTTAAGTAAAACAATGAGAGCATGATGTTATGTTAAGTTAAGTACCAGGGCATATTTAAACTCAGCTTACAGTTTGAACTAACAAGAAACGACGTTTGCACAAAAGATATTTGGAGTGTCGACAAAATCCGACGACGTGTTGTGCAAATTTGTTCAGTGCACTCGCTTTGTCGTGTTCGTAATTATTGCTTCCAAAAATAATAGTATAGAGGTATAGGTATGTAAAATTACTTTTGCGTACTTTTTAACCCTAACCAGTGTGGTTTTAAGTTTGATACTTTTGTTCTTTACCTGCCAACACAGTATGGTTCCGTAGTTATGTATACGTCGTAGTTGGATGGTATAAACCGCTAATTCACTAAACCTCTAGGTGTTTGGCATTACAGCTCAGTTTTGTTAAACAGCTGAATATCGTTCAGCTGGATTGTCAATGTGTCACGTTTAACGAACAACTAACCACGTATAAACCGCAGAATAGGTTGTTTGCGCGTGTTATAAACAAAAAAATTTATGACGGATGTTGCATTAAAATAAAACCTCAATTCAACTTCTTACTATGTAATTCTAGTCTCCAACATCATAGAATACCAATAAAGAATGATACAAAGTTCGATGCAAGTGGATACAGAAAAGTTTGTTAACGCGACATAATCTCCATGGCGGCGTAGCGTTTCTCTCGGCTTTCATTTGATTCACGTAAATTCTCCATCTTACCGGAAGGCGGGCGTCGAAATAACTATATTAGAACCAAGCTGAAGATATTTTTCCTAACCGTTTGCAGCCCAAAATCATAAACGATGTCTCCGATATCTCTCGATGAAAACAGCTTACTCTCGGAACGCTGTGAAGAATTCCGAACTAAATCTACAATATTACGTCTTGCGCCGCCGTGGCATTGATGAATACAAATCGTTTATGCCATTCTGCGTATGTGGTGTCAGTTATTTAACGCTGTTTTACGAAACCGAGTTGTAATGCCAAACAGCTAAAGGTTACCATTCAACTGCGACATATAAATATAACACAGCTCGATATTAATTAACAAGTACATACCGTGTAGTGTATGTGAGTGAAAGAGAAGGAAGCATGTCATCTCTAGCGCACGTGCGGTCGTAAACAGCTCAGTAAGCTGTGAGCGGCGGAAGTGAGAGGGCGCGCGCGTCTAAGAGCCGACAATATTAAAGGATATACCACATTTTGGCGACGAGGATAAACTGCAAATAGTTTTAATATATTATTAATAAAAAAAAAAACTTTATAAAAATAAAATAAGGAAGGGATGTAGTGTATGTGAGTGAAAGAGAAGGAAGCATTATGTCATCTCTAGCGCACGTGCGGTCGTAAATAGCTCAGTAAGCTGTGAGCGGCGGAAGTGAGAGGGCGCGCGCGTCTAAGAGCCGACAATATTAAAGGATATACCACAAAGTACATACCGTCTCGCTCGTTTTTGACCAAGCGAGCGAAGCGTCAGTTTTGAGGTTGGCCAATAATACTTTTCAGTCTGTCTGTTCCCGCCTACAGGTCACATTTAACAACCGATTTTAACGAGTTCTTTGATTTATTTTGATTTTTTAACCGATTGCGTTTTAGACTGGGGAGAAAAGGAGGGAACTTTGTTTAAGCGTTATTTATCGACGGATTTCAATCAAATTTAAGAGGCAGACTAAAAAATAATAATAATAATCATGAATCATACTGATACTGAACTACTGTCTATAAAAAAGTTATTAAA
This sequence comes from Acrobasis repandana, assembly GCA_963576875.1. Taxonomy (NCBI): domain Eukaryota; kingdom Metazoa; phylum Arthropoda; class Insecta; order Lepidoptera; family Pyralidae; genus Acrobasis; species Acrobasis repandana. The sequence goes on along the minus strand of OY756233.1, from coordinate 2,984,721 downwards.
AATCGATAAAAAATTTTCGTCCTCCCATACAAATTCCGTTTGACTAAGCGCTGATTTGTATAGGAGGATGAAGAATTTTTATCGATTTCTGACAACTTTTTTCCGTTGTTCAGTATCGTGGACTGAACTCGTTCCAAAAATTTTGCCGGTGGATAAAAAGTCAGCCTGTATATAGACGGATTTCACTGAAATGGCTTTGCTAAGCCAGAGGAAAGAAAAAAATGTCGGTTATTGCATGGCATGGCATTATTGCAAGCACAGATATATGTACAAAAAAAATTAAAATAAAATCAAATATTTATTCAGTAATTAGGCCTTTGCAGGCACTTTTACACGTCAATAATTTTAGTGTACATTACGTGTAGTGTTTGTTTATATTATTTTTTTTTTTTTGTTCAAAAGCTACCGTTTCGCAACGACCACTGCTGAGAAGAAACGCCGAAAGAAACTCATTTACACAGTATTGGTCGCCTACGCGCCAGGGCTTTGTCAGTTTACAAAGATATTATGCCTAATACAATGTTATCACAATATACATGTGTATCTATATCTCTTTCTTAGATCCACTAGTAATTATGTTGTGCTATATATCTACAGTTATTATCGCTTGATAAACCAAGTATATTATCTTTTACATCAATGTACCCTTTGTTAACTCTACATATGACGCATTTCGAATACATCATCATCATCCGAGCGTATTCCCGGTTGTATCGTCAGCGGTTACGCATCAGAGCCCGGGGTCCGCTACCTAAACCTAGGTGATTCGACGAGGTTACTGGTTTTTACACAGAGCGACTGCCGTCTGACCTCCGCAACCCAAAGGGTAGACCAGAACCAATCCTAGGATAGGTACAAACGCTAGATGGCGTTCGGAACCAACAGCTTGACGTGCCTTCCGAAGCACGGAATCATCTTTTTTTTCGGATAATCAGGTGATTTAAGCCTGCAATATCCTAACCAGACTGGAAACAACTTTTCACAAAATATGCTTCCCAGTGGGATTTGAACCCATGACATCCGGATCATTTCGCATTTCGAATACATATTGACGGCTAAATTCTATTTCAGAGCCAAAGTTTGCATTTCGGCTTTCGGCATACTTGTTTCGATCCTAAGACGGAATCGGAAAGAGTAAGAGATTAATAAATATCTCAAAAATTCGTCGTATTGGAAAAACAATAATATCGCGACTTGACATTCTGATTGCTTTTCAGACAATTGGCGATTTCATTTCAGTAGCCATGGCTACGCTTATAAATAGTCCAATCAGTTAGGAGAGGTTAACGACCTTTTTTTGTATTGTTTTGTTCACGACATCCATCATCCGAACGTATTCTCGGTTGCATCTCCAGCGGTAAAGCTCCAGAGTCCGGGGTCCTCTACCTAACCTAGGTAATTTGACCTGGAAACTGGTTTTCTACACAGAGTGGCTGCCGTCTGGCCTCCGCAACCCAAAGGGTAAACCAGAACCAATCCTAGGATAGGTTAGACCAAGATCACGACCTTTTTGTTCACGGTGACAATCACATAAAATGAGGCCTTTGGGTCTAACGGCTCTGACTGCCCCGTTAGTGATAAAGACGTGATATTATCTGTATATTGTAAATTTGAGCAGCATGGCATTGTAGTGGCTATTTAAAGGGACATGTGTAGTCTATGCTAACAGGCAAACAAACAAACAAACAAACAAACAACCGAGATAAAGTCACTGAAATAATGCAAGAAATGTAATAAAAATCGCAATAAAAAGGGTTTATATCTGCCATGACGCTAGAGGTGAACATTTGTCTAACATTATTTTCCATAATTCATTGCCGGCCCATAATACTATATTTAAAAAATACTTAATAATGTTTATATTTTATGGAGTAACATTTTAAAAATAAACCTGTTATTTGCCCATCCTATCTCTCTGCTTTAGATCGTGCATAGGTAAATTTTCATATTTGCATTCTCCGAGCATTCTGTATTGCAGTACGGATATTTCCTTTGTGTAACGATCCAAGCGATTGCTTTGTATGAATGATGTATCATAATCCAAGACCTGAAAGTCAATGCAATACTTGACTTTCAGGTCATAGTATTGCTGGTGTTTGATGCATATGTCCAACACTGATGTCAGGTTTGTTAACTACCATATTAAAAATATCTTTATTATCATAGGATATTCATAATTTGTCTTAATAATAGTCACTTTGTTTTGTTTCCTTCCTTACGGCTAAGTTGAGTGACGCTTCCTAATATAGGCGCTAGTGCAGAAGAAGTGGCAACAAACTTACAACCTAAAAGTAGATATGTGGACTGAGACTACATTGCTTTTTATGTCATAATTTAAATGTAATTAAATTTTTTATTTACCAATGTATCTCAATTATGACATTTCTAAGTAGGTAGACAAACCTTTGAGAGGGACCCGCGCCAAGCTCAAGCCAGACGTTTTTGTCTTTAAGATAGTCATCGGTCTTAAGAATTGGATTCCGAACAAGTAAAATAGATAAGGACAAATCACTTGCTTGATGAGCTAGCATCAAAGTAAACTGGAACTTGTTTTTTGAGATTCGAACCCAATGATATTATTATATTATATAATTCATACTTATTTTAAAACGTCTTATTACTTATCTATTTGTCCTATTACTAAAATGTCGTATTACTTGCACGTCTGTCAGTCCATATTCTGATAACTCTAAAGCTTTTGGGACGATTTTGATGCGGTTTTCACTAACATGAAAGTGTTTTTCCGGAAAGGATTATTACTTGTACATTTGTGCAAAAAAGTTTTAAACGTGAGTTATGGGATACTAAGGTAACTCAACGATACCATAATTTGTAATAAATACGTTTCTATATATATAAACAGCCAGACCTATAAAAATATAAAAAATAAACGAAGGGTTCCGTACCTCTATACAATGTTTTAAAACGCTGAAGAAACACGTTTTTTGTATGACGACCCCCTTTAATTTTTAACTTTATCTTATTTTAAGTATTTTTTTGTTATAGCGGCCATAATAATATATAATCTGTGAAAATTTCAAGTTTCTAGTTAATTGCATCATAAAGATCTAGTTAAAAAGGCTGAAAAAAACACGTTTTTTGTATGACGACCCCCTTTAATTTTTAACTTTTTTTATTTTTAGTATTTGTTGTTAAAGCGGCTACAGTAATACATAATCGGTGAAAATTTCAAGTGTCTAGCTATTACGGTTCAAGAGAAAGAGCCTTGTGACAGACGGACAGACAGACGGACAGACAGACGGACAGACAGACGGACAGACGGACAAACAGCGGAGTCTCAGTAATAGGGTCCCGTTTGCACCCTTTGGGTACGGAACCCTAAAAAGGCCGTTTCCCAACTTGCCCTGACTGAAGATCGAACCCAGAACCTCCAGAGTGGTGGGCTGGCGTGTTAACCACTACGCCACGGAGTTCGTTAAACAAAAGTAAACATCAACAACCTCATTATATTTAATCCTCTATCTAAACCCTATTTTACCTTATTAGGTAAGTAGGTCACGTGGTCACCGTAACATAAATAGGGGTATCGATATCAGTAACCTCGCGGTGGCCTTGTGTGGAATGGTTTCATATTACAACGCGTCGCCATTGCATAAAGCCGCACCCCTAAATAAACGAGACGTATCGTATATGGAAACCCTTCCAGTACTCAGAACTCCAGTACTTCTGAACTGTGGGTGGTCTTAGTAGCACGCGATATGACGACCTCCGTAGTGTATGTAATGCAACACGCTAGTCCGCCAATCCGGAGGTTCTGGGTTCGATCCCCAGCCAGGGCAAGTTAGATAATGGAATTTTTAGGGTTCCGTACCCTAAGGGTACAAACGGGACCCTATTACTGAGACTCCGCTGTCTGTCCGTCTGTCCGTCTGTCCGTCTGTCCGTCTGTCCGTCTGTCCGTCTGTCCGTCTGTCCGTCTGTCCGTCTGTCCGTCTGTCCGTCTGTCCGTCTGTCCGTCTGTCCGTCTGTCCGTCTGTCCGTCTGTCCGTCTGTCCGTCTGTCCGTCTGTCCGTCTGTCCGTCTGTCCGTCTGTCCGTCTGTCCGTCTGTCCGTCTGTCCGTCTGTCCGTCTGTCCGTCTGTCCGTCTGTCCGTCTGTCCGTCTGTCCGTCTGTCCGTCTGTCCGTCTGTCCGTCTGTCCGTCTGTCCGTCTGTCCGTCTGTCCGTCTGTCCGTCTGTCCGTCTGTCCGTCTGTCCGTCTGTCCGTCTGTCCGTCTGTCCGTCTGTCCGTCTGTCCGTCTGTCCGTCTGTCCGTCTGTCCGTCTGTCCGTCTGTCCGTCTGTCCGTCTGTCCGTCTGTCCGTCTGTCCGTCTGTCCGTCTGTCCGTCTGACCGTCTGTCCGTCTGTCCGTCTGTCCGTCTGTCCGCCTGTCCGCCTGTCCGCCTGTCCGCCTGTCCGTCTGTCCGTCTGTCCGTCTGTCCGTCTGTCCGTCTGTCCGTCTGTCCGTCTGTCCGTCTGTCCGTCTGTCCGTCTGTCCGTCTGTCCGTCTGTCCGTCTGTCCGTCTGTCCGTCTGTCCGTCTGTCCGTCTGTCCGTCTGTCCGTCTGTCCGTCTGTCCGTCTGTCCGTCTGTCCGTCTGTCCGTCTGTCCGTCTGTCCGTCTGTCCGTCTGTCCGTCTGTCCGTCTGTCCGTCTGTCCGTCTGTCCGTCTGTCCGTCTGTCCGTCTGTCCGTCTGTCCGTCTGTCCGTCTGTCCGTCTGTCCGTCTGTCCGCCTGTCCGCCTGTCCGCCTGTCCGCCTGTCCGCCTGTCCGCCTGTCCGCCTGTCCGTCTGTCCGTCTGTCCGTCTGTCCGTCTGTCCGTCTGTCCGTCTGTCCGTCTGTCCGTCTGTCCGTCTGTCCGTCTGTCCGTCTGTCCGTCTGTCCGTCTGTCCGTCTGTCCGTCTGTCCGTCTGTCCGTCTGTCCGTCTGTCCGTCTGTCCGTCTGTCCGTCTGTCCGTCTGTCCGTCTGTCCGTCTGTCCGTCTGTCCGTCTGTCCGTCTGTCCGTCTGTCCGTCTGTCCGTCTGTCCGTCTGTCCGTCTGTCCGTCTGTCCGTCTGTCCGTCTGTCCGTCTGTCCGTCTGTCCGTCTGTCCGTCTGTCCGTCTGTCCGTCTGTCCGTCTGTCCGTCTGTCCGTCTGTCCGTCTGTCCGTCTGTCCGTCTGTCCGTCTGTCCGTCTGTCCGTCTGTCCGTCTGTCCGTCTGTCCGTCTGTCCGTCTGTCCGTCTGTCCGTCTGTCCGTCTGTCCGTCTGTCCGTCTGTCCGTCTCACCTGTCAATGTCAATTTGATTTGAGCGGGTAAGGGTTTAAACCTAGTAGCAAAGTTAGTTCTGTTTTTATAATAGTAAGACGGTTTGAGTCTAACAAAATATACTGAACCTATTTTACAGATGGATTTAGTCAATGATACTAAACAACTTTCCCCAAGGAACATATTAATATGAAACATATTTATTGACCTTCCATACGAGTATAAGTTGACCAATCAGCTGAACAGAGTTAGTGAGAAAGCAAAAAAATATTTGTCATATTTCGATGTGTGTGCCTTGGGGAAAGTTGTTCAGTATCACGGACTGAATTCACCCTTAAAACAGTTTAAGTATATGTTATTAGACGTTTATATGCTGGCAGTTTTTTATTTTGTCGTGTTGATAGGTGGTAAGTACCAGATAATCTTTGTATAAAACTTTGATGGCAACTCTAATATATTTGATTAAAAATTCATGAAACAGAAATAAATTTTATTCTAGAAATTTAAAGATTTAAGCCAATTTGTAACGGTAAGGGATTGCTTGTTAAGTTCAAACATGAGCCAAATCATTCGAATTGTAATAAAATGGTTAGTTCTTTTTCTTACCGAATGTGTTACTTACTAAACTGGTGTCAGATTTTTTATCACAAAACAGTCATTATTACATACAAGTTCAAGGATCACCAATAATAGTTTTAACGGCAGTTCATAAAATAATTTAAAGGGCTATCTAGTGCATGACGTAGAGAAATATGGAAATTATCACCATATTTACGAGTTAACAATTTATTTCACACTTCAAGGCCATTTGCCTATATCTTCGCCTTAATATGAACTAATTGTTTGATTTTGATACCCACGATACAGGCCTAGCCTAGTGTGGGATCGCAGTGTTTACATTTTGCATGTTTCCTTTTATGATCAATAAAGATTATTATTATTATTATTATTATTAAGTGAAGCAGTGCTCAAGTTTCCTCATAGTATTTTCCTTCACCGAAAGCAAGCGTTGGTAGTTGAAAACGACCGTACGTGAGTACTTAGTCACACCAGCTTTTCAATCACCATCATCATGCTAACGTATTCCCGGTTGCATCCTCAGCAGTAACGCTTCAGAGCCCGGGGTACGCTACCTAACCTAGGTGGTTTGACGAGGTTACTGGTTTTTACACCAGCGCTTCAATGACAGATTAAAATCCGGAGCAAGCTTATGGGGTTTATATGCCTTCGGACAACATACATGGAATAACCAACATCGATTTGCGTTGAAACACTCGTGTGGTTCCGGGTTAGAAGACTACTCCATCTCTTCCTGTGGATGTCGTAAAGGCGACTAAAGGACTAAGCACAAACATCTCGTGCTACAATTGCATTCCCAAGAAGGGTTAACGTCGGGCGGCGGCCGGTTGTAAAACTTTTCGCACAAATACATTCCCAAAGAGGGTTGGCGTCAGGCAGGCGGCCGGTTATAAAACTATAGCCAAATCATTTAAAATGTTCCGGCTATTTCTTCTCCATTTTGCAAGGTCTTTGGCATCCTTGGGTGACCATTGACATGCATATTATATTTGGAGAAGAAAAAGCGGGTGCGCTTACCCGCTTTTTACCCCGGGCTCCGAAGCAGCACAGCTAAGGATGCAGACGAAGAAGAAGAAGAAGATTTGCGTAGAAACACAATTCAAACAATGTCCACCTAATAGTAGATTTAACGATAGCATTTAGCTAACAAACATTAGCGATTACTAAAATTAATTAGGGTGTGGCCACACCGACGTGTAATAGCTGTTCTAATTAAAAGCCACGCTCTTTAGGGAAATAGCACCTTTCATTACTAACTAGTTTGCAATCCACGACTTTGGCCGCTTGAAATTCGAATAGGTACATTATCTTTTACCATACAACGCAACCTAAGGTCACTACTTGGTTTAAATTATTATTTACCCAACCACAATTATATTTATCAATTATATAACTTTCTATTTGATGAATGTCGACTTGTTTTGGGTAGATGGTGGATTAAACCGAACACTTACATTATTGTAATAACAGCAATACTAAAAATGTAAAAATGGGTTGACCTCATTTTGATTATTGATTTGCCATAATTGCCATAAAAAGAGGTGAACTTTTGATTTTTCTTCCAAGTACGCTGCAATTCTATAATAACTGCACTACATATGCAGCACAAAGGGGAACTTTGCTGCTCTAGAGCAATAAAAGTGTATGGAAATCCTTTACTGCACTGTTTATTTTTTTTATTGATGTTCCGGTGGAGAGATAGACTGAAAGAGAAAAGTGATATTGACTCTTTCGCTTACTCTAAGAACGAGGTGAACGAGAAGGATAAAGGAAAAGTACGAGGATAGCATAAGGGTCAGTTCACACCGAGACGCGACGCGACGCGACGTAGCGCGCACTTTGGAAGAAATATAGAACTTGTTTACTATATATTATAAAAGTAGGTATAAATCCTGTATACTTTTAGCTATCTTTAATATAAATTATCCTGTTTACTGCAATTAAACAATTCTTTATTATTAAACTGTCACCCATTTTAAAGTCAGCAAAACAGCAAAAATCCTGCAATAATTTCCCCAACAAAAAGGTAATGTTAAAAGGCAGTTGGGGGTGGTTAAAAATTTAACAATAGATATTGCGGCTTTGTACAGACAAAGCGAATAGTGACTGCGGCGAAGAAATAATGCAACCGAATGCGGCACTTTGAAATATAAGTGCAATTTATAAAAAAAAATGTGGCATAAAAGCCGTGAGGTCACCTGAATACTCTTACCTATCCGGTGTGAGCTCCTGGCATGCACTGGTGCATTTAAACAATTAAAAAATATATTGTTTTAAAATTACGGCAATAGAGGTGCTAAAAGCATTTACTTTGAAGTCAAAACAAGCATCAAGCATAGGATTTTTCGGTCACTTAATAATAGGGATGTTGACTGGGTCCGAAAAATATTATTTCATTTAGTCCGTCAGATTACAGAGTAATCGTTAGACTATCCAAAATGAATGGACCCATATTTTTCGGTTTATCAAAGTAGTAAAAATTCACAACAATACAGCGCATTGAAGTTTTGGAGTGGAGGTGAAAAACGTCACTGTCTAGTGAAAACCGTACTAGATTGTGATGTCATGCGAAATTTAAATGCGCCGTATCTTCGTCATTATTTGCTAATCAGAGATAAGAAAAATAACGTATACAATACCTTTTTTTTTAATAATCTCTGAGCCAAAAATATCATTTTAGCCCACTGTCAATTATTAATTTTAACGCAGTTGTGGACGTCAAGATACTTATTACTTACGGCTCATTTTCATCAATAAGGAATATGCATGTAATACCAATCCGGCTCATATTTTTATTTTACAATTTTTATTAATACGTTACCACGCCTAATTAATTATTTTTCTTATTGACTCTTATTTGGATTAGAAATAAATTATTGAAAATATGCAAATATTGCGCGGGAACTTTTGACAAACAAAAGGGAAATGACAAGTTCGGGTCCGTTCGGTAGGACTGTCCGTCCATGTAGTTTGTTTGACTATCGATGACATTCGAAATGCATGTACTTTTATATAAGAGGTTTAACAAACATCACTGGCTGATAATATCGAAAGTACCTAAAAAAGAAAAACATGCGTTGACAGCTTCTGTCTCTAGCGGATATTGCAGACTCTGTTGCCGACTTTGACGTCATATTTTAAAATGGTGTGTTTTAGTTGTTATAATCTACTTGCTATTAATAATTTAATATTTATTTTCTACACCATAAACATGTTTTTTGGCACTGATTTATTTTTTGCGGATATTTCTTGACGAGAACTATCGATTAAAAATAACAAAAAAATGCATGCATACTCTCTATTAAGGTGTCTTTGAGCAACAATGCATCCAAACGTTAAACATAAAATAAAATAAAAAAATGTTTTGTAATTTTTTTAACTGTATGAAACTAAATGCTAAATAATTATTAGTTGCTTTGTTAAAGGGGATCACGAAATTTTCGGTTCCAGTGCTGCCCCCATTTGAAATAAATTATTTAAAACGAAACGAAGATATCATTTAAAATTTTGTTCTAGTAAGCCCTAGATAACTCTTCAAATTATTTTATGAACTACTGTTTACAGTTAAAAGTGGGAACGTGAAGCCTTTCTTCGCACATTTGCCAAAAGTGGCCGTTTTGCGCATATGTGCCAAGAAAATCTGAATCGTGAAGATTTTCTTGCACTGGAACCTTAAAAATTCACGATTAAGGATTTTTTAAAAATTGTATGAAACTAAATGCTAACAAAATAAATGCTTTGTTAAGAAGTTAAGAATTTACACATAACGCCGTGGTAGTTAATCCAAAGTTAATGTTAACTAGATTTCCCTTGATGACCTCTCCACATCATTTCCGGGAGTGAAGCTCACAAATGATCCTCTGGGCGGAAATAATAGGGAGGTTTGTCATTCAACTTTATACAGACAGGCAATTGTGTGTGAATGGCTGTTATACCATATGCACCGAATTTTTAAGTACTTTTTACGAAGGGGGAGATTCTTTAGATCATGTATTCTATAGATGCACAGTTGCCGCCTACAAAATGGCACCGGAAAAATAAGGCATAAAACAGTATTATGCCTTGTTCCGATGTCATTCGCTCGGTGGCCGCGCGCGTGACATACGCGTCATACATAGTCAAAATGACTAATCTAACCAGAAGGTAATATGTAACGAAGTTAATATGGATTTATTTTCACGCTTAGGTATCTCAATTAGATTAAACTGTTTTCGCAATACCTACTTGAAATGGTATACATCTACCTATGTACGATTTGACACTGGGACAATATTTTGTTTGATTTTGCAAGGAACTGTGCATCTATAGAATATATGATCGAAGGGAGATCCGGTAAGTATGTGTATAGATATTTAATACATAGAATTTAAAAAAATTAATATACTCATCGAAACTAGTATCAAATGATGATTAACACTATTTAGTAAAATTGCTTTTTTCTGGTTATTGTAAAAAATGAAACAGCGATAGATCTTATATATAAAATTCTCGTGTCACAATGTTCGTTCCTGTACTCCTCCGAAACGGCTTGACCGATTCTCATGAAATTTTGTGAGCATATTGAGTAGGTCTGAGAATCGGCCAACATCTATTTTTCATACCCCGAATCTAGGCGGGCGAAGCCGCGGGCAAAATCTAGTAATTTAATAAAATGAAACAGCTCTCTTGTATTTTTTTTGGTATTGACTTTTTATTTACGCCTTTTTTAATAAAAAATATAAAACTACGCAAAAATACGTAAAAAGAAATGAGGTTGGTTACTGATCGCCAATTTACTATAATCCAAAAAGGCAATAAAACCGGCCAAATGCGAGTTAAACTCGCGTGGAGAGGGTTCCGTACAATTGATTAAATTATTATTGTTTTCCTGTAATCTACAAGCAATGAACTAGGTATATTAAGTATTTTTTTCAAAATTTTAGGCTCAGTAGTTTCGGAGATCAGGGGGGGAATGGTCAATTTTCGTCTTCTTTCATGAATAAAATCAAAACTATTGATTTTACAATAATATCAAAAATATATTTGAGATCCTCATTTCATTTGATATATGACACGGTAAGGTTTGCAATACTTCTTTTTTCAATTTCCTAATTTGTCCCCCAAAAATGAACCTTATTTTAAAATAATATTTATTTACTTTGAACATGTGTGTTTGGGTCATAGGATTACACCATTCTACTAAATTTCACCTGATTCGGTCCAGTAGATACGGAGCAAATTGGCTGTGACAGACGGAGGGACAGACAGACGCACGAGTGATCCTATAAGGTTTCCGTTTTTTCATTTTTTGTACGGAACCCTAAAAAGCAAATGTTTTAGAATATATTGTAAGACATTTCAATAGCTGCAGTGTGGGTTAGCCACTAAACATGGGGCTGGACGTCCCGTGATAAGTTTCAAATATTTAGATAATGATGATATACCATAGGTATATTATAAGATGTTCTGAATGGATGAAGATAACATCAGAAATGTGAGCAATTAAGAATGAATTAAAATTGTTTTTGGGCCATTGGTTTTTTATATTAATCCCGGTAAGTCTAACTAACCCTGGTGTTGCAGTTGTCCATGGGCAGCGGTGATCACTTACCATCAGGTGACCCGCTTGTTCGTTTGCCGTCCTATGACATAAAAAAAAAAAAACTAAATTCAAGCAAGTTAATGTACCTATTTGATAACCCTAGTCATTGGATCTAGTAAACCTGGATAAATATTCATGTTTAGAATATAACCGCGTACAATAAAAGCAGTCCAAATTCATGTATTGGAAATCGCCATTGGGTTTATGCAAATACCGATAAACTTAACATAAAGGCATAACTTGAATGCTGACTTGCAAAGAAGATATATAAGCAGTCGAAAGTGAATGTATTGGATGTAGCCATAGAGTTTATGCAAATGCCAGTAAACCTTACATGAAGTCATATCTAGAATACTGCCATCTTGGACATTTCATTTTAGCACTCGTAATTTTTCGACGGCACGCGACCGTCGTCGAATTCCACAACTTTCCTTTGACAGACGCCATAATGGTTTTGTGGGAATTCATATTTTATTTTGACGATATTGTTACAAATGTACCATATTGTTTGAAGGCTTTAAAGGATTCTATTTTTGTTTGCGGGATTCTAATAACTCTGCGGTTTGTACGGTTCGTGGTTCAGCTGTGCAGTTTATTTCGATACATGCTTTAAGATATTGCTTTTTAGATTATCATATATCTGCTTCAGAAATAGGATGTTTTTTTCTGAAAACATAGGAGAAAGATATTTATTTTAATGTTGTATGGGGCTATTATTTTATAGTTTTTACTTCTTTCTAATGTTCATATGTAATACGTAGATACTACTGTCAGTTGTAAATTCAACATGTTATAAAAAAATATTTAAATTAATGCTTTTTATAAAATCGTTAAAACTTTTCGAGATATTTCTTTTTCACTTTGCAATCAAAAAGTTGTTAAAAATGCAACTATTTTAGACATTCGAAGTCATCTTTATTTTTCATCTTCATTTAATAAAAAAAAGGGTGTATAATACGGATAAAGATGTACATTTTATAAGGAAGATTTCCGCAGTATTTACTCAAACGAAACAATGACACAATAAAGATAAATAATATGTATATTAAATTCCACAAAGAAGGTCAATTGCTCTGAAATAAGGGTCATGACAGGAAAAAAAAACCAATTGAAACCGGAGTACAGTGGATTTTGTATATCATACAAAATGAGAATAACAAGGGATAATGTTGTTTCTTGTATAAAATTATACTATTCTTGTGGAAATAAAATGAAAAATGCATCGATGCTATGCCCGGAATTTTAACTCGAGTAAACGAGTTATCTGATACTATAACGAGTTTTTACAGATTATATTTTGCACCTGGGAGAGGTTAGGCGGCTTATTTTTCGTAGAACCATCAATCTATTTTGTAAATTATTATAGCAGTGTATCATTTTTCATTGTATTGAATTCAATTTAAGGATTTTAACTTTATTTTGATAAAATAAAAACTCAAGCTAAAAAGTATTTTTTTCGTTATCTACGTTTATTAAATACTCGTAGTATACTGACAATTTCTTTATCTTTTTTTTACTACAACTCAAGATTCAGAAACACAAAAATAGGTATACATTTCAAGTTTATTTTTATCTTTAGAATTGAAGGTCCTTGGCACTCTTTCGCTTTGAGTAATTAAATTTATACGGCTGAAGAAGTATTATTTTTAAATGGATTCTCTAGGGCTGTTATTTGGTCTAAATTCCTTGTTTTATTACTTAACACTTTTTCCTTTGGGGCTGAGATAGGAATTAAATGAATGATTTATTTTCTTTCTATTACTTGCCCCGTTTGAGTTATTAGACAATTTTGTCTTTAAATTTTTTTTCAACTAGCTTTGCCTGGCGACGGTAGTGGTTTGGCCACCATTTTTATCCGACTACGAAAAAAGAAAGGGGATTTTTTTTTGCAGTCTACACGTATGTCAGTCTTATTATCTCTGCCAAAAATAATCGTTGTGTGCGTTTGTTTCGACACAATGACATCGACAAAAGTATGGTTCTTAAATGTAGTCAGTCAGTCAGTCACTCGTATGTATGTGAGTGCGAGTTTGTAGGTATGTATGTGGATATTTATGTGTATTCCACCGTAGCATCCTATTATTTCATATTCACAAATGAGATGTCAATCGATTCGTTATTATAGTCCAGGTAGCATAGGCTTCATGTTACATACAAAAAGTGCGAGTCAAAAAAAAAATTTTTTTGTTTCTATATCGAGTGTGGTGGTATTAAATGAAATAGGAGAATATAACGAAAATAAACGTAGATAAATAGAATTAAAATGGTATATAAACTATTAAAATAAAATAAATATGAAATATTTCAGTGTTGAAATGCTACTACTATCGACATCTATTAGCAGATAGAAGTAACGCCAAAACAGTTTATTTAAATAATATTAAGTTTATTGATTTATTCCAAACGGACTTTTTGTTTAGGAGTTATGTCGGGTATACAAATGCTGAAAAAAAAATATACGCAGTCTGATACGTTACGTATTAGCACTTTATAGTTTTTTTTTTATTAGCCATTTATGTCCCACTGCTGGGCAATTTTATAGTAACTATACAATTTTAAAGGCTTTACATGATTTAAATCATTTAATGTCGGTTTTTATTACTTTTAGTTAAGCAAACTTAAAGTTTATTATTTTTTAACTAGCTTTTCGCCTCGTCTTGAATCTTTAATTTATTTTAAGATGTTAATAGAACAAAGTCTACCTTTTGGCGTTTATTCTAAGTAGTTGTTCCGAAACGCAAGTAGGTAGTTTGCAGTGATGTATTTATGACCATGGTGGGGCCAATGGCGGCGTTCTGATTTATTGGTCCTTCCCTCATGCAAGAGGTGTTTTTAATGTTATTACTAACTTTGCTTGCTCTACCATATAAAAATTCCTTCAGGACTGACCTTAATGTAGGAATAAAAAGTTTTTTGTCATAATTATGTATTTTGTGATAACTTGGTCTACCTACCTCTTTGAAATAATTTTGGCTATATCTGTTGTGATTGTGACTTCTGCTCAGCTCGGCTTCGCTTTTTGACTAATTAGTATTTTTTTATTACCGTATCTATTATTTATGTTTTTTCGTTCGTTCGCAAGCAATTCAAGTTATAATGTGTTAACATTGTATTATGTTATAACAATTTGTAAATTGACAGACATATTAAAAAGCAGATTGCAAACGTTCTAAAATAAACGGGCAAGTGCGAGTCGGACTCGTACAAGAAGGGTTCCGTACCACCGTACAATGTTTAAAAACGCTGAAGAAACACGTTTCTTGTATGATGATGACGACCCCTTTATTTTTAACTTTATCTTATTTTTAGTATTTGTTGTTATAGCGGCCACAGTAATACATAATCGGTGAAAATTTCAAGTATCTAGCTATTACGGTTCAAGAGATAGAGCCCTGTGACAGACGGACAGACAGACGGACAGACAGCGGAGTCTCAGTGATAGGGTCCCGTTTGCACCCTTCGGGAACGGAACCCTAAAAAGGAGAGATAAGAAGTACCCGTAACCGAAGGACATGTATGAAGAGGTTGATGAGTGTAGATGAAGCGGAAGAAGTCTGTCTGGATCGTAGCAAGGAGGAGGTCCATAGTCACTGCCTACAGGTGCCGTCACGAGTTTTGAGCGCTCGGCGAAAGTGGCGGGGAGTCTTGCGCATGTGTACATTCGCGCCCATAATTTTTTACTTACTTTAATTGTTACTTATGACGACCACTAAGTCGTCATTGCTAAAATTATCGTCGTGGCCAGTATCTTGGATGTTTTTAGGGTTCCGTAGTAAACAAGGAACCCTTATATTTTTGCTATGTCTGTCTGTCTGTCTGTCTGTCCGCGCTTTTGCTCAAAGACTATAAGTACTAGAAAGCTGTAATATGCTATTTATTTTAAACCCCGAAGTAAAAAGAGGGTCTCCTGGGTCTGCTGGAAGAGATTTCTTATGAAATAAGCAGTACCTATGTACTCTATTTTCTTACTTTGTAGTTCCTTTGTTTGTATGTTGTGTACATAAATTTTGTAAATAAATAAATACAAAGAGGGACTCTATGTAAGTTCTGTTTGTATAGGTATCTGTGGCGTCGTATCGTAGCGCCAATTAAATGCCCCTATTTTGACGCAGCTGTTGTTTTTTTAAAGCTGACTTGATGGAAATTGGTTTGCTTGACAAATACACTTGTTAAATAGGAAAGGGAAGAAATCACATTCTAATACATTATAATTTTTTCTTTATTTTGCTGAACAGTATAATAATATGATAGGTAATTATTGAATATTTTTCTTAACTAATCATCGGGCAGTAATTCAATTCCTTCCATCAAATCTTCGTTCATCAAGGAAGTTGAAGATTGTGAATGTATACAGCTAGAACTACTCGTTGAAGGTTTTTCATCGTCGTCGTCACTCATTTCACAATCTTCATCTTCATCTTCGCTTTCGGAGCTCTCATCACTAACGCGAATAATGAATTGTTCTGTCATATCGTCGATCACGTGGTCGTTTTTTACGTATTCTTCCTCAATACTTTTTACTTTTTTACACAATATCTCCCATTCTTGCTGTCCCATTAGTTCTACTTTTTCCTTTACCAAATCAATAGCCTTGTTAATATTCCACTTCACGTTTTTACTACCCACGTACTGTTTTATGGTAGACCAGGCCATCTCTATTGGATTTAGGTCTGGATGGTACGGAGGTAGTCTTAGAATGTTGTGATTATTTTCAGCCATAATTTTGTCTATTGAAAATGTTTTGAATCTTTCTTTGTTAGCTTTAATTAATTTATATAATTCCGGTTTCAACAGGTTTTCTTCGTATTGTATCCCTTTCTCCGAGAGCCATGCTTGCATGTCCGCCTTTTTAGTATTTGACGTGGGTGCGATGTCAAATTGTTTGTTGTGGTAGGAGGCGTTATCCACCACCACTACCGAATTAGGAGGAAGATTGGGGATTAATTGTGTTTGCAGCCATTTTACATAATTCTCATGATTCATGTTATCATGGTAGTCCCCAGATTTGCTACCAGCTTTAAAAGTTAGCAATGCATTCGGCATGAATCCAGCTTCCGATCCAGCGTGCACAATGACCACGCGTTGCCCTTTTGAAATAGGCTTTTTAAGACCCTTTGTAGAGCCATCTGTCCAACCCTTGGGATTGGAATGGCTTGAATCAACATACGACTCATCCGTATAAACTACAGGTCGTCCCTCTTGACGATACTTCCTAATTTTCTTAAGGTATTCAATTCGTTGGAGTCGGATATTTGAGGTTTCAATAAGAACCTTTCGGTTGTTTTCGACATTTTTCCATAGAAAACCTAAATCATGTATTATGCGTCGTAGGCTTGCTTCTGATCCTTGAAAATTTATATCTTCCTGTAGTTTTCTTTTAAGTTTTTCCAAAGTAGGTAGTTCTTAATTGTTATGTGAAAATTGTGTATGCATCTTTTGATGACGCCTTGGTCGAAGCTGTCAATTCCAGTTATTGGCTTTTCCCGCGGTTTTTTTTCCCAGGTGTTCTAAATATGGCAAAAAACTCTGAATTGCGTGCTTCTGTCATAATTCTTCTAATTGTTGCTACAGATGCTTTTGTTGCAAGTGCTGTTCTTTTCTGGCACTGTTTGACGCTAGTTATGATGCCATTTAGTTCATTTTCATTCATTTTATTAGTTTGTACCACTTCTTCTCGACTTTTCTTTAAGTTATTGCAATGTCAGACAATACGGATTTGTCAGCTACACTTGTTATCCTATTTTCAATTTGGTGTAAACTTTGAATAGCTGAATCAATGCTTTTTTGCAACGTGGTATTTTCTGCAGTTGTTGCGCTTTTTACCGTTTTTAACTTAGAAACAATTATATCAGTCTCTTTTTGTAAAAAAACAACTCACATCGTAAATCATTTTCCTTGCTTGTCTAGTTAACACTTTTTTTTTCGGCATTTTTCCACACGGTGAAAAAATAAATAACGTACGAACAATGTGTGCACGACTGTACTCAGGGTAGCGCAGACACGGACGCAGACGTCTAGACGGTACGCGGGAGCGGAGGGCGACTGATGAGCCAATACGGCGTCGGCGCTGCCCGCCTCTCCCGTCGCACCCCTCTCACCCCACCAAATAGACCCAAAAATCGGCTATTGCGCATTTATGGTCAGCGCTCATAACTCGTGACGGTACCTGTGCCCCTGTGGGAAACAGGCGTGATAGTATGTATGTATGAATTAAAAAGCCCTTCTGGCGTGTAGGCGATCAATAATGAGTAAATGAGTTTCTTTCGGTGGTTCTTCTCAGCAGTGATCGTTGGGAAACGCTAGTATCGGTAGCTTTTCTTTATATTAGTTAATAAATTTAACACATAATGTAAACAAAATTTATTGACGTGTGCCTGCAAAGGCATAATTTCTGAATAAACATTTAAATGTTGAATTTTGCGTGATTATGAAGGTTGTATTTATTTTATTTATTTATTTAATCTTCATTGCACAATAAAATAAAAGTACAAGTGGCGGACCTAATGCCATATGGCATTCTCTCCCGGTCAACCATTAGACCAAGCAGAAAATATGTGTGGCTGGCGTAATAAAATTCACAAAAATAAGCAAACTTAATATAAATAAACTATATATAATCAAAGACACATAGGTATACTTATACACAAATATACTTTTAAACATATAATAACTATACATATATACTAACATGGATAAAATACAATAGATAAATACATAAATATAAATACTAATAAATATAATCAGGATGACTGGGACTAGGACTGCTGGAGGAAAAATTTATGTACCGCTCGCTTAAAAGCCAAACGACTGGGAGCTCTTCTTATAGACTCCGGAAGGGCATTCCATAGCCGGATAGCCTGGACTTGAAAAGACTTGTCCATGAAGGTAGAGCGATGAGGAGGAAAACTAAGGATGAGAGTGCTAGAGGAGCGAAGTGAACGAGAGTGAGTGGAACTGAGAGGGTTGAATTTAGATTTAAGATAGCTAGGAGAATGCGGATTGTTCAAGATAGAAAATAGCATCGAGAGTATTTTAGCATTACGACGTAAGGGAATAGGGAGCCATGCAAGCTGAGCGCGAAATGAAGAGATGTGGTCAAATTTACGAATATTAAAAATAAATCTGATGCAGTTATTGGCCAATCGGTCCAATTTGTTAAGGAGAACTTGCGTAAGGTCACAATAACAAACATCTGCGTAATCAAGAAAGGGAAGAATTAAGGTTTGAACTAATGTTATTTTTGTTTTAAGTGGTAGAAAGTTCTTAAGACGATAGAGAGAGCGCAAGGTCGCAGTTACTTTACGACTAACCTCAGCTACTTGAGTAGTCCAGCTCAGGGTAGAGTCGATGTGTAGACCCAGGTCCTTCACACTCTCACTAAAGGGAATGGTAGTATTATTAAATTGCAAAGAAGAGATAGTGTCAAGATTTAATTTAGAAATTTGACGAGAGCTGCCAATTACTATTGCCTGGCATTTATTTGGGTTTACAGCAACACCGTATTTTGCAGACCAATCGGCGATACGCCGTAAGTCATTGTTGAGGAGAGCAACCGTTGAGTCGATGTCACTGGAATCACAAGAGTGATAGAGCTGTAGATCATCCGCGTACAGATGGTGAGAGCAAGAAAGTAGGAAAGTTAGAGAATTGATGAAGATAGAGAATAATAGTGGAGATAAAATTCCTCCTTGTGGGACTCCAGAATTAAGATTTTGCCAGCTAGAGAGTGACTGATCACCGCGAATGGCCTGTTGTCGGCCGCGGAGGTATGATGAGAACCAATTCAAGACTGTTGATGAGAGGTTGAATCGGGACAGAAGAGCAAGAAGGATGTCGTGATCAACTGTGTTAAAGGCGTTAGAAAAGTCAATAAGGACTACCACAGTTACCTTTCCATCTTCCATTGCGAGTCTGATGTCTTCAGTGACCTTCAGTAATGCAGTACTTGTGCTGTGACCTGGACGAAAGCCAGATTGTACGTCACTAATGAGATTGTTGCGGAGAATAAAAGAAGATAGTTGGGAATTCACGACAGCCTCTAATATTTTAGAGAAATAAGGGAGAATAGAGATAGGCCGAAAGTGATTCAAGCTACTGGGGCTGTCTATTTTTGGCAGTGGTATCACGAAAGCTTTCCGCCATAATGATGGAAATACTCCAGAGCTGAGAGAAAAGTTAATTATATGTGTGAGAACAGGGAGGATAAATTCTAAGAGAAGAGAAATCATACGATGACTTATATCATCAAAACCAACGGCTTTGGACGTAATGGATAGTACGATTTTTTTAACATCATCAACAGTCACATTGGAGAAAGAGAATGTATTAGGAAGAAGATAAGGGAGAGAAGTAATGTGGGACATTGTTTGAGCTCTTACAGAAGGGTCTAGACTGGCGGCAGAGGAAAAGTGCCCATTAAGGTCATCTAAAGTAAAAGTAGACAAAAAGGATTTGTTTTGGCATTTTCCTACACCAAGGCTCTTAAGAAACTTCCATACATCTGCCGAAGAGGAATTAGTAATATTATCGTGAAAGTAGCGCCTTTTAGCAGACCTTACCATCCGGTTGCAGCAGTTTCTGGCCTGTTTGTAAAGGGCCCACTTGGAGTCACTACGATCACGTTTAAACTTCGCGAAGGCTCGATTGCGTTTTCTTATTGCCATACGCACTCCACGGGTAATCCAAGGGCATGGTGGTCGTTTGAGTCTAACTCGCCGAAGAGGAGCATGACGGTCAAATAAAGAGATTATTGTATTATTAAGTAATGAGACTTTGGACTCAATAGATTCAGCAGTGACAACCACATCCCAGTTAGCACTGGCGGCATCTTTACGCAGGGCCTCGACGTCTAAGCGGGCAAGATTGCGCATTGAAACATACCTTGGTTTTTGTTTTGATGTATGGATATTGTAGGAGGCATAGATAAGGTCATGGCGCGAGAAGGCAGGGGCAGGATGTTGACCATGCCGTAAAATATTACTAGGGGAAGATGTAATAATGTGATCAATCCAAGTATCCGGAGAATCTTTATTGAAATGAGTCGCATTGAGGGGAAGTAGAGAAAGATTAAAGGAATTTACAATATCACGTAATTTAGATTTGGAAGAGGTGTCAAGGTTGTACACTCCGTTTCACTAACCATGACCTTTTCTTTCCAAAAGATTTATATCTGTCTACTCAAAGGATAAAGTCGCTGTTACAGACTAACAAACTCTTATTTACGAGAATATTTTATTATTATTTAGGGGGATTTCTCGTTATACTATTTTTACCATAAACATACAATTTTAGATCAAACACAATAGCCTTCGGGGCTTGTTACCTTTTGATTAGCCTAAGCCTATATTCATATCAAAACATATAATTTTTTTAATCTTGTCGCTGTATTGAAGGAAAGTACTCTTACGAGTATAAGCGAAATAAAAATACCTACATATACTCGTACTTCCTAAGTATCTTGTTTCTTAAGGGCCCAGTCCTTATTTTTTGTGATTTTGACTGCTTTTTCGGAGCTGATTGGAGCCAAACTATCTTAGTAACAATATGTTAAGATATGTTAAATTGAAGTTTATTTACGTATTAAAAAAGTGAATGAGACAATTTATTGATTTTCATTGTAATAGTTTGTTTAATTCCAAATAACCTGAGACGTGTTTAAATTTTTTGCGGTGCGCGACGTTCATGTGTTTGTTGTTTACACGGAATTTAAATCATGAAGTTGTGTATAAATTACAGAGAAATAAAGACAAAGGAAAATCCTAAAAAGAGAATGAAAATGGTTTTAGTATTTTTTTTTTTTAATTAATTCAAAAACTTAGTTAAAAAGATTAAACTTTCAAGAAAATATAAGCGAATGCGTCGTCGGATTTCTTGTGCACACGACAGAGTTAAAGAATAAAAAATACACATATATAAAGATTGATTCATGCTTAAACACGTACAATAAATAAATAAAAATAATTTGTCTTTTGCAAAAAGATAGAAAAATTTAAAGTTCTCCGAGATTCTTAAATAAATATGGGGACGAAAACGCTGATAAGGCAGACCGCTCGCTGCGCTTTTAAATTCGTCTAAATTGGTCTCTATGGTGCATGTACAATATAGCGCAATACGTATGTGTAGATAGAAAATATAAATTCGGGTGTTCAATCAAAAATTCTCACGGTCGAAGACTGCAGACTGCATTAATGAAAACTAAAGATATCAGCCGACAAATGCATACCAAAAATCTCACATTTGAATGTCACCTGTCACCGCTTGCTACCGGGCTCGTGGCGGGCGGGGCGGCCGGCGACCAGGGAGGGCAACGGCCGCGCGTATAGTAAAGTTAGCAGGTTATTTTTACAAAAAATAAGTCATTTTTGTTATGTATTGTGTTTTATTAATTAATGATTCTGATTCAAAGCTTTCAATACAGCAGCGGTGCAAAATCACCTCTAAATGGCAACTTTCCTATTCACAAGAAAATACGTAATTCAGTAGATAGAACACTTTTCCCGAAAGAAATCACAAAATGCACCACGTGACATTTTAAAGACATTGCAGGCTAGCATTGTCACGTGATGTATTTATGACCTCGGCGGGGCCAAGTGGGGACGTTGTGATTTATTGGCCCCGCCCTGAAAGGCCAAGGGGTTTTTTGCCGAATTGTTTCCCAATTCTATTGTTTTTGGGATGAATATGGAAATGTTAGGTATGTGTTGGTATTAGCAGGCTTTCGGATTACTGTGGTGTTTTAACATCGTTTTGCGGTAAAAGAGGTTTTTGTATGGAAATCTACGGATTTACATTTGTGTTTGATTTTTCAGGGTTGTTATTTTTTGTCGAAAGAATTAACTTTTATGGGTTGCTTAAATTGCGTTTGTGTTAAAATGTCATTTAATAACTTGACTGTGCGATTAATCAAGCAAGCGTGAAAGCAACATTTTAGTGATTTTCTAATGATTAAAAAGTTAGGTATAAAAATCATATTTTTTCAAGCATTCGTTTAATTTCACCTGTCCATCGTTGTCTGTGTCTGTAATCAAATCTTGCTAGCTAAATTAGACCCACTTCCGATTATTTGATAGAGCTGAAACTTAAGACTCCCCTTACCCTAGACATTCCCATACAAACGTAGTCTACGTTTTATTTTCAAACGACTTGTCAGATTTCGGTAAAAATTTGTAACTTTAAAGAAATTGTTTATATCTAGGGTTATTATTGGTTTTCACAGTCAAAATATAAACTTGAAAGAAAATATAAGGGTGTAAAATTTTCCATACTGATGGTCAAAAATGATATAATACGCTATATTCTCTTTCAAGTTCATATTTTCGTTGTGAAAACTAATTATAACCCTAGATGTAAACAATTTCTTTAAAGTTACAAATTTTTACCGAAATCTGACAAGTCGTTTGAAAATAAAACGTAGACTACGTTTGTATGGGAATGTCTAGGGTAAGGGGAGTCTTAAGTTTCAGCTCTATCAAATAATCGGAAAAATCGGGCCGGTCTCATCTATCTTTCGCTCTCCGCTACGCAAACGATACAGTCCACTAATCGCTCTATCGCTGATCCACATAAGGTGAAGATATAGGCAAATGGCCTTGAAGTGTGAAATAAATTGGTAACTCGTAAATATGGTGATAATTTTCATATTGCTCTTCGTCATGCACTAGATAGCCCTTTAAATTATTTTATGAACTGCCGTTGAAACTATTATTGGTGATCCGTCTAGTTTTAAAACTTGCCGTGGCCACTTTTGGCGGAGGCAAGTTTTAAAGCTAGACGGACTAATGTAAATACTTTCAACGGTAGTTCATAAAATAATTTAAAGAGCTATCTAGTGCATGACGAAGAGCAATATGGAAATTATTTCCATATTTACGAGTTAACAATTTATTTCAAATGAGGGCGCCAATTCAAGGCCATTTGCCTATATCTTTACCTTAAGGAACCGCTGTCACTTTTGATTTTGGTCTTTTACTATACAGTTGCCACCAAAACGCTGTATTTTAATTATACTTTTAAAAATAAAACGAAATAAGAAGATTTTGGCTGTTATATCTCTCTCCCTTACCTTTGTATTTCTAACAGTTTTTAGAAAAAAGTAGGATTTTAAAGACGCTTTTACGTCATGAATATCCAATTTTAGATAATTACTTTCCATTTTTTTTATTTATGAAGTAAGTAATAACTTTGACTTCGTAGAAAACTAACTAGACTTTTTTCATAAAAAAATAAAAAGGTTTCACGTCTTTAAAAGAACGAGATTTTTACTTGAAATTTATGTAATTTCCGAAGACTTATGTTTATAATTAGTCATTAAGTATTTAAATTTCAACATCAAAAAGAAATATCAATTTTTATATAAGGGGCAGGGTCAAAATACTAACAATTACATTTATACGGGCCCTATAACAATAAAAAGAGGGTTCTGTTACGGCAAAACCGTCCGCTTGTAAAGTTTTAGACGCAGTTTAATAGATTTATGTACGGAACCCTCATAACCGTGGAGTAACACTTGTCGTCGGGTCTTTAAATAATTATCATGTATAAGTAACTATAATAATATCTCATTTAGTAGCAGTATGTTTAAATTATGACTACTAACTACTCACAAATTGAAATGGATCAAAAACGAAATAACTAAAGTTTCGTTTGTTTTTCTTAGATTCTGATCTGGGAGAAAAGTAAAGAAAATGAATTTTTAGTTGTGGTAGAGCCACGCTACCGGCAAAACCCTGTTTTGCTAGTAGCATGAATGGGCCGGCTCGTCCGGGGAAGTACCACACTCTCACAGAAAATCGACGTCTGAGTAGTAGCTTCACCGCTTCTATGCTTCGTTCAGTGAGTGAGAGAGTCGGAGCATGTCCATGGGCAGCGGTGATTACTTACCATCGGGTGACCCGCTTGTTCGTTTGCCGCCCTATAACATAAAAAAAAAATTAGAAGTGCCCGTCGTTGCCACTACAAAACTACGTTCTTTTGAACTAGTAGCTCCATCTAGCTACAACATATAAACTAAAATCGAATTACGCTTTAAGGCCGTACTTACCTGAATTGAAAAATGAGAACGTTAAGCTTTACTACGCACATTTGCCAAAAGTGGCCGATTTCGTACACAACTGTAAACAGTAGTTCATAAAATACTTTGAAGGGTTATCTAGGACTTGGTAGTAGCAAAATTTTAAATAATGTCTCCGTTTTCTTTGAAATTATTTATTTTAAATGGGGGCAGCACTGGACCCCGGAAAATTCAGGTACGGCCTTAAAGTATGAAGATTGTAAGTCCTGTAGTATTGTTTTTCCATGGTTTACCTATATAATATATACAATATAATATGTATAATATTATACAATATGCTAGTTTATAAATAATTAAATGATTTCGTTCACAATTATCCGTGATCTACTAAACATTAATCAAATATAACCAAGTTAAAGAACTGAATTATTTAAAGGGCCCGAGGCCAAAGCCCTGATGAATGTCTCGGCATTATAACGAATAGTTGGTTAACTGTGTAATAGATTTATGGCTATTGGCCTGGCTAAGAGAATTTATGCGTGTCAAAGTACGTGACATAGCCGCTCAGATTGATAGCAGGAACTATGGGTTCGAAGGGGTGAAAGCACCCATCAATAACCATACTTAAGAATAGTTGATAATGGCTTCCTCTGTGAAATAAATGAGAAACTTAAAAAACCTACTTCCATGCTGGTCTTTTGTAGGGTTCTGTATCCAAAGGATGCCAACGGGACCGTATTACTGAGACTCCGCTGTCTGTCCGTCTGTCCGTCCGTCGGTCACAGGGCCTATTTCTTGAACCGTAATAGCTAGACACTTGAAATATTCAGCGGTTATGTATTACAGTGGCCGCTATAACAACAAATACTAAAAATAAGATAAAGTTAAAAATTAAAGGGGGTCGTCGACTTAAATCGAACTAAGAATCTCCGTATCAGCGGCCTAGCGTGTTGACCATTACACCACGGACCTCGTTGGTGTAATGGTCAACATGCTAGGCCATCGAGGAGGTATAAGGAGGCCGAGGAGGTTTTTCGATAAACGTAAAAAATGTATAAGTAATATTCATACACCGTTCATAGTTAATCATTTATAGTTGACCAATGATGAATAGCAGGCGTTAATTCCGCCCAGACTATAAATTTATCTCCCGATAGCCATCCACTCCCCTTCCTAAAGAGGGCGTTACGTAATCCCACTAGAAAAATGTTTTTTGACACATGGGCTTATCCTTTCAACCCACATTTGGGTCAAGAAATATAGGTAGAGTAATATCTATAACGAGATTTTCTTCTTTTTATTGTTTGATTAATTCTCAGTATTTTTCCTTCTTGCTTCCTCGATACTAAGTTCAGCAAGTTATTATTTACCCGTCTACGGCTAACCCAAAAGGAGGGTTATGGTTTTCGCCGCTATGTATGTATGTTCATATGTTCCCTTGTATCTTCCATAATATACATACTGTATTGACAAATGAGGTATTTTTTGGAGCTTGAAATAGTTTACACTTATTATGGCTACTTCCATACAAAAAAATACAAAAAAAGGAATGACGAGAATCTGAGCCTGCCAATGCGGTTAGCAACCCATCACTATTCTGATTCCTTTTTTCCACCTTCATGCCCACCATAAACGTGGCCTTTGGGTCTAATAGACGGAACTCTGTCTACCCCGTCAGGGATAATGACGTGACAGTGCATCTGTATTTAGTATCTCTCTGCATCTGTATTATCCAATCCCCCTCCGTGGCGTAATAGTTAACACGCTAGACCGCTAATCCGGAGGTTCTGGTTTCGATCCCCAGTCAGGGCAAGTTGGAAATGGCCTTTTTCAAATTGTCCTGGGTCTTGGGTGTTGTATTTATCATAAAATATAGTATGGTTAAGTTAGTATCCCATAACACAAGTTTAAAACTTACTTTGGGGGTACGTCTTAATCAGTGTGATTTGTCTCTATATATTTATATTTAATCCTTCAATGTTGACTGTTTTTTTGCTCCCATATCATCATTAACCACATCTTCATCGCAAACAATAAAGAGCTATTATTACGATCTTACAACAACATTACTCAGATGTGACCAAGGAGGCTTAGTTATTACACGGGTTTGGTATGCGTAGTTCACACTGTGCGAGTAGACTGGCTATAGCCAAGAAGAGATAGAAGTATAACACACGTCTTCACCAAGTAGAGCCCAATAGTTCTTTGGTTAAGGTGAAGTTAGAAGCAACTGACCTTGAAGTCGCGCCCTCATTTAAAATAAATTGTTAACTCGTAAATGTGGTGAAAATTTCCATATTTCTCAATGTTAGGCACTTAATAGCCCTTTCAATTATTTAATGAACCACCGTTGAAAGTATTTACATTAGTCCGTCAAGCTTTAAAACTTGCCTCCGCCAAAAGTGGCCATTTTGGGCGGAGTTTACACTTTTACTTATGTAGGTAATTAGGTATGTATATTTGAAATTTTAAATAGATTTAAACCACCTTTGCCTTCACCGCTTGAGATTGCTCATGCTCAAATTTAATACAGTCTATGGTTGACAATCACTCAATCAGTATTTCTGCAAAAAGTAAATACTTATCCTTATTTCAAAACAGTATAACTATCACCAACCCGCCTGCTTAACTAGGTGATTATTACAAATCCCTTTATTTTGAAAGTCCGTAAGTCTACTAGGATCTTTAAACCTTTATAGTTAAACGTTTTTGTTATAAGTTTCTTACTGAATGATATATACGGATTCTGATATTGTTGTGTTTGTGTTGTTATGGTGCAAACATTGTGAAAATATTCTGGAGACAGAATTAACATTATAATATTTTTGGTGAATTTACAAAGCCTTTTTTTGTGTCTCTTAGAAGATGTTAAGAAGAAAGAAAAAAAAACTCTGTCTGAAAAACATCTCTGTACTTCAACGCTTTGCACATCTCCGCTCAGCTTTGGTAAAGTCTGGACCTAACAATCGCCCAATCTGCATTATTGCAAAAAGTACACACTTATCCTTATTTCAAAAAACCCTTTCTCACAGTAATACCATATACTGCAATCAACAACCCGCCTGCCCAATTAGGTGATTATGACAAATCCCCACTTTATTTGGAGAGGCCATCCGTCGAGCAGTGGCCCCATATAGGCTATTAAGTAGAAAGAAAAAAAATCCACTCATCTTCTTAAAGCTGTGGTCAAATAGCCCTGTCTGAAAAACATCTCTGCACTTCGCCTCTTCTCCCCAGCTTTGGTAAAGTGTGGACCTAAAGGTCGCCCAATGTGATTTACCGCAAAAAGTACATACTTATCCTTATAACAAAACACCCTTTCCGCACAATATTAGGTCATGCCAACATTACCGCCGTTTTGGTCGTTATGCCAAAATATTGCTGGTACACAGAATAATGACCGAGTGATAAAAAGGGGACAAGTTTAGGGTACGCCTTTAGAGTTAAGGTCGAGTTTAGTTTGAAAATATTACGCGTAATGTTTTGACGAGCTAAACAAGAAAGGGTTATAATTTTGAAGATATATTTATTGTTTATTAGGGCCTGTATCCACGTTTGTATGTATCTATTTCTGTATGTATAAAAGACCGCGGAAACAGGCCCATAATATTCTGGAAGTCACATTTTCAAAGAGGTCACAAAAATACGATACGTAGTACTACTGGGGACGTGTGT
This sequence comes from Acrobasis repandana, assembly GCA_963576875.1. Classification (NCBI taxonomy): domain Eukaryota; kingdom Metazoa; phylum Arthropoda; class Insecta; order Lepidoptera; family Pyralidae; genus Acrobasis; species Acrobasis repandana. The sequence continues at coordinate 2,956,634 of OY756233.1, read as the reverse complement.
AAGAAAAAAATATTTTTAAGTTGTAATTCAAATTTTGGACTAAATTTTTATTCGAATATGAAAAACAATAGAACTGGGTAGGTCTTTTGGATTGCCGGACTGATAGCAGGTGGAGAAAAACGAAAAAGAAAAGCTAAACTGGGTTTCTATCGGCGTATCTTACCAGCAGTGGTCGTTCCGAAACGCTAATAGTTTGTAGATTTTGCACTAAAAATTATTTAATAATTCAAGAAGTTGTACATTTGCCCTACATTTTCGACTTTAAAAGCATTGACAGGAATAATCTATCTCATTACGTTTTCTGCTAAAAGTTTTTTACTTCTATTTTAAATTAATTATTTCAAAATTCCCGCAGTAGGATAATAAATATTGATTGGTCCGTAATGAATCAAATTACATTCTACTAAACTTTCCTTTCAAAGTTAAATTTTGGACTTTTGAAGCCGAAAATTGAATTTATTGCATTATTTGGAGTTGTTGACTTTCAACCATTATAAGCACCGAAGCTGTAGGTTGACAAGTTGTCAACAATTATTTTAAGATATTATGAAGATAAAATTTACCAATGGATAAAATAAAAGAATTAATTGATTGATTGAAAGTATGAGGAAAATAGTAGAAGAAAAAAGTCACCGACATAGCCACTGGATTAGCTCGTTGAAGTGGCAGTGGGCAGGACACATAGAACGACGAACCGATGGCCGATGGGGCTAAAAGGTTCTCGAATGGCGACTATGCACTGGCAAGCGAAGTGATACCTACCCACAAGATGGTCAGACGACCTGACCAAGGAAAGAAGGAAAGCGCTGGAAGCAGGTCGCTCTAGATCGGTCATTTTGGAAATCTTTGGGAGAGGCCTATAATATCTATTAAATAATGAAATAAGAAATGGTGAAAAATACCACGTGAGCAGGACTTGAACGCGACCTTAGTCTCAATACGACTATGCTCTTACCATCTGAGCAATCACGTGTTCAACTCCGCACACCGAATTTCGCCACCATTTGATATTCCTACACGCACTAGGCTTGCGTCACAAACACTACCACCCACTATTACAAGTAAGGTATCTCTGGTTTAACCCATGTTACAATGAAGTTGAAAATCAATTAGAGTGTAGGAAAGCCAATCAATATTCTTTAGGGTTTTTAAAAAAAAAAACCCTATAAAAATACTATAATATGTATGTCCAGCAGTGGACGTTAGCGGCTGAAATGATGATGATGATGAGAGTATGTGGCTAGGCTTCCGGCCTATATGTATATAGGAACACTCCATCTCTTCCTATGAATGTCGTAAGAGGAGAAAGACTTAGCACAAATACGAGTATGTCGTGTTACAACTACATTCTCAAAGAGGGTTGACGTTGGGCAGCGGCCGGTTATAAAAATTTTCGCACAAATGCATTCCCAAAGAGGGTTGACGTCAGGCAAACTGGTCGTAAAATTGTAGCCGAATCGTTTAGCTCCGAAGTAACACAGCGGAGGATGCTACCGGAAACGGTGGGCTAAATTATTTAGTTATAAAATGTCACATAGTATAAATAAATATATAAGGACAAATCACACTGATTGAGCTAGCCCCAAAGTAAGTTTTAAACTTGTATTATGGGATACTAACTCAGCGATACATAGGCTAGGCATGTTTAGTAAATGTAGAAATAATACAAACATTTTCCGTCTAAAGCTGTACCTTTATGTTTTCTACATTTTTTTATATTTCTACATGTACAATTTACTATTATAGTAATATTCTAAATGCAGAAATTTTCAAAGAATTACCTTTCCTCGTGAAGTCGTTTTTTTAAAAATGTATTATCACCCCTTTCATTCCTGTAAAATATCCAAACCCAATAAATGTATCATCAAGTCAATACATTCACCAAATAAGATATTTCAGTCTCAAACTCGATTTATTTCGGCAATCCAAAACTTGTGTTGAAATCTAAAATCTAATTTTCGACAACCATTTCTAGTACACGCGTGTGCTGATATTGTCTGAAAATTGGCAAAAATCTAAAGAGACTTAAATAATATACGTTTTGCCAATCGAATTTCAGAATGCCAACAATATTTTCGTAAGTCATTTTGAGAATGAGAACATTCTGCTGATAATATTGTGATAAGTTGGACTTTGTTGTAATTTAAGTATCTTTATTTTAGGGTTCCGCTTATATATCTTCGAATATTTTTTTTTAGTAAGCCATTTACTTATCAAGTAAACCTTATGTATTATTCTCAGTTAAACTGAAAATCAGTGCTTTTTCTAAACAATATGCGGTGAAATATTGCCTGTTTATTTATATTACATAGTTTATATTTGCAGTCATAGCTCCTTATACGTTCTATGTTTCAGGTTGTATAATTTATTTTGTTTTCACCGACTTAAAAAAAGAGGGGGTTATCAATTCGTCAGAATCTTTTTATTTGTATGTTCACCGTTTACTCGAAGACGCTAGGACCGAACTGGAAAATTATTTTTTTTGTTTAAAGGTTCCATAAATTTTTTATTAAAATCGGTTGTGTGGTTTGCTTTTTAACGCAAAATAACTAGAAATATGTCGTCTAAGTATTGTTTGAATATTAAGCTTTTCTGGTTTTGAAGTGGGTTTATAATTTTGAAAAAAAAAAAATTATTTCATAGTGAATATGTAACTTTTTGGTACCAATAATAATTGTACCATTATTATACATACTACTAAAATTGGCGAGGTAAATACTACAGGTAGGTAAATATAACAAAACATAATGGGGAAATGCCGCAAGCTTTATCGGGACCTTTGGGCCAGGTACGAACTGGGGCGGCCTTTTATACTAATTTGATATTAGGTATACTTATTGGACGAAGCATGGTGCGGATACATTTTGTAAATTATTTGACGAAGCATGTTGCGGATATACTTATGTACTTTTTTGACGAAGTATGTTGCCGAATAATAATAATAAAAAAACATGGAACTAAACATTATTATAAATGAATGAATTATTGGAGTAGTCTTAGACAAATTAATAAATGTCTTGACTTGACAGCAATTAAACAATTTCCTCCCAACTAGCACGCAGGCTCTATAACAAGCTGTATACTGGCCGGTAAGAAGTTCCTATTAACGGCGTTGGCTCTATAGTAAGATCTACAGTAGATGTATGAGCGCTTAAAGCACCGCTATACCCCCGAAAAGGGCCCATTTTTATACAGCTCAAGCGTCTATACTGTGTCTACAATGGTCGCTAATGCGTATTAGTACGGAGATACAAAGGGGCTATGCGAGCGGTAGTATACGTTTAAGTATCTATAATAAGTTCTTATAGCATGACTTTACCGCTCGTACCATGATTGACCGCCTCTGTAGCACCACACTACCGCGCGTACCGTTTTTAACCGCGTCTGTAGCACGACTATACAACCCATACCATAATTGACCGCCTCTGTAGCACCATACTACCACTCGTACCGTTTTTAACCGTGTCTGTAGTACGATTATACAGTCCGTACCATAATTGATCGCCTCTGTAGCACCACACTACCACTCGCACTTCTTTATTGTATGTACAGTGGCGATATTTTGGGGAAAATTATAAAACATATCTATTTATTTTAATAAAGATTGAATCAGGCCATTTTGGAATGTGATGCACATGTGAAAATAAAAAATAATAATAAGTTAAGTGTTGTTTTTCCATTGATACGTATAAAATACAAGTGCGAGTACCAGTTTATTGTAAATATATACATACATACATACTATCACGCCTGTTTCCCACAGGGGTAGGCAGATACTATGGACCTCCACTTGCTACGATCTTGACAGACCTCTTTCGCTTTATCTACACTCATCAACCTCTTCATTCATGCCCTTCGGTTACGTGTACTTCTTACCTCTCCCTTTTTCAGAACGTCTGCAATCTGATCGCAGAACGTTCGCCGAGGTTGACCCTGTCCCGCTCTTCCTTTCACACTTACCTTATACTTACAAATTCGTACTCATTCACACACTCTGTCATTCTTTTAAAAAGAATGAGGCCAACTCCTTGACAGCCTTTAGCGGTTTCTGGTACTCTTGACCAATATGCCGTGAAAGAACCACACTTAGTGGTCCCGCATCCTTTCCGTTTCGTCTCATTCACACACAGGACATCAATCTTTCTTTCACTCATCATCTGATACACCTCATCTATTTTACCATTCAATCCTCCTCTAATATTCAAAGTAGCCAAGCGGTTGTCCAAAGACCGCTTTTCGCACCTGCGAGAAACGGGACGTGACGGATTGCGAACCGCGTCGCCACCATACTGATTTCTTAATTTTTTTGGAATCATTGCGTTCTCATGAGTAATGGGGATTTAGACGGTCGCACCTGACAGAGCCCCTTGTCAGGCGAAGGCTAGCCTTGTTCTGAGGGCGCCCAACCTCAGGGCAAATCGGCACGCTTGAGACTAGGCTCGCCCCTAGCCACGCATCCCTCGGCACGGCAGACCTTGGATTGGCAAAGAAAAAGAAGGCAAGGAGATAGCAACATATAGAGAGATATATAAATAGATAAGGACAAGATTAGGATTGGGATAGGACAAGAGGTTATGGGATACTACTGACTCGGAAGACATAAGGAGTGAGTCCATAGCAGCTCGGGAGGCCGGGTCCGCGTACCCGTATGACATATCCATTAAACTACCGGACAGGTAGTTAAGGAATGGCACTCCTGACCTGCCTGACCTGAAATATATACATGTTTTAGCTAAAATTTACACGCGCCTTGTATATATGCAGTTTTTTGATAAAAGATACATTTAATTAGAGATTGTAAATTCTAAATTTAGCTAATAAAATATATTTAAGGTTAGTTTGTAGTTTTTTTTTTCGTCATGAATGAAAAATAATGACAAGAAATCGGTTTTTATTCATATTTATAATGTTACAAATAATAAATTATCATGAAAAATTATTTTATAAAAAACTATAATGGCGTCTCGGTTACAACAGCCTTTAGAGTACTAGAACCTTTCTACCGGTTCATGGCACTTGTATTCACCGTTCTAGACCTTAGGGTCCTACAAGGGTGGTATTGACGCGCTATTATACTTTTTTAGATGTACAGAAGCAATTAATACTTCCTTTGAAGAGCCCACGACTGTACAATGAATAGTTAATACCCTATTATAACGGCGGAGTGTTTGCCATCCTTTCTACCGGTTCATGGCGCTTGTATTCGCCGTTTTAGACCTTTCGGTTCTACAACGGTGGTATTAACGCGCTATTAAACTTTATTAGATGTACAGCAGCAATTGATATCTCCTTTTAAGAACCCAAGGCTGTACAATTGATATTAAACCCTGTTGTAGCACCTTAAGTGCTACTATAAAATAATATACCTCTGCTGTAGATAAAGTGCTACAGAGGCTGTTATAAACTATTATCAACAGCTTAAGGCTGTATAAATATACATTAAATGTCTAAAGGTGTTTCAAAAAAAGTTAGTAAATCTGTTCAAACACTTTTAACTACAAAAACCTTCTACTAGACCTCAGAGCGCTACAAAAGTTACTTATACCTTCTCTTTATATCTAATGCCTGTACAATATCTTTATATTATGACTTTGCATCTCCTTTGGAGGTTTACGTAACCGCTGTACAACCATTATACCGCACGTCAGTAAAAGCGCTGTATAAAACTTAAGTAGGTTAATAAACCCTTTGAACAGCTGTTCTGCAATCTTCAGGTGGTACAGAAGCCATAGAAGCAGCTTGAATGTTTGTTGGGCTTGGACACATATACTCCAGTTGACAAATGAAAAGTTATATTGGCGGTTATTCATACCGAACCGTGCCTTAACTTGAAACTCTCATGCTCAAGTATTGGTTTAAATGTGTAGTACAATACAAAGCTTGCATAAAGCGTCACTAGTCCCCAGGGAAGGTGAAACGACATGTTTGCATACGAAACTAAGCAAACTCATACTATGATATGTTTGAGAAAATCTAAAGACTTTGTACGAAAGCTGACTTTGTGTTCTCAGATTTTGTTGGTTATGAATTTAGAGTGGATGATGACTATGACACAAGCTAACAACAACAACAACAACATTTAAAAAGAAGATGGGTGTTGTGGTACACCCGATGGAAACGAAGTTCCTTACTGCAAAATCGAAAGCTTTATCAACACTTATTTTAAAATTTAATTCATTGATTATTTGTAAAAATTAATTTCTAGACGCCATCTTGGATTCCAAAAAAGAGATTTAATTTGTATTCCGCTACCCAAAAAACTTTGGATACAGAGTTTTAGTCAAATCGCATGCAGTTGAGAATCGGCGGCCATCTTGGATTAATTAACAAAAAAAAACGCTTAGCCTTTGGTGGGAGTGTATCGGCCTACGGCCTTACGGGGAGCTCAGCCATCGGCTTTCGGCCGCAGGCTTCGCTTAGTTTCTTGGGGAGGTCCTGGGACAGTGAGGGAGTTGGGAGAGATAAGTATCTTTATTATTTGAACATCTCGTTTATACCATCATGCTTTTAAAAATTTTTTTTTGTCTTCAGGCAATATTTTGTCTCGAGACAAAGTCCCAAATTTTTCATTACATATTTTCAAATAAGATAGGTATTACTCGGATATTCGTAATGTTATTTAAACCAACAATTAAAACCACTCTCTATAAAATATTAAACTGAACATGGAAAATATATGCTACATATATACATAGTTACGTGTATAACATATGTGCCTATATGTATGCTATCGTAGCTCCTGGTTCCCACCTCGACATAAAGCGTATAATGACATGTGGGGCACGCTATGAACAGCTTGCGGTCACGGCATGCATGCACTAACAGAACATTTCAGAAAGGATAGGCAAGTTAATTCAATACTCGTACCCTAGCACACGCGTGGCTGTAGGTATTTATTTCAACGAAAGCGCTGAGTTGTAATACTGTTAGATAACATAACCGTGCCCAAAGTCTATGTTCATCGTGATATAAAGCGTAGGTTTAAAAGAGACAAACATATTAGAAAACCATGAGGAGTAGCTAACTGCAATGAGTGTAGAAACTTTTACCTATTCCCCCAATATATTTTAGGCACAATCTGCCCTTGTACCTTCTACGTTTTCTTTCCTTTCAGCATGAAAAGAGCAGCAGTAGGTATAAAAGGAAAATAATATCACTATTTATTCTTTGGCGAGCTCAATTTAGCTAGGAGCTATTCGACAGGCTTCGCTTTGTTTTTGTAAATTGATTGCGCGGTTTCCCAAAATGTATGTCAGCCATGAAAAAACACGAATGTTTACTAAAATCGGTTGGGGAAAGGTGAACGTTTTGCAACGAAACAATGTAACGGACGTGTTTTTTATCACAACAAATTCTTTAATGCATTTGCCTTAAAAAAATACATTATCAACAGCGCTTTTGTTTTTATAGTAAATGAACAAGACTCAACGACGCACACTAACTATCATCAAAGCTTGTATAATAATAAAAATTTATTTCCTCTTCATAAAATACAATTTCAAATATAAGTAAATACACATGCTAGTCCCTGAAATAAGTTCCTAGAGGAACCTGTGCTACAGGTAGCTAGCCTTTCTTTCAGTCAACAAATTCCCGATTTAATTTGGAATTTTTCGTGCTTGTTTTATATGAGTCGAGGTTATCGAACTACTTGGTTTTTTGTGTTGGTTCGATGATCACAAACATAGAGACACTAACCCACGACTCCATAAATGGAACCATATACAAGTACCGGTGAAAAAAAGTATAAGAATTTGGTCCTGGTAATTGAATCCGAAACCTCTCGATTGATGGACTAGCGTGTTAAGGCCGTACCTCAATTTTCCGGGGTCCAGTGCTGCCCCCATTTTAAATAAATCATTTTAAAGAAAACGGAGACATCATTTAAAATTTTGCTAGTACCAAGTCCTAGATAACCCTTCAAAGTATTTTATGAACTAAGTACTGTTTACAGATTAAAGTGAGAACGTTAAGCTTTACTACGCACATTTGCAAAATCCGGCCACTTTTAGCAAATGTGCGTAGTAAAGCTTAACGTTCTCACTTTAAACTGTAAACTACTGCAGGTACGGCCTTAACCAATGCGCTAGATTAGCGGTCAGTGACATTTTTCTTGAGAATAATTTTACGGCTCTGGATATAAGGCATTTAGAGCCTATCTTTAGTTTTGTTGCTTCTTTATTTATTTATTGTAAAAACTAAATACAACGGCTTTCACCAATTACAGCATATAGAAAGAACTTATAGCTAAATGTAATTAAAATATTTTAGCATTGGTACACAGCTGGTACGACGGGCGCCACCACTAATAATGTACAGTAAAAACTTTTTTTTTTTTTCATTCTCGTCATTTCATTTTAAAAACATTTTTGTCATTCTCGCAATATACCAATAGGTTCCTTACAACCATATTCGTTCTATCAACAAACACATCACACTCAGGTTGCTGATTCAGGAATGTGTTAAGGTCCGTAAGCATGCGACATAGAGGAGATTGCTCATGTGATACCGTGCGTGTGACCGGTGGGGCAAACAGTTTTCGCGGCTGACATGAGCGTTGCACCAAACGTCTATTTGGTACATTTAGGCGACAAAGTTGATTATGAAGCTCGGGGACGTCGATAAAATTACGTAAAATTTTCAAACAGATTACCAATTGCCCAGCATCTCTACGGGTTCTAAGTGAGTTTAACCCAAGAGACCCTAAAATAACTTTATACCTAACAAGTAACAATCAAAGGGTAGTGTAGGCCGATTGTTTCAAGGGAGCTTCTGGTGACAAATCTATACGAGTCCATTGGTTTTTATAGCCGATTGAGTGGCGGACGACGCCTAAAGAGAAGACTCCTCAGTGACTTTATATTATGACGGTATGTCACAAATTTAATAAAAAAATGTACGACAAATCACTTATCTTATACACAAAATATATCGTTTGAAATAAGTATATGTCGGCGAGGTGGCGCTTCGATCGTGCGAAACGTCAACTGTCAACTGTGGCTGTCATCTGTTTACGTCTATGGTGCATTGCGAAACGTCAAGTTATTATGACATTGATAGCTGTCATCACTTGGGATTGGTCTGTGCTTGGTATAAACGGGCATTCTAACTTGAGCCGCCATATTGAACGGACGCAAGCGCAGAACTCTCCACGTTTCGTATTGCAATCCGTTTACATCGCACTAGTGTTAGCATATTTCTTGTGACTTACTAAGTAAATTGATTAAAGGGGTAGTTTGTGATCGAGCCGCGAGTTTATTTCAAGAAACCACCCACACTACCCAAGATGGCGGACGATGATGAACCAAGTTCTCCGCCTATCCCGCTCGTCCCTCCGACATATAAAAGAAAAGGCAACTCCTAAATGACATAATAGCGCCATAGAACGCCCATAAATGTGTCATATGAGCCATAAATAAAAACAGACTAGTAAAAATTGTTAGTGATAAACAGTGGCGGCGTTAGGGTAAGAAAAACGACCATGGGCAACAGACTATAGGGGGCGCGTAGGTAGACTTTTAAGTCTGATTCATACTAGATGGCAGCAGCCGGCTTGGTCGCTTATGGACGCACACTCGGATTTCCGCGTGACTATTGTTTTTCTCAACATAATATGCATTTTGTGGATAGAAATAAAATGGAATATGTTTGTCAGTATGAGTGCACTGCCAGGTCTTAGAGGTGCTTTGTGCCTGTGATGTCTGGAACCCGAGCCATGCAATCTTTTGAAAACCTCTCTATTTCATCTTAGCGCGTTCTTGGTTGCATTAGAAGCTGCGTGACCGCTAAACTCGAGGTTGACTTTATGACTTTTTGAACACTGGCACCCAGCGTATCATCATCCATGACAATGGCAAATCAGTGTTAAGGCCTCTCCATTAATTCTGCAATCTTTAGGGGAACCCTAGAAAATGGAATTTGCAGATAGCCTACGTAAATGATTAATATTTAATTTTTTACTTGCATGTATGAGCATTGTAGGAAAGAACCTTATTTAATGTAGTTTTCTTTTTTACATTCACCTGCCATAGAGTAATTATATACTACGTACAACTGGTTTCGTTCCTAAAGAATTTTTGTTCGCACATCCACGTTATGTAGAATGTCATCCTTCGTTTTTTTTACGTATTTAGGGGCCACCTTAGAAAACTCGCCCAAAGCCCTCGGTAGTGCTAAGCACGGCACCAGTGATAAAACTTGAGGATTCCGTGCAAATATTGCATGCGGTATAATTATACAGAAATATACTTTGTGGCGTGACTTATAGCAATTTCACCTCATGTGGTAACTTCTAATTCAGAAGTTTTTTTTAACTCGATTTCAGTGAGTTACAAAACAGACGCGAGTTTGATAAATTGAAGAACATTTTTAGACCCTATTTTAAAAGGTTTTTTTAAACACACACACATGACTACGTCTTTATCTCTGATGGAGCAGACAAAGCATTTTGGGACTTGCATTTCTAAAGATAGAGCCCAGGGTCGCAATACCCAAAAGGCCACTTTTAGCATGATTAGTGATAAGTTATTCTTTTCTCTTAGATAAGCATGGTAAAAGTTAAACCTTTATTTACAATAAACCATTTTAAATAAAACGGAGACACCAATTAAAATTTTGCTACTACTAAGTCCTAGATAACCCTTCAAAATATTTTGTGAACTACTGTTTACAGTTTATAATGAGAACGTTAAGCTTTACTACGCGCATTTGCCAAAAGTGGCCGTTTTTCGCAAATGTGCGTAGTAAAGCTTAACGTTCTCACTTTAAACTGTAAACAGTAGTTCATAAAATACTTTGAAAGGTTATCTAGGGCTTGGTAGTAGCAACATTTTTAATGATGTCTCCGTTTACTTTGAAATGTTTTATTTTAAATGGGGGCAGCACTGGACCCCGGAAAATTTAGGTACGGCCTTAAAGTCATTCGGTAAATACAAGTAGCAAAACATTAAAATTGTATTTGTATGTCTGTATGCACTATCAATAGCATACTAACCTTAGTATGCTATTATTATATGCGCACCTGCGCATGAGAGCTCGGTGGTCTGGTGGGAAAACACATTGCTAGCTCTTTCGCAAGTTAAGCAACACCGGGCGTGGTCCGCACTTGGATGGGTGACCAAAAGTGGGATAAAAATTTCTCGAGCTCCTCCGTGCTTCGAAACGGCACGTAAAGCCGTTGGTCCCTGCTGTCGTCGTGGTATGTCAAATGCCTTTAGGCAACTTGAAAAGTCTGACACCAGTGTTGGCCATTTTATACATACGAAAAATAACAACAAACAGCATAGTAAGTACTTATAATATTTTATAACATACTTCCATGCTTGTATAGGAGACAAAAAAAACTTAAAATGTACCAGCTGCTTCTCTTCCCACGCAGATCGACGGAATAGAAAATAATGTGAATCATGTTAAGGTGAATATAGTAAGGCCTTGAAGTGGCGCCCTCAATTGAAATAAATTGTTAACTCGTAAATATGGAGATAATTTTCATATTGCTAATCGTCAGGCACTAGATAGCCCTTTAAATTATATATGAACCACCGTTGAAAGTTATTACATTAGTCCGTCTAGCTTTAAAACTTGCCTCCGCCAAAAGTGACCACGGCAAGTTTGAAAGCTAGACCGATCACCAATAATAGTTTCAACGGCCGTTCATAAAATAATTTAAAGGGCTATCTAGTGCCTGAAAATACGCAATATGGAAATTATCACCATATTTACGAGTTGACAATTTATTTCACACTTATTTATTTATTTATATTTTATTGTACACACATATACATGTTTAAAGTACAACAGACGGACTTAATGCTAAAAGCATTCTCTAACAGTCAAACCTTTGGGTCGATTGGAGAGTTTTATGTGGGTGTGAATAAAACGTATAGGTAATGAATTTATATAAAGAAAACATAAACTGAACTAAATTACACAAAACTTACTATAAACATATTATTATTATTATTATTATTACATATACACAATTATTAACATACATATGTATATATTACTTCATAAAATATCTTCTTCTTCGTCTAAGTTCCCGGTTGCATCCTCAGCGGTGCTGCTTCGGAGCCCAGGGTGCGCTTTCCCGCTTTTTCTTCTCCAAATATTACATGTATAATACATGTAAATGGTCACTTAAGGATGCCAAAGACCTTGCAAAATGGAGAAGAAATGGCCGGAACAGTATAAATGATTTGGCTATAGTTTAACGACCGGCCGCCTGCCTGACGTCAACCATCTGGGAATAATACTAATAATACTTCATAAAATATTTAAAATTTTATGAAGTATTATTAGTATTTTTAACATTAAAATATATACAACAAAAATAAATATACAAATATATAACCATAAATAAATATTATGCAATCAAGTCTGTCCTATGTTTAATTGGAAGTGGAAGTGCCTATAAGCTCTAAGTTTAAAGGAGTCGCGACTAGAGGCCCTTCTAATGGATTCTGGCCATTTGCTTCTATATTTACCTTAATAGGTGACGCGGCTAGCATCTTCTTCTTCCCACCATCACGCTAAACGTTGCCTTTGGGTCTTATCGCCCTGGGCTCTGTCCGCCTCGTTAGGTGTAAATGCGTGTGTACCGTAAAATTAGACCAAGTAAATAAGCGCCACGAAAACAACATAATCAGTTGTGCGTGTTTGTGTTTAAAAGGTTCCAAACTCTGCTAAGTTGCTATAATTGGGTCCTACTTACCGATTCGGAGGCTTTGTGAAGCATTTGCTGTCACAATTGTGTACATTTGTACAGTCAAAGTCAAATTAATTTTTATTTTATTTAATGTAAGATTAATGTAGCAATTATTGAAGATCATTATTGCACGCCTCATAAGCGAAGCGCATGAGGTAGTGCTCTACTCTCGCCTTACAAAAATCAAGTGATTTTTTAACTAAATGTGTCTCTATTTATTTTCTATCGCACTTGTACAATAATATTTACACATAAATGTCAAGGAAAAACACTAGTTTTAACACTTATGACATTTTTAAAAGACATTTTGCCTTTTAAATAAATAAAAACAATGTTTAATAAAATCATTTTGTGGACGTCCGTGTGTCTGTATGTATGGAAACTGGCGTGGTCACGATAACTCCCGAAAAACTTATCTGATCAAGTCCATTTTTTTTTATACGCTTCAGTATTATCCAAAACTAAGTCCTTTCGAAGATCACGGTCTAATTCAATGTAGTTTAATCGTAATTTCAATTTAATTGTGAAAAATGAGATTATGAGGCGTGCACTTTTGGATTTTCCAAACTTATTTTAAAATCTTTTTAGTGCAACATCTACAAACTACCGGTAAAAGAAGTAGGTAATAATTTAAATATATTATTTTTTTAATCATTACTTGTTTAAATTATTGATTTTATAACTGAAACCCAGCTACGGGAAGATTTTTGCTGAAAAGTACATTGATCTAGTTATTTCAAGTACAGCAGGAAGAAACATCTAATATTGCATATATTTTCTGAATGTACCAATTAAGGCCGTACCTGAATTTTCCGGGGTCCAGTGCTGCCCCCATTTAAAATAAATCATTTCAAAGAAAACGAGAGACATCATTTTGAATTTTGCTACTACCAAGTCCTAGATAACCCTTCAAAGTATTTTATAAACTACTGTTTACAGTTTATAATGAGAACGTTAAGCTTTACTACGCACATTTGCCAAAAGTGGCCGTTTTTCGCAAAAATGCAAACTAAAGCTTAACGTTCTCACTTAAAAATGTAAATAGTGGTTCATAAAATAGTTTGAAGGGTTATCTAGGTTTTAGTAGCTTAAAATTTTAAATTATATATCCGTTTCCTTACAATTAATTTATTTCAAATGGGGGTAGCACTGGACACCGTGTATCGTCTTAAGGAAAGTGGGTCTAATTTAGCTTGTAAGATTTGATTACGGACACACGGACAACGGGACAGGTGAAACTAAATTTGTTGGACAAAGTTCATTCCAGAACACAGAAATGATTAGGATACAGTTTTTTTTATAGAAACTCTATGTTTGAAACTCTCTAGATAGGACGTTAATATATTTACCTCACTTCTTTGAAGCTGAATTTTATATCGTAGGTCACTCCCTTTGTCATGAGTTTGATATAGTTCCAAAACAAATTCCTCGCAGGCAAGTTACTATGTCCGTACAACTATTTCTTGGCAACAATGCGTTCCGCTAGTGAGATTTCATGATACAGCAAAGTTGTCTGCCCGAGGTGTCGAAAATGAAGGGGTATCGGGGAACAAAGGCTGTAAGTATCACAAGAAGCATGGAGAATATATTTATCAATAGTTAAATTCATAGTAGTGGGTTATACCTACTTATGCCACTGCAAAGTGTAAAAAAATGATTTCTTTATCTAAGCCCGGGGTGCGTTTTTCTTTTCCAAATACAATATGCATGTCAATGGTCACCCAAGTATGCATAAGGCCATACGAAATCAAGAAGAAATAGCCGGAACAGTTTAAACGATTTGCCTCCTACCTGCTCTTCTTTGGGGAGCAGTAGGTAGCACCAAATGTTTTTGTCCTGGTCAGCTCGGACTACTGAGTGTTACTTATTTCTGTAAATTGGAATTGGAACCTTTACGTGTTATATTGTGATAACATTGTATTAGGCATAATACTTATCTTTGTGATCTGACAAAACGCTTCTGGCGCGTAAGCGACCAATACTGTGTAAATGAGTTTCTTTCGGCGTTTCTTCTCAGCAGTGTTCGTTGCGAAAAGCACTAGCTTTACCGGTACTAACCGGTAGCTTTTGCACTAAAAAGAATTAGAAATAATGACCTTCAATAAGTGATATATTTATCCTACATTGAATAAAAAAAATTTACTTTGACAGCAAATCAAAGTTCAGGAGTCGGGGCTTGTGTCGACACTGCCCTGTAAATACAAATCGTACGTGACAGTGACGCCATGTACAATTTAAAGGCGCTGTATCTTTGCGCCATCCTTACTAATATTATAAATGTGAAAGCGTGGATGTTTGTTCCCTTTTCACGCAAAAACTACTTGACGAATCATCATGAAACTTTGTACACATATCCTGGGAGGTACTAGAAGTAACATAGGGTACCTTTCATCCCGGAAAAAAGTAATGTTCCCGTGGGATACGCGAGCGAAGCCGCGGGAAAAAGCTAGTCATTTATAAGTCAGTAAAAAGAAAAATCCGTGTGCAATATTTTTCAATACTCTATCCAATTGGCTAAAAATATTTGTTTGTCCACATGCCTATTTGACCCAAGGACACTAGAATTTTCAAATCCAGCACTGCGTAAGGCTAAGGTTTCAGATTCTTTTCCATTTTCAACTGAAATTAAATTTCAACGGACAAATTTACGTGCTACAAAATGGAAGTTCCAGATTCCAAACGGCCTGGGGAATTAGAGATTTTATCAAACGCCTCTATTTGCCGGTAGCTATGCAGAAAATTGGTGTAGCCAGGTGAAATTGTTTTATTTCCTTAGTTCCGCTTGGCTACTTTATACGATTTATTGGTCGTATTTTGTTTTACACTTTATTTTTTAAAATGATTATGTTTAGAATTAATTTTTAAAAGGGGATTTTAAGCCAGAACCTTTTGAGTCAACAAAGCGCTATACAGAATAGAAAACCATGTTTTTTTTCCGGATAAATTAAACAAATCCCCACCTTTCAAACGTTCACCCCTAATAACTTTTGAACGGCTGAACCGGTTTTCATCAAACACAGCTAAGAACCATCTCGACAGACAAGGCCTTCGATTAAAAAATATATCGAATTTGGAGCTACGTTTCATTTAGGAGCTACGATGCCACAGACACACACAGACACGTCAAACTTATAATCAGTGCCGTAACTGGCCTTCTGAGCGCCCGGTGCGCATTTTTATAACAGCGCCCTTGAAATTTTTTTATGTTTTTACACAGATTAGGTACTAGTACTTATGTACAGAAGTCTCACTTAGCAAAGAAATTCAAAGAAATATCTACTCAATGTGGTTAGCGATATGGTTTGATTTAGCTTACGTTAGCACTCAGCACCTTTTCGTTTAGATAGACATCCATTGCAGGCCAATTTCTATATCTAATTATTACTCTGGACAAACGATTCGTATAACTGAATTTACCACTCCGAATGGCCGCCGCGCGCTTTGTAGTAATGTAGGTATATTTTCAATACCTAAACGGGGAGTGACACAGGCCTGGTTTTTATAAGCTTATAATTAGCTTGCCCGGCTGTTTGGTGTTGGGTATTGGGTCAAGTTTTGCATGATATAATTAAACCACTTCCCGGTTTCCGATTGACATAAAATTTTGTATGATATTGCAATATTATCATAACAAGAAGCTGATCTGATGATGGAGCCGGAAGGTGGCTATAGGTACCCTGTAATAAAACAACGCAACCCCATCGAGTTTGGACTTTTGACATTTGTCTTGATTAGTACTTAGGCCTCACAATAAAAGCTTGTACATCTTACAATTTTTTCGAAAAACTTATTCCATATGTTCATTGATGTTGCCGCGATCGACCTCCACCGCGATCACCTCTGCTCTAAATTATAGGTATTGTTTGTGGTCCTGGTCTGGTCATTTCTGCGCCCCTCCAGGGTCTGCGCCCTGTGCCTGGGCACCGCTGGCACCGCCCTAGTTACGGCACTGCTTATAATACCCCTATTTTTTGTCAAGGGGTTAAAAAGAAGGTTTAAGTATGCTTGACAAAACTACCATAGAAGATTTTGTAAATGAGCATTAATAGATTTTTTTAGTGTTGGCAACGCGCTTATAGCACCTACTCCTGCCCCCATAGCATGGCACCGGTGACAACGTTTATCGAACGCTATCACTATTTCGCTCTAGGTAATAATAACGAGCGGGATAGCACTAGTCCATTACGCGATATAAACTTTATCTGTTTATATCAATGAAACCACGCTACGAAGGCTGCCAATTAAACTACTAACATGAAACTACTTACTACAAGGTGTACAAAAAGTGTCCAAACGTGTGTATTTATACATACATACATACGTATCACGTCTTTATCCCTAATGGGACTGACAGAGCATTTTATGTCTTGCGGCTCTAAGCAGACAGAGCACAGGGCCGCAAGATTCAAAAGCCACTTTTAGGGTGATAGGGGCGAGAAAGTGAAAAAAGGAATCAAAATAGTGAAAGGTTGCTAGCCGCATCGCCTATTTAACATGATTTGTATTTTCGCCCATTCCTTTGATCGGCTTCTACGATATGCGCGGGAAGAAAAACAGCTGGTACATTCTAAGTTTTTTTCTTTTCTCGAAGTGTGTTTGTGTTTGTGATCATAATTTCCTTGTTATTCCTATAAAACTTTATGAAATATAAACAGCTACCCGTCACAACAACAAAAGCGGAAATTCTGTCCGATTTGTTCAAGGGCCTTTTATTGACGTGTTGTAATTAATCGTAACTTCGGATCTTTATTTTACGAGGCTTATAAACAAGGGAAGCAAATGAGCGAGCGTTATTTACAACAGTGTACGATGATTAAAAGCTCCTTGTTAAGGTTCGTTTACATAGAATTACTGTTTTTATAAAGATGGAATATTATTTTTCGGCATAGTCATTATTAAATTATGTATGTTTTGTGGCATTTAATTAAGTTAAATGCTAAAATTGTAATATAAGCCCAAAATGTATACGCATAAATTGATAATGCCCTTCATGTAATACAAATCCAGTCTTCTTCCTGACTTTTGATAGGAAGATAGAAATCTTAAGGTGAATATATAAGCAAGTCGAATAGTGGAGACAAATTCGACTTTGGTCAAAAATGATATACTGAGGTCATGCAACTTTCTTTCAACATCAAACAAAAAGCGAAACTATGCGCAAAACATCTGGGCATGCGCTCTCAGGAGGACACCCCAATCTTCGTCTCGAAGCAGCTTACTCCCTCTCCCTTACGTGAAGGCTAAAACTTACAAGTTCTGCTGGACAGCGTATGGAAGAATATATCTCAGAAAGGACGATAACACACCATTGATACTTATTAAAAGTGAAGCACAACTCCAACAACTTACTATAGACAAATGACTACTTTTAGTATATTGCCTGAGTTTTTGTTTCTTGCGTGTAATAGGTTTTTCTGTAATTACTCTTTACTACTTAAAACTATTATGCTTGTTTAGGCTCCATCTATCGGGGCCACGGTGCAACTCTTGGAACGACTGTACGACAAGAGATTCGAACCTTCACTCCGGTCATTTAAATTTCATTCTATATATTCTTTCGATTACACTAACGCAAAAACTTGTAACGAAAATTTTATCAAAAATAAACGAATTTATTATACGTATTTACTTCAAGTTTTTATTCGAAGAATCCTGCACAATGCTCTCACTCACTCATTACTATTAGTCTTCAACAATATTGAACATACTATAATACACAATATATTACACAATATAATACATATATACACATTCTCACCTCTAAAACGTATATTTTAAATAATATTTTGTACTCAATCCACTTTTACGCTAAATTATACGAAACCAGCAATACACTAATAAATAAGATTATTAACAGTGTAACTATGAATAAACAGATTCAATTGCAAGCAGTTCGTCAGAAACTGGTACATCCACTTGATTGTAAACGGATATTAAAAACTATAAAAACATTATCTGCTTGTACTAGTGTATGCATTATTATAACCCTCAAAAATACAGTATACTCCCTTATAAAACACTCAATGACTATGGATTCGGATATACGACGTATTTCTAAATACTACAAAATATATAAATATTGTGACGATAATCCTCACCTCTTCGATTTTTTCCTTTACATACATTATAATATTCGAATATGTGTTATACAATCCAAACTATAACTGAAATGGACAACCTAAATATTGCCAAGTCAGTCTCTTGTGATGTATCAGAGCTTACTAAACACTATCAAACTAATACAAATGACCTGACTGTAATTGCTCAAAATATTAGAAGTGTATATAGCAACTTCGACGACTTTATGATTAACATGTCATCTTTCACCTTTGAACCCGATGTCATCGTTCTCACGGAATGTCGTCTCAACGCAAACAAATCTATTCCCATATTGAGTAACTATATCTCTAGTTCAACTTCATTTCACCTAAATCAAAACGACGGGGTTGTTATATATGCAAAAGAAAACTTAAGCCTAAAATTAAAGAAGTGCGATTAACTCACGCGTCTTGCCTACGAGTTGATATTCTCAATCATACCATACAAAATAGAATATCCTATCTAAATATTCTTGCATCTCATGCTATCTTACCTGGTCATACCTTGCCTACGAGAGAAAACAGCTGTCTTGATCACTTTATGATAAGAATCAATAGGAAAAAACACTCTGCTTTCATTGCTATTCTAAATACTACTATAACAGATCATGCAACTACGTTATTATCAATAAATAAAATAAAAACAAATAAACTTATTCAAAAAACTATTACAAAAACTAATTTTGAAAATGCATTATCTTATTTACAAAAGAAAAATGTTTCTGAACTACTTTTTTATGAAGATCCAAATTTATTAGCAAATACACTTATACAAACTCTTATCTCTCTTAAAGCATCTCTAATACAAAACACCACCACGACAAAAATTCCAAAAAAACAACGTACGGTTAAGCCCTGGATGACCAAGTGTATTCTTAAGTGTATACAAAATCGAAATAAATTACAAATGGAATCGCGTAGAGATCCAGATAATAACATAAAAAAATTACTTACGCAAGGTACCGAAATTTTTGTAATAATCTTATTAAAAGAACTAAAAGAAACTATGAAAAGAATTTAATTAATAATGCAATAAAAAATAATATATTACTTTGGAAAAACATTAAATCATTAACCTACACTAATACGACTAAAGGAACTAAACAAGAATTGATAGATCTAAAACCAACGCCTCTTGAATTAGCGAACTATATTAACAATTATTTTGCAAAAATTGGCAATCAACTTGCAGAGGACATACAATCAACTATAACTAAAGATGAAACATCTGCGTACCTCCAAAACCTTCCCAGTCAACTCCAATCATTCGTTCTGTTAAAAAACGATTATGAGGAAGTTGATTCTATTATTAGAAACTTAAAATCGGATAGCGATCCGGGATGGGACAATGTTTCAACCCGTTTCATTCAATATATAAAGGACGAAATTGTCCCTGTTATAGTCCATCTAGTGAATCTTTGTTTTGAAAAGGGTATATTCCTCTCAATCCTCAAAGAATCCATTATCACTCCAATATACAAGGGAGGAGGTTGAAACGATATCAGTAATTACAGGCCTATCTCAGTAATAACAGTCTTGGCGGAAATAATTGAGAAATTACTAAATATAAGACTCTTAAATTACCTCGAAGCACACAATATACTTTCAGGCTCACAGTTTGGTTTCAGGAAGGGAATTTTCACCGAAGATGCTGTAACTTCCCTAACTGAAACCATAATTAAAAAAGTAGATAAAGGCATTAAATGCTTAGCATGTTTTATCGACCTTAAAAAAGCATTTGATACAGTCTCCATCTCCATCTTGCTGTCTAAATTAGAAAAAAATAGTGTTAGAGGCGAACAACTAAAGATCTTCAAGGATTATCTATCGGACCGGATTCAAAAAGTAAAGTATCCAGTAAAACTGGATGCATATATAAGTGAGGGACAAAACGTGACCTTTGGCGTCCCGCAGGGAAGCGTTCTGGGCCCAACTTTGTTTCTCATCTATATCAACGAACTGTGCAATATGACGCTAAAAAATGCAAAAATTTGTTCATACGCGGATGATACTGCGATAGTGTTTACAGGTCCGAACTGGGAAACTGCTCGTAAAAATGCTGAAAATGGCATGGCCCAAGTAGCTATGTGGTTAAAAAACAATCTCCTAACCCTAAACGCATTAAAAAACAAACTATATCTGTTTCAGCATATATAACAGTACTCAACCACCTGTTGATTTTGACATAAAAATCCACTCATGTAACCAAGCTCTAAATTGTATCTGCCCTTCTATTACCAAACTAAACTATATTAAATATCTAGGTGTAATGGTGGATCAAAATCTTTCATGGTATCCCCAAATCGAACAATTATCGGGAAGAATACGAAAATTTATATGGATGTTCAAGACTCTAAGAAACATAGTTACACCAACTCTTCTTAATAAAATTTATGTCTCTCTTGTACAATCTATTATATAATTATCTATTGTATACCGGTCTGGGGTGGTGCCTATAAAACCAGATTTCTGGAGGTTGAAAGATCGCAACGCACGCTTTTGAAAGTTATGTACTCTAAAGAAAGAACCTTTCCTACTACTTCTTTACATCAAGTCTGTGATTTATTGCAATCAGAAAGTTATATTTACTACAAGTGACATTAAAAAAACATAAAAGTTTACCCTATAACCCCCAAATTGCTAGTAGAAGAAGACAAAATGCAGCCATTGTTCCCTTTGCTAAGACTGACTTTGCGAGAATTCAATATAAAATTCGCTCTGCCGATATATATAATAAAGTAAATGAAAAACTAAATATATATAATAAACCATCCTATGAATGTAAACCGCAAATAACATATTGGCTCAAAGAACTCACCTATGATGATTTGGAGAGTCTTATTGCGATTACTCCTCCATAGTGCCAAAATGCTATTTTGTACTTACGAGTATACACACAAACATTCAAAAACACCCACAGTACACACACGCATAACTCGCTCTCACAACACACACACTGACGTACACGCACGCACGCACACACACACACTCGCACACACACACTCGCACACATACACACTTTTCGTTTATAATTTAGTTATATCCATACTGTAATTTAGATTTTTTGTTTTATTTGGACTTTTGTTTCTTAGCTAGGTAGATTAAAAAATGAATAGATAGGTACGGAAGAACGGGACCTACTGGTACAAGTATTTTATTACTTAAAAGTAGGCTCCAACACGTAATTATTGTAATTGTTACACAATTTACCTAAATATTTTTATAAATGGCCTTGAAGTGTGAAATAAATTGTTAACTCGTAAATATTAGCTTTAAAACTTGCCTCCGCCAAAAGTGGCCACAGCAAGTTGTAAAGCTAGACGGATCACCAATAATAGTTTCAACGGTAGTTCAGAAAATAATTTAAAAGGATATCTAGTGCATGACGAAGAACAATATGGAAATTATCGCCATATTTACGAGATAACAATTTATTTCACACTTCAAGCCATTTGCTTATATATTCACCTTAAGCTTTATACAGATAGTAAATGGATGTCGTAGAAGGCGACTTAAGAAACACAAGCTAAACAAAGCTTATGAACATCGATAAGACCTCTCCAACCCGTCTGGCCACCGTGGAGAGTGTAGGCCAAATCCTCGGACTGATCTGCCTAATATATGGCTCTGGTAGTACTAAAAGGGTCGTGCTCCTGCAGTTGAGACTAAAAAGACCTGATGATGATGATGAGACGGTAAAAAATCAACAAGTTCTAGTCTTCGTATTAACATTGTTTATTATCGGAAGTAGTTGAACTTACAAGTTGTTCAAGGACAAAAATTTGGTCAAGGATCTTTCATTGACATGTTGTAATTAATCGTTACATATTATTGGATCTTTATTTTACAAGGCCTCTAAACAAAGAAAGCAAATGAGCGAGCGTTATTTACAACAGTAGACGATGATTAAAAGGCCCTGGCTAAGGCGCGTTTACAATTATTTTGACATAATGAAGATTTATAGAAATGAGTACGCAAGTAATAGACTTGCTGACTATTTGTTCACCTAGTGATTAGTATATAAGTAGCATATTAATTAAATAATTTTTTGTTATGTGCAAAAGACCTTTTTAGTCCAAACATTAAACGCATTAATTGGTAACTCCCTTCTTTTATGACAAAGCCGTTTTCTCCTTATCTTCAACTACACTATCACGTGTAGGTATAATTATATGCTCTACCAACTAAAACCATGCTGGTTTTGGAGAAAAGAAAATACTTAGAATTTACCGGCTACTTCTCTTCCCGCACAAATCGTAAAAGCACGTCGGAGGACTAGGCGAAAATGCAAATCGTGTGAATAGGCGAAGCGGCTAGAAACCCATCACTATTTGATTCCTTTTTCCACTTTCTCGTCAACCATCACACTAAAAGTCATTTTTGGGTTTTGGGGCCCTGTTTTCTGTCTGCTTAGAACCGCAAGACCTAATAATATGTATTATTTATACCAAAAAATTTTTTTTCGGGCTATCCACACCAAAAATAACATCATGTTGTCCTGGTCAACTTATCACTCTATTATTACACAAACTACGCAAAGTTACAGCCGTCGCAACGCCTCCTAATTCTTCCCACTAGCCGTCAGATATAAATCAAGTAGCATCATAACACAAGCCAACAAATCTCCGAGACGAGCGATAAATAACATTATTACGGGCAAGTATAAGGAAAAGATAAGAGTAAGTAATCGTGGCTAATTTATAAAGATCCCAGAATATATTGCTCTATATTATATTAGTAATTCACTCTTTGGTATTCTTGCTTTGAGCTATGTTGGGGGTTGGGGTACGTGATTTGGGTTTAGTATTCATTTGCTTTACTGAAACATGTCGGGTATTTTTACTGTTGGTCCGATACTTCGAGTAATTTTGCCATATTTTGATCATTTGATATGATATATACTTTCATGCTAGTCTGGAGGAAAAGAAAAAACTTAAAATATAACAGTTGCTTCTCTTTCCGCGCAGATCGTAGGAAATGGGCAAAAATGCGAATCATGTGATGTAGGTAGCAACTTATTACTATTTTGATCCCTTTTTTCCACCTTCTCGCCCATCGTCACGCTAAAGGTGGCCTTTGAGTGTTGCGGCCCCTGTTCTGCCTGCCCAAGGCTGCTAGGCCCATAGTGCTTTATCTGCCCCATTAGTAAAAAAAGTGATTATGTGCATAGGGTAAGTTGTTCATATTACGGAATGAGGTGTTCAAAAAATACATACTTAAAGTATGTGTCATTATAATCATCATCATTTCAGCCGCATAAAATCCGCTGCTGGACGTAGGCCTCTCCCAAGAATTTCTAAAATTACCGATCTAAAGCGGGCTGCATGACGTCCTACGCTCGAGCAGGCCTGTGTCACTCCCCGTTTAGGTATCAAAAATGTACATTATTACTATGCGCGCAGGCGGCCCCTCGGGGTGGTAAATTCAGTTATACGAATCGTTTGTCCAGAGTCATAAGGATGAAATTGGCTTGCAATGGATGTCTAGGTATCTAAACAAAGAGGTGCTGAGTTCTGACGTGAGCTAAATTAAACCGTATCACTAATAACATTGAGTAGATATTTCTTTGGATTTCTTTGCTGAGTGAGACTTCTGTACGGAGTATTAGTATCTATTCTTTGGCTCGAGTAAAAGTTTGTGTCGATCTGACTCAATTCTAATCACATTTTTTTACCTAACAATGCATAAAGAGCCCATAGTCGTAACATATAAGCCAATTCCAAAGATCGTAGGCGTGTAAGTGGACAGCGGTAATAAAAAAGTTGTATATGTAGGTATATATTGTCATGATTCGTAGAGATTTTCGCCAATTCATTATATCTACTTTTTCGATCTGTGTATCTATAATATATATTCGACCTCTCTTTTAACTTGAGAGCTAAAATATATTCGTAAAATATAAAGATATTTTACCTTATAATACTCATTTTTAGGGTTCCGTACCTCAAAAGGAAAAAACGGAACCCTTATAGGATCACTTTGTTGTCCGTCTGTCCGTCCGTCCGTCCGTCTGTCAAGACCCTTTTTCTCAGGAACGCGTGGAGGTATGAAGCTGAAATTTATATCAATTACTCAGGTCTACTGTCCCTTGAAGCTGTGAAAAAATCAAACTTCTAAGCCAACGCAATCAAAAGATACAGCCGTTTATGCCGCAAATTTTCGACGCTTGCAAGGGAATCAAAACCTACAGGGTGCTTCCCGTGAACTCAGAATCTTGAAATTTGGTACGAAGCAACGTCTTATAGCATAGATAAAGGAAAAATTACGAAAACCATAAATTTTTAGTTACATCACATAATATATTTTTTTTTAATAATTTTAAACTTACTACCCATTTCCTCATAAACGCGTAGAGGTATTAAATTGAAATTCATACCAAATACTAATCCTTGCAGGTTTGTACGGAACCCTCGGTGCGCGAGTCCGACTCGCACTTGGCCGGTTTTTAGTAGTTAAGGAGAAAGGATATAGGAATAAGTAAAGTTAAGTAAGAGGTTAGGCTAATATGGAGTCTATACCAGGCTAAAGCCTTCTGTTAACATGTATTAAACATGATAAGAGAAAAGAGGAAAACCATATAACAAGGAAGTTTTGGTAGAGCCACGCTACCGGCAAAACTCAGTTTTTGGCTCGTCCGGGGAAGTACCACACTCTCACAGAAAATCGACGTCTCAGTAGTAGCTTCACCGCTTCTATGCTTCGTTCGGTGAGTAAGAGATCCGGAGCACCCCCTCCCCCCATACCCCTTCCCCCTTCCCCTCCCCCTGAAAGGCCGGTAACGCTTTCGTTACACCCCTGGTGTGCCTAGTTGTCCATGGGCAGCGGCGATCACTTACCATCAGGTGACCCGCTTGTTCGTTCGCCGTCCTATGACTTAAAAAAGAAGGAAGGTTCTAAAAATGCATGTAAAGGGACACAAAACAGAGAGAAAGGAAAAATGTGTAAGTTAGGATATGAGTAGGAAGGGGCTTAACTTATTTTCCTATGTCCCCTGGGTGGGGCAAAGGGCTGCTACAGAGCTTCTCCATCTCGTTCTGTCTTGTACAAGGCACTTCACTTCGGGCCAAGACGGACCGATTTTCTTAATCTCTGCTGCTACCGATCTGCCGCCAAGTTTGCTCTGATCGACCACGCTTCCTTCCTCTTTCCTTAAGGAGTCAATTCTAATGCCTGCCTCGGAATGTGAGTAGGCTCCCTGCTGAGCATGTGGCTGATTAATGTCCATTTACGACGCGCTATCTTGTGATCGATCGATGTCTCATCGCAAAGCAGCCACAGACGTCCATTAGATAATCTTTTCAGGCAAAAAGATACCCAATATCTGTCGAAGGCAGCGATTGATGCAGAGAGATCTGCTGCGTCATATCTTTGTTTACCTTTCACAATTCGCACTCATA
Source organism: Acrobasis repandana (assembly GCA_963576875.1). Lineage (NCBI taxonomy): Eukaryota > Metazoa > Arthropoda > Insecta > Lepidoptera > Pyralidae > Acrobasis > Acrobasis repandana. The sequence continues at coordinate 2,930,433 of OY756233.1, read as the reverse complement.
TACCAACACGGTTTTTACAGTGAGTAGGGAGTGACGGACAAATTGACTGGAGATATAACATGAACATGGAAAAAACTGACTTGCAGTGCAGACCTCACTTAAATAGTGGAATAAAGATAAGGCAGAAGAAGATCATTATACTCGTAATTACGATTCAACAGCGCTAGACGCAATCTATGCTTATTTCAAAGCACCACAACTTCCCACACTGCCATAAAACAACCGGACATACATTCCCACCGACAAAGCTAACACATACGACTTTTAATAAAGTTGGCTCGGGGCGTAACGGCACATTAAATGGGGCTATTTGAGTCGCGGTTGGCAGAAATTATTTTTTCAGACATTCGCAGTGGTTCATAACGGCTGTAGGGTGGCCACACGATGGGATATTTTATTAATACTCGATTGCTTTTTTGATGACGGGGCTGTTGAGACAGAAAGATTTGCCAGTTTTGGACTAATTACAGAGTGAATCGGAAAATGACTGGTGTATTTTATAATAAATCCACAATTTTGAAACAATAATACTTTAAAACCATACTTTGTGTCAACAACATTTGAGAAGCGGATGACAACAATTATTTTTTCAGACATTCGCAGTGGTTCATAACGGCTGCAGGATATGGGCCACACGATGGGATATTTTCATACTTGAATGCTTTTTTGATGAGAGTGCTGTTGAGACAGAAAGATTTGCCAGTTTTGAACTAATTACAGAGTGAATTGGAAAATAATGCGTGACTTTTATAATTAATCCACAATTTTAAATCATACTTTGTGTCAACAATATTTTTTTTGCGTCGCGGATGGTAGAAATTAATTTTTCAGACATTCGCAGTGGTTCATAACTGCTATAGGGTGGCCTCGCGGTTAAATATTTTATTAATACTTGATTTCTTTTTTGATGACGGTGCTGTTGAGACATAAATAATAACCATTTTTGGACTAATTACAGAGTGAATCGGAAAATGATGGGTGTCTAATAAATAATAAATCCACAATTTTGGAACAATAATATTTTAAAACATACTTTGTGTCAACAATATTTATTGAGAGTTGCGGACGATAGAAATTATTTTTTCAGACATTCGCAGAGGTTCATAACGGCTGCAGGGTGGCCACTCAGTGGGATATTTTAATAATACTTAATTGCTTTTTTGATGACATTGATGTGGCAGGGGGTCGCGAAGATTCGCTCTTTTATGTTATGATGTTACGATTTTTGTCGCATTTTGCCATGTTTTGAACGTTTTGTTACCACTATAATCTGAAAAAATATATGTACTTAATTTTTTCTCTATAAGATATTTTCAATCAATCAATATTTGCCTAACTAAGGGACACTACAGGCATTTAAAAAAAAATTTAATCTTTGCAATTAAAAAAAAAATCAATATGTATTTCTTTATTCCGCGAGTTGGCCACTCTACTAACGGCCTCATATAAACTAGAAGTAAAATATGGGTTTAGCGCGTCCTTTTATTACTGACTTAACTGATTCTGATATCTAAATGGAAAATCTAAAACTTATAAGTCTTAGTATTCCTACGAAAAACGATTATGGGTACAAATTTAGTTAAAAGGGTAAACGAATTTTCTTCTCATCATAATGCATTTCCTTTTGCATTCTTAGATGTGCTGCTTTAGAACCCTGGATGCGTATTCCGGCTTTTTCTTCCTTAAATGTTGTCAATCTTAATTAGTTTCGTAAAAGGGTCTAATTATCATAAAAGGGGATAATTAGGGATCGTAATAATCCAGGATCAAAAATAAATTATTTTCTAATGATAATAAAATAAAATTTTAGTCACAAAATTTTCATATCCATTTTGAATGTGATATTAGATTTATTAATGCAGAAAAACTGGTAATAAAAGCGCTATTTGACTCCAAGAAACCATGACGTTACGACTTGGTATTACGAGTATCATACATATCCTATGGGATACACATAGAACATTTTCTATGGAAAATGTTTGTTTTAATATTTAGAAAAAAGTATCTAAGTTAGACTTGTTGGAAATTAGCGGATTATTATAAGCTGATTTGACTTTACCTATAAGTACAAGAATGTGTATTCATTATTTTCATGATTGCCAATTAACACTTCCAGTTTTAACAGGCAGTGACTAATTTGACTATACGAATCATTCATTCATTCATACTCCGGCAGTCGTTATTCGATTTTTACCGAGAACGGTTGTTTCCTTACTAATATTATAAATGTGAAAGCGTGGATGTTTGTTACCTTTTCACGCAAAAACTACTTGACGAATCATCATGAAACTTTGTACACATATCCTGGGAGGTACTAGAAGTAACATAGGGTACCTTTCATCGCGGAAAAATGTATTGTTCCCGTAGGATTTGGGATACGCGAGCAAAGCCGCGGGTAAAAGCTAGTATTGTATAAAAGCCAGAGTCGGAACACAATAATGAGCGTTAATAAAACAAGCATTATTTATTGATCTATTCGCTGTTTGATTTCGTGATCCCGAGCTTCGATATTTCCACAATACAAAGATGGTATCATATAAAATGGTCACCCCAAGATGCCGCAGCCTAGGTACCTATGTAAAATGAAGAAGAAAAATCCCGATCCAATAAAACGATTTGGCTGTAAATTTACTTCCTAATGTCAGCCCTCCTTTGAAAAGCAGTGGTTGCACAAGATATGTATGCTTAGATAAGACAAAACTTCTTTGTTGCACCAACTGTAAGCAGATCATATACAAGTAAACTTAAAAGTAGGTACAAAAACTCCTTACTGAGATAAGTCCCCCTTTGTATATTTGCTGTTTCGTATTATTTTGTCTTTCAATACTTCAATGTTTTTTGTACAATAAAGATAAACAAACAAGGCACACTAATCACTAAAGCAATTTCTTCCAGCCAACCTGTAGGTACAGGCCGGAATCTCCTTAGGTACGCGCAATATGCGTCCCCGTTCCCCGTCCCCGCACCTCTCCCCCGTTTTCGCCTCGATGACTCACGTTGGCCGTCAAGAACCGGGGGAGAGGTGCGGGTGCGGGGAACGGGGACGCATATTGCGCGTACCTTAGGAGATTCCCTTCTGTTTACTCTTACTGTATTCTGTGCTGTAGGTAAATAGTGATTTGAGTAAATGTTATAGGGGTTGGCACAGTATAAATATATGCATATCGTACCATACAAATAAATTAAACAGTGATAAATAAACGAAACAATAACAGTATGAATAAATGTTCAGTAGGTACCTATTTATTAGAAAAGGGACGCAGAAAAATTCGGTCAAGTACGAGTCGGACTTGTACATAAAGGGTTCCGTATCACCGTAGGTACAATGTTTTATACGCTGAATCAAACACGTTTCTTGAATGACGACCCCCTTTAATTTTAAAGTTTTATTTTAGTATTTGATGTAATAACGCCTACAGTTATGCATAATAAAACACGTAAAAATTTCAAGTGTCTAGCTATTACTGTTCAAGATATAGAGCCCTGTGACAGACGGACGGACATACGAACAGAATTGGAGTCTCAGTAATAGGGTCCCGTTGGCACTCTTTGGGTACGGAACTCTAAAAACAAGAAATCATAGCAAGGACATCTCTCCTTGAATGCGACGTCACTTGTTCTTTAATTTGCCGTATGAGCCATGTAGATGTGAAGTGTTAAAGCATTCCACGCAGTCTGACTTCCTGAACTAAAAAGGTACCTACTTAGATCTTTAGTAGCTTCTTACGATAGACACAGGAAGAGATGGAGGGGTCCTATTTTATATTGGAAAGCACACAGCTAGTAGAAAAAAACTTAAACTAGTAAATAATGTAAATTTATGTAAATATTCTAACATCGAGAGTGGTAAAGTCTCAAATCAGAACAGAAATAAAGACGGTTTTTTTAAAAGCTATAAAAATGTAATATCTATATTTACTCCAATAAATTAAATATGTCATTTGGTACAATTTAAATGGACAGCTGTTATTAAACTTTTATACATCCGGAGCTTGGAATAAAGCCCACGTACACCAAACAAAAGTTAGACATTTTAATCAGAACTTTTATTCGTCACAGCGATTTTGTATCGAAATAACGTAGGTACTATTCGGAAAAAAATATTAAAATGTTTGGTTTAGATTTTTAGTTTGTTCAATTTGAACTTTTAAACGTTAAGACTGCAGTCTTCTACCGTGGGAAATTTTGATTGAACACCCGAATCTATATTTTCTATTTACACATACGCATTGCACTGTATTGTACATGCACCATGGAGACAAATTTAGACGAATTCAGAAGCGCAGCGAGCGGTCTGCCTTATCAGCGTTTTCGTCCCCATATTTATTTGAGAATTTCGAAGAACTTTAAATTTTTCTATCTTTTTACAAAAGACAAATTATTTTTATTTATTTATTGTACGTGTTTAAGCATGAATCAATCTTCATTATGTGTATTTTTTATTTTTTAAACTCAGTCGTATGCGCAAGAAATCCGACGACATATTCGCTTATATTTTCTTCAAAGTTTAACCTTTTTAACCAAGTTTTTGAATGAATTAAAATTGAATCTTCTTATTTACTTTTTAATTTTTTTTTTCCTTTGTCTTTATTTCTCTGTAATTTAAACACAGCTTCATGTTTTAAATTCCGTGTAAACAACAAAAACATGAACGTCGCACACCGCAAAAAATCGAAACACGTCTCAGGTTATTTGGAATTAAAAAAACTATTACAATGAAAATCAATAAATTGTCTATTTACTTTTTTAAAACTTAATAACTTTTTACAAGATTTTATTTAGTTTCACCTTTCCCGTTGTCTGTGTTATCTTCCTCGCCTTCTCCGTATTTGGGGTCGGCTCTGTATGTCAACTCCCTCCGTTTTCTATTATTTACAATATCTGTACTAACCCCCCTCTCCATCATGTCCTGCTTCACACATTCCCCCACGTCTTTCTGTCTGGGTCGTCCTCTATCTCTGTGGCCATCTACCTTTTGTACCGTTTCGGTTAGTAAAGCCTAGATTTAGGATCTAGGAAGATAGATGAGATAAAAGAAAGACCAGATATCGGCAAATGAGATAGGTATAATGAACAACTATTACATTACATTAGTTACAAAGATTCACAAAAACACTAGGTACAGATTAGGTAGTCAGGGTCGTGAGTTATAGGCACTAGATCAGTTGAGTAGCCCTTCTAGGTAGAAGAACTACTTAGCTTCAGATGCTGCCGAAGACTAAGAGGACGAGCGCCGGCCGCCGCGTCTTATATATGGGCATGGGCCCCCCCGCTGCGCCTAAGAGGGGCGAAGGAGTGCTGGAGCCCGCGCGATGTCACACTTTTAACCATTTTATTAGCCAGATGTTCGGCGTCCCGCCTCTTGACATGAGTATGACCGTACCATGTTAAACGGGGTGGCTTTTTAAGTTCTCTACAATAGGTGCTATCTTTAAACTCCTACTTATATATTCATTCCTGATCTTACCCATCTTCGTCACTTCGTCTCTTTGTCTGTGTGTCCGTAATCAAATCTTGCAAGCTAAATTAGACCCACTTCCCATTATTCGATTGAGCTGAAAATTCACATACTTATCCAAGTTGGGTGACAATGCAATATTATGGCACCAATGACCTAATTTCATGATAAACCAGGAAGTTGGGCACGGCCGGCATCTCTGTGATAAAACAACATAACCCCACCGAATTTGGGCTCAATTGTTTCGTCTTGAGAAGCGTTTTAAATAAAAGCTTGGTTTTAAAAATATTTTGTAAACAATTACTTGTTTAATTTATTGCCAAAACTAAGTTTTTCGTGTTTGCTTGAATTCCGGCGTCCTAGGTACGTATTATATAACCTCTATATGTGGAATGCAATTGGTGTCTGGTATGTAAGAAAAAAATAAAAAGTTAATTTTAATGAAGTATGTTTGTTTTCTGTTCTGTATTCAAAATAGGTCGCCAAGTTGAAAAGATGTTAGTACACGACAATTTTATTGCATTTTTATTCGCGAAATTCAATATATACATGATGATGATGGCTAAATTCAAGGAAAGTAATAAATAAAATATACATGTTCTCTCACAATTACCTTGTTTTATAATAAAAACCAAAGATAAATGCCCTCAAAGTTGTACGGCAAATTCCCAATCGCAGTGATACCGACCGCCATATGATCGTTCGCCCCGTGCGGCGGGAAGGGAGCGGGGCGGTCATACGGTTCGATAACACGTTAGCCATGTATTGCAAATATGGGGATTTTTCCTGATGAAAAATAGTAAAAATAGTATTATTTTTCTTGCTATTTTGTGTTCTATTCGGCGGTGATCCCACTGCACCGCGCACCGTCACGGAGCGCGGCGCGGCAGATTTTTAACATTATATGCAAGCAGCTCAGTTTGTATAGAAAACAGGCCTATACCCACTGAAAACGCGTCACCGCGCGAGAGCGTCAGTATCAGAAATCGCGCTTCGCGACGGTGCGCGGTGCCGTGGGATAACAGCCTTACTGATTTTGATTCCAAGATTTCAATATAGCTCAGTGTTTCAAAATAAACCTGTAATATAAAATATATCGTTAAGTTAGTATCCCATAACACAAGTTTAGAACTTAATTCGGGGCTAGCTTAATCAGTGTGATTTGTCCCTATATATTTATTTTATTTATTTATGTATATATATATATTTAATTTATATAATATATAAGTTCCACAAGCTTTGTTTATATGCCTACAACTCAAGTATCATTGTTCTTAACTTCATGAACTTAGTCAATTACGTAGAAACCTGAACAAACTTCTTTGTCCTTCCATTCTAAGCCAGTCATGTCAATAAACCTGAATCCACGCATCAACTAATGAGATCGTGAGACAAAACAAGTTTAAGTAGTTTATTACTGATGAAACAATTTAGTAATGTACGAGTATATAATTTATTATTACAAGCTTTTTACCCGTGTGGTTCCGGATTAGAATAGGACCACTCCATCTGCTCCTGTGGATGTCGTAAGAGGCGACTTAAGGACTAAGCGTTAACATCTCGTGCTACAATTGCGTTCCCAAGGAGGGTTAACGTCGGGCGGCGGACGTATGTAAAACTTTTCGCACAAATATATTCCCAAAGAGGGTTGACGTCAGGCAGGCGGCTGGTTGTAAAACTATAGCCAAATCATTGAAAGGGTTTCGGCTATTTGTTCTCCATTTTACAAAGGCTTTGGCATCCTTGGGTGACCATTGACATGCATATTATATATGGAGAAGAAAAAGCGGGAAAGCACACCCCGGGCTCCGAAGCAGCACAGCTGAGGATGCAACCGGGAATGCGCTTAGACGAAGAAGAAGCTTTTATTTAGTTTCACCTGTCCCGCTGTCTGTGTAATCAAATCTTGCAAGCTAAATTTGACCCACTCGATTCAATTAGATTTTTCAATTAGACCAATTTAATTGATCTGAAACTTCACATACTTATGTAAACAATTCTCACAACTTAAGAATCCCCATACAAGTACACACATACCCCGTAAAAGTGGTCCATACTAATGGTAACAAATGATATAATACACTATATTGTTTTTCAAGTTTGTATTTTGACTGTGGAAACCAATTATAACCCTAGATATATGCAATTTCTTTGAAGTTACAAATTTTAACCGAAATCTGACATGTCGTTTCATTGTCGTTTCGTTTGTATGGGAAACTCTGATTCTGTTTCGGGTAAGGAGACTCTTAAATTTACCTTCCTTCCAATTCTATGTGTTTATGTAGACACAAGTATAAATTACTAAAACAAAACTTCGAAAGGTAATTTACAAATATTTTATGGTAATAAGCTTAAATCAGTTTAAAAACAAATAAATACGTCAAAGGTAGAGAGCAAACGAAAAGTTTTTACTGAATTAAACTCCCAGTTAAGTACGTGGGCGTAGCTAAAAAGGGCAAGGGTGGGCAATGCCTAGTCTATAATATTATTGATGCACCCTAGAAAATAAAAAGCTAAAAGCTAAAAAATAATAATCGTGTATGATCTCAAGCAATAAGAAACAATACGATTTACATACAAATATACACTATCACGTCTTAATCCCTAATGGGACAGAAAAAGCAGGTCTTGCGGCTCTAAGCAGACAGAACCCAGGGTTGCAAGACCCAAAGGCTACCTTTAGCGTGATGAGGGACGAGAAGGTGCAAAAGGAATCAAAATAGTGATGGGGTGCTGCTAGCCACATCGCTCAAAGGCCACATTTAGCGTGATGGTGGTAGACAACATCACGCTAAATGTGGTTTTTGGGTCTCACGGCTCTGGGTTTGGGACGTGATAATATATCAGTATTTAAGATATCAAAATTTGTGATTTAGTTACTATTGCAATTAAAAAAATATGTCAAGATAGCGTTGGAATCACCAAAGAATAAGTTATGTGGAACCTCGCCCTGTTCCGGCGATCTAGGCGAGTTCCCACATAGAAGATAGAGCCTCGATAACAACACAGATTATATATTATTTATTATCTGATGTTGACAACTGTTATAAAAGAATAATATTTAATTTATGAACGTACAACAGATAGGATCAAGCAAGTGATCATCGTAAGAGATGATGGTGGAATGAGTCAAAAGGGATCAGTAAATGATTTGAAAATGGAATGAAAGGAAATTTGAAATGAAATGAAGAATGAAAAATGGACAGCATGAGATGAAGAAAGGAGGTTGGAACAGGATGCATGCAGCATCGTTACAATTATATAACCGAATAATTGAAGAATGTTGTAAGAAAAAAAATAACAGCCCACCCTAGATAAATTGCGTAGCTACGCCAATGATTAAGTAGCAAAGTCTGTTAAAACAAGTCCCAAAACACTGTTATTATAAAGTTTGACTTTGAAAGAGAATAAAAGGAAAAGTACTTCTTTATAAGTTTACGTACAATAATGGCTTGTATGTTAATACCCAAAGGGTGCAAACGGGACCCTATTACTGAGACTCCGCTGTATCTCCGTCTGTCCGTCTATCACAGGGCTCTATCTCTTGAACCGTAATAGCTAGACACTTGAAATTTTCACCGATTATGTATTACTATGGCCGCTATAACAAAAAATACTAAAAATTAAAAATAATTAAAAATTAAAGGGCGTCGTCATACAAGAAACGTGTTTTTTTCAGCGTTATTAACTTGATCTATAAAATGGCATTAACTAGATACTTGAACTTTTCACCGATTATGTATTACTATGACTACTTTAACAACAAATACTAAAAATAAGGTAAATTTAAAATTTAAAGGGGCTCGTCATACAAGAAACAAATAGGTTTATTTTGTAGGTATTAATTGAGATATATAGAATATTTAGCTGTGTGGCTTTCGAGGTACAGCCTGCAAAAACGGTTAGGGTTAAGGGTGTAATTTTTTTTCCAAAATTCACTCACATTTGTTTTTTGATTTTTTTCAAAATCCAAGATAGCCGCCATACAAGGCCAATTTCCGAGTGTGTACCGCGAGACCGTAGGTCGAAAGCGAAGCCGAAGGCCGAGTTGCGTGGTAAGGGTGACGCCCGAGCCCCTCTTGATCTCTCCCCTTCCCCGAGAACCCCCCCCCCTCAAGTGTCTAAGCGAAGCCAGAGGCCAAAGGCCAAATACAGACCTCTTTCGCGAGGCCGCAGGCCGAGCTGTGTGGCGAGGGCGAAGCCCGAGCCCCTCCAGACCTCCTCCCTCCCCCAGAAGCCCCCCCCCCCCCAAGTCACTAAGCGAAGCCTGAGGCTGAAGGCCGAAGGCTGAGCTGTCTCGCGAGGCCGCAGGCCGAGCTGCGTGGCGAGGCCGTAGGCCGAGCCAATACCACCAAGCGCTGAGCGTTTTTTTTTAAATTTTTCAAGATGGCCGCCAATAATCGGCTGCGTCCGATTTGACTAAAATTCAAAATTTAAGGGTTTTTTACACCGGGGAATCCAAATCTGACTTTTTTTTTGGAATCCAAGATGGCGTCTGGATTTTAAAAATTTTAACTTCATTCGTTCATAACGTCCTACTGGAACATCGAAGGGGTCTGGAATTTTGTATGCTGGGGTAAAGCATGCCGCGGAACTCAAATCTGCAAACAAAATTTGATTCCAAGATGGCGGCCCGTATACGTTTTTATTTGTTTTATACTGACTTTAGCACCTTACCTATTCTCTCAACTGGAAATAAGATTCCAACCAACTTCAACAGCTGCACGAAAAACCGCGGGCTGCTTGCAGCCCGCGCAGCGCCCGAAAAGCTAGTTTTTTATTAAAGACGAGCAGCTAAAAGCTGGTATGTCTATTTCACACAGTGCTGAGAGTCCATAAAATCTTTACACAGTTCATATATTTACTATCGTATATACACTTTATTTGTCCTCAACCACTTGTCGAGTCTTTAAAAAAAAAAATTCAAAATATCTTTATTATCATAGGATATTTATAATATCTCTTAATAATAGTCACTTTGTTTTGTTTTGCACAAATGTTGACGTCAATTCTATTCTAGTCTATTTTTAAAATAATTTATGGAAGGCGCAGTGACCACTTCTTCTGTCTATTCTATTCTGTCTAGTCTAGTCTATTCCAATTATTGACCACTCTGTTACTAAGGAAGTGAAAATGTGCAGCTATGGTTTTAGTCGCTGTCCGAGACTGGTAGCAGTATTTAAAGTGATGGTTTTGTGCCTTTTTGTAATTTGTTACTAATTTTATAATCTGAAAAGCAACTGTCTCTTGGTTTAGGATAACTGATCTATCAAATCGAAATATTTTCCTCTCCTAGTCCCTTATATGCAAGTGATACTGTGACAACAACAGATATCTTCCACCCTTCTCCCCCCCCCATTTTCAGGTAAGATTTTTGCAACATCTTGCGTAGAATGAAGTCCTTAGTATGCCTCTAAAATTTGATTAAAATCCATCAATAAATAATGCTACAGTAAAGTTCCACCCTCTCCCCCCTATTCCTCCCCCATTAAAAAATCGCGATTGATAAAAAAATTAACTTGTGTGCATCAACATATAATTCTCTAGATACCTAACGCTCCTACATTCACCGCTTCGATTCTGATTCTATTTACGCAAACAAACGAACAGTAATTACAACGAAACACTCGAACGCACACATAGACAAAGATGCATGCGATTAGTCGCGACAAGGTCACGTACGCGTCATGTCGGTCAAGCATCTCAACGCCACGAGCGGTGAGGTACAATATTAAAATGTTTATTTACTTACATATGAAAGGTGAGTCCTGCGTTTCTCATGTCTGTATAGCTTTTAAACCACTTTACGGCACATGACGGCATTTTTAATGAATTGATTATCGCAAACACACAGCAATATTCTCAAAGGAAACTTTGTGCACCGCACGACTCGAGTGTCACGGCGAACTGTCGCGCCGCGCTGTTCATATTTTAAGCCACGCCCGCCGCGGTACATATCGCGTGGAATGATTTTTCGGGATTATTTACGATTCTAGAGAATAACTGTTCGTAGCTTGTGTGTCAATTTTTGTTAAAATCGGTTGGAAAATGCGATCTGTAGGCGAGAACAGACAGACGGACAAAGGCATTTTTGGTCAATAACGAAACCAGACTCTTAGTTCGCTCGGTCAATTGTCTCTTTTCACCGTTGTTAAGGGCATACTTTAATCTTCCGGGGTCCAGGGCTGCCCCCATTTTAAATAAATCATTTCAAAGGAAACGGAGACATCATTTAAAATTTTGCTACTACCAAGCCCTAGATAACCCTTCAAACTATTTAATGAACTACTGTGTACAGTTTAAAATGAGAACGTTAAGCTTTACTACGCACATTTGCTAAAAGTGGCCGTTTTTCGCAAATGTGCGTAGTAAAGCTTAACGTTCTCACTTTTGAACTGTAAACAGTAGTTCATAAAATAGTTTGAAGGGTTATAACTAGGGCTTGTTAGTAGCCAAATTTTAAATGATGTCTCCGTTTCCTTTGAAATTATTTATTTTAAATGGGGGCAGCACTGGACCCCGGAAAAAGGTACGGTTAACCTTGCTATCGACGAACAATAAATACTTAGACAAACGCCCCAGATTGTTCAAATAATTCATTAAATAACATACAACATACTTCATAACAGACAATCACACACCTAATTGAGCCAACCAAGTTATCAAGTTAGTATTGGCTAAGTTATTCCGAGCGCTACCCAAACTTATTATAACTTTTCCGCCAACGTTTAAGTATGACATAAATACAGTCGACCAACTTTTAGTAGGACAGAACCCTTACCGACTGGGTCAGATGAAGTTATGCTTTTTTCTTCTTCTACTTTACAACCTTTAATCAGTCCACTGCTGAACTAAAGGCCTCTCCCTATAATGGAAAGATATATGAGGCTCATAACTACACTATTACAAGAAAAAGTAGGAGAGAGAAGAAATATTCTTAAAAGTATTGAAAATAGAAGAGGGAAAGTCAAAGTCGAAGTCAAAATTTCAACAAACAAAATCAAGTACGAGTCAAAATCGCTTGAAGACGGATCCGTACTTCTCATAAGTTTTCCTGAAGTCTATCTAAAGTATACAATCTGTACGAAACCCTAAAAACGCGTACTTCTTTCGAGGACATCTTTTCCGCAGATTGGCCACATCGTCTGGATCCGTCATGCAAAGGAAGACAAATGCTGCAATGTTTGTTTGTTTTTCGTGTGTGTAAGTGGCCAGCACTGGTGTCAGATTTTCAAGCTGCCTAAAGGCATCTGACATAGCTAAACGACTGCCATACAATGACAGCCGGGACCAACGGCTTTTATATGCCTTCCGAAGCACTGAGGAGCTCGAGAAATTTTTGTACCACTTCTGGTCACCCATCCAAGTACGAACCACGCCCGCGGTTGCTTAACTTAATGCTGCAATGAAAAATATAGAGAAATAAAACAATCTAGTAAAGCAAAGAGTTTCCAAAACGAAATGTCGAAAAGCGCACAGATTCACACCTATTATCTAGGGCTGGCAACTGGTAAAAAAGAAACACTCAAAGTTAGTAGTTTTCGGAAAGCGTTTTCAGTGTAGGGTTGTCAAAACAAAAAAAAACGCCGGAATGGAGAAGTTGATAATTGTGTTCCATGTAGCACATTAGCTAGCGTGCAGCAATCTGTTTCGGAATTCTAAATTGGTATTTTTCACGCACATGGGTCAATATACTGTTTATTGGTTTCTTTACTTTGCTTGGTATTATTTTCTTTGTACTGGGTGACCTTTAAGTTGTATGTCTGTGGCATCGTAGATCTCAAACGGTTAAAAGGATTTTGAACATAATTCTTTCTTTTGTGTCTTCCTCAACCATTTTGTTAGTTGTAAGTAGCCGCAGTAGTCGGGGGTTTTACGTTCTTATAATTAAATAATTGATAATTTATGCTTACATAATATCACTATAAAATAGTAATATTATGTGTGTGTTCCACCGTAGCATCCAAACCACTTGTCCAATTTTCACTAAAGAGATGTCAATCAATTTTTCATTATCGTCTAGATGACATAGGCTACATTTTATACGCAAAAATATTATATCACGAAAGTTGTATATGTATTTATATAGAAAAGTGCGAGTCAAAACATTTTGTTTTTGTTTCTAAATCAAGTGGGGGTCAAACGAAAGAGGAACAAATACTTATACATAAATCATATGAATAGGCGATTCGGCACGCAACCCATCACTATTTTGATTTTCTTCCTCCATCTTCACGTGCACTAATGCGCTAAACGTCGGCCTGGGTTCAGACTGCCCCGTTAGGAATAAAGACGTGATAGTATTCTGTTTAATTCTTCTAACTTTAGCATGTTCCTGGTTGTGCTACTTCGGAGCCTGAGGTGCGCTTTCCGAATTGCCATCTCAACCGTCCGCATGAATGCAGTAATTGATTAGGATTAGTTTTTAGTCCTTACCTGGAAAACAGTAGGCTATATTATAGGATATATAATAGGAAATCGTTATCATATCGACCAAGTCGTATAATATATGTGATTACTGATATTTATTGTTTAAAGTAGGTTTTTTTGTTATTTGATTTTTCATTGGTTCATCATAATCAGATCTTTTAGTCTCCATTGCAGGAGCACGACCCTCTCTGTACTACCAGAGCCATATATTAGCCAGAGCAGTCATAGGATTTGGCCTACACTCTCCACGCTGGCTAGGTGGGTTGGAGAAGTCTCATTGATGTTTATAAGATTTGTTTAGCTTGTTCTTCCTAAGTCGCCTTCTATGACATCCACAGGAAGACTTGGAGAAGTCCTATTCTACTCTGCCGGGAACCACACGGCGTTTTCTTAATTATTTAAAATCTTTTTTCCTGTTATCTAAATCAAAGGTGCTAATTTATGAGTATCTGTGATTGATTATAACTAATAAAATATGATTATTTTTTTATCTACAGCTGTTTTTCTCTTGACTGTACTTACCCATAAAAAAAGTAGGGTATCAGACCGGAATAACTCAAAAAGAGATGGATTGGTCCTATTCTAAGCCGGAACACGGCACAATATACGGCTAACTAATTATTCACAATCAGCGCGAGAAAAGTAACAACTGAAATATGTTAAGATTTTTCTAATATCCCATACCAAAATTCATTTTTAGGGTTCCGTACCCAAAGGGTGCAAACGGGACCCTATTACTGAGACTCCGCTGTCTGTCCGTCTGTCTGTCCGTCTGACACAGGGCTCTATCCCTTGAACCGTAATAGCTAGACACTTGAAATTTTCATCGATTATGTATTACTGTGGCCGCTATAACAACAAATACTGAAAATAAAATAAAGTTAAAAATTAAACGGGGTCGTCATACAAAAAACGTGTTTTTTTAGCTTTTTAAAACATTGTACGGAGGTACGGAACCCTTCATGTACGAGTCCGACTCGCACTTGCCCGTTTATTTATTAAAATAACTCATACGCACATATTACCTTACTTCTTATTGTATTCCTCTAAGTTTAAAATCTCAATAAATCTGATCCGCAACTCCTGAATCATAGGATTAAGTCACCAAGTGGAGAATAAAGTTGCTCGCTACATCTACGTCGAGTCAGACGTTCACACGTACACCTGTTATGTGTGGTGCAAGTCACAATCGGAGATCGGAATTAGGTACAGAAGTCTCACTCAGCAAAGAAATTCAAAGAAATATCTACTCAATGTGGCTAGCGATATGGTTTAATTTAGCTCACGTCAGAACTCAGCACCTTTTCGTTTAGATACCTAGACATCCATTGTAAGCCAATTTCATTCTTATTACTCTGGACAAACGATTCGTATAACTGAATGTACCACCCGGAGGGGCCGCTGCGCGCATAGTACTAATGTAGGTACATTTTCAATAACTAAACGGGGAGTGACACAGGCCTGCTTACACTGATTTTATACAGCAAAAGAAATAGTGGATATTTTTTTAGGGTTTTTTTAAGCCTTCAAGATGCAGTTCTAAAGTACTCAAATTAAATAAAGAAATAAGAAAATGTGAAAAAATACCACGTGAGCGGGACTTGAACCCACCCTGACGCAAGCCTAAGGCGCGAATATCAAATGGTGGCGAGATTCGGCCTGCGGGATTGAACACGTGATGGCTCAGTTGGTTAGAACATAGTCGTATTGAGACTAAGGTCGCGGGTTCAAGTCCTGCTCACGTGGTATTTTTTTTACCATTTCTTATTTCTTTATTTAATTTGAGTACTATAATGGATATGCCTCAAATCCCGAGATTAATTTTAAAGAGCAGAGAAAATCCTGTGATTTATTAAATAAAAAAGTTATTTAGGTATTTGTGTCTCCTTTTCATAAATAAATAAATAAGAAATCTCGGGAAGATCCATATTCATATCGAAATTTCGATGCAAGTACATAAATAACTCTACCTAATTCAGATCTCTGGTGATAGTTATGCGAGAGGGAAGAAAGTCACACTCCAAGTGGCAGTCTGTCATTTAGTCTCAGGCCTTCACTCAAGAGCAATGCCGTGATGTGTTTTGACAATAAGATTTAGATGTCACTAAACAGACTGATAACTTAAAGATTTATGATAATCATAAATAAGGATATTATTATACTATGTTTTCTATTGCACAAAGCGAGAATCTATTTTATTGATAAGATATAGGTAAACAGCAAGAGGAGGCTTATGCCCCACGGTGGGTTTTTAAAAGTTGATGATTATGATGTGATGAGACAGCTTCTCTACTTTTTATTTAATTATGTATTACAAAACGCCCTAATGGCATTGAAATAAATGCTTATTATACCAAACAAAAATAATCTCTTATCCTCGTTTTGTTTATAAATAAATTAAAAAGTATCACAATGGATTGATATTAAATATTTTTCAATCGTTCTCTCATGAATTAACACCCGAGTTCACAGATTTCTAGTTTACAATGTTATGAATTTTCTTTTGAAATTTATGTACGTACTCTCAAGCTGCTCTCAAAGAAGATTTATGTTATGAGAGCGCCGTTTGAATTCTTAAAATCCCAACAAAGTGACTGCGGAAAAGACCTTACTTATTTTATTTTCTCTTTGTTTCAGAACAAATGCGTTCGTGCGCCGTCCAGGAATGCGACAGCGCGAGGAAATGACCACCGTCACAGCAAAATGGCTCGTAAACACTGGAACACATGGATGAAAATAGCACTTGTGCCAATCGCGCTATTGACTTCCACAATCGCTGATTTCACAACGGAATGTCAGAGACCCTGTGACTGCAGATGGCAATCCGGGAACAAAGCCGCCATTTGCTCAAACTCCAGCCTCAAAATGATACCTGCAAATCTAAGCAACGATATTCAGATTTTGGATCTATCTAATAATAATTTAATACAGCTACACCCAGAAGCTTTTAAGAAAGTAGGCCTTAGTAATCTAAAGAAATTATTCCTAAAAGAATGTAATATAGAAGTGATAAACAAAGCTGCGTTTGTAACGCTAGCTATAATGATAGAACTAGACTTGTCCAAGAACAGGATACGATATCTGCACCCAGACACTTTCAAAGGTACAGAGAAACTAAGATTAATAAACTTAAGTAACAACTTCATCGACAAGTTAGAGGATGGTATATTCCGCAATTTGAAGTTCCTGCAGAAAGTAGAGGTTAGCAATAACAGGATCGCACGGATCGGGACGAAGGCGTTTGCGAACTTGCCACAGCTAAAGATACTGAGGTTCGATGGAAATAACTTGAGCCATATGAAGCCAGAAACTTTGATGGCACTGAGAAACTTGTCCGGGCTGGATTTGCACAACAACCCGTGGCGATGTGATTGCAACTTACAGACGTTTAGAGACTGGGTGATCACTCATAACTTATACACGCCCCCGACTTCCTGCGCCGAGCCCCAATCTATCAAGGACAAACTTTGGAACGAATTAGACTCATCGAACTTTGCTTGTAGGCCTACGATACTAGAACCACTCCCAGACACAACGATCAGAAGTTACGACGAAAACGTTACTTTATCTTGCAAGGTCGTCGGGAACCCTAACCCTGAAGTAGTCTGGCGATTTAACGGAAAAGTTATTGAGACGAGGCTTTTCGGAGAATTGAGATATGTTTTATCGGAAAATACGATGGATTTGATACGATGGGTGAATCTAACAATTATACACGCAAGATATAGTGATAGGGGTAATTATACTTGTGTTGCTGAAAATCCTGGAGGCAGAGATGAAAAAGGCCTTATCCTTGTTTTATCAAAATATGGTGGAGCTGGCACTATAGCAGGAATGGATGCAGATTCCTTTGCAATATTAGTTGGATGTCTTATAGCGATACTTATCATATTTTCAACTGTACTATTTATTTGTTATTTTACAACGCAGAAGAACGATATAAAAAGACTGATTAAGACCGATACTCGTTCCTCTAATGGGGAAGCTTTAATAGAAGGTTCCGTAGCATCAGAAGCAGAGAAGGCTAAACCTGAGGTGAACCCTGTAACGAAACCTCCAAGAAAATATGAGGTGCCACCATCCTTGACCAGTGAAGCTACAGAAATGTCTGAACTCAACAAAACTTTGTTGGATAATGACTCAGTTTTAGGTAAGGTTACGTGACTCGCCTCTTTTAAATTTTAGGCTTTCTTTTAGCATAATATTAAGTCATATTATGAAACAGGAGTTTCGAAACTAAAAGACTAGGTTAAAATGTAACTTTACAAAAATGTTAGTAGGGTAAATTAATTATGATTAAAGTACCAATATTTTAAAGAACAGTTGTCCATGATTCTGTCTAAATAATAATTACTACAAAATTAAAATAAGTCGTGTTTTGAAATTATAGATACAAGAATTTATGAACAATAGAATTTAATTTTAAAATAACAATAATGGAAATGTAAATACAATCGAAATATCGGAATTCCAAGTGGCTGTTGAAGGCATCCACTTTGATCTAAAACTTTAAGGGCCGAGATCTGTTTTCAAAGTATTCGAAATATTGGAGTTATAAAATTGTATCTTTCTTAATATTGCAAATTTAAATAGCTAAGGACTGCGGAATCTTAAGTTAGTTTACTTTTGCAATGTTCGTTTTTTCTTCTAGAACGCTATTTGACTACTAAAAATTATGAATTTGATTTAATTTTCATACAGACAGAAGATTATATCATACATAGAGAAAACTTGTTTGGGCCCAAGAATAAAATATCTAATTCGACTTGTTTGAATAGTAGATGGTATAAGGAACAAGAAAGTTAAGTTCAGTTTACGATATCTATCAGAATAGTAAAAGAAAAAAATTAGGACCTTTCATGGAAGTAAACAATCAGCCGACCGCGAGTTTGTATGGTCTGAGAGTCGATTTTGTGAAATTTTCTCAAGGCGCGTTGAGCATTTTTTGAGATGAGAAAAACCATTGAAATCGCGACTGTTACCTTTATAATTGTTCATGTTTTTACTTCTGTCGGCACTCCCGAAGCGCCACTGTTGTTTTTAGTGTATTGCCTTTACTTGGGAATATAATCATTATCTTGGATTAAAGTTGGTATAAAAATTTGCACAGTGAAAAATTTTATCATTTTCCTTGTGACCGCAGAGCTAAAAGAATACCAAACTTGGTTAACAGAATATCTATAACTTTGCCACCGTGGCCAGATTTCGGTGTAAACTAAATTTCAACCATTTTCGACTCGATAAGAAGAAGGCAAGCAGAGAAAAAATCAGAGCCAAAAAAGAAAGAAATGAAATTTACAACAGTTATAACGTTTTGCGGGATGCATAATCAGACACAATAATCATTACATTACAATGCGTCTATTATAACCGTAAATATCCCGGAAACCAGTAACGAAGTAACTTCCTAGTTTCAAATAACTTTGGCTCATTAAATCAAAGTTTGAAGCAAATGACAATACCCAATTTATTACAACCAAGCAGACTCTTCAAATAGAAAATTATTTCATACAATTTATTACCGCACTACTGCAAAACATTCGTAAGTTAGCGTGCTTTGCTCGTTCGAGCATAAAATTTAATGAGCACAACTCTCTTTGTGCTGGCTCTTGATTGTACTACCAATAACATTTTCCGTGCCAAAATTTTATTTGAACGTCAAATAGTGGTTCCAAAATACAATAATTTTGATGTTACACAAAATTCAAAGGGAACAGTAATTTTAAGTAACCGTGTCACTCGAAATTTAAACGGGAAAGTCATTCTGAGTAACGCAATTAGCAGATAGAATGGACCATTTTGTTTCTAAGCAAATTGTTGAAGCGGAAATAATTTTGGTGGTCGTGGTGTAATCTTTATGGGGTCTTTGTTCAATCATTTGATAATGTCAGGTTGCACGCCACATAGATCATTTGTTGATATTTATTTTATTGTTTTAAACTTCTTTGCACATAAAAAGTGTAAAATGGCAGACTCATAACGCCTTATGGCGTTCACTGCCAGTCAATTTTATTGGACCAAGTAGGAAAATAATTTGGTTGGTGATATTTTAGTGATAGATAATTTAATTAAGGCAATAAGTACTCGTAGTCTACAAAATATTGCCATTTTATATCTTTATACATACAAGTGCTGTAAAATAGTTATTTACTAAAAGATTTCTTGTCTTCATTCAGTCAGTTTCACAAAACTTACACAGTTAAAATGATCAAATACGCATTTTTATGTTACAGCTTTAAACACTTATGTTTTAGTAGGCAAGTTTTGATGCGGCTTATACAGGGTTATTTTTAATTAACCGGCAACCTTTTTGAAGCAAGGTCAGTCCGTGATACTAAACTACTTTCCATAAAAACAATTATTGAAAAACGAAAAAAAAAATCGACTTTCCATACAAATCTGCGCTCAACCAAATGGATTTTGTATGGGAGGACTAAATTTTGTTTTCGTTTTTCGATAATTTTTTTTATGGAAAGTGGTTCAGTATCACGGACGGAACTTGCTCCAAAAAGGTTGCCGGTTAATTAAAAATAACCCTGTATATAATAACTAATAGATGAGATCATTTCTATAAACTTTATAACAAAAGTACGATATTCCTGTTATTTTTTCTTTTTACTTCATTTGGCAAAAAATTATTAAAAAATAGAATCAATAAAATATTTTTTGTTTGTTTTTACAGCATCCACCGAAGACAATATTCGTCGCCAAGAAGTGGAACTCCCGAAGATCTCCTACGATGCTCTCCTCCTGGACAGACTGGCTCAAGAGAATCGAGCATACCCTCCTGACCTGCTCTCATTTCCACTCAGAGGCAGCACCCAGATCTCACCTGGAGTATCAGGGCAAGAGAGACTAACACAATCAAAGATGGAAAGTCCTATAAAATCTCCAGGGTACGGAGTTTCAGCTATCAACTCATCTCTATACAGCAGATTTCAAAATCCAAGCTTCGAAGGGTCAATGCCTTCAATGCCTTTGATGAGCCCTAAAGCTGGTTACGTCACACTACCTAGAAGACCAAGGCATGCACCAGACAATAGACAAGTATTTTCCACTATCAACGGAGTCATACCATACTATGATTTCAATATGAAGTTGTTTGGCAACAGTGGGAACTATTATAGTTTGAATAAAAGTGAGATGGATTTAGGACCTGTAAGAAAGTTAAGTTCACGCTTTGATTCTGAAGAAATGGAACCTGCTCCGTCACCAGCCCCTGGGACACCTCATGCTATGATCCCCAGAAGTAGCTTGAGCTCTCCAAACATCCACAACCAGTTGCTAGCTTTACAAGCCATGGCAATAAATAGTAGGCTGTCCAAAAACTCTGAGCAACGTCCTTTACAAGTCATGGTGACAGAAAATGAGGGTTTAATAAAAAACCGTGATTTGAGAGTTGGATATAGTGTTAATGTTAGTACATTAGGGAGAAACAGGACTGCTCCAAAACCTCCAGCAAGGCCGAGGAAGAGGAATTCTTGTGAAGTGACAGAACAATTTCTTTTGAACTCTGCGGATGCTACTCAAGTGTAAATTGACAGTTTTGATAGGGTGTAAAGTCAGTAAATAGAGGAATGTACAGTTTATCAAGTGTAATGTTAGAAATTGAATATTTTAGACTTCAAATTCATAATAAGTGGAAAAGGTTTTAGTATATTAGATCATCCTTCTTTTCTTATTTTAAGGACAAATCACACTTATTGAGTTTGCCCCAAAGCCACTGATTAACCTAGCAAGATAAAGTGAATTATAAAGTTAAGTATGAGGTTAAATTAGTAAATTAAGTTTAAACTTGTTTTATGGAATAATAACTCAACGATACTATATTTGCTATGATTACTCTCAATCGAGTTGGGGGCGAAAACACATTGTTTGTTTGTATGTATGTATGTTTGTCCCGCGTTAACTGCCGAACCGATGGTCCGATTTTGATGAAATTTGGTAGGCATGTAGGAAATATCAATAGTTTGTGTTTTAATTGTCAAATTCGGTGGGCATCAAATTTGGTTCAGTAGTTTTTGAAATATTGATAAAAAGGTCCGCGATTATGTAGCAAACGAAACCATAGCGCGTTCTAACTTTGAATAGCGCCATCTAGGTGTTACTTAAGGAACTATAATTGTGAGGTCTAAGTTCGCGGCGAACTACTAGTTTTTAATAAACACATATATAGATAAATACCCATCACCCAGGACAATGTGCAAAAGGCCATTTTCAAATCTATCCTCGCTGGGGATTCAACCCAAAACCTCCACATTGGCAGATCATCATGATCCGATACTTGTTTCCATTTATTTGGAGACTTTTTTCGTGTTTTGTGTTGCAACTAGGTTGGGATTGGGACGTTTAGATCATTGCTTGTTAGCAACGATTAAAATAATCGCCTTGTTACGCGACTTAAAAATGTGGTTTTAACATTCACAATCGGATATTTTAATTGAATTACCCGACTACGGCAAATCCAAAAGGAGGGGCGACATGTATGTATGTTTGTTTATCTGTTCCTTCGTATCTTCAAAGATATCCTTCTTCTTCGTCTAAGCGTTCCCGG
Source organism: Acrobasis repandana (assembly GCA_963576875.1). Lineage (NCBI taxonomy): Eukaryota > Metazoa > Arthropoda > Insecta > Lepidoptera > Pyralidae > Acrobasis > Acrobasis repandana. The sequence continues at coordinate 2,907,991 of OY756233.1, read as the reverse complement.
TTGAATCCTTAGCTGTGCTGCTTCGGAGCCCGGGGTGCGCTTTCCCGCTTTTTCTTCTCCAAATATAACATGCATGTCAATGGTCACTCAAGGATGCCAAAGACCTTGCGAATTGGAGAAGAAATAGCCGGAACAGTTTAAATGATTTGGCTATAGTTTTACGACTGGCCGCCTGCCTGAAGTCAACCCTCTTTGGGAATGTATTTGTGCAAAAAGTTTTACAATCAGCCGTCGTTCGACGTTAACCTTCCTTGGGAATGCAAATGTAGCACGAGATGTTTGTGTTTAGTCCTTTAGTCACCTCTTACGACATCCACAGGAAGAGATGGGGTGGTGCTATTCTAACCCGGAACCACACGAGTCAAAGATATCCATGATACCTTGACTACCTAACTAAGCTATGTGACGTTAAAGTAAATTCACTATGGCGCCCTCTATAGGCCATAAAGTATAAACTAAAAAATTAAATAAATCTAATCATACCGTGTGAGGTATCAAATGACCTTTCATTTTATCAAGTCCTTACATTAAAAGCACATTTCAAAAATATTCAAAGTGGAAGGGACATACCCGTAATAAATCGAATCACGGTCTATACTAGATCAATATAGTTGAAATTAAAATAACAGTCAAAAAACAAAAAAAAATTCGCCATTCCCATACATATCTCCCGAGCGGCTGTATGGAAATGCCATTTTTTTTTTTTTACTGTTATTTTAAATTCATTAAACTATAATGATCTAGTATACACCGTGGTTCGATTTATTACGGGCATGTCCCTTCCACGTTGTATTTTTTTATGTTATAGGGCGGCAAACGAACAAGCGGGTCACCTGATGGTAAGTGATCACCACTGTCCATGGACAACTGCAACACCAGGGGTGTAACACCGGCCTTTCACGAAGATATAGACTCGTTTTTTGAAGGTTTCAATGTCGTATCGGTTCGGGAACACCGCTGCAGGAAGTTGATTCCACAGTTCGGTCGTACGTGGCAGGAAGTTCCTTTTAAAACGTACGGTGGTTGATTGCCAGGTGGTGTGGATGATATTTTAATTTCAGGCGGGTGATGTAGTGATGAAATTTTGCATGTCGAACGATTCTTCAGAACATTCCCCATGATAAATGCGATAAAAAATGCACAAGGATGCAACATCCCTACGTAGAGCCAGAGGATCGAGATTTGTATAATGTATATATATTTGTATATTTGTATTAGCTGTGGGCTTGCATTAAGGCGAAGATATAGGCAAATGGCCTTGAAGTGTGAAATAAATTGGTAACTCGTAAATATGGTGATAATTTTCATATTGCTCTTCGTCATGCACTAGATAGCCCTTTAAATTATTTTATGAACTGCCGTTGAAACTATTATTGGTGATCCGTCTAGTTTTAAAACTTGCCGTGGCCACTTTTGGCGGAGGCAAGTTTTAAAGCTAGACGGACTAATGTAAATACTTTCAACGGTGGTTCATAAAATAATTTAAAGGGCTATCTAGTGCATGACGAAGAGCAATATGGAAATGATCTCCATATTTACGAGTTAATAATTTATTTCAAGTGAGGGCGCCACTTCAAGGTCATTTGCCTATACCTCCACCTTAAAGCTAGCTAGGCATGAAGGAAAGTGCGGCCTTCATAAAAAAAAAATAGTCGAAAACAAGATATAGTTTTAAAAACTAAAACCCGACTACTAAAAATTCGTACTGAAAAGTACATCTATCCAGTTAAGGTGGAGGTACACTTGATTTACGGTACACTTTTTATGGCGTTGCCTCCATGGGTGAGAGAATCGCGACTAAACCTCTATAATCGTGATGCCGACTAATTCTATACTGACTCTATGGACGTGTCTCCATGCGGTGATATCATCTCGGCGATTTGATGTATTGACTTATATCAACTCGATGTGATTTTCTCATCGTCTTTTCCGTGGAGGCAACGCCTAAGGGAAAAGTTAACTTAAACTGAAGTGATAAAAATAATAAACCGAATGTATGAACCAAGCTGTATGTATTTGGTACCAGTGATTATTATTTTAATACCGAATAAATAACAGTCAGCATTTAGTGACTTATTAAATTGAAATAAATGTAGAAAAAACATTTACTGGTTTTAAAAGTAAATTTATTAATTTTAACAACTATATTATGTTAAACTGTGATTAGTTTTAGTATTTTATTTTATGTAAAAAGATTCAAGTACTATACGTAAAAACTTGTCAAAATTATTACAATTTAATACATATTAAAAACTACTTTTTATAATTTATAAATTCTTATTATTATTATTATAGTATACTTTTTTATATACTTATTAAATATATTTAAAATAATTTTTATACCTATTAGTTTTTTCTTTAATGACATTTGAAAATTTACTTCCTCATTCCAAAACTGAAGCATCCTTAAAATAAAAGTATTAATGCCAACCGTTCGTGGAAGGTAAGACGTAGTATTACTCGGGCTGACATCCTTGATGGACGTTTAATATCCGGTTCTTGACAATTTTTGCCAATTGGATTGTTAAGGCGAAATGTACGCACAGAAGTGGTCATTTGAAAATAATCTTTATATAGATTCCGAACTGGTGTTGGGAGATGTCAAGAAAATCGTGTTAGGTGGCGTTACTCCAAAAACGACAAATGCGAGTGCGGTGCTGTCCAATCAATGACCCACTTATTGTCAAATCCGTAATGCCCGCATCTTTCACAATACAAGACCTAACTGAGGCAAATGACCGGAGAGTCACCGTGGTCAATCACTGGTTAAGTTTGTTATAATTAAGTTAAATAGCCTCTTGAATTGAGAAGATTTGTATTGTAAACTAGTGACTTTGTAAGCTGTAGACATCGTGAGTCTATCCTTGCATAGCTTTAAACTAAATAAATATGCACATGTACCTAAAAATCCCCATTGCTCTACCATGTTGAAAAAATTAAAAAACTGAATCGACAAAAAATTATATAATTATCAAACCTGTTCAGGAATTTTCACGAGAAACGGTTGAGAAATGCGACTTGTATGAGCGAACACCTGGCCTGGATGGAGTGATGGCAGGTGGAGCAAGGCACTGACTGAATGGTGGCCGAGACGGGTGAGAAAAGCATCGGGCGTCCACCTATGCGATGGGTTGACGATATAATCAAAGTCGCGGGTCACACCTGGATGAGAGCAGGACAGGACCGAGATGGGTGGCGTCGACGAAGAGAAGCCTATGCTCGCTTCAATGGTTATTTTAAAAATATTTTAAAGAGCTGTCCAATGCCTAATGGTTTGCTGAATTAATAAAACAATTTATGTCAAATGAGGGCGCCAGTTCTGCGTACCCTTCTCCTTAACAACAATATGATTCTGAACCGAGTAACTTGATACTGACATTTTCAATTTGGTTCTTGGTATGTTAAATGAAGTAAAAATAATTGGTTATCAGGGAATATCAGCACAAGATTATTTTCTCGGATGCTTGCTTATTGCAGTATTTTTTTTTAATTTTGCTTTTAATATCTAGTTTACAATTATAAATATTTATATTATTTACTAATTAAACAAATATTTTTTCTATAGATACAAATGCGTTTATTTAGTATTTAGTATAAAAATTTTATATAGTAAAAACGTTATTCGTTAGCTGACTTGATTGTATTTAATCATTTAATTTCGTGTTGTAGAATTATATTGTTTGAAATTTCATATTAAGTTAATTGTTTATTAATTTATTGTAATAGTAATATTGAACAATATTGAATTTGGTTAAGAATTTTTATTAAAACCAAATTGTTTACACTAGAATAATTTACAATTACAATTGACGTATATTTAATTGTAAATAAGATCAGAACAACATTATAAAATGTAGTAACAATTTTAACGTAACAATTCATTCCAGTTAAATATAAATAGTATTTAATATTGGTGCTTATGAGAATATTAAATGAATTGCAATTTGTAATCTTCCATATTATCGCTTGGTTCATGATATTATAAGATAGATTTGTAAATAGGGACAAAAATAGGTTTGTATTCTTATTTTAATTTATAAGTAGTTTAAAAATGTATTTAATTTTAATTTATAAAAATTGTGTTATATACTTTATTATAGGTTTTATTTAATAAGTATTTAAATGTATAAAATTATATTTAAATTACGTTACGTTTCATTTTGACATATTTTGTTGCCTTTGTTAAAAATTTTGAGGTTTAAAATTATTTGACAATAATATAATTTAATTATTTTTTTGGAATTATTAGGTAAAATAATTGAGCTCTATGCTTAATTTTTTTTATATGTGTATTTGAATGACAACATAATTAAATTATTAGGAGTAATATGTAATACCTAATATTTGTTTTAAAACATCAAAATTGTTTCGAATGTAAAAATGTACATAGTAGATATAAAAATTGTATAAAAAAGTATATATTCGCTGTGTGGTCAGATAATGCTGGAAGGACCAATTGGAATGAATAAATAAATGAAAAAGAATGTATTAATAAATACAGTTTGAAATATTTGATTGTTTTTTTTTCCTATGCCGATTAACGGCCTAGAAAGAAAGAAAAAAATATTATTTGGTACAATTAGACACATTAATACAAAAAAAGTCTCGGTTTACCCCGTTTTGGATAAAGATGTGATTAGTTTTTTTTTATAAGGACCAATCACACTGATTGAGCTAGCCCTTAAGTAAGTTTAAACTTGTGTTATGATATACTAACTCAACGATACTATATTTTATACTAATTACATAAATAGATAAACACCCAAGGCCCAGGACAATTTGAAAAAGACCATTTTCTAACTTACCCTGGCTGGGGGTCGAACCCAGAACTTCCGGATTGGTGGACTAGCGTGTTGATTATTACACCACGGAGGTCGTCCAATTAGTATGAATGTGTGTGTACACTAAAAACTTATTTTTTATTGTTTTTACTTTTGTGTAGTATAATATGAAAATGCGAATCATGTTAATAGGTGATGCGGCTAGCAACCCATCACTATTTTAATTCCTTTTTCCACCTCTTCGCCCAATACGCTAAAAGTAGCTTTTGTATCTTGTGGCCCTAGGCTCTGTCTGCCCCATGAAGGATAAAGACGTGATAGTGTATGTACTCATATATATATAGTGTATGTACAGTAATGTTCTTAATAGTTTTAAAAAATAAATGTTATATCTACCTATCTACTAACTGGTCCCAGAAAAACTCTAAAAATCGAGAAAAGCTCTCATGCAAGCTCAATTAATTACGTTCAAAGATCTCGACCATCGAACTTCGACCCGGCAGAGCTTTCGAAAGCTAACTGCTCTATTACTCTTGCTAAGCCGACACATACGTCACACCGAAAGAAATCTCTGTCATTCTTTAGTAAACGTTTAGTTATCATTTTCATTTAGATTTTTTTATGTTTAACATTTTTTTTATTATCATACTGCTCTGGAAGACAAGAGGAAAGGTATGTAACAACTGCTTCTTCTCCCGCGCAGGTTAGACCCAAAGCCTTCGCGGGGTTTCGCGAGTATGAAAGAGATGTCCCGACCACGCTTCCACTTTTCTTCGTAACAATATTCACAAATGCTTATTGTTGCTTCATTACCCGACTTCGCCAGAACGAGGGTTATGTTTTACGAGTGTATGTATGTATATTGTATGTTTGTATGTAAGTAAATTTCTTTGGCACGCTTTACAGCCTAAACGGCTTGAAGGATTTTAGTTGAGAGGTGTCGTTAGATATGTCCTAACTCTGAGAGTGACACCGGATATATCATAAATTGGAATAATCCAAAATGGCGGATTTTTAAGCCAAATTAGGTATATTCGAAAAAAATTTTTGTTCAAAACCTATCGAGTGGGATATCAAATTAAAGGATTTTATACAAGGATTACAAAAATATAGGTATACAACTTACATGTTGGCGGTCGGGTTTTTGTTTTATTAATAATTACTTGTAACTAATTTTCTTGCTGTTTTGAGAAAATTTATTTTTAGTATGTAGGATCATCAGAAGTGCCGTCAGGATCAGCCATGCGTGCGTTTCAACATGGCCGCGCTAACCATCAATATGACGCTTCGCTAGACTGACAGCTGTCAGTCTTGTTCGGTAGTAATTTGAAAGGTGACGTTTGTAGATGCATCGTCCATTTGACAGATGTCACTGCCAGACTTGCCAGACTGCACGCACCGTCAAGTATAATTTGTTGTTCATTTAAAAATATTGTTGAATAACAAACACAGTCAATATCCTATTAAATGGATTGCTTTATGATTGATATTAATCTGTGATTTTGCACGCTCAATCAATTAACGTAAATTTGATGTCGACATTTTTATAGACTTATACTGTAAAAGGGTCAGGGTGCATACGTACTGGCAAAGATAATATAATTACTAACGTAAGTACTGGTCGTCTTTATGCATACTCTGGAATCTGGAGGGAACTCGCCCTGAGTTCCCTCCCTCCCTTATGACATTGACGTAGAATATACAGACCAGCTATCTCAAACATTTCTCCCTGTTCCATTTTTAAATATATGGCGGCGTCAATTTTACCATACGTATTAAATTTTTAAACAATGACATCTGGTTGCTTTCGATGGAAAGTTATTTTTTTACACTTTGCCGTGTTTCTTGAATTATTCTTACAGTATTTAAACACAGCAAGGCATTTTTAATAATGTTTACTATGTTATCATATGGTTTTCGTTTATGAACGGTTGAAAGTACTAGGCGTATAAGGTATAAGAGCTAGCAAGCGAATGAGTAAAGTTTATGGAGATAGCTACAATTGAACGGGACGAAATGGTGTTTTTTTTTTATTTATAGATTAGAGTGCCTGATGGGAAGCTAAGATGAGGTCCAAGGTGTAACACGCAGACTCAAAAAATGCCTATTCACTCTTGCCTTTAAATCCCTAAATCATATGTATGGGGCATTGACATGAATATATAGACTCGGCATCTTCAAACACGGCCATGTCCTTTTTGGTAATATAGACTAAACACGAGAGTAGTACAGAAAGGTCAATATATTTTTACATACCTACGAGTACGTGGTTCAAATTAAATCCTACATATATTTTAATAAATGCGGATGTTGATAAGTTTGGCTGGATGTACGGATGGGTGTATGGATGGTTGTATGGTTGTATAGATTTTTAGATTGTAGACTCACGCCTATCATATTTATAAAGGTAAAAGCACTGCACATATCTGTTTCTTTGGTAACCTTTTATTATTCTTACTTAATTTCTTAACATAATGTTTTGCACTAGAAGAAAGTGATTTCTTGTACTTGTATACCTTTTTTTTTTTTTGTCTTTGTTAGCTATCTCTGTATTTAATGTATTATATAATCATATACGTAGGTATTGGGTCTAAATTACATATGTTTATTTAGATTACATGTATGAAGATTTGTAATCGGCTTATAGTTATATAATAATTTATCAAAATCGATTTAGCCGCGTAGCAGTTACGAGGAAACAGAATTATAGGGACAAACATAATAAAACATCAAAAATGTGTAAGCGGCCATCTTGGATCTAAAATCTGATAGCAGTTTCAAGTTGCGCGGGGCACTTGTAGGGGTACAGCCCCCACATACAAAATTTTTGAGCCCTCGGATCGGAGGTCCTAGTGAGAAGTTACGACATACTCGTATGACTTAATTTTATAAATGATTTATAGGATTTTTGTAAACTTTTGTAAAGCATTTATAGCATATGCTATAAAAAGTTTAAGTTTTATAATTTTTATCTGTATATACATATGTAGATAAAAATTATAAAACTTAAACTTCTTAAACGTTTTACAAACATTAGTAACAGCAAACAAATAGTTTTTCAATGCTTCCATGAACAAAGTAAAATGTAGGCATATTTATGATGTCTACATTTCACTTCTGTTTTGTAAGTCTATGACGAATCATTCCATCGGTTGACAGATCATTCACTCATTACATTCATTATGGCAGCCGAAATTTTGCAATTCGTATTTAATTTTCAATCAATGAAATCTAGTTACTTACCGATGGAAAGTTATTCCTTCATATTTTGCTTTGTTCTTTGAATTACTAGTGCAGTATCTCAACACACACCAAGGCATTTTTGACTAAGTTGACAGTGTTTTCTTTAATGAATTGTGGAGTGTTTTATGCGCGTATTGCTAGCGAGTGACTAATGTGAGGTTAACAGTGATAGCATATGATGAACAGAACACAACTGTTGTATGTGGCGTCTTCTCTAGTACGTAAGTACATAGATCTCGTTGGTATGGGGAAACATCGACGCAGGGAGGGAATTCCACACCTTAGCGGTTCGCACAATGAAGGAGGAGGCGAATTGAGAGGTACGATGAGGAGGATTATCAACCACAAATAGGTGGAATCCCTGTCCACGTCGTGTTGTCCGATGGTGGAATGGTGCAGATGATATGTGGTGACTTCTCTAGTTTTACATAATAAATATCTCTTTGCCATAGGAGCCTTAAGTCACTTTGAACGTTATATTGACATTGTACAAAGATCTTCTATGGACACGATTCCTTAGATTGGCTTCGATTTTACAGGGTAATATTTAATTAACTGGCAACATTTTTGGAGTGAGTTCAGTATAAAAAAGTTATTAAGAATCGATAGAAATTTTTCATCTACCCATACAAATCAGCGCTCAGCCAAACGGAAAGACGAAAAATTTTTATTGATTTTTAATAACTTTTTTATAGAAAGTAGTTCAGTATCATGGTCTTAACTTGGTCCAAAAATGTTGCCAGATCATTAAAAGTTACCCTGTATACTCTGTACAGTAAAATAGCTAGCTATTTCTACGATATTTTCTTTTAACCCAGACCAGTTTCATCATCATCATCATATCAGCCACAGGAAGTCCACTGCTGGACATAGGCCTCCCCCAAGGATTTCCAAAACGACCGATCGGAAGCGGCCTAACAGACCAGTTTGGATGGTATAATTTGTTGAAGTAAATAAAAAAAGCAAGGTGAAGTAAATATCCATATTAATTTTAAATCCGGAGGTCGCGGGTTCAAATCCCACTGGGAAGCATACTTTGTGAAAAGTTGTTTCCAGTCTGGTTAGGATATTGCAGGCTTGAATCACCTGATTATCCGAAAAGAACTTTACGTGCCTTCCGTGCTGCGGAAGGCACGTAAAGCTGTTGGTCCCGAACGCCATCTAGCGTTTGTACCTATCCTAGGATTAGTTCTGGTATACCCTTTGGGTTGCGGAGGTCAGACGGCAGTCGCTCTGTGTAAAAACCAGTAACCTCGTCGAATCACCTAGGTTAGGTAGCGGACCCCGGGCTCAGAAGTGTAACCGCTGACGATGCAACCGGGAATACGCTCGGATGATGATGAATTTGTTGAAGTAAATAAAAAAAGCAAGGTGAAGTAAATATTCATATTAATTTGTTGTGAATATGGATATTTACTTTTACTTTATGCATAGTCAATTTCGATTAACATGCACTGAAATTAAACCAGTCTTTTGCCAAAAATCTGTTAATTTAATATTTTTAATACTATCAAAACTGTGAAAACGTACAATGCAATTAACTGAATTGCTTTATGATTAATATTAAACTGTGATATTGCATAAACAATTTATTTACGTCAATTTCATATTAGAATTTTAATAGGCTTACCATGTGAAGGGGTCAGTGGGATTTGATACCGAAAAAAATATAAAATTTTACCAGTAGTTATGCATGAAGGTATATGCATGACGGCAGTAGGAATTCACCACTCATTTGTTAGTTTTTGATGTGTGATTTAGTTACTTGCAGTCACTGATCTAAGGGTGTCTGGACCACGTGTGAAACCTTTAAGAGTCCCCTTACCTTAGACAGCCCTCGGCCAAGGCAGTCGGCGACGGCAAAGAATATATACAGTACGCGAAAAGAAACGACACCTTAAGCATGTGTGCAAGTAAAATCGCTTGCGGCTATGTGGGGGTGTCTGGATGTGCGCGGGGCCTTGAGAGGCGCGCGGGGCGTGAAACGAGCCATCGCCGACTGCTTTGGCCGAGGGCAAGTACCTAGTTCGCGTTTCTCTCATGCACCGCAAAATATTCCATTTCGGTTCGGTATCAACCCTAGCGTGACGCCCTCCAGCTCAAGGTCACCGGCGTTCGAACTCTTACGTACAGGGAGTGTCGCCCCTTTGGCGACGGCCCGTTCCACGCCCCGCGCGCCTCTCAAGGCCCCCGCGTACATCCAGACACACAGCCGCAAGCGATTTTACGTGCACACATGTTTAAGTGTCGTTTCTTTTCGCGTAGCGTTTACTTATATTCTTTGGTGATGGTATAAAGTCATGAATTTATTGCCATGGCAATGAGGACACTGCGGCCCGTTCTATGTTACATAGGTACCTCCCAAGTCACCTCTTACTTACTTCTTAGTTCTCCCGAGGACGTCTTTTCCGCAATTTGGTCCATTGCGCTGAACCCATTTTGCGTGGGGAGCCGGCGCTGTTATCAGTTCTCAAAGCAGCCCAACTTCTGCAGGAAGCCAAGTACGTTCCCCGGCGTCCTCACGGCTTCCTCCACGGTTCCCTAATGTTCCAGGAACCCTCTTCTTATGTGTGCGACGCCACCGGACTCGATGAGGAGATAGCTCGCAGTTTCTTCAGCCTCCATCCAAGCTCTGCACTAGCCCTCTGTGCAGAGCTTGGATGGAGGCTGAAGAAACTGCGAGGTGTTATACGAGGTCAGTGATACCTAGGGTGTAAAGGTGTTTGTTTAGTGCACAATGACCAGTAATGATTTCAACCATACGGCGTAGATTTCTCCGGGGTAGTGCTAACAGGCGTCGGGATAGGCGACTATCCCATTGGGGTAGTGCCTCCCTAGCCTGCCGACATGTCCGGAGGGATTGCCATGATTGATTTTGTTCTTTGCTAATGCGATTTCTGATCCAGGTGCAAACCCGCGTGAACCCCAAGTCACCTCTCACGACACCCCTGAGTGAGAGAAGGGGTCAATCACTTGGTCAGATTAATAAAAATACCTCTGCTAACGCTTCTGTAATTCAGTTAAAATTCAGAAGCATAAATTTTACTTTAATATCTACTTAAATATATTTTCCTATAACTTTATATCTAATTTTAAACACAGGGAAAATGAGGTTGATATTTTCAAGTGAATCCACGGTTACGAATGTCTCGTTAAATTCAGTTGAACTGTAACAGTTCGTGCCTTATCGCCATGCGGCGTGTTGGTACTGGTGTTTGAGTTGTTACTGTTTTGCTAGCTCTGTTTGGATTTTACGAAATATTTGAGGCGGGTCGCAACGGGCCGCAACGGATCGCAACTTGCCGTTCATTCATTCATATCGAGCATGTTATTACTGACACTGGTATCAGGTTTTTATTTGCCGTACTGTAAAGTCAAAGTCAAAATTTTTTATTCAATGTAGGATAAATATAGCTGCTGGTAAGATACTAGGCAAGAAATATTACAAAAAAATACCAGCAATAAACTATAAATAAATAATAGAATAAAGATACAGACAAACACACTCATTGCGCTAACCCCACAGTTTAAACTTGTATTATAGGATAACTCAACGATACTATATTTTATTATAAATACATAGATAAACACTCAAGACAATTTATAAAAGTCTATTTTCCAACTTGCTCTGGCTGGGGATTGAACCCAAAACTTCCGGATTGACGGACTAGCGTTTTGACCATTAACACCACGGAGGTCGTCAAAAAAGTCTGAGGGTAAAAATCATTCTAAAACAAATAACATTGCTGGAAGTTGTATGTATTAATAAGTTTCTTACTACCCACGATCTTAAATCTGAATACTTTCAGGATTTCAGCAAAACATTGAGGGAAAAAGCGTAAAAAACAATATGCATTTTGCTTCTAAAACGGCTGTAATGAAATGAAGGAAAGTTATTAATGGCTGATTTAGCCCCTAGGGATTCCCGTGCTGAGTAATACGTTTTTAATTGTTTTCACTTATTGTTAATACCTAGTAATCCTTGGAGATCCTGAGCAGTGAGTACTGGAAAAAGGTTACAAGTAATGACAAGATAAGATCGAAAAGATACTACTTTTTACCCGACTACGGAGAAGTCAAAGGAGGGTTATGTGTTTCGCCGCTATGTATGTTTATATGTTCATCTCTTATCTTTAATTTTATCTATGATACCTTGACAAATAAAGTATCGTTGGAAGCGTTTTGGCTGTCTGGTTACAGGCTATGTGACGTCACAGTAAATTCACTATATCGCCTTCTAGAAGCCATAAAGTAATGAACCAAAATACTGGTGTCAGATTTGTCTTGACAGTGTCAGTCTCCTCTCGGTTATTTTGGAAATCTTTGAGGAGGTCTAATGTCCAGCAGTGGACTTCCTGTGGCTGATATGAAAAATATTTATTTTTTATTTATTATTTATTGTACAATAATCTTATGGTAATCTAATGAAAAATATTTGTAAGTAGCTAGCATATATTTCTCTCTCATCTCAGAGTATTTCCAGTTGCATCCTAAAGCCCGGGGTCCACTTTCCGGCGTTTTCTTCTCTACTTTGCACGGTCTTGAGCAACCTTGGTTTTAAAGCGAATTGGCACTAATGTCATCTTTTACGATGTCAAGCCAGTATTTCTTGGGTATCACGTCTGCCGGGGCCCGATTGACGAAATATATATATTTATTTCCCACATAACTTCCCGGTTTCCGCAAAACGTGACCGTGCCAGCGTAGGCAACTCTCTTGCAGTTTGTCTGCTATGTCAAAGATATAAAGACTGCCGCGAATGAGAGTGTTTCTCATGCAGTATCTTCGGGAGACTACGCACATCTAGCGCAATATTTGCTGATTTTGAAATGCGGAATTTAGAAAAGGTTACAAAAGATTGTTATGATGACATAACCGTAATATTTTTAGATACCACAAGGACAATCTGAAGACATGAAAAGGAGCAGAAAAAGCTTAAGTATGAAAAACAAAATAATTTCCTTAAAACCACATTTTCCCAACGAAATTATTATCAAACCGAAAACCTTTTAAATAAGGCATAATTGATAATAGCGTGACCAAAACGACTACGAAGTTGAAAGCTTTTTATAACATAATGGGATGACGGAAGCTGTAAATCTACCGATGCATAAAAAGGTATGATTATCTTAACGACTAGGGCCGTTTTGGGCAGATGAATAGGGCTGTATGTAGGACGCCGTAGATGTAAAGAAAAATAGATAACACATGTAGATGTATTTTAATTGGACTTCTTCTTAACGAGTTGGAATACCTTTGCTACAGGATTGTGGACTAGTGTGTGGCCATATTTACTCCGTGTCATTAGCAGAGTTGAAACTACGTCAAGTGGAAGCCCGAAGGCGACCGTCGCAGCACAGGTATGAACCTTCATAGAAGCGGAGTATCATTTATGCCTACACTACTACAAATGAAACTATACATCCATGCACACGTCAATACGTGTGTGTTCGCCCGCTCTCAACCTTCGACAAGGTGAGAATGTGGAAGAAGTGCGAGAACTGGGACGCATATTGCGCGGGACCTTAGGAGATTCCATTCTGTATATAATACTAAGAATTAATTTCTGTGGTCGCGGGCTTCCACGTGTACCCCGCGCTTTTGGAAATTGGGGGTATGACTGGAGGTGACATGTAGAGGTGGGCATGACACAACAATCGTTGTTTGAGAAACTCCACTTACTCGTAGCTAAATTCTAGCGGAAACAACTGGACTGCCACAGTTTGACGACAGCTATCTAATGATGACTGTAAAAAAAGCAATAGGAACGTTTATTTATACATATAGCTTAAAATTTATACAGCATTACCATGCTCAAAGAATTTCCAAATTAAAAATGTGTGATAAAAATTTCGCCCCGAGTGAAATTCGAATTCACGCCACTCAAATCTGTACTGTGAGTGCACTTCCAAGTGCTACCGTGACTCTTAATCACCCTGACCACTTTCCTCATCACATACGCATTTAAAGCATGCGTATTCATTCATTTATTTATTTCGTATTAGATTCATTGAAAGTCGATAAAAGTCGAGGCCACGCCCCCGGGGTTGCTTTACATGCACTAGTATAGATACTAGCTCAATAATACTATATGTTATAATAAATACGTCTATAATATAAACCCCCACGACCCAGGACAATTTTAAAATGCCATTTTTCAATTTTCCCGGCTGGGTTATTGAACCCAGAGTGGTGGACTGGCGAGTCAACCACTACGACACTTAGTAAGTGTTTTATAATAACATTTTCATCGTCTATTTGAGTACGTGGTCTATAATGTCAGCGCTAATTTGCTTGGGGACAAAATGAGATTAAATTAACACTGTCTCTGCTATTCTTATTTGTCTTGGTAAGTGTCATTATGACTGTGGCACATATTTTGGATTATATTTTGAGACCTTTATTTGTGTTCTCCAGTTTGTAACAGAACAGACCTCTGTTTGTAGACTAGATTACCAACTTTTAACAAAGTAGGTAATTTAGTTTATTTGCGATTGTATTTTTTAATGTTTGCTAATAACTTGTAATTGTATTTTTTAATGTTTGCTCATTACTCGTAATTTATTAATTGATTCGAAAAATTCTTTTCAAAATAAAATGATTGGTTCCTTGGATATAAATTTTAATAAAATTTACTCAGTATTTGGTTTAAAACTAAAATAACTGAAAAAAATTGTCATTTAAGTAAACACTCTGCATATTTAGCTTTTTTCTATGATTCACGGGTAATAAAGTAGGCTTTTCGTTTTGAAAATGTATTCTATAGTAAGCTATATTATAATAATAAATATATAAGTAGGAAGTAAAAGGTGTTGCCGACAGGAAGTGAGACGAGCTTGAATAAAAGTTTAAGTTTATATTATATTATATTTCCTTAGTTGCCGTTTGGTTTCCGGCGAAGTAGAATATAATCACTCCAAGTCACCCTGTGGATGTCGTAGAAGGCGACTAAGGAAATACAAGCTAAATAAAGCTTGGACATCAGTGAGACCTCTCCAACCCGTCTGGCCAGCGTGGATAGTGTAAGCAAAATAATCTGGCTGCTCTAGCCAGGTATGGGCACCTATGGCTCTGGCAGCATAGAGAGGGTCGTGCTCCTGCAGCGAAGACTAGAAAGACCTGATGATGATAATGATGAGGATGATATTATATTTAAACAATCTATTTTAGAATTTATTCTAGCATCAATTATCTTTATTATAATAAAGTTAAATTAAAGCTAAATATTATATATATATTTTTTTTTATAAATTAAAACTTATAAGTACCTCTAAGCATTGATTCTGTAGGCACTTGGGCTACCACTCTACTTATATTCTGACTCCAAAGTTAATACTCGTAACTGAATTTACTGTTGATGTTTCCCGGCTAAATGTCTGTCCAATGAGAGTGTGGTGGGTGCCTAGCTATAAGGTTCAGAAGGTAAAGTCTAACAACACTTAAAAAGTTTGTATGATTCTCATTTCACACGATTTACACGTTTCTGATAAGAATACGAACAAACTGGATTCATTTAAAACTAGATTATCGAAGTCCTCTCTGGTTGCGTCATACTTGGACTGAATTAAGTACTTATCTTTGATATGTTATGAAATATATACCTATGTATGTAAGATATATACTTTATGTATAGTTTGTTTATGTGTATTGCTATAAGTATTTATGTAAGTATGTTCGTATATATTTATGTGTGTAGATATGTAAGTATCTTGTAGTTAATTTATACGTACCGGCTTCTACCTTATATATAACAGAGTAAATATCCTCTCAATCTATCGCAGGTTGACTGGAATAGATCCCTACATAGGATAAGTCCGCCTTTGTATATTTGCTCTTTCGTATTATGTTGTCTTTTATACTTAAATTTTTGGTACAATAAAGTTATTACAAACAAACAAATATGACGAATCTACTACGGGGAGCTATCTACGGACACACGTGTTTAAGGCGAGGATCAGCGAACGATTGTCTATGCACGCCAGCGCATCGTGGAATGATAAGAATCGCTTACTTAGCGTATTGTGTCCCTACAATTCCATATAAAATAGCAGTTTAAATTGATTTACTGATTTTAGAGAAAATATTTAATAATGTTATAAAAGTACCTTTATTTACCTAACCAATTACACAATTACAAAGTTTGCTTGTTTAAATATATCAGGTATAGGCATAATAATAAGACCATAGTATATCTTCGCAATATCGATTGCCCCCAATTGCTAACATGCTAGCGCCACGGGAACGCACGCCACCGAGATAAACCACTGGGGAACCATTTTACTGAGAGAAATATTCCCCTGCCTTGTGATTTTTTAAACCTACCTTAAAATCCCCAATTAGGGTTTGTTTTCTTTTAGTGTATGTAGGTGTCCAGTATTGGTGTCAGACTTTTGAACCTGGCATTCAATAATGACAGCCAGGGCCAACATATTAACATGCCTTCTCCAACACGGAAGATTTCAAGACATTTATATAACACGAGTGGTCACGCAAGTCTTTCCGTGGATTTCGTAGAAAGCAACTCAGGAAATACAAGCTAAACAAAGCTTATAAAAATTAATAAGACCTCTCCGACCTGTCTGGCCTGCGTGGAGAGTGTAGGCTCTCCCTCTAGGTAGTGTGTCCTCTGTCTGTTTTGGCTAATATATGGCTTTATTAGTACACAGAGGGTCGTGCTCCAGAAGTCCAGGTCGTGATGAATGAATATCATCATCAGGTCTTTTTTAGTCTCCACTGCAGGAGCACGACCCTCTCTGTACTACCAGAGCCATACTTGGCCAGAGCAGTCTGAGGATTTAGCCTACACTTTCCACGCTGGCCAGACGGGTTGGAGAGGTCTCATTGATGTTTATAAGCTCTGTTTAACTTATGGTTCCTGAGTCGCCTTCTACGACATCCACAGGAAGACTTGGAGTTGTCCTATTCTACTCTGTCGGGACCCACACGACATAGACATAGCTACACATTACGTTTATCTTCTAATGTGTTTCCCCATTCCCCAGCCAGGGCAAGTTCGCAAATGGCCTTTTTCAAGTTGTCCTGGGTCTTGGGTGTTTATCTATATATGTATTTATCATTAGATATAGTATCGTTGAGTTAGTATCCCATAACACAAGTTTAAAAAAAAACTAACTTTGGGGTTAGCTTAATCAGTGTGATTTGTCCCTATATATTTATGTGTCAATAATGTAATGCTATTGGTTGGGATCACAAAACCTACTTATGATGGACGTGTAAGTGGAGACTTATTAATATAGTGCCTGGTTGCTAACGGCATCGCCTATTAACGTGATTCAGATTCTTGCCTATTCCCATAATCGGCTTTTATGATCTGTTTGTGAAGACCACCAAAAAAAAGAAGAAAAAAGGAAGAGACTTCCATGCTGGTCTGGAAGAAAAGAAAAAACTTAGAATGTACCAGCTGCTTCTCTTCCCGCGCAGATTGTAGAAGCCAATCGAGGGAATGGGCGAAAATGCAAATCATGTTAATAGGCGATGCGGATAACAACCCATCACTATTTTGATCCCTTTTTCCACCTTCTCGCCATCCATCACGCTAAAATGGCTGCTTACGAGTAGTTCCGCAAGACCAAAAAATGCTCTGTCTGCCCCATTTGGAATAAAGACGTGATATTATGTATGTATTTTGAAGACAAGCAACAGTACTGTCTACAATTTTTTATACTCTTTTTTTTCTTATTTTTAGGATTCCGTACAAAAATACAGTAGTGCCTTTGTACAACTTTTTGTTTATGTATTCTCTGTATATATTGTCCGTGTACATAAATTGGTGAATAAATAAATAAATATAAAATGAAAAAACGGAACCCTTATAGGATCACTCGTGCGTCTCTCTGTCCGTCCGTGTGTCACAGCCAATTTTCTCCGAATCTACTAGACCGAATCAGGTGAAATTTGGTTTGGGATGGTGTTATCCTATGACCCAAATACATACTCGTATGTGCAAATTAAATAAATATTATTTTAAAATAGGTAATTTTCGGGGGAAAAATTAGGAAATACTAAAAAAAAAAGTTTTGTTAAACTTACTATGTTATATATCAAATGAAAGGGCTTGTTATAAGGATCTCAAATATATTTTTGTTGTTATTGTAAAATAAATAGTTTTGATTTTATTTAAGAAAGAAGAAGAAAATTGACCATTCCCCCCCCCCCCCCTGATCTCCGAAAGTACTTAGGCTAAAATTTTGACCTGTAAGAATTCAACTAATTGTACGTAACCCTCTCCACGCGAGTTTAACTCGCACTTGGCTGGTTTATTTATGTCATAGGACGGCAAACGAACAAGCGGGTCACCTGATGGTAAGTGATCACCGCTGCCCATGGACAACTGCAACACCAGGGGTGTAACAAAAGCGTTACTGGCCTTTCAGGGCCCTCCCCAGAGGCAACTCAGTCAGCATGAAAGAAAAATATACGAGTACCGCAAAATTAACAGCTTAGAAATAAATATTATAACATTGCTATTTCCTTTTGTTGAGTGTGCTTTTCAGACTCAGTAGCCAACGGTTAGGAAAACCTTTGAAGTGTATGTATGTTTGTATTTGCTCAAAGCTCGGAAATTGCAGCTTGTTGGCTTGATATTAAATAAGTTTATTACGCTTTACTTAAACAGCTTTGTGGCAAATCTAGCAGACCATTGAATTCATTTTAACTTAATCAAAATGTTCATGTTATGGAGAGTTTGAACCTGGTCACTGGTAGGACTCTCCATAGATTCAGAATAACATGTATACCTACTACTACTACAAACGAAACAATTTATCTGTACACACGTCGATGTGTGAGTTCTATACTTAGGGTCGCACCGCAGAATTAATTTAATACTTACCTACTAACGAGTTCGACATATTTACGATTATATATTTCTATACCGGGAGATTTGCGAACACTATGACGTAAAAAATATTCTGTTTTATATGTATTAAATGTTACAGAAAAGTCGGAAACAGCTACATAATATCACTTCACAAATATTTTTTATTATTTCCATTGTCCATTTCACCATTAGTTCACTTTACTGATTATTATTGAGTCATTTATAATGGAACGCACTAAATTCACTATTAAAATATTTTTAGTTTAAGTTAACATTTAAGTTTATCTTATCACGCTTCTACGCACGGCTTGTCAAGTTGTCATTGTCAACATTGGCATTATAGCACTACACTATAACCCGCGGAAATCTACTTGGCATCTGCGTGTATGTGATTAACTGTGAGCGAGGAGCCTATGTATTTTTACCGGTTTATACTGCTGTCGAGTTGATTGATAATCCCTCTCGCTCTTGTGTATCTCCCGCCAATGCGAGAGAGCGAGAAGGGTATATATATCAAGATGGTTGCTGGGTAATAACGTGAAATTATATTGTTGCTTTGCTACCTGTTTTTATCATTTGGAAATCTGTGAAATATGTGTTCTTTGTTGTAATCGGACAGTTCTCAAAACAAGGTACGTCGTGTATTGCGTGCGGCTAGTAACTAAACCCTAGTTTAGGGCACAGAAAGGCACAGAAAGTCCGGGGGAGAAGTGCGGGGACGCCAATTTGCGGGAGACGCTGTGATATTACATTCTGTTTGACTCTTATGTATTCTGTGACCTGGTGAAGAAAAACATCGTGAGGAAACCTGCACACTAGTGACTATTAGGATTAACTAGTGTCACAGAATGAATATGAGTATTTCATACAGAACGGAATCTCCTAGGGTCCCGCGCAATTTACGTCCCCGTTCCCCGTACCCGCACCTCTTCCCCATCCTCGCTTTTTTGAGTGTGTTGAGGGGCAAACACACACACATTGACGTGTGCACGGATGTATAGTTTCGTTTGTAGTAGTAGTAGGCATAAATGATACTACGCTTCTATGAAGTGATATACCTGACAAAATATACTGAAACTATGTTAAGGGTGAATTCAGTCCATGATACTGAACAGCTTCCCCAAAGAACATATATCGAAATATTACAAATATTTTTTTGCTTTCCATACAAACTCGGATCAGCTGATTGATCAACTTATATGGGAGGCTAAAAATATTTTTTTTTATTTCGATTTAAGTTCCTTGGACACTGCTTGAACTTGTTTTTTGTCAGGGCATCTGTGCCCTGCCCAGACAGTAAGAGTATACAGAACGGAATCTCCTAAGGTACGTAGTGTCGAAGGGCGAGAGCAGGCGAACACACACTGCACGGCGCACGCAGCCGCACAAGAACGGGGGAGAGGTGCGGGGACGGGGAACGGGGATGCATATTGCGCGGGACCTTAGAAGATTCCGTTCTGTATACTTTTACTGTCTTCTGTGGTCAGGGGTTAAAAATGCCAAATAGATGCTATTTACGAGTATAACGCGTCGTAAAACACTCGTGAAAAAAGATTTAAATGTGCAAGTTCAACATCTAAATTGAAGGATGTTACAAACGATTCAGCACAGTAAAAATTTTAATTAAAAACTCTTTCCCTTTACGAATTTTGGCAAAAAGTTGATTCCTTTTGTACTTTTTAAAAGCTTTTATTTAGTTTTGATTCAACTGTTCCGTTGTCTGTGTCCGTACTCAAATCTTGCAAGCTAAATTAGACCCACTTCCCATTATTCGATTGAGCTGAAACTTCTCACATACTTGTGTAAGTTGGGTGACAATGCAATATTATGGTACCAATGACCTAAACTCATGATGAAGCTGGAAGGTGGCTACGGCATCTCTGTGATAAAATAACATAACCCCATCGAGTTTGGGCTCAATTGTGTCTTGAGAACTTTGCACTTTTTATGCTTTTACTTTGTGTCTAGACAACAGGCCAGCGTGAAAAAATCTCCCATTTGATAAAATGTAAATCTAGTAAGTGCATAAGGAATCATCACCAGGTTTTTTTAATCTCCACTGCAGGAGTACGAACTTCTCTGTACTACCAGCCATATATTAGCCACAGCAGCCAGAGGATTCGGCCTACACTCTCCACGCTGGCCAGACAGGTTGGAGAGGTCTCATTTATGTGTATAAGCTTTGTTAAGCTTGTATTTCCTAAGTCGCCTTCTACGACATCCACAGGAAGACTTGGAGTGGTCCTATACTACTCTGCCGAGAACCACACGGCTAAGAACAAAAGGAATAAAATACTTTTTTATTGACCTTGTTTAAGCTTCGTAAAGTTTAAGGAGGTCCCAATTTAAATAACTTCGGCTTTAACAACTCCTTAATTTTTTTTTAATTCATCGGAACTTTGATGCTTTTAAATATTCTCTGCTTTGAAGTGTTAACGAACAATTTAGACTGTCAGTAAGTTTGATTATGTTTAACTGTAGTAATTTTAAGTGAAGTTTTGTTATTTGGAAAGTCGATATTAGAAGAATCAAATATAATTAAGATTCCTCATCCATCATCCGAGCGTATTCCCTGTTGCATCCTCAGCGTAACGCTTCAAAGGTCTGCTACCTAACCTAGGTGATTTGACGAGGTTACTGGTTTTTACACAGAGCGACTGCCGTTTGGCCTCCGCAACCCAAAGTTTAAACCAGAACTGATCCTAGGATAGGCTGATACAAACGCTAGATGACGTTTGGGTATAATATACCTAAACCTATACCTAATCAGCTTTACGTGCCTTCCGAAGTATAAAATCAACTTTCTTTTCGGACAATCGGGTGTTTCAAGCCTGCAGAGAAATTTCGACCAAATTCTCTTTTAAAAGGAAAGTCCATGCCCACCTTTTGAACTCCCTTTCTTAAAAAAGTCATCATCATTCAGTTCTACTCTTCATAAGCTAGTTATATGTATGTATATTTATATTTCAGCAGCGGCAGCTTTCGGGAAGTTAGGCAGTGTCTTTTCGTCCAAAATCCCTCAGTTCCTCAAGACGAAAGTGCTTAATCAATGTGTGTTACCAGTGATGACTTATGGCTCTGAAACGTGGTCCCTTACTATGGGTCTCATAAGACGGCTCAAGGACGCTCAACGGGCTATGGAGAGGGCTATGCTAGGTGTTTCTTTACGTGATCGAATCAGAAATGAAGAGATTCATAGAAGAACTAAGGTCACAGACATAGCTCAGCGGATTAGCTCATTGAAATGGCAGTGGGCGGGGCACATACCGCGAAAAACCGATGGCCGATGGGGCAGAAATGTTCAGCGTAGGACACCCACCTGCTAGGTGGTCAGAAGACCTGAGCAAGGTTGCAGGAAAACGCTGGATGCAGGCCGCTTTGGAAATCGTCGTTTTGAAAATCCTTGGGGGAGGCCTATGTCCAGCTGTGGACTTCCGGTGGCTGATATGATGATGATCATATTTATATTTATAATGGTATGTATGTAGTGTGTAAGTAGATATTCATTTTGATATTATGTAGTAGATATGTATTGTATATTATATAGTAATTTTTTAGTATGTATATTGTATTACTTTTTTGCGCCGCAATGCTCTTAGCATTAAGTCCGCCATTTGTCAAAAGTATATTTTTACTTTCGAACAATAAAGTTTTATAAATCTTTACATATAACTAGCAGTCCACCCCGGCTTCGCCCGTGGTACACACATAGCCTATGTCACTCGGGAATAGTGTAGCTTTCCAACGGTGAAAGAATTTTTTAAATCGGCCCAGTACTTTTTGAGCCTATTCATTACAAACATACAAACATACAAAAATAGGTACAAATCTTTCCTCTTTATAATATTAGTGTAGATAAAACAGTAAAAATCGCGTGTCTGTTAATTTAATAAATTTATCAAAAAATGAGTGTGGGCGATTAGGAAAGAGTAACAGAATATAAAAAAGATTAAAAAAACATTTTTGTCTGTCTGTCTGTCTATATGTTCACGCTAACCTTCGAAATTACGGGACGGATTTTAACGCGGCTCATCTCGGAGCAACATATAGGCTTTGTTTCATCAAAATCGGATGTCAGGGGGAAAAGTTATCATCATTTTTAAGGTTATCTTTATTACGCCGCGCGCCTGTTAAGGCGACGTGGGTTCACAATTTGCAATACTGTGCATGTTTTTGAAAAATCACTGTTTTTAAACTACTACAGTTTATTCTTCAAAAAATTTACATATAAATTTTAAGGATTTTCTACAGACACCCACAATAACCAAAACACGATTGAGCATTTTTGGCTCGATAGAAAAAAAATCACAAACATTCCTCTAAATTTGCCTAATTTTACCTTTATAATACGTATTACTCTCTAGCGTGTTAACCATTATGCCACGGATATCGCCAATAACTCTCAAATATTCTTTGTTAAACGAAAAAAAACCTCAAAACCAAAACCAGCCTCGTTGACCTACCGCGGTCTTCCTACCCGGCTCGCTGTCTCGCTTCGGGAAGAGTAAATTTCTGTGCGTGGAAGCGGGAGCAAAACTTAGATTATCCACATCAGGCGCCCTCTTAAACCTAGAAGAATAAGTTCGGCAATTATAGCCATGATAATAATGTGTGAACCCATATTTTTTTGTAAGTTTTAAACTTTATCTGACTCTCTCTCATCTCTTACACACACTCTCTCAGTTTAGCGCATTACCAGAGTTACGAGTACATTAGAGCCTGGTTCGCTATAAATATGTCGCAGTCATCTAGTTGAATCTGCTTTTTGATTGAATGACTAGCGCGTTCATTAAATGACGACATTTAATTGAATGACTAAAGGGCAACTCGTCAAGTTGTTGAATGTAACGTTCAACGTCTTGACTGAACGTCATTTAGCGAAGACGTTGAATAGGATATAGCCGACTTTTTTGTGAAAACCATCTCTTTTTTTTTTTTGAAATCCAAGATGTCTGGATTTTAGAATTTTATTCGTTTATAACATCCTACTAGAATATCGAAGGTCTAAAATTTTGTATGCTGGGGTAAAGCACCCCGCGGAACTCAAAACTGCAAACTTTTGATTCCGAGATGGTCGCCCACACAATTTTTAATGTTTCCTTTACTGACTGTTATAGTTTTTACCCATTTTCTCAACTGGACATAAATTACAACCAACTTCAACAGCTGCACGAAAAACCCGGAAATCTAGTTGTGTTAAAGCTAACATTGACAATATTTTCATAGTCTCCATCCATAATGTTAACATAATAAGGTATATGAAAGCCTAATTATTCAAACTTCGTGCTAACGAACCAAATTCGTTTGAGTTTACAAAGTCGAAAATTGCTTGTAATTGGATACGAAACTGTCCAACTGCGAGTATTTCATAATTTCTAAAGGCCTGCGCAGACGAAGAACTATTCGCAGAATAATTTTTGGTCCCTTAATATATACAACTTAAAAAAAAACGCCTGGGCGATGGCTTCTTCAGAAGGAAATTTTATGACACTTTTGGTCACCCATCCAAGTAAGTATTCGCAAGTAAAGCAACCCCGGACGTGTCCGTACGTCCGGGGTTGCTTTACTTGCGAAAGCGGACCATCTAGCTCCTCTAATCTCTATCTAAACCTCCGCTATATATTAATAAAGTTAGAGGACAAATGTGCACTCGCCTTGTCCATAGAGTCTGTGGGGAATTCTTTGCTGAATGTCCTCCACGGATTTATGTGCTCCGTGGATAAAAGTTCCTTATTTACGCAAGCCCTAACTGCTGACGGGATAAATACTGAAAAAGTTTATGTAATTATTTGTTTTAAACACTGCAAATTCATGGAATAATTTCACAATGAGGAATTTAACGGGACATAACCGCGATTGATATTGGTTTGAGCCAGTTATTACGCAGTAGTGTTGTTTAAATATCAAACTAAAACCAAAGAGTTGAGAAATATTTAGTAAACTTCATTCGAAAAAAAATTGCAAGAGAAAATGCTGCATTGCAGTTTGTTGCCGCTTCTTTTGCACTTGCACATAGGTAGCGGCACAAAACTTAGATGTCTATCTATAATTTATAATTTAAGAACTACGTACTTGTCGGTGGAGTAGTTTACATGTCTCCCTCTCTTGAGCCATCCTTTTGACCTCTCTATACGACTCTTCCCGATCAATTTATTAAGGCCGTACCTAAATTTTCCGGGGTCCAATGCTGCCCCCATTTAAAATAAATCATTTCAATGAAAACGAAGACATTATTTAAAATTTTGCTACTATCAAATCCTAGATAACCCTTCAAAGTATTTTATGAACTACTGTTTACAGTTTATAATGAGAACGTTAAGCTTTACTACGCACATTTGCCAAAAGTGGCCGTTTTTCGCCTCCATTTTCTTTGAAATGATTTATTTTAAATGGGGGCAGCACTGGACCCCGGAAAATTTAGGTATGGCCTTAAAAACATAATAGAAGGAAAACTTAGCTGACGTCAACTTTATAAAATTGAAAGACAAAATTGACAATAATCAACGGATATAAACATCCAAAGATAAATAAATGATTTTGACTTGAGATCGCAAACAGTGCTATTACATATAGCTAGCAGTGTCGTTCCGTCACCTGTTACGGAATCGCTTATCGCTGCAATGTTCTGCATCATGCCATTTAAGTGAATTCTAAACGACGTGACGATTAAAGGATTTGCGTTGTTTAGGATTCTTGCATTTCATATTGTACGTTTTAGTGAGTTATTTCTTAACCCCCGAGAGCAAAATTTTAATCCCTAGGTCATAAATTAAATAATTAATAAATAAATATATAAGGACTAATCACACTTATTGAGCTAGCCCCAAAGTATCCTTAAGTCAACGATACAATATTTTATAATAAGTTCATATACAGGGTGGATTTGAATTCGTTGGCATTATTTTAAATATCCGCCATACCTATGATAGAGAATTATTTAAGACAAATGAAACGTAAATCAAAAATCATTTTCATATTAAAAAAAACCTCTGAACATGCATTAGACTCTTTGATAGACACCATTTATACAATTATAAAAAAACCAATGACCTGATCTCAGGAAGCAGGAAGATGGCTACGGCATTAAACTTTTTAGTTCATTGTTTTAGAAAAAAACTTGTTTTTAAAAATATTTTTAATAATTACTTATATAAGTTTGGAATGATTCATTGATTACGTCCTCCAATGTAAATAAAGTTGCTCTTTACACGTCATGGGAGTAAAACGCAAATTGCGGCCCTAAAGTAGGTACATAAAAGGTTTTGAAAGCACGCACCGTCTTTCCATAAATCTGCCTTGACAGTGAATTAACAGAAATCGATAGCAGCCAAAAAAATCAGGCCGAGATAAAATCTAGACAATAGCCTTTAATCTAGATCGCCTGATGGGCGTAATTTCTGTCTGAGTAGGCTAAGTTAGTAATTATATTATCTTTGGCTCAAGTAAGATTAAACGGCTATTACTCGTATGATGTCCTCAGGATAATAAGAATCATTGACCCGGGAAAAATGCTTTGTTTCGGCCCACCATTCTTTAATTTATCTCTTGAATTAAATAATAGTTATTAATAAAAATAATTTCTTTTTCTTTAATTAGTGAAGTAATTTTTAAGTATATTAAATATAATATATATAATATTATATTATATATATTTAAAAAAAAAGCTTTAATATTCATATTTTTTTCTTACATACGAGTATGTTAAATTCATAAGGTATTTTAAATAAATTATGAATATGAAACTGAACTATACCTAAATCTTAAAACTATTCTTAAAATAAAAATACCTATATAAATAGAAAACTTCATCAAAAGCGCCACATTGAGGCAACGTGCCCAAAATGCTGGCAGCATTTACCCGCTGGATAGCTAAGCTAATCTATGAGGCGAAAAAACTGCCAGCTCTTGGTTCTCCAGTAGTCTCGTCTTGTAATTTGTTTTACAATTGTTTTGTTTCAGTACTCAGGTACCTAAAGTTTGACTCTTATGTATTCTGTGCCTAAAGTTTCTACTCCAAAAGGTATAAAGATAAAGATGACGGATGAACGGATATATCATTTAAGGCCGTACCTGAATTTTCCGGGGTCCAATGCTGCCCCCACTTAAGGTCGTACCTAAATTTTCCGGGGTCCAGTGCTGCCCCCATTTTAAATAAATCATTTCAAAGAAAACGGAGACATCATTTAAAATTTTGCTACTACCAAGTCTTAGATAACCCTTCAAAGTATTTTATGAACTACTGTTTACAGTTTAAAGTTAAGTTAACGTTAAGCTTTACTACGCACATTTGCGAAAAACGGCCACTTTTGGCAAATGTGCGTAGTAAAGCTAAACGTTCTCATTCTAACCTGTAAACAGTAGTTCATAAAATACTTTGAAGGATTATCTAGGACTTGATAGTAGCAAAATTTTAAATGATGTCTCCGTTTCTTTGAAATGATTTATTTACACACATAAACGGCCACTTTTGGCAAATGTGCGTAGTAAAGCTGAACGTTCTAATTTTGTTTTTTGTTCTAGTAAGCCCTTGATAACCTTTCAAACTATTTTATGAACTACTGTTTACAGTTTAAAGTAAGAACGTGAAGCTTTTCTACGCACATTTGCGAAAAACCGCCACTTTTGGCAAATGTGCGAATAAAAGCTTCTTTTTTTTAAATTCAACCCTTTGTGGCTCGCAAATATATTAATTTGCTGTTTCTTCATTATCAATTCATAACATTATTTTTCAGAAATATTGTCAAGTTCGTCGTGTTACTTGTTTTTTCCGGAACTTTAAGCTGACGTTTGCAAATGGTGCTTTCTCGGTAAAGCTAAAATTCCTTAGAAGGTAGCATTATACTTTAAAAGCAAAAGTTTCAAGTTCTTATCTTTATTTTTTTTGGTTTTTTACTTATGGCTTTATATTTTTAAAGCTTGCTCATTTTTAATGTTTTTTTTTTGTCTACCAATTTATGCCCATACTTGCAGTTGTTTTTTTTGTTTGTTTTTCGTGTGTGTAAGTGGCCAACACTGGTGTCAGATTTTTCAAGCTGCCTAAAGACATCTGACGACTGCCATTTAATGATGACAGCCGAGACCAACGGCTTAACGTGCCTTTCGAAGCACGGAAAGCTCGAGAAAATTTGTATGCCACTTGTGGTCACCTATCGAACTGTGGACCGCGCCCGGTGTCGCTTAACTTGCGCAAGCACTATAGTAGTAATGCGTACTAGTCATGCGTAGGTGTGTTAAAGCTTAGGTAAAAAACCTTGTAGAAATTAATTTTAGGCATGTGAATAATAATAATAATTTCTTTATTAAAGGTGAAAACCCAATACTTATAAATAAAACTATACAATGCAATACTCTATATGTTGTTTTTGTCTTTAATTATGTGTTTTCTAAGTACAATAAAGTTATTACAAACAAACAAACAATACAATACAATACAATACAATGCAATTATACAATATTGTAGTTGTAGTTAAGCACTCTGATCATAAAGGCTCCCACCGAGCCACGGAGCTCCTCTCACGACTACTAGCATTTACCCGCGGCATTGCTAAGAAGTTAAAAAGATTCCAATGTTAATCCAGGTAAAAAACTACATGCTAATCATTCATATCATGTGAAAAGTAGGATACAGCACCTGGAAAGTATGAAGGAGGATCGTGGTGGCAGCCTGGATGTCATGAGATATCGCTGGAGCGATAACGATACGGCGCAGGCTGTTTTGCGGGAGATAGAAGCCGTCAGCTGGCAATATATCACTCTAAATAGAAAATTGTGGCGCTGTCTCGTCTTTGGACCAAGATCCACTTCAGGTCGTTGAGCTAGCGGAGTAAGTAAGGATAAAACATTAACCCGTAACCAAAGGGCATGTATGAAGAGATTAATGAGTGTAGATGAATCAAAAGAAGTCTGTCGGGATCGCAGCAAATGGAGTTCCATAGTCTCTGCCTACCCCTGTGGGAAACAGGCATGATAGAGGGTATACGATGTATGTAAAACAAAAGCGTTAAAATTTAGTTTGCCTGTTGGATTGACCTATAGTAGACTCAGAAAACTCCGCTTGGTACGCTCTCAAAAAACGTAGTCACTATTAAACTAACTTAATGCCGCACTTTCTATTCAATGGCAGCTTAAGAATAGCTTAGCACAGCTTAGAATTTCAGAGGTTTTGTGCAATCTCAGCCCGCGTTGTCACGACTGCATTAAATGGATATTACTGGGAATGGACCACATTGATATTCAGGAATAGTTTGAATTGAACTGGACAGTATTCAATGACAATTAAATTGCATGCGGTTAAAAATGGGTCAATGCTTCCATGCTGGTATGGGCTGGTATGGAGGAATAGAAGAGGATACGAATTCTAGTATATCCAAAGCAGAAACCTTCGCCCAACTTTGACCCGTATGGCGATTCAAGAAGACTTGCAGATTTAAACTAAAAATCTTCCGATCAAACGTAAGATCTGTCTTGCTGTATAGGTGCGAAACACGGAAAATGACGACAGAGATAACGCAGCCAATCCAAGTTTTCATCAACCGCAAAAGCAAATACTTGACATTTTCTGGCCTGAGAAGATCTCTAACCAACGCTTTTGGGAGGCATGCCGGGAAATGCCAATTGACAAGCAGATCATACATCGCAAATGAAAATAGATAGAGTATACTCTCCGGAGAGAGCCCACACACCCCGATGCAAACCCTTGAGTGGACTCCCCAGGATAAGCAGAAAGTAGTCCATCCCAAGCAGACCTGGCAGCGCACTGTGGCAGAGATGAAGACAATCGGGCTAACCTGGCGCGTAGCCAAAAACCAATCGACGATAGCAAAAAACTGTTGAAGCCCTCTACCCCACCTCCCCAGGTGAGGCAGAGGGCTTGAACCGTTTTAGGACTTAGGACCTTAAGTCAAGTAAGTCTTAAATATTTAGTATGAGACTTAAATATTTTTAGGTCTAAGTATATTTTATAAGACTTGGCTAGTTGTCCTTCAACCATGCGGCCTAGGCGTTCAACTAGCTGGCTAATTTACCCAGATGGCTGGGACATATCCATATTTTCCTGGTCTTGCCTGTCATATTTTCATACTTTATTTCAACTTTAAATAATTGTGCTCGAGTAATGCTGAGTGGTGGCCTAGAACTGAAAGAAATGTAGGGCGACAACAAGATGGGGACACGACCTCGTTAAATATGTACCCCGAAATAAATGTAACCAGAAATTCCAAATATTTCGTCAGAATACATTTACTCTACGAGCGGGAGAGGTTCTTCGAGTATACTTGGTACTTGGATAAGACGGCGTTTGTATATGTTTGACGATAACAGTAACTTCCTTTTGTGCTTTTAGTGTCCAGAAAAGAAACATAAAATAATAAATTCATCAAATAATAATCCTAACTATTCCCAACTAATATTATAAATGCGAAAAAGAGTTTGTATATTTGTTTGTTTGTTTGTTTGTTACCTCTTCACGCTTTATCTATTGAACCAATCTTCTTGAAAATTCGCATAATACACATAATTAGGAGTACTGAGTAGGACAAAGGGTACCTTTCATCCCGGAAAAATGTAATGTTTCCGTGGGAATCGGGATACGCGAGCGAAGCCGCGGGCAAAAGCTTATCCTAATCCTAACTTCCTAACTAATCCTAATCCTAATCCTAACTTATATTATAAATGCGAAAGTGAGTTTGTATATTTGTTTGTTTATTTGTTTGTTTGTTACCTCTTCACGCTTTATCTACTGAACCAATCTTCCTAAAAATTCGCATACACATAGTTAGGAGTACTGAGAAGGATATAGGGTACCTTTTATTCCAGAAAAATGTAATGTTCCCATGGAATACGCGAGCGAAGCCGCGGGTAAAAGCTAGTAAATTATAGTCCACGATTATTTTAGGCCTATAAACTTAGTAAAAGACCATTACCAACATCTCTACGTTATCATATCAATTTACAGACTTTCTCCGTGGTCCAGTGGTCAAGGGGTTTTCCTTGTGATCCGGAGGTCGTAGGTTCAAATCCCACTGGGGAAGCATACTTTCTTAAAAGTTGTTTTCAGTCTGGTTAAGATATAGCAGGCTTAAATCACGAAAAGAAAGATGATTCCGTGCTTTAGAAGCACGTAAAGCTGTGGGACCCAAATGCTATCTAGCGATTGTTTAAACCTATCCTAGGATGGTCTACTCTTTGGGTTGCGGAGGTCAGACGGCAGTCGCTCTGTGTAAAAAACCAGTAACCTCGTCAAATCACCTAGGTTAGGTACCTATTAGCGGATCGCGGGCTCTGATGCGTTACTGCTGAGGGTGCAACCGAGAATATGCTCAAATGATGATGAAAATATCAATAGAGCAAGGACTAAGAATCTCTTAAATTATACCCCTTCGCTGAAACGCTATTTCTGAGCAAAGTATCTATTAAATTTCATAACTCCACTGTTTCAAGCGGAAATTGAATGCAATTTTATTTCAAAAGAGACAAGTACCGAGCATGCACGTCTCGCCATTTGTGATGACGTCATACTGCCGTTACGTGTCCCGGGTCACAATGTCTTTGAAAACACTCGTGTAAGATTTTCACAAGATTTCGTAGTACACGTTTCAAACTAGGGAATTTGTGATATTAGAATTCAAAATGCATGCAAATGTTGTAAGTTTGTTTTGGTTTTTGTGAGTGTAGGTAAGTGGCTTACAGTTACACTGGTTTTAAGCTTTCAAGTTGCCTAAGCAAAAAAAGTAAACTTGGTGCGTGTAGGTATACTTAGAAATGTCATAATTAAGATACCTTCTTCATCCAAGCGCGTTCCCGGTTGCATCCTCAGCGGTGCTGCTTCGGGGCCCGGGGTGGGCTTTCCCGGTTTTTCTTCTCCAAATATTACCAAGGATGCCAAAGACCTTGCGTTGGAGAAGAAAGAGCCAGAAGAGTTTAAATGATTTGGCTATAGTTTTACGACCGGCCGCCTGCCTGACGTCAACCCTTTTTGGGAATGTATTTGGGCGAAAAGTTTTACAACCGGCCACCGACGGACGTTAACTCTCCTTGAGAACGCAATTGGGTACTTTACTGATTTGGCTCATGTCACTTGACTGATGTTCGCTCGCTTCGCTCACTCGTTCAATAAATTGCAAGGCTTTTTAACCGACTTCAAAAACGGAGGAGATTATCGATTCGACTGTATGTTTTTTTTTACCTTTTGGGGTAGTGACTTTTGGTCCGTGGGGTCCTTCAGCCCATAATTTATTTAAATATGTCCACAATATTATCCGAAGTATCCCGTGACCAAAAGGCTGGAAATTATCTGGCACTAAGAATCAGCATTGCCATACAACATGGCAATGCTGCCAGCCTTTTGGCCACGCTGCCGAAGTGTAATATTTTAGTGGGATTACATAATTTGTAATTTTTTTAATTCTTAGAGGTACTTACCTCTAAGAGATAAGTTTTAATTTATAAAAAAAATAGGTATTATTTAGCTTTAATTTAATTTTTCTCTATTTTATTTAAAAACCTTTACTATCTGGTTGTTTCTTTATTAATTTGGTAAAAATGTGATGAAGAACTTTGGAGATATGGAAGAGTCTCAACAAGTAAAATAAAGTTTTTTTTTTTTTTTTGTAAAAATCATTATTAGTCATTCATTGAGTCGATTACTATAACACAGAAGCAACTTATACACAACTTCTTTTCTTAACTTGCAGGAAGGCATATAAGGTTGAATGATGAAATAACCTATCTCAAGCAATTCTTTTTTTTTCAAGTGAATGCACACTACCAAGTATGTACTTGGCAATGTGGTGACGTCATGCCATCTTTATCGACTACGTGACTAGCATGAATATGTCTAGACGAAGGAAAGTACTGGCGTAGCTTTTCAGCATTTTCAAGCCATTCAACAAGCCACGTGGCGTTTGCATTGTTTACTTACTACAAGCTATTTCATATAATACTGTTTATATTTAGTATAATAGTATTTAGTATAATACTGTTTATATGTACTTTTTTAGGATTCCGTAGTAAACAAGGAAGCCTTATAGTTTCGCCATATCTGTCTGTTTGTCTGTCTGACTGTCTGTCTGTCCGTGGTTTTAATACGACACAAATGAGGGTTGGATCACATCTCCCAGCACGGAAGAGCACTTTCCTATGCTGCTATCCTTTTCTGTCGCTCAGGACAGTAATTTGCTAGAGCGAGAGAGAGCAACGGAACGCTGCAGCACGGCCGGTGCTGAAGCGTTACGTGCATGACCTACCTTACCTAGGTGATTTGACAAGGTTACTGGTTTTACTCAGAGTGACTGCCGTCTGAGTTCCGCAACCCAAAGGGTAGACCAGAACCAATCCTACGATAGATACAAACGCTAGATGGTGTTCGGGACCAACGTCTTTACGTGCCTTCCCAAGCATGGAATCATCTTTCTTTTCGGATAATCAGGTGATTCAAGCCTGCAATATCCTAACCAGACTGGAAACAACTTTTCACAAAGTATGCTTCCCAGTGGGATTTGAACCCACGACCTCCGGATTACATGGCAAACGCCTTGATCACTGGACCACAGAAGCAGTCTGTTTTTCCAATATTTCCTTTATATAAAAATATTGCTGATTAGGTGTTACTTTATGATTTAAGTCCTTGTATGTATATCGTACCCTTTTCAAGTGCAAATAAAATATTCTATTCTATTCTAATATAGAGAAAATTTTATATTCTCATACAAATCCAATAGTCATATGATCTGGTTACTATTGGATTTTTTTTCCGTATTTCGGGAAAGGTAATATATAATAAAAGGCAAAATAATACACTGACACACCTCTTGAAATATTTGTAAATAATTCAAAAAGCACCTTGTATAAAAGGCGTTTCAAGCTGTTCCATATGACGAAGCATCCCTCAAGGATTATTTCGCCGTTTTGAAACACTCTGTATACACGTTTCCAATTAAACAGAAGCTTGTAAAAATGCTTTCTAGAATGCAATTGCAATAAAGTGTACAATATATTCATTGTACTGTCACCTCCATATATTACCAAGAACAAAATAATAATAGAAATGTCCTCCGAAGGTAGTTTAAAAGAAAACTTCATTACTAGTGGCAGTACAAAAAGTGCAGTAACCACTTTGCATGCAGATGCTGCGGTCTGCAATACTGCTCGAACAAATGTTGCATTTAAGTTTGTTACTGAACTTTCTTGGTTGTAAGAAATGGTCTTGTAATTGGTTACTGTTAAAATACATTTTGTTTCTAAAACATAAGTTTATAAAACCAAATTTAAATGGATTGATTTGATACAAGAAGTACCAAAGGGCATGTATGAAGAGATTGATGAAGCGAAAGAGGTCTGTCAGGATCATAGCAAGTGGAGGTCCATAGTATCTACCTACTCCTGTGCGAAACAGGCGTGATAGTGTGTATATTTGTATGTATTTGATAGAGGATACTTCCGGTCAAGTTAGATCAAAAAGACTTGATAAGTCAGTTTTAATTTTATTATATTTCCTAGTAAAAAGCAGTCATTTCCATCATTTCAACTCATCTTCCGCCCCCTGCTGAGCATAGGCCTTTCTTTGACTTAGCTACCTGTACTGCTAATTCAAGCAAAATAATATACAAAAGAAGAATAATAGAAATGTCCTCCGAGGGTAGTTTAAAATAAAACTTTATTACTAGTGCAGTACAAAAGTGCAGTATCCACTTTGCGTGCAGATGCTGCGGTCTGCAATAATGCTCGAACAAATGTTGCATTTAAGTTTGTTACTGAACTTTCTTAGTTGTGGCGAAACGAGGAAAATGGTCTTGTAATCGGAATACCATCAAATATAGTAAATGCTACTAAAAACCATCCTCTTTTCTAAAATTTAAGTTAAAGGTGAAATGGTAGCATAAGTGGCGCCCTCATTTGAAATAAATTGTTTAAAACTAAATATGGTGATATTTACAAATTTTATTTGTATCAATGTCTAAAAAGACCTTTAAACTATTTTATGAATAACCTTTGAAATTATTACTAATAGTCCGACTAGTTTTAAAACGGTTTTTCGCCAAAAGTGGCCTCTTTTGGCGAAAACCCGTTTTAAAGCTAGACGGACTACCAATATTACTTTCAAATGTTATTCATAAAAATATAAATATTTATTTTTATTTGCTAATAAGAGTTTTACAAGAGGTCTTATATTTATAATTACAGTCAAATAAAAAATAATAATAATACAATTTAAAAAAAATACAAAATGTTATTGGTGTCAAA
The DNA here is from genome assembly GCA_963576875.1 of Acrobasis repandana. Taxonomy (NCBI): domain Eukaryota; kingdom Metazoa; phylum Arthropoda; class Insecta; order Lepidoptera; family Pyralidae; genus Acrobasis; species Acrobasis repandana. The sequence goes on along the minus strand of OY756233.1, from coordinate 2,872,888 downwards.
AATACCCATCAATCCCTGCTGGACAATACTTCGGGGGCGGATACGGCGAGACTTAGAGCAGTGTCACAGGTAGAATCGGGAGCGTGGTTACAGGCTCTTCCATTGCCTTACCTAGGCACCTTTTTGGACGATGACTCCTTGCGGATAGCCGTGGCGCTCCGCCTGGGCTGCAGAGTGTGTGAGCCGCATATATGCATCTGCGGATCCATGGTGGAAGCCGACGGTTATCATGCATTGAGTTGTCGTCGCTGCACATGGAGGTTTCCGCGTCACCACGCACTAAATGACATCGTTCGTCGAGCCTTTGTCTCGGCTAATGTTCCCTGCGTGCTAGAGCCCCCAGGGCTTAGTCGATTGGACGGCAAGAGGCCTGATGGTTTGACTCTTGTCCCTTGGAAACATGGCAGGTGTCTGGTATGGAACGCTACGTGTGTCAGCACAGTGGCAGCCAGTCATCTTGGACGCACTATTATCGCAGCAGCAGCAGCTGCTGAAGATGCAGCCGAAAAGAAACGGGTGAAGTATGCGGTTATGGGACAGCACTACAGTTTCATTCCCATAGCCGTAAAAACCATGAGATGTTGGGGTACAGACGCCAAGCGTCTAATCCGGGAGTTAGGGCACAGAATAAGGGAAAAGAATGGTGACTCCCGCTCAGGCTCATTTCTGATGCAAAGGTTGGCCATTGCCATTCAGCGCGGCAACGCAGCTAGTATATTGGGCACCTTTGCAGCAGAAATGTCAAGGGGCGGGTTAGAAATATAGTGCAGATTGTATTCATAAAATAGTTGAAAGGTCTTTTTAGACATTGATACAAATCAAATTTTTAAATATCACCATATTTAGTTTTAAACATTATTTCAAATGATATGTAATATATTTATAATGATAATGAATGAGCCACTTATGCTACCACTTCACCTTAAGAAAGAATTAAAAATGGTTTTTAGGGTTCCGTAGTATACAATTAAGGAACCCTTATAGTTTCACCATGTATGCCTCTCTGCAGTTTTATTTAGAGACTACAAGCACTAGAAAGCTTTAATTTGGCATTGGTATATATATAAATCACACCTTAAAAGTAGTAAAATCAAATCTTGAAATTTTTTTAGGGGAGCTCTCATGCCTGTATAGTGGGAATAATTCTTTTACTCTCTATATCACTAGTATTACTATTCTATCTGTTTCTCTTCTCCTAAAGGTTGACAGGGAGAGAATGCTTTAGCATTAAGTCTACCTATTGTAGCTTTTGGCTCAATAAAGTTTAAATAAATAAATAAATTAATATAAATACCCATACTAAATTACAGCATTCTAGTCCTAATAGTCTCTGAGTAAAACCGCGGACAGACAGACATGGCGAAACTATAAGGTTTCCTTTTTTACTACGGAACCCTAAAAACAGCGGTAGGAAAAAAAGGTTCGTGCTAAGTCCCGTTTATACACATTAATAAAGTTTAATATTGAATTCAATGTGAAACTTTGATTTGAAGAATATAAAATCAAAGCGATAAATTGTTCGTAAAATCGTAAAATGTCTCCTTGTCGCATAATAAAATGCATTCTTGCACTTCGCTGCAAACTGAGAGTCAAGACGTGACCTACATACATATTTCTCTAAGTTACTAACACGTGACAATTCTACTTCCTACTGTATCTGAAAGTTTCAAAGTAAGGAAAGAAAAAAAGAAAAAAACAAAAGAAAAAAAAAGAACATACTTAGAATAGATAATAATAGGTTGGAGAAAAAGTCTTTTCGCATGTTATATGAAAATTCAAAACATTTTTTAATATAGTTTATTTACATTTAACTAAAGTATGTAGGTACCATTTTGTTTGATAACTTTTTGCCATCATATAGGTGTAGGGACATGATCCCATTGCTATAGAAATTTTGGGGCTTCTGATCAAAAAACTGCGTCAAGTAGTTTTGGCAGTCCTCTCGTGATGTTAACCTGACACTGCCTAAAGAATTCTGAAGAGACCGAAACAGGTGGAAATCTGAAGGTGACAGGTCAGGACTATACGGCGGATGCATTAACACCTCCCAGCCAAACTCTCTTAATTTTTGCTGAGTGGTTAAAGATGTGTGAGGTCTAGCGTTATCATGATGAAAAACCACACCCCTTCTGTTGATTAATTCCGGCCGCTTTCTCTCAACTTCTTGCTTTTATCTTATCAGTTGTTCGCAGTAGAGTTCTGAATCGATGGTCCTGCCTGGTGGTAACAGCTCATAATGAATGATGCCCTTCCAATCCCACCACACACACAGCATCACCTTGTTGCGAGTTAACCCGGGTTTCGCCACAGTCTGTGAAGCCTGACCGGCCTTTGACCATGACCTTTTTCGCACGTTCTTGTCCTTCGTGATCCACTTTTCATCACCAGTTATCAATTTCTTCAAAAATGGTTCGGTCACATTACGTCGTAATAAAGAATTACAAATGAGTACACGATTCATTAGGTTTCTTTCAGAGAGCTCGTGAGGTACCCAAATATCGAGCTTTTTTGTGTACCCATTTTTTTTCAAATGCGCCAAATCTGTTTTGTGGTCAATTCCCAGTTCTTCAGCTACGTCGTAACTACTAATATGCCGATCTTGCTCCACTTTTTCAAAAAAAATTCATACGTACTATATGCGAAAAGACTTTTTCCCCAACCTAATATATCTGGTTTTTTTTTCATGCTGGTCTGTGCGAAAAGAAAAAAACTTAGAGCGTACGTTTTGATTCCGTTTTCTATCTTAAGGCCATACTTGAATTTTCCGGGGTCCAGTGCTGCCCCAGTGTATAAATTGAAGTTCCCCAGTACGTATATCGGTTCGTCTATACTCGAAAAACTCTGAAAGTGCTAAGCCGATTTTTATGGAGTTTTCTCTAATATTTGGAACATTTTTCTGAAAAGCCCAACTACCTACCTACTTACTGTATTAGTAATCTATTTACCTACCAATTTAAGGAAAAGGCATTTCATGAATTACACATAAAAAACATCGCTCCTGAAATCCGTAGCATTGTAGAGTAGCAGTGGAGAGGATATGTCATTTAAACTTTTTAAATGGAATCTTATTCTAAAAGACCTTCCCAAACATTCTCAGTGTCTTAAACACATAATTACATCTCAAAACGTTAAATTCTCGTCAGCACTTCGGAATTATGAAATACTCTCGCTCGGACTGTTTTGGATCCAATTACTCGTACCTCCAATTTTCGCTTCGGCTTAACTTTGTGAACTCGCACCAAATTGTTCCTAATGAATTCTGTGTGGGACGAGGCGTAGACTATCATACATGTTGGTAAACATCTGAGTTTATGAATTTAGGTATTTAGGTTTCTAGTCTAGTTCTCCATAAGACGATACACGGAGTCCAGTGTTGCCCCCATTTGAAATAAATTATTTGTAAGGAAACGGAGATATCAATTAAACATTTAAAGCTAGTAAAACCTAGATAACCCTTCAAACTATTTTATGAACCAGTGTTTACAGTTTAAAGTGAGAACGTTAAACTTTAGTTTGCGTTTTTGCCAAAAGTGGCCGTTTTTCGCAAAAATGCAAACTAAATCTTAACGTTCTCACTTTAAATTGTAAACAGTGGTTCATAAAATAGATTGAAGGGTTATCTAGGTTTTACTAGCTTAAAATTTTAAACGATATCTCCGTTTTCTTACAAATAGTTTATTTCAAATGGACTGGACTCCGTGTATCGCCTTAAGGGAAGTCTGGCTACATTAAAATTTTCATATTCATTTCATATATCATGAATGCTGAAACAACTAATCTATTTCAATTAATTCAAATCAGCGTGAAATTTAGGTTTCTACGCCTATTCGACGAGAGTTAGGCGGAGATCCCACTGCACCGCGCGCCGTCGTGGAGTGCGATGCGGCAGATTTTAACATTGTATGCAAGTATCTCAGTTTGTATAGAAAACACGCCTAGTTCAACCCATTAAAAATGCGGCATATTCCGTAAAAACACACACACATTTGGTTTGCTTTGTGATCCGGAGATCGTGGGTTCAAACTGACAGCGATATTTTGTGTCAGTAACCGGCGACTGTTGCCGACCGTTGCGTCGTGTGACCGTCGACCGTCGAAATTTCGACGGGCTATCTAAGCTCGATTGACAGAGACAGCAATAACATTCCAAATTCAACATCCTCATTTTAAATTCCATTTGCAAATGAAATTGACAAAGGCTTGTCTTGAAATTCGACCGCCACTGCAATGAAACCCAGCAAATTCAAGCTAATCCGGCGAGCGTAAAGTTAGATGAAATTTTAGTTGGTTTGCTTTGAATTCGCCTGGAATGAATTGGTTGGAAATACTCCTTGAAATATCAATATACTTGAACGTATTAGGGCCTGAATTACAAACTTCTGTTACTAGGTCGATTAATCTAGGCAGGAAGTTCCTGCTTCGAGGAATTATGTATAGGTCTTGCCAGCAATTCAACTCGGCTGGGTAGCGTTCGGTGACTGCCTCTGTGAGTCAGTGGTCAAGACTCAAGCTGTTTGAATTGTGATCCGGAGGTCATGGGTTCAAATCCCACAGGGAAGTATACTTTGTGTAAATTTGTTTCAATCTGGTTAGGATATTGCAGGCTTGAATCACCTGATCATCCGAAAAGAAAGATGATTCCGTGCTTCGGATGGCATAGCTGTGGGTCCTACACGCCATCTAGCTTTTGTACCTATCCTAGGATGGGTTCTGGTCTACCCTTTAGGTTGCGGAGGTCAGACGGCAGTCGCTCTGTGTAAAAACAGTTCGTAACACTGAACTACTTACCATATTCATTCATTACATATCCATTCTTCTTTGTTGGTCTGGGAGAAAAGAAAAAACATAGAATATACCAGCTACTTCTCTTCCCGTGCAGATCGTAAAAGCCGATCGAGGGAATGGGCGAGAATTTGAATCATATGAATAGGCGATGCGGTTAGCAACCCATCATTATGATTTCCCTTTTCCACCTTCATGCCCACCATTACGCTAAAAGTGGCCTGGGCTTTGCCGCTCTTGGCTCTGTCTACCCAGTTAGGGAGTAAGACGTGATAGTGTAGTGTACTTTCCATAAAAACCATTATAGAAAAGCTAAAAAATCATTTCGTCTTCACATACAAAATTCATTTGGCTGAGTGCTGATATTTATTGGGAAGCTGTATTTATTTGGTCAAAGTTCCTTAACTTGGCTTGCGGTAAGTATTGACTGGTGGAAAATGTGTTAAACTTGACTTATTTTCTTATGTCCCCTGCCTGGGTGGGGTAGAGGACCACAATAGTGCTTCTCCGTCTCGTTCTGTCTTAAGCAACGTGCTTCACCTTGGGCCAAGACAGCCCGATTTTCTTCATCTCCGCTGCTACCGGTCGCCGCCAGGTTTGCTTTGGTCGACCACGCTTCCTCTTTCCTTGAGGAGTCTATTTCAATGCCTGCTTCAGAATAAGAGTATACTCCTTCCTGACCGTGTGGCTCTCCGCAGAGCTGCCACAGACGTTCATTAGATAATCTTTTATTAGAAAATATAACATGTCGAAAAAACATTAAGTACAAAATTTGTTCCGTCCGTAGTAGTCCGTAGTTCAAATATAATCGTCAAACGCTGGTCATACTTGTTTGTTTACATCGCGTGTTAGTGGAGTGTGGCAATTTATATCAAATTACATACATTTAGAATTTAAGAAAAGGCTCAAAACTTTGCTTCTATAATATGTTTGTTATATTGACTACCCCGCACTACCTAATTACTCATAATTTTTTCTATGTAAACGAGGTTGCCTGGAAGAAATTGCTTAGCGATAAGGCCACCTTTTGCGCATTTCCTAGTTTTTAAGATAATTATGTCCTGTATTTTAGTTTTGTGCAATAAAGGGTTTTGTATTGTATTGTCCCTTGACCTTTTCAGCCTTTATTCATTCGTTGTTGAGTATGTGCCTCTTCTTTTTTGTATATTAAAGTTTTATTGACCACAATACTGAGTAAAGGTGGAGTCAGCGAATGCATTTGAATTTGTCAACGTTTGAAAAAATACGAAAAATCACTAATATAACCCAAAACCGTAAGAAAAAAGACGTATCTTTTTTATCCAAAAACTTAGCTAACCTACTAACTTTACGCGCTTTAGAGGATAAAAGTGAGCTCACTGGCCGCCGCACACCACGAGCTCGGTAGCGAGCGGTGAAATTCAAATGAGTGATTTCTAGTATGCACTGATAGTGCATACTAGAAACTATGCTAAACTAGTACTTCTTTGATTTTTAGGGTTCCGTACTAAAAATTAAAAAACGGAACCCTTATAGGATCACTCGTGCGTCTGTCTGTCCGTCCGTCTGTCACAGCCAATTTGCTCCGAATCTACTGGACCGAATCGGGTGAAATTTGGTAGAATGTTGTAATCCTATGACACAAACACATATGTGCAAAGAAAATAAATATTTATTTGAAATAGGGGTCATTTGCGAGGGACAAAATAGGAAATTAAAAAAAAAAGTTTTTCAAACTTTACTTTGTCATATAATATCAAATGAAAGGGCTTATTATGGCGAACTTAAATATATTTTTGTTATTATTGTAAAATGAATGGTTTTGATTTCATTCATGAAAGACAAAAATTGACCATTCCCTCCCCCTGATCTCCAAAACTACTGAGCCTAAAATTTTGAAAAAAATGTAAAATATAGTTCATTGCTTGTAGATTACAGGAAAACCTATAAGAATGCAATCAATTGTACGGAACCCTCTCCACGCGAGTTTAACTCGCACTTGGCCGGTTTATTATTATGTAACAAGGTTCATGACAGAATACGTATTTGTAATTTCGCAGAGTGGTTCAAAATCACCCTATACAGGGTGACTTTTTTAACAGTGTCCAAATTTTAGAGCAAGTTTAGTCCATGATACTGAACTACTTTCTATAAAAAAGTTATTAAAAACGATTAAATTTTTTTTGTCCCCCATACAAAATCCGTCTGAGAGCAGATTTGTATGGGAGGGCGAAAAATATAGAAAGTAGTTCGGTATCATGGACTGAACTTGCTTCAAAAATTTGTACAGTGTTTAAAAAGTCAGCCTGTATAATTCAAAAGCTGCTCTACAAACTTTATCAATCATATTTTAAATAAATTTGCGTTAACGCTTCAATAATTTTGCGTCTGTTGAATGTACAGATAGGATAAGCTTAAATTAAGTTTAATTTTATGTTTATCATCAACAAGATTTCTGTATACTAATACAGAAATCAAGATAAAATTAAATAATCTAAGTAAATTTCAAACTTATGGATATTAATTCTACTTTAAATGGCTTCTGTGCTAATAATTTTGAATAATTACTTTAGTACTTTTATTAATTACTTTCGTAATAAGACTTCAAGAACTAAACGTGTGATATTGATTCGCCAGATGATTTTTCTCCAATTGAACATTTTCATCTTCATCATTAGGTCTTTTTGAGTCTCCACTGCTGGAGCACGACCATCTCTTTACTACCAGAGCCATACATATTAGCCAGAGCAGTCAGAGGATTTGGCCAACACTCTCCACGCTGGCCAGATGGGATTTTGTCATTAGAGAGGTCTCATTGATGTTTATATGCTTTGTTTAGCTAGTGTTTCCTAAGTCTTCTAGGACATCCACGGGAAGACCTGGAGTGGTCCTATTCTAATTTGCCGGGAACCACACGGCTTAAACATTTTCAATGCAGCAAAATGAACATTAGGTACCGGTTAAATTATGGTCATTACTATAGACGGAACAATGTCAAATAGTTTGTGTAATACAGTTACAGTACAATAATTAAAATTCTGTTGGCTGAACAATAATAACAAAAAATGAAAAAAAATATTTTATACCAACATTTCCATGCTAGTCTGGGAGAAAAAGAAAAACTTAGAATGTACCAGCTGCTTCTACTCCCGCGCAGATCTTAGTAACCGATCGAATAATCATAAATAACCCATTACTATTTTGATTCATTTTTTTTCCATTTTCCCGCCCATTTATCACGCTAAAAGCCGCAAGACCCAACATACTCTGTCTACCCCATTAGGGAAAAAGACGTGATAGTGTATATGTATCATTTCCATTCGCTTATTCTTCACTATTTGAGCAAACTGGCTGAAATTTCATCTAACTCGGACCTACCCCGCGTCACGGATTAGTTTGCATTTACAGGGCTCGCTGCAAAGCCCAATTTCATGACGAGCCTTTGTCGATTTGCCTTACAAATAGAATTTCAAATTACGAGAATGAGAAACGCAGGCAATTTTTACGCAAGTTTGATTTATACCAAGTACGAATACATATTTTTAACTACAGCGCTAAAACAAATGAAGTTTTTCAAAACAGTATTTACTTTCTTCAAGAAATAACGCATGTAGCGTATGTATGTTTCATTTAAACAAAAAAAGGCACATTTTTTATTTTAAAAATAACATTTTGCAATAGTAAGTAGTTTAGGATCTTATGATACATGTGTGGTAAGTTGTACATTACAGTCGAGGTAGGCTAAGACACAAGCAGGCGAAGCCGGCGCATGTGTCTATAGAGCCGAGACTTGTAATTAACAATACACGCCAAACAACGTTGTTCAACACATTTGTGAGGAAAAAAGATTAAATAAAATCTAGCAAAATAAAATTATAAATATGGCGCGCTTATTGAAATCTTTTTTTTTTCAGTCATTTAAGCATGCGCATGCCTGTTGTGATACACGAGACACAGGAATAAATCCGCCAACAGCCAACCTATTATTAAAAAAAATAAAGTGTTCGATTTTTGAAGATTGAAGAAGTTTGTTGTACAAATATTGATTAATCACAAACATTGATTAACAATTAATTAAAACAAAGTTTCGTTGTGAGTGGGCTGGCTGCTTACAAAGAGATTTAATTTAATTAAATTTAGCGATTAATTCTTATGACTTATGGATGGCTTTGTCAAACCCGTAAGAAAAAAGACGTATTAGACTGTACTTATGTAAAATTACAATGTTTCGTACAAATTTTGATCAACTAATACGTATATTATAGACGTGTGGTTTCCTGCAGAGTAGAATAGGACTAATCCAAGTCTTCCCGTGGATGTCGTAGAAGGCGACTTAGGAAACACATGCTAAATAAAGCTTTTAAACATCAATGAGACTTCTCCAACCCCTGGCCAGCGTGGAGAGTGTAGGCCAAATCCTATGACTGCTTTGGCTTATAATATATGTATGGCTCTGGTAGTAGGTATAGAGAGGGTCATGCTCCTGCAGTGGAGACTAAAAAGGACCTAATGATGATGAATACGCATATTATATGAACGTGAACGTACATATAATATACATTATTGTATGTGTCTCTTACACGTTTTGTTGCTGATCTGAATTTAATAACAAAGCTTAAATAAATAAACAATAAATAAATAAATATATAGAAACAAATTACACAGATTGAGCTAGCCCCAAAGTAAGTTCGAGACTTGTGTTATGGGATACTAACTCAACGATTCTATATTTTATAACAAATACATACATTGATAAACATCCAAGACCCAGGCTAATCTGAAAAAGATCATTTTCCATCTTGACCTGACCGGGGATCGAACCCGGGACCTCCTGTGTGGCGGACTGGCGTGTTAACCACTACACCACGGAGGTCGTCATACCTTGATAATTTCGTTTGTGAAATGGAATTTAAAACTACTGTGACGCATAATTTGAAATGTACACTGAGCATGCAGAAATAGTTTGCTAAAGCAGACTGCATTTTGAAAATACTCGTATGCATGTTTTTTTGACTGAATTTTTGTCCGTAGCTGGATGTTGTCTCTTGTTTATAATTAACCGACTTCAAATAAGGAGGAAGTTATCAATTCGACCCGTATGGATTTTATTTTTTGTGTATAAGTATATCATCATCATCATCAGGACTTTATTAGTCTCCACTGCAGGAGCACGACCCTCTCTGTACTACCAGAGCCATATATTAGCCAGAGCAGTCAGAGAACTTGGCCTACACTCTCCACGCTGGCCAGATGGGTTGGAGAAGTCTCATTGATGTTTATATGCTTTGTTTAGCTTGTGTTTCCTAAGTCGCCTTCTACGACATCTACTGGAAGGCTTGGAGTGGTCCTATTCTACTCTGCCGGGAACCACACGGCTACGTTTGTACTCTTATTACGAGTATGTTAAAAATATTTTTCTGATGGGCTTTTGTCTGTAGTAATGTTGTCTCTTGTTTATAATTAACCAACTTCAAAAAACGAGGAGGATATTAATTCGACCTGTATGTTTTTTTTTGTATGTAGGTATGTTACGAGATATCTTCGCCAATAGACAATATGCATGTGATTCAGAAACGAACAAAAAAAATGATGTGTATACTTTATTGCTAAAGAAAAATACCCATATATATATCTTTTCAATTTAACGTGTTTCCATTGAGAAATTAATTATTTAAAAGCTGTATTTTTAAAATTCCCTCGCAAATTTCCGAAACGCCACGTGACGTCACGAAACACTGTCAAACTTAATTTTCTAAATAGTCTGTGCTGTCAATCACAAATTAAAAAGAAGAAGACTATCTGTCACTGTCAATAAGTCATTTGTAATTTGCAGTGTTACCAGATTGGGTATGTTTTTCGCAATTCTGGGTAAAAATGGGAAATTTTAGAGAAAAAAAAAGTCTTGGAGAATTTTGGGTAGGTATTTTTTTTCTTAAATAATATACATTTGTTTAATAAATTACGGTAGGTAGTACATTATCTTATAGCTTATAGTAGCAGGCAGCTAGTCTACTACCTATTAAATTATAAATAATTGAAGTAGGTACTTACAATACTACTGTGTAGTTTGGCAAAGGATGACACTACTCATTTTGCTCACAATATGTATTTTTTGTTCACAATAGGTATGTACATGTCGCAGTTGAATGGTATAATCCGCTAATTCACTAAACCTCTAGCTGTTTGGCATTACAGCTCGGTTTTGTAAAACAGCGAACCCTAATACGCGGAATGGAATGAACGACTTGTATTCATCCATGCGGCTAGAGAAGTTGTTGAACATTCTATCTAAAACAACAGTATAAACTACTTAAACACGATACATCGTCTCTTCTCATCGCCTTACACCACGTTTTCCTTACATTTGCATCTTTGGGCATATGAAAATATATTTTGTCAGGTGCAGTTACGATGTTATTTTTGCACATAGGAACCATACAATATTTATAATAAGATTTTGTGCGCCCTTCCATTTGTAATGAATTGATATTAAAAGCTTTAATCACTCACTTATAATCACAGATAGTATTACTTATAAAATAAAACTGTGAATCCAACACTTTGTTGTTTTGTTGATAATATTTTGAATTTGTAATTTTCACTCGACTGACACTGACATATAAGTGTATCTATGACATTGACAATGCACGGTGACGTCACAGAATAAAAGCGCAAAATGGCGCGTTTATAGTCGTCCAAAAATAATAGTAGTTTTAATTATTTTTTTAAGCTTATTTAATAATATTCTGTAAGTGTTATATTTTTTTCCGGTTATATAATAACTTATAGAATCGTTTAAAAAAATTAAAAAATAACATGAATATACCCTATTGTGAACCGATTTTGATAATTCATTTTTTGTTTGAAAGCCTTTACTACCAAGTGAGTCCTTATTAATTTGGTGACGACATAATGAAGAACTTTGGAAATCTCTCTCTCATCTTAGCGTCTTTCCAGTTGCATCCTCAGCTGCAACGCTGCGGAGTCCGGGGTCCGCTTTCCGGCTTTTCCTTCTCCACTTCGCACGGTCTTGAGCATTCTTGGTTGTAAGAACATTGATTGGCACGCATACCTATCATCCTTGACGACGTCGAATGAAGAACTTTGGAGATATGGACTCCTAATGACATCGAAACGTAGTTGGCTCGAGCTGACTATACACGTATGTAACCCATTTAAATATTTATAACAGTAAACGTAGTTACACTAATCTCTCATGTTGTAAAATTGGCACAAATCGTCTATAAAAGTGTGCTTCTCAGTAAAGAACAATGGCACAAATGTATTCAAATGTTAATTCTCACTGAACACAAGGCTGTAGTGTGCAACTAGCTCTAAAACACAATTGTCTTCAAGTGTACATTTACAAGCCATTGTGAGAGACAACGTTCTTTTGTAGAACGCCACTGGTGGCTCTGTGTTTCTTTTTGTGAATATATTAAATATTTCATGTACATCCTAAATAAATAAACTGAATAAAATCGTTTAAGGCGGAGATATAGGCAAATGGCCTTGAAGTGTGAAATAAATTGTTAACTCGTAAATATGGTAATAATTTCCATATTTCTCTTCGTCATGCACTAGATAGCCCTTTAAATTATTTTATGAACTGCCGTTGAAACTATTATTGGTGATCCGCCTAGCTTTAAAACTTGCCGTGGCCACTTTTAGCGGAGGCAAGTTTAAAAGCTAGACGGACTAATGTAAATACTTTCAACGGTGGTTTATAAAATAATTTAAAGGGCTATCTAGTGCATGAAGAAGAGCAATATGGAAATTATCTCCATATTTACGAGTTAACAATTTATTTCAAATGAGGGCGCCACTTCAAGGCCATTTGCCTATACCTTCACCTTAAACTGCTCCGGCTTTTTCTTCGCGATTACGCATGAACTTCGGAATCCTGGGGTGATTTATTTATATGCGTATTTTATTTGGAGAAGAAAAAGCGGGAAAGCGCACCCCGGGCTCCGAAGTAGCACAGCTGAGGATGCAACTGTTTTTAAACTTGTGTTATTGGATGGGTACTAACTCAACGATATTATATTTTATAATAAATACATTATATTAATATAAGATAAACACCCAAGACCTTTGGAAAGGCCGTTTTTCAACTTGCCCTGGCTGGGGATTGAACCTATAAACTCCGGATTGGAGGACTCGCGTGTTAACCACTACGCCACGGAGGTCATCAAAGTTATTATGTGAAAACAACAACAAACAAGTGAATGAGACGTGTGGACGATAAGGGGAAGGATTTTGTCCCAGTTAGTAAAAAAATATATTAAATAATATATGATATTATTTCAAAATAAAAAACCGACTTCAATACCAGCACAGAAAAGCTAAATACGCAACAATTGTACCTCTTCACTCACACGATATATATTTCAGTTATTTCCGTTTTAAAACCAAACTACTTAATCGATTTTGATAAAATTCCTTTTCAAAAAATAAAGATTCAAGAAATCGGGGAACATACATAAAAAAAATTTCGAAGAATTGCTAACCTCCTTCTTTGAAGTCGGTTTAAAATTATTGGCGCTACAGATCTGATATAATTGACAACTGCTATACAATAATGACAGAAAGAATAAGGCATTTGAGTAAAATGTATCGAAGTACGATAGTCCTACGTAACACACACACAAACGCGTGTGTACGAGCGTTACATCCATCATTGTTTGACAAATTTGCTCAAAAAATATAAAGCTTTAAAGCTTTAAGGCAACTTGAAAAATCTCACACTAGTGTAGTGTACATAAAACAAAAAGTCAGTACCTATAAACAATAAATAATTTAAAAATATTTAAAGAACAAGCTTTTATCTTTTAGCAATGAACTAAAAAGTTTAAAGTGTTCAAACAATTGAGCCCGAATTCGGTGGGGTTATGTTGTTTTATCACAGATATGCCGTAGCCACCTTCTGACTTTAACATGGGATCATTCATTCATCAGAATTGGTACCATAATATTGCATTGTCACTGAACTTACATGTATGTGAAGTTTTAACTGGTTTAATTTAGCTTGCAACATTTGATTACGGACTGACTCCTTGGCCCAGTGGTCAAGGCGTATGCCTTGTGTTCTGGAGGTCGTGGTTTCAAATCCCACTGGGTAATACTTTGTGAAAAATTGTTTTCAGTCTGGTTAAGATACTGCAGGCTTGAATCACCTGATCATCCGAAAAGAAAGATGATCCCGAGCTTCGGAAGGCACGTATAGTTGGTCCCGAACGCCATCTAGCGTTTGTACATACCTATACCAGAATTGGTTCTGGTCTACTCTTTGGGTTGCGGAGGTCAGACGGCAGCCGCTCTGTGTAAAAGCCAGTAGCCTCGTCAAATCACCTAGGTTAGGTAGCGGACCCTGGGCTCTGAAGCGTTACCGCTGAGGATGCAACCGGGAATACGCCTCAATGATGACGATGATTTGATTACGGACGCACACAAAAAGGGTCAGGTGAAACTAAATAAAAGTTTGTAATAAATTTACTCTTGCAGTTTACAATAAAAATAAGCCAGCTACAAAGTAGTTAAAGGTAGTTATTTTAAGTTAAGTAATTAGTACAACTTTTCGCATAAAATAACGAAGCAAAACTGGTTTACCGAGTACTTAGATTTCTAGATGTTTTAATTAGAATCTGATGCAAAGTTCTACCTCAACCAGTAAGTTTACTAATATTTATAATAACAATAGATAAAAAAAATACAAATTTATTTGCCATGCTTATTATAAACATATTAAAAATTAAATTAGATATGTGAATGGACTGAGAATACATTGTTTGTTATGTCATAGTTGAAATTGAATTATTAGAATTACGAAATTTCAAATAATGTCAATTTGTAAATGTAGTATATACCAATGTACCTAAATTATGACCTAAAGTATGTCTAAGTATACAAAACTTTAAGAGGGACCCGCGCGAGTAATATACTAGAGCGAGAGAGCGCGCGTTCCGTCGCTTTCTCTCGCTCTAGCAAATGACGCTTCTGAGCGACAGAAAAGGATAGCAGCATAGGAAAGTGCTATTCCGTGCTGATAGATGAGATCTAACCCTTATGCGCTTAGTACTTTCGACATTTTATAAGCGAAAACCATATGAAAACATGGTAAACATAATTATTGATTTATACAGCATTACGATGCTCGGAAATTGTTGTTGTTATTCCGGAACTATATCTTAATTAAAAATATGTGATGGAAAATTTTACCACAAGTGTAATTCGAACTCACGCCCCACACATCTATACTGTGAGTGCACTTCCAATCGTGCTACAAAGTAAAGAAATTTAAGTAATAAGTGATGAGGAAATTCGTCGGGGTGATTCGAGTCTAACACAGTTGGAAGTGCACTAACAGTACAGATGTGAGACGTGTGAGTTCGAATCTTACTCGTAGCAAAATTTTTCATCACGTATGTTTAATTTTTGATGTGTTTTAAAATACTTAAAGAAATAACTTGCCGTCGGTGAGTAACCACATTTAATTCTTTGAAATTAAATACTTTTGATAACATTCAAGCCGCTATTTATTCAAAAGTAGAACAGGATCTCAACAGGAACTTTATATCAATGATTACATCCAGACATATTATAATAAGCAAACTAACTTTAGGACTTGGTTTAAACTATTATTGAAGTTGACATTTGACAAAAGAGAGACATATTGCGGGAGGTCTTCTTGTTTTAGCTCGATAATGGTCTAAACCAAGACGTACTAAAGTTAGCCCACGATAACTTCGATAAAATAAAAAGAACGTTACGTTTTTTTCACTCGCGTCTATGTAATTAAGAAAACGCTTGTATGTATATCGCGCAAAGTTCTATTAGGCAAATGAAGCAAAAAAGGGCAATAAATTTTAGTGGGGACCATTAAAACAAAGAGTAATAGACAGTACCAACTTCATTTATTAAACACCTGGGCGGGGCGCAATTAATTAACGTTTTATGCTTTGTGCCGGAAAGTTTATCTAATGTTATCAAGCCGGGTTTCGCGGCAAGGTCACAATTCACAATGACATACTCATGTTATTTTTTTTTGTACAGTACGCTATTTGATTTTTGAGCGGCACTAAACTTAGCTGTAAGTTAATGATCTGACGTCAACAATTTTTATAAAATCGAAAGAAAAACATAAACGGGCTAGTGCGAGTCGGACTGGTACATGAAGGGTGCCGTACCACCGTACAATGTTTTAAAACGCTGAAGAAACACGATTCTTAAATTGTATGACGACCCCCTTTAGTTATTAACTTTGTCTTATTTTTAGTATTTGTTGTTATAGTTATCATAGTAATACATAATTGGTGAAAATTGCAGGTGTCTAGCTATTACGGTTCAAGAGATAGAGCCCTGTGACAGATCGAGTTAAAAAAGCTGACTTGACGACCCCTTTAATTTTCATCTTTTTTTTATTTTAGTATTTGTTGTTATAGAGGCCACAGTAATACATAATCGGTGAAAATTTCAGGTGTCTAGCTATTACGGTGCAAGAGATAGAGCCCTGGGACAGACGAACAGACAGACGGACAGACAGCGGAATCTCAGTAATAGGGTCCCGTTTGCACCCTTCGGGCACGGAACTCTAAATATCAAGTAATACAAATATCCAAATATAAATAAATGATTATATCTTCGACTTTGTGACGTGTGGCCTCTAGCCTAGAATAGGACCACTCCATCTCTTTCTTTGGATGTCGTAAAAGGCAGCCAAAGGACTAAGCACAAACAACACGTGCTTAAACTACATTCCCAAAGATGGTTGACGTCAGGCCGGTCGTAAAACTATAGCCAAATCACTTAAACTGTTCCGGCTATTTCTTGTCGATTTCGCATGGTCTATGGCATCCTTGGTAAGGTGTACAACTATATATGCGTATTATATTTGGAGAAGAAAAAGCGGGATGGCGCATTTCGGGCTCGGAAGCAGCACAGCTGATGATGCAACTAGGAATGATGAAGAAGAAGTAGGGAAGCAGCCAACTTGCACCAGAAGATCAGCAAATAGAACTAGAGAAATTTCTCAAATGGTCAATAAAGATAGTTCAAAATTGCAGGAGGCTTTTGCTCCGCTATCTACCCACAACAATATATTATTTTATAGTAGTAAACCCGTCTGACCAGCATGGAGAGTCCTCCAAACCCTCTGACTAGTCGTGCCAAGTGTGACTCTGGTAGGTAGTACAGAGAGAGTCGTGCTCCTGCAGTGGAGACTAAACCGGCAGTTCATAAAATAATTTAAAAGGATATCTAGTGCATGACGAAGATCAATATGGAAATTATCACCATACTAGTATTTACAAGTTAACAATTTATTACACACTTCATGGCCATTTGCCTATATCTTCACCTTAACATAAGTCGTGAGCATCGATGTCGTAGTTTTTGTGGTACTCATCAACTCGCCAGTAATTGGCTGAGTTACGAGTTGTGAGAAATTGGGTTGGGTGGGGCGCCACTTCCACGCGTTTTACACTTTATGGTGACTACTTCCCAGAAAGAAAGCGATAATCTAGATAATTTTTGGTGCATTTTGCAGAAGCTTTTTAAAGTCTCTGTATACTGTTCCTAATAAGATATTATCAGTTTTCAAAATACATTTTCCTAGTAGTAACACGGCCCTTAAGGTGAATATAGAAGCAAATGGCCTTGAAGTGGCGCCCTCATTTGAATCTATACTATACTAATATTATAAAGCGGAAGAGTTTGTTTGTTTGTTTGTTTAAACGCGCTAATCTCAGGAACTAATGGTCCGATTTGAATAATTATTTTTTTGTTAGGTAGTCCATTTATAGAGGAAGGCTTTAGGCTATATAACATTCCGACAACCACGCGAACAAATTCGCGGGCACAGCTAGTTTGAAATAAATTGTTAACTTGTAAATATGGTGATAATTTCCATATTGCTAATCGTCAGGCACTAGATAGCCCTTTAAATTATTTTATGAACTGCCGTTGGAACTATTATTGGTGACTCGTCTACCTTTAAAACTTGCCTAAAAAGTAAAGTGGCCACTTTTGGCGGAGGCAAGTTTTAAAGCTAGACAGACTAATGTAAATACTTTCAACGGTAGTGCCTAACGATTAGCAATATGGAAATTATTACCATATTTACGAGTTAACAATTTATTTCAAATGAGGGCGCCACTTCAAGGTCATTTGCTTCTATATTCACCTTAAGAGATATGATCATGTGAGATCCGTTTGTCTGTCTACGCTCCCTTTCGGCAGCTCGAATAATCTGTTACGTACGACAAACCAATTTTAACTTTTTAGGCAACAGCTTACTGTGAGTGAGACCACACCCTAATTGCGTCCCAAAATTGACCCTTCTGGTACAACACGGCCCTAAACCGGTTTTGTATAATCGATCCTGGGACCTTGTAGGTGTCAACCCTATTGAAACAAGTACCATTAGATGCTAATGATTCGGTTTTAGTGACAATCATTAATAATAATCAAATTGTAAATGCAAAATTTATTCCAAGCTCGTCTAGAAAAGCAAACACTTAGAATGTACCAGCTGCTTCTCTTACCGCGCAGATCTTAAAAGCTAATCGAGGGAATGGGCGAAAATGCGAATCATGTTAAGAGGAAACCTCAAGAGCTAGAGAAATGAAAAATAGGTATTTGTAAAATCTATTGCTGTCGCGTTGTGCCCGAACCACACCCGAGCAAGTGCGAGAGAGACATATTATACTGCAGCTTGACTGAAAATATCTATTAAAAGAACAGAAAATGAACAATTCGTAGTCCCCTGATTTCTTCTCCAAAACTTAACCAATATGAGTACCTTTTCATAACGAATTAACAAAGACTGGAGCGGTGTTCCTATGTTTTAATTTTTTTATATAATCTAGTCAGATTTGTTTTCTGGATGTTAGCACACAGCGGAAAATCTGGCCATTTTTTTAGGTTTTTGAATGTACATATCTCTTTTGATAAATAATTTATGAAAAAAAAGAAACTATAGGGCCATGCTAATAGTGGCTATAGATATTTAAAAATATAACTCTACCGGCATTATCCAGGAAGGAAACAGGGGACTACGTTTGTATGGAAAAACGGCCCTTGTGTTTCGTCTTAATAGGCTATGATTCTTTTTTCCACCTTCTCGTACACCATCATGCTAAAATTATCTTTCGGGTCTTGCGGCCCTGGGCTCTGCTTAGAGCGGCAAATAACCCAAAAGGCTCTGTCTACCTCGTTAGAAATGAATACGTGATTGTGCGACTGTGTGTGTGTGTGTGTAAACGACGCAAACGCATCGAGTTTGGGTTTATTTCATTAAATGTAATGAAACTCGATGGGATTGGGATAGACAAATATTGGCTTGATAAGTACTTACAATAAAACCTTGTTTGTTTTAGTCTCCACCAGGAGCACTACACTCTCCACGCTGGCCAGACGGGTTGGAA
Source organism: Acrobasis repandana (assembly GCA_963576875.1). Lineage (NCBI taxonomy): Eukaryota > Metazoa > Arthropoda > Insecta > Lepidoptera > Pyralidae > Acrobasis > Acrobasis repandana. Next base: position 2,853,705 of record OY756233.1, on the reverse strand, counting down.
AGGTCTCATTGATATTTATAAGCTTGGTTCAGCTTGTGTTTCCTTTTACCAAGTCGCCTTTTACCACATCCACGAGAAGACTTGGACTGGTCCCATTCTTCTCTGCCGGGAACCACACGGCAATCCCAACTAATATTATAAATGCGAAAGTGAGTTTGTTTATTTGTTTGTTTGTTTGTTACCTCTTCACGCTTTATCTACTGAACCAATCTTTTTGAAAATTCGCATACAAATAGTTAGGAGTACTGAGAAGGACATAGGGTACCTTTCATCCCGAAAAAATGTATTGTTCCTGTAGGATTTGGGATACGCGAGCGAAGCCGCGGGCAAAAGCTAGTTACTTATATTTATTCATATTACTAGTCAATATTTTTTTAATAATCCATCTGGTAAGTAAGACAATTTTGGTCATCATGCCAATTCTCCAAATATCAGAATTTTCTCATTACCTACAAACAAAATTACAGTGAAGCAACCAAATTGCCCACGACTAGGTCATTGTTAGTAATACCCATAGTAATGTACCTATCACCGGGTAAAATGGCGGTCCAGTCCTCTTGATACTATGCCATAAGAAAGTTTGACCACGGGAATATTAGTTTGACTTTACATGTGTACCTAAGCACCTCGTTTGCGAAGACGACTATTGACGTAACTTTTTTTTGACAATAATTTTACGGCCCTAAATAACAGTCATTATAAGCTCTTCTAGTATTGTTTCTTCATCTTTAGTTTTGTTGCTTCTTTATTCCTAACAAGGTTCAATATAACAAGACCCACAGGCCTTTTAGCATGATTAATTGTATATATAGCAGTGAAAGTATTTGGTATGCTGCTATGTATTTATTTATATATTAACAATGAGTTATTGCACTGTTTTGATATAAAATATTTAATAAAATATATGCAAGGGAATTTTCCGTGACGGCCGATTTGACAGGTTCGATATGAAGGGGCCATCCATGCGCGCGCACTGTTAGACGTGCGCTCGACGATGTCGTCATCTCTATGAGATTATTTACAAAGAAGGTTGGCGTACGGCAGGTCCGATACGCCACATTACTCCCCCGCTGAGACCGGTTCACGGTCGATAGTGCTGAAGATGAGCGGGGAATCTGACTACACGTCCGCTCCTTGTCCGTGGAGGATCCTTTTCTTCAGGTGCTGAAGAAGGAAGGACGGTTGTCTTGTTTGAAGTTTTATTATCATCTAAAGTAAGATACGATACCCTGGACTTCAATTTTGTAGGCTTTGGCTCCTCTGTGCAGTACCTTATATGGGCCGACGTATGGCGATTCAAGGGCTCGTCTTTCAGGGCCCCGGCGTAGAAATACGTAATCCGACGTATGTATGTCCTTTGGCACGTAGAAAGTTTTGTTGCCGTGATTTGATGTAGGCACAGGAGACAATCCAGCCATGTGTTTCCTTAGGCGTGACACGTAGTCCACAGGATCCAGATGACTGGCTGAAGATGGAGTAAAGAATTGTCCAGGTAGTCTCAGAGGCTCGCCGTAGACCATCTCAGCAGCCGACGCGCCGAGGTCCTCCTTCCAAGCTGCTCGTATGCCCAACAGCACAAGAGGGAGGGTTTCTGTCCACTGCGGGTTGTTGTGGCACATGATGGCTGCCTTCAGCTGGCGATGGAGACGCTCCACCAGTCCATTGCACTGCGCATGGTAGGCAGTGGTGGGGCGATGTTCTGCACCAATCAGTCGCGAAATGGCTTGAAATAGGTGTGACTGGAACTGCTGTCCTCTGTCGGTAGTGATGGTGGAAGGACAACCATGGCGCGATATCCAGTTGGATAAAAAGGCACTGGCACAAGTTTCTGCAGTGATGTCCGCCAGGGGATAGGCGTCAGGCCAGCGGGAAAAACGGTCGACGACGGTGAGGCAATATTTATACCCTTTGGAAAAGGATAAAGGACCAATGAGATCAAGATGAACGTGGGAAAAACGTTCTGAAGGTACAGGAAAAGTTTGAAAAGGGGAAGAGAGATGACGGGAGATCTTGCTTCGTTGGCAATCTGTGCATTGCTGAGTCCAGCGGGTGCAGTCCTTGCGCAACCCAGGCCAAATGAAGCGTTCGGCGATGAGTTGAGCGGTTGCCTTGGTTCCGGGGTGGCTCAAACCGTGCATCTTCTCGAAGATTTTCCTGCGGTAGGAAGGGGTTAGGTATGGACGTGGGTGATTTAATGAGATATCGCAGTATAAATTGTTCTCAGGCAGTTTCTTGAGGATGAGGGATGATTTCTGCCTTAACAGGTCTTGCAGTTCAGGGTCTTGCTCCTGATCTCTTGCAAGATCTGCGAAGTTGATGAAAGATGAAATTTGTTCAATGCGGGACATAGCGTCAGCGACAAAATTGTCAGAACCGGATATGAATTTGATGTCAGTGGTGAATTGTGAAATGTAATCGAGGTATCTGAACTGTCTGGGTGAGCATCCGTCTCTTTTGGTGGTGAAAGCGAATGTGATGGGTTTATGATCTGTGTAAACCGTGAACACTCTAGCTTCCAGCATGTACTTGAAGTATCGGATGCCTTCGTAAATAGCCAACAACTCTCGATCATATGGGCTATACTTCTTTTGTGATGACGAAAGTTTGCGGGAAAAGAAACCGAGAGGCTCCCAGGTGCCGTTGTTGTTCTGCTGCAAAACTGCACCAATGGCTCCGTCGGATGCATCAGTGAACAATGCCAGTTCTTTGTTGACATCTGGATGTGCAAGAAGTGCAGCTTGAGATAGGCAGTTTTTGCAAGCGTTGAAAGCTGATAACATTTCTTCCGTCATGTTAATGGGAGTAGCTCCTTTGATATTGCCAGTGAGGGCTTTGTCGAGCGGTGCTTGAAGTTCAGCAGCTTTTGGTACGAATCTGCGATAGTAATTGAACATGCCCAAGAAACGTCGAAGTTGTTTAGCTGTTGACGGAGGAGGATAGGCTTGTATACTTTCTACCTTTTCTGTTAAGGGCTTGATACCATCTGTGGAAACAGAATATCCTAGGAACTGTATTTCCTCAACGCCAAAAACGCACTTGGACACGTTAATCAGTAAGCCGTAGTCCTTGAAACGCTCGAACAAGATTTCCAGGTGTTGGAGGTGTTCCTCTTCAGACCTGCTAAAGATCAAGGTGTCGTCCAAATATCCGTACGCGAAATCCAAGCCTTGCAGTACTTCATCGATGAACCTTTGAAAGGTTTGAGCTGCGTGTCGTAGACCAAATGTCATGTACGGAAATTCGAAGAGCCCGAACGGTGTTGTGATGGCATTTTTCGAAATATCAGCTTCTTCGACTGGGATCTGATTATACGCCTTGATCATGTCAATTTTCGAGAAGATTTTGGCACCTGACAGCTGGTAAGTGAAGTCGTTGATGTGCCTAATTGGGTAGCGGTCTGCAATTGTTCTCGCATTGAGAGCACGGTAATCACCGCATGGGCGCCAGCCATCGTCTTTCTTACGAGCGAGATGGAGTGGGGACGACCATGAGCTTTCCGAACGTCGTGCAATTCATGCCATTCTGCAACATAGCATCAAACTCCTGCTTTGCGATTTTTAGGCGATCAGGGGCCAATCTGCGAGGACGAGCTGCCACTGGAGGTCCTGGAGTCGTGCGGATGTGATGTTTAGTATTGTGCTTGGGTTCTGTGGGCCTACCTGCTGGCGTGGTGAGGGTTGGGTACTGCTTCAGCAAGTCCAGGTATTTGGAGTCACCGCTGATGGTCTTGACTGCTTCGGTCTCTGGCAAAGTGCTGTGACGACATGGGACTGTGATCCAAAGCGTTGTGAGTCCGTCAACCAGTCGATGTTGTCGGCAGTCTACCAGAAGATTGTAGTGCTGTAAGAAGTCAACTCCTATGATGGGCCTGGATACCTCAGCCACGATGAAGCGCCAGCGGAAGTCTCTACGCAGGCCAAGATCAAGGCACAAATCCAGAAATCCGTACGTATTAATACGGGTGTTGTTCGCTGCATACAGCTCATACGTAGTACGAGGACGGAACCCTTTGGCCATCGATTTGGGGAATACGCAGAGGTCAGATCCTGTATCAATGAGGTACTCTACCCGGGTCTTCCTGTCGACGACGAAGAGGCGGCCGTTTCCTTGCGGGCAGTCATTTGCCGCCACTAGTGGCTGCCGCTGGAGTTTTCCGGCTTTTTATATGCGCAGGGCGTTGTGCATTTGAAGGCCGCAGCACCAAACTTGCGGTGGTAAAAACATAGGCCATTACCACGTGACCGGGATCGCGAACTAGACCGATATCGTCTGAAGTTGGGCCGACTCTCTCGCGTGGCTAGCTGCTGTACTTGACTGCGCAGCTCCTCTATTTGCTTGGCCATACTCTCCATTATACCTAAATACGGGTCAGCTGAAGAAGTTGTTGGTCTGACGTCACATACCTGGGAAGCGGGCGAGGCGATAGCGATTACTTTATCAGCCAAATCAGCTAATTTCTCTAGTGGTGAGTCGGTCTGCGACGCAATAATTGGCTGTATTTGCGAAGGTAAGCCATTACACCATACCGTGCGTATAAATTCGTCTGAGATTTGAGGGCCCGCCAGATGTCTTAAGTGCCTTAAGAACTGCGAAGGTTTACGATTGCCCATTTCTTCTTTATTCAGGAACTGTAAGATTTTTCCTCTCTTGGGGCTGACATACGCTTCACCAACTCTCTCTTGAGCGTTTCGTATTTATTCTCTTTGGGCGGGTTCTCAATGACATCTGTGACTTCAACGGCATACTGATGTTCTAAGTAACTACACGCAGTATAAAATTTGGTAGTATCGGCTGTTATACCGGCTAATATGAATTGACCTTCTAATTGTGCGAACCATAGGTTTGGGTGGTCAGGCCAGAATGGCGGAATTTTGACGCCGACTTTAAATGTTTGTTGAAATGTACCTTGAGTTGGTTCGGCCGTTGGGATTCCAAAATTTTCATCCTTTTCCATCTTCGCGAAGTACGGTTGCGGTATCACGTCGGGGTCACCAATATAGCAGTGAAAGTATTTGGTATGCTGCTATGTATTTATTTATATATTAACAATGAGTTATTGCACTGTTTTGATATAAAATAATTAATAAAATATATGCAAGGGAATTTTCCTTGACGGCCGATTTGACTGGTTCGATATGAAGGGGCCATCCATGCGCGCGCACTGTTAGACGTGCGCTCGACGATGTCGTCATCTCTATGAGATTATTTACAAAGAAGGTTGGCGTACGGCAGGTCCGATACGCCACATATATACCAGAAAAGGGTATTGATGTGACTCCATATTAAGATTTTCACCCTCTCCCGCGATTAACTCTTACAGTCTCCAAGAAAAGAGAAAAAGCTGGTACATTCTATGTTTTTTTATTTTCTTTCAGGCCAGCTTGGAAAGAAATGGTCGTTCCGAAACGCTTGTAGTTTGTAGCCTTTGCACTAAAAACAATTAAAAATAATGATCTTCAATAAGTGACATAGGTATTTATCCTACATTGAATAAAAATTGTTGACTTTGACTTTGAAATGAAAAATCTAAAAATACCAGTGAAATCTCTTGAAATCCAAACAAATATAATTCACCAGCCGTCTCAGTGTGAGGTCATGTGTCACTGATGAGGTCTCGGAGGACGATCTGAGACCTGCACGGAGCCGCATATATTTGCCGGACGATGTACGTCGCAGGGGATGTCATTATAAACTGGAGATGTACTGGAATCGTAGGTATTTATGGATACCGTATATTAGTCGAGGTATTTGAAAAATAAAACCGATCATGTGCGTGTTAAACTCGCGTGGAGAGGGTTCCGTACAATTGATTAAATTCTTATAGGTTTTCCTGTAATCTACAAGCAATTACCTATATTTCGTATTTTTTTCAAAATTTTAGGCTCACTACTTTCAGAGATCGGGAATGTTCAATTTTCGTCTTCTTTTATGAATGAAATCAAAACTATTTATTTTATAATTATAACAAAAATATGAATAAAATAAAAAATATATTTGAGATCCTCATAACGAGCCCTTTCATTTGATATATGACACAGTAAGGCTTGCAAAACTTTTTTTTTTTATTTCCTAATTTGTCCTCCGAAAATGATCGTTATTTTAAAAAATATTTATTTACTTTGCACACATATGTTTGGGTCATAGAATTACAACATTCTACCAAATTTCACCGATTCGGTCTAGTAGATTCGGAGCAAATTGGCTGTGACAGACGGATGGACAGACAGACGCACGATGATCCTATAAGGGTTCCGTTTTTTCAGTTTTGTAAGGAACCCTATAAAATTACGGAGTTTCATACAAACTTTTATCTGCTATGTTAATATTTTTTGAAAATAGTGATACAATAAAATTTTGTCATGTAAGAATCATGAGCTCATATTTAATTTTTACACTCCTAACTTCAAAATTTACCAAGTTTCATACAAACTTTCAACTCTCATTTTAACCCCTTAGAGGTTGATGAATTTCCAAAAATCCCTTCTCAGTGCACATTTACGTCATTTTAGGAAACTTATGTAAAATTTCATGCTTCTAAACCCAGTGGTTTCAGCTGTGCGTTGATCGATCAGTTAATATGTTAATATGTGATAAAGCAATTAAAACATTTCTCTCCTAACTTCTAACTTAAAGTATCCAACCATTCCCATTACGAAAAATGTAGGATACGCTAAGGGATAATAAGGGTACACATCGTATTGTTTTAAATTAAGAAATCTAAGGAATTTATTTTGAAAGTATCATATTTGATACTAGTTAAAATAAACCTTGTGTTGCCATCAACAATATTCTCAGAAGTAAATAATAAGTCCTTACGTACAAAATAGAACAGAGTATACCATAAACCACTCATGACGATGGTAACCGTAATAAAGCTTATAAAGCTATAGTTTTCGTCGTATCGTAACTGTCGCAGCCTAATAAAACACACTTGTAAAACTTTCCTCGTAAAACTTGACGGTGTCTGCGAATGTGTACAAAATAGAGCGTTGTAGCAACAGAAAGGCATAATTTATAGCCATAGAATAATATGTTAAGCGAGAGAAGCGTCTCAGTTTCGAGCAGGGCTTGTTAACGATACCAAATTCACACTAAAAGTAACGTTATTTTAGTAGTAACGTTATAAGGGTATCGATAATACAGTATATAACGTTATCAATTACCGATATAAGTAACGATACTTTTTTTCAATACTTGTAAAATATTATATAAATAGCTCTAGTAGCCTACTAGACAAACTCTCATCAATTTATTCTGTCAAATATCGAAAAGAAATACAGTGTTAACAATATTTTTTACCGTTAATATCATTGGTAACGTTGTCTGATTATCGGTAAATAGTGGGAAAAATAACGTTACCCAGCATAGCGTCATCTTTGCTGATAACGTTAACGTCGTTTGATAGAATTAACGTTACCAGATTTTTAACGGTATTTCAAGCCCTGGTTTCGAGATTGGCCTAAATTGGATTGGTCTGTTCTCGTCGTCTCGATCCCGATTTTTGATTGGGGGAAAAATAGGGGGAAAGGGGCAAACCTTGCTGTAGTGTTATTTATTGACGAATTTCAATCAAATTTGAGAAGCCAACTAAGGATTTCATTCTACATAAGATGATGCAAAAATAAAACCGGCCAAGTGCAAGTTTAACTCGCGTGGAGTGGGTTCCGTACAATTGAATGAATTCTTCTTATAGGTTTTCCTGTAATCTACAAGCAATGAACTATATTTTATAATTATAACAAAAATATATTTGAGATCCTCTTAACGAGCCCTTTCATTTAATATATGACTCAGTAAGGTTTGCAATACTTTTTTTTTCAATTTCCTAATTAATTCCCCGAAAATGACCCTTATTTTAAAAATAAGTTTGGAAAATCCAAAAGTGCACGCCTCATAGCGGTCACTCAATTTTCACAAAAAAAAAAAACAGAACTTGAATATTGCATATTTATCGGTGTATTATAAACAAAATAAAAAATTTACTTTTAAATCTTCGCGCCATTGCCCACACAGAAAAGAAAGGTACTGCGCATGTATTGTCAATGTCAAGAAGAAAAGAAAATGAAAAGATTAACATTGTATCCAGAAAAAGAATGGAAATTAAGAATGGCTAAAAGGCAGATGCTAAAAGCCGTAAAAAAAATTAAAAAAAAAAATTGTCAATATCAACGAACCTTATTTACATAGATTTAGATATACCAACGATAGGTGGATTTCAGTTTATTGCTAATTATAATTAATCACTTTTAATTAGACCGTGATTTTCGAAAGGACTAAGTTTTAGATAAAACTTAAGCGTATGAAAAAAAGAAGGGTTCGATTTGTTAAGTTTTTCGGGCGTTATCGTGACCACGCCAGTTTCCATACGTACCGACACACGGACGTCCACGAAATAATTTTCTTAAACACTTGTTTTATTATTTTAAAGAACAAAATGTCCTTTAAAAATATCATGACTGTTGAAACTAGTGTTTTTTCTTGACATTTGTGTGTAAATATTATTCTACAAGTACGATAAGAAATAAATACCGACATTTTTAGTTCGAAAAATCACTTGATTTTTGTAAGGCGAGAGTAGAGCACTACCTCAACGCTCCGCTTATGAGGCGTGCAAAATATTAATTAACTTTGCACATATGTGTTTGGGTCATGGGATTTCACTATCCTACCAAATTTCACTTGATTCGGTCCAGTAGATTCGAAGCAAATTGGCTGTGACAGACGGACGGACAGACAGATCCTATAAGGGTTCCGTTTTTTCATTTTTTGTATGGAACCCTAAAAACCATTAGGGGGAGTGGAGGGGATAAAAGGGGGGAAGTTTGCTGTAGATTGTAGTGTTGCTGTATATATAGACGTTTGGTTCGTTTCATTGAAATGGCTTTGCTAAGCCAGGGGAAAGGAGGAAGTGACGATCGTTGCATGGTTATAAGAGCTCCCAAGGTCTACTGTTATCAGAAAACCACTCGTACATTAGTTTGTCAGCCAATTACTAAACGTAGAGTCAATGGAGTGAACCACAACTAATATCATCATCATCATTTCAGCCGCATAACGTCCACTGCTGGACATAGGCCTCTCCCAGGGATTTCCAAAATGACCGATCTAGAGCGGCCTGCGTCCAGCGCTTTCCAGCGACCTTAGGCAGATCGTCTGACCACCTTTTGGGTGGGTATATCTAATGGTGGCACTTTACTTGGCTATTTGTATTTGCGTAATTGGCATGTTTGACAAATATTTACCATGTGTGGACAGTATGTTTGGACTTATTTGCCTATTTGACAAATAAGGCCAATACCAAACACGCGTATCCAGGTGCTTGTCGGTTTTTCGACGCACATCAGAAAATCTAGTTTTGGATATGCCTTTGCATCGGACCAACTTCTATATGTATGATAAGTCCTTCACTGTTCAAGCTGTGCGTCTGTGGAATGAGTTGCCGGTCTCAATACGACGTGCAGAGTTTCTCTCTATTTTTAAGAAAATGGTAGTAGATTACTACCTATATTTACTACCTATATTTTATACCTTTATTTATTTATTTATTTATTTTACTCTTTATTGCACACAATTTAACAAATTATACATAAAAAATAGAGATAAATGTTAGCATACAAAAGGCGGCCTTTATTTAAATAACTTTTTTATTTTCATTAAAAAAAAAGACAATTTAAATAACTTTTGAAAGGTATTAAAATACCTTTCAAAAGTTATATAATTGTCCATAGAAATTGAGATTTTTATAGGTATCAGTAAGTTTATTAATTTTATATATTTATGTATGTATATATAAAAACTATATATATAAGTAAGTATATTATTTGTATGTAAGTATAGTTTATGTTTAATGTATTTTATAAAATGTGTATAATTATGTGTAGAAATGTGTAATTTATGCTAAATTTTTAAGTCTAACTTTACTACAGCTTTATTTTCTCTTTTCCCTTCTTGGTTAGTTACACCACTGTCATTGTCTTTCTTATAGTCCTCTCCAACCACTGGTTGTCTGAAAGAGATCGCTTTAAGCGATAAGACCGCCCATTGTACTAATGTTATTTTAAGTTATTTGTTTATATTGTTTTTTCTTTTGGTGTACAATAAAGAGTTTTTCTATTCTATTCATCCTTACATTCCGGAAGTCACCAACTTATCTCTACTTATCATATTTCGCCACTTGACTAGTTATTCTTGATTGATCGGTAGAAGTCTGGTAGCACTTAATCTCCCTGTCATAATGGCATCATATTAATGCATATACCGAGTAAGCGAACCGTCTTAGTTTCAAGATTGACCAAAATTGCTATTGTCCGTTTGTCTGTTCTCACTTACAGGTCGCATTTTTCAACCTATTTTGCGACCAATTGGCAAAAAGGGTTACTAATTGGATCCCAAATGCCAAGCGCTATTGTTGCTAGTAGCGCCACCTAGTCTAAAGGCTTAATACTACAAAACAATATTTCACATGTATGGCGTGCGTGGCGGCTGCTGGCAACATTTTCTGAGCGTATAACATTCACTTTTGTATGAAATATGTCACGATGACAGCTCACGACTTCTCTCTCTCTCAATACAAACCTCGTATCGACAGCACGCATTTTATTTCCCTCCCGACATACCGAAGAAAGGAACCAACCATCCAACGAACAATTAGATGCGTCGATAGCTATTAATAAATTCAATGAAAACAGCAATCAATAGCACAAAATCGAGCCATGGAGATGTGAGAGAGGCGTTTGCCTATTACTGGGGCTATTAACAATAATAATAACTTTAGTATCAAAACTTCGTTAATAACATTTCACTCCGCTGTCAACACGTTCTGGCATATCCAAAATAGAATCTCATGGGGCAGGACCATTTCAAACTACTTATATGTTATTTCACTAAAGTTGCTTTGAAAGCGGAATTAATAAGCCGGTCGAACAGGGATTTCCGCTGTTTTAGGGTTAAAGTCAACGAGATATTATAGCTAGAAATGTCTGGTAGAGAATGCATTAGCTTTAAGTTCACCTTTTGTACCATTGTGGTAAATTAAGATTTGAATTGACTGTCTGTTCTCGCCTACAGGTCGCATTTTTCAAGTGATTTTGACGAAAATTGGCACACTAGTTCCTTAATTATTATTTTTTTTAGGTGATTGCAATTTTTGATTGGAGGAGAAACAGGGGAGACAAGGGGAACGTTGCTGTAGCGTTATTTATTGATGGATTTCAATCAAATTTGAGAGGCACACTAAAGACTTCATTGTACACAAGATGTTGCAAAAAAAACCTAAAAAGGGGAGTGAATGGAGGAAAAAGTTAAATTTTTTTAGTCAATCGCAATTTTTGATTGGAGGGGAAATAGTCAGGAAAAGGGGAAGTTTGCTGTAGATGTAAATGGATTTGCTAAGCCAGGGTAAAAGGGTAAGGGTTGGTTATTGCATGTTTATAAAAGCTCGCGTAATCTATATAATTTCACAGGAACTTAGTTCATAATATAGATAACATTTTTGAATAGACATTGTAAATTAATTTTTCGTAATTAGATAACGACTAGGAATTACCGTTTTAGGGTTCCGTACCCAAAGGGTGCAAACGGGACCCTCTGTCCGTCTGTCCGTCTGTCCGTCTGTCCGTCTGTCCGTCTGTCCGTCTGTCCGTCTGTCCGTCTGTCCGTCTGTCCGTCTGTCTGTCCGTCTGTCCGTCTGTCCGTCTGTCTGCCCGTCTGTCTGTCCGTCTGTCTGTCCGTCTGTCTGTCAGTCTGTCACAGGGCTCTAACTCTTGAACCGTAACAGCTAGACACTTGAAATTTTCACCGATTTTGTATTACTGTGGCCGCTATAACAACAAATACTAAAAATAAAAAATAGTTAAAAATTAAAGGGGCTCGTCATACAAGAAACGTGTTTTTTCAGCGTTTATAAACATGCGTTATTGTACGGTGGCACGGAACCCTTCATGTACGAGTCCGATTTGCACTTGCCCGTTTATTTATGACGAAACAAAGAAGTTGGCAGTCCAACAATTGCACCATCTAGTATATCATACATATGCAAATGAAACGTTATGCACGGGTCAACAAATATTTACCGGCTTCCACTCGTAATGGGCCGCTGAAAACAAATCAGGCAATAAGGAACAACTTCGTTATTGCTTTGAAAGCCAGTCACGCGATAAGAAGGTATTTTAAAAATAGATATTTTCATTTTTTATATTATTTTGCAATATAAATGATTGGTACAAAAAAATTTGTTATTAAAAATAAAACCTAGTCAAAATGATTGATTTAGATATATATCTTAAACATTATGAACGTGCAGCATGGTGTCAAGAATGCCTATTTATTTATGCTACTCTAACATTATATTCGGTTTTTTTAAGTTGGTTTTATATGTAGAGCACATATAAAGTCTTCGTTTACGGTTATTTTTAAATACCACCACTTGTTTGTTTGTTTAATTTCTTTATTGCACAAAAATAATATTTAAATGTTCATTATTTAATACAAAGAGAACTCCCGGCAAAGGAAAATATTGTAAGAAATCCTGCACACTAGACTCCATCAGCATCATCCGAGCGTATTCCCGGTTGCATCCACAGCGGTAACGCTTCAGAGCCCGGGGTCCGCTACTTAACCTAGGTGATTTGACGAGGTTACTGGTTTTTACACAGAGCGACTGCCGTCTAGCCTCTGCAACCCAAAGGGCAGACTAGAATAGGTTTACAAACTCTAGATGGCGTGCCCCCACACAGCTTTACGTGCCTTCCAAAGCACGGAATCATCTTCCTTTTCGAATAATCAGGTGATTCAAGCCTGCAATAAAGACTCAAAGATTCAAAATTTTCACAAAGTATGCTTTCCAGTGGAATTTGAACCCACGATCCGGATCACAAGGCAAACGCCTTAACCACTGGACCACGGAGGCAGTCGAAATTTACACACTAGACTAGTGTGTAAAAATTACTTTGCCTTAAGGCTTCTCGAAATATCTGACACTATTGTTTGTTCGTTTTTCGTGTGTGTAAGTGGCCAACACTTATGTCAGATTTTTCAAGCTTCCTAAAGGCATCTGACATAGCTTGACGACTGCCGAACCACAATGACAGCCGTGACTAACGGCTTTGCGTGCTTTTCAAAGGACGAAGGAGTTCGAGAAAATTTTAATTTACTTTTGGTCACCCAACCAAGTGCGAACCACGCCTGGTGTTGCTTGACTTGCGAAAGCTATTAACATAATAAGAAAGAAGACGCGTACCTATAGTTTTACGTCTCCTGGCCTGTAACTGGTTAAATAGCGCACGTAGCAAGCGTAAATTGCCACTTGTAGCAGTTGTAGCCCGCGGGTACGTAAACTAATATATAACTACCCGGCTTAAAACTAGTAACAATTAAATGAATCATGACTCCAAAACTACCATTCCGGCAATCAAACAGTTGAGACCGTAAAGACCTAAATTTAACTCCAATTTTCTCTCCACAGTTTAGGGTTACTGAACGCTTAGTAGCCTTAAATTTCGTGACTTATGACCCTCGTCGTAAAACGATTTCTTTATTGCCTAAGTTATTACGATTTCTAGAGTCACGCGATAAAAAGTTTAGTCCACTATGTAAACCTAGTTTTGCATTCTTTCAACGATTATTGAACAAGCAATTGAAGTGCTCCAAGTCTACTTGGTAATTTATAACTTTAAGTCATAGACATAGAATATATAGACCATCTAAGTCGTGTGGTTCCCGGCAGAGTAGAATAGGACCATTTCAAGTCTTTCTGTGGATGTCGTAGAAGGCGATTTAGGTAACACAAGCTAAACAAAGCTTATAAACATCAATGAGACCTCTTTAACCCGTCTGGCCAGCGTGGAGAGTGTAGGCCAAATCCTCTGACTGCTCTGGCTAATATATGGCTCTGGCAGTAATGAGAGGGTCGTGATCCTGCAGTGGAAACTAAAAAAGACCTGATCATGATATAGAACAGCTATGTCAAACATTGGCCCCTCGTTTTAGATTTTTGAATACAATACTTCTTCTTCTTCCTCCAGCCTTATCCCATTTCTATTTGGGGTCGGCTCTCCTAATCGTTCTTCTCCAAAGAGATCTCTTTTGGGCTGTCGCTGATTATGTGTTCGCTTTCTTTAGATCCTTATTTACGACAGACATCCATGTTAATCTAGGCCTGCCGGGGCGTCTCGGAAACGTCTTGAAGTCCATCACCTTCCTGGTCATGTGATCATTTGGCCTCCTCATGACATGGCCGTACCATCGAAGGCGTGCCTCTTCTAACTTTTCAGGCATGGGTCTCACTTTAAAAGTTCCTTGGATAAGACGGTTGGGCACTTTGTCGAGAAGTGTGACCCCTGCCGACCATCTTAACATTCGCATTTCCGCCACTTGCACCTTATCAGTTTGTAGTTTGCTAAGAGGCCAGCATTCCGCTCCATAGGTCATGGCGGGTCTGACTGCAGCTTTGTAAACCTTGCCTTTTGTGTATATTGGCATTCTGGCATCGCACAACACTCCTGTCAGCTCTCTCCATTTCTGCCAACCTGTGTTTATTCTGTGCTTGATGTCGGCATCAATGGTGCCGTCACTGGATAACACACTCCCGAGGTATTTAAAGGAGGACACAGTTTTTAAGGCGGTGCCCTGGATATGCAGAGTAGGTTGGCTATTTTTGAATACAATACATGGTGGAATAAATTTATCATACGTATTTAATTTTCTTTTTATTTAATTTTTTTACCCATGGAAAGTTATTTCGCTATACCCGGCCTATATCTCTATCACGACCCTCACGTTAACGCCGTGAGTGCACTACCATTTGTGCTAACGTGACTTCGAATCACCCCGACGAATTTTCTCATCACATACTCGTAGTACACGCATTTCAAGCGTGTTTTTTTTGGCACTGATTTAAAGAGGCAGTTGTAAATAGCAGTTTTGGTAAGTTAAAAATTATAAATGGCATGTTTAATAACTAGTTCAGCAGTTAAAACTAAGCAGTAAAGTAAACAAAAATGAGTAATAAAAAATAATGAACTGGATCAGTGAATATATAATTGAGCAGGAAAATAATTAAATGAGCGGTAAAAAAAATTAAACGAGCGGTTCCTAACCTAGTATAATGGATAAAACCGACCGTATGTTGGTCGCAGCTTAACCTAACCTAACCTATAGGTTTTCCCTAACCTAACCTAAAAATAACCAACTAATTGATTTTTTTATTACTGTTCATGTTTTACTGTTGCAATAATTAATCAACCGCCATTAAATTAAAAATAACTGCTCAATATGTTTTCCAACTGATCATAATAACATCTCGAATATTTAAATAACAGCTCAAAAAAATTGTTCCCTTTTTATTCATCACATATTTTCAATTTGGATAAGTTTTCATATACCTCTATATTACGTAGATGTATGTTTATAAGTACATAAATGTTATTTATATAAACTACTCGCCGAAAATACACCAAAATCCTGGATTCATGTTCCCAAAATACATTCATAACCTTCAATTATGTTTCACATCAAAGCAGAAATTGAAATCGAACCATACAGTAAATGGAGTACCATAAATAATTCTGTCAAGACAATGCCGAATGTCTTCGATGTAAATTATAGGATCTCTTCGAAGGTTACAGATATGGGAAGATGTTTTTAACGTGTACATATGGGTATACTTTTAAAACTAGGCATTAACGATTACACAGACACACTATCACGTCTTTGTACCTAATGGGGCAGACAGAGCATGCTGGGTCTTGTATCTCTAAGCATACAGAACCCAGGGCCGCAAGACTCAAAGGCCACTTTTCGCTTAAAGATGGGCGGGAAGATGGTAAAATTAATCAAAATAGTGATGGGGTAGCCGCATCGCCGATTGATATGTTTCGCATTTTTGCCCATTCCCTCGATCGGCTTTCACGATCTGCGCGGATTCTTTCTTTCTTTATTCTAAGTTTTTTTCTCTCCCAGAACAGCAAGAGAACGAATGTGTTGCTAAAACAAAGATTTTTTACAAAAATTTTAAAGGGACTCAATTTTTTACATACATAAGTATTCGTTTTTTAATCAAATACCGCCATTGCACATTATATGGTTTTTTATTGTTTCAATGATTGCACAATATGCACAATAAAGATATTCAGGCATGGGTGGCATAGGCCGTTGCGACAAAACAAAGTAAGGCATTTTTCAAAATCTTCCCATTAGCACAGAATACATAAGAGTCAAACCATTAGTACGTCTACACCATGCACAACATACCACATAACATAATTATAAAATAACGTTATCCAGAAGCACAAAATATCTCCCCTTTTCTGTGACCCGTAGATGTCTCAAAGGGATATTGTTATTTATGTTTATTTGAGCATATGAGAAATCTGCCTTTGTTACAATTATAGGCCGTTGCCAATTCATCGCTGATAAGCCTGCTTGTTAGGAACGGGAAATGTTTCATTGTAATATAACATATTGAATATACTTGCGTTTAGGAAGCGGCAATAACTTATGCTATAAGTAAGTAAATGATCTGACGTCAAACCACTTATATGAAATCGAAATGAAAAAAGAATCAAGTGCGAGTCGGTACTATACTATATAGAAATTAAAATAACAATTAAAAAAAATTGACTTTCCCATACAAATCGCCCGGGCAGCGGCTGCACACTTTTGTATGGAAATGCCGAAATGTCTTTTGTCCTTTGGCTGTTATACTATAATGATCTTCATTATACTATAAAGACCGTAATTCGATTTATTACAGATATGTCCCTTCCACCTTGTATCTTTTTATTACATAATATAATATCGGTGATTTAATTTCCCATAATAAACTTAGTTTGGGGCTAGCTTGATTTGTCATCAATCTATTTATTTAACCTAATTATAAAAAAATAAGCAAACGCATTAACTTACACCGGCTTACCGAATACCGAATGTGAATCGAGATATCGGATGCGTTCGTAATCGATTTCGGCGGTTCAATTAATATCGAATCGAGTCGATTTACTCGCCCTATTACTGAGGGATTGTGTTTGCAGTTTGCTGTGTTGTACGTTATTGTACAGGAACATGAAATTTACAAAAATAAATATTATTTAACTCAGAAATTGCAAATCTTATTTATTGCAAATACTTGTAAGTTTAATTACCTGTGGTTTGACAGGTCTGATTGGAAGAATAAAGGGAAGGTCCTTGCTCCAGTAGTGGGAGACTGAAAATAGAGACACATTTAGTTAAAAAAAATCACTTGATTTTTGTAAGGCGAGAGTAGAGCACTACCTCATGCGCTTCGCTTATGAGGCGTGCAATAAACCAATAAAAAATGTTTATTATTTATTTAAGTTTACTTATAATTAGCCGTGTGATTCTCGGCAGAGTAGAATAGGACCATTTCAAGTCTTCCCGTGGATGTCGTAGAAAGAAGGCGACTTAGGAAATACAAGCTAAACAAAGCTTAGAAATATCAATGAGACCTCTCCAACCCGTCTGGCCAGCGTGGAGAGTGTGTTCCAAATCCTCTGACTGTTCTGGCCAAGTGTGGCTCTAGTAGGTAGTACAAAGAGGGTCGTGCTCCTGCAGTGGAGACTAAAAAGGACCCGTTGATGATCATCATCATCATTTCAGCCGCATAACGTCCACTGCTGGACATAGGCCTCTCCCTGGGATTTCCAAAATGACCGATCTAGAACGGCTTGCGTCCAGCGCTTTTTTTTCATGCTACCGAAAGGCATCTGATGTTACTCAATGACTTGTCATCTAGTGGCAACGGAACTCGTAATTAATACTTACAATGTTTTCCTTCACCGGAGGCACAGAAGACAGCAAGAGTATACAGAACGGAATCTCCTAAGGTACGCGCAAAATGCGTACTCATTCCCGTCCCCGCACCTCTCCCCCGTTCTTGTGCAGCCACGAGCGCCATGCAGTGTGTGTTCGCCTGCTCTCATCCGTCGATACTCTTACTGTCTTCTGTGCCGGGGGATTGAAAGTGGTGCTAGTTTAAAATAACCATACCTACATGAGTACAGTCAGAGCTACAAGTTGCGCCTAGTCAGGATCGAACCCGTTCCTCACAAACCTACAGCCAGTGCCTAAGGTTTGGGACACATGTCAGCACGGAACAGCACCTTCCTATGCTGCTAGAACCGGCCATGCTAAAGCATTCCGCTCTCTCTCGCTCTAGCAAATGACTGTTCTAAGCGACAGAAAAGGATAGCGGCATAGGAAATTGCTTTTCCGTGCTGACGGATGTGTCGCAACCCTAAATCGACTACCGGCTTCTTTCTTCCAGTATTCTTCGTTACGACGAAACTATAAAAAGGGGTGAAAATACGCATTGAAAGTACATTCTTTTTAAACAGTGATTAATTTTCAATTACTTGGTAAATATACGCCTCACTTATTTTCAGTTAAGAGGAAAACATAAATGTTTTGAAAGGGGAACTTTGTACATAGATTCAAAGACTTTTTCTTCTAACTAGTTGAACTAGCGAAGTTTATACAAGTCCCCTAGATTGCCCAAGAATTTTTCATATGTACAAACGAAGTTTAGTTTTTATTTTGAAACGACATATCAGATTTCGGCAAAATTTTGTAATAATATCTACGCTTAAAACTAGTTTTCTCAGTCAAAATATGAACTTGAAAGAGAATATAGTGTATCATATCATTTTTGACTACCAATATATTTTCACTTGTACATTTGTACACCCTTATATTTTCTTTCAAGTTCATTTGTGACTGTCGAAAACCAGTTATATGCCTAGAGCAATTTCTTTGAAATTGCAAAATGTATCGAAGACATGTCATTTCTAAATAAAAGCTTGACTACGTTTGTATGTAAAAGTCTAGAGTAAAGAGGACTCCTAAAAGTTACTTTAGCCAGATCTTGTGTTCCACTGCTGGGGAAAATCCTACCCTTCTTTTTTAGGGTTCCGTACCCAAAGGGTGCAAACGGGACCCTATTATGAGACTCCTCAGTCGGTCCGTCTGTCCGTCTGTCTGCCCGTCTGTCACAGGGCTCTATCTCTTGAACCGTAATAGGGAGACACTTGAAAATTTCACAGATTATGTACTACTGTGGCCGCTATTTTTCGTCCATGATAATGGAAAAAGCGGCCAAGTGCGAGTCGGACTCGCCCATGAAGGGTTCCGTAGCAGCAAGTAACGTAATATGAAAGTTCTAAAGGTAAATTGCGGTTTACGATTTATGACGTATTAAAATAAACGGGCAAGTTCGAGTCGGACTCGTACATGAAGGGTTCCGTACCACCTACAATGTTTTAAAACGCTGAAGAAACACGTTTCTTGTATGACGACCCCCTTTAATTTTTAACTTTATTTTATTTTAAGTATTTGTTGTTATTGTGGTCATAGTAATACATAATTGGTGAAAATTTCAAGTATGTACTTGTGCCATTATAAAGATCAAGTTAAAAACGCTGAAAAAAACACGTTTCTTGTATGACGACCCCCTTTATTTTTTAACTATTTTTTATTTTTAGTATTTGTTGATATAGCGGTCACAGTAATACATAATCGGCAAAAATTTTAAGTGTCTAGCTATTACGGTTCAAGAGATAGAGCCCTGTGACAGACGGACAGACGGACAGATGGACAAATAGCGGAGTCTCAGTAATAGGGTCCCGTTTGCACTCTTTGGGTATGGAACCCTACAAATACTTATTAGATCTTGTTCCAACCAATTTTCGGTGGAAGTTTGCATGGTAATGTACATCATATATTTTTTTTTAGTTTTATCATGGGTGGTGGAGGGGATACACATTTTACCACTTTGGAACTGTATCTCGCGCAAACTATTCAGTTTAGAAAAAAATTATAGTAGAATCTCAATATAATTTTTAAACACCTATCCATAGATACCCTACGCGTATGGGTATGATGAAAAAAACTTTTTGAGTTTCAGTTCTAAGTATGGGAAATTCCCAAATTTTTTTATTTTTTTCTATTTTTGTGTGAAAGCCTTAATGCGGTTTACAAATTAAATCTACATACCAAGTTACAACAGTATAGTTCTTATAGTTTCCGAAAAAAGTGGCTGTGACATACGGACGGACAGACTGACAGACAGACATGACGAATCCATATGGGTTCCGTTTTTGCCATTTGGCTACGGAACCCTAAAAACCGTTCAAAGCATGTAAAACATAGTACCTTTGTTGCAGTACAAGTTAAAACAATTTCGACAAACTTCTAAAGGCAGTTAATACAAAATAACGTTGCGCTAAATAACGGACACAAAACTAGCTCATTATAAAGCATAGAGGGTGTTATAATTTGCACTTAGCCAACGGAGCGTATGCGTCGCACGCTTTGCCGCGCCACGCGTAGCCTGCGGCGAACCGGCACAAAACACGCTGTATAATAGTGTATAAAAGGACATGCTGTATAAAGCAAGCAGTCTCACAAACACTAATAGATTTTTAAATTCAAATTATAAGATCCTGTATGTAATACTTAATGCTATGATTTTATGAAGTTTACATTACGAGTATGTTGGATGTTTTTCCAATTCGAGCCTATGGACATCGGCTTTTTGACAGTTAACTTACAACCACTCAATAAAAAACGTTACATACAGCTCTAAAACCGTTAAAAAATATTGCCGGAAATAAAAATAGGGTTGTCACCATTTATATAACGCATCACACTACTCGTGACATAAAATATAAACAGATCAAGAAAGAAAACTTGCCAACGGAAGGTTCCTTACAATGTTTGGAAGTAAAACTATTTGTTTGCAAAAATATATCGCGCGGGAACAGAAGCAGCTGGTTCATGATACATTTTTTCTCTTTTCCCAGACCAGCATGAAGGAACAGTCCCAGTATTTTTTTTATTATTAAAAAAGGTGTATATGACAATTAAGGCCATACTTGAATTTTCTGGGGTCCAGTGATGCCCCCATTTAAAATAAATCATGTCAAAGGAAACAGAGATTCATTTAAAATTTTGTTAACTACCAAGCCCTAGATAACACTTCAAACTATTTTATGAACTACTGCTTACAGTTGAAAGTGAGAACGTAAAGCTTTTCTTCGCACATTTGCGAAAAACGGCCACTTTTGGCACACTTTCAAATAATTTATTTCAAATGGGAGCAGCACTGGACTCCGGAAAATTCAAGTATTAATTACTAAAACTTATTTTTTTTAATGTAGATGTATTCTGTAAACCGCATTAAGACCTTCACACAAAAATAGAAAAAAAAAACAATTAATTTTGGGGGTTCCCATACTTAGAACTGAAAGTCTATTTTTTTTTTCATCAAACCCATACGTGTACAGTATCTATGGATAGGTCTTCAAAAATAATATTGAGGTTTCTAATATAATTCTTTTCTAAACTGAATTATTTGCGCGAGAGACACTTCCAAAGTGGTAAAATGTGTGTGTGTGTGTCCCTGTAACTTCTAAAATATGAGAAAAATAAAACTAAAAATAATATATGATGTACATTTCTAGGCAAATTTCTACCGAAAATTGGTTTAAACGAGATCTAGTAAGTAGTTTTTTTTTAATACGTCATATATCTTAAACCGCAATTTACCTTTCATTCAATTAACTCAAATATATATATTATGTTACTTTCTGCTACGGAACCCTTCATGGGCGAGTCCGACTCGCACTTGGCCACTTTTTTTATTTCTAAATATTAGTAGATAGTGTAGAGTAGTATAGTAAGTACATAGTGTTTTATAAATATTTTAATTTTTCAATAAATTTAATAGTCATATATATTTTTTTCTTTGTTGTAAATAAAAGCTGTACAGATAAAAACATATTTGATAGTTTGATAAAGGAATAACATCCACAGAACATAGAATAACCTGCAATCACTGTAATTTTGGTTGCCACCGTTTCTGTACGGAACCCTAAACAGTAGTGACCTATATGACAATCCAACCCATCCAGAATTTTCATTTTATATTTTAGGTTATAATAAGTTATCGACATGCCTTTCATTCAACTAGGCTTGGCGGTTTACAAATAGCACATCACAGAACATAGAACAGCTTCAATCACTGTCATTTTGGTTGCCATCATTTCTGTACGGAACCCTAAACGGTAGTAAGACGCAACAATAAATTTTGTCATCACGAGCTCATACGTCTCAGGCGATAAAAGAGCAGTAACTCGCGCCTGATAGGGTTGTCGAGTAATTAATTTTCTTCGCGAATTATTGTGACAGTAATAGTGTGTTCACGGTTTATTGTAGGACATTATTATTATGTGCGTAAGAGTTCTCTTGGTTCGTTTTCTCAGACAAATTTATTGTTTACTTGGTATATTTTGTGCTGTATAATTCAAACAATGAAATCTGCAAAAAATTCAAGAGTTGCACAATGGAGAGAGCAATGTAAGAAATAACATTGCTCGATCGTATATATAAGTGAATAAAAAGACAGATATGGACGTGTTATATTTGGAGAAGAAAAAGCGGGAAAGCGCACCCCGGGCTCCGAAGCAGCACAGCTGGGGATGCAACCGGGAATGCACTTAGACGAAAAAGAAAAAAAACAGATATGGAAGTGGCCAGGACACATAGCGAGAATAGACTCAAGTCGGTGGACCAGAAGGATATTGGAGTGGCGACCATGGGACAACAAGCGGGGTAGAGAAAATCCAGCACTGCGTTGGGTAGACGATATTAAGCGTCACGCAGGCCGCGACTGGATGCAGGTGGCAAGGGACTCAAATGGAAAGATATGACGGACGCCTATGTCCTGAAAAGGATAGCATAAAGGCTGCTATGGATGGATGGGTTTTTTTTAAAGTGAAAACTTCTTTAGTGGCGTTGTGCACTTTTTTTGTAATGGGTAAAAAATTTTGAACTCGCGTCAGGACACGTGTCCTGATCGAAAATTCGTAAGACGGATGACAGCCGGCGTGGCGTAGGAGAGGAAGTATTTATACTATAATTTCGACTAAGCTGTCAGCCGGCTCGTCGGTCTAGTGGTATGATTTTCATTGACTGAATGATCGGCTGAAAAACATGAAACAACGGAAGGCTCTCCCTCCGGGGTAGCAGAATTTTTGACTACCGTGGAATTTTCAGCAATCGTACTGGCGTTTTTATTCTGAATGTCATTATCCTCCGTGAAACCTGAACCCGTACCTGTATCCCTACCCTTGGGATGCAAAAGTGTGTGGTGTGAGCGTTTGCATATATGACAATAAGTTTTAATGCAACAACCCTTAGCAGAGTGATTTGCACCCAAACATTTGAAGCACAAGTTATTAGTTTGTGCAAAATCGCGACGACTAGTCACATGCTCATTCCCAAATTTTTTACAATTACTTATGCGATGGTTTTCCTTTCAAAATAAACAACTATCATTAGTAACCGCACGAAGAACCTTAGGCTTGGATGAGTAACCTTGAGAATTTAAATTTAAATTTTTATTTTCAATGAATTCTATAGCCTGTTGCCGATAAACTCTTTAAATTGCTCAAATGTTGGCAAATCCTCTGTCCCATTACTACTTGACACACTTAGTCCCCACTGTATTTTAGACTCGTTGTCTAGTTCCAATGTCATCAAATGAACAATTATAATATCCCACGAGTCAACAGGGATTTTCAAGTTCGCTAAAGCCTCTAAACATTTTACCGTAGTGTCCAAAAGATTTTTCAAAGCACTAGCAGATTCGGTTACAATATTCTTTTGACTCAACAACCTTTTAATTATGCAGTGTGACAAGTACCTTCTATTATTATACCTAGACTGTAATTGTTTCCAACATCTATCATAATTAAAGTCTAAGACAGGGATATGCTTAACAATTTATTCAGCTTCTCCAGATAAACAACCTTTCAAATAATGGAGTTTTTGGACGTTATCTATCGACTGATTCTTATGAATCAGCGACTGAAAAAGATCTTTAAAGCTAGGCCAGTCTTGATTAGGCCAGTATTGATTACAAATTCCGTCCATAGTGCTTCTAAATGTTCTAACCTTGTTTCAATATAACTTTTGTAACATTTTTTACCCATTACAAAAAAAGTGCACAACGCCAATAAAGAAGTTTTCACTTTTAAAAAAACCCATCCATCCATCCATAGCAGCCTGTTTGAGACGTTCTTTAGGAGACTTTTTATAATTTTTAAATGCCTTTTCAATTCTCTCCTGAACGTCTTCCTTTTTTTTTTAACAAAAAATATTTATAAGGCAAGTGTGAAAGGAAGAGCGGGACAGGGTCGACCTCGGCGAACATTCTGCGATAAGGTTGCAGGCGTTCAAAAAAAGGAAAGGTAAGAAGTACTAGACTTTCTTATAAACTTGGTATACAAACTTAAACACTCATAATGCACAACCCTACATAACAAACAACTTCGCAATGAGACGCACGAGTTTGTAGGATTACTACCTATTATTTCATGTTATCAAGTTTCTTGCGTTGTTTTAATCCCTCTGTATGTTCCTTGCGATGTACATTCGATGTTACATACATACGATGTTAAAATTAGAGTTCTGACTCTATAAATAAACTGCGTATTCCATTCTGGTCTGTGGGACCGTTCCTACTCTCTTTGCTGGTGTTGAAGAAAAAAAACTTAGAATGTGCTCTTCCCGCGCAGATCGTAAAAGCCGATTGAGGGAATGGACGAAAATTCGACATTCATGCATACATATCTAACTTCACGCCTGTTTCCCACAGGGGTAGGCAGAGACTATAGACTCCACTACACTCATCATTCTCTACATACATGCCCTTCGGTTACGGGTACGTACTTCTTACCTCTCCTTTTTTTAGAACGTCTGCAACCTAATCTCAGAATGTTCGCCGAGGTCGACCCTGTCCCGCTCTTCCTTTCACACTTGCCTTATAAATATTTTTTGCTAATCTCTTTTCATCCATCCTTTCTACATGCCCAAACCATCTTAACATCCCTTTCTCTACTTTTGTCACTACGTCCGAAAATTAAATACGTTAGTTTAAAAAAAAGAAAATACGTGCGAAAATAATCTAATCATGTAATAGGCGATGTGGCTAGTAACCACGCTATTTTGAGTCCTTTTTTCCAATGGTCTTAATGGTGGGCGAGAGGGGCCCACCATCACGCTAAAAGTTACCTTTGGGTCTTGCGGCCGTGGACTTTGTCTGCTTAGAGCCACAAAACCCGAAATGCTTTTTCTGTCCCATTAGGGATAAAAAAGTAATGTATGTATATATGATCAAAATTTAACTGTATAAAACAAACAAGAAATGTAAGTATATAACGCCTAACAAAATATACTGAAACTATTTTAAGGGTTAATCCAGTCCATGATACTAAACACCTTTCCCCAAGGAACATTTTAAATATGAAAAATATTTTTATGCTGTCCAAACGAACTCGGATCAGCTGATCGATCAACTAGCATATGAGGGTAAAAATTATTTTTCATATTTTGATATATGTTTCTTGGGGAATCTTTCTTCAGTATCATGGACAGAGTTCACCCAATTAGTTTCAGTATATGTATTTTGTCAGACCCTTTATAAAATTAACGTCTATAAGGCATATAAGAAGTTGGAAATCCCAAAGATATACAAAAGTGTTTGAAGGAAACAATAGTTCAAACTATAAGATATATAAACGACTTGCAAAGTTACCCGGCCGTGGACTTACAATTCAAAACTCGGCAATAGAAGGAAGTTTTGGAGAAATTTGTCTCTGCCAAACTTAAGGTATAAGTTAAGAGGGAACAGAAGGATAAGATGGCCAGTTCACTGGTTAAGAGCCCGTATGTCCCTGATATGTTGCCCGTATGACATGATAATATTTAAAATCGCTCTAAGTACTGACTTAAATTAAGCGATCTTAAATATTATCAATATAAACGAAATACTCACTTTGTAATAAAAAATAAGCGAAGTACCGGTTGCATCGTCAGCAGTAACGCTTCAGAGCCCGGGGTCCGCTACCTTACCTAGGCGATTTGACGAGGTTACTGGTTTTTACACAGAGCGACTGCCGTCTGACCTCCACAACCCAAAGGGTAGACCAGAACCAATCCTAGGATAAGTACAAACGCTAGATGGCGTGCGGGACCAATGGCTTTACGTGCCTTCCGAAGCACGGAATCATCTTTCTTTTCGGATAATCAGGTGATTCAAGCCTGCAATATCCTAACCAGACTGGAAACAACTTTTCACAAAGTATGCTTCCCAGTGGGATTTGAACCCATGACCTCCGGATCACAAGCCAAACGCCTTGACCACTGGACCACGGAGGCAGTCTAGTCTTAAACGCTATCTCTATACTCTCATTATTTTGCGCTTGTGGCTTCCCGCGGCGTCACTTAGCCAAAATAATGGATCTCAACCTTTGGAGTTATTGCTGATAATACGGCCTTTGACAGTTATTCATATAATTTATTCGTTTGTGGGTTTTCTGCCAAAATTATATTTTGGGGAACGGTGCATTGGAAGAAAAAGTTCGTATTTATGTAAAGAGCTATTATGTACTAGAAAAGATACCACATATTACTTTTTTGTCCCGTTTAGTTGTAGCTAAACTAATTAGCTGTCAGTTCTAAATATCGCTAATATGGTTAGCAGCCACAACTAAATTTAGTTAATGCAATTAGCTGCCATTGCTAAGTTTTTTATGAATTGGGAGTGATTTCAGCTAAAAATATTTGCTATCACAGCTAAGTTTTAATAGCTAAAAACACTTTGCTGCGGTTACTAAAAACTTCGTTGTCCCTATATTTAAAAGGTTTTATTTAGCTTACCGTGTTCGTTTATTAATTTATTTGTTTGTTTGGGTCAAATCTAGTAACTGAAATTTCACCCCCTTTCTGTTGACCAATTGACCTAAAATTTGGTACACTCCTTTAGTTTTGATGACAATACAATTATGTATGATCAATATTATTGTAAATCCAAGATGGCCGCCGCCATAACATGGCGGAATACATATTTTTGTACAACTCCCTCAATATGGGTAGCAAATGAAAGGGCTTGACAAGTACAATACAGCGCAGTTAAAAATATACAAATCCAATATGGCCGCCACGCGCCACAAAATGACGGACTACATATTACTCTACACTCTACTACATATAAATGTTGAAGATATCTGCTGCAAAATTGAGTTGCAAGATTCCACCCGAACAAACATACATTGCAAGTTAAATAAAAGCTTGTAATAAAAAGGTTAAGGTAAAGATATAGGCAAATGGCCTTGAAGTGTGAAATAAATTGTTAACTCGTAAATATGATGATAATTTCCATATTGCTCTTCGTCATGCACTAGATAGCCCTTTAAATTATTTTATGAACTGCCGTTGAAACTATTATTGGTGATCCGTCTAGCTTTAAAACTTGCCGTGGCCACTTTTGGCGGAGGTAAGTTTTAAAGCTAGACGGACTAATGTAAATACTTTCAACGGTGGTTCATTAAATAATTTAAAGGGCTATCTAGTGCATGACGAAGAGCAATATGGAAATGATCTCCATATTTACGAGTTAACAATTTATTTCAAATGAGGGCGCCACTTCAAAGCCGTTTGCCTATATCTTCACCTTAAAACGTGTCGAGGACTGTGTGACATTAGGGTGGATAAACATGATACTCGTATGTCGTTAGCGTTTTCCCCTCAAGACTTGGGCGCATCTTGTTGTATATAGCCTTGCCCCTCTATTGGACCTCTGGGGGGTCGACCATTATGATGTCCATTACTCGTGGGAACAACATGGTAACAAATAATAATAATAAAACAAAAACAAACAAAAATAAAACAGAAACTGCAATACAGCCACAGGCCGGAAACTCCTAAGGTACGCGCAATATACGTCACCCAGGCGTCCCTGTTCCCCGTCCCCGCACCTCTCCCCCGTTTTCGCCTCGATTTCTCACGTTGGCCGTCAAGAACCGGGGGAGAGGTGCGGGTGCGGGGAACGGGGACGTATATTGCGCGTACCTTAGAAGAGTCCCTTCTGTTTACTCTTACTGTATTCTGTGACACAGCGTAAAAGAAGGCTTGAAAAGGTGAAAGGAAAGTATAGAGCGAAACGTGCAAAAGAGAGTGAGAATGAAACTCATAGTCGAGTACAAAAACGGAGAGAACAGTTAGCATCCGAAACACCTGAACAACGACGTAAATGTACACCTCGTACAAATACTAAGGATTGGTCATTGATCATGATAAATCGCAAGTCGGAACCAATTTCGCAAGGTGAATGATCGATGGCATGCATGGAGAGAGGCCTGTTCCAAACAATGGGCTCCAGAGTTGTGTATAAGGATGAAATGAGCAAATTATGTAATTATACAGGATGTAGGTGTTGTTTTAACGCGCAACCTCTTTGTTGCGGATTTGAAAAGATTGACACTGCAAATAACGAACTCATTGTTCAAAAAAAATTTTTTAACTCTTTTGTAATGTTTTAATTTTACGTTTACATAAAACATGTAAACAATTCCATAAAAACAATTAACAAAAAACGATTAAAAAATTTCGCCTTCCCATACAGATTGGCGCTCATGCCAACTGATTTTGTATGGGAGGGCAAAAAATTTTCATCCATTTTCAATACATTTTTTTATAGAAAGTTGTTCAGTATCATGTATTGAACTTGCTCCAAAAATTTAGCAGGTGGATATCAAACTACAACGTTCACCCGCAAAACTCTTTTTCGAAATGTCTCCTTTAGAATTTAACAAAGGGTAAGAAAAGCCACTATTTAAAACTAAAAGCAAAATAAAACGGATTTTGCGGAAACCAAAGCTTTTACTTTCAACTTAAGTTTTCTAGGAAGAGACGGGCGTAAAATTTATGGCCTCTAAGGGCAGAGATAAAACACATAAAGGTGCTAGAAAGGGGAGGCCACACCGGTAACTAAATGTCAGTTTATAACCAATAACAAAAAAGGAGGTTTTGTTTTTTTATGAGATATTAATAAAAAAAATGCCTGCTGCCGAGTGTCTAAATAAATATTTCTTTCTTTTTACTCTACCAGTCAACCATTACGAAAAACAGAAAAAAATAATTTTATAGCGATAAACGATTTAAAATGAACCTGTACATATATTTTTAAACACATATATTCTTAAATACATATACACACATAAACATACCTAACTAATAAATGCCTACATAAACTACAAACGTGAAGATAAGACTAGTTCGGCTGCAAAAAATTATCTGAAAGGTGCGTGTGGACCTTTTTCTTAAATAGATATATTCGAACACACACGCATTGACGTGTGCACGAATGTATAGTTTCGTTTGTAGTAGTGTAGGCATAAATGATACTCCGCTTCTATGAAGTGCCATACCTGTGACCATACGGTAAAGAAAAGATGTTTATCACAAAGGAATGTCTAAGTGTGCCGCCACCTTTACATAAAGAAAATGCAGGCTTTGTGAACACAACACTGAAAAGCTATTGTGAGCAGATTTTAATGACTTGTGTCCGTGAGCTTATGGGCGTAAGCTTCTTGCCTCGGTCACAATTAGAGGCTTACGTATGTTGTGATGTATGAAATATAGAGTTGATAAAATAATTCCTTTAGTTATACTTTAATATTTTACACAGCCAAGGCCAAACGTCTACTGTACGACTCTTTCTTCATCATCATCATCATATCAGCCACCGGAAGTCTACTGCTGAACATATGGTCCGAGAGCTGGCACGATTTCTTGGGTAGGTATTTGAGGCAAGTTGAAAACTTGTCACATACCTCTTCTATTAAACCCCAACACGGAACTGCAGACCTGGCTGGTGAGTAGCGGGGCTAAAGCAACCTATAAATTTTTAAAAGTTTTTTTTTTTTAAATTGGTATTTGAGGCAATATGCATTTTTTATATGTTGTGTTTAAAGAATGTTTAAAGAATAAAAAAATCAATAAGCCAGACGATTTAGTCGGGGCTTTGTCAAAGGCCAGGAGCGTGCAAAAGTATTTTTCAATAAAATATAAAAACGTATTTGAGGCAACTTGAAATTTTAATAGGGTATTACTTACATACATACATACTATCACGCCTGTTTCCCACAGGGGTAGGCAGAGACTATGGACCTCCACTTGCTACGATCTTGACAGACCTCTTTCGCTTCATCTACACTCATCAACCTCTTCATACATGCCCTTCGGTTACGTGTACTTCTTACCTCTCCCTTTTTCAGAACGTCTGCAATCTGACCGCAGAACGTTCGCCGAGGTCGACCCTGTACCGCATACTGTACTGTAGGGTATTACTTATAACAAAAAAATAAGATTCTCTAAAAGACAGGTCATTTTGATGGGACTTTCTACCTGCCAGGTCAATCTAAATAAATCAAAATGGTTTAGCCCCGCTACTCACCAGCCAGGTCTGCAGTTCCGTGTTGGGTATAATAGGAGAGGTATGTGACAAGTTTTCAACTTGCCTCAAATACCTACCCAAAAATTTGTACCAGCTCTCGATCTAATAGGCCTCCCCAAGGACTCTTTTTTAAGGGTGGTTAATTCAATTTATCTCAGTACTTTGTGCTTACTTATTATAATTTTTTCTCTTATCGCAAAATTTATTTAGATTAATTGTATTTTATCTAGAAGGGAGGCTTTTGCCTAACTATGGGGCACTACAGGCTACGAAAAAATTTATGTTAAACTTAGAGTAAGTTAGTGTTTTTTGGCATTCCGGTAAACTCGTAAATATATTGTGTTTCTATTTGTGAAGACCTGTAAATGCCTTTTTTTGCTACTTTGTAACCTATGTGATTGTAGCTGTTTGTCATCCGAATGTATAAAATAAAATAATAGATACTGTGATTGACGACCTCCGTGGTGTAATGGTCAACACGCTAGTCCA
The DNA here is from genome assembly GCA_963576875.1 of Acrobasis repandana. NCBI lineage: Eukaryota > Metazoa > Arthropoda > Insecta > Lepidoptera > Pyralidae > Acrobasis > Acrobasis repandana. The sequence continues at coordinate 2,822,906 of OY756233.1, read as the reverse complement.
CCAATCCGGAGATTTTGGGTTCGATCCCCAGCCGGGGCAAGTTGGAAAATGGCCTTTTTCAAATTGTCCTGGGTCTTAAGATGTTTATCTATATATGTTTGTATTTATTTTATTTATTTATTTAACTTTATTACAAACGTAATAGGCGGACTTTAAGCCATAGGCTTTATCTACCAGTCAACCCACTGGCGATGCCGAGAAAAATAAAATTTTAGAAGAAGGTGCAACTTATGTAGGTATTGTCACATTTACCTTAAGAGGATAGCAGTAACAATATAATATATATATATATATATTATATTGTTACTGCTATCCTATATATATATATATATATATATATATATGGTTTAAAAGTCAGCCTTTTAAACCACCAGTCAAATTTTTGGAGCAAGTTCAGTCCATGATACTGAACTACTTTCCATAAAAACAATTAACGAAAAACTAAAATAAAAAATCGCCTTTTCATACAAATCAGCGCTCAGTCAAACGGATTTTCTATGGGAGGACGAAAAATTTTCATGGATTTTAAATAATTTTTTAGATAGATATACAGGCTGACTTTTAAACCACCATCCTAATTTTTGGAGCAAGTTCAGTCCATGATACTGAACTACTTTCTATAAAAAAAGTTATTAAAAATTGATGAAAATTTTTCGTCCTCCCATAGAAAATCCGTTTGACGGAGCGCTGATTTGTATGAAAAGGCGAATTTTTGTTTTAGTTTTTCGTTAATTTTTTTTATGGAAAGTAGTTTAGTGTCATGGACTGAACTTGCTCCAGAAATTTGGCTGGTGGTTTAAAAGTCAGCCTGTATATATATATATATATATATATATATATATCTCTCTATCTATCTATCATATACATTTATCTATGTATTTATTATACAATATACTTTAGAATCCCTTAATACAAGTTTAAAAACTTACTTTGGGGCTAGCTCAATCTGTCTGTGTTTATCCTTATCTATGTATTTATTTGTGATGAATTCCCAAATGTTTAATACTCTGTCTACTCCATTAGGGACAAAGACGTGATAGTGTGTTTATACAGGGTCTAACGAAATATACTGAAACTATTTTAAGGGTGAATTCAGCCCTTGGTTAGTTTTCTAAAGAGTATAATATATCGATATAAGAAAAATAATTTTTGGCCTCCCATACAGGTTGACCAATCAGCTAATCCGAATTTGTATGGAAAGACAAAAAATATTTTTCATATTTCGATATATGTACATTGGGGAAAGTTGTTTAGTATCATGAACTGAATCCACCCTTAAAATAGTTTCAGCATATTTTATTAGACGTAATATATATAATATTGTGAAAGTTTAGATGTGTGTCAGTTTGCTCAACACCTTTGACTATATAACGGTATAAGCTCAACACTGAAAAGCTTTTACATAAAACATCAAATGGCTTTAAAAAATCGTGTCGCGCATTTCTGGTTGTAGCAGTGCTGCTTAAGAGACCAGGGAACGCTTTTCCGTTTTTTCTTCTCCAAATATAGGTTAACTTTGTACTAACCGGAACAGTTTAAACAATTTGACTATAGTTTTACATTTAAACATCCAAGACCCAGGTCAATCTGAAAAAGATCATTTTCCATCTTAACCTGACCGGGAATCGAACCCGGATCCTCCAGTATGACCGCCTGGCATGATGTCCACTAGACCACAGGGGGTCGGTAGATTAGAGACGGTTCTTTGGGAATGCATTCGAGAATCGCGATGCAATACATTTCCTCCTATCTTTCCTACATTTTATATCCAAAAACTATTTCGCAATAAGAAAACGACAAGCAAGTTTATCTAAAGCTCTGACAAACAGTCAAAGTATCGAAGTCACGTTTAGATTAGAAAGCAAAGTTTCCATATTTCTAGCTTCGCCAGATCTCGCCTGACGTGTCCACTCTATTGCGAATTGAAATTTTATTTTCAGTTAACTTGTCTTCAAGATTCTTTGTCAACGGTTTTCCTTTGATTTATCTCAACAGATTTTTAGCATTTAGTAATTTTTAATAGAGGACCTAATTTTAGTTTGAGGATCTATTATTAAAGGATATTGTTACGAAACTGGGGTTCGAATTTGGAGAGAAACGCCAAACTTCGTATGAGGGTTTTTATTCACTACGGAACTCTAAGTTGACACGTGAGATGGTCTTCCAAACGTCCAGGGTCCAAGTCGCGTAGCAGCTGAGGTCCAGGTATCTCGCCAAGGTTGTCGCAGGTACTTCCACTTATCGCACTAAGGTAGTTTCCTTCGCTTCGAAGTGATCGCTTTGAAAGCTCGTATCGAACTGCCTGGCGCACCCACGATTCGCTATTTATATGCGCCATCGAAAAGGTCCACACTAATCTCGAATATTCTACATGGTCGACGAATGTATTTTGAAGCATCCAGGCGCCGGGTATGTGTGTGAGTGTAACATGGTCCAGCAATTCTAGACTTTATGACATAGGACATAGGGCCTAGTTTCGCTTGTATTTCATTTTATTCTATCGTATTTCTTTTGGCTCGCGAACATTGTTCGAGAAGGTTCTGTCACGTTTGCGACAATATACTTATTTTTTGTTTTTGTTTTTATATATTTTTGGGTTGGGTTGATGTTCCCCCCCTAGCAGTTATATTATTGAAATCTTGTTATCATTAATAGTACCGTAAGGAAATATACATATATTTTTTGTATATTTTTTACTCCCATATTAAAATATAAGGCTAAATGACTTTACTATACACGCGGCCTTAAACATAGGATACTCGTATCAGGGCTTGGAATACCGTTAAAAATCTGGTATCGTCAATTCTGGCAAACGGCGTTAACGTTATCGGCAAAGATAACGTTATGCTGGGTAACGGTATTTTTCCCACTATTTACCGTTAATCAGATAACGTTACCAATGATATTAACGGTAAAAGGTATTGTTAACACTGCATTTCTTTTCGATATTTGACAGAATAAATTGATGAGAGTTTGTCTAGTAGGCTACAGAGCTATTTATATAATATTTTAGAAGTATTGAAAAAAGTATCGTTACTTATATCGTTAATTGATGACGTAAAAAACTGTACTATCGATACCCTTTATAAAGTTACCAAGAAAATAACATTACTTAACGTTACTTTTAGTGTGAATTTGGTATCGTTAACAAGCCCTAACATCTGGGCACGCGGCCGCCCGCCACGAACCCGGTAGCGGTCGGTGACATTCAAATGGGAGATTTTTAGTATGCATTTGTCGGTTGATATGTTTGGTTTTTTTATCAAACAAGATACATATGATAGACTGTATGTATTTTTAAACAGCGGGGGTTTCCGGCACCCGAACCCCCCGTTCTCTTTCTTTCTTGTCCTAACCAAAACTTATCCTGTCTTACTAAAAGTTTTTAAATAGCGGGGGGCTCTGCCCCCCCCCACTCCCCCGTTCTCTTTCCTTCTTGTCCTAACCTAACCTTATCCTGTCTTACTAAAAGTTTTTAAATAGCGGGGGGACCTGCCCCCCGAACCCCCCGTTCTCTTTCCTTCTTATCCTAACCTAACCTTATCCATGTCTTACTAAATGTTTTTAAATAGCGGGGGGCTCCGCCCCCCGAACCCCCCGTTCCCTTGCTTTCTTGTCCTACCCTAACCTTATCCATGTCTTACTAAAAGTTTTTAAATAGCGAGGGGCTTCGCCCCCCGAACCCCCCGTTCTCTTTCCTTCTTGTCCTAACCTAACCTTATCCTGTCTTACTAAAAGTTTTTAAATAGCGGGGGGACCTGCCCCCCGAACCCCCCGTTCCCTTACATTTTTGTCCTAACCAAACCTTATCCATGTCTTACTAAATGTTTTTAAATAGCGAGGGGCTTCGCCCTCCGTACCCCCCGTTCTCTTTCCTTCTTGTCCTAACCTAACCTTATCCTGTCTTACTAAAAGTTTTTAAATAGCGGGTGGCTTCGCCCCCTTAACCCCCCGTTCTCTTTTTTTCTTGTCCTAACCTAACCTTATCCATGTCTCACTTAAAACTGTAAACAGAAGGTAGTTCATAAATTTGAAGGATTATCGAATGTATTGATAGGGCTTCTTATCTATAATTTAAGAACAACGTTCTTGTCGGTGGAGTAGTTTCCATGTCTCCCCCTCCTTGAGCCATCCTTTCGACCTCCCTAAAAATTTTTTTTTACTCGCACTTTTTTTTATATAACTTTTGTTATATAATATTTTTGCACACAAAATGTAGCCTATGTCACCCAGACAATAATGACGAATCGATTGACACCTCTTTTGTCAAAATTGGATGAGTGGTTTCGATGCTACGGTGAACACACATACATAGACTGTTAAAATCATTACCCTTCCTCCTGCCGTAGTCGGGTAAAAAAAAGTTAAAAATTGAAGGGTGTCGCGTATACAAGAAACGTGTTTTTTTCAGCATTTTTAATTCGATCTTTATAATGGCATTAACTAGATATTTGAAATTTTCACCAATTATGTATTACTATGACCACTATAACAATAAATACTAAAAATAAGATAAAGTTAAAAATTAAAGGGGGTCGTAATACAAGAAACGTGTGTCTTCACTGTTTTAAAATATTGTACGGTGGTACGGAACCCTTTATGTACGAGTCCGACTCGCACTTGCCCGTTTATTATTATAAAACAAGATACATATGATATATCAACCTAAAAAAAGAATAACCGGAAACCCGGTGACACAGCCACACAAAAATGTCGCTGGGTGTAAAACATATTCCGCTGCCCATGGGAGTCGAAACTTTTAGCAGACATTGTTTGCCCAGATTAAAGCCGTTGAACAAAATGTATGCGACATATTTTTTATACTTACTCATTTTTAGGGTTCCGTACCCAAAGGGTGCAAATGGGACCCTATCACTGAGACTCCGCTGTCTGTCCGTCTGTCCGTCTGTCCGTCTGTCAGTCTGTCCGTCTGTCTGTCCGTCTGTCTGTCCGTTTGTCTGTCCGTCTGTCACAGGGCCCCATCTCTTGAACCGTAATAGCCAGACACTTGAAATTTTCACCGATTATGTATTACTGTGGCCGCTATAACAACAAATATACTAAAAATAATTAAAAATTAAAGGAGGTCGTCATACAAGAAACATGTTTTTTTCAGCGTTCTTAACTTGATCTTTATAATGGCATTAACTAGATACTTTAAATTTTCACCAATTATGTATTACTATGACCACAATTACAACAAATACTAAAAATAAAATAAAGTTAAAGGGGTCGTCATACAAGAAACGTGTTTCTTCAGCGTTTTAAAACATTGTACGGTGGTACGGAACCCTTCATGTACGAGTCCGACTCGCACTTGCACGTTTATTCTTAAAAAGCGTGCATAGCATATAATAATTCGGATTTCGCCCATTACCTCAATCGGCTTTTACGATCTTCACTGGAAGATAACCAGCTGAGTTCTTTTCTCCAAGACTATCATGGAAAAATTTGGCAGCATGGAAGATTCGTGAATAACTAATTTAATTCGATCAATTTCAAATTTTGACCTCCAGAATGTTTACACCACGTTTACTAACTCAGTATTTATCAGTAAGGCGATTCTCACACTGCTCCGCGCTCCGTCGCGGAGCGCGGCGCGGCATATTTTTAACATTGTACGCAAGTAGCTCAGTTTGTATAGAAAACACGCCTACTCTCACCCACTGAAAACGCGACACCGCGCGGGAGCGTCTGTATGTAGAAACCGCGCTCCGCGACGGTGCGCGTTGCAGTGGGATAACCGCCTTATAGGGTAAAGGGAAAACGCCTTACATTATTACGTTATACTATACCTATAATAATATAATTAAGCTATTGAAAAATAGCTACAGGAACTCTCTATCATATTTTACAACCCATTTTGAAGATGCCTCTCCGCCAACGCCATTTTCCAACGCAAAATGGCGGCCAAATATTTTCTAAATAAATGTCGTTGTGCCTCGCATACTTGCGGCATCTCGCTTTGTAAAGGTGAAAATTTAAAGACCGTTAACTGCAGTTATTTCCGTATAAATGAAAAAAATTGTATAATTTTAACCTGCACCATATATAATTACATTTTATTAATTTATAAATAAATGGTCTTAATGCATTTACGAAAAAAGAATCTGTCTTGACGCTGACTCTTCTCACTCGCAAACCAAATTTTCCAATCATTTCTTTTGTTCCAAAGGTCCTAATTTATACAATAAAGGCCCATTTACACAGTGCAAGTTAATTGCCTGTTGCATACAATTTTATTGAAGCAATAAATGATTTGTATGGCTGACGTTCTGTTTAGACCATGCAAGTTTTCTATTGCTTCAATTGAATTGTATTCAACAGGCAATAAACTTGCACCGTGTAAATGGGCCTTAAACTTCACTCAAAACTTAATTTTCCATCCCTTTCAACGTTTTTTTGCAAGTTTACAGTTACAATACTTGAAATCCCTCAATTACAATGACACAGAAAACATTGTATACTCATACGCCTGAATCAGGTACCACTCCCTAATATATTTAGTGTAAGAGTTCTGAAGCACTGTGATACAGATCTTGCCTACAACAGGCTCCAGTCTCCAGTCCAGGATTAGCTATACCTCGAATGTTACACAATTTGTTATAATTATTGTTATTCTGTTTCTGGAGAAAATAAAAACGCTTTTTACTTTTTTACTTTTACTATTCATGATGTTATACTTAAGAGTTTCCCCTAGACAGAATCAGTCTGTCCCATAGAAATAAAGCCTAGCTTTTATTTTGAAACAATATATCAGTTTTCAGGATATTTTTTATTTCATAGAAATTATACATATGTAACTAGTTTTCTCAGTCGAAATATGAACTTGAAAGAGAATATAGTGTATCATATCAAATTTGACCATCAGTATGGAAAAAATCTTCTTCTTTAATTTACGACCTTGCTCTTGTCGGTAGAGTTCTTGTCGGAAAAATCCTACACCCATAATTTCTTTCAAGTTTATATTTTGAGTGTCGAAAACTAATCTTATGCCTAGATCTGAAATTGCCTTTTTTGAAATTCCAACATACTGCCGAAATCTAATATTTCATTTCAAAATAAAAGCTTCTTATTTTTTAAGTGCCGCTTTATTTCTGAAAATTGGCAGTCAGCTCTTTAAATCTCGATTTGTCCATGGCAAGCCAGTTGTTCTACTGTTTTGATACCAGTCCATTGTCTAATGTTCTTCAGCCAAGACATTTAGCGACCCCCCCCCCCCCCACCCTGCGCTTTCTGGAAATTTTACCCATTATTATTGTCTGGAGCAGATGATATTGTGGGTTTCTTAACACATAATAAAAGCTACACTAAGTTTTTATGGAAAAGTTAAGGGTAAGGGTGCGATCAGATTGCAGACGTCCTAAAAAAAGGTTAAAATTTATATCTTTTATTTGTGTCTAATTTGTTAAATGGTGTGCAATAAAGAGTGAAATAAATAAATAAAAAGGAGAGGTAAGAAGTACCCGTAACCGAAGGGCATGTATGAAGAGGTTGATGAGTGTAGATGAAGCGAAAGAGGTCTGTCTGGATCGTAGCAAGTGGAGGTCCATAGTCTCTGCCTACCCCTGTGGGAAACAGGCGTGATAGTATGTATGTATGTTAGGGTAAGGGGACTTAAGTACTTACTCAATTTAATTTTTATATTTTTATTCGCCGTTATTTATTTATTTATTTATTTTACTCTTTATTGCACACAATTTAACAAATTATACATAAATAATAGAGAAAAATTTTAGCATACAAAAGGCGGCCTTATCGCACAGCAATCTCTTCCAGGCAACCTTAGGGTAGTATGGATACAAAAGAAATTTAGATATGTTACAGGTGAGGTGCAATATTTCAAAGGAGATATACAAATATACGTTATAAACAGCGTGCAATGGTCGATTGTATATACTGTAAATTACACGCTAGTTGCACCTTTGAAACTGTATTTTACAAAACCGAAAAAGAAAAAAAAAAAAAGAAAAAAAGAAAATTATTAAAAAATACGAAAAATTAAAAAAAAACTGCTATAATTCAGTATTTTTTTTTTTTTAATATTTACATAAATCGATCCCTCTTGGGAATTCCGAGGCGTATTATCCTTAAGGCAAACTAGGCATGTGCCTAGGGGCGCGATGTAACAAAGAGGCAGCGCGCGGAATTTCTAAACGATAGTATAAAACTACCAGCTATACAATGAAACAAAAACCTCTACCACACATGTAGTAACGCTACAGCTATTAATGTTTACATTACCAGTACTACATAGTTAAAATTTATAACATGGCCGCTAGAGAGGTGCCCATGAGGTGCTTGCCTAAGGCGCTTTCAACATTTAATCCGCCTCTTCTCAATTCGTTTCTAAAATAAACGGGGTCGACATTAATAAATATCGCTGTTGGAATCTTTAATGGTTGTTTTCCTACTTTGATAGAAACGGTAACTGAGCGTGTCTGTGAACCCGCTTGTAAATGATCGAGCCGTCTAAGTTACAGGCGATCTACATCTAAAATATCCTACTATACAGGGACTAATAAAATGTACTGAAACAATTTTAAGAGTAAATTTAGTTCATGATACTGAATCCTTCCATGTTGGTCTGGGAGAAAAGAAAAAACTTAGAATGTACCAGCTGCTTGTCTCCCCACGCAGACCGTAGAAGCCGATCGAGGGAATGAGCGAAAATGCAAATCTTGTTATTAGGCGATGCAGCTAGCAACCCATTACTATTTTGATTCATTTTTTCACCTGGCCCACCATCACGCTAAAAGTGGCCTTTGAGTCTTGCGGCCCTGGTCTCTATCTACTTAGAGCCCCAAGACCCAAAACGCTCTGTCTGCCCCATTATGGGATAAAGACGTGATAGTATGTATGTATGTATATGTATAATCCCACTGGGAAGCATACTTTGTTAAAAGTTGTTTCCAGTCTGTTTAGGATATTGCAGGCTTGAATCACCTGATTATCCGAAAAGAAAGATGATTCCGTGCTTCGGAAGGCACGTAAAGCCGTTGGTCCCGAACGCTATCTAGCGTTTGTACCTATCCTAGGATTGGTTCTGGTCTACCCTTTGGTTTGCGTAGGTCAGACGGCAGTCGCTCTGTGTCAAAAACCAGTAACCTCGTCAAATCGCCTAGGTTAGGTAGCGGACCCCGGGCTCTGAAGCGTAACCGCTGACGATGCAACCGGGAACACGCTCGGATGACGATGAGTATGTATGTATGATACTGAACAACTTTTCCAAATAAGGTTTTTGGCGGGAAGTCAAGGGGTCCGGTTTGGGTTTGCTTTAAATTATTTAGCAAATTGATTCTAGTGGACTTTATAATGCAAAATTGGTGTTGTTTGGTGCTATAAATGCTTATGCTTATTAACAATATGTAAAATTGTTAAAGTGGACAGTCATAGTACGACTGTAGTGATATTTGTTTTGCGGACTGTGTGGTCTTCAGGCATCGTCCGCCACTCAATCGGCTATTAAAACCAGTGGACTCGTATATAGATGTGTCGCCAGAAGCTCCCTTGAAACAATCAAAGGGCTACACCAACTTTTGATTGTAACTTGTTAGGAATTTACTAGACACTGGCAAAATAAGCTTCGACGAAGTTTAAGGAGGTGACTCAGTCGGTTAATCTGAAAATATTACTCTTCCTATGATATCAATGCGGGTATTTTATAAAAAATACAAGAGTGTCGATTCAGTAGGTATAAACGGGCTAAGTGAGCTGTAAAAGACAGTGATGGATGAGTGTACCCCTAGATGAAACGAGAGAGGTCTGTCAGGATAGTAGCAAATTATGGCTTGATATTGCTTCTCATCACCAAAGCGGCCCAATCGGACCGCTCTAACTAAGGCAAATGTCAACCCTTTTACTATTACCATGTTTCCTTGATCAAATAATGGAGTTTTGGCAGTATCTAATATATAAATATGAGTTTTAGTATGTAGCATAATATCCAAAGTAAGCTTAATCAGCAATAAACTGTCATCTTTATTTTAAAAATTAAGTTCTTAAGAGTTCGCAAACGATTACATTACCGCTGCCTCTCGTGATTTGCGGCGCACCCTTATTTCCATACACTTTGTGTTATTGCGTGCGGATGCCAGATGACACGTATGAGGATTTGTGGCGCCTGTTACAGTTAAAAACGGAATAATTTGCATACATTTCTCGCAGCCACACTGTTTGAACTCGAACCAGCAGCATTTGCATTTTTTTTATTGTTAACGACAGTGCTAACCAGGATTTTTCCTTTTGGCTACGATTTTTGTTTAATGTGTTAATTTAAAGTGCTACAAGCAGCATCTATCCTCATTTAGCCCGCATCTAGCGGTGCTTTACATTTGTCCTAGCTACTTCGCTCCAAATATAAAATAAAAACTTTATCATGGTAACAAAGTAGCAGTATGTTGAAATATATATATGTAAAACATTGCTAGATGTGGGCTAAAAATAGATGGGTGCTGCTTGTGGCACCTTAATTAACGCATTTGAAAAAAATCGTAGGGTGCTGTACCAAAAACTAAACATATACATTTTTTTATATATTCCTCTTAAACGGAGGGATATCTTAAAGTAGCCGGAGTTATACATGAAATTACAGTAAAAATAGAATAAATAGATTGAACTAACCCCAAAGTAAGTTTTAAACTTATTTATTACAAAACCATATTATATAATAAATACAGATAGGCCTATAGATGTACACTCAAGACCCAGGACAATTGGAAATATGCCATTTCCTAATTTTCCCCTTACTGGGGATCCAACCTTGAACCTCCGAGTGACGGACTAGCGTGTTATCCACAACGCTACGGAGGTCGAATCGGCATACATTCCTCACCGCAACGCTAAACAGCGTTTGAACGCGGAATGGCATAATTTGCATTTTTTATTTATTTCTTCTTTTAGCTAGAAACTTTTTACAAAGTGTTAACTAGTGGCCACATACGGGCATTTTTCAAGCTGTCTAGAGTGGCTGTCACCTAGTGATAAACAATGCCTTTACGATCGTTTAAAAGCGCGGAGGAACTCAAGAAAGGTTTTTTTGAGGTCCCAGGCTTGGTCTCGTAGAAAAAGTTATAACAGTCACCCTTTAATTTAGGAGGAGCTCGGTGGCTCGGTGCGAGTACGCATTTTCCACGTGGTCGTGGTCCACTGTGGGTTAGGTGACCACAAGTAGCATACAAATTTTCTCTAGCTCCTCTGTGCTTCGGAAAGCACGTTAAGACGTTGGTCCTGGTTGTCATCATTTGATAGCAGTCGTCAAGCTATGTCAGATGCCTTTAGGCAGCTTGAAAATTCTGACACCAGCGTTGACCATTTACACACACGAAAAAAACCCTTTAGTATATGTCAACCGTTTATTAACTCCCGGTATAAATGTAAATAAAAAGTAGCTACACAAAAAAAGAAATCTAGGTCTACACACAAAAAAAGTAATACTACTTTTTCAACACCTTTGTTTTAGCAACAAAAAGCTAGGCTGAAAACAGGATACGAGTATGGCGTCAACATACGCAGACTCACTCGGATCAAAATATAAATCTCCATCACAGTAACAAAGAGTTACCGAGAACGGATCCTGGAAATAATCCTAATCCACGCTGAAATGAAAAAAATACAGAATAAAAAACGGATTCGACGCCTGTCTGCTTGTTTTTTTTTATTTCTCTGTATGGTATATACTTGTACACACATTCATATATACAATACACTATCACGTTTTTAGGGTTCTGTACTCGAAGGGTGCAAACGGGACCCTTTTACTGAGACTCCGCTGTCTGTCCGTCTGTTCGTCTGTCACAGGGCTCTATCTCTTGAACCGTAATAGCTAGACATCTAAAATTTTCACCGATTATTTATTACTGTAGCTGCTATAACAACAAATACTAAAAATCAAAAAAATTGAAAATTAAAGGGGGTCGTCATACAAAAAACGTGTTTTTTTTTCAGCGTTTTAACTCGATCTGTCACAGGGCGCTATCTCTTGAACCGTGATAGCTAGACACCTGAAATTTTTACCGATTATGTATTACTATGACCACTATAACAACAAATACTAAAAATAAGATAAAATTTATAATAAAAGGGGGTCGTCATACAAGAAACGTGTTTCTTCAGCGTTTTAAAACATTGTACGGTGGTACGGAACCCTTCATGTACGAGTCAGACTTGCATTTGCCCGTTTATTATCCCTGATGGGACAGACAGAGCATTATAACAAAATAAAGAGAAAACAAAAATATATAAATTCTGTATCAAAAATATCATTCATGGATACATTGGAAGTATGAGATAACTGTGTTAGGTCTCCGCATCTCTCTCGTAGTAACATTAAGACGATACACGGAGTCCAGTGCTGCCCCAAATAAATTAGTTGTAAGGAAACGGAGTTATCATTTAAAATTTTGATCTAGTAACCCTTCAAACTATTTTATGAACCACTGTTTACAGTTTAAAGTGAGAACGTTAAACTTTAGTTTGCATTTTTGCCAAAAGTGGCCGTATTTCGCAAAAATGCTAACTAAAGTTTAACGTTCTCACTTTTAATTGTAAACAGAGGTTCTGATGTTACAACACAAAAGATATCCACATACTTACATAAATAGACTGCAAAAATCATTACCCTTCCGTAGGCTTTGCCGTTGTCGGGTAAAAATACATTATATTAATGTTTAGAATTATTTTAATTTAGACGGGCTACCAATGATCCCCCTTAGCGCCACCGCAACAAAAACGAGGAAAAATTTATAATCCATATTGAAATATTTCCAGGAAGCAAGCCTTACCAAAGGAACCACTTTGAGCACATCAAATGCGTGTGGAATATTAGAAATACTCGCTAAGAGCCTAATTACAGGAGCGGTTTTGGAAATATACCTTTGGAAATCGCACATAAAGCTCGGTTTATCTTAAACTAGGCTAGGTTGAGACGTCTTTTTGTAGACGTCGCGTCACATTCGTCCTGAGGAAGGCCTCTAGATGATGATGAAACATGTCGGCCAGCTGACTTTTTACTTGAGTTACCCGTTTATTACTACTAGAAGAAATACACTGTTAAAAATATGAAATTTTACATAATTTATGTTATTTTTACATATTTTTCCGTAAATTTCCCAGATTTTCCAGGAATTTTACAGGTTTACGTAATTTTTTGCATGTTAAATTACATAATTTTATGTAAAATTACACAATTTAGTGTTAAATTACATAATTTTATGTAAAGTTACATAATTTTTAACAGTGTAATAAATGAGTGAGTGAGTGTATATAAATGAGTCTATCTATAGGTTTATCTCTTTCCCGACATGGCGTATTCCCAGTTGCATCCGCAGCTGTAATGCTGTGAAGCCCGGGGTCCGCTTTCCGGCTTTTCCTTCTCCACTTCGCACGGTTTTGAGCATCCTTGGTTGTAAGACCATTGGCACGCAAATTATCCTTGACGCCGTCAAGCCAGCATTTCTTGGATCTACTACGTCTGCCGGGGCCCGGAGAAGGCGGCCCCCATAAGCCATAATATCTAGGTTTATATTATGGCTTATTAAGTAATTAATGACCGGGGAATCGCAGTGCCAATTATATAGGAAACAAAATGTATAGGAAAAAAAACACCATGCCGCCTCCGCCGAGCGCCGACAGACTTTGTAGATCCAAGAAGTGCTGGCTTGACGGCGACAAGGATAATATGCGTGCTAATGGTCTTACAACCAAGGATGCTCAAGACCGTGCGAAGTAAAGAAGAAAAAGCTGGAAAGCGGACCCCAAGCTTCACAGCTTTACAGCTGAGAATGCAACTGGGAATACGCTGAGATAAAAAAAAGCTTAGTAAAAAAATACGAAGCTCCATAAAGAATAATGTCAAAAATTATATAACAACAAAAGTTGGATATTAGCCGTCAAAACTTTGAAATTAGAAACAAAGTAGGTCAAACAATCAAAATTGTCTTAATCCTTTAAATACAAAGCTCTGGAACATCTTACCAATTGATGTTTGGAAGGCTATAAAAACTACTCATTTAAAAAAACAGGTAAAAACAAATAAAAAAAAACTGTCAGATAGTTCTGAGTGTTTGTAGTATACGCAGGTATTGTAATCTAAGTATAATTCGTAGTGTGTATAATTTGTACGTAGTTTATTGTTTTACTACTTAGTTCTTTTTTCACCATATTTCTATTCGAGTTTTCAATTTCACATCACTCGATTAGTTGACTGATATAAAAGGCCGGCTTTAAGGCCACCATTACACTTGTATTTGTGTTTAAAATTAAATAAATAAATATAAAACGAGTAGGTCAAACTAGAATAGGCACAGAATTAATGTTAGTACCAACTTACAAAACGATTTTTCGCACGCAAGAAACGTTAATTTTTTCACATACAAAACGCTAGTGTGTCAAAACTCCAAATTCTATTGTACCCTCCCTTTTTCGGCGTAATTACTTATACTTCGAATTTTACGCGCATTCATATTTAAATGGGATCTTTTTGTCCGATGCTTTGTGCATTTTTTATGTGTGATTTTTTGTTTTTATTATTTTAGAACAAACTATGGTAAAAGAGATATATTATATGAAGGAGCGAAAATATTTAAGAGGAGAAACTAAGAATAATAATAAAAAATAGGTATTTGAAAAATGTATAGCTGTCACGCTGTGCCCGAACAACAACCGAGCTGAATTAGTACATAGTATAAATATCGTAACCCTACGTGGGAAAGGTCCGCCCTTACTATTTGCTCTTTCGTGTTTCTATTGTCTATGTTTTTTGTAAAATAAAGTTATCAAACAAACCAATTTTTATTTTGAACTGTTTTGTCCAGAAAACATGGATAAGTAGATACAGTTTTTGTACACAAAGTAGGCAGCCTGCTCTGTAAACATCCGACGGAATCTGTTCGAGAGCTGTGCAAGCAAAGCCGGCAGCGCAAACACTAGCTATGATGTCCGTGGATGAGTTTAAACGCTGCTGCTTCGCTCTCTCTCAAAGTTCAGAGTTATTGAAATATAAAAACTTTTTTTTTTCAAATATAAAATACGAATTTATTTTGTATTTTACACTATTTTCGTATTTTTTAACACTTTCCGTTGTACTATACAAGATGCGATATAAAACCCAATGGTTTTACGTTTATTGCTTTTAATATTCGGGAAAGTGTTTAGTTTATTTTATTATTTAATTATTTATTTATAATTTATTTAATAAGCCGTGTGGCAGAGTAGAATAGGACCACTCCAAGTCTTCCCGTGGATGTCGTAGAAGGCGACTTAGGAAACACAAGCTAAACAAAGCTTATAAACATCAATGAGACCTCTCCAACCCGTCTGGCCAGCGTGGAGAGTGTAGGCCAAATCCTCTGACTACTGGCTAATATATGGCTCTGGTAGTATAGAGAGGGTCATGCTCCTGCAGTGGAGACTAAAAAAGACCTGAAGATGATGAAAATGATTATTTTTTTTTAGTATTTTCACCAAATTTTACTCATTTAGTCTAGAAAACACCACTATTTGGATATCTGTCTGATCTGAATAGCTATTTAAAAACAACCACGTTGTTCGCATAGACCATAGACGGACTTAGTCGCCTCTCACATCCCATCCCAACTATCCCAACTTCCCAACTAATATTATATGGATATATATTACGGATGTACCGATTACGATGCGGTCTTTTTTACGAGAAAGCTACTACTCGTACGCTACGTTTGATGAAAATCGGTTTAGCCGTTTAAAAGTTATTGGTGGTTAACGCTTGAGTCAGGGCTTTCTTTAGCAAAAAATAGATGGCGCTGCAGATATCAATACGGATCGGTAGTTCCGCTTTTTATCACTAGATGGCGTTCTTAACAGTCGGGGGTTTTTTTTATTTGCCTAGAAAATAAACTTGTGTTGTAAATAAAACATTACCACAAATTGGATTCCAGATGATTCAAAGTAAACCAGAACGATAAAGAAAAAGATGGGCGAATGATTTGACTCATTTTGAGGTGTGGAGGGTGATATCAAGGCACTGGGATGTATGGAAAAAAGGAGGGGAGGTTTTTGCCCAACCGTGTCCCACGGTTTTGTCCCCTAATTAGCTAACACAAAAAAATACTTACCTACTAAAAAATAAAAATCTAAATCAGATTTTGCTCGTCAGTCATGGTACCAAGAATACCGGTATAATAGTTATATGTACTCTGAATAGCAATACTTTTTCGTTAAACAAAAAAACAAGCAGCAGTCCTTTTTTATTAAAAAATGCAAGAAATCTTGACTTAAGACCATCGCTCGGCGATGCGCGAATGTTTACAGATTCGGATTTAATTACTGGAGACTTGGCGACTTGGCAGCTCGTTCTTTGTTATCTCACACCGTAAATTCATGGCCTCCTACAATTATCCAGGAGAAAAGAAATAAGTGGAGGAGGCATCATATATTTTGTAGAGCGTAAGCAGCACATCCACTGGACAAATCCGTAAATACATGATATTGTTAAAAAAAAGTAACAAATTTGAAATATTTGCTTAGCCATTTTTAAGAAACTTAAAAAAATAAAAATTATTTATTTTTTTTTTTTTTTGCAAAAACACAATTATTAGAGGCTCGCCAATAAAGTTTTTATAAACCTGTATTTGGTGAGTCCCGCTCTTTTATTTTATTATAAATTATCATTTCAATGTAAAATAATTGTCGTGTGTGTTTGAATATAAATGAATATGATTTTTTTGTGTATTGTTGTCTTCGGGATACCTAATTTTATTGCTTTTTTTTGCTGTTAAGATATTTATTTATAAACAGTATCTTACCGTATCTAATTCAGATATATGAACTAAAATCTATTAAAACATTTTGTATGTGATCAAAGCGAGACGGTTTTGGTGATTCCGAAAAGGATAGTTGAGACACTTTTTTTTTACGTTATAGGGCGGCAAACGAACAAGCGGGTCCCCTGATGGTAAGCGATCACCGCTGCCCATGGACAACTGCAACAGCAGGGGCGTAACAAGAGCGTTACCGGAATTTCAAAAAGATATAGACTCATTTTTTGAAGGTTTCAATGTCGTATCGGTTCGGGAACACCACTGCAGGAAGTTGATTGATTACATTGGAAAGATATAAGTAGGGGAAGATATTATGAAAGAGAACTCTGCTGTAAAATGTCTTCCAAAAAAGGTTATTAAACAAAATATGAAACAAAAAATCTCAATGGTCATAAAGCTACCTTTAAATCAATTTTACATTAATTAGTATTATTTATAAATCTATATTACGAATATCAAAGTAAGGATCAGTTCGTACCCAGACGTGACGTGTGTGCGTGTGACGTGAGACAAATAAGTGCGTGCCATGTCACGTATGAACTGACTAAGACAGAATACGGATGTGTACTAAAAATATATATTCAGCTAATCAGATAAATTATTAAAAAATATTGTGCAAATATTTTTTTGTTCTTTGATTAGCAAGGAATGACGAAGACACAGTACATAAAAATTTAGCAGAAAGTTACGATCTAGTACAATTTTCACTAGACGGTGACATATGGTTGTCTGGAAGAGATCGCTCTAAGCGAACGGACCGCCCATTGTGCCTGTGTATTTTATTATTTTAAACTGTTATTTTTTTTTGTATTGGTGCAATAAAGAGTTTTCATTCATTTATTATCTCCGAAACTTCTATGCGCTGTATCTTTGTTAATTTTTACTCGACTGCGCCAGAAGGAGGGTTATGTTTTCGAGTGAATGTATTATGTTTTCTTGGGCACGCTCTGCAGTCTAAACGGCTTGATGGATTTTAGCTTGAGAGGTGTCGTTAGATTATACAGCATATAATCTTGCTCATTTTGTATCAGGCAGTCGGAGTTTTTGTATTTTTTTTTTAATAATTACTTTTTTCTACTTTGTTAAACCAAAAAATATGGTCCATTCCGGACTAAATAAAATTAGATTTTACGGACCCAGTCAACATCCCTATTGTGAAAATTATAAAAAAATTAAATTTTACTGAAAACCATTAGCACTGTAAAAATGTAATCATTTTCAATTCACAATCAGAAAACTTAAAGTAACCCAATGTCCAAACTTCGTACCTCCTTGTCCCATCCCCAACTTATTTAATTAGTGTGCTAAATGAGCGTGCCATGACAATTTAAATACAAGTTTAATTTTTCGGTAATCGCCCCCTAAAGTTTCTGAGTTATGCACGCCCACGTTTCTTAACTTCCCAAGGTGTGATTGTTTGGTTTGATTTTCTGGGTTCCGTACCTCAAAAGGTAATAACGGAACCGTTATAGAATCGCTCACTTGTCCGTCCGTCCGTCTGTCACAGCCAATTGGCTACGAAAGTACTGGACCGATTGAGTTGAAATTTGGCACACATAATATGTAAGTCAGTGACCCAAAGACGGATGTATAACAAAAATAAATTAATTTATTCAAAAGAAAAAGTTTTGTAAACTATATCCTTCTTATATACAACGTGGAAGGGACACACCCGTAATAAATTAAACCACGGGCTATACTAGATCACTGAAGTATAATGAAAACAAAATAATAATTGAAATTTTTTGCACAATAAAAAACCGACTTCAATACCAGAAAATCTAAATATTAAATCAATTGTATACATAGATAAGTTATTTTCGTTTAAAAAACAAACCATACAACCGATTTTAATAAAATTTATATGAGGCCACCTGGAAAGTATACCCTTTCATACAAAGAAAGAATTTTTCAAATCGGTCCAGACGTCTTTGAGTAATCGGGTAACATGCATAAAAAAACATAAAAGATTCCGACGAATTAATAACCTCCTCCTTTTTTGACGTCGGTTAATAACAGTCAAAACGTTTGAAGAAATTTTTTTTTCCAAAAAAATTTCGACATTCCCATACCAATCGCCCAGGCGGCTGCACACTTTTGTATAGAAATGCCGAATTTTTTTTTGTTCTTTGGCTGTTATTGTAATTTCATTATACTATAATGATCTAGTATAGACTGTGGTTCGATTTATTATGGATATGTCCCTTCCACGTTGTATTTTTTTTATAATTTTTTAAAGATATTTTTGAAGTTATTTAAGGAACTAGGCGAATATTGACCCCCCCTATCTCCGAAACAACTGAGCCTAAGCTTTGGAAAAAAATACAGATAAAAGTTCTTTACCTAAGATTTCAGGAAAACTTATGAGAAATACGGAACCCACTTCACACGAGTTTAACTCGCACTTGACCAGTTCATTACCTACAACCTGCCTTCATATTGTCGCGTTCCCTGTTGCATCCTCAGCTATGCTGCTTCGGAGCCCGCAAGGTACGCATTCCTGCCTTTTCTTCTCTACATATTTTTGATTTCTTCTTCTCTACATTTCTTCTCTCTCTTTCATCTCTACTTGTGTATAATATGCATGTCAATGCTCACCCAAGGATGCCAAAGACCATGCGAAATAGAAAAGAAATCTCCGAAACAGTCTAAACGATTTGGCTATAGTTTTACGACCGGCTGTCTAACGTCAATCCTCTATGGGTATGCATTTGTGCGAAAAGTTTTTACAACTTCTTTATATTTAGGTTTTTTTACATCATTATTACCCTTGTCATAGCACAGCGGATTAACTCGTTTAAGTGGCAGTGGGCTACTTTTAGAGCGGCGAAACAATGGCAAATGGGGCAAAAAGTTCTCGAATGGCGACCACGTAATGACAAGCGAAGCGTAGGACTACTCACAAGGTGGTCAGACGACCTGACGGAGGTCGCTGGTAAGCGCTGGATGCAGACCGCTCTAGATCAGACGTTTTGGAAATCCTTGGGAGAGGCCTATGTCCAGCAGTGGACGTTATGCGGCTAAAATGATGATTAACCTTTAAATCTGCCAACAATCTTAAATTAAAAATTGGCTAAACATATACGTGCCCGTTTAAGGAGTAAACTAAAGCGCGCCTACTGTAGTGTTAAGGGGCTACTTGAGTTTTCCGGGGTCCAGTGCTGCCCCCATTTGAAATAAATCATTTCAAAGGAAACGGAGATATAGAGACCTTTCAAACTATTTTACTGAACTACTGTTTACAGTTTAAAGTGAGAACGTTAAGCTTTTCTACGCATTTTTGCAAAAAGCTTAATTTTCCCACTTAAGCTTAACGGTCTTTGTGAAGCCCTAGTCTTCTCGAAGACAACATTTTAAATGATATCTCCGTTTCCTTTGAAATTATTTATTTCAAAGGGCGGCACTGGACCTCGGAAAATTATGTATGATCTTAACAAAAAAATCAGTAAATTATTGAACATGATTATGTACTCGTACAAAAGAACATAATTGAAAAACTTGGCTCGCTAAGCGGATATCCTAAGTTCTTATTACTGAGAGGGCTGTCACAAACACACACAGGTTTGATAAATATCGCCTTGGGACTTGATTACGTGTTTTCATAGGAACACAGCAGTGGTCGTTCCAAAACGCTAGTAGTTTGTAGCTTTTGCATTAAAAATTATATTAAACTAAAAACTACATTGAATTAAAATTTTTGACTTTGACATTTCTATTAGGTTTTAGTAACATGTAAACAAACTAAAACATTTTTTTTTAGTTCAAAAGACTTATATAAATCAACTTTACTTTTTGTGGAGACATGTGGGTTGACGTCAGGCAGGCGGCCGGTCGTTAAACTGTAGCCTAATTATTTAACCTGTTCCGGCAATTTCTTCTCCATTTTGCAAGGTATTTGACATTCTTGGGTGACCATTGAAATGCATGTTATATTTGGAGAAGAAAAAGCAGGAAAGCGCAACCCGGCTCTGAAGCAGTACAGCTGAGGATGCAACTGGGAACGCGCTTAGACGAAGAAGAAGAAGAAGAAGACTTTTTGTGGAGACATTTAATCCAAACACTATGTTTGATGAAATTCGTGGCGTAATGGTCAATACGCTAGTCCGCCAATGCGGAGGTTCTGGGTTCGATCCCCAGCCAGGGCATGTTAGAAAATAGCCTTTTTTAAATTATTCTAGGTCATATCAAGCATTGCCAGGCATCCGGATAAAGCCAGACATAGTTAGGCTTTTTTATTGCGTGTCCGGCCAAAATAAACGGTGTCCGGCTTGCCCGGCTTTGGTTAGGCTTTATACATTTTGCAAACGAGAGAGCACCGAGCGTGGCCGAGCGCAGGCCAGATGACTGTTGGTCGCTCCCGCAGTCCGCAGTGAATTTAATTTTGTTTGACTGATGACTTTGACTGATTTACTATAAAGTACTAAGACTGATTTGGCATTTTGTATTTCATTAGAACATGAGAAGATTTATGGCAATAATTAAAAAAGGTTGATTTTACATACTCGTATCTATTAATACTGAGACACAAGTGGCTGGTCTGTCCGGCTATTAGGTTTGGCGACCTGGCAATCCTAGTCATATCCCTAACGAGGCAGACAAAGCCATTTAGATTTTGTGGCTCTAAGCAGACAGAGCCCAGAGACGCAGGACCCAAAGGCCACTTTTAGCGTTATGGTGGGCGACAAGATCGAAAGGAATCAAAATAGTGGTGGGTTGCTAGCCGCATCATCTATTAAAATGATTAGCATTTTCACCTATTCCCTCGATCGGATTTTACGATCTGCGCTAGAAGAAAAGCATCTGGTATATTCTAAGTTTTTTCTTTACTTCCAGACCAGTATGGAATAATTATAATGTACATGATAATTCTAACATTACGCACCTGTCTGTAAATTCATATTACAAAAACGCATTTCCTTCTTTATGTAATTAATTAACAACACTTGCCATGACACGTAATGAATCACCGGACTACATGAATATTTATACAGCTATACATAAAATACGAGGTATAAATTATTCTCCTTCCTTACAAAGAAGTAAAAACGCTTGTTTTGAACATTAATCATTTAAGTCAAGTCGGACAAGAGTGTTTGCAGATGGCTATTTAAATTCGTGGCCGAAATTTTGCGGGAAAATATTTTTTGAACGAAAAAATACGAAATTTGACGTCCTGGATTTTTGATGTTGTAATAGGTCCTTATCTATTTATTTATTTATCGATAAGATGTAAGTGCTAATAGGGCAATGGCTTAGTATAGTTATTTATTTAACTTTATTATAAAAATTAAAAAGGCTAAATTGCCTTGGGTTTTCTGAGTGTTGGACCTAATATAGAAAGGTATCCACGTAAAATCAGAGATGGCGCTTGTTTGTTCGTAGCAGTATTTTATTTACTCTATGTTCGTCGAAAATGAACGCTTATACCGCCATCTTTTCGAAACTAAGCGCCGAAGTCATTAGGCCGAACGTCTGAATTGTCGATATAGCATATTTATTTTAAATAAATAAATATTTATTTTAAAATAATAAAATACAGCTAGCATTCAC
Organism: Acrobasis repandana; assembly: GCA_963576875.1. Taxonomy (NCBI): domain Eukaryota; kingdom Metazoa; phylum Arthropoda; class Insecta; order Lepidoptera; family Pyralidae; genus Acrobasis; species Acrobasis repandana. Next base: position 2,800,560 of record OY756233.1, on the reverse strand, counting down.
ATTTTATGCTTAATATTTTAGCAATTCTGTTGAAAACAAAGTCGTCATATTGCCTTAGAATTCTCAGAAATATTGGAAAAAATTTTTTACTTCAAGTACCTATTTTATTTTACAAAAATTTTCGTGTGAAAATATTGCAGAAATAATAATTTAAATTAAGATTTAACTTTCAAGTGGAATTCGCCGTGCAAAAGGCGTGTCGTAATTCGATATAATTTATTAGTTACTTCAAATTATAAAATGGATGAACTTTAATGGGATAATTTCGGATAAAACCCGTTAAACACAAACGATGGTAGCGACAGATGTTCTCGAAAGGACTTTGGAAGTTCAAAATCTTTAAGAAATGAGATTTGAGATGAAAGGTTCGCTAAATGATTGAGAATGGTGACTTTTCATTCTAATTGGAAAGATAGATGTACTTATACAGAGATAAATGTTTGTTCGTTTGTTTGAGAAGCTCAGTGGCTCGGTGGAAAAACGCATTGCTAGCGCTTTTGCAAGTTAAGCGACACTGGGCGTGGTCCGCACTTGGATGGGTGACCAAAAAGTGGCATAAAAATTTTTTAAGCTCCTCCGTGCTTCGGAAGGCACGTAAAGCCTGTCATCGTGGTATGGCAGTCGTTAAGCTATGTCAGATGCCTTTAGGCAGCTTGAAAAATCTGACAACAGTTTTAGCCCCTTACACAAACGAATAAGAAACAAACAAGAGATAGATAAGCCGTGTGGTTACTGGCAGAATAGGACCATTCCAAGTATTTCCGTAGATGTCGTAGAAGGCGACTTAGGAAACACAAGCTAAACAAAGCTTTATAAACACGAATGAGACCTCATATACATATAAAAAAACAGTATAAATCGCGTGGCTGTACATTTAATAAATTCACCAAAAAATGAGTGAAGGCGATTAGAAAAGAGTGACTGAATACAAGAAAGATTAAAAAAACATTTTTGTCTGTCTGTATGTTCACGCTAATCTTCGAAATTACGGAACGGATTTTAACGCGGTCTTCAAAAATAGATAGCAACATATAGGCTTTGTTTCATCAAAATCGGATGTCAGGGGAAAAGGTTATCATCATTTTCAACAATTTAAAAAAAAGGAGGAGGTTATATACGACGTGTATGTATTTTTTTTTTGTGTATGTTACCTCATAACTCCGTCAAATATGAACCGAATTAAAAAAATATATGTTTCGTTTTAAAGAATGCATTGCAAGGTTGGTCCCATGTAATTTTTTTTAAGATCTAAGAAAAGATCTTGGAGCTGGAGACCGAAATTCCTCAACAGACAACTGCAGCTCAAATATTAATTATTTTTGAAGTGAAAACTTCTTTAGCGGCGTTGTGCACTTTTTTTGTAATGGGTAAAAAATGTTAAACTCGCTTCAGGACACGAATTCGTAAGACGAAATGACAGCCGGCGCGGCGTAGGAGAGGAAGTATTTATACTACTCGTATAATTTCGACAAAGCTGTCAGCCGGCTCGTTGGGTATGATTTTCGCTTATGGTGCGATAGGTCCCGGGTTTAAATCCCGGATAAGCCCAAACCTTTTTGAAGTGAAAACTTCTTTAGCGGTGTTGTGCACTTTTTGTCATGTTTGTGTACGATAGCGCAATAAATAAATATTGTATTCTACCACATAAATGATAGTACTTTTATACTGATAATTAAAGCAATTCGTGCCAAATTATTCCCTAACCATTCCAAAATATCAAAAATGCACAACGTTAATATTTAAGTTTTCACTTCTGCCGGCACTCCCGGAGTGCAACCCGTCTTTTTTTTATGTATGTTACCTCATACGAGTAACTCCGTCAAATATGAACCGATTTAAAAATATATTTTTCTTTTTAAAGAATGCATATAAAAACTTTGTGGATCCACAATAAAAAATGTTTACAATTGGCGGACTCTACGCTAAAACCGTTCTCTCCCAGTCAACCATACAATAAAAAGAGATTCATCTTCATTCAAATCATTCATTCATTCAGAGATTTTGTAGCGCCGCAAAATAATTAAATAAATCCATCACATACACTATAAGTAAACTTTAATACTTACATATACCTAGTAAATATATGCCCTGTGGCTTCCAGCCTAGAATAGGACCACTCCATCTCTTCCTGTAGATGTCGTAAGAGGCGACTAATGGACTAAGCACAAGCATCTAGTGCTACAATTGCATTCCCAAGGAGGGTTACCTTCGGGCTGCGGCCGGTTGTAAGAATTCTCACACAAACACATACATGTATTACCATTGACATCCCGCATCTTCTTCTCTATAAAGAACGCACAACCTCTCAGATGGTACCTCAGCCCATGTAACTGAACAACTTTTGTTCAACAACTTTCACGAAACTTCAAAATTAATTGAGTTTCTATACAAACTGATCAGCTCATAGAGTCAATTTCTATGAATCTGAATTTTTTTTTGGGATTTCGTGAAAGTTGTTGAACAAAAGTTGTTCAGTTACATGGGCTGAGGTACCATCTGAGAGGTCCTTTAATTAACACGATGTATATGTGGCAGTTGAATGGTATAATCCGCTAATTCACTAAACCTCTAGCTGTTTGGCATTACAGCTCGGTTTTGTAAAACAGCGAACCCTAATACGCGGAATGGAATGAACGACTTGTATTCATCCATGCGGCTAGAGAAGTTGTTGAACATTTTATCTATAGAAATAATATACAATTTAGAATGCCTACGAAGTGGCAATGGCGAGCGAGCGAAGCGAGCGTGTCGCGGCAGCGGCCAGCAAGTGCTAGGAAAGTTCTATCCATTTTACTAGGTTAGGTCAAACCTATAGCAATAAAAATCGTAAATAGTTTTCTGGGAAATGAAATTCGATATCGAAAAAATCTTATCATGCATGTGTCGCAGTTGGATTGTTTAACGGTTTCGTCAAACAGCGGATTACCGCTACTGTTTCACAAAACCGCTAGCCGTTAGGAAACATGGTTAGCGGTTTCAATGAACGTAACACGTTACGCAATCTTAGACAATCCAGCTGAACGATATTCGGCTGTTTAACTAAACCGAGCTGTAATGCCAAACAACTAGAGGTTTCGTGTATTAGCGGTTTATACCATCCAACTGCGACATATATATATAATAATATGCATTATATTCGGAGATGAAGATGCGGGAGAGCGCACCCCAGGCTCCAAAGCAGCACAGCTGAGCGAAAATACGCTAAGATGAAGAAAAAAATAATAATAAATAAAACTATTCATTTTAATCATTACTTTACTTTAGTCACGTAATGCTTTTTAACAAAAGTTCAATTTTATTTTAAAAAAGCGCGTCTTAGCTTATATTACGTTAATAAAACTGTCCCATCCTTAAAATAAACCTTCCGTCTCGACATCATATAAATAACATGTTTATTTCCAGATTTGTAATTGAAACAAGAATATAATTAAGCGAAATTAGCCTTTAAATTCCTGGAAAAACTTAAAGAGCTCGCTTGGTTCGTCTGTGGTACTAGTTATAAGATTTGCGATCACTCTTAAACTTTTTTCCGTAAATTTTGTTCTTTTCTCTTCGTTAAACTGATTTTCATAAAAACACATCTAAAAGTAAATTTAGTGTAAATATCATAGAATATTTAATCATAAGTACTTAGTATGTTCAAATGAATTTACGACAAGAAAAAGTTTGTCAAAAATTAAATTAATCAACCTAGTACACTGCATTACAATTGTAAATGCATTAAATTCACTTCACTTCATTTTGCCGACGCTTGCTCACTGCGCTCGCACGCTCCTGTGATGGTCACTGCACAAACATAATCTTTCGTGAAAAATAATAAAATTCGTGGTAAATAATTAATAAGTTACCATTTGACATACCATATTTCTGACGACCTCCGTGGCGTAATGGTTAACAAGCTAGACCGCTAATCCGGAGGTTCTGGGTTCGATCCCCAACCAGGGCAAGTTGGAAAATGGCCTTTTTCAAATTTTCGTGGGTCTTGGGTGTTTATCTATGTATTTATTATAAAAATATTATATTGTTGAGTTAGTATCCCATAACACAAGTTATAAACTTACTTTAGGGCTAGCTCAATCAGTGTGATTTGTCCTTATATGGCTATTTATTTATTCATTTAATACATTTCCGATCGGTATTTTGGAAATGTATACATTTCCTAGATGTTGTATACAATTTTCCTGAATTTAACACATTTCCGGTAAAAGGAAAAAAGAGTTTTTTTTTTCATCTTGCGCCAACAAAAAACATTGTTCGCGAGAATGAAAACGGAATGCCTCGACAGGTTGTCACATAAATTCAATTTGGTAGCGGGGCCCAAATGAAGACGTCGTCGCTTCAAATTGCTGTTCCGCGCTCATAGATATTGCCCATTTCTCTTATTTGTTTTATGCTAAATGGATTCTAGAATTACATTTTGTGAGGATTACTCTGTTTGCTGGGGATTTTCTTTTATTTTTGTCAGGATATGTGCAAGTCATCTTCTTTTGTACCTGATGGGAAGATATATGCAAGTCATTTTGTGTACTTCTTCATCTAAGCGCCTTCCTGGTTGCATCCTCAACTGTGCTGCTTCGGAACCCGGGGTGCACTTTCCCGCTTTTTCTTCTCCAAATATAACATGCTTGTCGATGGTCACCCAAGGATGCCAAAGACCTTGCGAAGTGAAGAAAAAATAGCCGGAACAGTTAAAAACGGTGTAGCTATAGTTTTCCGACCGGCCGCCTGCCTGACGTCAACCCTCTATGGGAATGTATTTGTGCGAAAAGTTTTACAACCGGCTGCTGCCCGACGTCAACCCTCCTTGGGAATACAATTGTAGCACGAGATGTTTGTGCTTAATCCTTTAGTCGCCTCTTACGACATCCACAGGAAGAGATGGAGTGGTCCTATTCTAACCCGGAACCACACGGGGATGTCATCTTGTGTACCTGATGGGTGAATATATGCAAGTCATCTTCTTCTTGTGTAGGTACCTGATGGGAAGATATATGCAAGTCATCTTATGTACCTGATGGGTGGATATACGAGTATGCAAGTCATCTTCTTGTGTAACTAATTCTTCGCTCACCTACGACGTAGGTGACAAGCTTACAAAACCTAACCTAGGGCTTACGCTTGCCGATTAGTGAATGTGTAAAAATCCGATTAATTTTAATAGCTGTAGCAACCCATCACTATTTTGATTTCCTTTAACCCTAGATGCCCACCATCACGCTAAAAGTGGCCGTTGAGTCTTACTGCTCTAGGCTCTCTCTGCCCCGGGGATCGAACTCTGTATCTCCGGTGTGACAGCCTGTCATGATGACCATTAGCCCACAAAGGTCGACAAAATTATATATTTGTCCCGGAAAATTATAAACTGTCAAATATTAAGGCCGTACCTGAATTTTCCGGGGTCCAGTGCTGGGCATAATTTTCTTTTTCTATTTAAAAGGATTACAAACATATAAGCAACTTATATGTTTAAATGTAATTTGGAATGAGAACTGCTAAAAAACAACACATAGCATCGCTTCGCCAAGCGCATTCCCAGTTGCGTCTTACCTATGCCACAGAAATCAGTAAATGCCTAGGCATAGGTAAGTACTGCTGTTGTATCACGCATTCAGGTTTTTTGTTTTTTTTTTTAATAATTACTTGTGTGTTGCATTTATCAGTTTTTATTATGAACAGTATAGGTACTTAAGGCCGTGCCTGAATTATATTATTATTAGACATAAACTGTAAACAGATAAAATACTTTGTTGTTATCCAGGGCTTGGTAGTAGCAAAATTTTAAATGATGTCTCCGTTTTCTTTAAAATGATTTATTTCAAATGGGGGCAGCACTGGACCCTGGAAAATTCAGGAACGGCCTTAATTAACTACCATAGGATCACGCGGGAAACGCCGCAGGAAAATGCTGGTATTTCAATAATAATGACTAATGTCACCAAGTTTGACCCGATTTGGGATAATCCAACCCGTTTTAATCCTGGGAGCATTTCGCCCAACTACTGAACAATGTTCATATCTACTGAGGTGATTAGAACTTTCTTGATCCACATAGAGCTCTGATTGATATAAGGTATTTAGGGAAAATTAAAGTAATAAACTGAAGAACTGGCAATATACACACACACACACACAAAAAAAACAAGTGAAGAACTGTAAAATGTAATAGTAAAATATCAAAAGGGAAGTCAAAATTTTGCACAATATTGAGGATATTGTTTGAAAATTATTCCCTTAATTTTCTAAACTAACAATACAACATAAAACTTAACTAAATTAAGACTAAATAAACTAAAATATTAGCTAAATTAAAACTAACTAAACTAAAAATATTTAAAAATTGAACTTACATAAATTAAATTGTATAAGAAATTGAGGCCAAATCACTGCCGCCGCAGGGCAAAATACCCAAGAGTCAAAATTACAGTTTTCTTTTATTAAAAACCTGTATGTTTCCTAACTACCTATGAATGGTTTCATGCTCAGTCAGTGACATGGAACGTTTTACCAGGATAAGAAATTTAAACAAGAAATAAATTCTTAAGAATTAAACACAACAAAATCTTCTATACAAAAACATGACTTAGTTGATCTAGTTTAATTATAATTAACAAAGAATTTAGCATTTTTTTTTGTGTTAGCTAGCATTGACTGAATGTCAATGATTACTTCCGTTTTTATAATGCCCTATACAATAACAAAATTTGTCACCAACAAACCTAAGAAAAGAATAATAAACGGGCAAGTGCGAGTCGGACTCATACATGAAGGGTTCCGTACCACCGTACAACGTTTTAAAACGCTGAAGAAATATTTCTTGTATGACGACCCCCTTAATTTTTAACTTTATCTTATTAGGGTTCCGTAGTCCACAAGGAACCCTTATAGTTTCGTCATGTCCTTCCGTCCGTCCGTCTGTCTGTCCGTCCGGGCTCGTACTCCGCCGCTACTGCACCGATTGTCACGAAAATTGGTGGAGAGATAGATATTGAAATTCCAAGAGTTGGTTTTTAAAATTATGAAAAAGTGTTTTTTTTTAAACGAAAAGTGAATTTAAAAAATTAAATTGGACTAACCCCAACGTGTGGGATATCGTTGAAAAGGTCTTTTAAAATGCAACAAAAAATGCTTCAAACTATGTAGATCTAAAGCCAGTCTTGAGATAATCTAATACAAAGTTAAAATTTGAGGTGTCCCCCCATCGTAACTTTTGAAATATTACTAAAATAATTCTGAAAAAAATGTGGTATATACCTCAAAGTATGTACTTTCAATTAAAACTATAGCGGTCTCGGTATCATAGGTAGTTATTTTTTAATAGGTCATAAATCGTAAACCGCAATTTACCTTTAGAACTTTTATATTATGTTACTTGCTGCTACGGAACCCTTCATGGGCGAGTCCGACTCGCACTTGGCCGCTTTTTTTTAGTATTTGTTGTTATAGCGGTCATAGTAATACATAATCTGTGAAAATTTCAAGTATCTAGTTAATGCGATTATAAAGATCTAGTTAAAAACGCTGCAAAACACATTTTTCGTATGACGACCCCTTTTAATTTTCAACTGTTTTTATTTTTAGTATTTGGTACTGTGGCCGGTATAACAAATACCGGCCACAGTAATACATAATCGATGAAAATTTCAAGTGTCTAGCTATTACGGTTCAAGAGATAGAGCCCTGTGATAGACGGACAGACGGACAGACAGCGGAGTCTCAGTAATAGGGTCCCGTTTGCACCCTTCGGGTACGGAACCCTAAAAACGTTACCATTGATGCAGAAAAGAACACAGCAAAATCTCAACAAAGAAGTCGTCAACGTAACAACAATAGCAACAAAAACAGTCCAAATTGCACAGCAATCAGATTATTTGAAAACAAAGGGAAAGAAATATTATTTACGCAATGTCCAAACTGAAAAATGGGTTATAACGAACCTCCCAATCAAAAAGATCCCTCTTTTCTTTAGAAACCCCTTTTGTTTGGAAAATGACAATTTAATTAAAGATTTAAATGCGTGTTTGTTTTCACGCTATATAATGGGACTAACTAATTTGTGGAGTGCTTTTTATGGGTTTTCATTTTAACTTGCCTTTTTATATTTAGGACATGTTTATCCAGTGTGCATAGTTTTAACCCCTGATGAAAAGAGGGGGTTTTGTGTGTACATTTGACGTATCTGTGTGGCTGTCTGAGTCATCGTAGCTCCTAAGTGAATAGACAGATTTCAATGTGGTTTATTTTAAGGCCGTACCTGAATTTTCTTTGGTCCAGTGCTGCCCCTATTTAAAATAAATCATTTCAAAGAAAACGGAGACATTATTTAAAATTTTGTTACCATCAAGTCCTAGATAACCCTTTAAAGTATTTTATGAACTACTGTTTACAGTTTAAAGTGAGATCGTTAAGCTTTACTACGCACATTTGCGAAAAACGGCCACTTTTAGCAAATGTGCGTAGTAAAGCTTAACGTTCTTATTATAAACTGTAAAAAGTAGTTCATAAAATACTTTGAAAGGTTATCTAGGATTTGGTAGTAACAAAATTTTAAATAATGTCTCCGTTTTCTTTTAAAATGATTTATTTTAAATGGGGGCACCACTGGACCCCGAAAAATTTAGGTACGGCCTTAATCAAAAGCTTTGTCTGTTGAGATGGTTCTTAGCTATGTTTGATAAAAATCGGTTCAGCCGTTAAAAGTTATTGGGGATGAATGTTTGAAAGTCGCCTAGTCGTGGTTTTTTTTTTAATTTACTGGCAAATAAACTTGTTCATTAAACTTATTACATTTCCGAAGAAAAATATTGTTCGGGTCGGTGTGAAAAATGTGAAGAAAAAGGCCATGATTTTTGGGCAAAGTAGAAATTAATATGGCCTGAATTTCATAAAAGATAATTATCCTTAAAAAGGAAGAGCCCAAAGCTTGTAACATTGAAAACCTTAAACATTTTCTGACACAACGAAACTCAAAGACGAAATTGGACAAACTAAAATTTTCTGAAATTACTTCACTTGCTAGTATAAATAAATTCGTATACAGCGTCGTGTTCAACAATTTATGGATATTACAACGCAAGAAATGAGATTCCGTGTTACCAACGTTTGTGGAACAACGACTTATATACCTATGTAGGGTATTTTTCCAGTATGAAAATAAACGCATTCAGTCTATGTTACACATTCTCCAAGAAACATAGTTATTATAGTTATAGTTATATATAGTTATATATAATAATGCTCCTAATAAAATTAAAGAAACATGGAGTGTCATAAATAAGGAAACAGGTAAAAATAAAACCAAAGAAAATATTTGCCGAATCAAATGTAGTGATAAAAATACTTCAAAAACTGAAGAAATAGTAAATATATTTGATGATTATTTTACTAACATTCCTTTGGAACTCACTTCTAATGTGAGTTCTAGCGCCCAGCGTGCTGAGGCTTTGCTTAAGAGTAATGTTAGCCCTTGTGATTCTAAATTTAATTTTAAGCATGTTAGCCCTAGCGATATAATAGATGCTTTGAACAGTTAAATTTAAAAAAATCAGAAGATCTCTGGGGCATGTCAGTAGCCGTAGTAAGTCATATTATACACATAATTGCTGCCGATTTAGCTTTTATATTTAACGATTGTATTGATGAAGGCATATTTCCTAACTTAATGAAATGTAGTAAACTAATCCCCTTATTCAAAAAAGGAGAAAGAACAGACTCTGGCAACTACAGACCTAATTCTATTCTGCCAGTTTTGAGTAAGGTGTTCGAAAAGATAATGCTCAATCAAATGCTACTTCACTTTAAGACCAATAATCTTTTCCATAGCCAACAATACGGCTTTACTGCTGGAAAATCGACCACCGATGCAGGAGTAGCACTTATTACTAATATCTACGACGCGTGGGAAAACAGAAATGATGCAATTGGATTATTTTGCGATCTTTCTAAAGCATTTGATTGCGTTGATCATCCAACACTTTTGCTCAAATTTCGTCAATACGGTTTTGATGATAAGACAATTAAATTAATAGAATCTTACTTAACAGATAGGCTTCAAACTGTTGATATAAACGGCGTAAAATCACACGGGTCTAATGTCAAAATGGGCGTACCCCAAGGTTCAATTCTAGGACCGTTCCTTTTCTTAGTTTATGTCAATGACTTGCCTTATATGGTTGAGAAAGAGGCTGACATGGTGCTATTTGCTGATGACACCTCGCTAATATTTAAAATAGATCGACATAACAGTGATGCTAGCGCGGTGAACAGCACCTTATCTTTAATTTCTGATTGGTTTTTGGCCAATAACCTCATGTTAAATGCGAACAAGACCCAATGCATTCGATTCTCTCTTCCTAATGTGAATCAAGCCTGTTTTGACATACTAATTAATGGTCAGAAACTCAATCTGGTTGAAAGTACTACCTTTTTAGGAACCACAATTGATTCGAAACTTCAATGGGGCGCTCATATAACTAAACTTTCTAATAGGCTTAGCTCTGCGGCTTACGCTGTTAGGAGAATCAGACAATTGACAGATGTAGCAACTGCTAGACAAGTGTACTTTAGTTACTTTCACAGTCTAATGTCTTACGGGATACTTCTATGGGGGAGTGCAGCCGACATTCAGACTATTTTTCTTTTACAAAAAAGAGCAATTCGTGCCATTTACGGTTTAGAATCAAGAGACTCACTGAGGGAATTATTCAAGGAAATACTTACTTTTGCATCACAATTCATATTTGAAAATATAATGTATGTAAGGAAAAATATTTCCATGTTCAATAAAGTAAGTGATTTTACAAATAGAAATTTACGTAATAAGAATGACTTAGTTAGCCCGTATTACAGGCTGAATACAGTCAGTAAGTCTTTTATGGGGAAGTGTATACTTTTTTATAATAAATTGCCAGAATCGGTCCTTGATATGCCAGACAGAAAATTCAAAGCTTATGTAAAGAAAGTACTCTGTGAGAAGGCTTATTATAGGACCGATGACTATCTTAAAGACAAAAAGGTCTGGCTTGAGCTTGGCGCGGGTCCCTCTTAAAGGTTTTTATACTTAGACATGTCATAATTTAGTTACATTGGTACATACTAAATTTACAAATTGACATAATTTTTAATTTCGTAATTCTTATAATTCAATTTAATTATGACATAATAAACAATGTAATCTCTGTCCATCTATATAACTAATTTTAAGTTTTAAGTTTGTTAGTTGACATCTTTGGAGAAAACGTGCAGTGCAGTTTGTTGCCGCTTCTTCTGCACTTGCGCCTAGGAAGCGGCGTAAACTTAGCTTTAAGTAACGATTTGACGTCAACATTTGTGCAAAACAAAACAAAGTGACTATTATTAAGAGATATTTTAAATATCCTATGATAATAAAGATATTTTGAATTTGAATTTGAATTTGAGTTACCTTGAAAAAAAGTTCTATGCAAATTTACGGTACGCTGATTTTACTTATAACATTGTTTAGCTTCATAAGCCCGAACACCATCATAATCTACAGATCTTTTTTAGTCTCTACTGCAGGAGCACGACCCTCTGTACTACCAGAGCTTGAGAATACATGATCACACTCTCCACGCTGGCCAGACGGGTTGGAGAGGTCTTATTGATGTTTTAAGCATTGTTTTGCTTGTATTTCCTAAGTCGCCTTCTACGACATCCACGAGAAGACTTAGAAACTCCAAGTCTTCCCGTGGATATTGTCGATAGTCCTATTCAACTCTACCGGGAACCACACGGCAAAGTACACCATACCTATGTTTTTTAAAAACCGAAAAAAATATTACGGAATGAATTTCCTTAAAAAAGTATAAAGAAGTCCGTATACAATGTCGTTTTTACCAATTTATGGACATTACAAAGAAAGAAATGTGATTCCGTGTTACCAATATTTCTGGGGTTTGTTTGAGAACAGGTACAACCAAGTGATGGTTGGGTGGATATTAAAAATTACCGTACACGAGTACCAACTCAGGGTAGCTGAATAAAAAAAATAGATATATGAGTTGCCGTGTGGTTTCCGGCAGAGTAGAATAGGACCACTCCAACTCCTCCCATGGATGTCGTAGAAGGCGACTTAGGAAGCTGAACAAAGCTTATAAACATCAGTGAGACTTCTCTAACCAGTCTGGCCAGCGTGGAGAGTGTGGGCCAAATCCTCTGACTGCTCTGGCCAAGTGTGGCCCTAGTAGTACAGAGAGGGTCGTCCTCCTGCAGTGGAGACAAAAAAAGACCTGTTGATGATGCTGATGATGAGATCTATGAGCAAAACATGAGAAGACTGCTGGGCGGAATAGAAAATAGGAGAGGGAAAATGATTGGTTACTTAATACGACATGACTCCTTATTTAAAAACATACTAGAAGGAAAGATAAAAGGTAGAAGAGGTCCAGGATGACCAATAAAGAGTAAGATGTAAACCAACTGAATGAAAAAGCAGGGACAGTCGTATGAAGCACTAAAGTGTAAGGCAGAGAACCGAGAAGTTTGGCACATACTCGCCACAAAGCTCTTGAATAAGAAGAAGAGCAAAACACCCACAGGTTGCCATTATTTGATTTATCTTGAGTTCTTGGCAAGAACATTGATACCACATGGCTGATCCACGACCAACGAGTGAATGGGTACCGTCAGTAACGACTGGTAAGTTCGGCTCTGTTTTTAGGGTTCCGTACCCGAAGGTTGCGAACGGGACCCTATTTCTGAGACTCCGCGGTCTGTCTGTCTGTCACAGGGCTCTATCTCTTGAACCGTAATAGATAACTACCTGAAATTTTCACCGATTATGTATTACTACTACGCTGGATGCAGGGCGCTTCCGATCGGTCGTTTTGGAAATCCTTGGGGGAGGCCTATGTCCAGCAGTGGACTTCCTGTGGCTGATATGATGATGATGTATTACTATGACCACTATAACAACAAATACTAAAAATAAGATAAAGTTAATATTTAAGGGGGTCGTCATACAAAAAACGTGTTTTTTTAACGTTTTAAAACATTGTATGGAGGTACGGAACCCTTCATGTACGAGTCCGACTCGCACTTGCCCGTTTATTTAAGAATAATCAGAACTTATTTCTGTAAATTAGATTTGGCTCTCGTTCACATGCTTACATGTTATATTGTGATAACATTGTATTAGGCATAATATCTTTGTAAACAAAGCCCTTCTGGCGCGCAGGCGACCAATACGTGAAAATGAGTTTTCTTTCGATGTTTCTTCTTAGCAGTGGTCACGGCGAAACGTTAGTATCGGTAGCTTATTCTTAAAAACATAATTTGAATATAAATAAACAGTACACGTAGTGTACACAAAAATTATTGATTTATAAAAGCAAAGGCCTACGAATACTGAACAAATATTTGATTCTTTTATTCAAATAAAATCCAGTTTCTAAAGACGAACGCAGAAAAATCTCATAAAAAATCTAATACAAAATAATAAAATATTATTTTCAATCGGCTCCACAGTACTTAAACAAATCTTCACAAAGAAAAAAAAAGAAAAAATCTTCGCAAAGATAAACAGTCCTTTGCAGCCAAGTTGCTTTTTAATTTAAGTTATTGCTTGCATACTGCGTTGCTAACTTAACAATAACTTTGCTTATTACGATAACTGAAACACACAAAGGCTCTGCTGTTCTAGCATCCATTCTGTTCACTACTGCTCAGGGCTCTGTAGTAATTTCGTCTCGAGTACCCTATTAACTGTTTGTATACGTTTCCTTTACATTCAATTTTCTTTTCTTTCATCGCGTGTTCCCGGTTGCATCCTCAGCTGCTTCGGAGCCCGGGTGCGCTTTCTCGCATTTTCTTCTCCAAACATTAACATCATCATCCGAGCGTATTCGCGGTTGCATCCTCAGCGGTACCGCTTCTGAGCCCGGTCTGCTACCTAATCTAGGTGATTTGACGAGGTACTGCTTTTTACACAGAGCGACTGCCGTCTGAACTCCGCAACCCAAAGGGTAGACCAGAAACACTCCTACGATAAGTTTAAATAAAAAAAAATTAAGTTTAAACAAACGCTAGATGGCGTTCGGGATCCACAGCTTTACGTGCCTTCCGAAGCACGGAAGCATCTTTCTTTCAGACAATCAGGTGATTCAAGCCAATATCCTGACCAGACTGGAAACAACTTTTCACAAAATATTCTTCCCAGTGAACCTGAACCCACGACCTACCTAACTAATCATATTTAATCCTAAATGAATGCATACGGGAATTATGGCATAACACACCTTTTTTTTATTTTATTTTTGCAGACTGCCTAAAAAAATAATAAAAAGGTGTTTAGCGTTAATTCCCGTATGCGTTAATTTAGTAATGATGCAACGCGAAAGTTTAAAAGTAGTCATATTTAATCCATAACTACTAAAATAGTTAATCCATATCCATACTTATCGTCGCGTATATTTGTCTCACTCGTTGAACTTTTAGGACAATTTTTAATGCGGTTTTCACTAATATATAGAACATTTCTCCGGAAAGGTTTACATGTATGATACATATTCTAGTTTACTATAACTCTTCATTCACAGTAAAAAACATATAGAGTGACAGAATAAATAACACTAACGTACAAAAGTCTCAGCAAAGAAATTCAAATAAATATCTACTCAATGTGGCTAGCAATATGGTTTAATTTAGCTCACGTCAGAACTCAGCACCTTTTCGTTTATATACCTAGACATCCCTTGCAAGCCAATTTCATTCTTTTTACTCTGGACAAACGATTCGTATAATTGAATTTAGCACCCGGAGGGGCCGCCTGCGCGCATAGTAATTATGTAGGTACATTTTCGATACCTAAACGGAGAGTGTGAGTGACACAGGCCTGATAGAGTACGAGTATTCGTGAAAACTTAAATATTTTTAGATTTTGAGACCGTTTTTCTAGGTTATGAATAAAGATAAAACGTACCTCATTCACTTGTAACGGAAATTAAGGGCTACGGATCATCGGCACTTTCACAAGCAAGGGCCAGATAAAATTGATGAAGTTTTCCACGATAAGGTAAAACTTACTTACGCATAGACTTTTAATATAATAGACGAACACACATTTTAACATGTAAGAAATATACTTGTAATTTTTATCTACGACGAAATTTAAAGATTATTTTTTTCTCTTTTTTTAAATGTCCGTACATCCGTCCGTCCGTAAATAAAATTACTGAGCAAGTGCTCAGTAATTTTATTTAAAAAAGAAGGTAAAATAAATGTTTTTATTTTTTTTAACGTTGTCAGTTTTTTAGAGTGGCGGCACTATCACAAGTGTAATTCATATACAGGATGATTTTTAACCACGTTGCTATATTTTTAAGGAAAGTACTCTTTAAGCGATAAAAAATACCTACATACTCTGTCTTAAATGTAACTTGTGACATAATAAAAACCAAAGCATGCCAATGGGATCCATTTGAATGGGGTATTTTTACCCGAATGCGGCAAAGCCGAAAAGGAGGGTATATGTGTTTGACCTGTATGTTTGTCCCTATAATTCTATGTGCCCAAGTAACTACTAAACGGCTATACCGAATTTAATAAATTATACATGGTTCGATTTGTCTTAGCCACTGGAGTAGGATATATTAAAATTATTGGAAATCAAAATGGCGGATTTTAAGCGCCAAATTGCGCGGTATTTTTTTTTTCAAAATTATCTAGTGGGGTATCAAATTAAAGGATTTTATTCAAGGATTACATAAATACATGCAACTTATATGTTTAAATGTAATTTAAAATGAGAAATGCTAAAAACATTATATAACATCGCTTCGCCAAGCGCATTCCCAGTTGCGTCTTACCTAGGCCACAGAAGACAGTAAGTGCCTAGGGATAGGTAAGTACTGCTGTGGTATTACGCTTTCGGGTTTTTTGTTTTTTTAATAATTACTTGTTTGTTGCATTTGTCGGTTGATATCGGTTTTTATTATGAACAGTATACTTAAGACAGAATATCATCGAAATATAATTATTGTTCGTAGCAGAATATGTATTTTATTTCGCTTAAAAAGTAATTTCCTTAAATATAACTACAACGTTAAAATATACAGGTATAGATGATATATTTATTTATTAAATTATATTTTTTTTTTAATTTATAATATTGAACATATACATACTCGTATTATAGAGGTATATTTATTGGGTAAGTACTGCTAGAATTCTCAGAATGTTGTCAAATAAAGTTTTATTATTTTAACGCTTACAAAATTCTATACGCAGAAGAAATCTTTTCATCCCTTGTTTTCATTAAATAAACCTATTTACACAAAGCTAAGGTACATTTTCTCTTTAGCGACCTCCAGCCTTATTTGCATTACCGTGGCCCGGAATTACCCTGGGAATTATTATATTAACATTTTTAACATAATCGTGTTTTAAAATGCGTTTTTAATATCTTAAGAACGTCTGCTGAGGTATTTTTAATGTTTTTTTTTACTGTTAATAAAAAATAAAAGTAGCATTTAATTCCAGACTTAATCTTGTCCGTATAACGATACGGGTACGGATAAATATCCTTTATTATATCCTTTAGTATAATACTGATTTTGCTCCCCAAAAAAATTAATATAAATTTTTGACCCGAAGAAGTCAAATTTTTTTTTAATGTACTCATGCATTAAAACTTTTTTTTAAAGATTTTATTTTACCACTTTGTTGGCGTGATTAATATACATATCCATACCGTTATTACTCTGTGCCCATACCTATGACAAATTACAGCGTTCTTGTACTAATAGTCTCTGAGTACAGACAAACATACGTGATACGTGGTAAAACCATAAGAGTTCCTTGTTTACTACGGAACCCTAATAACATAATGACATCATACAACTGGTCTAACAATTCCGAAAGATCTTCATTCAGGGTGAATAAAAAAATAAACAAGAAAACTAATTTACACAAATCGATGCCGCCATTTCCTACATTTAACAATCGCAATTCAGAAAATACCCAAACATTTATTTTAGCCAATATAACGTGAGCAATAAACGTAGTGATTTTTCATATCGATAATAGCAATAAAACACCTCCCAGGAGAAATAAGGCTTGCAGTAAAGCAATATTTTCGTCTTTCGCAAATAAGAGTTTATGTGAAACCTGCCTTAACAGTTTATGAGTTCTTGGTTTTGACATTGATCACTTAGTTTGGTAGACGTAAATAATAGCGATAGAATTAAAGAATCAAATATTTTTCAGTAATTAGGCCTTTGTAGGCACATTTACACGTCAATAATTTTAGTACACTTATGTTTATTTATATTTATTATTATTTAAAAAAAATAAAGTTTACACACTTTTACGTCTTTATCCCTGAAAGGCGCAGACAGAGTCCACGCCCATATAATCCAAAGGCCACGTTTAACACATTGGTGGTAGAGATGGGTAATCTCGACTCCGAGGAGAGTTTCGGCTCACTGAATCTTACTCCGCATCCGGTACCGACTCATCTTAATGATTCCTACTCCCTTATCGGCTCCAGCTCCGAGGTTCGTTAAGTTTCGCTATTGAATCTACAGAATACATACGTCCTTTCTGGTACCGGTTTCAATACAGAATAATATTCACTTCCGACTCCCGATTCCTCCCGAGACGCGGTGGAGCCGAAACGCGGCTCGCGTCTCGCGACCTGACAGGCGCCGCCGGTTTCCGGCGGGACCAAGATCGGTGCGGACTCAATAACTCGCGGGAGCCTTAATAGTGTGTCTTTATATCTGTAATAAATACAGATATAAAGACATTAAAGGGGGTCGTCATACAAGAAACGCGTTTCTTCAGCGGTTTAAAACATTGTACGGTGATACGGAACCCTTCATGTACGAGTCCGACTCGCACTTGCCCGTTTTTTTTTCTTTATTGTCATTATTACTTAATAATGATATAGTAAAGCCCGTAGTTCGATTTATTACGCATATGTTAATATGACGTAAACCGAAAAATTAATTTCTCTCTCTGTTTCAACGCACGCTAGCTTTGAGTAGATAAATACAATCAAGAAAATCTGCCCTTTTTCTCTTGGGCACCTAATTTACACCTATCAATCACTTTTGCCGAATTTCGTAATCCATCATAAGCACACCATCTTGTTGTGACCATTGGGTTTTGGGGACCTGTCCCGTAAGGGATGGCGGATACTAAGGCGATTTTGATGCGGTTTTTAACTAGCATGTAGAGTAGATTATTAGTAAACGGCAATTGCACTGATATGAGTTCTCTATATCTAAAGTGGTCTATGACTTCTATAAGTGAAATTGCATGCTTTATTCAGATATGTACAGCATCGTAAAGCAGGCTTTTGGTTTGTATCAATTCGGCTTCAGGTTATCACATTGTTATAGCTCGTTGACCTTTCTTCTTGAATTTAAGACATTTTTTTAGGAACAAAAATAGAGGGTAATGTTTTCAGCGCGAGAAGTGTTTTTTGAGTTTTCATGTCCGTGAACTTCCATGGTCTGGGAGAAAAGAAAAAAACTCAGAATGTACCAGCTGTTTCTCGTCCCGCGCAGATCGTAGAAGCCGATCGAGAGAATGGGCGAAAATGCGAATCATATAAATAAAGAAAGTGTGAAAGAGGACGTAGTGACAAAAGTAGAACAAGGGATGTTAAGATGGTTTGGGCATTTAGAAAGGATGGATGAAAATAGATTAACAAAAAATATTTATAAGGTAAGTGTGAAAGGATGAGCGGGACAGGGTCGACCTCGGCGAACGTTCTGCGATCAGATTGCATACGTTCGGAAAAAGGAAGAGGTAAGAAGTACACGTAACCGAAGGGCATGTATGAAGAGGTTGATGAGTGTAGATGAAGCGAAAGAGGTCTGTCAAGATCGTAGCAAGTGGAGGTCCATAGTCTCTGCCTACCCCTGTGGGAAACAGGCGTGATAGTATGTATGTATGTATATAAATAAACGATGCGGCTAGCAACCCATCACTATTTTGATTCCTTTTTCCATCTCTCGCCCATCAGCAAGCTAAAAGTGGCCTTTGAGTCTTGCGGCCCTGGTCTCTGTCTACTTAGAGCTACAAGACCTGTCTGCCCCGTAAGGGATAAAGACGTGATAGTATGTTTGTATGTCCGTGACATAGCAGATAAACTGAGAGTCTGCTGGTACGGTCACCTCTTGTGAAACCAGCAAGTTACATAGGAAATAAGTGTGTAGCCATGCCGCCTCCGCCGGGGCCCAGCAGACCTGGTAGACCCAAGAAATGCTGGCTTGACGTCAAGGATGATATGCGTGCCAATGGTCTTACAACCAAGGATGCTCAAGACAGTGCGAAGTGGAGAAGGAAAAGCCGGAAAGCGGACCCCAAGGTTCACAGCATTACAGCTGAGGATGCAACTGGGAATAAGAGTTTTTAACACAAGAAGAGAAGCAGCTGGTACATTCTAAGTATGAAAGAGTAAGCATGAAAGAGCTCATTTCTATAGAAGATTCTACTATTCTATATATTATGAACAAGTTTTCACTTACCATACACATCGAAGTAGTCATGTGACCTATTATAGTAACTGTTACTATGGGAAGTGATTTTGTTTTTATTTTGATATACATTTATTGGGAAAAGTTGTTCAAAATGATGGAGTGAATAATATTTGCACTAAATTAAAAATAAACTTGTATTAATAATAAAACCTGCCATATTTCCCGTTATAAATATTTTCCACTGCGAATTTGCGGAAGCCATAATTAAAGTTTTATTTACCAGCTGTGACCGCCATGGCAGGTTTATTGTCTTCACAGTTTGTGAGTTGTTGTACTGAGTTCTCGGGTTGCTACACACATAAGCGAGCTGGCATTGTCAGTTCGACAGTATTTGTCGAACAACAAAGCCGATCCGAATCGATTGTATCGGCTTTTCCTCGAATAATCGTCTTCACATATTCGATTTTGCCGCCTAGCTGCACCGATTTATGCCGGGCTGCTTATGTTTAAAGCAGCTCGAGCCATAGTACGTTAATTTTGAAATTTGTAGCGTACAAATGTCAAAGAATCCTTTGTGTTGTTTATCATGGAAAATCCGTTCCGTTTCACGCTGCTTTTTTATTTATGTTCAAATGTTTAGAAAACCATTGACTTTATGACATTTTCTGCGTAAAATAATACTAAAAAATACGGTGCAATGCGTCGAACCGCGAGCCATTGAAAACTACAGTTTTGTGTTTCGCTTCAATGAAAAATAGCAGTCCTGGTCGGCGAACACTTAAGGTGCAACTTTGTAGCCGACTGCAGACAGCAGCAGGCAGATGACGTGTCGCTGCGATGTGTCGCTGACACATCGTCTGCGGTCAAGCGAAGTATCGCTAATCGCTTTACAGGGTTACTGTACTCTAACGCATAACTTCCTAGAGGATTTTTTGTGGCAGGAAGTCAAGGGGTTCGGTTGGGGTCTCTTTAAATTATTTTGCAAATTGATTTTAGTGGACTTTATAATATGAAATTGGTGTTGTTTGGTGTTATAAATGCTCATGCTCACGAGCAATATGTGAAATAGTTAAAGTGGACAGTCATAGTACGGCTGTAGTGATATTTGTTTCGCGGACTGTGTGGGCGTCTTCGGGCGTCGTCCGCCACTCAATCGGCTATGAAAACCAGTGGACTCGTATAGATTTATCGCCAGAAGCTCCCTTAAAGCAATCAAAGGCCTACACCAACCTTTGATTGTAACTTGTTAGGAAAAAAGAATATCCCACGTTTTATTAACTTGTTCCTGGATAAATACGCAGTAGCGTCAAGCCATTAATAAAAAATAAAAAGAACTTCCTAGAGGCGACTTAAATACATCAAGATAACAACTTTTGTTCTTTGGCTTTTGTTTAAACGTAATACTTAGCAAGATTTTTCATTTTTTAGTTCAAGTTTGCATATCCATCAAATAAAATTCTCTGTTACATAGGAGCCGCTGCATGCACTGCCATGTGAGCGTCGTACTAGCCGCGTCCCAATTGCCATAGATTCAAGAAAAGTAGAATTGCGTTTTTGTTTATTTTTGTATGAAAAAAAACATCAAATTAAAAAAAGTCATAGAACAAAAATGTTTACTCTTGATGTACCTAAGTCGCCTATAGAAGGTTATGCGTTAGATACCAGTAACCCTGTATAGCTGCAAAAGATATCCTATAATATACTCGTATAAGCTTCAGAATATCACCTGGTGCGTAGTGCTTGTAGTCCTCTAGCTCGGGATATGCTGATCCGAAGAGGTCCATGCGCTTACCAGCCATCGAGTCGCAGCTACACATGATGTGTCTCATTGTCTTCTCTGAATCCTCACATGCCCGACATTTTGGGCTTCATCAACATGACTCATTTTAAAGAGATGACTGCGATTGTGGTAGTGTCCAGTCAATGCTCCCAATAGAGTTCTTGCCTATTTTCTGTTAAATTTATTTAACCGTTTGTACCACTTGGCAAAATCCTCGCCGAGTGTCTCTTTAGAGTGGGTGTGTCAACTTATATCACTCCATTCAGCCTTGTGTCTTATCCTGACATAGGCGTTTATGGCATTAGTAAATATTCCATATGATAGTCCTAAGAAGGGTTCGGGGCCTATAGGCGTGTTACTTGACCCTTCCCTTGAGGCTAGCTTAATCAGTGTGATTTGTCCCAATATATTTATATTTATTTATTTACTAGTAGTACCGCCGCGATACGTGGTCTGCAGTTGGCTTCGAACTTCTACCTTTATTGTACTTATTTATCACGATTGATGCGAACCCATTATGGAGTCGTTGTAGACAATTATGATAAACGTTATTTATCTGTGAATTTTTTTTGTGTGCAATGCGTCATTATGTCCATGGAAGTCTGAATACTTACGTAAGCCTTTGTGTAAGTTTCGATCATGGCATAAGCTACAAAGATAATAGCTGTTTGACTGTGTGTTCTTTGCCTATTGATATCAGTGTATGTCCATATGTGCAATGACAAAACTAATGGACTTATATTTTTCTGTTTATCGAATTAGTAAACACAAATATACAGCGCGTCAAAGTCACGCATTTAAGTGCGATCTTCGTCAATATTTGTTGGTAAGAGGAAAGAAAAAATACGTAAAAAAGTATTTTTAACCGACTTCAATAAAGGGGGAGGTTATCTATTCATCGCATTTTTTTTATGTATGTTCCCCGATCTGATCCCCGATTACTCGAAGACGCTTGGACCGATTTGGAAAATTATTTTTTTGTTTAAAGGGTATACTTTCCAGGTTGTCCCCTAGA
The DNA here is from genome assembly GCA_963576875.1 of Acrobasis repandana. NCBI lineage: Eukaryota > Metazoa > Arthropoda > Insecta > Lepidoptera > Pyralidae > Acrobasis > Acrobasis repandana. The sequence continues at coordinate 2,778,320 of OY756233.1, read as the reverse complement.
AATTTTATTAAAATAAATTGTGTGGTTTGTGGCGTCAACTTAAACTTATTAATTACTTGGATCAAAATATTATCCGCTAAACCTGTTACAATGACAGTAGCGTCATGACTCAAGAGCCTTATCATTTCTTGCAGTGCAAACCGTACGCCCGGAGAGAAATGCTCATTCGACTGACTACAGTGCAATACTTGCTTCTCAATTATTTTATCGAAAACTAAGTTCCAGCTCTAGCTTTATCTAACTTATTAATAATCCATGCTAGTCTGGGAGAAGAGAAAACGTTGGGTTTACTTACTTTTGTTATAATTATAAAATAAATAGTTTTGATTTTATTTATGAAAGAAGAAGACAAAAATTTACCATCCCTGATCTAAACTACTGAGCCTAAAATTTTGAAAAAAATGCGTTGTATATATAGTTCATTGCTTGTAGATTACAGAAAAACCTATAAGAATTCAATCAATTGTACGGAACACTCTCCACGCGAGTTTAACTCGCACATGGCCGGTTAGTTTTAGACACCATTGTACGACGACGACCTAGAAACACGACCCTTTCTGTACTACCAGAGCCATACTTGGCCAGAGCAGTCAGAGGATTTGGCCTACACTCTCCACGCTGGCCAGACGGGTTGAAGAGGTCTCATTGATGTTTATAAGCTGCTTAGCTTGTGTTTTCTTAGTCGCTTTCTACGACATCCACGGGGAGATTTGGAGTGGTCCTATTCTACTCTGCCGGGAACTACGAGTACACGGCATATTATTCTGTTTTTTTTGTTTTACTGTACTCTACCTACATTTATCTGTATAATAGCAATAGAAATACATAATTTTATTTACCAGAAAAAAATATAATAAAAGGTGTGTGTATATCACTATACTAATATCTGTCTATATTATCTAAACATATCTAAAAGCTAACATAAGGATATCTAATACACATGTTACATGCTTATCTTTGTCAGTGTATGATGAAATTCAAATTTACATTTGTCGATTGCTTGATTCATTTTATTCCTGACCATTACTATTGTATATTGTATATTTGCGATAAGGCCGCTTTTTGTTATCTGTTTTCTATAATCTTACTATGTTTAGGTGCAATAAAGATTTTAACTAACTATAAAAACAAAAGAAAACATTTATTCATAAATAATATAATGGATAATATATATGTATATGTATATAAGTAAAACTAAGAACATAAAACTGAACTAAACTAACAAACAATGATCCGAGCGTATTTTGAATCGTCAGCGGTAACGTTTCAGAGCCCGGGGTCCGCTCCCTAACCTTGTCGAGTACAATGCACGGTATTATGTCGCACGGGTTCAGTTCCAACGACACCGGATCACAGTCGTCACCCGTCAAACCCATGCCGGTGCTCACCGGGCCGGGATAATTCTTGAATCACTGTCACATTCGAAGTGAATACATTCATAGAAATACTAGATAATTAGGTTTTAGTTTTAAGGCTGTACCTGAATCTGGGGTCCAGTGCTGCCCCCATTAAAAATAAATCATTTCAAAGAAACGGAGACATCATTTAAAATTTTGCTACTACCAAGCCCTAGTTAACCCTTCAAAGTATTTTATGAACTAATGTTTACAGTTTAAAGTGAACGGCCACTTTTGGCAAATGTGCGTAGTAAAGCTTAACGTTCTCATTATAAACTGTAAACAGTACTTAGTTCATTAAATACTTTGAAGGGTTATCTAGGGCTTGATAGTAGCAAAATTTTAAATAATGTCTCCGTTTTCTTTGAAATTATTAATTTACTGGACCCAGGGAAATTCAGATACGGCCTTAAAACTAAAACCTAATTATGGCAAAATTTCAAACTGTAAAGTACATTTATCCAGTTGAAAAAAAACCAGGGAGCAACAGCTAATGCTAATAAAATAATACTAATATATTTTTAATTTTTTTTTTTTTATTCCACTCGGTATGATTCTATTTGAACTTTTAGTTCATTACTTTATGGCATATAGAGGGCGCCACAGTGGATTCACTGTGACGTCACACAGCCTATGACCAGCGGATAGCTAGGACGATTTCGACGATACCTCATTTGACAAGGTATCGTGGATATCTTTGGAGATACGAGGAACAGATGAACATACTGTTCACGTGAATATGAACATGTGACCTCCAGGGCATTCACCCAAGAATTTGCAAGCACGAAGAAAGATCGCAACGCCACTAATTTAGACGCATACAAATATTTATTTATTTATTTATTTAATTTTATTGAGCCAAAAGCTACAATAGGTAGACTTAATGCTAAAGCATTCTCTCCCTGTCAACCTTTAGGAGAAGAGAAACAGATAGAATAGTTGGCGTCCAAAATAGATAGAAACAATCCAGAAATAATAAGTACTTTTAAATGATCATACATAAATATCGTATAAAATAAATATACTATATTTATACATACAACATATTATATACATACATATATACATAATATATATTTGAAGATCAGAAAGAAACGATTAGATAATATTGTAGATTATACACACACATGTAGATATTTTTTGTATATATAGTTAATGTTGGAGACGACCTCCGTGGCGTAATGGTTAACACCGCTAATCCAGAGGTTCTGGGGTCGATCCCCAGCCAGGGCAAGTTGGAAAATGGCCTTTTTCAAATTGTCCTGGGTCTTGGGTGTTTATCTATATATGTATTTATCATAAAATATAGTATCGTTGAGTTAGTATCTCATAACACAAGTTTAAAACTTACTTTGGGGCTAGCTTAAGGTGAAGATATAGGCAAATGACCTTGAAGTGGCGCCCTCATTTGAAATAAATTGTTAACTCGTAAATGGAGATAATTTCCATATTACTCTTCGTCATGCACTAGATAGCCCTTTAAATTATTTTATAAACCACCGTTGAAAGTATTTACATTAGTCCGTCTAGCTTTAAAACTTGCATCCGCCAAAAGTGGCCACGGCAAGTTTTAAAGCTAAACGGATCACCAATAATAGTTTTAACGGCAGTTCATAAAATAATTTAAAGGGCTATCTAGTGCATGACGTAGAGTAATATGGAAATTATCACCATATTTACGAGTTAACAATTTATTTCACACTTCAAGGCCATTTGCCTATATCTTCGCCTTAATTAGTGTGATTTGTCCCTATATATATATTTAAAAAAAAAATGTTTAATTTAATAAATCCTCTTTGGCTGCCTACGCTTGGACATCATACTGCTGGTTTTATTTCCTCTACTGTGGCCAAGACACCCTTAGCCTGTGACGGTCTTGTGAGTCTGCTGACGGCAGTGAGAAAATCTACCTCATACCTTGAATCCTTCCCACTTTCCGTCTGTTACTATAGGTCGCATATATATTCGTAGTGTATGGTTAGGGCTAGGTTGTGTAGGTAGTGTAATAGGGTTGATTGTAGGTTACAGTCTCTCTCTTACCATACTTCATGTACAGGTGACTAGCTATTACAGCACAAAACAGGACTACACACTTACATTTTAAATACACCCGACACAAACTATACAGGAACACTTTTTATATCTAGTTATCTGTACACATACATTAAGTACTTTGAATATACATATGTTAATTTAAGGGTTAAGTGTTTCGCCGCTATATACGTTAGTACCTATATTATATACTCGCTGTGTGGTTCCCGGCAGAGTAGAATAGGACCACTCCATCTCTTCCTGTGGATGTCGTAAGAGGCGACTAAGGACTTGGCACAAACATCTCGTGCTACAATTGCATTCCCAAGGAGGTTTAACGTCGGGCGGCGGCCGGTTGTAAAACTATAGCCAAATCATTAAAACTGTTCCGGCTATTTTTTCTCCATTCTGCAAGGTCTTTGGCATCCTTGAGTGACCATTGACATGCATGTTATATTTGGAGAAGAAAAAGCAGGAAAGCGCACCTCGTGCTCCGAAGCAGCGCAGCTGAGGATGCAATCGGGAACGCGCTTAGACGAAGAAGAAGAAGACGTTAGTATATAATACTCTGTGCCGCTATGTAGCCGCGAAACACATTACCCTCGTTTTCCGTAGCCGGGTAAATAGAGCCTCTCCAAATATTTCCCACTAAAAAGCCCCAAAAGCTGTCGTCAGTTATTTACAGCCGCTACAAGTTTTAATTTCCCGATTGCGGCCGCTCTGGCAGCTTTATTGTCCTGTCGTATATTTATCGCCTGTCTGTCTGTCATTTGTTTGAACATATTGTTCATTTATCTCGATTATAGTATAGTTATAAGTTTTCATTATCATCCAGGTCTTTTTTAGCCTCCACTGCAGGAGCACGGCCACAGACCATGGATTAAGATATAGACGCAGCCTCTGTATGAATTTGCGTGTCAATCTGACGTCAAATTGACTTCATTTAGGATCGTCACTTTTAGTTTTTAGTCCGTGTATGTCAATTCATTAGATCGGACATTGAGCTCTCTACTGTAGAATACCTATATCTGCCGTTTTGAGCCGTAGAAACTCGACAAAAAATGTTGGAGGAAGTAATAAAAAAGCTTTCTGCCGTTTGTAAGTGTTTTTTTTTATTAAATTTTGTATTGAAAATTGGTACGCCAGGTTTTTACAATACTAATTAAAGGACTTTCTTTTTCTAGTAGTATATACAGATCTGTGTGCACGACCCTCTCTGTACCACCAAAACAATACTTAGAGCAGTCAGAGGATTTGGTCTACACTCTCCACCCTGGCCAGGTGGGTTGGAGAGGTCTCACTGATGTTCAAGCTTAGTTTAGCTTGTGTTTCCCAAGTCGCCTTCTACGACATCCACGGGATGACTTTAACTGATTCTATTCTACTCTGCCCGGAATCCACACGGCAAATATATTTTTCTTATCTAATCTATACCATTCCATTGCTGGGAAAAGATCTTACTGTATTATATAAATAATAATATGAATATAGATAAAATTGTGACTCATTTCTTGCACAATAATTTCTGTATTTGTGCAATCATTATGAAAATTGCGTAATAACTGCATTTGTTATGCAATAAATTATTAATCACAAAATGGCATTTATAATAATCATCGTCAACTTTGACAAAGTTTTTTCTTGTAATGTAAGAGTTTGCCATTGTCGGTGGAGTTAAGTAGAGATGCCTCCATTCCAGGACTTGTTAACTATACCAAATTCACACTTAAAGTAACGTTAAATAACGTTATTTTCATACAGGTATTAGTGGTGACGTTATAAGGGGTATCGATAATACAGTTATAAAACGTTATAATAACGTTATCAATTAACGATATAAATAACGATACTTTTTCAATACTTGTAAAATCTAATATATAAAATTCTCGTGTCACAGTTTTCGTTGCCATACTCCTCCGAAACGGCTTGACCGATTTTGATGAAATTTTTTGTGCTTATCCGGTATCTATGAGAATCGGCCAACATCTATTTTTCATCCCCCTAAATGTTAGGGGTAGTCTTTATATGGCAAAACAACGTTTGCCGGGTCAGCTAGTATTATATAAATATCATACAAGAGTATTGCGTCGCGCTGGGATTCGAACCCAAGGTAGCACAGACTATCACGACATTCATGTAGCTCTAGCAGCCTACTAGACAAACTCTTATCAATTTATTCTGTCAAATATCGAAAAGAAATACAGTTTTAACAATACCTTTTAATGTTAATATCATTGGTAACGTTATCTGATTTATCGGTAAATGGTTGGAAAAATACCGTTACCCAGCATAACGTTATCTTTGCTGATAAAGTTTTTTAACGGTATTAGATTTTTAACGGTATTCCAAGCCCTGCTCCATTCCTCTCTTCTATCTGCCATATTTTTAATATCTGTGGTTGGGGATTTGGCCTACACTCTCCACGCTGGCCCAGACGGGTTGGAGGTCTAATTGATGGCTTTGTTTAGCTTCTATTTCCTAAGTCGCCGTCTACAACATCCACGGAATGATTTGCGAGAGGTCCTATTTTGCTCTGCTGGAACCCACACGGCAAACTGACTTACTTATTGACGTTACTTCACGCTAATTGATAAGACAATCAGCAACCAATGTATGACTGTGTCTTAGCGAACATTGACCCTGCGTTATGAGACAGTCATTTACATAAATTTCTAGAACACATGATAAATTACGATAATAGTCCTAGTAATATGGGATAAGTCCGCCGTTGTCAATTTACTCTATATGTTGTTTTTATCTTTAATTATGTGTTTTCTAAGTACAATACTAATGTTTCTACAATAATAAGTGTTTTCTAAGTATAATACTTGAAAGAAAATATAAGGGTGTAGACATTTTCCATACTGATGGTCAAAAATGATATAATAAGTGTATTATTGTGAAGTATGAACTTGAAAGAGAATATAGTGATATTCTCTTTCAAGTTCATATTTTGACTGTGAGAACCAATTATAACCCTCGATATATGCAATTTCTTTAAAGTTACAAATTTTTACCGAGATCTGACATGTCGTTTCAAAATAAAACGTAGACTACGTTTGTATGGGAAACTCTAATTCTGTCTAGGGTAAGGGAACTCTTAAAGAAAACTGGAATTCAAATAACATTATTTATCGAAAGATAACGATTAACGCCTGCCTCGGCTTTGAATTAAACATGTTTTGTTTGTTTATCGTGTGTGTAAGCGGCCAACACTGGTGTCAGATTTTTTAAGCTGCCCAAAGGCATCTGACATGGCTTAACTACTGCCATACAATGATGACAGCCAGGACCAACGGCTTTACGTGCCTTCCGAAGCACGGAGGAGCTCAAGAAATTTTTATGCCACTTGCACACCCATCCAAGTGCGAGCCACGCCCGGTGCCGCTTTACTTGCGAAAGCGCTAGTAATGCTTACTACCGCCGAGCCACTGAGCTCCTCATGCATGTTAACCTTCCCCAATAGATTCTTCAAACGTAAATGCAAACCACATCAAAATTGACTCAGTTGTTTCAGAGATTTTCCAGTACAAACTGACAGTCATACGCACCAGGGGATTACCAATTCTAATAAGAACATGGATCTTTATCCATTGCCGTGTAACTAGTATAGGATCACTTCATATCTTCCTGTGGGTGTCGTAAGAGGCGACTAAACTAAGCACAATCATCTCGTATTATGTTCGGCTGGTCGTAAAACTATAGCCAAGCTACTTCATCTTGATTTTGCATGACCTTCGGCATCCTTTGGGTGACCATTGCCATGCATAATAGTCATATTTGGAAAAGAAAAAGCAGGAAAGTGCATCCCGGGCTCCAAAGCATATAGCTGAGCAGTAGCAGCGTTAGAGTAGGGCGCGGTTGGGTGACCGCCCAGGGCGCCAGATACAAAGGGGTGACGGGGGCGTTTTTGGGCAAGGGAGAGGGGATCGAAGGTAATAATAAATATATAAATAGCAGCTGGTTAATGGCGCAACTCCTAGACTCTTATTTGTATGGGGTGCATACATGCCCTCCACTTGCACCCCCCTCCCCCTCAGAGTCTGAACTGAAGTTTTTGAGGGGGGTGGGAAAATTTCGTCTGGGGCGCTGGTAGAGCTAAAACCGGCACTGCAGCTGAGGATAAATAATAAAAAAATAATCATATAGGGACAATTCACACTGATTGAGCGAGCAATAAAGTAAGTTTTAAAAGTTAAGGCATAATAATTTAACGATACTATAATTTATAATAAATATACTAAAAAGGGTCTAGGGTCTAAAAAAATATACTGAAACTATTGTAAGGATTAATTCAGTCCATGATACTGAACAACTTTCCCCAAGGAACATGTATCGAAATATGAAAAAATATTTTTGCCCCCCCTTGACCGATCAGCTGATCCGTATTTTTATGGAATGCATAAAAAATATTTTTCATGTTTCGATATAAATTCCTTGGGGAAAGTTGTTCAGTATCATGGACTGAAGTCACCCTTAAAATAGTTTCAGAATATTTTGTTAGGCGTTATATAGATAAATACCCAAGACTCAGGACAATTTGAAAAAGGCCATTTTCCAACTTGCCCTAGTTGGGGATCGAACCTGGAAACTCCGGAGTGGCGGACTGCCATGTTAACCACTACATCACAGAGGTCGTCAATCTGGAACGGGTTAAGATGAAGATGACCAAAAACTTTTAGGTGATGGTGTGAGTTAGATGGAAAAGGGAATCAAAATGGTGATGGATTGCTAGCCGCATCGCCTATTAACACGATTCGCATTTTCGCCCATTCCCTTGATCGGCTTTTACGATCTGCGCAGGAAGAGAAGCAGCTGGTACATTATTTTTTTGATGATTATACGATACGAGTAGTAATAACGTCCGGTTCCTAATAACAATCATTATAAATATAAATCTGTTTATAATGTTCACATAACTGTAACTAAGTGTACACCGTGACCTTGAACTTGCATGAACCCACAATTTTCTATTCGACTGTACAAACTAATTCACACTTCACTCATTGTCGAGTGTACTTATTTGCTTCACGTTGGGCGAGTGCAAATTGGATTAGGTTCTTGCATATTCATCTTTTTTAACCGACTTCAAAAAAGGAGGAGGTTATCAATACAACACGTATGATTTTTTGTATGTATGTGACTTGATATCTTCGCCAATGGTGAAACGATGTTGCTGATTCTTGTTTTATTTGTACAACCAAGTTGGTCCCATGTTAATTGTTGAAGACATGATGAAGAACTTTGGAGATATGGAAGAAACGCTTCAAAAAAAAGAAGTCGGTTGGTTTGTTGTTAAAAAAATAATTATTTCTTGAAAATTAGTTCACATATCGAATTTTATAGTCGCCGCTTAAATTTTCATGGGGGTTGGGGGTCACGTACGAGTATTATACAGCTGAGTCACGTGACTGTGCAGATGTATGTAAACAGATGAATCACACAATATAGATACAAAATAATTTTTCTATTATGCCATGCAGCTCACAGAACCACGAGTTATTATTGTTATTTTACACATCACGGCCGGGAAATACCCAGTCCCATCAACTCGCCCTGTGTAAACTTCAAGCGTGACTCATCAGAATGACTCATCCTCTACAAATATCCGTTTCCAAGATACGGTTTCACAACATGGCGTAAGTCTGTTTTCATATAAACAGACTGGCGGACTGAGCTTAGCCAGTGCGCTTTCAGCAGTGTTACAAGCAACCAGCTAAGCAATCAGCAACATCCTATTAACAAAATGAGGGGTCCTCATGGTTTTAATCGTTTTGAAGAGTTTGACATGGAGTTTGGGAGATACAAGCATTTAAGACCCCATTGTGGGCCTCATAAACATGGCAGACATTTTCATGGACCTGACTTTGGATTTGGACATCATGGTCATAAAGGAGGGCCACATGGTCATAAAGGAGGACATCATGGTCATAAAGGAGGACCACATGGGCATCATGGACCTCATGGACATCACCACGGCCCTCGTGGAGGATGTCATGGCCCCCACGATCAATTGAACAACTGTATGCATCATGGACATCACGGGCCTCACCAAGGGCCTCAAAATGGCCCTCACAACAGGCCACATCACGGGCCTCATTACGGCCCTCATCGCGGACCTCACCATGGCGCTCACCATGGGCCTCGAGGATTTGGCCCATTTGAATTTGGCCGAGGACCACACGGAAGACCATGCTGCAGACCAGAACCAGAAAGATCTTGCTGCTCAAAGAACAACCCAAAAGACAAGGGTAATGAAACTGTAGTGTTCCAAAGATGCATGGTCGAAAAGGACACTCGTTGTAATTCAGTTTGAAGTGACGTAGGTATTAATTTTTCATCTACCATCCATTCTTTTTCATTCATTTGTCTTTTTTATTTTTTTATGTATTTTTATCATCAATGATTTATTATCTATATTTTATCATTCGATTGTTGTTGTTTAATCTTATCCATGTCAATGTTGTGAGTGGTTTTATCGATAAAATATGTAGAACGCGCGATACGAGTAAATGTTTCTAGATTTTAACATACACCGATTGGTATTTTTATACGGAATTCTTTCTTTGTTATGATTTTAGTATTTGGTTTTCTGTTCCTCTTTTTGATTTTAAGACTGTAATTATTATTATATTTGTTTTTTGATGCTTTATTTTTATACGTAAACCAATCATTTATAAATACCTAGGTATTTTAAAAAAGAATAAGAGTAAGTAGTTTAAAAGTAAAGCATTTATGTAAAATTAGACCAAAATAAAAAAGTCTTAAGATTAGTATGTAAAGGTTTTAAGCATAACAATTTTTTTATACTATTTAAAGCATTATTAAGTTTAAAGACTTTTAAAAATTGTGATAACAATCAAAACCATCGATTCGTTTAAATATAAAATTATCTAAATCAGACATTCTAGGTGCATATTATTTTCATTCATACTCATTACATTTTATTTACCATGCCTCTTCAATCTTCATTCATTAATAATTTTATATATTTTTAGCACACATATCACTTTGAAATGGAATTGACGATGGTCTTTTAGACCTTAACACTTTGCAACCAAGCCAGGGTTTACATTTGCCACAAAGTAAGTTCGTCATTGAAAGTAAATTTGTCACATGCATTAATAAATATGTGTAAATTCGTCACATGACGACGAATTTACTGCATAAAAATTTTATTGTCGCTAATTTACACATATTTTTTCAGCGGCGAACTTTGTAGTAAATTGTACAATAACCCCGTTCGGTTATTGTACATTTGCCACGAAGTAAGATCGTCACTATTTGTACACTCCATAAGTACATTTAAACTAAATTTGTCACAAGCATAGGAAATACGAGTATGTATAAGTTCGTCACACGTTAACGAATTTACTTCATAAAAATTTAATTGTGGCTAATTTACACATACATTTTATGGCGAATTTACTTTGTGGCGAATGTACAATAACCCAGTCAGTTAAGCGTTGTTGAGTATACAATAAAATGGCAAAAAAAACGGAGAAAACCCTGCTAAAAGGTCAAGATTAAGGAAATCATTCAATAGACATCACAGAATATGTGGACTGGACAAGGATCTCCAAAACAGCCAACTCTTCAGCCTTCTTTGTTACCATAATATATTAGCCCACTGCTGGACTACAGGCCTTCCAAATAAAGGAAAGAAATGCCCGTTATTATCACTCTGGGCAGGCGGATTGGCGATCCAGTTGTGATGTCAAAATCGTCGCACAGAGGAAGCTTGGTCAATATGGCTGTATCGAATTAGCCGATTGGCAGATCCTTCTACTACAAAATGGCTGACATCAACATATGAATTGGCGAGTAGATCAACTGGTCGAGATGGACAACAAATAGCTACGTGTCTCAGCTACAATGACCATCATGCCCCAACGGAAACAAGAGTCGACGTAAATACTGAAAACAAATCTAAAATAAAAAAAATCACATCAAATTTCTGGTTTTATTTGTCGTTGATTAGGGTGCAAGTATGTGTGACGTGTTAATAAACTGTGTCTGGCGCACCCAGGCAGATAATACGATTATGCTGACTAATCCCTACTTACATAAAAAATTAAAATATGCTTACTTCTTTAACAATTTGGTACATGTATAAAAACTTGTGATTGTGTCCTTCTGTTAAGGAATATACCTGTATTAGAAAGGCAAACTCTTCCAAAGCCATAGTAGAACAGTACCTATTAAATGAATAAATAAAGGACCTAACACACAGGTTTTTTTTCAGTGCATAATATACCGTATATAAGTCCATGAATACTGTTTATATTCTCAAAAATTAAGATAGAATACAAAAATCATTTTTTTTAATTTGTATGAACAAATGAGAAGTTGAACCATAAACACATTTCACGCTAAATATACTCGTATGTACATATTAATATCGCTTATAGATAGAACTTATAATAAAACTAGCTTTTGCCCGCAGCTTCGCCCGCGTAGATTCGGGGTATGAAAAATAGATGTTGGCCGATTCTCAGACCTACTCAATATGCTCACAAAATTTCATGAGAATCGGTCAAGCCGTTTCGGAGGAGTACGGGAACGAACATTGTGACACGAGAATTTTATATATAAGATGAAATTATCAAGAATAGTCTTATCTACCATATTCACATTTTCCTTGTAGACGTACACTAGGTGCAAATACAAACACAAATACAGATAGATACCGATATGCTATCACGTCTTCATCTCTAACGGGGCAGACAGAGCCTAGGGCAGCAAGGCCCAGGCCACTTACGCATGATGGTGGGCATGAAGGTGGAAAAAGGAAATCATAAAGAAAGGATTGCTAACCGCATCACCTATTGATATGATTCAGATTCTTGTCCATTCCTTCGATCGGCTTTTACGATCTGCGTAGGAAGTGAAGCAGCTGGTAATTTTTTTCTTTTCTCCCAGACCAGCATGGAAGTATATTATAATTGTTTATTGTGAAACAATAAAGTCAGGCTGAGACCAAGTTTGGTGCAACGCGGACGAAACGTCTGCAGCGAAGATAAAAAGTTATGTTTTGCGTTATTTCCCGTAGGTATGCATTAATTTAACAATAAAATATAAATAAATTAAAAATAAAGTGATTAAAAGCAGTATAAATAGGTAGCAACCTCGTACATTTTCCCTGATAACGTAATTCTTATCCTACGAGTTCGTACGAGTACCTACTTCAGTATCTGAGAGATAAAATATAGGAGGACAAAGGGTTCTAGCTTTATTCGTCAAGCCTCATTTACGCCTCATTCAAATAAATAGCAAATTAAATATTCAAGCAGTTTGCCTAACAAGTAAAAAGTAACGTCTCAATTCCAGCTTCTATGCTCTAATCATGACAGGGTACTGCGCTCTTTCGACAAATTAACTCTTAATATTCCTTCTCACCGTACTGGATTTCTCTCAAATTCTTTTGCCGTCACGGCTGTACGACTTTGGAATGCCCTTCCCGATAACATCATGAGAGCACAGACGCGGGATCACTTCAAAATGCTGGTAATTCGACACTATCGCGAAAAAGCTTTGCTACAATAATTTAAGTAAGTATATTTATTTTATGCTTATGTATTCATATTTATGTAAGTTTATTTTAAGTATGTAAATATGTATTTGGATTAATGTAATTTATATATGAATATATGTATAATGTATATATCTTATGTAACTATACGAATTATGTATGTTTTATTATTTGTATATAACACTCTTCTTTCTTTATTAAATTTATTATATATTATTTAAACTTGCACCCCATTTACTACCTTTTCTGCTACGTCCCTAAGGTGAACTGGTAGACAATGCTTAGCATTAAGTTTTACCTTTTGTATTATAATCGTTAGATTATTGTGCAATTAATATTAAATAAATAAATAAATAAAAAGGGGTATAACATTTGATCCTGCAAGTATCAACATCAATACATAGTATAAAACAACGCAGCTAGCGTATTCGGCACCTTTACAGCGGAAATGTCAAGGGGTCAAGGTTTATAAATATTTGCCTCAGTCAATTAGGGTTCCGTACCCAAAGGGTGCCCTATTACTGAGACTCCGCTGTCTGTCCGTCTGTCTGTCTGTCTGTCCGTCTGTCACAGGGCTCTATCTCTTGAACCGTAATAGCTAGACACTTGAAATTTTCACCGATTATGTATAACTGTGGCCGCTATAACAACAAATGCTAAAAATAAAAAAAAAGTTAAAAATGAAAGGGGGTCGTCATACAAGAAACGTGTTTTTTTCAGCGTTTTTAACTCGATCTTTATAAGGGCATTAACTAGATACTTGAAATTTGCACAGATTATGTATTACAATGACCACTATAACAACAAATACTAAAAATAAGATAAAATTAAAAATTAAAGGGGGTCGTCATACAAGAAACGTGTTTCTTCAGCGTTTTAAAACATTGTACGGTGGTACGGAACCCTTCATGTACGAGTCCAACTGACACTTGCCCGTTTTTTTTTAATCAATTCATTGAAAATAAATATAATTCTCTTAAAATCTGATATGTTTAAAAATAAACCGGTCAAGTGCGAGTCGAACTCGTACATACCTCCGTACAATGTTTTAAAACGCTGAAAACACAACTTGTCTTATATGAAGGCCCTTTAAGTTGTAACTTTGACAAAACTCATAACCCTCCTTTTGTCTTCGCCGTAGTCAGGCAAAAAGCAGTTCGTCCCTTTAAGTGTGTAGTTTATCGAAACATCTCCAAAACACCTGTAAGCTATCACCATAACAGTTCACCATAAAATGTGATGATGCGGAACCAATACCGATGATTCACTATAGTTTAGGAGTCATGAGAACATATTAACAGACTTACGGCCGTAACTCTACGTGTGTTTGACGCTGATAACGAAAGCAAACAGGCTATTAAGGGTGACACACGGACAGACAAAAACTGCAAGCATTTGTATGAAAAAAAAAATTTGTTCAAATTTTTTTTTATCATTGTTCGTAACATTTACTATAATAAGTCCACTGCTATACTACTTAAAGGCTTCTCTTGATAATATTTTTTACAAGCTTTTCTTACCTTTCCCTGTTTGCTAATATTTTGTTTTTTGGGTCAAATCTGTCAAGTTAAATTGAGCAACTTCCCGGTTGCTGATTGAGATTTGTACGCATATGTAAATCAGATGACAATGCAGTATTAGGTTTTCTTAGGCCGCACAATAAAAGCTTGTACGAAAAAGTTTTTTTTTCAAAAACCTAATTTAAATTATAAAGCAATAATTTTGATGTTTGCCTTAAAGCAATAATAAGAGGTAGGTTTTATAATGGACGTTTAATAGACTTCCTCAAAGATCTACACTAAATAAACAACTGTAAATTCTTACAGCGGTCTAATGATAACATTTCGATATTTTATTTCAATTTATAAAATTTTTATGATGAAAAAAAAGCTGGAAACGGCGAATGTTTAAATATGAAATAAATAAAATGTAGGTTTTTAAATTGTTAAATACGATAATAATACATCGATCGTTATATAAATAAACATACAAAACTTGTAATAATTTGAGAAAGGTAATTTTCCAACACATCCTATACATGAGGGAATGGGCAAGAATCTGAATCATATCTATAGGCGATGCAGTTAGCAACCCGTCACTATTATGATTTCCTTTTTCCACATTCATGCCCACCATCACGCTAAAAGTGGCCTGAGCCTTGCCGCCCTAGGCTCTGTCTGCCCCGTTAGGGATAAAGACGTGATAGTGTGTCAGTATCCTATACATAAAACTTCCGGAGCTACGTGTTGACTAACCATTAGGTAGGTACGTCACAAAGGTCGTTCAAAAAACGTACTTGCACAAAATAATCTACATTTTTCACAGCAGTGTGTCTCGCAGTACTAACCTAACCTATATTATGTATTAGCATAAAATTAACTCCGCAAAACGTGAAGTCGCAATGTACACCTAATTATCGAAAAACGGATTATAATGGTATTTTAATTGAGTAAGTTGTTTAATCCGGAGCTTAGGCTTTTGCCGTTTGAAGCAAGCGATCTTAATTTAATTACTTTTTGAAGGTTCCTGCACGAGTTGCACGATGCTCGTTTGAGGAAAATTGGATGCTGCTGCCGTGGAGAGACACAGTGTTGCCGACACGAAACCGGTGCCTTTGTGTGGGTAACACACTTCCATCATTTATCAAATAAAGCTGAGTACTTTAGGTACTTATACAAGGTGTTAACGAACTAACGCAAAACCTCACAGATGGTATCTCAGCCCATGAAACTGAACTACTGGAGATAAGAATGTCTCAATCACTAGGCTCGTTAAAATCAAGAGTTCAGAAATTCTTTGCAGAGTCATAAATTAAGTTATATAAAATATTTTTATATTATATGTAGTATATTCTTTAGGTATGTATGTAGTGTATTCGTAGTGTTTATACTTGCTTTTTTCATTGCTCTGTACGTACTTCTGCCTTCCTACTAAATTTGTAACTGACCTCTGCCCTACTGGTCGACTGGAAGAGATCCCTTCTAGGATAAGTCCACCATTTGTAAAATTACCTTTGTTTTTTTATTATGTGTAACTATATTTGATGTACAATAAAGTTTTTTAAATAAAATAAAATAAAAAACAACTTTTGTTTTACAAGAAATCTGACATGTCATTTCAAAATAAAACCTAGACTTTGTTTTTTATGGAAAAATCTAGGTTGGTAAAGAGTCTAAGAATAGATTTGCCATTCCGAAGTAAGGAGGATGGTTCGCCGGGATTTCAAATAAACGGGCAAGTGCGAGTCGGACTCGTACATGAAGGGTTCCGTACCTCCGTACAATGTTTTAAAACGCTAAAAAACACGTTTTTTGTACGACGACCCCCTTTAATTTTTAACTATTTCTTATTTTAAGTATTTGTTGTTATAGCGGCCATAGTATACATAATCTGTAAAAATTTCAAGTATCTGGTTAATGCCATTATAAAGATCTAGTTAAAAACACTGAAAAAACTCGTTTTTTGTATAGCGACCCCCTCTAATTTTTAACTTTTTTTTATTTTCAGTATTTGTTGTTATAGCAGCTACAGTAATACATAATCGGTAAAAATTTCAAGTGTCTAGCTATTACGGTTCAAGAGATAGAGCCCTGTGACAGACGGACAGACAGCGGAGTCTCAGTAATAGGGTCCCGTTTGCACCCTTTGGGTACGGAACCCTAAAAAGTGAGGATTAGACTATCGGTCATTAAACTAGAGCCAACTATAGTCTTCTGACTTCCGATCTCTTTCCTCCATTGACCACGATCTTCAGTTTTCTTAGCTCTGAAACCAATGAAATATTTGTAGAAGAAAACGTGTCAACCGGGAACGCAGTAATAACTAACATCAATTAAGTACTTACACTTAATCAACCAGCAATCCTAACGTTACATTTATAGGCGGTCGATATTCTCCAGATTTGTGTGTAAATGCTCAATCAATTTCGTCATAGCGGATCCAGAGGGGGAGAAGCTAACCAGGGGGGCTCAAGCTCAAGCTTCCCAAAAATCGTAATGTAAACAGTAACCTAAAGATGACGACCTCCGTGGCGTAATGGTTAACACGCTAGACCGCTAATCTAGAGGTCCTGGGTTCGATCCCAAGCCTGGGCAAGTTGGAAAAAGGCCTTTTTCAAATTATCCTGTGTTTTGGGTGATTATCTATATTTTTTTCATTAAATATAGTACTGTTGAGTTAGTATCCCACAACACAAGTTTAAAAACTTACTTTGGGGCTAGCTTAATCAGTGTGATTTGTCAAAAAAAAGGGGCGTTGAGGAGAAATGTGATTTTTAAAATAAGAAGCGAAATTTCTGTCATATCATCGATAATGAAAAAGGACCAGGTCGGCGTAGGTAGAGTTATTTGAAGACAATGGACTCAAATAATAATGTTAATATTCATTGGTTAATATGGATAAAGTATTCTCGGTTGAAATTGTTAAAATGTTTCTCAATTTCATGTCATGTACTGCTGAAATTCAGACGTATAAAGTCATGTGAGAGTGATTGGTGGGGATTGTATATTTTATCTGGGCCTACCTCATTATTTTAACCATATTGACTTACTTTGACTTAAGGTCCTAAAGCCCCCAGGCGGGGAGAGGCCTTCAAAAGTCTTTCGTCATCGGGATTGATCTTTGGCTACGCGCTTTACTTCGGGCCAGGTTAGCCCGATTGTCTTCATCTCCACGCCACCAGGTCTGCTAGGGACAGCCTACTTTCCGCTTGCCCTGGAGAGTGCACGCAGGGCTTGTCTTGGTATGTGTGTGTGCTCTCCCCTAAAAGATGGCCTATCCATGTCCACTTGCGACGCATGATCTGCTTGAAAATTGGCATTTTTCGGCAAGCCTTCTACACGCGTTCGTTGAAAATCTTCTTAGGTCAGAAAATGCCAAGTACTTGCCTCAAGCAGCGGTTGATGAAAAGCATTGTAATCTTATTGCTTAAGGCCGTACCTAAATTTTCCGGGGTCCAGTGCTGCCCCCATTTTAGATAAATCATTTCAAAGAAAACGGAGACATCATTTAGAATTTTGCTACTACCAAGTCCTAGTTAACCCTTCAAAGTATTTTATGAACTACTGTTCACAGTTTATAATGATAACGTTAAGCTTTACTACGCACATTAGCCAAAAGTGGCCGTTTTTCTTAAATGTGCGTAGTAAAGCTTAATGTTCTCAATATAAACTGTAAACAGTAGTTTATAAAATACTTTGAAGGGTTATCTAGGACTTGGTAGTAGCAAAACTTTAAATAATGTCTCCGTTTTCTTTAAAACGATTTATTTTAAATGGGGCCAGCACTGGACCCCGGAAAATTCAGGTACGGCCTCAATGATGAATCCCGCGAATGGCATTACCATGTTGACCCTTTCGTTAGGACATATAACGAAATAGCAGTCTACGATCACTGTTTATGATTCTTATTCAGCGTATTTCAAGCCCCTTCCAACCGTAAATTTTGGTTCCACCACAAATTCCTTTCTATAGGTAGTTCAAGTTAGTAGTCTAAGTCTCGTCATCAAAGTCAGCGTTCCTAAGCCGTAGTGTTTAATCGAAGCGAATGGATTCAATTACACACCTTTGGAGATTAGAAGATGTCTGAGGTATAGTCCTATTTGGATTACTAGATATCGGTAATTACTTGAGGAATTTCGTTCAGTGGGATTCTATCATTGAAGATATTATTTAAACTGCTGCAGAACTAAAGGTATTCTCATTAAGGAAGGAACAACACTGTTAATTCGTAAACTTCTGTATAATTGGTTCGCCGGGATTAAAAAAAAAACAGCGATAGTGTAAATAATAAAACTATATATAAGGTCAATAAACTCTCTTCTCATTGAAAAAAAGAATTATATTAGACAGTTTCAAATTGGTTATTTTTCCTCTAATTTTCTGTGACCATTTTCTTAAGGGCAAACCCAAATTTTCCAGGGACCAGTGCTGCCCCCTTTAAAATTTTGTTTCCACCAAGCCCTAGATAAATAACCCTTCAAATTATTTTATGAACTTCAAACTATTATATTTAGTTTAAAGTGAGAACGTGAAACTTTTCTTCGCACATTTGCGAAAAACGGCCACTTTTGGCAAATGTGCAAAGAAAAGCTTCACGTTATAACTTTAAACTGTAAACAGTAGTTCATAAAATAGTTTAAAGGGTTATTTAGGGCTAATTAGGGACAAAATTTTAAATGATATCTCCGTTTCCTTTGAAATAATTTATTCCAAATGGGGGCAGCACTGGACCCCGGAAAATTAATGTATGGCCTTAAGGCGGTACCTGAATTTTCCGGGGTCCAGTGCTGCCCCCATTTAAAATAAATCATTTCAAAGAAAACGGAGATATCATTTAAAATTTTGCTCCTACCAAGCCCTAGATAACCCTTCAAAGTATTTTATGAACTACTGTTTACAGTTTATAATGAGATTAAGCTTTACTACGCACATTAGCCAAAAGTGGCCGTTTTTCGCAAATGTGCGTAGTAAAGCTTAACGTTCACACTTTAAACTGTAAATAGTAGTTCATAAAATACTTTGAAGGCTTATCTAGGGCTTGGTAGAGACAAAATTTTAAATGATATCTCCGTTTCCTTTAAAATAATTTATTCCAAATGGGGGCAGCACTGGACCCCGAAAAATTCAGGTACGGCTTTAATAGGCGATACGGCTAGCAACCCATCACTATTTTGATTCCCTTTTCCACTTTCTCGGCCCTTTCCCATGTGTCAAACTCAAGCTCGCATGGGAATTGGGCATGAGATAAAATACGATTTAAGAATGAAAGATATTTTGTCGCTCAATTTTATCTATGTTTAGTAAGGTAAATTACGCGAAATGCGACAAGAATAGTCGCCGTAGTCATATAAACCCAGCTGGGTAGGTTTAATGATTCTTTCAATACCGCCATTAAATATTAGTACAAGTGTATGCTTCATTTGTTACGCTAATGTCTTTTCCACGTTGTTTTAGTTTGTAAAAAAAATCTGAGGCCCAGTTAGCATCCGTGATGATGAAAGTAAATTCTTAATATAAAATGTTCTAAATAAATAAACCAACAGTTGTGATAACATGTAATGTACTGATAAATATTGATAAATGTCGTTTACCTTCAATTAATAATATTAAATTTCTGTATCACACCGAACATAGACGGTTTTCTAACCATACCACTTTATATTTTTTTAAATTAAGGAGAAGTTTCATGTATATTGTGTCAAATTAAATTTATATATGGTAAATTTAAAATTAGTTATTGCTTTAAATTCGCCAAAATGTTTGTAAAATACGAGTTTCTACCTAGAGATATGGATTACTTAATAATTGAATATTGGAATCAAGGTAAGAAATACATTCTATATCACTCCTATATATATATATATTACAAAAACATTTCTTTCAGTATCAATACATACTAATATAGAAATCGATATAATAAGGTTAATTATTACACGGTTATATGATAAAGAAATACATAACGATTGTAAATGTACTTAAAGGGGCAACTTAGCCACAACTTAGCCAACTTTTCTTTGTTCAGCTTTTGTACACATATGTGATTTTTTACGATGCATACACGGTGTATACACCCAATAGTTTCACTATATTTGGTTAGACGTTATATGGGAAAGTTGTTCAGTATCATGGACTGAATCGACCCTTGAAATAGCTTTAGTATATTCTGTTAGATTCTGTATTATTTGTATATAATTGTTTACTCCTATGTATATAATAAACATTTCCTTGCAGGCTCTTCAAAAACTGAAACTGACTCTATCAAGGTTTTGTCCAAGTTGAAGCCCCTAACACAAAAAGTAAGTATATTTTTTAAATTTTAGAAGTTTTTCATAAAACTCAGTGTAATGGAGCTTAAAAGATTTAGAACTTTAGTCTTTTTATATTTTTCAAAATGTGAACGTCTTGTCGCCGCTCCATTACTTACCCTGATGATGGTCGTCTAAATCGATATTATAATCAATATCGGCCTTTTCGACTATATTAAATTAATATATATCACACTGATTGAACTAGCCCCAAAGTTATAAACTTGTGTTATGGGATACTAACTCAACGATACTATATTTTATGATAAACACATATATCGATAAAAGGTTGACAGGGAGAGAATGCTTTAGCATTAAGTCTACCTATTGTAGCTTTTGGCACAATAAAGTTTAAATAAATAAATAAATAATAAACACCCAAGACCCAGAACAATTTGAAAAAGGCCATTTTCCAACTTTCCTTGGCTGGGGATCGAACCCAGAACCTCCGAATTAGCGGTCTAGCATGTTAACTATTACTCCAAGGAGGTCGTCAGATTATTTTAAAAATTAAAAAAATGTGCTCTTGGATAAACACGGTTGTACGAACAAGACAATGTTTTTCTAGTTCCCGGCATTTGTTTTCCTTTTAAGTAAATGTCGAAATATATACGGTACCAGCCTGCATAGCATGGCACCGTTGATAAACTCAGATACAGTTTATATCGCGGGACAGACTAGTTCCAGCCCGCTCGTTGTTATAACGTAGAGTGAAGTAGTGATAAGCGATAGCGCTCGATAAACACTGTAGCCGGTGCCGTGCTACAAGGGCTGATATGTATGAAATGTAAATGTTAATAATTTTATCGAGGCCTTTGAGTTTAACAAGTTTATTTGCCAGACAAATTAAAAAATAACCATATCCTTATTCGTTAACCCCCACTAACTATTGAACTAGCTTACTACTAGCTTAGAACCATCTCTAAAGACAAGGCTTTCAATAAAAAAAAATAGCATCAGAATCGGTCTATCCGTTTAGGAGCTACGATGCCACTGACGGACAGATACACAGTCACACAGACACAGGCACCTCAAACTTATGACATCCCTCCTTTTTTGTCGGGGGTTAAAAAATGAGATATTGTTTCAGTTGGTGACCTTCGTGAAATATGTGACGGGAAGGTGTACACCGAGTTATACATAGCACGACAGCTCTCCGTATAATCAGTTGACAGCTACGACACAAATAGCATTTTAGCATGAAGTATACGTAAAGTTTGTTGAAAAGGGGATGTTGCACAACAGGCTAGGTCATGAACACATCCCCAAAAATCAGAAAAAATATCGAAAACCAATCATATATTTGTTTTTTCGTGATTTTGATAGTGTACAAAAAAATCATTTAAAATCGCTTATTATGGTATAATGGCGATACTGACATGGCGCCTATACGTACGCAACCTGATTTAAACGTCACTTGCAGTTACTGTCAATGTCAGGTCAGTTGACATAATGGGTGTCGGCCATTTTGGCGGAACTCACCTAACCTTAATTACGATATTTTGATCTAAATGTACTATAGAAAAGCTACGAATTTATCGGATTTACTTATTAGGCTAAAATTTGCATTTTTGGATCGGTATCAATATTGCGACCCAAAAATGCAAATTTTAGGTAGGTGTTCAGTAACCTAGCCGGCTCCCCGTACATTTGTGTAACGACCCCTTAAGATATAGTGTGATAGTTAGTTTGGATGAAATAGATTTATTTCATATAATATTTATATTGTGGCTAGAGATAAAACAGATAGTGGTTTAGCCGGATACTGGATACCGAATGTTCGGTCTGGCCATTGGCTGGCAATCCGGTCGCCAAACATTCGGCCGGAAATTAGTAACCTAATTTGATCTTAGGAATTCCAGATCAAGTTTCGACGTATTAGAATAACAATCAAGAATCACATAAACTAGATCTACACTTACATAAAAATAGTATTATTTCATGTAGTACAGTTTTGCTGTAAGCAAATAAAGTTTATTGAAAATATGAGAACCAAATGATATCCGGCATGAAAGTATTTGGAAATTTTAAATAGCATGAAAATTTACTATCCGGCCGAATAGTACGTTGATATTTGGCATCCAGCTGGATAGCAAAAAGAGGGCCGGTTACCGGATAGTGACCGGATATTCGTTGCAACTCTAATTGTGACCATAGGTAAATTATATACATACAAGTATCAAGTACTCATTGTCAGGGTTTTCGTGTTGAAAATCCTTCAAGGTTTCACTTGAACAGTCGTAAAATAGCCATAAACTTACTACCGTGTCTAATTCTTTGTCACGAAAAACTCATTAATTTTATAATTTTCAATAGAACTACTTTGTAGTACAAAGGATCGGTGCTACTCCAATCATATGAACTGTCAAAATGTCGCTTACTCATAAAATACACTCATCATCAGGTCGTTTTTAGTCTCGACTGCAGGAGCACGACCCTCTTTGTACAACCAAAGCCATATATTAGCCAGAGCATTTAGAGGATTTGGCCTACACTCTCCACGCTGGCCAGACGGGTTAGAGAGGTACGAGTATCATTGATGTCTATAAGCTTTGTTTAGCTTGTGTTTCCTAAGCCGCCTTCTACGACATCATCATCATCGTCAGCTCTCAACGACCCACTGCTAGGCATAAGCCTCCTTTTGTCTGCGCCACTGAATCCTATTCCCAGCCTTAGCGATCCAGTTCTTTCCAGCAATCCGTTTGATATCATCGACCCACCTAGCCGCCGGACGCCCAACACTCCGTTTTCCATTCCTGGGGTACCACTCGGTGACTGCCTTACTCCACCTTCCATCATTCCTTCTAGCCAGGTGTCCCGCCCAGTTCCATTTAAGGTTCGCAACCCTAGAGAGCACGTCGTAAACTTTCGTACGACGCCGGATCTGTACAGTGTGTCCTGCCTACGATAACTTATGGTGCCGAGACATGGACTCTTATAAAGGGAACCGTGTATAAAATAGCGGTTGCGCAAAGGGCCATGGAGCGAGTCATGCTCGGTATTAAATTGCAGGACCGAGTTCTACGACATCCATGGAAAGAATTGGATTGGTCCTAATCTACTCTGCCAGGAACCACACGGCAAATAAATCTTTAAATACTAAATAACGAATTAGTACAACTATATTTTCATTAAAATCCTAATCACAATGTGTCTGTAGCAACCCATCACTATTTTGATTCCCATTTTCCATCTTCACGCTAACCATCAGCTTAACGTGGCCGTGTCTTACGACTCTGTCTGCCCCGTTAGAGATAAATAAATATATACGGTCAAATCACATAGGCTGAGCTATCTTCAAAGTTCGAGACACAGATCTGTATATACTACTAGATAAAGAAAGTCCTTCAATTTGTATGAAAACCTGGCGTTCCAATTTTCAATACAAATATTTTAAAAAATTACTTACAAACGGAAGGAAACTTTTTTATTACTTCCTCCAACGTTTTTCGACGAGTACCTTCGGCTCAAAACGGCAGATTTAGGTATTTTACAGTAGAGAATGAATATCCGATCTAATGAATTTACATACACCGACTAAAAGTGACGATCCTAAATGAAGTCAAGTTGACGTCAGATTGACACGCAAATTCATACAGAGGATGTGTCTATCTTGATCCATGGTCTGTGGTTCGTGACTTGTGTTATAGTATACTAACTTAACGATACTATATTTTACAATAAATACATAATAAACATCCAAGTCAATCTGAAAAAGATCATTTTCCATCTTGACCTGACCGGGGATCGCACCCGGGCACTCTAGTGTGACAGCCTAGCATGATGAACACTAGGCCACAGAGGTCGTCATGAAGGAGTAGGATACAGACCTGATAATATAACTGAACCATCTGTTTTATTTAAAATAATTCCCGTCCCGTGCTTTAAGCTCCAAACGACATATTCATATTCAAATTTATGGCAAAACTTCCCGTAGTTAAGGCTAGGCGAGGCAATATAAGTTGCTTTCATTGTCCTAGTTGGAAACTTTCGGCCTTTAGATCCTTTGTAAGGCTTGCAATAAATATAAGCATTCTTATTTTGCTGGATAAGCGCTTTGCGAACTCGAGTGCAAGATATTTATTAAATTATCCGCATGAGTAAAGGTTTTAAACATAAATTAAATAAACTCATAGATGGCTAGCAAAGGTTTGAAGCAGTCAGCCATCAAAAACAGCCACAGTGCCGTTAACAGAGAACGGGCCGCAGCTAGTGATGTACCGTTCCCGTTTCCCAGATTCCCGAGAACGTTCCCAAAAAATGGAAATGTCAGGGAAAGTTGTAATTTTATTTATCAGACATATTTTTATCACTGTAAATATATTTTACTAAAGTAAATGTATCACTTGATATGGTTGTAATACAAATTATTTATCTACTTGGTCCAATGGTTCAATGGCAGAGAACGCCATAAGGCGTTAAGAGCCCATACTACCCTAAAGTTCTTAGAGCGATCTTAAATATTATCAATATTAACGAAATACTCACTTTGAAATAAAAACACAGCAAAGTTCAGGACTAACTCTAAACATAATCAGTCTTAATATAAAAACACGATTAACTTTGTTACTATGTTTAAACCATTACCCGCCCAAATCAAGTTGACATCTGGTAATATCACACTATTTTACCTGTCAATGTCAACTTGATTTATGCGGATAATGGTTTAAACCTAGTAATAAAGTTAGTCCCGTTTTTATAATAAGACGGAATAAGTTTCGGAAGCACGATTTCTTAAAATTTTCTCGATAGAAAAATATTGCGAAGTTGCTTCCAAATCACCTCAGAATTATACTAAAACAGAAAGTATTTAAGAAATACAATAAATTAGCACTTGTAACTTTGGATTATAATTGCATTAAACATAATTGTATTAATCTTCTTACTTTTTAAATAACTCTTAAATATTCTTTGTAAAACGAAAAAAACCTCAAAACCAGAACCAGCCTCATTGACCAACCGCGATTCCCGACGCCCTGTCGCTCGCTGTCTCGCTTCGGCTAGAGTCAATTTGTGTGCGTGGAAGCGGGAGCAAAATTTAGATTATTGACATCAGGCGCCCTCTTAAGTCCGCCATTTGTACACTTTTTTATGTGGAATAAAGTTTAAATATGGAAAATGTTTTCTTCTCGCAATATGCGCATGATTATGTTCTATATGTCACTGATGAGAACATAGATGTAGCATATGACATGTTGCAGTCGTCCTTGAGTGAAGTGGTAAAATTACTGTCTGAACTAGGGCTCGAAATTTCTCCTTCTAAAAGCCAAGTATGCTTATTCAAACGCGGTCGTATCCCAAATAATTCCGACTATATATTAAAAATAGAAAATCGCCCCATACCGACGGTAGATGTTGTTAAATACCTTGGAGTATGGTTGGATAAGTCATTGCGATGGACAAAACATATTAATGAATGCAGAGAAAATGCTTCTAAGTTTGTGAATATTTTGAAAGTTTTAACAGGTTCTAGCTGGGGAATACATCCCACACATCTTCGCAGATTATATTTAGCTGTCGTTAGAAGTAGATTAGACTATGCTAGTTTCCTGTATGATGATAGTTCTGACAGCCATTTAAACAAATTAGATAAGTTACAAAATCAATGTATGAGGGTTATAGGAGGTTATGTTAAATCGACTCCCATACACGCTATGGAATGTGACCTCCATATCCAACCTTTACATGTACGTAGATACTATTTGGCGGGAAAATACTACTTAAAAACCAAGTCCATTAAGTATCATGAATCTAAGGAACTAGTAACAAACTTACAAGACATGTGTATTAGAAATCTTTGGAATTGCAAAAAACAGCCTTTGCTTACTAATATTCATGAAACTTTAAAATCAAAAGAGTTGGCAGAGAGCGAAAAAGTGGAGATGTTTACTTTAGATACGTGGATGAGCAATGTGGATCTTTCCAAGGTTATTCGAGTTGATATTCCAAATGTAAACAAACCTAAAAGATCATATAGTGCCTCAAGACTTAAACAGACATGCTCAATGTTTATATCTCATAATTACGTTAATTTTTACAAACTATTTACGGATGGTTCTTTCATCGATGGAGAAAGTGGTGCAGCCTTGTTTGACCCGCAAAATGATTGTCATGTTAAGTTGAAAATACAAAATAAAGTTGTAATTATACATGCCGAATAAATAGGTATATACGAGGCTTTATCCTATATTGGAAGCATAGAAAATGATAAATTTGTTATTTTTACGGACTCTTAAAGCGCCCTCCAACACCGATAGCCTACTCGATTATTGACGCCACCCATAAATTAAGTCTTAAAAAAAAAATGTTACTTTACAATGGATTCCTTCTCACGTATCATCATTGACTAGTACGTGGCCACGGCGATCCCTCTGTCGTTAGCCTCATTATGATCCTCTATGGTACTCAAAGCAAAATAATTAGAAAAACGACAGAATCGATTGTGTCCTCGCCTTGGTTCAATGGTTTGTTTTGTGAAATAGGAAAATCTTTGAACATAGCATACGTTTGGAGAAGGTTTCAAATATAAGTGGTAGCGAACTTTACTGACGTATAATTTATTGTTGAAAAAATAGCAGTGTACATTTTCTTTTTAGAATATTTTTACGAGTTTATAACTACAACGTGTAAGGGACTTCATCATCCAAGCGTATTCCCGGTTGCATCGTCAGCGGTTACGCTTCAGAGCCCGGGGTCCGCTATCTTACCTAGGTGATATGACGGTTACTGGCTTTTACACAGAGCGACTGCCGTCTGACCTCCGCAACCCAAAGGGTAGACCAGAACCAATCCTAGGATAGGTACAAACGCTAGATGGCGTTCGGGACCAACGGCTTTATGTGCCTTCCGAAGCACGGAATCATCTTTCTTTTCGGATAATCTGAGATTCAAGCCTGCAATATCCTAAACAGACTGGAAACAACTTTTCACAAAGTATGCTTCTCAGTAGGATTTGAACGGATCCGGATCACAAGGCAAACGCCTTGACCACTGGACTGCGGAGGCAGTCAACTGAACGATACTCTATTTTATGATAATTACATATATAGATAAACACCCAAGACCCACGACCATTTGAATAAACGGGCAAGTGCGAGTCGGACTCGTACATGAAGGGTTCCGTACCACCGTACAATGTTTTAAAACGCTGAAGAAACACGTTTCTTGTACGACGACCCCATTTAATTTTTAACTTTATTTTATTTTTAGTATTTGTAGTAATTGTGGTCATAGTAATACATAATTGGTGAAAATTTCAAGTATCTAGTTAATGCCATTATAAAGATCAAGTTAAAAACGCTGATAAAAACACATTTCTTGTATGACGACCCCCTTTAATTTTTAACTATTTTTTATTTTTAGTATTGGTTGTTATAGCCACCACAGTAATACATAATCGGTGAAAATTTCAAGTGTCTATCTATTATGGTTCAAGAGATAGAGCCCTGTGACTGACGGACAGACAGACAGACAGACGGACAGACACTCAGTAATAGGGTCCCGTTTGCACCCTTCGGGTACGGAGCCCTAAAAAGGACATTTTCTAACTTACCATGGCTGGTGATTCGGAAAATTTAGGCTTCTAGCTTCTTTCACAATGAAAATATCGAAAGTGCCTGTAATTGCTTCTAGAAAAATATGCTATGGCTGTGTCTTTGTTTGTTTACTTAACATAAAGTTTTACGCAAAATAAAACTCTCGTTTAGGTCATGTAGGCCGTAATACCTAAGTTTACGCTGTCGTGTTCACTTTGTACCAACCACCTAACGTGAATCAAGTCGTCTACCGGAAGTGCGAGTTGGAAAAATGGCCGCGTTTCCGGCTCGGTAATGGCGTCATGCTGTACTCTACGCTGGCATCCGGTGGCGCAGCGGTGTAATGCTGAAAAGATCGCCGTACAAATAGCACCTAGTGGGTATCATTATGTCTCTCCTTTCCTAAATAATATCTATAGGGATAATTTTAAATGCACTTATATATAACTATTCAGCACACTAGGTAACTCCACGAATTAACTGAATGCATACCAGATAAATGACTGCTCAGCAAAAACTACTAATTGATTAACTAAACATGTCCTACAAAAAAAAACTAAAAAATCACACAAAATACGAATTGCTTATCAAAAATACTAACTTGCACTCTAAATCCGCTAGTTTACAATGTAATATTATTAATTGCACATCAAATAAATAATCACCCATCAATTTAATCTCATCATTTACATACTTTTTTACATCAAATAAATCAATAATCTCATCATAAATACTGACTGCACATCAAATTTACTAGGTTAGGGAAAACCTATAAGTTAGGTTAGGTTAGAACTGCGACCAACACACGCACGAGCCGAGCGAGCGAAGCGAGCGTGCCGCGTTTCCTAGCGGTGCCTGCTAGGAAAGTTCTATCCATTTTACTACGCTACAAATATAAATTGCAGATTGTTTAGTGATATTTTCAGTTGAGTACTTTGCTGTGCAATCAGTAATTTTGATTTGCGTTTAAATACTACCCTTATTCGTTTAGTAAAACAGTTCTGCAAATACCATTAAACAGTATACTAAATTTGATTTATTTAGTGTGCATAATTAGTGTGCAATTCAGTATTTTTGGTGAAACTTTAGAATATTTTGTTCGAAAAAAGGGAATATACAGATATCGATTTAAATACATGCCAATAATATATGAGGATTTCACAAAGGCTGTAAACTGCGTCAAGCGGAACCACGCGACATGTTCAGTCTATTTCTGTCTCAAGCTCTGTGTGTGAAAGAGAGAGAAGAATACGTTGCGAGATGCCGTGTCTCTGTCGCGCGTAGTGTTTGTGACAGAAATACTGAACAACTCGCGCGTTGTGTGGTCCTGCTTAACGCAGTTCACGCCACGCAATTCTAAGTAAGAATTTTTTTTCTCATTATTATTGTTTTTGTGGTTTGGCATTTTACAGTGTTTGTTATAAGAATAATTCCAAATACAATAGGGTTCAAGTCTGTGCACAGAATCAATAGTAGTAGTTTCACTAGCTTGATGGTCGTTGAGTCTAGTTGGACAAGCAGGCGTTTATATGCATGAATGTATATTCTAAACTAAATTATTTATATGGGAAAGGTAAGGACCCTCTTACCTTTTTCATACAAACGTAATCTTTGTTTTGAAATTACTCAGATTTCCACACATTTTTTAATTATACTTTTACCTAGAATTGTAACTAATTTTCCTTGGTAAAAATATTTGTGTGTACGATTGTGTCTTTATAAGAGCTTAATTAAGCCTACCTCATAGAATTTTTAAATTAAATCTAAGTCAAATTGGTTAAGGGGTTGCTGAGATATGGGTTTTGAGTACACAGTTGAGTTACTAAGAAGTATTGTATATAAATTGTGATATACAAATTCGCCTATCTAAAGTTTAAATAAATAAATAAAGGAGAAAGAAAGATAGTAGATATTATAAGGGGTAGGGCATACCCTTTATAAATTCATTCTCTTGTTTGCGCCGGCATTCTTTGTCGGGTAACTTTGTACTACAAATACTGTGTGCACTCGACTTTAATTCTCTGACTTGTCTAGCATGATGAGTGGATGTGACAAGGTTCACGTGTTGAAGATTCTTTTGTTTAAAATTTTTTTTAACCTCCGAATGGTCGCGATAAAAGACGTCGTTAAAGATAATAGAAATAAAAAACATACATAGTCGGCCTTGCATTTCGATCTTGCTTTAGGCATAGACGCCGAGAGTATGCCTAGAGGAAAGAGGTTCTATAGTCTATCTGACCGTGAAGTCAAGATTTTCTTGAGACGGTTTAACAAAACGCGCCGTTTTGTTGACATTGCCATCTCGTTCAGTATGGCGTTATAAAAAATGGACAGGAACATTTAAAAAGACCCAAAAAAAGAAAACATAAAGTCATTTATTGTAACATATGTTTTTTTAATGTTATTTACAATTATATTGCTATGCTTGCATACATATATTTGGGGCATTTTGCAACTTTGACTCTGCAACAATTATGGCCCGAAATTGAACACATCCTTTGTGACCAGGTTTGATAATTTGAAGTAGCTTATGGTTTTTTTTATATTGCCATTAACGAGAATTAGACGTAATAAATGGGCAAGTGCGAGTCGGACTCGTACATAAAGGGTTCCGTACCACCGTACAATGTTTAAAAACGCTAAAGAAACATGTTTCTTGTATGACGACCCACTTTAATATTTAACTTTATCTTATTTTTAGTATTTGTTGTTATAGTGGTCATAGTAACACATAATTGGTGAAAATTTCAAATATCTAGTTAATGCCATTATAAAGATCTAGTTAAAAACGCTGAAAAAATACGTTTTTTGTATGACGACCCTCTTTAATTTTTAACTTTTTTAAATTTTTAGTATTTGTTGTTATAGCGGCCACAGTAATACATAATCGGTGAAAATTTCAAGTGTCTAGCTATTACGGTTCAAGAGATAGAGCCCTGTGACTGACGGACAGACAGACGAACAGACGGACAGACAGCGGAGTCTCAGTAATAGGGTCCCGTTTGCACCCTTTGGGTACGGAACCCTAACAATTATCACATTTCAGGCATTTCAAAAAATATTCAACATTGTCACCATTTTTTTTAACTCTTATTATGACGCCGGACGATGTTCGAATAATCTTCTCATCCGATACACTTCAAAGGGTCGGGGATCTGAGGGGTAGAAAATCTCACGAGGTCTGCAGTAGCCACTAGTAAATAACACTATGTACTACTATATAAGTTTTCTAAATTCATTTCTTTGCTCCATTTGTGAACCAAATCATACCAGTCTTTACATCAAACAACACAAGTGGCACTCTTCCGTCAAAGACTGACTCAAAGACACTGATGACCTGATGCAACTATCTTGATGATTTTTTGACCCCCGACCAAAATACTAGTTCTACATGTAACGCTCTTTATGTTAAGCTTAAAGTTCCAAACAGTTGTACTTACCACTCATTAGTAAAGCCAAATCGTTTTACTGTTTCCGGTTTTTTCTCCTCTTCGACGTCTGAGTATTCATTGTTAAGGAATGGCGGAATGTAGTAGCCTGGGCCAAAAAAAATATGTTGTACTGATAAGATTCATTGCCCGAACCGCTAAGGTGTGGAATTCCCTCCCTGCGTCGATGTTTCCCCATGCGTATGATTTAGGGATTTTCAAGGCAAGAGTGAATAGGCATTTTTTGAGTCTGCGTATAACACCTTAGACCTCATCTTAGCTTCCAATAATAAAAAAATAATAATAATAAGAAACTAAAACTTTACAAAATAATGTCGTCACTGATAATATCCATTTTGAAAGTAATTTTAGACTTATTAATCCAGAAAAAACTGATATTAAGAGCGATATTTGACTCCAAGAAACTGTGACGATAGCGTTATTTCATACAAATCCAAAATCCATCAAAAAAGTGTCTGATTTCATCATCATCCGAGCATCATTCCTGGTAGTATTCTCAGCGGTAACGCTTTAATGCCCGGGGTCCGCTACCTATACCTAACCTTAGTAATTTGACGAGATTTCTGGTTTTCACACAGAGCGACTGCCGTCTGACCTCCACAACCCAAAGGGTAGACAAGGACCAAAAGTGTCTGATTTGACTTGTTTTGACCTGTATCCCCATACAGGTCAAAACAAGTCAAATCAGACACTTTTGGTTGGCACTTTTGGTGGCAACATTCTGGACATAAAAAAATATTGTTTTAATTAGAGGAGAAAAAAAAGTTTTTTCTTTTTAATTTTTTATTTTAAAGGCTGATGCGGATAAAAACTTATCACTCTTTTAATTCCCATTTCCACCTTCACGCCCACAATTACTATAAAAGTGAGCTTCAACGACATGAGAGGTTGTATGCAGTAGAATCTGAGTAAGCTGTAACTTAGCTTAATGATTCTTTCGCCGGCGGTGCAGTGAGCCATTTGGTGATTAAACTCTATCAGGCGGGCGAGCTCAAAGTAACGAGTCTTAGAGATATACTTTTTGTATCCAATCAACTTTTCTTTATAACCTATTATCATCATCCAAGCGTATTCCCGGTTGCATCCTCAGCGGTAACGCTTCATAGACATATGTCTATGTCTATACATAGACATAGGTCTATGAAGCCTATGTCTATGTCTATACATAGACATAGGTCTATGAAGCGTTGGAAATAAAAATCTGTACATACATAGACATGGACAGATTTTTATTTCAAGAAAAACACAACACATACAATACCCTAAAGGTAACACATAGAAGAAGATAACGTAGGATTTCGAACCTAGCCAATTTTAATCTGAAAAAGTAGATATAAAATAAATTTACAATAACTAGGTACATTTACTATGGCATAGAGCTGGTACCCATCTCAGTGTGTCCACGGTGGTAAGTGTGGTGAGATCCTAGAAAAAAAGGTTCCACTCAGTATATTTCAACAAACTCGTTGCCGAGAAAACGACGCTGGTTTTCAGTGGAGCCTTGTGTGTGTGTGTGTCAGAGCCTGGGATCCGCTACCTAACCTAGGTGGTTTGACGAGATTACTGGTTTTTACACAGAGCGACTGCCGTCTGACCTTCGCAACCCAAAGGGTAGAACAGAACAAATTTTTTAATTTAATTTAATACTCTTTATTGTTCTAAAGTAAAACATACTTTTAACAAATGGCGGACTTAATGCTAAGAGCATTTTCTCCCAGTCAACCATAAGGATAAACAGAAAAGTAATTTGTTTGGCGCAAAAAGCAAAATTAATCAATTATGACTACCGATTTAATAAATACTTCATATAAAATATTAAGAACATATACATAAAACATTACATTACTGCATACTATATAATATATATCAGAATAAATATCTACTTATACAATACGTACCATTATATTATACCCACATATATAATTACAAATATAATCAATTTTGAGAACTTAATGATGATGACTTTACGGAGGAAGGGAGTTCAAAAGATGAGCGTGAACTTTCCTTTTAAAAGAGAATTTGGTAGAAATTTATCTGATGTCAACGGGTAAAGCATTCCAGAGCCGTGAAGCTTGGAAAGAAAAGGAGTTAGACATAAAATTTGTCCGGAAATCCCAGGATAGGTTTAAACAAACGCTAGATGGCGTTCGTAGCACGAAATCATCTTTCTTTTTTCAGCTGTGCCAAAGTCACCCACTCATCAACCTCACAAAATCGTCTGACAATCGGGCCGGTGGTTTTCTTACTAGTCCATTGGCTGTCTTCTCCTCTGGCTAAGCCCATGCCCACTTTATTAATAAGTGTATATATTATTAATATTCTTATTTCCTTATTTTTAAAAACAAAACTCCACCTAAAGGCATTCAGCTATAAAATATTTTAAAATACCGTCATTGCCGAACGTTTCTAAGAGGCGTTATTTTTCTGTAGTAACATTCCGTGTGACGGGCTCAGTGCCAACTCACCATTTAATTTGTCCAAGAAGTTTTAGTTTATCATCTGATCTCATTAGGAGTTTGTAAGTACCTGATGAACTTTAATAGTTTATTAATATTTTGGCGGCAAATTAAATAAACGGGCAAGTGCGAGTTGGACTTGTACATGAAGGAATCCGTACCTCCGTACAATGTTTTACAGCAATTCAATTTAATTCAAAATATCTTTATTATCATAGGATATTTATAATATCTTTTAATAATAGTCACTTTGTTTTGTTTTGCACAAATGTTGACGTCAAATCGTTACTTAAAGCTAAGTTTACGCCGCTTCCTAGGCGCAAGTGCAGAAGAAGCGGCAACAAACTGCACTGCACGTTTTCTCCAAAAACGTCAACTAACAAACTAAAAACTTAAAATTAGTTATATAGATGGACAGAGATTACATTGTTTATTATGTCATAATTAAATTGAATTATAAGAATTACGAAATTTAAAATAATGTCAATTTGTAAATTTAGTATGTACCAATGTACCTAAATTATGACATGTCTAAGTATACAAACCTTTAAGAGGGACCCGCGCCAAGCTCAAGCCAGACCTTTTTGTCTTTAAGATAGTCATCGGTCCTATAATAAGCCTTCTCACAAAGTACTTTCTTTACATAAGCTTTGAATTTTCTGTCTGGCATATCAAGGACCGATTCTGACAATTTATTATAAAAAAGTATACACTTCCCCATAAAAGACTTACTGACTGTATTCAGCCTGTAATACGGGCTAACTAAGTCATTCTTATTACGTAAATTTCTATCTGTAAAATCACTTACTTTATTGAACATGGAAATATTTTTCCTTACATACATTATATTTTCAAATATGAATTGTGATGCAAAAGTAAGTATACCTATTTCCTTGAATAATACCCTCAGTGAGTCTCTCGATCCTAAACCGTAAATAGCACGAATTGCTCTTTTTTGTAAAAGAAAAATAGTCTGAATGTCGGCTGCACTCCCCCATAGAAGTATCCCGTAAGACATTACAGCGGTCCGATACAGACAGTCAGCTGAAGAAACACGTTTCTTGTATGACGACATTATATCTTTTATTATATTAATTTTATATCTTTCTCTTATTTTTAGTATTTGTTGTTATAGCGGCCATAGTAACACATAATCAGTGAAAATGACAAGTCTCTAGTTAATGTCATTATGAAGATCTAGTTAAAAACGCTGAAAAAACATGTTTTTTGTATGACGACCCCCCTCTAATTTTTAACTTTTTTTTATTTTTAGTATTTGTTGTTAAAGCGCCCACAGTAATACATAATCGGTGAAAATTTCAAGTGTCTAGCTATTACGGTTCAAGAGATAGAGCCCTGTGACAGACGGACAGACGGACAGACAGCGGAGTCTCAGTCATAGGGTCCCGTTTGCACCCTTTGGGTACGGAACCCTAAAAATGAACAGCAGAAAGTGTGCATTTACTTAAACGTTGCTTGGATGTTTCTTTCTCATCTCAGCGTATTTCCAGCTGCATCCTCAGCTGATACTGTGAAGTCTGCTTTTCATCTTTTTATTTCCACTTCGCAGTCTTGAGCATCCTTGGTTGTAAGACCATTGGCACGCATATAAATCTTGTAGACGTCAAGCCAGTATTTCTTGGGTCTACCACGTCTGCCGACCCGGCAGACAGCTATAAATTTGTTTGCCACGTATGTAACTTGTCGGTTTTCGTAAACGTAGACTCTCTTGCAGTTTGTCTGGATGTTTATTTGGCACATAATCGAACAATTATTGATATTAAACTTAAAAGTAGCCTTATTTATGTAACTATTTATCTCATTTTATCGTTTTCTTTGCGCCACCGTATCTTTTTCACGTGCCTACATTTCTCTCCATCCACTGGTTGTCTGGAAGAGATCGCTGTCAGCGATAAGACCGCCCATTGTACCTATGTATATATATTTACAATTTGTGTTCTGTTAATTTATTTTTTATTTATTTTTTAGGTGCAATAAAGAGTTAATCATTCATCATCATCATTCATCATTAAAAAAAAAGATTAATACCAGAAAAAATTGATATTCAAACAATTGTATACTTAGAAGACAAATTTCTTCTAGTTATTTTATGTTTAAATAAACCGGCCAAGTGCGAGTTAAACTCGCGTGGAGAGGGTTCCGTACAATTTATTTAATTTTCTTATAGGTTTTCCTGTAATCTAAAAGCAATGAACTTTATCTTGTATTTTTTTTTAATTTTAGGCAAAGTAGTTTCGGAGATCAGGGGGGGGGGATGGTCAATTTTATTTATTTATTTAAACTTTATTGAACAAAATACAATTTATATAGCACAATAGGCGGACTTAATGCTAAAAGCTTTATCTGACAGCCAACCTTTGTCCCCTTTTATGAATAAAATTAAAAGTATTCATTTTAAAATAATAAAAAAATATATATTTGAGATCCTCATAATGAGCCCTTTCATTTGATATATGACACAGTAAGGTTTGCAAAACTTTTTTTTTTATTTCCTAATTTGTCCCCCGAAAATGACCCTTATTTTTAAAAAATATTTATTTACTTTGCTCATATGTGTTTGGGTAATAGGATTACAACATTCTACCAAATTTTAACTGATTCGATCCAGTAGATTCGGAGCAAGTTGGCTGTGACAGACGGACGGACAAACAGACGCACGAGTGATCCTATAAGGGGTCCGTTTTTTCATTTTTTTTACGCAACTCTAAAAACAAACCACACAATCGATTTTAATAAAATTTCTACGGGATCATCTGGAAAATATACCTTTCAAACAAAAAAAGAATTTTTCAAATCGGTTAAGACGTCTTTGAGTAATCGGGGAACATAAGTAGTTCCCCAATTACTTGGACATAGAGTAACATAGAGTAACATAGAGTGCCGACAGAAGTGAAAACTTGAACTAGGTGGTGTCAGTTACGGTAACAGTGTCGCAAGTTCAATGGTTATTTCCCATCTCAATGGCAAACGCGCCTAATGAAGTTTTCACTTAAAAAAAATCCGACGAATTGATGATAACCTCTTAGGGTCAGTTCACACTAAGACGCGACGCGACGCGACGTAGTGCGCTCTTTGGAAGAAATATAGAACTTTTATACTAGACAAAAACATACTAATTTCTGCGACAGCCCGCTATGCCGCGCTGCGCAGCGCTGCCTTACGCGGCGCAGCAGGCTCTTACTCTTTTTGTCTAGTAAACAAGGGCGTCGCGTCTCGGTGTGAACTGACCCTTATGTTAAAATAAAAGAGCAAGTGCGAGTCGGACTCGTACATGAAGGGTTCCGTACCACCGTACAATGTTTTAAAACGCTGAAGAAACACGTTTCTTGTATAACGACCCCCTTTAATATTTAACTTTATCTTATTTTTAGTGTTTGTTTTTATAGTGGTCATAGTAATACATAATTGGTAAAAATTTCAAGTATCTAGTTAATGCTATTATAAAGATCTAGTTAAAAACGCAGAAAAAAACACGTTTTTTGTATGACGACCCCCTTTAGTTTTTAACTACTTTTTATTTTTAGTATTTTTTGTTCTAGGGGCCACAGTAATATATAATCGGTCAAAATTTCAAGTGTCTAGCTATTGTGGTTCAAGAGATAGAGCCCTGTGACAGACAGACGGACAGACAGCGGAGTCTCAGTAATAGGGTCCCGTTTGCACCCTTTGGGTACGGAACCCTAAAAAACCTTTGTCACTGCTTTTATTCCTACATCTCAACAACAGTGTAATTAACATTTCAATTCAGCCCCAAGATGCAAACAGCCAGGAAATGTGTACCTCTTGCAATCTTGCTAAAATGGCGAAATGCATTCCGACCAGCTTCGGACGTGGAGTCTGAACGCCTTCAGATGAGAAATTTTAATGAATTCTTGCCATCTTTGGAAAGTAAAGATATAAATACTGGATGTGGCTTGTGAAATTAAGTATTTTTAAGGGCCCTGTGAAGTATTTGATGTTACCAAGGTCGTCCGTCAAAGAATCAAGAATCCAAGAACCAAATAGTAATTCTATAATTAGGCCTTTGCAGTACTTTTTACACGTCAATAAGTTTGGTACTCGTATACATTACGTGTAATGTTTAAATACATACATACTATATTAAGTATGTATTTCTAACGGAGCAGTCAGAGCATTTTGGGTCTTGCGGCTCTAAGCATACAGAGCGCAGAGTCGCAAGACTCAAATGCCACTTTTAGCCTAAGGGTGAGAGTGTAATGTCACAGAAGACAGTATAGTAGACCGGAATCACCTAAGGTACGCGCAATATGCGTCCCCGTTCCCCGTCCCCGCACCTCTCCCCCGTTC
Source organism: Acrobasis repandana (assembly GCA_963576875.1). NCBI lineage: Eukaryota > Metazoa > Arthropoda > Insecta > Lepidoptera > Pyralidae > Acrobasis > Acrobasis repandana. The sequence continues at coordinate 2,739,787 of OY756233.1, read as the reverse complement.
TTGTGCGGCCGCGTGCGCCGTGCAGTGTGTGTTCGCCCGCTCTCGCCCCTCGACAAGGCGAAATCGGGGGAGAGGTGCGGAGACGGGGAACGGGGACGCATATTGCGCGGGACCTTAGAAGATTCCGTTCTGTATACTCTTACTGTCTTCTGTGGTAATTTTTAAAAATATTTTAAAAAATCTACTGCTACTAGCGTTTCTGGGTTCTGGGTTTATTTCCTAGCATAAACAAATGCTGTCATTCCAGTTTTTAAAGTGAAAACTTCTTTAGACGTGTTGGGCATTTATCAAGATGAGAAAAAAACCATTTAACTCGCGACACTGTTACCGCTACCAACAACACCTTGTTCAAGTTTTCACTTTTGTCGGCGCTCCCGGAGTGTCACTGTTTTTTTTTTTTTGTACATTTTGCGTGTGTTGCCATTATCTTTTTGAATCAGATACATGATACAAGCGTCTAGAGTTGGCTCTTTTTATTTTAGTCTCTTTTCCATTTCTTTAATAGTAGCTACAATGATCTTTTCTACCTACCTACCTAGATGCTAAAAGTGGCCTTTGAATAGTGAAAGACAACATTGCGTGCCATTAGTCCAGCAGTGGAAAAATATCACAGCCTAATATAAATAGGGTAGCTATAATGGTTGACCGGGAGAAAATGATATATGGCATAAGGTCCGCCACTAGCTTGTTGCCTCTTCCAGTATCTACATCTTCGCCGATGTCCCCTGGAGAAGCAGGTAATTAACTAGGATGATTTTAATGAAAACTATTATTGGAGACTGTTTGCGTTTGATGACGACGAGGACCTCCGTGACGTAATGGTTAACACGCTAGACTGCTAATTCGGAGGTTCTGGGTTCGATCCCCAGCCAGGGCAAGTTGGAAAATGGCCTTTTTCAAATTGTCCTGGGTCTTGGGTGTTTATCTATATATGTATTTATCATAAAATATAGTATTGTTGAGTTAGTATCCCATAACACAAGTTTAAAACTTACTTTGGGGCTAGCTCAATCAGTGTGATTTGTCCGTATATATTTATTATTTATTTATAATTATTTATTTGATTATGCACGGTTAGTTCCCAGAGCTTTTAGATACGGAACTATTACTATGGGTTTAAGATACCGATATTCTGTGGTCAATAACCAAATATTTAATGGCTAGGTGAGTACTATAATTTTTTCACGCTTTTCTGTTTGTTGTTGTTTATTTATATATTTATTTATTTATATTTTTTATTTTTATTTTATATATTTGTTTGTTTGGATGAAATCTTGCAAACATTTTGCCACTTTCGTGTTTTCGATTGAGATGAAATTTTGTATGCTATGTAAATCAGATGATAATGCAATATTATTATGACAAGAAGCTTATCTGATGATGGAGCCGGAAGGTGTCTAGAGTAACCCCATAATAAAACGACGCACACACGCCTCACAATTCACAATAAAGGCTAGTACGAAAAAAATATTTTATTTTTGAAAAAAATTTTTGACGTGAAACATAAAACCTTTAAGCTTTAATATTATACTTGCTTTTTAGGGTTCCGTACACAAAGAGTGCAAACAGGACCCTACTATACGTACTTCTGCCTTTCTACTAAATTTGTAACTGTCCACTGCCCTACTGGTCCACTGGAAGAGATCCCTTCTGGAATAAGTCCACCATTTGTAAAATTACCTTTGTTATTTTATTACGTGTAACTATCGCTGATGTACAATAAAGTTTTTTAAATAAATAAATAAAATAAACCTAGAAAGCTTTGAATTTAATTTTAAAATTTATTTTGTTATTTTATAAACTAACACTAACATTTTCCAACTGTTATTATTTAGACCTTAGTCTAATTAATAACAGTTGGAAAATGTAAAAATAATGTAATAATAAAAACCCTTAAAATGTGTTCTTGAGATATGTTTTTTTTTTTTTTTTTTATGTTATAGGGCGGCAAACGAACAAACGGGTCACCTGATGGTAAGTGATCACCACTGTCCATGGACAACTGCAACACCAGGGGTGTAACAAGAGCGTTACCGGCCTTTCAGGAAGATATAGACTCGTTTTTTGAAGGTTTCAATGTCGTATCGGTTCGGGAACACCGCTGCAGGAAGTTGATTCCACAGTTCGGTCGTTCGTGGCAGGAAGTTCCTTTTAAAACGTACGGTGATTGATTGCCAACTATCCAGGTGGTGTGGATGGTATTTTAATTTCAGGCGGGTGGTGTAGTGGTGAAATTTTGCAGCAGGTATTAGGTCGAACAATTCTTCAGAACATTCCCCATGATAAATGCGATAAAAAATGCACAAGGATGCAACATCCCTACGTAGAGCCAGAGAATCGAGACGGCTGACGAGAGTCTCATCATCGATTATACGAGTTGCGCGATTTTGAATACGGTCAAAAGGAAGAAGTTGGTATTTAGGTGCCCCGGCCCAGAGATGGGAACAATATTCCATATGCGGCCTAACTTGTGCCTTATACAGCTGAAGGCGATGTGCCGGTGTGAAGTATCGTCTTGCTCTACCGAGGATACCAATTTTTTTAGAAGCCAACTTAGCCTTGTCATTTAGATGACCGCGAAATTGAACGTCGCTTGAAATCTCGACGCCGAGAATTCCGATCCTCGGTTGTATATCGAGGGAAGCGCCCTGAAACGAGGGAGATACGACAAAGGGACTTTTTTTAGCGGTGAACGCACAAACTTGTGTTTTATTGGGGTTAAATTGGACTAAGTTGTATATGTATTTCAAGAACACATTTTATGGGATTTTCTCATGTAAGTATGTATATTAAAATATCATATTGTATAGTAGAGGTAAAACAATATTCCTAGAATACTTAATTCTATGAGTACTCAAACAAAAAAAAAAGCAAAAAATACTTATTACATTCTCTATTTCTCAGAAACCAATCTCTTAAGATCGGTTTGTTCACCGGAAAAAGGAAGCACTACTTTAGCGCACAAAAAAACAGTTTTCAATAAAACTTTCGCAGTATACTGCAATAAGTTCCTCCATTTGGTATACGTTCTTCTTTACAGTCACAAAAAACGAGCTTACAGATGAAAAGCTCATGTCGTCATAGAACGAAATAGAAAATCGATGACTATCTTAAAGACAAAAAGGTCTGGCTTGAGCTTGGCGCGGGTCCCTCTTAAAGGTTTGTATACTTAAACATGTCATAATTTAGGTACATTGGTACATACTAAATTTACAAATTGACATTATTTTAAATTTCGTAATTCTTATAATTCAATTTAATTATGACATAATAAACAATGTAATCTCTGTCCATCTATATAACTAATTTTAAGTTTTTAGTTTGTTAGTTGACGTCTTTGGAGAAAACGTGCAGTACAGTTTGCTGCCGCTTCCTCTGCACTTGCGCCTAGGAAGCGGCGTAAACTTAGCTTTAAGTAACGATTTGACGTCAACATTTGTGCAAAACAAAACAAAGTGACTATTATTAAGAGATATTATAAATATCCTATGATAATAAAGATATTTTGAATTGAATTGAATTGAATTGAATTGAAAAGCACTGTCACAGCTTTTCTGTTAGAGAAAACAAAATTTTTTGTGGGTCTTGAAAATTCCAGACACTATAGTAGCGTTGCCATTACGTGTATCTAAGTTCAAAACTGTCGTTAACAATTAATTATTCAAAAAAGGCGTAAGTATTATCATGTAAATGACTATTTATCTAACATTTTTAGAAACATTTGATATTAATAGAATATAATAGTTGTAAACTTTTCATCGTCATCATCAGGTCTTTTTTAGGGTTCCGTACCCAAAGAGTGCAAACGGGACCCTATTACTGTGACTCCGCTGTCTGTCCGTCTGTCTGTCTGTCCGTCAGTCACAGGGCTCTATCTCTTGAACCGTAATAGCTAGACACTTGAAATTTTCACCGATTATGTATTACTGTGGCGGCTTTAACAACAAATACTAAAAATAAAAAATAGTTAAAAATTAAAGGGGGTCGTCATACAAGAAACGTGTTTTTTTCAGCGTTTTAAATTTGATCTTTATAATGGCATTAACTAGATACTTGAAATTTTCACCAATTATGTATTACTACGACCACAATAACAAAAAATACTAAAAATAAAATAAAGTTTAAAATTAAATGGGGTCGTCATACAAGAAACGTGTTTCTTCGGCATTTTAAAACATTGTACGGTGATACGGAACCCTTCATGTACGAGTCCGACTCGCACTTGCCCGTTTATTAGTCTCCACTGCAGGAACACGACCCTCTCTGTATACCAGAGCCATACCTAGCTTACAAGCAGCCAGAGGATTTGGCCTACACTCTCCACGCTGGCAAGATGGGTTGGAGAGGTCTCATTGATGTTTATAAGCTTTGTTAGGCTTGTGTTTCCTAGTTCGAGACCTTCTGAGACATCCACAGGAAGACTTGGAGTGGTCCTATTACTGTGCCGGGAACCACACTGTATAATTAATACAAACTTTTATATTTGTAATATAATATTAGGATGGATTACTATATTGTACGAGGAGCTCGATGGCCCGGTGGGAGTTGAGCAGCCCCGGGCGTGGTCCGTACATAGATAGTACCACGAGTGGTACATTTCTCGAGCTCCTCCGGGCTTCGGAAGGCACATTAAGCTGTTGGTCCCGGCTGTCATCATTGTATTGCAGTCGTCAAGCTATGTCAGATGCCTTTAGACAGCTTGAAAAATCTGAAAACCAGTGTTGAATACTTACACGAAAAACTAACAAACATTGACAAGATGGAAGATGATCTTTTTCAGATTGACCTGGGTTTGGATGTTTATCTATATTTATGTAATTGTTATAAAATATAGTATCGTTGAGTTGGTATACCACAAGTCTCAAACTTACTTTGGGGTTTGGGGCTCAATCTGTGTGATTTGTTGTTTATATATTTACTGACAGATGGTGATGCCCCTTAAATATTTCTATATTTTCGATATTTTGTATAAGAGTTAAGTAAAGTTTTATTAAAATTGGCCCAATAACCGAGCCTTTCTCTGAAGTTTGTCGTATTATCGAACGCGGCGGATTTGCGGCTGGACTCGCAAAAATGTAAAGTTTTAAATGTGAATCTAAGAAATTTATGTTATAAAGAGATGTTAATATGTCATTATTTTTTTACTTTAATTTTTTTGTATGTAACATTTGTTGTTTACATTTTTAGGGTTCCGTACAAAAAATGAAAAAACGGAACCCTTATAGGATCACTCGTGCGTCTGTCTGTCCGTCCGTCTGTCACAGCCAATTTGCTCCGAATCTACTGGACCAAATCGGGTGAAATTGTAGGATGGTGTAATCCTATGACCCAAACACAGATGTGCAAAGAAAATATATGTTTTTTTTTAAATAAGGGTCATTTTCGGGGTCAAATAAGGAAAATTTTAAAAAAAGTTTTACAATCCTTACTGTGTCGTATATCAAATGAAAGGGCTCGTTATGTGGATCTCAAGTATATTTTTTTTATTATTGTAAAATAAGTAGTTTTGATTTTATTCCAAAAAGAAGACGAAAATTGACCATTCCCCCCCCCCCTGATCTCCGAAACAATTGAGTCTAAAATTTTGAAAAAATTACATAATATCGTTCATTGTTTGTAGATTACAGGAAAACCTATAAGAAGTCTATCTATTGAAAATAAAGTAGTAAACTCAATATAAAACTCACTTACGGAAAAAGTTTACTAAAACATCACTAGATAGGGCTAGTAGTAGTTAACTCGCGTCTTACTGTGAGGATTTCAAATGTTATATTTAGTGTATATATATTTAAAAAAACCCGTGCTAAGATGTTATTCTACAGGCGTTGTCCCGTCAGCATGGAAAACTGCCTTAGTCCACCCGACGCCCAAAAAAGGGGAATGCTCTGATCCTGGCAATTACAGGTCTATGGCCATAGCCTCCTTACTCTCTGAAATAATGGGGTCTATTATTAACCACCAGCTGTATCTCGAGGAGCACCAGCTCATAAGCGATCGCCAGCATGGTTTTCGTCGCGGACGGTCTGCTGGCGATTTTTTGGTGTATTTGTCCCATAAATGGGCAGAATCGGTTGAGAGTAAGGGGAAGGCCTTGGGGGCTGGCTTGGACATGGCGAAAGCCTCGATCGGGCCTGAAACAAGGCTCTTTTATCGAAACCTCCTTCTTTCGGGTTGCCTGTGAAATTGTGCCAATGGATTACCAGTTTCCTCACAGGGCGCAGCATCAAAGTCATTGTTGAAATGTTGATGGTTCATGCTCTGAATATAAGCCCGTGAATGCTGGTGTCCCGCAGGGCTGTGTTCTGTCTCTTACGCTTTTTCTTCTGCATATCAATGATAATGCTGCAATCCAACAGCACTCATTGCTATGCAGATGATACCACGGTAGACACCACTTTTACCGGCCAAGCCAATATTTTGGGGTATTTTCGACTTAGTCCAATTTAACCCCTGTAAAACACAAGTTTATGTGTTCACCCCAAAAAAAAAGTCTTTTTGTCGTATCTCCCTCGTTTCAGGGCGCTTGCCTCGATATTCAGTAAAGATCGGAATTCTCGGCGTCAAGATTTCAAGCGACGTTTGATTTTGCGGTCATCTGAATGACAAGGCCAAGTTGGCTTCTAAAAAACTAGGTATCCTCGTAGAGCAAGGCGATATTTCACATCGGCACATTGCCTTCAGCTGTATAAGGCACAAGTTAGGTTGCATATGGAATATTGTTCCCATCTCTGGGCCGGGGCACCTACATACCAACTTCTTCCTTTTGACCGTATTCAAAATCGCGCAACTCGTATAATCGACGATGAGACTCGGCCGTCTCAATCCTCTGGCTCTACGTAGGGATGTTGCATCCTTGTGCATTTTTTATCGCATCTATCATGGAGAATGCTCTGAAGAATTGTTCGACCTAATACCTGCTGCAATATTTCACGACCACACCACCTGACTGAAATTAAAATTTTATCCGCACCATTTGGATAGTTGGCAATCAACCACCGTACGTTTTAAAAGGAACTTTCTGCCACCTACGACCGAACTGTGGAATCAACTTCCTGCAGCGGTGTTTCTGAACCGATACGACACTGAAACGAGTCTATATCTATCTCAAAGGCCGGTAACGCTCTTGTTACACCCCTGGTGTTGCAGTTATCCATAGGCAGCGGTAATCACTTACCATCAGGTGACCCGCTTGTTCATTTGCCGCCCGGTATTTCATTTAACAGTCCGTTCACACTTTTTTTAGTTACCATAAACAAATTTGGGTCAGATTCCAGAAACCTTAATATGTAGTAATCTTAATCTGTTTTGTTAATATTTAAAAACGAACATCATACAAAAACACTTTTAAATGTCGTCTTCTATTTCTTATCTTTTTTATAAAACAGTTCAGACGCTTACAGCCAGTTTAATAAATGACTAGATTCAGACAAATCTGAAATCCACCTCCTATTCTACCTTACACCTGTACCCTTTTACGACCCGTTTCGTATTCAAGTGTGATCCAGAATAAATCACTAAAAACTATGACAAAGTAACCACAATGATATTCCCATTTTATTACCTTATTTACCATATATATGGTTATATTTATTATATATTATTGGTAACGTAAGTAACTAAGTATACTTAGCACTTAACCACAGAATAGGATACTCACGTACAGAAGTCTCACTCAGCAAAGAAATTCAAAGAAATATCTACTCAATGCGGTTAGAGATATGGTTTAATTTAGCTCACGTCAAAACTCAGCACCTTTTCGTTTAGATACCTAGACATACATTGCAAGCCAATTTCATTCTTATTACTCTGGACAAACGATTCGATTCGAATCCCGAAAAATCATTCCACGCGATATGTACCGCGGCGGGCGGGGCTTAAAATATGAACAGCGCGGCGCGACAGTTCGCCGTGACACTCGAGTCGTACGGTTGCGTCGCAAGAAATTTCCTTTCAGACTATTGCTGTGTTTTTGCGATAATCGATTCATTAAAAATGCCGTCATGTGCCGTGAAGTGGTGTAGAAGCTATACAGACATGAAAATGAGTTATTAAAAAAAAAGTAACACGTAAACAAGTTTATTTATTTTAGCGTAGCGTACTGCATAATACGTACCATCCGCGCGTTGTATCTCACCGCTCATTGCGTTGTCTGCCCCACCCGACCGACGACGACGCGACCTCGTCGCGACCAATGGCATGCATCTTTGTCTATGTGTGCGTTCGAGTATTTCGTTGTAATTACTGTTTGTTTGTTTGCGTAAATGGAATCAGAATCGAAGCGGTGAATGTAGGAGCGTTGGTTTCTAGAGAATTATATTTCGATGGTAATACTCGTAATGTAAACGGGGAGTGACACAGGCCTTAACAGAATAAGTGGTAATGGCCAAACGGTTTAAGCACTGTATCTGCGTCTGTGAGGCATGAATTCGGCCCTCTCCAGGCACGACTTGCACTTATGCCTCTATACCTCAGAGTTATCTTTGAGCTGCTTTGAAATTTTCACTCGGCTACGGCAAAGGAAGGGTAATGATTTTAAAACAGTCTATGTATGTATGTGAGTATTTACGTGTGTTTCACCATAGCATTTAAACCACTCATCCGATTGTAACAAATGATATGTAAAACCAAACGTCATTACATTACGGTCCAGGTAACATAGGCTACATTTTGTATGTAAAAAATAAATATGATGAGGCTTTAAAATTTTGTTAGGTTCGAGTGGAGCAAAAAAGCAGATTTTTCGAGGCTTATACTGAATTTGTTTCTCCAAATTTTGATTTTTTATTTCAATAGAAACCTAGAAATAGCGCATAAAATACCTATTAGTTCGAAAGTTTTGAAGAAAGATCTGTTATAAAGCTATAATCACGTACGAGCGTTTGTATGAAAAGTAAGACGGGAATTATTAAGTAGTCTTTTTTGACTAAAATGTTTTTGATACAATAAATTAATTTTAGAAACAAACATTGCGTAGTCGGGTTTTAATTATTAAACGTATATTTTGTATGTTAAAAAATATAATTAAGAAAGCGGTATAAACATCTCCGAATGAGTTCAATCTTCCAAGCGGCAGATTTCATCTCCGGTTGTTATTAACTTTTTCTCCATTTGTTCTCATAACTCGCTGGGTCGGCACGAGACTTAATAAGATTTAATTTTATTTCCAATAGGTGTATGAGATCTTTTGTTAAGTGTTCACAAACTCGTTTTATATAGGTATTTGTTTTATACCTACTCTTAGTATTTTAGAAGTCACGACCTCAGCATCGGAGGAAGAAAGTAGTATAAAAAATAATTATAAATTAACAATTCAATTTTATATAAAACTTAATTTTCCTAATAACAAAAACACATATTTGCATTAAAAAACAACAATGAAAACAAAGCATTTGAAAATTGAGGTTTTATAGCGATTCTAAAACTTGGCTGATTTGATATAATCTTTCAATATCACAAATTATAATTTAGACGAAATCGATAATTTTTTAAAAAAGTAAAAAAACATATATTCAATTTCAATATAAAACTTCAAATTCCAATTGAAGAAACCCCATAATTTTCTTGCAAAGAAGTAATAAAACGCCCAAAGATATTAAAAAATGGAAGTTTTAAAACGATTCTAAACTTGGCTCATTCTACATAACCTTTCAATATCACAGAATAATATTTTGATAAGATCGTTCAATTACCACCGGAGCCAATATCCACCTTTCATTTCTTTGGGATTTGAAGGATTCCCTGAATTAGATTTGACTGAACGCAGTCATTCTAATTCTTTAATAAATTGACGCGTGGTCGAAGTTATAATCGATCTATTCTATCAGATAACTAGTGATTCTGTAAGAACGGAAGACCTCGCGAGCTCTTATAACCATGCAATAATCGGTTATTGCATGGTTATAAGAGCTCGCGAGGTGTTCAAGTGCTGACACTTTCCCCTTTCCCCTGAAGAAGACTTCGCGAGCTCTTATATCATCATCAGATAACTAGTGATTCTGTAAGAACGGAAGACCTCGCGAGCTCGCGAGGTGTTCAAGTGCTGACACTTTCCCCTTTCCCCTGAAGAAGACTTCGCGAGCTCTTATATCATCATCAGATAAATAGTGATTCTGTAAGAACGGAAGACCTCGCGAGCTCTTATAACCATGCAATAATCGGTTATTGCATGGTTATAAGAGCTCGCGAAGTTTTCAAGTGCCGACACTTTCCCCTTTCCCCTGAAGAAGACTTCGCGAGCTCTTATATCATCATCATCCGAGCGTATATTCCCGGTTGCATCCTCAGCGGTAACTTCAGAGCCCGGGGTCCGCTACCTGACCTAGGTGATTTGACGAGGTTACTGGTTTTACACAGAGCGACTGCCGTCTGACCTCCGCAACCCAAAGGGTAGACCAGAACCAATCCTAGGATAGGTACAAACGCGTTCGGGACCAACGGCTTTACGTGCCATCCGAAGCACGGAATCATCTTTCTTTTTGGATAATCAGGTGATTCAAGCCTGCAATATACTAAACAGACTAGAAACAACTTTTCACAAAATATGCTTCCCAGTGGGATTTGAACCCATGACCTCCGGATCACAAGGCAAACGCCTTGACCACAGGACCGCGGAGGCAGTCAAGCTCGCGAGCTCTTATAACCATGCAATAATCGGTTACTGCATGCTTATAAGAGCTCGCGAGGTCTTCTTCAGGGGAAAGGGGAAAGTATATACAGAAGACTTCCCTCATTTTCCCCCTCCACTTTCCCCTTTTGGATTTTTTTTGGAACATCTTGTGTAGAATGAAATGCTTAGTATGCCTCTTAAATTTCATTGAAATCTATCAATGAATAACGCTACAGCAAAGTTCCTTCCTTTCCCCCTATTTCTCCCCTAATCAAAAATCGTATTCGATTGAAAAAATAAATGAATCAAGTAACTTTGTGCCAATTTTCGTCAAAATCGATTGAAAAATGCGACTTGTAGGCGAGAACCGACAGAAAGACTTGCATTTTTGGCCAATCTCGAAACTATTAAGACGCTTCACGTGCTCAGTCAATCCGCTAGTTTTCAACAAGTCAAATCAGACACTTTTTTCTAAACGTCAAAACAAACACACTATCAGAGAAAATCGACGTCTGAGTAGTAGCTTTACCGCTTCTATGCTTTGTTCGATGAGTGAGAGAGCCGGAGCCCCTCCCCATCCCCCCTTCCCCTCCTTCCTAAAAGGCCGGTAACGCTCTTGTTACACCTCTGGTGCTGCAGTTGTCCATCAGCAGCGGTGATCACTTACTATCAGGTGACCCGCTTGTTCGTTTGCCATCGATTGACAAAGAAAAAACATTTTCTATGGAATTTGTATGAAATATCGGATTGTAACGTCATAGTTTTTTTGGAGAAAAATGGCGCTCTTAATATCCGTTTTTCTGCGTGAATAAATCAAAATGGATGTGATCAATGACAAGTGACATCATTTTGTGACGTTTTATGCTCATAACAGTACCAAATAATTTATTTTTGACCTAGGAAACTACCCAATTATAAAACATTATACGTTTCACTCAACATGTACTACCTTTTCTGCTACGTCCCTAAGGTGAACTGGTAGACAACGCTTAGCATTAAGGCCGTACCCGAATTTTCCGGGGTCCAGTGCTGCCCCCATTTAAAATAAATCATTTCAAAGAAAACGGAGACATTATTTAAAATTTTACTACTACCATGTCCTAGATAACCCGATTCAGAGTATTTAATGAACTACAGTTTACAGTTTATAATGAGAACGTTAAGCTTTACTACGCACATTTGCCAAAAGTGGCCGTTTTTCGCAAATGTGCGTAGTAAAGCTTAACGTTCTCGCTTTAAACTGTAAACAGTAGTTCATAAAATACATTGAAGGGTTATCTAGGACTTGGTAGTAGCAAAATTTTAAATGATGTCTCCGTTTTCTTTGAAATTATTTATTTTAAATGGGGGCAGCACTGGACCCCGGAAAATTTAGGTACGGCTTTAAGTTTTACCTTTTGTATTATAATTGTTAGATTATTGTGCAATAAATATTAAATAAAAAACGACGGGTTGCACTCCGGGAGTGCCGGCAGAAGTGAAAACTTGAATATTAACGTTGTGCATTTTTGATATTTTGGAATGGTTAGGGATTAATTTTGCACGAATTGCTTCAATTATCAGTATAAAAGTACTATCATTTATGTGGCAGAATACAATATTTATTTATTGCGCTATCGTACACAAACATGACAATTTATATTACATTAAAAAGTTTATCTCTCAGCTAAACGAAACAGCAGGCGCAGGCATACATTTTCTCCACGCCGTAGAAAGAGAGGGGGATACTTCCTCTCCTACGCCGCGCCGGCTGTCTACTCTCCATCCGTCTTACGAATTTTCGATCAGGACACGTGTCCTGACGCGACTTTAACATTTTTTACCCATTACAAAAAAAGTGCACAACGCCGCTTAAGAAGTTTTCACTTCAAAAATAAACAAGCACGTTCGAGGTGTGTCGGTTTCGTTTCACAAAACATATATATTTTTTTAATGAATGTGCAGCTAGGTCAGAAAGTTGTATACGAGTATTGTGAATAGTACGGAAGCAATAGTGCGGATTTATATTGTTTCAATTAAATAAAAAAAATACTTTCTATCTTAAGAATATAGTGTTATGAAGCAATAATTAAAGACACACAAACAAATAGGCCTCCCCCTTAATAGAGACAGTAAAGTGCCAATGCACACTTACTATATCTTATAAAACTAGGTCATTGTAAAATTACTAATTAGTCTACGTTTGGGCTACGTCAATCATTTTTAGTATGTACGGAAGTTTAAAAAAACTCGGCCTTTTTGGTTTACATTTTAATTTCCAGATTTTTTTTTAAATCGGGATAATTCCGCGCTGCATCCTGTACCAGACGTTGAAACTCTCACACCATCATTCTCTATAGAGCATAGTCCTTATTTCTTATTAACACTCTATATACTTAACAAGATATTGTTACCATTGTTTTATAATCAAGAAGTACTATAAAGATTTTACAGTCTCTTGTTGTAGTCTAAGGAAAAACGTAGAATATACCAGCTGCTTCTCTTCTTACGCAAATCGTAAAAGGCGATAGGTGAAATGGGCGAGAATCTGAATTATATGAATACACTGTTAAAAATTATGTAATTTTACTAAAAATTATGTAATTATACATGCAAAAAATTACATAAACCTGTAAAATTTCCGAAAATCTGGGAAATTTACGGAAAAATATGTAAAAATGACAAAAATTATGTGAAATTTCATATTTTTTCGTAAATTTCCCAGATTTTTCGGAAATTTTACAGATTTATATAATTTTTTTGCAGGTAGATTTACATAATTTTTAACAGTGTAGGCCATGTGGCTAGCAAACCATCACTTTTTAGATTCCATTTTTAGGCTAGGCTATAATGTAGTATGTACCATTAATATTACTGAAAAAATAATCCAGTAACAAAGTCAAAAAAAACAAACTTGATACCAATAACAATCTCAAACTACCAGATCGCTTATAAAATAAACCATCCAATAATTTGCGGAAATCGTATATTTTTATCCCTTCACGAGTTGGCTGTCGGTGGTTGATTGAATTCTTATTGGCGATGATCTCAAATTGCACTTTCTGTGCAACCGGGCCACGTTGCAAACTCGATTTACCTACTGACTTACTTCACGTGAAACTTATTATATCCATTTATAACAGGGGAAGTTGCCTTTTATACCTACAATTCTACTAATATTATAAATGCTAATCGAGGGAGCGGACGAGTATGCGAATCATGTTAATAGGCGATGCGACTAGCAACCCATCACTATGTTCAAAATGATGGACTGAATTCTTTAAATATTCGAATTTAAAGAAACAACTTTTATATGTAGATATTAATATAATGTAGATTATTCCTACGCATATTTCGAAGCACTCAATTTTCTAAAGATAATAAGACTCGATAAAACGTAATACATTCACGTCGTGTCTAAAAATTGGTGGTGCGTATCAAAAAACCGAAGTCCAATATACCTACGTGCAAAATCCATAACACGTTGAACGCTATGACTAATAGCGTGACAGCATACTTTCGCCCATGGCAATGTCACAAAACGGACGACCTCGGTAGCCCAGTGGTCATCACGCCAGGCTGTCACAACGGAGGTCCCGGGTTAGATCCCCGGTCAGGTCAAGATAGAAAATTATCTATTTCAGATTGGCCTGGGTCTTGGATGTTTATCTATATGTATTTGTTGTAAAATATAGTATCGTAGAGTTAGTATCCCATAACACAAATCTAACTTAAGGCGACGTGGGTTCACAATTTGCAATACTGTGCGTGTTTTTGAAAAATCACTGTTATTAAACTACTACGAGTACAGTTTATTCCTCAAAAAATCTTAAGGATTTTTTCACTTTCGCATTTATAATATTAGGAAGGATTATATCAAAAAATGTATTATCTAAATATGTATCCGTTTTGGCTACAAAAAAAAAATAATGTTATTAGTAATTGCGAAATATCGTCGAGCTCGGCTCCGCCCTTCCTTCGCTCTCGACGAATATTTCACGGTGTTTTATTTATTATTTTTTTGTTTTATATTTATAATATTTTCTGTAGCCAAAACAGATATATATTTAGATAATACATTTTTTGGTATAATTTACATATAAAAAGGTGATTGTATAAAATAGTAATACGTATTATAAAGGCAAATTTAGAGGTATGTTTGTGATTTTTTTCTATCAAGCCAAAAATGCTCAATCGTATTTTGGCTATTGTGGGTGTCTGTAGAAAATCCTTAAGATTTTTATGTAAATATTTTGAGGATACTGTATCAGTAATAGCAGTGATTTTTCAAAAACACGCACAGTATCGCAAATTGTGAACCCACGTCACCTTAACTAACTTTAAAATTCTAACTTACTTTGGGGCTAGCTCAATCTGTGTGATTTGTCCGTATATAAATTTATTTATTGTATAAAAAAGGGATCTGTCCAATAATTGTTGACGTGTATTTTTGCAAATATTGTTAGGAAATAGCTTAAAAATAATAATAGGTGGCTTATGGAAACAGTGATGTACGTATTATTTATGGCAAACACTGGTATCTGTCACGGCCTGCGAGAACGTCCAACCGTATTTTTTTGCGCGGGTTACGTTGTCAGCTCCACACTGCGCCGCCCGCCATTATTACATTTACTTTTTTTATAATAGTTTATTTGTAGAATTTAAATAAAATGCGTATCTACTTTTTCTAATCACATAGGTAAAGTAATCATCAATTAATCAATTTTTACCATAATCTGGCTTATCAGAGAAACAAGCAAAGTTTAACTACGTTTCATAATTATGTAATAATTGACGAAATGGTTTCATCAACTTTATTAAGTAGGATATATTTGTACAAAGACACTTCATATTTTGATATATCGAAATTAGGTATTCCGATACGTACCCCTAAAAATACAGCAGAAGACGTGGACGGAATGAAACTGTGATTGATTGCGACCCAATATTTCTTGCCATGTTAATTTGACCTCAATTTCGGTCCCGGACAACTGCCTGTAGGGTTTTTAATACTGCCCCGGAAAATTGTGAGAGTGACGCATATGTTTTCGAGTTTTTGATATGTGAAAAAATAACCTTCTATCCTTATGAATGTGAAAGTTTGAGGAGCTAGGTGGCTCGGCACTTTCGCAAGTTAAGTGACACTTGGCGTAGTCTGTAATTGGATGGTGGACCACAAATGCCATTATAATTTCTGAGCTCTTCCGTACTTCGAAAGGCATTGTGTAAGAGTACATTGTATGAGAGTCGTAAAGCTATGTCAGGAGCCATATGGCAGCTTGAAAGATCTGACATCAGTGTTAGCCACTTACACACATTTTTCATTATTGGAGTTCAGTGGCCAAGTGGGAGTACGCATTGCTAGCACTTTCAGTGTTAGCACTTTCAAGTTTACGCCCAGGGTTACGGGCGTGGTCCATACTTGGATGGGTGACCACAAGCGTCATCATTGTATTGCAGTCGTCAAGCTATGTCAGGTGCCTTAAGGCAGCTTGAAAAATCTGATATCAGTGTTGGCCACTTACACACATGAAAAACAAAACAATGTGAAAGTTTACATGTAGATTGTAGAGTGTAGATGATTAGTAATAATTTTTTTTTTATGTTTATTTTAAATAATGATTTGTTATCCCCTAAAACTGTATTTTTTTTCGTGGGCCTGCCAAATAACGAACCACGCGAGCTATGCCAAGGTGACAGCTAGTGAAAAATTACACTAGCAAAGCAACAAGTACGAGTAGCTGTTCTAAATAAAATAATGAGTTGAGAACAACATAACGGAAGTTCCGCGTTGTCCGAGCGCCGCCGGAATACTAATGTGGTGTATTTGCGAGGAACGGAAAAGCTCTCGAGCTTTAAATAGGGGTTAACTTTTGCTCAATGGTTAGGATCTATATACCTGAAAGGATATTCCGTTAGTGAATTTTGGTACAGTCTCTCTCCCTCAGCTGCAATGCTGTGAAGCCCGGGGTCCGCTTTTCGGCTTTTACTTCTCAACTTAGCACGGTCTTGAGCATCCGTGGTTGTAACACCATGTGCACGCATATCATCCTTGACGACGTCAAGCCTACGTTTATTGGGTCTACCACGTCTGCCGGGCCCCGGCGGGGACAGCATGGCTATACATTTGTTTCCCTTTGAATTTTGGTACAGTAATTATACAAATCATAGAAAATAGAAGAGGAAAACTGAACGGTCATCTAATCTTACTACGACAAAAAGCTGCAAACTAAAGTGGGATTGGCCATGTCAGCAGAATTCCTCCTGAGAAATGGGCGAATAAAGTAACTCCTTGGTTACCCAAGGATGGTTGTCGTTACAGGGGAAGGCTGAGAAAGAGATGGCGCGAAGACCTTGACGCTTTTCAGCATGGTTGGTCGGCAATGGCAGTGGATAGAGACATATGGAAGGAAGTGGTGGCTCTACCACTTCCTTCCATGCTACCGGCAAAACTCAGTTTTGCTAGTAGCATGAATGGGCCGGCTCGTCCGGGGAAGTACCACACTCTCACAGAAAATCGACGTCTGAGTAGTAGCTTCACCGCTTCTATGCTTTGGTCGGTGAGTGAAAGAGTCGGAGTGGCGAACTCTAGTGGTTAAGACGAATCTAACCATGTATAATTTACTAGCTGTGCCCGCGACTTCGTTCGCGTGGTTGTCGGAATGTTATATAGCCTAAAGCCTTCCTCTATAAATGGACTACCCAACAAAAAAAGAATTTTTCAAATCGGACCATTAGTTCCTGAGATTAGCGCGTTTAAACAAACAAACAAACAAACTCTTCCGCTTTATAATATAATAAGTATAGATTAAAATTGGTTCAGCCATTTAGTAGTTACTAGAGAACATAGAATTATAGGGACAAACATACAGGTCAAACAGATATACCCTCCTTTTCGGCTTTGCCGCATTCGGGTGAAAATCTAATTACGCATAAAAGGTTGTCTTCATCATCATCATCAGGTCTTTTTTTGTCTCCACTGCAGGAGCACGACTCTCTCTGTACTACCAGAGCCATCCCTGGCAAGAGTAGCCAGAGGATTTGGCCTACGCTCTCCACGCTCGCCAGACGGGTTGGAGAGTTCCTGTTGATGTTTGTAAGCTTTGTTTAGCTTGTATTTTAGCTGCCTTCTACGAGACGCACGGTAGAACTTAGAGTGGTCCTATTCTACTCTGCTGGGAACCACACGGCTTCTCATGTTCTTCTGCTTTCTTAGGTGACCATTGACATGAGTATTATATTTGGAGAAGAATAAGCGGGAAAGCGCACCACGGGCTCTAAAGCAACACAGCTGAGGATGCAACCTATGTCGAATTACGCTTCAAAGTATATGAAAGTCTTCTAGTATTTGTTCGACCTATGGGCTATAAAAATAATAATGGATAAAGTCAATCCTGGATCGCTGGACCACCAAGTTCACGACGAATGTAATAATGTTTCCCACATGACGGTAAAGTATTAACTGTCGAAGTTCTGAACTCGCAACTAATTGTGGCGAGCGTTTACCGCACGCACCTTAGATTGTTCTAGAGCGTTATGTGATGGACATACGGTTGTTTTTGGTTTGCATTATAGTTGAAGCCTTCAGTACTACTGATGGTAGTAGTTGGATAGATGACTGGGTCAAAAATAAATTATTTGGTACTGTTAAGAGAATAAAACGTCACAAAATAGTGTCACTTGTCATGAATGATATCCATTTTAAACATGATTTAGGATTTATTAATGCAGAAAAACTCTATTTGACTTGATTTAATTATGACTATGATTTTGATACAAATCCCATAGAAAATGTTTGTATTGACGTTTAGAAGACAGTGTCTGAATTCTGTTCTGTTTTTGTCGTCTAGCGGATTGAAAAGCTAGCTGAAACCTAAAACTTGGATCCTTAAGGCCGTACTTGAAAATTTTGCTACTACCAAGTCCTAGTTATCTAGGACTTGGTAGTTGCAAAATTTTAAATAATGTCTCCGTTTTCTTTCAAGTGATTTATTTTAAATGGAGGCAGCACTGGACCCCGGAAAATTTAGGTACGGCCTTAAATAACTTTGACAAGTTTTCTGAAAAAAGAAACAACTTTTCATACAAGTTTTTATTGTGAAGCCTACTTATCAAGATAAATGTATTAAACTCAAATTGATGGGGTTGCGTCGTTTTATAACAGCTTCCTACAGCCACCTTCCAGCTCCATCATCGAATCAGTGATAATTATAATTGCATTGTCATCTGATTTACATTAACATACGAATTTTCATCATCATCATCCGAGGTTATGCTTCAGAGCTTAGGGTCCACTACCTAAAGCTAGGTGATTTGACGAGTTTACTGGTTTTTACATAAAGCGACTGCTGTCTGACCTCCGCAACTCAAAGGGTAGACCAGAACCAGCCCTAGCATACGAAATTTTATGTTAATCAGAAAACGGGAAGTGCCTCAAATTTAACTTGCAAGATTTGAACCAAACCAACCAAAACAACAACAGACAGAGCTGAACAGTACTTTAAATAAAAGCTTTTAAAAAGAAATACTTTATCGATATCTTCCCACCTCAGAATCACAGACGCTCCTAGATTCGGAATTGGAAATTGATCCGCACTGCGCTGGAACTTTCCAAGAACGGCGGGAAAATTCCAATTAATGCGAGTTTACATGCACCGTCGGCAGCGAGGTGAAATGCAAATTAAGAAGTTGTGGATTGAAACTCCAGACGGTGTTATAATTATAAACAATATTATTGTAGGTAGAGTTTACTTAACTTAGTAGACAGAGCCTTCGGGTTGACTATGAGCCCTAAAGACCAGGTCCAGCAAGATTGTGGGTTAGCAAAGAGAGGGGAACGGAGAGGGCAAGACAGTCATGGGTTGATAACCGCCAAGTGGTTCCCGGTAGAGTAGAATAGGACCACTCCAAGTCTTCCCGTGGATGTCGTAGAAGGCGATTTAGGAAACACAAGCTAAATAAGGCTTTTAAACATAAATGAGACTTCTCCAACCCGTTTGGCCAGCTTGGAGAATGTAGGCTAAATCCTCTGACTACTCTGGCTAAGTATGGCTCTGTAGTACAGAGAGGGTCGTGATCCTGCAGTGAAGACTAAAATAGACTTGATGATGATTCCTCTTCTTTGCTGGTCTGGGAGAAAAGAAAAACATAGAATGTACTAGTTGCTTCTCTTCCCGTGCAGATCGTAAAAGCCGATCGAGGAAATGGTCGAAAATCTGAATCATATGAATAGGCGATGCGGTTAGCAAACCATCACTATTATGAATTCCCTTTTCCACCTTCATTCCCACCATCACGCTAAAAGGTGGCCTGGGCCTCACTGTACTATTTTTGGAGTAATAAATGACTTTTTATCTTTATCTCTATCGACTTTTACAGTCTACGTCGTAAGAACAGCTGGTACATTGTATGTTTTTTATTTACCCCCAGCCTGAAACGAAACCTTAAACTTTTTTTTTTTTTTTAATAACTTTTAAAAGTAATGTTCAATAAATATTCCCACCTTACCATTGCAAACACTTCCAGACTAGGAATTGGAAATTGATCAATGGAAAGGGAAGTTTCCAAGAACCGCGGGAAAATTCCAATTAATTCGAGTTTACATGCACCGCCGGCCGCGGTAACGAATATGCAAATTTTCGAAGTCATTATTTGTTAGGAGTGGATTGAATCTCTAGACGGTGTGATAATGAAGGGAAATCGGGAATTTATTTAATTAGGCGGTCAACCATAAAATTAGGGAATTAGCACATGATTTTTTCCTATTTTCTCTTATTCTAGGAATTCGTTTCGTATTTTAGGGTCATCTATGCTTTATAAGACACGTTAAGCACTTGATCCCGGCTATTATTATTGTATAGCAGCCGTCAGCTCTGTCAGATGCCTAAAGTCACAGACCAAAAACAACAACTCAACCACATCAAAAAAAAGTCAAAACAAATTGATAAATCATTTATATAAAATTATGTACATTTTTTTTTAATTTTACTTTAAATAATAAAATAATTGTAAAAAAAATAAACAAAACTCATTTACTTTCTGTTTCTTACAAACAAATCACCAGCTTGCCTCACTCCTACAACAATTCCTTCCCAGGTCTCTTTTGACACCTGTTCAATATAAATAGGGTCCAAATGGAATCCTTGGTACCCCCAATCGAGACCGGGCAGTTCGTAAGTGTACGACAGAGGCACTCCTACAACATGAGCATAGTCTTCCGACGCTCCTGCCGCAGGGTATCCAATAACCTGAACAGAGTTGCCGACACTGTATCGTGGGAAGTAAGAAATTTGGTTTTCGAATATCTTATCAGCCATAGCGACGCCGACGATGTGGAGGGCAAATGCATTATTAGATAGACTGCCGTCGTGTCCCCAAGGATACAAGATCATGCTGCCATAGCTGTGCATAGTGAGGTACAAAGCCATGCGATGGAGGTATTCGTGAATGATATCTCTGACAACTCTGGTCTCAATTTCGGAGAAGGCTCGACTGCCCGCGTAGGTATCAGAACAAGGAGAAGCGCTGGTACCGACGGTGTTCCAGAAGAAGTCGTAATTCCTGTTGCCGTCGACACCAGGGCAGGCGAAGCTAAGGGCGTGTTGATCAGTGGAACGCGTCTTACGCCAGAAACGGTTCTGTAAATATTAAGAACTGTAAATTCAGCGTTCACATCAACTTTATTACAATAATGGCTAACGGCGTCCGCATGAAATGAGATAACTTTTCTGTCCGGAAATTTCCGATGCCCACCGGAAGGCACTCTGCTATAATATAAGAATTTGGACGTGTGTGACGTCCGCTGATAGTATCGGATGTAATCTATCGGATGTCAGATGTTTTCTGATTTCTCTTAATATTGTTAACTCCTGGCCTAGTCTAGTATTTTATACCAGCTTGTTTATTCTGTAGCAAATAAAATAGTTCTACCTACAATTCTTTGGCTAATTCATTGCTATTGATTTTGGTAACGATTACTACAGGACATTCATCAACTTGTGTCAGATGCCTTTAGGCAGTACGAAAACCAAGTATTAGGTAGTTGCAATCACAAAGGCTCTTCTTTATTGCCCACGATACTTATGTAAAGAAGAAATAAGTAAAGAAAACAAGTAAACATGAAAAAAAAATACTAGCATTCTTGGCATGTAACTGCTGTTGCTTCTGAAGCAAAGCCATTCCGAAGTTCTGGGTTCGATCACCAGCCCGGGCAAGTTGGAAAATGGCCTTTTTCAAATTGTCCTAGATTTTGGGTGTTTATCTATATATGTTTTTATTTTTAATATAAGTTTAAATTAGTTTGGGACTAGCTCAATCAGTTTAAATATGTATACTATGTCCTTAACTATTTATACATTTGAAGTTCTATATTTTTTAACCTTAATGAGAAAGAAAGTGTAACTTACGCCAGTAAAAGTGAACTCATATCCATCAGGGTTGACCATAGGCAGAAGAATCCAGTCAAATCTTTCGAGAAGATCTGACTCAGTGACGTCCTCAACCAACTTCCGAATAGCGTAAGTGACAGAAGGGGGAGATATCCATTCTCTAGAATGGATACCACCGTCTATGAAGATCACCGGTTTGCTCTCATCTTCGAAGTTGGTAGTGGAAATCTTCAGGTATTTGATGGGGCGACCTTCGAAGGAATTCGCTGGAGTGACCAAAGTAACAAGATCAGGGTATTGGCTTGCAATATCGTCCAGGTATGCGTCAATCTGGAAAAAGAAAATATCATATTTATTATTAATGCTTTTCAGAAATCAGAAATGAGCCAGAGCGCCATTTCTTTCGCCTATTCGGTGCCCTAACTCCTTGATTAGACGCTTAGCGTCAGCAACCCAGCGACCCATGGTTTCTATTTCTGCAGCTATAGGATAGGTATGAAACTGTAGTGCTGCCCCATAACTGCATATTTCACCCGCATTCTTATGTAATTATTGAAATTGGTCGGAACTTCATGAAACTAAGTGATCAAGTAGGTGAAACCAGTAAAATATTCCAGTTCGAACATGAGACAAATTGCCTTATTGGTCCAGAGGTAGCCAAGATATAAGCTTATTTCTTAAACAGTAAATTATAAGTAATGTAAGATACCATAAATAAAGGACAACTAAAGGACTAAGCACAAATATCTCGTGCTACAATTACATTCCCAAGGAATTATCGTCAGGCGGCGGCCGGTGGCAAAACTAAAACTGTTTCGGCCATTTTTTTTCTACTTCGCAAGATCTTTGGCATCCTTAGGGGGATGTCCATTGATATGCATATTATATTTGGGGAAAAAAAAGCGGGAAAGTGCACCCCGTGATCCAAAGCAGCACAGCTGAGGATGCAACCGTAAACGCGCCAATATGAAGAAGAAGAAGGAGACCATAACATATAAATATAATTTTAAGAAAAGTTTTACTCACCACTGCAAGTCGCTGATAGTTGTTATAGGGCATCTCCTTGGCGTTTCTGGACTTTGTTTCATGCCTTCTCTTCTCGATGAGCACGTCATCGTAGTCGAGGGCCCTGGAAATCCAAAAAAAAATGTGTCATTGATCGAGCGAAAGCGAAACGCGAGCGAACCATCATCATCATCCGAGCGTATTTCAGGTTGCATCCTCAGCGGCAGGGATCATAGCCCGAGGTCCGATACCTAACCCTAAGTTGTTTATTTATTTGCAATACTCTTTGAGTTGCTATGATTACTCGTAGAACATCGTTATACCTAACATCTGTGTGTCTTTATGACTCATAAGTTAGCAAATAAATGTTTGAATCTCTGAATCACTGTTATTTGACGAGGTTACTGGTTTTTACAAAGAGCGACTACCGTCTGACTTGTGCAACCAAAGGGTGACCATAACCAATCCTGTATAGGTTTAACAAACGGTAGATGGCGTTCGGGACCCATGACTTTACGTGCCTTGCCAAGCACGGAATCAACCTTTTCGGGTAATCCTGGATATCCTAACCAGACTGAAAACAACTTTTCACAAAGTATGCTTCCCAGTGGGATTTGAACCCATGAATCCAATCACCAACCACCCAATTAAAAGGCAAACGCCTTCAGTAAAACGCGAGCGTAGAGTCTACGTTTCAGCTTAGGAAAACCATATTTTATATCTTTGTCCGACTGTCCGGCTGTTCTCTTGTACGGGTCGCATTTCTCAAACGATCATTGTGAAATTTTTTGACCAGGCTACATACGAGTAATTATATGGAATTTATTGGTCGATG
Organism: Acrobasis repandana; assembly: GCA_963576875.1. Lineage (NCBI taxonomy): Eukaryota > Metazoa > Arthropoda > Insecta > Lepidoptera > Pyralidae > Acrobasis > Acrobasis repandana. The sequence goes on along the minus strand of OY756233.1, from coordinate 2,715,975 downwards.
CAGTTTTTCAGACCCGCGAGGGCTACAACTCACAGAGCCGCTAGTAATAAATAATGAACGGGTTGTCAAGCAATTTTAAATTTCTTTCATAGATTTTATTTTTAAGGCAAGAGCAATGAGATCAGCTCGCGTATCACTGAAGATTTCTTTGTAGATGATTTGATAACGGACGATGATGATTATCAAACTGTATTGTTTTTCGGGATAAACATACTTACATCGGATGTATAATTCTACGGGGTATTACAAAAGTAGTTAATTGAATATCGCGACAGTCAAAATTAGTAATTAAATATATCGGATAATTAGGGTTCTCCCACTTCACACATATGTTGATCCAAATCTTGGGTTTTTTAGAAATTCGATCCAAATCTTGGGTTTTTCAGAAATTAGTTGATTATTTCATTTGCATAGTCAATATCGTTATCTTATTCTTACATATTTAATAATGGCAGTTGTGTAATTGATTATAATTAAATCAATCAAATTTTATCTAAATCTATTAATTCATTTAATTTATCATTGGTTATTAATCACGTATTGGGAAGTTTTAGATTATTTTATTTGTTATCTATTGTAGAATTAAATAGATTATAACAACAATAATTACAGTATTAACAAAAAAAATCCTTATCTTTGCTTGCTTTCCGGCCTAGAAAAGACCCACTCCATCTCTTCCTGTGGATGTCGTAAGAAACGACTACGCACAAATATCTCGTGCTTCAAATGTATACTATGTCATCCGTCGTCCTCATCCCAGTTTAAATGAGTCCGGTTTTTAGTCTCCACTGTACACGCCTATCACATAAGAGTGCATCTTTTGAAGGTCGTGATCCTGCAGTGGAGAGGGATCGCCGTGGCCACATACTGGTCACAGGTGATTTGAAATTGAAGCTACAGTGTAACCATTTCGACTCGATAAGAAGAAGAAGGAGACTAAAAAAGACCTGATGATGATGATGATTTCTTAAAGAGATAAAGAGGCACTTACGCTTTAACGTCTTCCCTGTGAACTCTGTAATCGATACCTGCTTCTTCCATAGCCTTGATGAAAGCATCATGATGGTTAGGCTTCACCAGTGTCAAACCTTCAAAAAACAATAACACATTAAACCGATATCAAACTACATAAATACAAGTAATTATTTAAAAATAAACAGGCAAGTGCGAGTCGGACTCGTACATGAAGGGTTCCGTACCACCGTACAATGTTTTAAAACGCTAAAGAAACACGTTTCTTGTATGACAACCGCCTTTAATTATTAACTTTATCTTATTTTTAGTATTTGCTGTTATAGTGGTCATAGTAATACATAATCGATGAAAATTTCAGGTATCTAGCTATTACGGTTCAAGAGATAGAGCCCTGTGACTGATCGAGTCAAAAACGCTGAAAAAACACGTTTTTTGTATGATGACCCCCTTTAATTTACAACTTTTTTTATTTTTAGTATTTGTTGTTATAGCGACTACAGTAATACATAATCGGTGAAAATTTCAGGTGTCTAGCTATTACGGTTCAAGAGATAGAGCCCTGTGACAGACGGACAGACGGACAGACAGTGGAGTCTCAGTAATAGGGTTCCGTTTGCACCCTTTGGGTACGGAACCCAAAAAATAAAAAACAAGCTATAGCTAAAAAAAATTAAGTGCTCCTTTTAAGACGAATCAATCGTGCCCAAACTCGGTGGGGTTGTATCACAGAGATGCCATAGCCACCTGCCGGCTTCATCATGAGATCAGGTCATTAGTACCATAGTATTGCATTGTCACCCAACTTACATAATTATGTAAAGTTTCAGCTCCATAGAATAATGGGAAGTGGGAGCTATTTAGCTTGCAAGATATTATTACTGACACACAGACAACGGGACAAGCGAAACTAGATAAAAGCTTGTAGAATGTACGTAGCCAGTTAGTTCGGTTACTCAATTATTTACTACTTGTAGATCCAAGTGCAGAAGGAGCAGTATCAAATTGAATTGCAGCATTTTCTCAAAATATATTACAATTACATCTTTTACTGCTGAGCAAGTGCCAATCTTTTTTTGTAAAATAGGGTAAAAGATATGAAGTGGACTAGCTTTATAAAGTCATGCTTTCTGAATAGTTGTTTTGTATAACGCAATACGGCTGTTAGCCACCAGCCAAATGTTTTTGGCTATAAAAATATTGGACTGTCCGTTCCTACACGCATTATGGAATATCAAATGGTGGCGAAATTCGGCGTGCGGGCTTGAACACGTGATGGCTCAGATGGTAAGAGCATAGTCGCGGGTTCAAGTCCTGCTCACGTGGTATTTTTTCACCATTTCTTATTTCATTATTTAATTTAAGTACTTTACTACTGCATCTTGAATGCCTAAAAACCCTATAAAAAATATTGTTATAAATGGTTCACCGATCTTACAACACGCCGCCCATCAGTTGCCCAGAAGCGAGCGGTGACATTTAAATAGGAGACCTTTGTTTGGTATGCAATTGTTGTTTGATAAATTTGATTTTTAATATGAAACAAGGTAAGTAATAGTGTTTTTTTTTTAGTTTGTTCATTATAAAAACAGTACAATTACAACATACAGTATCTGCCAAACTGCGCAGACTGCCAATAGTAACAGAATATGTGTTTTATATTAAGCATGTAGAGTACATAATATGTTCCTTAATAATAGCTAGGAGATTCAAAATCACCCTGTATAAACGTTAACCAACTGAAACTAAAATAAATATTCCTGTACAATAATAGACGAAGCGTTATTTTGCGAATCTAACTGTGAAAATTTTGACGAAGCATGTTGCGCAGACGAGCTATATACGAGTAGATTCCACGATCAAGTGTCAAGAACCTGTTTTGAAACTTAGAGGCGTACTTTTTAAAAATTATTTGAAAGGAAACGGAGATACCATTTAAAATGTTGTGCTGGTAAGCCCTAGATAAGCCTTCAAACTATTGCAAGCCTCATAAGCGAAGCGCATGAGGTAGTGCTCTACTCTCGCCTTACAAAAATCAAGTGATTTTTTAAACTAAATGTGTCTCTATTTATTTTCTATCGCACTTGTACAATAAAATGTCAAGGAAAAACACTAGTTTCAACACTTATGACATTTTTAAAAGACATTTTGCCTTTTAAATATATAAAAACAATGTTTAATAAAATAATTTTGTGGACGTCCGTGTGTCGGTATGTATGGAAACTGGCGTGGTCACGATAACTCCCGAAAAACTTATCTGATCAAGTCCATTTTTTTTTATACGCTTCAGTATTATCCAAAACTAAGTCCTTTCGAAGATCACGGTCTAATTTAATGTAGTTTAATCGTAATTTCAATTTAATTGTGAAATTTTAGTTTTTTGCCTCAATCAAAGCGCGGCAAGCGGCATTCTCCACAATGTCAAAATTGACAATTGACATTTCACAGCTTGGCCGGTGTTGCACTTGCAAATTATCTTACATTAAAACACATTTTGGGACTGCCAGTATAAATAAAAATGAGATTATGAGGCGTGCACTTTTGGATTTTCCAAACTTATTTTATGAACTACGTTTACAATTTAAAGTAAGAACTTGAAGCTTTTCTTTGCACATTGCTAAAAATGGCCGCTTTTTGCTTTTTTTGCTCTTTAATGTTGCGAATACATTTTTGTAACCATTTTGACGAAGAATGTATTGCATAAATTTTTGACCTAATAAATTTAATTTATTTATAGGCCAAGAAAGGGATGGCGCGTCCTTGACACATTTGAACGTGGTTGGTCGGCAAAGGCAGTAGACAGAAACGCCTGGAGGGAAATGGAAGAGACCTTTGCCCAGCAGTGGGACGAAATAGGTTAATTAAAAAAATTGATCCCTAAAGTTGTTATTATTACCTTCGCGCCCCAGGATCGGGTGACTTAGGATGTCCAGCTCGAGCTCATGGTGCATGCGGCCCAGAGCTTGGAGCTGTTCTTGATTAGCTGGTCCGATGTAGTAGGACTTCCAGCTGGAAAATATTGCAAAATCATTTATTTAAACTAAATTTTAAAGCAAGAGCAAGATACGAAGAACATATAAAAGTGAACTTAAATTTTACCGAAGCAAATACCGTTGTGATCACACTGCGACGGCATTAAGATGAAGGCACATTATGTGTCTTGCGTGTCCATACCAGCTGAGTAATTCGTGGAGATTCTTCTCAAAAAAAAAACGCAGGTGGGGTATTTGTTACCCGACCGCAACTTAAAGTATAAGTAGGTACAAAGGCTTGTCAGTAAAGCGATTTCTTCCAGCCACTTTTAGGTAAATAGTGATTTGAGTTAGTTACATATACCTATATGTTACGGTACTACATATCGTTACATTTCGCAACGACCACTGCTGAGAAGAAACGCAGAAAGAAACTCATTTATACAGTATTGATCTCCTACGCGCCATAGGGCTTTTTCAGTTTACAAAAATATTATGCCTAATAAAGTGTTATCACAATATTACATGTAAAGTTGCAAACAAGTGCCAAATCCATTTTACAGAAATAAGGAATACAGTGGGACACATAACGGCTCTAGCCTTAAAAACGGAGCCGAGCTGACCAGTCCCTACTGGCGACACCCGTTCACGAGTTGACGCGAGGATCATTCATCGCTAAACTCAACCACATTAGAGGGAATCCAATGACCCGACCCACCTCGCCACCACCAAACCACTATTTTGGACAACTCACCCAAGATATGCCTCATGCTTTGCCAAAGCTACTCCAACCAAACACAAAAGTGCCAAAACCCTCATCATGGCACTATTTTGGCGTTCTACTGCCAAGAAAACATTGTTACTCTATTTTATAACATAGAAGTACTGCCCCCTTGGCAAAGCGGGTATTACTGAAACGCTAGTTGTGAAGACACTTTAAAAATAACCGGTCAGTGCATATCGAACAAACATACATTTATCAATACAAACGATGCCGGATTGTTCGAATAGACTTTAAAAACTTTGCTCGCTTCGCTCGTCATTCAGCTATATGATTTCACCATGTTGTTTTCCTAATTTTAAGGTATACTAACTATATTACATTTTATACTAACAGACTTGTGTAAATCTGACGTGTTTCTGCAATATAAATAACCAAGTACGTGAAAATAAAAGCAAAAAGGAAAAAAAACAAACTAAATGAAAGCCCTGGAAAGGATGGACGTATTATAATTGTAAATAAATAAAATAGCTAGCTTTAAAGTAAGTTTAAAAAATTGTGTAATGGGATACTAACTTAACGATACTTAATATATTTTATGATTCTTAAAGACAATAGATTTCAAAAAGGCCATTTTCCAACTTGTCTTGACCGGGAATTGAACCCAGAATCTCCGAGTGGCGGACTGGCGTAGTAACCTATACGCCACGGAGGTCGTCGTAGATATTACCTATGTAGACAGTTGATTTATCGTTTGTTTGTTTGACTGTTTACCAAATGGGCAGATAAAAGATTATTATTTCATCGATAAATAAAGATATAAATATAAGATTATCGTACGTTCGTACTTGATAAATTATCTAAAAGGACTGAATGAGAATAACTAGGCTATTAAGAGACAATCCCTTATAAAATAGTGTGTTTGTTTGTAATGGCTAAACTCAAAACCAACTAATACGATTTTAAAATTTCTTTCACTTTCAGAAATAAACGTTTTCAGGTATAAGGTAAATTATATTTTTAGGGTTCCGTACCCAAGTAAATGGGGGTAAATGGAACCCTATTACTGAGACTGCTATCTGTCCGTCTGTCGTATGGCTCTATCTCTTAAACCGTAATAGCTAGACATTTGAAATTTTTACTGAATTTGTATTATACTATAGCCGCTATCTATAACAACAAATACTAAAAATAAGATAAAGATAAAAATTTAAGGTGGTGAGCCCACAAAAAACATGTTTAATTTCACCGTTTTTCACTCGATCATTATAAAGCCATTAATTAAATACTTTAAATGTTCACCGTTTATGTAATACTATTGCCGCTACATCAACAAATACTAAAAATAAGATAAAGTTAGAAATTAAAGGGGGTCGTCATCAAAGAAACGTGTTTTTTCAGCGTTTTAAAACATTGTACAAAGGTACGGAACTCTTCATGTACGAGTCCGACTCGCACTTGCCCTGTTTATTTTAATTTGACCTATGTTCAAGAAACTCAAAGGCTATACACTAAACCCGCGTGAAGTAAGGGCTTAAACTAGTGAAGTAATGAAACAACATATTGCTAGGAGTTTGTATAAATAGATAATTTCTATTCATATAAACTACACGTTTTCTATTGAAAAAGTGGAACATGAAAAAGGACAAAGCCGCCCAGCCGCCCGCCTACGCGCGCTCATGTCGTAGTTATATAGAGCATTAAGACCCACGTATTATCAATCACGTAATTATACTTACGTTACGGTATCCGGTCCCTGGTAAATTTAGACGCTTATAGTAAACGTCAGAGGGAATTTAGACGTCAGGCAGGCGGCCGATCGTAAACCCAGGGAGTTAGGATTAACTTAACGGAAATAATCTGCTATTAACCCAATGGAAATAAGTTAATAACACTGGGAAGTTTTAGTACTGTAGAAGTACACCCTTCATACGAGTCTGACTCGCACTTGACCGGTTTTCCTTTTCTCTGAGAACTAGATTTATGCGTAAAAAGGTAAAAAAACAAAAGATAATAAACAAACAACATGTTTCCAGGAATCTTAGCATAATCCTGCCTAATTACGTTTTTCCTCATTAGCATCTCATACTAATTGCTTCTTAATCTTTACGTATAAAATATCATATTTATATCCGTAATTAATTATAATCAGTGATCCGTGGTTTAAGGGAGTTTATGATTAATTTGATAAAATACACGTGACTGAAATAAGCATACCTAGGTATGCCTATTTTTTTTATACGTATATATTTTATATTTTTATACCTAATTTTTTTTATACGCACTTAGTCTATAGCTATAGACCAGTGCGTATAAAAAAATATTTAGGTGCATTGACCTAAATATTTTTTTATTCATTAGCCTACTGGCTAATAAACACACTGTGCCGAAGTACCGCTGCTAATTTATTTCTAAATTTAAAATATGTAATGAAAATTTCGCCAGGATTGAAATTTGAACTCACGCCCTTCACATCTGTACTGTAAAGTGCGCTTCCAATTTAGCTACCGTGACTTCGAATTATCCTGACGGGTTCCCTCATCACATGTTACTGTAAAAATTTCGGCTACCCATATCACCACATATACAGGGTTACTGTAAAAATTTCGGCTTCCCATACATATCAGTACTGAGCCAAATGGATTTTGTATAGGAAGACGAAATTTTTTTTCGTTTTTCTGTAATGGTTTTTATGAAAAGTAGTTCAGTATCATGGACTGAACTTGCACCAAAAAGGTTATGCGTTAGATACCAGTAACTCTGTATTATTATGAGTTCAAATTTCACTCATGGCGAAATTTTCCATCATATATTTTTAATTTACATAGCACGAGTACATATTGTTCAGAGCATTATAATACTGTATAAATCAATTGCTAATTAATTTCTTCGTAAATAACGCGACGTAATTTCGACATGTTTCGAGTGTGTTGCAACAAAAAGACACCACTGCACTTCAGCCAGTGTTTCTGCGACCACCAAGGATGTAACTTTCCGAAACATTTGACCCACCAAAAAAGTTTGTGCTTCTTCTTCTTATCGTGTTGCTGACTCAAATTTAAATTTTGTTCTTCCAGAACGTTGCCACTTTTACGTCTCCTTCCGAGGCAGCGTAAAGGTCATGCATGGTACAGCTGGTGGGGCACAAAGGGCATGAGAGGAGGGAGGTGCTGCATGGTCTGGTGTTCGTGACCACACTCGCACAGTGCTTCTGCTTGATCAATATATCGCCAGCGCGCCAGTTTATTCTTATATCTACCTACCTCAGTTCGGAGGCGAATTATATATATCAACATAAAATACGTTCAACGCTTGATAGTTTGAAAACCCATGAACTAATCATGTTTATCAGAATCAAATCAATAAAATAAAATACACTAATATTATAACGACCTAGCGCAACCTCAGACTAATGAGTAATTTTACATTGACCTAGGTTTTATAAAGTACTTACTGTATAAGAATGTGTCCATCTGCACTTTTCTTACTGTCTCTATTAAGGGGAAGGCACTTTGTTCATGTGTCTATGGATTGGTTTATCAGAACTGATGAATGATGATATATCATAGACTTTCTAAGTCTTTAATTGTTTTTGCACATTCCGGCCCGTACCGATGAGCAATGTACCTTTTTAATTTTTCACGGTTGTTAACATTAGTCACTAGTTCTTTCGTGAACATGGCTCATGCAACTGGGCCGAAATATCAGAATCAAAAATAATAATCAATAATAATCATGGTAAATAAATATACCGATTTATTTCATAGTTATAGATTTTCTAACATTTTTTATACAGAGATAATGATTCTTATCGGATTTCCTGTGATTACAGCCTAATTTAAGAGATACTAAATCTTCCAATAACTTTAGAATTAATTAATTATATTTTTCGTCTTGCAAGTATAACATTAAATTGTACCGCAACAAAATCTCTGTTTATCCTTATGGTAGACTGGGAAAGAACGCTTTGAGCGTTAAGTTCCGCCAATTGTAAACAATTGTTTATTGATCAATAAAGTTTTTATTAAATAAATAGGGATGAGTAAGGTAGGAATGTATTGCCCACTTCCATTTCTGTGTTTTTATGGTATTAACAACGTCCCTGACTTTAATCCTTCGAATTACCTCGTTTCGTATGTGATCGAGCAATGTTATTCCTAACATTGCGGAATTTTTGGCTGGAAGTCAAGGGGTTCGGTTGGGGTTTTCTTTAAATTATTTTGCAAATTGATTTTAGTGGACTTTATAATATGAAATTGGTGTTGTTTGGTGTTATAAATGCTCATGCTCATGAACAATATGTGAAATAGTTAAAGTGGATAGTCATAGTACGCTGTAGTGATATTTGTTTCGCGGACTGTGTGGGCGTCTTCGGGCGTCGTCCGCCACTCGTGGACTCGTATAGATTTGTCGCCAAAAGCTCCCTTAAAGCAATCAAAGGCCTACACCAATCTTTGATTGTAACTTGTTAGGAAAAAAGAACTTCCCACGTTTTATTAACTTGTTCCTGGCTAAATACGCAGTAGAGTCAAGCCATTATTAAAAATAAAAAAAACATTGCTCTCTCCATTTGGTTGCCCACTGAGCAACTCTGTGTTTTTCTTCATATTTCAATTTTAATTTCTTTATTGCTTTTTACATTGGACATATATTACATTTTACTACATAGTTATTGCTTAACATAGTAGATACTACATGACCCTGATAGGGCATTGCAACATAAAATAATGAAACGGCATGCGGATTTTTACTTAGAATGTATTAATGTAAAAATTAATATGTATTAAAATGTAAATATTTATTTATTCATTTATTTTATCGATTTCTTATAAATTTATTTTTTATGTCTACATTGTATATGAGCATTGTCAATATTTCGTTTATTAACATATGTCAATTACTCATATTGTTGTTTTTATTAATTTCACAGTCAACTCAGGAGACATAGCGAGAATGTTTATACGAGTAGAGCCACGCTACGGGCAAAACTCAGTTTTACTAGTAGCATGAATAGGCCGGCTCGTCCGGGGAAGTACCACACTCTCACAGAAAATCGACGTCTGAGTAGTAGCTTCACCGCTTCTATAATTAGGTTCATAAGTTCTAGCTGTATGTTCCAATCACGTAGAAGTTTTTTTGAAATAAATCATTTTTGTACGTATTGATTTAATTTTGTAGGTATGTACTTTATGTACTGAGCAGTATTATGGTGTGATGTGGCATGGCATATAGTGTTCCCAATGACTAAAGGCTTTTAGCCTTTTTTTGAAGGCTAGATTGAGGGCCTGGACGGGTGTTGGGTCGAACTTACAGGTCTAGTGTTAAACTCGACTTTCATTAAGGTGAAGGTATAGGCAAATGGCCTTGAAGTGGCGCCCTCATTAGAAATAAATTGTTAACTCGTAAATATGGAGATAATTTCCATATTGCTCTTCGTCATGCACTAGATAGCCCTTTAAATTATTTTATGAACCACCGTTGAAAGTATTTACATTAGTCCGTCTAGCTTTAAAACTTGCCTCTGCCAAAAGTAGCCACGGCAAGTTTTAAAGCTAGACGGATCACCAATAATAGTTTCAACGGCAGTTCATAAAATAATTTAAAGGGCTATCTAGTGCATGACGAAGAGCAATATGGAAATTATCACCATATTTACGAGTAAACAATTCATTTCACACTTCAAGGTCATTTGCCTATATCTTCACCTTAAAGACTCGTTTTAGTCAGATTTATGACTCAAGTTTTTTTTTAACGAATCAAAACCCGAAACTCGCGCTCACGCTCGACTGACTCACGAGTTTTGAGCATACCGAACCCTGTAAAATTGACTCGAGTTTCTAAAAGTGGACTCGAAGACTCGAGTTTTCTCAAACACTACCTTTGACCAGGCCTGTGTCACTCCCCGTTTAGGTATCGAAAACGTACCTTCATTATTACTATGCGCGCTGCCGGCCGCTCGGGGTGGTAAATTCAGTTATACGAATCGTATGTCCAGAGTAATAAGAATAAAATTGGCCTGCAATGGATGTCTAGGTATGTATAAATTAAACCATATCGCTAACCACATTGAGTACATATTTCTTTGAATTTCTTTGTTGAGTGAGACTTCTGTACGTGAGTATTAGTGTCTATTCTGTGCTTTGACTACGAAATAACCTTGATGGTTTGGATGGATTACAGTTTTATTTTGCCACATTTGGATATACCTACTCGTAAATACGCTGACGTAAATATATTAATCTTTTAATTACAGTTAATAAAATGATAAAATAAATATTTATCGCTTCGGATATTGAGATTAAGTGATAATGGATTTCCCAAATAAATTTTATATTATTATTTTGATGATAATTGCGTAGTTAACTAAGCGTTTTACACAATACACCGCCGCGGCAACGGATTCCGCCGCTGCGGCGGCGTCGCGAAAAATATGTAGGTACAAAGCTAACTGGAGGTTCTTTTTTTTAACTCTTCCCGTGCAGATCATTAAAGCTGAGAGAACGGGCGAAAATCTGGATCATGTTAAGAGGAAACACCAAGGTCGAGAAAATTTAAAAATAGGTATTTGTAAAATCTATTGCAGCTGTCGCGCTGCGCCCGAACGTAAATAAATGATTCTGATTCTAATTCTGACCAACAACTAAGTGAGTGCGATAGAGAAAACCGCAGCTCGGACCGAAAATACTTACGAAAACTACACAAAATCAATATTTCGTAGTCCCCTGATTTCGCCTCCAAAACATATCCGATTTAATTACTTTTTCATTAAAATGGAAGAAAAGCTATGTTCCTATGTTTTCTTTTTTATATTAGATTCTCGTCAAATTTCTTTGCTAGATGTTTGATCACAGTGGAAAATCTTACCAATTTTTCAGAATTTTTTTCAATAAATCTTTGCTCTACCAGCAAACAATCAGGAGACTACGTTTGAAAATACGGTCTAATGATTTCCTCTTAATAGGCTATGCAAAATGAAGCACTACTAAAGTACTCAACGACAATTCTCTATGTTTTTGCTTGAGGGTTAAAAAAAGACCGCCTAACAACTCCTCATAATAACAATAATGTGGATAAAATCATCTAGATAAACCTTATCTCAGATAAACTTTTATAATTTAATGAAGTTGATGAATCGAATCCACTCAGTGGGGATCCTTGACCATACGCAGTTGGTCAAAATGTTGGGGACAATACTTTTTGTGTGTTTGTCAGTTTGCGCAGTGCTCGCGAAGCATGAGGAGTACGATGGGTGAGCAGTATTTACTTATTTAAAATAATTTAAGCTTATTTTAGAAGCGGTTATAGTCAAGCGGTTTAAACAGTGACTGTGAGTCTGTGCGTCACGTGTTCGATGCTTACTAGGCGCAACCTGTACCTCTCAGTTTGTACTCATGTAGGGAGAAGGGCATGTATGAAGATAGTGATGAACTGATGAGTGTACATGAAACGAAAGATCTGTCAGGATCGTAGCAAGTGGAGGTCCATGGTTTTGCCAACCCTGTGGAAAACAGGCGTATTATGGTAGGTATGTAAAAGTAAAGACTGAGAACTAAGCCCGCCTCAAAGAGCAAAACATGTACCTTCGTATAAATCTAATCTGGTTAAAACCCATCTTTGGTCTCTTTCCCTCTTATCGGCATTTACTGTTGCTAGAATGAGACTTCGCTAAACGTCAGAATTAAAAATGTAGTCTGTTTTGTGCTTAATACGACCAAATTTAAATGACATTGTCTAATGACATTGACTTCTGTTAAGGTGACTTTTTTATTTGGTAGCGTCATACACGTCCTGACGTACCGCGTTAAAAAATACGCCACTACGATTCCAAACAGGTTACATTACAGGTATCTGGCCCGCCTATTCAATACTTTTGAGTCTAATTGACATAAAGTGACTTATTTCAAGTTAATGATGATTGGAAGCATCAGATGATGATGATAGTGATAATAAGATAATGCATTAAGGTATAGATAATACTAAAATTATGACGTCACGTCTGAATGCAAATGCATGATTTATTCACAAAAACATAAAAATCACAATGTGCATAGAATATTTGAGGTTGGGGAGGGAGGGCGAGGTTCCCTCGATTTTTCAAGGATTCCATCAGATCCTCACTTGGTGACAATGGGATCAACTTGCATGTACACCCTTTCAAATAAAAGAAGATTTTTCTAAATCGGTCAAAAACAGATAAGTTATTGAGGAACAAATAAAAAGACATACATTCGAATAGAAAAGCTCCTCTTTTTTGAATTCGCTAAAAGTGAAGATATAGGCAAATGGCCTTGAAGTGTGAAATAAATTGTTAACTCGTAAATATGGTGATAATTTCCATATTGCTCTTCGTCATGCAAGATAGCCCTTTAAATTATTTTATGAACTGCCGTTGAAACTATTTATTGGTGATCCGTCTAACTTTAAAACTTGCCGTGGCCACTTTTGGCGAAGGCAAGTTTTAAAGCTAGATGGACTAATGTAAATACTTTCAACGGTGGTTCATAAAATAATTTAAAGGGCTATCTAGTGCATGACGAAGAGCAATATGAAAATTATCTCCATATTTACGAGTTAACAATTTATTTCAAATGAGGGCGCCACTTTTAGGTCATTTGCCCTATACCTTCACCTTAAAAACACCATATTTGCATAATGAAAACATTGAAACCAAACGTGAAATGAAATAATTACCCGTGCCTTTTTTCATCAAAGGCAATTTAATTTAATCTACCGACACATCTAAAATTCTCGTTCTGTTTTGTTGTTGAAGAGTTGATGATTTTTCACCAAAAAGATATCACATCTTTTTGGTGAACATCAACATTGGATATATACAACGTGGAAGGGACAAACCCGTAATAAATCGAACCACGGTCTATACTAGATCATTATAGTATAATGAAATTAAAATAAGAGCAGAAAAACCGAAATAATTTTCGGCATTTCCATACAAAAGTGTGCGGCCGCCCGGGCGATTTGTATGAGCTTGTCGAATTTTCTTTTGGTTTTTTGACTGTTATTTTAATATCATTATACTTTTTTTATGTTATTGGGCGGCAAACGAACAAGCGGGTCACCTGATGGTAAGTGATCACCACTGTCCATGGACAACTGCAACACCAGGGGTGTAACAAGAGCGTTACCGGCCTTTCAGGAAGATATAGACTCGTTTAGTGATCTAGTATAGCCCGTGGTTCGTTTTATTACGGATATGTCCCTTCCACTTTGTATACAACGTGTAACAAAAAGGGGGTATCGACCCGAAAGGGAGTTAACGTACTAACCAATGTAAATTACTTTTACTATTTCAGGGATGGTCCCCATCATATATACTTATACTTTGTCGTATCTCCCTCGTTTCAGGGCGCTTCCCTCGATATACAACCGAAGATCGGAATTCTCGGCGTCGAGATTTCAAGCGACGTTCAATTTCGCGGTCATCTAAATGACAAGGCTAAGTTGGCTTCTAAAAAACTTGGTATCCTCGGTAGAGCAAGGCGATATTTCACACCGGCACATCGCCTTCAGCTGTATAAGGCACAAGTTAGGCCGCATATGGAATATTGTTCCCATCTCTGGGCCGGGGCACCTAAATACCAACTTCTTCCTTTTGATCGTATTCAAAATCGCGCAACTCGTATAATCGATGATGAGACTCTCGTCAGCCGTCTCGATCCTCTGGCTCTACGTAGAGATGTTGCATCGTTGTGCATTTTTTATCGCATTTATCATGGGGAATGTTCTGAACAATTGTTCGACCTAATACCTGCTGCAAAATTTCACCACTACACCACCCGCCTGAAATTAAAATACCATCCACACCACCTGGATAGTTGGTAATCAACCACCGTACGTTTTAAAAGGAACTTCCTGCCACGTACGATCGAACTGTGGAATCAACTTCCTGCAGCGGTGTTCCCGAACCGATACGACATTGAAACCTTCAAAAAACGAGTCTATATCTTCCTGAAAGGCCAGTAGGGACAGTGGTGATCACTTACCATCAGGTGACCCGCTTGTTCGTTTGCCGCCCTATAACATAAAAAAAAAACAAAAAAAAAAATCCCTGAAATCGCAAAAAAAAATCTGCAGCTCCATAAATGTTGGCACGGTAGGTACCTATTTAATTTTGTATGGATCTGTAGATTTTTTTTGCGGTTTCGGGGATGGTCCCATAGTAAAAGTTGTTCACATTGGTTAGTGCGTTAACACCCTTTCGGGTTGATTTTCAATTACCCGTGTGGTACCGGGTTAGAATAGGACCACTCCATCTCTTCCTGTGGATGTCGTAAGAGGCGACTAAAGGACAAAACACAAACATCTCGTACTACAATTGCATTCCCAAGGAAGGTTAACCTCGGGCGGCGGCCGGTTATAAAACTTTTCGCACAGATACGTTCCCAAAGAGGGTTGAAGTCAGGCAGGCGGCCGATCGTAAAACTACGAGTATAACGAAATCATTTAAACTGTTCCGCATGTTATATTTGGAGAAGAAAAAGCGGGAAAGCGCACCCCGGGCTCCGAAGCAGCACAGCTGATGATGAAACCGGGAACGCGCTTAGACGAAAAAGTAAAGGCTTTCAAATAAAATAAGAATCATCACAATTGGTTCACAATTTGCGAAGATATCGCATAATAAACATACAAAAAAAACTTTCAGTCGAATTGATAACCTCTTTTGGAGTCGGTTAGAATTCGAGTCAAATTTCCTCCTATATTCTCCACCTCAATTCTCAACACTTCAAACTCTATCTTTTTCAGATCCGCACTCTTCGAAGTCCGAGTACAAGACCTCGAACAGATCAACTTTCTGAATGGGATGGAACACATGGAGTATGTGGACATGTGGGAGCCAGCTCTGCTCAACAGACCTGGAAAGGTTCTCGTCAATAAAGCCATGAAGGACCTGTTTAAGGAATCATTGGTTGCCAAGGGCATTGAGTACACAGTTCTCTCTGAAAACATTAGAGAGTAAGTTGAACTATTACTTGAATATTACAAATTTACAAGCTTTTATTTAGTTACACCTGTCCTGTTACCTGTGTCCGTAATCAAATCTTGCATGCTTATAATTTAGCTTGCAAGATTTGATTAAGAAAACGGAATGGGAAGTGGGTCTAATGACCTACTTCCCCATTGTTCGATTGAGCTGAAACTTTACATACTTATGTAAGTTGGGTTGGGTGACAATGCAGTATAATGGTGACCAATGACCTGATCTCATGATAACATTATTAAGCTATTTAAACTTTTACGAACAGCTTGCTCCGACTTCGTTTAGATATGAATAATTTTTTTGAATAATATGCTGAAATAAGTATATTTTTGTGTAGAAACCAAGTTGTTATATTTCTTTAAAAGAGCGAGCCACGTCGCTTTGAGTCACGCCCGAGACGCGACGTGAAGCAACGTTTAATTAAATATTTAAAAAAGTTTGAATAAGTGTGTAGCAACCCTAATATTTATTATATTTTTTTTAGACAAATCCTGTTGGAAGAAGAAATGCTAGCCGCAGCTAAAGCCCGTAGCAACCGAACTGGTCGCAGCCTTCCCTTCGACAACATTCACGAGTACGATGTGGTAAGAATTAATTATTTTAACTCTAAAGGTATTACGAATGATAAGAATTGTATTAACTTTAATTTTGATCACGTACGTGCTTGAATTAAATTTACCACTAAACATACATACATATAACGTCTTTGTCGCTAATGAGGCAGAAAGAGAATTTTGGGTCTTGTGACTCTAAGCAGACAGAGCACAGGGTCGCAAAACCCAAAAGCCACTTTCAGCTTGGTGGGGGAAGAGAAGGTGGAAAAAGGAATCAAAATAGCCGAATAACCTATTATCATGATTTGCATTATCGCCCATTCCCTCAATCGACTTCTACGATCTGCACAGGAAGAGAATATGGCACATTCTAAGTTTTTCATTTCTACTAGATCAGCATAGAAGATTTTGGAGAACAAAGTTACCAGTGAGACTTTGTATGCCTCATGGCGCAACACAGTAATGTTGAATTACACACCTAACCTAACAAATTTTACATGGGATTGACAAAATAAATTATTACTATGATTATGACCTATTCCATATTTTAACAAGCACTAAATTATGTTTTCCAGGTTGACCAATACCTAGTGGAGCTGGGTGAACGTTACCCCGAAATCGTGACCGTCGTATCTGCAGGCACCAGCTTCGAAGGCAGAGACATCAAGTACATCAAGGTTTCCACCACCAACTTCCAGGTACAACTTTCACGACTATCTTATCGACTGTTTTAGGTTTTAGCCGTATGGTTCCCGGCAGAGTAGAATAGGACCACTCCAAGTATTTCTGTGGATGTCGTAGAGGCGACTTAGGAAACACAAGATAAACAAAGCTTATAAACATCAGTGAGACCTCTCCAACCCGTATGGCCAGCGTGGAAAGTGTAGGCCAAATATTCTGACTGCTCTGGCTAATATTTGTCTCTGGTAGTACAGAGAGGCTCGTAGTCCAGCAGTTAAGCCATTTACACAGTGTAAGCTTGCCTATTGCATACAATCGGCATGACGACTGGAAAAATATTTTGGCCCATCGGTTAAATTATTAAAAAAAAAATTTATTTAGTTCGTTTCTCAGAGAAAAGAAAAAAACACGTAGTTTTTCTTTTACCTGGAAACGAAAATGAACGAAGATACAGCGCATTTAAATTTAGAATAACATCACGGCTTAGTTTGATGTTTACATAGCAGTGACGTCACAAGCCCCCAATCTGGAACTTAAATGTTCTGTAACTTTGTGAATTTTTACTTTTTTGATAAACTGAAAAATATGGATAGTTACATTATTTTTGGATAATCTACAAGACGGACTTATTAGAATAATATTTTTCTGTCACAGCCGTGACCCCTATTTAATTGAAGCAGTAAATGGTGTTTGGCTGACGTGTCTAATCAGTATTTCTTATGAAGTTATTTATGTTTGTTCGCTCGTTCACAAGCATTACACGTTATAATGTGTTAACATTATAAGTATTTAAAAATTGACAGATATACAACGTGTAAAAAGGGGTATCAACCCTAAAGGGAGTTAACGTACTTACTAATGTGAACAACTTTTACTATGGGACCATCCTTGAAGTCGCAAAAAATAAATCTGCAACCCCATACATTTTGACACGGATAGGTATTTCATTTTGTATGGAGCTGCAGATTTTTATTTGCGATTTTAGGGTTGGTCCCATTGTAAAAGTTGTTCACATTGGTTAGTGCGTTAACTCCCTTTCGGGTTGATACCCTCTTTTTGTTACACGTTACATATTACAAATCCCTGGCGAGGCAACCAATACTGTGTATATGAGTTTCTTTCGGCGTTGCGAAACGCTAGTATCGGTAGCTTTTTTTACACGTATCTTACAAATACCTCATTGAATATATACAAATAGATACATCATCACATCTTTATCCCTAACGGGGTAGACACAGCCTGGGACAGTTACACCCAAAGGCCACGTTTAGCGTGATTGGAGTGCGTAAAGGTGGAAAAAGGTATACAGAAAATTGTTTGATTATATACGTTTATAAAACCACCTACTTAGAATATTTCAGATAAATTCTAACGTCTTCTTTCAAAGCAAAGGAAACGGGCAGACTTCCTTTCATATCAAACTTCTTTTTATATCAAAGGAAATAGGCTTCTTTTTTGATTAGACTATTACCGTAGACAAATAGTACCGTAGATCAATCAAGGCTAAACCAGAACAACTTTGATACAAAGGCCTATTAATTCCTCAGTACCTTAGTTTCTACAATAATCTAAAATTGGGAAATATTTTTTGTCTTCAAGGGTCGTTGAACTTTAGACGCTTTTGATTTGATTTTTAATGGAATATTTTCAGTTAGTGACTTTTTCTTTTTTTTCACGTCATTCAATAATTTTACAAACAATATCATCAAATGAGTAGTGGGATACTTCTGTTAACCGTTTTTTAATTTTATTAAAAAAAAACCAATATCATCAGCTGCTCTGATATCCTGAGGCTACCTATACACTACCCCTGACGTATATTTTGCTTCCAGGATAACAGAAAACCCATAGTGTACATGCAGTCCCTGCTCCACGCCCGTGAATGGGTCACTCTCCCTGCCACCCTCTACGCCATTGAGAAGCTGGTCATCGATGTCACTGAGCAGGACTTGCTTCAAGACATCGACTGGATCATCATGCCTATTGCCAACCCTGATGGATATGTGTGGACCCATGAAAGCGTAAGTACACTGTAAATTTGTTGCTTGCTGTGAAACGATCAACATTTATATGGACATACAACCTAAGGATGCCACGACTAAAGTCACTTGTTACGAAAACGATGATATATATAATATCGCAGACATGAAAGAACTGACTGTAGAGGATGACGTAAGCTCACGAAATGGTTTGATTATAATAAATACACATTAATTTTATCTGATCGCAAACTCCATTATAATTAAAATAAGTAGCCTTTCGACTCGAGAATTAAAATGCTAAACTCCAATTAAGGTGAAGTTATAGGCAAATGGCCTTGAAGTGGCGCCCTCATTTGAAATAAATTGTTAACTCGTAGATATGGAGATAATTTCCATATTGCTCTTCGTCATGCACTAGATAGCCCTTTAAATTATTTTATGAACCACCGTTGAAAGTATTTACATTAGTCCGTCTAGCTTTAAAACTTGCCTCCGCCAAAAGTAGCCACGGTAAGTTTTAAAGCTAGACGGATCACCAATAATAGTTTCAACAGCAGTTCATAAAACAATTTAAAGGGCTATCTAGTGCATGACGAAGAGCAATATGGAAATTATCACCATATTTACGAGTTAACAATTTTTTTCACACTTCATGGCCATTTGCCTCTTCACATCTTCACCTTAAACTTTGATCAAGTTTTAAGACAGCACAGATAATTCAAAATTTGAAATAAAAAAGTATATTCCAAAATCTTTAACGGCAAAAGCGGCATAAACTTAGCTGTAACGATTTGACGTCAACATTTGTGCAAAACAAAGTGATTGTTTATTAATAGATATTATAAATATCCTATGATAATAAAGATATTTTGAATTAAATTCAATTGAATTCTCACAACTTTTCTTTTAAAGCCATAGTTAAAGGGCTTGTGCGATATGATGTCGATAAGATGAATTACATTGCCCCCTAAGTAGGTAACACCTAGCATGGTGAAAATGAGTTTAGGTAGGAGCCTGATTTAGGGGTGCCCTTAACTTAAGAGATACTATAACTAGGAATGGTTTAGGGGCTGGTCGATAAAAACGGGCATCTTCTTCATCATTATTCTACCTTGATGAATTTGGTTCAAGCATTTGAAAATAATCCAAATTTGTTTACAGAACCGTTTCTGGAGAAAGAACCGTGCCACCGGCTACATGATTGGCGACTTGTGCTTAGGCGTCGACCTCAACCGCAACTTTGACATCTTCTGGGGCACTGCATCCAGCACAAACGCCTGTGCCGACACCTTCCACGGCCGCTCCGCCTTCTCCGAACCCGAGACTGCTGCTATCAGAGACATTATCGCTGAATACGGAAACCGTATCGAACTTTTCCTTGACATCCACAGTTTTGGAAGCATGATCTTGTACGGTTATGGCAACGGACAGTTCCCCTCAAACTCTCTTGCAGTTCACGTTGTTGGAGTGAATATGGCTCAGGCTATTGATGCTGTCAAAATCACAGCTAATCCAAACTACTTGGTTGGTAATGTGTATATGGTTTTATACGCTGCATCAGGAAGTGCTGGAGATTACGCTATGGGTATGGGAGTCCCGTATTCATACACATTTGAACTTCCCGCTGCTACTGGTGCTGGACAAACCTTGTTAGGTTTCATGGTGATGCCTGACTTCATTGAGCAAGCTGGTTTTGAGACCTGGGAAGGAATCAAGATTGGAGCTAGATATGCGAGAGATAATTACAGAAGGAGACGCGGCTTGTAATTTTTTTAAATAAATTATTGATATCTTGTGAAGTTGTTTGTTTACTTCTTTTCGCGTGTCCCAATGCTGGGATCTAGATTTTTTTTCAATCAACTAAAGACTGTATGAGAGTTGTGAATAGGAGAGACGATTTTTAAATCCTAGCAGTCGTTTTTTCGTGTATTTAAGTGGGAAACACTGGAAATTAGAAAAGTGATGGATTGCTAGTCGCACATGTTTTGCATTTTTGTCCATTCCCTCGTTCTTTAACGATGTGCGCGGGAAGAGAAGCAGCTGGTACATTCTAAGTTTTATCTTTTCTCCCAGACCAGCATGGAAGATCAATTAAATTTTTTTTTAAAACAATGAGTAGTCGGTAGTATTTTTATTTTTCGATAAGAAACGATCACATCCCTACTAGTTCTTCAGTAGTTCGGAACTCTGGATGGAAATGTGGCGTAGAGGAACTTTTCAATGAATTTAGATGCATTCGCATCGGGCGGAATTTTTGAGTGAGTTTTAATAACGAGGAACTTGGGATAAAGGATTTAATTTGAAATTCATATTAATCTATAATATAAAAATGAATCGCTGAATGTGTTGCTAAGCGCAAATCTCGAGAGCAGCTGAACCGATTTCGCTAATTCTTTTTTAGAATATTCCTTGAAGTACGAGGATGGTTCTTACGAAGCATAAATACCCGTTAGAAGCCGGGGTGGGCTGCTAGTTACGACTAAATGAATTCATGGCTGCAGCGACATGTCGCGGCGACGCGTCGTCTGCTGCTGTCGTCTGCAGTTGGCTACATACTTGTACCTCTCATAATCTGCGGCCGGACGACACGTTGTTTGCGGTCGAGCGACGTGTCGCTAGCTGCGAAAGCTATTTCATAGAAATACATAATAACCAGAAGTGTCCCCACGACACGTCGTCTGCTGCTGCCGTCTGGAGTCGGCTACATATTGTATCTCTAATGATTTGCGGCCGGACGACACGTCGTTTGCGGTTAGCGACGTGTCGCTAGCTGCGAAAGCTATTTCATAGAAATACATAAAAACCAGAAGTGTCCCCGCGACACGTCGTCTGCTGCTGCCGTCTGCAGTCGGCTACATACTTGTATCTTTAATGATCTGCGGCCGGACGACACGTCGGCTGCAGTCGGCTCCAAAGTTGTACCATAATGCGTTTAGTTAAGTATTGTACGGACAAATTGACTGGACAAAGAACAAGATGGTGCAAAACGACATGCTGTGCCGCTTAAGGCCCCGTCAGTTCAGAGCCAAGAATACTGTTAGTGTTTTTAAAAAATTACTGTTAAGAAACTACTACAGTTTATTTCTTAATTTTACATAAGAATCTTAAGGCTTTTCTACAGACACCGACAATGGCCAAAACACGATTAAGCATTTTTGGCTCGGTAGAAAAAAATCACAAACATACCTACCTCTAAAGCCTAAATTTACCTTTAAAAAAGATATTACCACTTTATATTTTTAAACTGTGGATCCAGGCCTTTGTTCGCTCTCGACGAATATTTTACTGTGTTTTATTTATTTATTCATTATATGTTGTAGTAGTTTTAGGGTGCTTCCGCATTATGTATCCTCGTCCTTATGTAAACCCGAGCTCGGCTTTCGGTATCGCGGTATACACTCGGTAAAAGATATGTCCTTGTAGCCCTACAAGATTTAAGAACCATTATGAAATAGTAAGAAAATAAAAGAAATAACAAAAAATATATTTAAATAATAAAAAGATCTAAACGACCTACCAGTCCAATTCAATTCAATTCAAAATTCAATTCAAAATATCTTTATTATCATAGGATATTTATAATATCTCTTAATAATAGTCACTTTGTTTTGTTTTGCACAAATGTTGACGTCAAATCGTTAATTAAAGCTAAGTTTACGCCGCTTCCTAGGCGCAAGTGCAGAAGAAGCGGCAACAAACTGCACTGCACGTTTTCTCCAAAGACGTCAACTAACAAACTAAAAACTTAAAATTAGTTATATAGATGAACAGAGATTACATTGTTTATTATGTCATAATTAAATTGAATTATAAGAATTACGAAATATAAAATAATGTCAATTTGTAAATTTAGTAAGTACCAATATACCTAAATTATGACATGTCTAAGTATACAAACCTTTAAGAGGGACCCGCGCCAAGCTCAAGCCAGACCTTTTGTCTTTAAGATAGTCATCGGTCCTATAATAAGCCTTCTCACAAAGTACTTTCTTTACATAAGCTTTGAATTTTCTGTCTGGCATATCAAGGACCGATTCTGACCATTTAACCAACCTTGAACCTTTAGTTTTACTGTCTATCATTAAACTATTTAGGCCACTCGGCCAACTTTACCTTTCAATTTTAATTCCTCGAAATATCTATTCATGTCGTCGTGTGCCTATCATGTAACGTGTAACGCACGAAGAAGATCAGGTTCCCCGTCGTCACCAGCGACTAAGAACTTCGATCTAAAAATGTAAAGTAAAAACTTATTCCAAGTACCAAAACAGGAAGGAAATCTCATTATCATTTTGGCAACACCGTAACAATTTCCTACTAATGTACTCTTAGATAGTGTCTTTTCCCACTAATAGGCCATTAGGTACTTGATTACACATACAGGGTGTTCAAACATACATCCAATTAAGGTACCTGTGTAAAAAGCGGGGTAACACCCCCCCTATTACCATTTAGTCCGATTATGGAGGTCAGTGGTTAGGGCAAGGTTTGATTTTATATGCGAAGTAGTTTCATAGTACAGTAGTGCATGATAAGCTTATTATCCGACTGCTTCAGAGAGAGGGTAATGTGTTTCGGTTTTCTGAATGGTTTTTTTGAAGACTGTTTGATTATTAAATTAATGCATACGGGAATTAACGCGAAACGTACCTTTTATTTATTTATTTTGCTGACGTTTCATTCGGGTTTCACCGAACGTGGTCCCAGCTTGACTGAAGCAGCGATGACGCCTACGCCTCCCCCTGCCCGGTGTGATCTTCGTCCACCGTCATATTGTTCATTTTCCAAGTACCGTCACACACTACACTCACAGTGTCCCTATTCCGTAACGCAACCGTATTCTGGTGGTTAACCGATTGTGCACCAAACCGGGGTTGTGTTTTGTTAATCACTGGATTCCACACTGCTGACAATTTAAGGCCATCTTCTCGGTTGAAATTGTTAGGATGTTTCTTAATTTCAATCGCCTCACGTACCATCCTAGTGCGATAGTGGCAATCGCCAGCGAGGACTTGAGGCGATTGAAATTAAGAAACATCCTAACAATTTCAACCGAGAAGATGGCCTTAAATTGTCAGCAGTGTGGAATCCAGTGATTAACAAAACACAACCCCGGTTTGGTGCACAATCGGTTAACCACCAGAATACGGTTGCGTTACGGAATAGGGACACTGTGAGTGTAGTGTGTGACGGTACTTGGAAAATGAACAATATGACGGTGGACGAAGATCACACCGGGCAGGGGGAGGCGTAGGCGTCATCGCTGCTTCAGTCAAGCTGGGACCACGTTCGGTGAAACCCGAATGAAACGTCAGCAAAATAAATAAATAAAAGGTACGTTTCGCGTTAATTCCCGTATGCATTAATTTAATAATAATGCAACGCGATAGTTTAAAAGTATTTATGACTGTTTGATTGTTTGTTTAATTTCTTTATTTCACAGAAATTACATTTAATGTACATTATTTAATACAAAGGGAAAAAGAAATAACTTGTACAAAGGCGGACTTATCCCAAGAAGGGATCTCTTACAGTCAACCCAGTCTTCAAAAGTTTACATATTTTTGAAATGGGTGGAGTGTCAATATAAATACTGGGTGGCGCAAAAGTAAAGACCCTATTTGGTTCAGCTATAACATT
This sequence comes from Acrobasis repandana, assembly GCA_963576875.1. Classification (NCBI taxonomy): domain Eukaryota; kingdom Metazoa; phylum Arthropoda; class Insecta; order Lepidoptera; family Pyralidae; genus Acrobasis; species Acrobasis repandana. The sequence goes on along the minus strand of OY756233.1, from coordinate 2,691,457 downwards.
TTTTCTAAATTAGAAAACTAGATTTAGGTTTTTTTAAATGTATATTTGTGCCATTAAATTTCGTACCATTAGGATTTAAAGATGATGTCTTTTAAATGGTGACCTCCAGAGTTGATACACATTTGAGCCCTATTTATGACATTTTGCATAACTTGCCGTAACACTTCCTGCGATATGTTCGTTATTTCTTGACGAATGTTTTCTTTTAGAGCTGCGAGAGTCTGTGGCTTGTTCACATACACCCGAGATTTCAAAAAACCCCAAAGAAAGAAGTCTGGACTGGTCAGATCGGGTGATCTTGCAGGCCAAGGCAAATCGCCAAAACGAGAGATAACTCGGCCTGGAAAAGCGTCCCTCACTAAGTCCATAGTGTTTATTCCACGTTCTTGGGGAGTAAAACGGTCCATGTTTATTTTCAGTGTATTTTACATTTGTTCACTACACAATTTTCAACAACAGAATGATAGAAAATGTCATATAAAAAAAATAAAAGTATTTTCTTTAGTGCCAGTACTTTTGCGCCACCCAGTACAAAGAAATTTTGAAAATCCTAATACTAACTTAAAATCATAAAAAAAATACTAAAAAAACAAAAACAAATAAAAAAGATATGACATATTTATAAATGAATAAATATTTTTATATAATACATATACATACATATATATATATATATATATATATATATATTTATATATATATGAGCATATGTATAAAATAAATATATAATATACTAAATATAAACGCTTCTTCGCTTAATGAATCTACTGAATGCTTATAGTATTTTATCAGTCGGTTTTTAAAAGACCCAATAGAGGAAGCTATTTTAATGTCAACAGGAAGAGCATTCCACAGCCGAGCGGCAAGAACCGAAAACGACTTGGAATACTTTTCAGAAGAATGACATGGTATCTGCAAGATAAAGATTAAACGTGTTGACGATGACGACAGTCCTAACTTACCTGTGAACATTGTATTAAATATAATTTAGCATAAGCCACGGACAAAAATCGTTTGGATACAGATACACTATCACATTTTTATCCCTAACGAGGTAGACAGAGCCCAGGACCGTAAGACCCAAAGGCCACGTTTAGGGTGATGAATCAAAATAGTGATGGATTGCTAGCCGCATTTCTTATTAACATGATTCAAATTCTCGCCCATCGATCGGCTTTTACGATCTGCACGGAAAGAAAAGCAGTACATTCTAAGTTTTTTATTTTCTTCCAGACCAGCATAAAGGTAAGTTCTCTCTCTCATCTCAGCGTATTCCCAGTCGCATCCACAGCTGCAACGCTGCGAAGCCCGCTAGGTAAAGCAAGGTAAGTTCTTTTAGTTATACCACAGATTAAAAAATACGAACGTACCGAAGTCTCACTTAGCAAAGAAATTCAAAGAAATATCTCCTCAATGTGGCTAGCAATATGGTTTAATTTAGCTCACGTCAGAACTCAGCACCTTTTCGTTTATATACCTAGACATCCATTGCATGCCAATTTCATTCTTATTACTCTGGACAAACGATTCGTATAACTGAATTTACCAACCGGAGGGGCCGCCTGCGCGCATTGTAATAATGTAGGTACATTTTCGATACCTAAACGGGGAGTGACACAGGTCTGGTTATACCTATTAATATTCAGTTTAGTCAAAATACGTCTTTTCAAGCCAACTTTACAATAATTCGTTAAAATAGGGGCATGATTTTTCATGCTACTACTTAGGTACTGACACTGAATTTACGTTATAAGAACAGATATAAAACTTGTGATTTAAAGTAATAGAAAATTCCACTGACTCCATGAACTTTTAAATATAAATTATACATAGTGTAGCTTGTAGTACAGGCTCTATCTATCCCGTGCATAAAGTAAACGTAACTCTATTTCCCGTTTTATCCCATTTCCTAGAATCCCGGAAATCGTCTGCGAAGTACCCATTGGAAATTGGAAATACAACGCTCGGAAGTTTTCTTACGTTGACATATTCTCTGGCAGAGATGTGCCCGCTGCATGCTGTAGGAAGGGGGAGAGAAAACGTCGATATCGATGGTGTACTTTTTATCGATATGTTATACTGAACTTTAGGAGTAGAAACCGGGTGGTACCTGGCTCAAAGGATAGCCACAGCAAGCGTAATGGGTACTTCTGAATTGGGAGTAATTAATTAATAAGTAATAGTAATTCGGGTGGCAGTTTTTATTAGATTTTAATGTTTGATTGTAGTAGTTTTTTACTGTAATTATTATGTTGTTTGTCATTCTAAATAAATAAAAATGATCATTATAAAAAGGTCGTGTGGTTCCCGGCAGAGTAGAATATGACCACTCCAAGTCTTCCCGTGCATGTCGTAGAAGGCGACTTAGGAAACACAAGCTAAACAAAGCTTATAAACATCAGTGAGACCTCTTCAACCCGTCTGGCCAGCGTGGAGAGTGTAAACCAAATCCTCTGACTGCTCTGGATAATATATGGCTCTGGTAGTACAGAGAGGGTCGTGCGAGGGAGACTAAAAAAGACCTGATGATGATGATGATAATAATACTTATGAATAGTTTTCTGATGTATTCTTCATTTCACACACTAGTCTCCTTAATAGTCAAGAATATGAAGGTTTCCACACGATGTATGCGTTAACTGGAAGCAATAGGTTGTAGTCACACCTAGTGAAAACATAAACAGGCTATTTTCAAACAGCAAAAAACGCCTGGACACAGAAAATTTTAGCATAAAGTGGCACACCCTTCGTGTCCAGCATGAGCCACGAGATGCCAGGAGCAATATTTTCTAGCTACAATATTGTGTGGGTGTGGTTGATTCTAGCTACAATTGTGTGATTTGTCCAAAAAAAATATGCTACAGTATTGCAAATGTTAGTAAAAACAAAAAAATAGAACCAAGTATTATGTATCGTGTTAATATGAATGGAGCAATAGACTTGACGGCGTAAACAATGTTTAAGCTAGTGGTTTTCGCGAGCATGCCTGTCAATTTCCCTTTTCCCCTGGCATAATAAAGCCATTTCAGTAAAAAACCGTCCATATATAACGCTTCACCAAACTTCCCCCCTTTTGTCCCCTATTTCCCCCGCAATCAAAAGTCGCGATCGACTAAAAAATTTAAATTTCTTAAATCAAGGTGTGCCAATTTTCGTCAAATTCGGTTGTAAAATGCGACCTGTAAGCGAAAACGGACGGACGAAATAGAGAAATTTGTCCAATCTCGAAACAGACGCTTCGCTCGCTTGGTCAATAAAGAGCATAATGACAAAAAAAAAGATTTACATCGATATCGATAATTGTGTGACATCGATATGGCAACCCTCCTTGTCCGGCGTGGGCACGTCACGTGCCGCCCGGAGCAATATTTTCTTGCGCCCCGATACCTCCCTCACACGCGGAGCTATGCCGCGAATTCGTATTACCTGCCCCAAGCCCGAGACAATGCTGGATTTTAACCGACTGCAGAAGAAGAGTTGTAATGACGAATGTTAGATTGTTAGCACATAGAATGTTGTACTTTTCTGTAGATTGTAAATTTTATAGTCAAGCTGCTTCTCTTCCCGCGCAAATCGTAAAAGCCGATCGAGGGAATGGGCAAGAATCTGAATCATATCAATAGGCGATGCGGTTAGCAACCCATCACTATTATGATTTCTTTTTTCCACCTTCATGCCCACCATCACGCTAAAAGTGGCCTGGGCCTTGCCGCCCTAGGCTCCGTCTGCCCCGTTAGGGATAAAGACGTGATAGTGTATAGTCAAGCTGTTACGGACATACAGACAACGGGACAGGTGAAACTAAATAAAAGCTTGTATAAAGTGAGTCTTTCTGAGAGTTTCATAATGAATTGCATAAGCTGTAGCTCATATTTTTAAGCTATTGCATAGCTTTTGTCGCGGGCTTTGAGCGCGGCGACCGAATCAAGAAATTCCGTAACGAAAATAAAACCTAACACCCTACGCCTACCGACCGGCCCAGCGGCGCGGCGTTGAAAGCCGTGCATCGTCTAACGTCGTATGCAATAGCTTTACCGCGGCAGTCCCCGAATGCCACACGTTTTTAGTAAAGAAACTCTCCATCTCTTCTCAATTAAACTATTCCCCAAACTAAGTTTTATACCTGTATTATAATCATAGGTTACTTCAGAGTTGGTAACATGTGTTGACTCATACATCCATACGTGTCCTATTTTACGAGCCTAAAATGCACTTCATTAGGATATTGGCACTATGCCAGGTACACCACCACTACCTGAAACGTATTACCTGGCCAATAGCCATGGTACTAATACGTTTAAAGGATATTACTATTCAGCTTGCGTACAATGCCCTCTATGTATTTAACTACTATGGTTAATATATCATCATCATCAACAGGTCTTTTTTAAGCTCCAATGCAGGAGCACGACCCTCTCTGTACTACCAGAGACATATATATATATATATATGTCTCTGGTAGTACAGAGAGGCATATGCCACAGCAGCTAGACGATTTGGCCTACTCTCTCCACGCTACCACAAAATACATATTAGTACGCTGCCCAGACGGGTTGAAGAGGTTTCATTGATGTTTATGTGCTTTGTTTGTTTAGCTTATAATATGTTTCCTAAGTCGCCTTCTATGACATCCACGGAAAGACTTGGTTGGAGCTGTAGTCCTATTCTACTCTGCCGGAAACCAGACGGCTAATATAAATAGGGAACAAATTTTTTGAGCTGTTATTTTAATATTCGAGATGTTATTATGATCAGTTGGAAAACATATTGAGCAGTTATTTAATATAATGGCGGTTGATTAATTATTGCGATAGTAAAACATGAACAGTAATAAATAATCAATTAGTCGGTTATTTTATCATGTTACTAGTTCTATTGATTTTACTAGGTTAGAGAAAACCTATAGGTTAGGTTAGGTTAGAACTGCGACCAACACACGGTCGGTTTTAATTATTTTACTAGGTTAGGGAAAACCTATAGAACTGCTCGTAAAATTTTTTTTACCGCCTATTTAATTATTTTCCTGCTCAATTATATATTCACTGATCCAGTTCATTATTTTTGTTACTCATTTTTGTATACTTTACTGCTTAGTTTTAACTGCTGAACTAGTTATTAAACATGCCATTTATAATTTTTAACTTACCAAAACTGCTATTTACAACTGCCTCTTAAAATCAGTGCCATACATACATTTATCACATACATCATTCCAGCCGCATAACGTCCACTGCTGGACATAGGCCAAAGGATTTCTAACTACATAACTGGTCAAGGTTTTGCATTGGATTATAATATATTTTTAGCAAATGATAATCTAGAATTTCACGAGCAAAAGGTATGTTAAAACTATGAATAACTTACTTTATTCATAATTCTTTTATACCTAATGGGATAGACAAAGCATTTTGGAACTTGCTTGCCGCTCTGAGCGCACCACGCACACCGGCGACTGGCTCGTATAGACAATATGCATGTGATTCAGAAACGAACAAAAAAAATATGTGTAAACTTTATTGCTAAAGAAAAATACCCATACATATATATTTTTAAATTTAACATGTTTCCATTGAGAAATTAATGATTTAAAAGTTGTAAATTTCAAATTCCCTCGCAAATATCCAAAACGCAATGCTATTGGCGGAACGAAACGTGACGACACCAAACACTGTCAAACTGAATTTTCTAAATAGTCTGTACTGTCAACCACACATTAGAAAGAAGGAGAATCTGTCACTGTCAATAAGTTGTTTGTAATTTGTATGATTGTTGGAGGTTATTTTCATTGTTTTGCTAAATTATTAGTGTTCTTTGAGAATTATTAGCTGAAAGTCTGACTTTTGGTGAAAAAAGACTTGCTAAAATGGTTGAAAGCGGTTTTGTTGTGGCAGATACAGTCAGATAATCTGCCTAAAATTGATGTGTTTATGATGACTACGTACTTCGCAAGTAATTACAATTTCACATCCTTTGAACTCAGAGGAGTAAAAGCCGTGAGGTAAATAATTTATAGATATTTGATAAATTTCCATTTTTCTCAATCAATTAATTATAACCTAAAATATGGTACTACTATTTTTTGATTTTCTTTTTCCATTGACACTGACATTGACAGTGTGCGGTGACGTCACAGAATAAAAGCGCAAAATGGCACCGCGTTTAAGTCGTCCGAAAATTATAGTAGTTTTAATTATTTTTTTTAAGCTTATTTAATAATATTCTGTGAGTGTGAAATTTTTTTCCGTTTATATAATAACTTAAAGAATCATTTAAAAAAATAAAAAAAAGACATGAATAGACCCTATTTTCGCCACGGCGAATTGAAAATCACGGTTCCTTGGCCAGGCCGTTAGCGTGATGATGAGATGGTGGAAAAATTAATCAAAATAGTGACGCTAGCCGCATGTAAATATAATCGTATTATTCTAGTATCTCTGTCTTGTATTATTTGGGAGTGGCGAGTGAATCCGCGGGCACAAGTAGTATTAAACAAACAACTGAGGATCTGAGAAATCGAACATTCAGCGTTTGGTCTGGAATTAAAATTGAATTTACCCTTTGCAAGGGGAGGCATTCCAATCAGATCCTTTGAGGAATTAAGTGGTATGATTTATTAGCCTATTCAATAAAAGAGGAAATTTCACTATCTGACAAATTGCTAAATTTCGACCTGAAAAATGGGCACGTTTATTTTATTATAACACTGTTGGCATTTTCTTTGTACATTCGAGGTATCTCTTAACGTGACTAAAGGGGTGGTAACTATCTGGTACAAAGAATCAGCAATACGCTGCGGAGGGGTGAAATTTTAGTGGAACTACACAATCTGATTTTTTTTAGTTTTACTAATCTTATATCTAGTTTTAATAAAATTTTAGTATCTAGTTTCATCGAATACAAATCAAGTAAATTTATCAAATAACTTCGATCATATACGAGTATAAATAATCGTATTTGAAACTAAATAAAAACACTATTTTGTTTACATGTTGATTTAATCAGTCCAAAACATTATCAGCAGCTACCGAAATGGCTGCCCAAACATCTTCCACGATACTTGCAATATTCTCTTCAGGTATCACCACATTGCCATCCTCACTGTGTTCTATATCTATATTATAAGTATACCTTACTCCGTTAGTTCTTGCATAATCACTACCAGTACCTGAAGTTCTATCAACAACTACAGAAGAAACACCAAGAGCATAGTTTCTAGTCATAGCATTAACCATTTCTATTCCAAGCAAGTGGTTGTTCCTGAACATACCCGTAGCAGCTCTTTCGTAATACCAAGGGTAAGAGATAACTCCTCCATTATTTTGCAGAGAAATATACAAACTGAGTCTTGGGTTATACTCTTCTATAATAGCTGCAACCATTCGGCTTTCGATTTCAGAGAAAGGACTGACTCCAGCGTAGATATTGCTGCAAGGGCTGGAGCTGGATCCTGAAGTCCCCCAGTCAATATCAAAGTTTCTGTTAATGTTGACTCCAGGACAAATGAAGCCTAAGTTGCTATTTGTGCTCCTTGACTTCTCCCATAATCTTAGCTGAAAATATAAAATTTGTACAGTTAGGGATGTATTAAAAAGAAAGGGAGGAGATATTGGTAATTGTATATTGTATGTTTGTTTCTCATAATTTAATTATCTTCAGAATTTTCCAAATAAATTATTGGTTAATCAAAGACAAATTATGACTCATCACATGTAACTTACTTGATTACTCACACACTGAAAATTTTTTTTTTCGGATTTGTGTGTTTTTATTGGATGTGTATTAGAATTAATTTTAAATATTATTAAAAGTTTTTAGTGTAGTAGTAGTTCTTCTTCTTCTCGTGTCGAAAGCTCAAAATGTAATTAAATTTTCTCCCTCCAGAAGGTAGTAGTTAACTTAATTGATTGTTGTTTTATGTTGTATGTTGGCTATGTATTGTACCCACTCTCTACCCCGTGTTGTAAATGTTCCTTTCAATTCAAGGTTGACTGGAAGCGATCTCTATCTGGGACAAGTCCGCCTTTGTACCTATTGGTGTCTTGATATTACGTGTAATTTTATATTTGTTCTTTGTGTACAATAAAGTTTTAACGAACAAATCATACTTACATACATTTTTTAATAACAACTCATCGATTTAAGTTTATCTAATTTGATTTAAGAATCTAGGTACTTACATTTGTATGAGTGTATTCATAGCCATCAGGATTCACAACTGGAATAACAATCCAGTCAAAGTTGTTCAAAAATCTTGGTTGTTCAGCGTCCAAAATGTTATTAACCACGTTGATTGCTGCAGGTACTGTTACCCATTCTCTAGGATTGATACCAGCTTCAACAATAACAACTGGTTTAGTACCATTTGAAACGCTATTGCTAATTTTGACATAAACCAAAGACCTGTCTTGTGCAGTTCTACCAAATTCCGTAATTTCGAAAGCTGTCGTAGGAGAGTTACTGTAGTTTACTTCCAATTCTTGCAAATGACTCAGAATCTGGAAATAAAAAATTAAAGGTTCGTACTTTGAGAAAATTAAGTTTAAAAAGTTACTTGAATTGTAAAATATTTTTTTTTAATCAACATATTATGATATGATATAATATTATTGTTTGCAATTTTAGTCTCGTTAAATTAAAAAAAAAATGACATTACTCAGTAAGCACAAATATTGTTTAATTTAAATGAAAAATGAACAATAACTTTTTTACTGCAAAGCCGATAAAAAACCTGAATTAAAAACATTTTATGAAAACAATTTCCACATATTTTATCAGTTTATATACTCTTCTTTACAAGTTGTTGTTTTTCGTGTATGTAAGTGGCCAACACTGGTGTCAGATTTTTCAAGCTGCCTAAAGGCATCTGACATAGCTTTACAAGTTAAAATTAATTGTTCCAGTAGCTAAATGATTAGAAAGATGATTGATTCAATTTTATCGTATTATAGTATTACATAATGGCGTCGAAGGATTAAGAACGCCGACCCCGCGTAACGGTATGAGGTGAGGATAAAGAAGTATTATAGTATTACATCGTTTTGAACATTGAACGTACTATTTCTCTGTCAGATATCCGTTTGTTGTTTGAATTGAAAAGAAATCTATTGAATTTGCCTTAATATCATCATGACCATCAACAACAACAAAATCATCAACCACATCTTCATCAATATCATCATCATCATCATCATCAAAGCCCTTCTTTCGCCCAATGCTGAGCATAGGCCTCTCTTCGTCAACGACACCTATGTCGGTTCTGTGCTGCTCTCATCCAGAAGCGACCTACTGGGCAACTATTTGGTCTGTGCCTTAATCCACCTACCATCACTCCACTTGCGTAAAATATACGCTAAATATAAATATTTACCTCATCATATCGATAGTATCCATTGAAATCAAACACTCTACTTGTTTCGTCTCTTGGAATTCTTTTATCTCTTTCTGATAAGTACCTAAAAAAATATTAACTTTGTTCTTACACTGTTATACAGAGTGAAGCGGGTAGGGCAATGGCCACGCGTATAATAATGTCAGGTTAGCCATATATGTACTACAAATTTTGGGAGTTTTTTTTTTATTCGTCTTTTTTGTTACGGCTTTGTGTTCTATTAATGATTTATAAATTCTTAAAACTATAAATTCTTATTACAAGATTTCAATATATTAGCTATCTATCTATCCATAATTTAAGAACTACGTTCTTCTCGATTGAGTAGTTTCCATAATATGTCAACATGTAGCTAGGGGGTGGAAAATCAACCTGTATGCCCTTAATATTGCTATTATTAAAATGTGTGAAATGTATTTATTATTTAGTTAGGCCTTGTAATTATTTAAAAATCTTTAACTAGTTAATAAATTAACGGAAGTAGTTATCAAGGTAAACTGTTTTTCATGCAAATGTGTAGGTTAACAGTCATAAAGCATATTAATGATAGTAGTTAACGTAGCCTAATACCCTTGCAACACTAGGGATGCCACACTCGTAGCCGTTCCGGAAAAAATCTTTTCATGCACTAGTTGTAAAGGCATTTTTGAAGTCTCTAAAGAAAACCATAGCAGATAGCTCATTACGGAAGAAAGACTATACTTACTCAAAAACATCTTCAATATACACTTCGACATCGATATTCATCTCTTCTAGTTTACTCTCAAACCAGTCTAGATGAGATGTTGGCACCATGATACGCCCAGGAATGTTTCTCGCCCTAGAAGGGTATCTCCAAAAATCTAAAGCATCACGATCATTCTTCAACTCTTGAAAACTAGTTTCCTGTTCTTCTGTCTCGAGTTTTACATTGTACACTTTATAACTGAAAACAAATCAGATTTTGCGCAATGAGTCTAAAATATCAAAAAGAAGAAATAATTTACTTTCGTTTCTAAAGTCACTATAGTCCAAAGTCATAATTTAATGACTTCGCTTTTAATGCTGTTTCATATACAGGGAGTACAGTCGACGCATACCTGATGGGCTAACTCAGCCCGGTAAAATTTACCACCAATCAGGAAAAAAATTGATATTCCCTTACAAATATAACAGTTAGTAGTAGTTATAGTAGAAATTAGATCGCCTTGTTAATAACTGTACAAGGTTAATTTTCTGTCTACGTAAATATGACCACATCTCTGCTTATCGCTCGAAGCTTAATTGGCTTACTATCCGACAGCGCAGAAACCTTCACATATTGTGTCAGCTACATGGTATACTTAATAATTTGTTTGCTTATGCTCCACTCATGATAGGGTTCTGCGCTCTTCTGATAAATTAACTCTTTCGATTCCTTCTCACCGTACTGGGTTTCTCTCAAATTCTTTTGCCGTTACGGCCGTACGACTATGGAATGCCCTCCCTGACAACATTATGAGAGCACAATCGCTGGATCATTTTAAATCACTTTTAGTTCAACACTTCCATGAGCAAGCTATGCTGTAGTAGTATATGTAGTATGTATGTTTATTTATTTTAAAATATTTATGTAAGTATATATTTGGACATATTAAGTATGTTATATCTATGTTTTATAGCTAATTATATGTTATTTAATTTTTTTATTATAAAATTAATATGTAGGCGTAGTTTATGTTTCTTAGCTAGTAAGCAGATATATTTTTTTTCTCATTCCTGTCTTGTATACGCTTGCACCCCATCTATCGCCTTCTCTTATATGTCCCAAAGGTATTCTCTGGTAGACAACGCTTAGCGTTGAGATTATACCTATTGTACATTAATTTTATAGTGCAATAAATTAAATAAATAAAAATAAAAACTTTTAGTAGTTTTTAAAGATACCGAAAAAGTCTATCGAATAAGTACCGTGTTTGTGCCAAACTACAATTTATTTTAAAACTACTCACCTTGAATACAATTCATTTTTACCAAACGCTTGAGACCACAAAACGAAAAATAACCACAATTTTAAGAACATTTTCGAGACTGGTGTTATTCGAAATGAATTCAAAATGTTTGTTTATCAGGTTAACGATAAATTAAAGCTTGATAACAGAAATAATCCTGTTTATTTAGGATTCCATGGCTTAAATGTGTGACGTTTTTATCTTAGTAAAATCATTGATAATTAATAGAATGTAATTAATCTTTTTCTCGCATAGTTTTTGTTTCTATTAATCCTCGGTTACCCGTATTTATGTCAATTTTTGGTACCTATTTTTTATGTTGTCAGAGGCGTAAAAAAATTGTTAAAACGAAACCCTAAACGTTTCAAAATTATTACTAAGAATATTCTGCCTATCTTTGAATTCCATCATGCTTATGCATTGAATTCGCAAAGAAAATCCATTCCAATAGTTGTTTGGCAAAAATGCTATATTGTAAAGTTGTAATAAATAAATGCAATTCTCAAAATGCGTAAGGAAAATAAAGTATAAAACGGATATTCTAACAATTATTTTTATATATTTGAAAATTTCAAGTTACTAAGTACAAATGAAATTTAGAGACATGTTAAACATTTATATTAAAAGGCCATAAAATTTTCCAATATTGACCAATGTTTGTTTATCTAAATTGACGGGTTTTCAGTTTAAATAAAACATAATTGGTAATAAATAAACTTTATTTTCTTTATTCTTCCTATTCATATCAAACTATTCAGTACACAATACCTCTGGCAGCAACTGACACAGCCCACCAAACATCTTCAACAATCTCAGGAATATTAACCACAGGAATAACAACACTGCCACCAACTTGTGCTACATCTAGATTATACGTATACCTAACTCCATTCCTCCTAACATAATCACTACTAGTACCTGACGCTCTATCTATAGCTACAGATGAAACTCCCACAGTATAGTTACCATTCATTACATTTGCCATCGCAATAGCTAGTAAGTGATGTTCTCTGAACAGTCCTGAGGCAGCGCGTTCGTAGTTCCAAGGATAAGTGATATAACCTCCTTTGTTTTGCAAAGATATGTACAGTTTTATTCTGTCTCCGTATTCTTCAACTATCGTTTGTACTACTTGGCTTTCTGGTTCGGAGAATGCAGATCCTCCAGCATAATTGTCACTGCAAGCGTTCGTGCTAGAGTCAAAGTTGCCGAAATCAATGTCGTAGTTCCGATTTACATTTACTCCGAGGCAGATTAGGGGCAGGACATTGGTACGCCTTGATTTACTCCACAGTCGGGTCTGAAAAAGGAGTTAATCAGTATAAGAGCTCTTTTGATCGATGTATCAACGCTTGAATGGCAGGTTATAAGATCGAGAGCCAAAGCTCGCCAGACTTTAAGTACTTATATTCTCACTAATCATTTGTGTGGGATTAAGTTTGTACTTTTAGTTTAGGCATACTCGCTAGTCTGAAAACAGGGCCAATTTACTGATACGTCAAACAGTACCAACTTTCACATATGATTCAACAACTATTTCAATGCCTTCTGTAAACATTAGACTAATCGGAGAAGCCAAACAAATAAGGAGAGTATAAGATAAAATTAAGAAATAAGATATAATGGTAAATAACCTGGGGGACCAAGCTTCGCTTAATGAAAACACGGAGAAAAAGAGGTTCTACAAAAATAAAACCTAGCTAGATCGATTTTTCACTTAAAAGCCTTACATACCAAGTTTCATCAAAACCGTTGGAGCCGTTTCCGAGATCCTAATTATATGTATAAAATAAGTTATAGGACATGGAAAAAGCTGAAATGCTATGCCTACCCCACATAATAGTGGGATAAGGACGAGGCACAAGAAGAATAAGTAATAGGAGATATAAGAAAAGTTGGTACTGTTCGAACCTTTGGCCCCTTGTACCAGTAAATTGATCCTGTATTGAAACTAGCGAGCAGGCGTAAACTGTATCCCAGGTGGGTACTTATTTTTAAACATTTTGACTTCTACCTCCTATTACTATTTAGTTACTTCGAATTTATCTGGTTCTTTAACGTCAATAAAATATATCCATATGTTGAAAGTGTTTATGTGCTTGTACTTACACTTGTGTGAGTGAACTCATACCCATCAGGGTTCAACACGGGTATCACGATCCATTCAAACTCTTCCAAAAGGGAATACTGTTCTTCCTCCAACAGCAGATCTACCACATACATAGCTGAAGACACAGTTATCCATTCTCTAGGTATAGAAGCAGCTTCTAAAACGATTGTCGGTTTGGTTTCTGACATTGAATTTCTAGAAGTAATTTTCAGGTAGAATAATTGTCTACTTTGGAATGTGGTCCCAGATTCTACTAGTTCCACTGAAATTGTGGTGGATGTTGAGTATTCTTCTACTAAGGCTTGTGCGTATTCAAGTATCTGTAAAGGTAAGGGTCAAACGTTTAGAAAATTAAATTCAAGATAATCTGCGAACCCACGAAAGAAAGACTATATTTTTTGTCACTTTTTTGTCCCAAATTTCTCATAAATGGCTAACCTACTGATTTCACTATACGCCGCCGTTGCCCTCCCCACTGACCGGTCGTCCCACTCGCTAGTCGCCAAGTAGTGTGAGGTGACAATCACAAATTAGAGCAGATATAAATTTTGGGTTACTAAATACAGGGTGATTATGAACTTCAGAGTTACATTCAATCATTCATCATATCAATGATGTCGTGATAAGTTTTATACATTTTGACACTCTATCATTCTAACATTTACACTCTGTAACAATTAGTTCATTTTGATACTAGCTCGTTCTGACAATTGATCTATGCAACTTGTAATGCATTTGAGAATTGTTCTTTCTAACAATGGTTTTATATGTCTGTTATGCATTTTGGCTCTCGTATTAATTAGCACATAGGCAATCGAACCATTTGGACATTCAGTCATATAAACAGCTATGTCCCGGAAAGGGATGTGGAGTGAAGGTTCAAAGTTTCGTTCATAATCATCATCATCAGGTCTTTTTTTTAGTCTCCACTGCAGGATCACGACCTTATCTGTACTAATAGAGCCATATATGAGCCAGAGCAGTCAGAGGATTTAGCCTACAATCTCCACGCCACACGGGTTGAAGAGGTCTCATTGATGATTCAAGCTTTGTTTAGCTTGTATTTCCTAAGTCGCTTTCTACGACATCCACGGGAAGGCTTGGAGTGGTTCTATTCTACTCTGCCGGGAACCACACGGCAAGAGTTTCGCTATAAATAATTACTTACAGCGTCATATCGAAGATATTGGGTTAAATCATATGCTCTCCCCGCTGTCCTTCTAGATAGTATTGCCTGGTTTGCAAAGGTTGTTTGCATATGGTCGACCTCCTTATTGTTCAGGTATCTAAGAAAAAGATGTCTCTAGATTGGAACACATTTTAAACGCTTACAAAAGTAGTTTTATAACTGCTATCTGATGAGTGAGTTTGTCATCGGGACCAACGATTTCACTTGCTTTTTTCAAGACCAATTTGTGTTGAATCTATTAACCCCTTGGGTGACTTTGAAAATATCCTTAAAATATATGCGTGTTGAATGTCTTTATCTATGTACCCCTTAGGTGGCTTTGAAAATATCTTAAAAATATGCGTATAAAATATTAGCATTATCAAATGTACAAAGTGTTTCAGTGAAGAGATAAAATAATAATTAGGTGTGAGCAACGGTTTTTTGACTGGGGAATTTACCTTCTTGCTGTGATAAGAAATTTTCATAATGTTTTATCTACTAAATTAATAAATTTATATCACTTGCCTATTATAAGTAAAGTAAGTAGGTACCTAATGATCCGATATTATGGCTTTACGGTGAAACGGACGTACCAACTAATGGTTAGTCAAGCCATCGGGATTCGAAATCAAGTAGAAAACCCATTGTTTTGGATGGATAATGGTTTAAGCCAAGCACTAGTCCTAATTTTATGAAACGGCATATTTTTTTTTAGCTTTTTAAGTCCCATAGTTGGGCAAAAGCCCCCCTTTTTTTGTTTCCAATTACTTCTGTCTTCACCTGTATTCCTCCATTCTCTATCAAAAGCGGACAACTCGTCTCTCCATCTCATCCTAGGACTTCTTCTGGACCCTTTTTCGTCAGTAGGAAACCATGCTGTTGTTGTGTGGGCCCATCTTTTGGGCATCATGCGGTAAACGTGATATATTTAACAAAATTAATCATTGTTATTTGAGCATAAATGCTCATGCTCATGAACAAAATGTGAAATAGTTAAAGTGGACAGCCATAGTAAGGCTGTAAAAGATTTTTAACACATTGCTGGTCACTCAGCCAAAAAGAACAATTGATCTACGTCTATAGACGTAGTGTGTCCAGCAATGTGTTAAAGATATTAAAAATAAACTTACTCGTAAACATCTTCAATGAAAACTTTTACTGGAATACCAAGTTCTTGCAGCTGTTCTTCAAACCAGGCCTGATGGGAAGCTGGCACCATAGCCCGACCAACTTTCTTCAACTCTAAGTTGGGAAAACTCCAGATATCCACGACATCGCTTCGCAAAATGTCGAAATTGTCTCGTTGTGAGGTTGTCGTTATGTTGAATGTGTAGACTTTGTAACTGTAATTGGAATATAAAATATTTTTTTTAATACAGAGGACAAATGTTAGTCAGTGTGACTGCCTCCGTGGTCCAGTAGTCAAAGCTTTTGCCTTGTGATCAGGAAATCTTGGGTTCAAATCCTACTAGGAAGCGTTCTTTGTGAAAAGTTGTTTCCAGTATGGTTTGTTTGTTTGTTTTTCGTGTATGTAAGTGGCCAACACTGGTGTCAGATTTTTTAAGATGCCTAAAGGCATCTGACATAGCTTGACGACTGCCATACAATTACAGCCGGGACCAACGGCTTTTACGTGCCTTCCGAAGCACGGAGGAGCTCGAGAAATTTTTATACCACTTGTGGTCACCCATCCAAGTACGGACCACGCCCGGTGTTGGTTAACTTGTGAAAACGCTAGCAATGCGTACTCCCACCGGGCCACCGAGCTCCTGTATGGTATGGTTAGGATATTGCAGGCTTGAATCGCCTGATTATCCGAAAAGAAAGATGATTTCGTGCTTCGGAAGGCACGTAAAGCCGTTGGTCCCGGCTGTCATCATTCTATGAGAGTCGTCAAACTTTGTCAGAAGCCTTTAGGCAGCTCGAAAAATCTAACACCAGTGCTGGCCACTTACACAGACGAAAAACAAACAAACAAACTGAAGTCTTGTAACATGTTGGTGTTACAAATCGGGAAGAAAGTCAAAATTAAAATCAAATATTTATTCCATAGCCTTTGAGCCTGCAATATATAATAGTTATAAATAAACATTACACGTAATGTACACTATAATTTTTGATGTGTGAAAGTGCCTACTTTCACACATCAAAAATTATAGTGTACATTAGGTACGTGTAATGTTTATTTATATCTATTTTTTTTTCTTTGTTTAAAAGCTACCGATACTAGCGTTTCGCAACGACCAGTCCAACTTACCCCTTATATTCATCATGTTTAGCCAAAACCGTCACACTAGCGAACAAAACTAAATAAATTAGTCTGTCAAACATATTTCCTGCGTACAGTCACTCACTTTAAACTGAATTAATCGATGGCATTTTGATAATTACTTCAAGATAAAGCAAGGTGTGCGGGCAAAATAATCAGATTAATGGAAAATTGATCGGAAATAGATAAAACACTTGTTGATTAAATTCTTCGAAGAGCTGAGTTATTGCATTGTAAATTTGTAACTGGTTTTATTAAAAATAAATAATTTCTTTTGCAATATTTTTTTATTATTTTAAATTCCATATTTTTTATTTTATTTATTTATTTAACTTTATTACAGTGCATGTAAATGGCGTACTTAAGAGTCCCCTTATCCTAGACAGAATCAGAGTTTCCCATACAATACGTTTGTGTAAATGTAAATATAAGGGTGTAAATGTATCGATACTGATGGTCAAAAATGATACAATACAATATATTCTTTTTCAAGTTTATATTTTGACTGTGAAAACCCTAGATATATGCAATTTCTTTAAAGTTACAAATTTTTACTAAAATCTGACATGTATTTCAAAATAATACGTAGACTACGTTTTTATGGGAAACTCTGATTCTGTCTAGGGTAAGGGGACTCTTAAGTACGCCATTTACATGCATTGTAATAAAGTTAAATAAATAAATAAAATAAAAAATATAGAGTTTAAAATAATAAAAAAAAATTGCAAAATAAATTATTTATTTTTAATAAAACCAGTTACAAATTTACAATGCAATAACTCAGCTCTTCGAATTCTGACATGTCTTTTTAAAATAAAACGTAGACTACGTTTGTATGGGAAACTCTGATTCTGTCTAGGGTAAGGGCACTGGTATGACACTTCATAGATTCAGAGTAACCGTACCTTAGGGGATTCCGTTCTGTACACTCTTACTGTCTTCTGTGCCTCCGGTGAAGAATAACATCGTGAGGAAACCTGCAACTACTTCATTAGTTAGTTTAAACTGATCCGGCAATTTCTTCTTGATTTCGCATGGTCTTCGATATCCTTGGGTGACCATTGACAAGCATTAATTGTATTTGGAGAAAAAATGCGGGAAAACGCACCCCTGGCTGTTTCAGAAAACAGCACAGCTGAGGACGCAACCGATAGGATGAAGTAGTGTTATCATAATTTCTATAATGATATAGTTCCATATACATACATGTATATGTGACCACTTATGCGATGGGTTAACGACATAATCAAAGTCACAGGTTGCACCTGGATGAGAAAAGCACAGGACCGAAATGAGTGGCGTCGACAAAGAGAGGCCTATGCTCAGCAATAGGCGGAATAAGGGCTGGGATGATGATGATGGTGATGACGACGACGAGGATCATTATGATGATGATTATGATGACGATAATGATACATATACACTTATTACACATCAGAAACCAAATATCTCTTGGCAAATAAGCCTGAGCCCCTATCTATGCGCAATAGACCGCCGATAGTACTCGTACAGTGTGGGTAAAGTTAAAACCTGCAGTGTGAGTAGCGATCCCATCGCCTGTGGCTAAGCTTTGAATACGGGATAGCTCTGCTAAATTCACTTTGCCGTGACGTATGGTGCAAGGTAGAAGCTGATTGATGTAATTTGTTTTGCGTGTGTGTTACAAGGATCGTAGCAAATGGAGGTCCATAGCCTCTGCCTATCCCTGTGGGAAACAGGCGTGATATATGTATGTATTAGTCTGTTACACTGGTCCGAAGCAGAACAGCTGGGGATGCAACCGGGAAGGCGATATGAAGAAGAAAAAGTGTATCTTTATTTTATAGTTCACATTTTATACTAACATATTTCTACATACATTGTTGGTGACTTTGTATTAATATATGTTTTTAATCCCCCGTTTTTTTGCGGTTTGAAACAATAGTTTAAAGAAACCCTTGTACTAATTCACCACCTTACACCCGCCAGAAATTAAAATTTCATCCAAACCACTTGGATAATTGGCAACCAACTTTCTGCCACGTACGACCGAACTGTGGAATCAACTTCCTGCAGCAGTGTTCACAAACCGATACGACATTGAAACTTTCAAAAAACGAGTCTATATCTTCCTGAAAGGCCGGTAACGCTCTTGTTACACCCCTGGTGTTGCAGTTGTCCATGGGCAGCGGTGATCACTTACCATCAGGTGACCCGCTTGTTTGTTTGCCGTCCTATATAATATATGAATAAAACTAATATTGTTTTCGGTGGGGGGGGGGCTTTTTCCTCGAAACGTCTTTCATTTCATCGTTTATCTTGCTTGTGGGCAGAATACAAGCAGTAGCGGCCCAGGAGAGAGAGGGATGACTAAGTGAACTGAAACATAAATATTTTGATGGTCTAATATTTTTTTTCGTCCAAATTCAGACATGTTTTTTTCGTATTTCGATATACATTTATTGGGAAAAGTTATTCGAAATTATGGACTGAAACCCCTTAAAATATTTTTATTTAGTTAAAAATAAGCTTGTATATATAGGATAAGTCACACTGATTGAGCTAGCCCCAAATTGTCAGTATAATAGCTGTACTCGCTTCCGCTTATATTTTGTACCTGCGCCACTTATTTGAGAGATTTGTTCCAGTGCGTCGGCACCGCAACTGCACGTATCGTGCAAAATCGTGTAATGGGCTCGTGCTCGCACGGATTATCACCAAATCGCCATTTTGTGGTAGCTTAATAAGGGGTGTACTTTCTTATACAGACAAAAGTTTAAAAGATTATCATGTCATAGAATAATCAATATGTAGGTTACTCAGTATAAAGAATTTTTAATAATAGATTTTCGTTGCACAGGAAATCAGTAATTAGAATGTTTGTTATGAATACTTTGAAATCATAGAAATTTATTACAAATAACATTTACTTTTGCGATGTTTCTAATATCAGAATATCAAATTAAATATTATTTTTAATAAGTTTAGTTAATATAATATTTATAACCTATAAGTTTGCCCTATTCTAGTAAAATGGATAAAACTTTCCCAGCACTCGCCGGCCGCTGCCGCGGCACGTGCGTGCGTTGGTCGCAGTTCTAACCTAACCTAACCTAACCTATAAGTTTGCCCTAACCTATATTGTGATAGCGATTTATAATGTATTCTAACTTATTATATGGTATTTAATTTGATTAAACAATGTTTTCACTTAATACTTCCTTAAATAATAATTTTCAGTAAAATAAAATTCCATGAAAGATTATACCGAACAAACAATATTCTTTAAAGAAATATTCTATTGATTAGTTTGTTAAATGAAAATATGAGATTCTAAAATTCATTAAACTGTGTTTCTATAAATTGTGTTTCATTCAAGTAAATAGTCTTTGAAACAATAATATTTGAAATAAAAATATAAGAATTAAATATTCTATGAAAAAAATTCTGTGAATCGAAATTCTATGAAATTTCAGTCTGTGAAACAACCCCTTAATAAGTGATCGGTAATAGAGCATTATAAATTAGGAGGTGCGTTGCGGTGGTATTAGTGGTTGAGGTTGAAATTTATTTTACAATATACGTATTAAGGCCGTACCTGAATTTTCCGGGGTCCAGTGCTGCCCCCATTTCAAATAAATCATTTCAAAGAAAACGGATATATCATTTAAAATTTTGCTACCACCAAGTCCTAGATAACCCTTCAAAGTATTTAATAAACTACTGTTTACAGTTTAAAGTGAGAACGTTAAGCTTTACTATGCACATTTGCTAAAAACGGCCACTTTTGGAAAATGTGCGTAGTAAAGCTTAACGTTCTCATTATAAACTGTAAAAAGTAGTTTATTAAATACTTTAAAGGGTTATCTAGGACTTAGTAGTAGCAAAATTTTAAATGATGTCTCCGTTTTCTTTGAAATGATTTATTTAAAATGGGGGCAGCACTGGACCCCGGAAAATTCAGGTACGGCCTTAAGAGAAAATGGGCCGTATTTCCATACAAGCGTAGTCCCCTAATGGGCATATCCCTATGTTTTTCTTTTATGGTTCCATACCCAAAGAGTAAATTAGGATCCTATTACTAAGACTCCACTATCCATCCGTCCGTCTGTCACCAGGATGTATCTCATGAACCGTGATAGCTAGAGAGTTGAAATTTTCACAGATAATGTATTTCTGTTGCCGCTATAACAAATAAACGGGCAAGTGCGAGTCGGACTCGTACATCAAGGGTTCCGTACCACCGTACAATGTTTTAAAACGCTGAAGAAACACGTTTCTTGTATGACGACCCCCTTTAATTTTTAACTTTATCTTATTTTTAGTATTTTTTGTTATAGTGGTCATAGTAATACATAGTCGGTGAAAATTTTAAGTATCTAGTTAATGCCATTATAAAGATCGAGTTAAAAACGCTGAAAAAAAACACGTTTCTTGTATGACGACCTCCTTTAATTTGCATTTTTTTTTTATTTTTAGTATTTGATGTTATAGCGGCCACAGTAATACATAATCGATGAAAATTTTAAGTGTCTGGCTATTACGGTTCAAGAGATAGAGCCCTGTGACAGACGGACAGACAGCGGAGTCACAGTAATAGGGTCCCGTTTGCACCCTTTGGGTACGGAACCCTAAAAAGGCTGTGTCAGCTTAGAAGCGCCAAATTCTAAAATGCTCTGTCTGCCCCGTTAGTGATAAAGACGTGATAGTGTATATAATTATTTAAGAAAAATTACTTTTACGTATAAATGTATCCTAGATTGAATGAAAAATATTAACTTTTACTTTGACTTTCAAGACGATGAAAAAGATAAAATAAATAACTACATGAAGTCTATATAATATATTAGAATAGTCAAATGTAATTCCAGCATAAGTATATCTTACTCAAAACATGTTTCCCAAACAAACCTCTGGGTGGCCTTTCGCTGATTTTGCCAGTAATATATTAGGCACTTGTTTCATATTGTAAATTATGACGTGTCAGCCAAATGAAGCGATTAGGCGCAGGGGATTCAGCAGCCAGTGCAGTGTACTACGACCAGTACTCTTAATCCTTGACAGTGACCAGTGAGCACTATGAAAAATCTTTTTTAAGAGCTTAGGTTAGCCGACTACTGGACTACATGCCCAGCTCTGAAGATTCATACTTGAGTCACAAAATTAATATAAGTAATACAGAACGGAAACTCCCAACGTCTCCGCAATATGGCGTCCTCGCACCTCTACTTCGTTCTCGGCGGCGTTTGATGGCTTTGCACCAATGATTTCAACTAAGGATAAGCCCATCAGAACATTTTGCTTAAATTTTTTTCATACAACCAAACCGTATCGCCATCTATTTAAAATCGATCGAACTACGAAGAGTGACGAACTGCGCGTCGCTTAAACAGCGCAACCACAACACATGGCCGCCATTACGGATATCGGTTGTAATATAACTTATATAGTTTTAATAAATAAAGATAATAAGATATTCGATGTATTTTTTTACCCTTTCCATCGTAGTTTTTGCAGCCTTTAAATACGCAACTAGGCATATTTATGGCAGTACAAGTACCTATGTAAACAAAAAAGAATGAAGTCTTCCGCGGACCGAGGACGACTAAGTCGCGTTCAAAAACTGACTTTTATGGACCAACAACTTGATGCCATTTCGTCGCGCGGTTAGCCTAGTAATATATAAGTCAAAGCTTTGCACACTGAAACTCACACATTGACGTGCGCACGGGTATGCACGGGTGTATAGTATCGTTTGTAGTAGTAATAGGCATAAATGTTACTCTGCTTGTATGAAGAGCCATACCTGTGCTTGAGTGCCAAAATTGTCACACAATCATTGACACAACGTTCGTACTCACGCGTCTTTGAGTGACAGAATAGTAGCATTTATCTATCAGTAGTGTAAAAAGTAGTTTTTAAACATTTTATAATTTAAATCTTTTAATTCATTAGGTAGTTTTAGAATTATGTATGTGTATGTATGTATGTAAATGTATGTATGTGTATGAATGTATTGTATATGTAGATATGTAGATATATGTATAGTGTGTGTAGAAATACATACTTATCTTTAAGCGCCTATCGCTAATTTAAATTTTTCTGTTTTTCCTAAAGGCTGACTGGTAGAGAATGCATTAGCATTAAGTCCACCTTTTGTACCATTGTGGTCAATAAATAGAATGCTTTGCTTAATGCATAATGTATGCCTATACTGTAATCTTGTGGGATTCCTTTTCACTTCAGATACATAACTTTACTAATAATTTTGAATTCATTTTCACAAATAGAGCCAAATCAAATATGTTCATTGAAGGAAATGTCAGTATTTTTAGCTGTTAAAAAATTGTTTCGCAACTGTCTGTTGTGCTAAGCCCACACATAGAACGAATACATCGTTTGTGTGCTTTGAATATATTTTTTCTATCGACGCAAAAGATAATACCTACCATATCTAAGCACTGATGCGACAAGACCATGATAGGCTGTAAGCGTCGCGTCTGTTTTTGCAGTTTTATGTAGTTGATGTAGTGCAAATGCCGAGTTGCTTAGTTTCTTGCATATATCGTCTGCTTCTTCTTTTGACGTGAGTTGGTCATCTATTGTAAGTCCTAGGAATTTATCTCTTTTAACAGTTTCCAAATTAGTGTTCCCATATTTTATAGTCGATTTTGGTACTGTATTTACAGGTTTGAAGTGCATAATGCTAGTTTTCTTTAGATTAATTATTAATTTATTTCTGTCAAGCCATTAAAGTATATCATTTACTGCGTCATTTATATTTCTTTCATGGTCAACTATGTCATTACTTTTTACACATATGGTGATGTCATCAACGAATAGTACCATTTGTTGTTTTGTAACACTAGGCAGATCATTGATGTAAAGTATAAAAAGTAACGGTCCTTATACACTTCCTTGGGGAACTCCACACACCACATTCCTTGCATCTGAGGTGTATTTTATTTCAGTTTTTGTCTCAGTGCAGATCCTTGTAATTTCCGTTAATTGTTGCCTACCACTCAAATATGATTTTATCAGATGAGCTCCCGTTTTGTGTCCCGCTTTTACAGCTTACAACAAGCAGGCAGCTTGCATCGCTGTGACAAGTGTGACAACATTGCATTGTTGTTCTCTTTAGATACTAGATGGCGCTCTCTGAAACTGAAACACACTATAAGTTTATTTTCGTACCTAGTGATAAAGTTCAATATTTAACAACCAAGAATGCTTATTCGGTATCACAACAAGCGGCCAGTTTGCATCGCTGTAACATGTAGAGGTATTCCGGGAAATCATTACAGATGAAAAATTGCGTTTTTGTTCTTTTTGGATACTTGATTGTGCTCTTATAAACTGAAACTCGCTATAAGTATTTTTTTCATTGTGATATAGTTCAATATTTATAAAACAATCAAGAATGTTTATTCGGCATACAACAAGCGGCCAGCTTGCATCGCTGTGACATGTAGCGGTGCTTCAGGAATTCATTACGGATGAATAACTGCGTTGTTGTGGACTATTGTGCGCCAATAGGCTTAATTACTATTGTTTATCGTATTTGGGACTATTACTGTAGCTTATGGTAAGATGTTACAGTGATTAACTGTAGTACAGATTTTACGGCATTATGGCGACAAAATAATTTTATGCAAAATAATCCTGAAAAATCGGTCAAGTGCGGAAGTACATTAAGATCATAAGAGATAAGTACCTCCGTGCAATTTTAAAACACTGAAAAAACAAGATTCTTGTATGACGACCACTTTTAATTTTTTTAACTTTATTTTATTTTTAGTATTTGTTGTTATAGCG
This sequence comes from Acrobasis repandana, assembly GCA_963576875.1. NCBI lineage: Eukaryota > Metazoa > Arthropoda > Insecta > Lepidoptera > Pyralidae > Acrobasis > Acrobasis repandana. The sequence continues at coordinate 2,666,755 of OY756233.1, read as the reverse complement.
GTCATAGTAATACATAATCGGTGAAAATTTCAAGTATCAAGTTAATGCCATTAAGATCGAGTGAAAAACGCTGAAAAAACACGTGACACGTGACGTAAAGACTGCCTTTAATTTTTAACTTTATTTTATTTTTAGTATTTGTTGTTATAGCGGCCACAGTAATACATAACCGTTAAAAATTTCAAGTGTCTAGCTATTACGGTTCAAGAGATAGAGCCCTGTGACAGACGGACAGACAGACAGACGGCAGACGGACAAACAGCGGAGTTTCAGTAACAGGGTCCTGCTTTCACCCTTTGGGTACGGAACCCCAAAAATGCTGTTTCGTTATAAATATTTTATACTTTGACGCTTTGATTTTTGAGCTAGCGTAAAAAAAATATTAAACTATACCTCGGGCAGTCTTTTTCAAAAGTATTATTTTTTATATTTGTAATAATTTATTTCAGAAAAAACTAATATACTTAGTTCAATATTGTAAGTCTGTATGTTTCCGGCTATTCCTTTTTCTGTGTTGATATACGAGTATGCCTATCAATGGTTACCCAAAGATATCAAAGACCTAGCAAATTGGAAAATAATTGTTGTTAACCAGAGCGGCCTGCCTGACATCAATCCGCCGTGAGAACCTTGTAAAGACTCTGAGACAGACAGAGCTCAGGGCTGCAACCCAAACGCCACTTTTAGCGTGACGGTGGGCAGAGTTAGATACGTTTTAAAAAAAACATGTTTTCGTACAAATTTTTATTGTGAGGCCTAAGTACTTATCAATACAAATGTCATAAGCCCAAACTTACGGCCGTACCTGAATCTTCCGGGGTCCAGTGCTGCCCCCATTTAAAATAAATCATTTCAAAGAAAACGGAGACATCATTTAAAATTTTGCTACTTCCAAGTCCTAGATAACCCTTCAAAGTATTTTATGTACTACTGTTTACAGTTTAAAGTGAGAACGTTAAGCTTTACTACGCAAATTTGCGAAAAACGCCCACTTTTGGTTAATGTGCATAGTAAAGCTTAACGTTCTCATTATAAACTGTAAACAGTAGTTCATTAAATACTTTGAAGGGTTATCTAAGACTTGGTAGTAGCAAAATTTTAAATAACGTCTCCGTTTTCTTTGAAATTATATATTTTAAATGGGGGCAGCACTGGACCTCGGAAAATTCAGGTACGGCCTTAATGGGGTTGCGTCGTTTTATGACAGGGTTCCACTGCTACCTTCCGGCTCCATCATCAGATCAGCTTCTTGTTATAATAATATTGCATTGTCATCTGATTTACATTAGCATACAAAATTTAATCCCAATCAAAAACCCGGGTAGAGGCTCAAATTTTACTTGCAAAATTTGGCCCAAATAAACAACAACAAACTGAGCAAGCTAAATAAAAACCTTTGAAAAAGGAATTAAATTAGTGATGGGTTGCTGGCCGCATTGCCTATTAATATGTACCTACGCATTTTCGCCAACCCGCCGTGTGGTTTCCAGCAGAGTAGAATAGGAAGACTTGGAGTGGCCAAGTCTTCCAGTGGATGTCGTAGAAGGCGACTTAGGAAACACAAGCTATACAAAGCTTTTATAAACATCAATGAGACCTCTCTATCCCGTCTAGCCAGCGTGGAGGATGTAGGCCAAATAATTTAACTGCTCTGGTTAATAGATGGCTCTGGCAGTACAGAGAGGGTCGAGCTCCTGCTGTGGAGACTAAAAAAGACCTGATGATGATGATTATGACGCATTTTCACACTAGTATATCTATATTAAAAATCCATCGCAATAAGTGAATCCCAATCCTCTTTAATTTCTGTCGAAATTGGATTGAATTTTGTCGAAAAGTCCATACAGTCACGTCAAAGGATTAAAAATTATAGCCGAATGCAACTCGTGCAGAATTTAAGCTCGAAACATGATTTAATTTATTACTTAGGGATTTAATTAATATTGTTCGTTTGGAGCTCTGTAAGGCAATTAGGGATGCTTAATCATTCTCACTTTAATAACTTGTTTTAATAAGGTATAATGTTTTCAGTTTTATACAGGATGATTTTGAACTTCGTAGCTATATTCAACGAAAGATAAAAAATGAAAAATTTTGAGTTGCCAAGTTTTGGAATCGAGTCGATTCGAGTCATTTTGTACAGTATTCGGATCCTTACTAGAGTTAAGAATTCGAGTACAGAATTCGAATTCCAGAAGGACTCGAGTCCATGGTTCGAGTAAGACTCGACCAGATCCAGACTCCACTCCGTCAGACACAAGTACTAGAATTGAGTCAGCTAGACTCGAGTCCGTCAGTTGGTTTTGGTTGGTTGTGTAATGGTTTTCGCTTATAAACTGTCAAAAGTACTAGGCGCATAAGGCTTTGGACACATGTGTTAGCTCGGAACAGCATTTTCCTATGATGCTATCCTTTTCTGTCGCTTAGAACTGTCATTTGCCAGAGCGAGAGAGAGCGACCAAACGCCGCGGAATTAGCGATGCTGCCGCATTCCGTCGCTCTCTCTCGCTCTAGCAAATGACGATTCTGATATTCTGAGCAACAGGAAAGGATAGCATCATAGGAAAATGCTGTTCCGTGCTGACAGATGTGTCCTAACCCTAAGAGCTAGCAAACGACTAAGCAAAGTTTATAGAGATAGCTACAATTGAACGTGTGGCGACCTCTACGCCACTGAGAAGAAACTACCATAACAACGAAGCGATAACATTAGTTCACAAGAAGACTACGAGATGGCGCCAGCAGTATCCTACATCTCGATCTTGAAGTTCTGGTTGCAACTGACCATATATACAACCTCCGACAATACACCGTTGAAGACGCGGTTCCCCAGGCGCAAGACTATGCCTGGCGGGAAGATCTTCCCTTTATGGCGGTCGAGCATATCACCTCGCTCCCGCTACAAACGGAACAAAACAGAGATACATGGAGTCTTCTCTAACACTTTAGTACATAATAGCTCTTTGCCTAAAAATCGATTTTCAAAAATCTTTTACACCAAAAACTGTTATCAAATACCGAAATACTTGGAAGATGCTTTGCCAGTCTATAATGGGCAAAAACACTCCAGATTGCACAAACATAGTTTTACTAAACATACATCGAATTTGCATACTTACGCCGACGTGATAAAGGCTAAAACTGCATATGGTTTTGGACTACGTCGGTAAAAAGGTATTTGCTTGGAGATTCCCGTTGGGTCTGAGTTACAGCATGTATGTATTATTTTATTTTGAACTTCAAAAACGGAGGAGGTTTAGCTAAACTACGTTTGTATGAAAAAGTCTGGGGTTAAAGGACTCTTAAATCATCCTTCCAGCAAGTCGTCTCCCCCTTCTAAAAGATTAGACATAACAATTAAATGTAAGTTTTTGCTATATACATCTATCAATGGTCGCAAAACTTATAGGCCACGCTTAGCAAGACGCTGGGTCAAATATTTAATTAATATTTTGGCATTGAGAATCAGGTACAATATTTTTGCTAATTGAAATACGAGCCTTGAGCTATGAGCGTCTACGAAGAGCTACGAGCGTCTACGAAGAGCTACGAGCCTTTACAAACAGCTACGAGCGCCTACAAAGAGCTACTAGCTTTTACAAAGAGCTACGAAGCGACCATACGAAGAGCTACGAGCGTCTACGAAGAGTTACGTTACTACGACAGATCGTAACACCCAAATATAACATTGCAATTAGTGATGTGCCGTCTCTGAAAACTTTGGTAATATTCCCGTAACCATTCCCGGCAATATTCCTAAAAATGAAAATTTAGGGGTAGGAGTGTGTGTAAGTGACCCGGTGGGAAATGGCACTTGTAAATGGCATAAAAAATTCTTCAGCTCCTCCGTGCTTCGGAAGGCACGTAAAGCCATTGGTCCCGGCTGTCATCGTTGTATGGCAGTCGTCAAGCTATGTCAGATGCCTTTAGGCAGCTTGAAAAATCTGACACCAGTGTTGGCCATTTACACACACGATAAACAAACAAAATATTGGGAATATTCCACTTGTAGTGCAAATTTTTAGCCACATGTGGTGACCCATCCAAGTGCGGACTGCGCCCTGGATTGCTTCAATCAATCAGAGAATCAAAGAATCAAATATTTATTCAGTAATTAATAATAATAATAAGAAAATCACAGTACTGAAATATATTGGGACCGTACAATCATAACAGATAAAACTATTCATTTCAATAAAAAAAGACCCGACGTAACAATCCTTGATAAAATCAACAATAAAGTATACTTAATTGATATAGCTGTTCCTACTACTCATAATTTACAATCTACCCATACTGAAAAACTGACTAAATATAAGGATCTTGCAATTGAAATACAGACACAATGGAGAGTAGAACATGTCATAATAGTACCGATAGTTATTTCGACAACAGGTGTTATACCCAGATCACTACATACTGGATTAGATACACTTCACATCCCTTCCTTTATTATACACAATATGCAGAAGGCTGTAATTCTGAATACTTGCCGTATTACAAGAAAATTCTTACAATAGGTTTCAGAATAGGCGCTTTCAATCAAAATTTTATTAGCACTTGGCTTTGGCCCGTGCGACTAATACCTCTTTAAAATTAAAGAGAGAAAAAATAAAAAAGAGCTCGAAATAATAATAAAATATAATAGTAATTGGGTGTGGGTTCGCCTGCTCTCGCCCCTCGACAAGGCGAGAACGGGGGAGGGGTGCGGAGACGGGGAACGCGGGGACGCATATTGCGCCTACCTTAGGAGATTCCATTCTGTATGTAATCTTACTGCCTTCTGTAGACAAATTTATAACACCGCTGGTTTTTGTCGGGGGCTAAAAAGCGTGTAAAAATGCTTACACTGACGCTCCACCCTTAAACGTTCTTCGTAAACGACGCCCTCTTGTGGCGGAAATTATCAGCTATGCTCGGTTCAGATACCGCTTATCTGCCAGTTAGGGCTGGATCGGACCTGGATAGGGCGACAGGTTCTTTGAATATCCGAGCGGTTTCATCTGATATACAGAATATACGTATTGAAAATGTATCGAATTTATTTAAGGCCGTACCTGAATTTTCCGGGGTCCAGTGCTGCCCCCACTTAAAATAAATAATTTCAAAGAAAACGGAGACATTATTTAAAATTTTGCTACTACCAAGTCCTAGATAACCCTTCAAACTATTTTGTGAACTATTATTTACAGTTTAAAGTGAGAACGTTAAGCTTTACTATGCACATTTGCGATTAACGGCCACTTTTGGCAAATGTGCGTAGTAAAGCTTAACGTTCTCATTATAAACTATAAACAGTAGTTCATAAAATACTTTATCTAGAACTTGGTAGTAGCAAAATTTTAAATAATGTCTCCGATTTCTTTGAAATGATTTATTTTAAATGGGGGCAGCACTGAACTCCGGAAAATTCAAGTATGCCCTTAAGTACAGTATACACACAAAACAAAATTACTTATTTTGTCGTCACTACTTTGTTTTCCTCCCATTTTGAGTCCCAGGTTTTCATTCGTTTCAGATAAGAGAATGAGCAGTGTGTCAACTCGTGAACGAGTGCTGCCAAGACGGACTCTACTCAGCTTCGATTTTTGAATTAATTAGTTTTTTTACGTTTTTTTATGTTTATTAGCTCGTTTACAAGCATTACTTATAATATAATATAATATATATAATATATACTAGTTATAATATGTTAACGTTGTATTATATTATAAGTATTTGTAAATTGACAAATTGGCGTCCAATAGATACTGTGTAAATAAGTTTCTTTCGAGATTCTTTCTCAGCAGTTGTGTCGTTGCGGAACGGTAGTATCGACAGCATTTCTTCAAAATAATTAATTTGACACGTTATGTATACAATACTTATTGGCACTTTTATGTTGGTCTGGGACAAAAGAAAAGACTTAGAATGTACCAGCTGCTTTTCTTTCCCGTGCAGATCGTAAAAGCCGATCAAAGGAATAGGTGAGAATGTGAATCATGGTAATAGACGATGCGGCTAGCTACCTATCTTATTTCTTTTTCCACCTAAAAGTGGCAAAAACCGCAAGACCCATAATGCTCCTTCTGCCCCATTCTTGATAAAGACGTGATAATACATCGCATTGCATTTAAGTGTAAAAGTGCCTGCAAAAGCCTAATTACTTAATAAATACTTGAACTTAGTTCCTAAAACACTCAAACGGTTACTAATAAATTAGGGGATGCACCACTAATCTATCTACGGATTAAATCTAAGGCTCTATCATCGCGAGGGTCGCAATGATCTCGTCTGGAGGCGGAAATGAAGGCGATCGACCAAATGATCGGCATTAAATAAGTGCTCGCAAAGTGTAAGGGGCGACGCTCACAAGGTATAATCATAAAAATTATAACACCTACTTAAATATTAAAATAATATTTCACCTCATCTATTTGAAAAACAATGATGATACTATCTTTTCATCACACTTGCTCGTAAAGTGGATCTAATTTCACCGGATTTAGATGTATAAAGCAACTTATAAACCCGCGTGTGTTATAAACGTAATTGTGAAGTTATATTCTATAACCGCACTATTTGCTATTTATATGCTTCAAATTTCGAACTGACCCGCCGCGCGGCGCCAGCCAGCAGGCAGACTGGTGGTGGCATCGTGGGTCGGGTCAGTTAAGCGATGGCTGATCCACGCGTCAACACGTAAACGCGTGCCGCCAGTAGGCTGGTCAGCTTGGCTCCGTTTTTTAAGACTACTCAGTGTAACTTATTCCTATAAATTGGATTTGGCACTCGTTCGCAAGCTTTACATATTATGTTGTGATAACATTGTATAAGGCATAATATCTTTGTAAACTGACAAAGCCCTTCTGGCGCGTAGGCGACCAATACTGTGTAAATGACTATTTTTTTCGGCGTTTCTTCTCAGCAGTGGTCGTTGCGAAACGCTTTTGAACAAAGAAAAAATAATTTAAATATAAATAAACATTACACGTATAATGTAAAAAGACTTCTTAAAGCGAGGTGGGGTCACAGCCCGCAATACTGCGACAATTTATTTCTCAAAAAAATTACATAGGCATTTTAAGGCTTTTCTAAAGTAGCCCATCACGCTAAGAGTAACCTTTGACTCTTTCGGCCCTTGGCTTTGTCTACCCCGTTAGAGATAGAGATGTGATAGTATGTATGTACCTTTTCGAGACTTATTAGACAGACATTACAACTAGTAGCCGGTGATCCTTATCCACCCAGCGTTTCTGAGATATTCGCATTCTCCATTGAGCCGAGCCTTTGTCCGCAGAATTAGGAATAATCACTGTGTGGTTATCAAATGAGATTTCGTTCGCTTTGTTTAGTCCTTTTCTTTAGGTTCATTAAAAAGGCGCTTTGTTTGAAAGATAAATTATTTGTTATGTTTTGGTAATTATAATTAATAGATAGAAGATACTGCTTTGATTACGGTTAATATAATTATATTTGTTGCAAGAATCTTTATTTCAACATTTTAATACTTTTAAAACTTAGACAGTACGTACTCGTAGATGTAAAATTCAGTTAAAACATAGACATTAATATATTTTATTTTTTAAGTCGTTTAATTATTTTGTGTCATTTCTTCTCTGTCGTTTTTGTTTATACCTCCCTTAGTCGCCTCTTACGACACCACACACACACTTACAGATTTTATTCTAAAAAAAGCGGCCATGTGCGAGTCGGACTCGCCCATGAAGGGTTCCGTAGCAGCAAGTAACATAATATAAAAGTTCTAAAGGTAAATTGCGGTTAACAATTTATGAAGTATTAAAAAATAACTATCAATGATACCGATACCGCTGTAGTTTTAATTGAAAGTACATAGTTTGAGGTATATACCACATTTTTTTCAGAATTATTTTAGTAATATTTCAAAAGTTACGGTGGGGGGACATCTCAAATTTTAACTTTGTATTAGATTATCTCAAGACTGGGGGGTTTGATCTACAAGTTTCAAAGCAGTTTTTGTTGCATTTTAAAAGACCTTTTCAACGATACCACACACGTTGGGGTTAGTTAAAAAAAAAAATTATTCACTTTTCGTTGTACGGGGGGGAAAAAAATCATTTTTTCATAATTTTAAAAATTAACTTTTGGAACTTCAATATCTATCTCTCCACCAATTTTCGTGACAATCGGTGCAGTAGCGGCGGAGTACGAGCCCGGACGGACAGACAGACGGACGGACGGACGGACATAACGAAACTATAAGGGTTCCTTGTGGACTACGGAACCCTAAAAAGGGCTATGTGTTTCGCCGCTTTGTATGTATGTATCTTCATTTGCTCCCTCGTATCTTCAAAAATATCCATGATACCTTGACAGATGAAGTATCGTCGGAATCGTCTTAGCTATCCGCTGGCAGCTATATGACGTCACATTAAATTCTCTGTGGCGCCTTTTATAGGCCATAAAGTAATAAACTAAAAACTAAACTAAATCTAATATTACCGAGTTGGGTATCAAATGGAAGGGCTTAAAAAACACATTTCAAAAATATATGCTGTGCCTGCATTAACTGGATGAATGTACTTTTCAGTACGAATTTTTCGTAGTCGGTTTTAGTTTTTAAGGCCGTACCTGAATTTTCTGGGGTCCAATGCTGCCCCCATTTAAAATAAGTCATTTCAAACAAAACGGAGACACCATTAAAAATTCCTAGATAACCCTTCAAAGTATTTTATGAACAACTGTTCACAGTTTAAAGTGAGAACGTTAAGCTTTACTACGCACATTTGCCAAAAGTGGCCGTTTTTCGCAAATGTGCGTAGTAAAGCTTAACGTTCCCACTTTAAACTGTAAACAGTAGTTCATAAAATACTTTTAAGGGTATCGTATACTTTAATCTAGGAATTTGTAGTAACAAAATTTTTAATGGTGTCTCCGTTTTCTTTGAAATGATTTATTTTAAATGGGGGCAGCCCTGGACCCCGGAAAATTCAGGTACGGCCTTAAAACTACCTATGTATATATCTTGTCATCTCTAAATCTGTTAAAATTTTCTGATTCTCCTAAAAACTGTTCAGGATATTCTCGTAAAACAACCAAGAAAGCATGACCTCCTAATGTTATTCGAAACGCAACACAATCTTCATAAAATCCGGCGTGCGATCAATTTGGTCCTAAGTAAACATATTTTAATGGGCCTGAGGAACCCTGAAACAACAGCCTGATTTGTGTGGCGAGTGGAAAATACGTGTTCTGCAAGAATCTTATAGCAACGTTGAAAAAATGGGTTCTCTATTTGAATAGAAATAGATTTATTTGATCCAAAAAAATAAACAAAATTTACAATAAAAAACTGCATCTTTCTATATTTCTTTAATATCTTATTTCATAACTAAATAGGCATGCCATAGGCACTACACTACAAAATACCTACATTGCTTTATCAATACCTATCAAAAATTACGTCATCTACTTTATTTCACCTACAATTTGATATCACTTTAAAAATCAATATTTTGATGTGTTCATCATCTCCCGTATGGTCTAGTGGCTAGGATACCTGGCTTTCACCCAGGAGGCTCGGGTTCGATTCCCGGTACGGGAAAATACTTTTTTAACATTTGTTTTTTGAGATATGATATGAAAATTAAAATTGGCCTTAATTTTTTTTTATATCATTCAATAAGTTTAAGTTCTATTTTAAAATATTTTTAGTTTTTTAGTTTAGTTACTTTTTTTGATCTTATACATTCACACTTTAAATATTTGGGACATGTAGTCACAGAGAACATGAGTGATGACCTAGATGTAGACAGAGAACGCAGGGCGCTGGCAGTTCGATGTAACATGGTAGCTCGCAGGTTTGCCAGATGCACAGCTGATGTAAAAATAACGTTGTTTCGTGCATATTGTCAGAATTTTTATACATGCAGCCTGTGGATTAACTATACAGCACGAGCTGTCAGCGCACTGAGAGTTCAGTATAATGATGCCCTTAGGATGCTGTTACGACTGCCTCGGTTCTGCAGCGCATCAGGGATGTTTGCGGATGCAGGAGTAAATGGTTTTCATGCAATTTTACGCAAAAGGACTGCTTCTCTAATACGCAGGATCCGATGTAGTCCTAATAGCATTATGGGCATTATTGCTAACAAAATTGAAGGACCGGTGTGGGCGCATTGGATTAAAATCCATGGGCCCTCACATGTACACATTGAAAAATAAATAGGACATGTAAATAAAATGTTTATGTAAAATATCAATATGTCTATATAAAATGTTTGGTATATTTTGCATAACTAATGTTAAGAAATATAACTAACTGTACCTTCTTGAGTGTAAAATGTAATATGGATTCTGAAAGTCTGAAATAAAAGATTATTATATTTTAGTTTGTTCAGTTTTAATTTAGTTTATTCTTAGTTTTACGTTGTGTTGTTAGGTTTGGAAATAAAGACTTAATATATTTAAAAAAAAATAGTTTAGTTAAACAAAAAAAACCCTTTGATTGATATATTTTAGGTCTACTTTGAAAAACCGTTGTATATAAGTATGTACCTACTTACAAATTTTTTCCATGCTGGTTTTTTCTCCTAAGAAAAAAAAGAACAAAGAACGTACCAGCTGCTTCTCTTCCCGCGCAGATTGTAGAAGCCGATCGACCAAACAAAGTCCCCTCGCGTGTGAGTACTAACAAATGGGAGGTCTAACTATACTGGACTCAAATTAATCATAGTTTGGGTAAAAATATTTTAGCCAGCAACCTAGTCGCGATATATTTTTAACATACTAAATTCAATATGTAATACTTTTCATTATTTGAACAGATGGGTGAAGATAATCGTCTAATTTGGATCTTATTAGAATATCATTGAGAATAAAGCGAAACTATACAAGGTGCTTTAAATGTATTAAGATAAAATATTTTAAGGAGTGATTCATTCAATCATTTTGAGCAACTTTTCCCAACTAAAACATTTTGTAAAACAAAAAAAAAATATGTTCTTTTACAAATCGGAGATGGAAAGTGAAAAACTTTTTTCTTATTTCGATATATACTTATATATGTATTTATGGGAAGAAGTAGTTCAAAATGATGGACTGAAACACCGTTTAAAATATTTATAGTTAATAAAAAAGCACCTTGTACAGGGACTAGGTTTTTTTAGATTTTAGTTCCGCTATAAATTCTATTGTTTGTAAAGCTGAAACCAGATCAATGACCACAATTGAGTTCAAACAACACCGCTCGCGGCGAACTGAAAAAAAACTGCAAAATCTACGTGGCAGTTTTTTTACAATGGTGAATGTAGAGTCTATTAATAGTGCTATGTTTGTTGATTTTTTTTTTATTTATATACGTGTTTTCTTTTATTCACTAGTTTCAATAATTAAGAATTATTAATAAAACCTAATTCAACTAAAGCAGTCGTCTTGCCCATGCGGCATGGTGGCAAGAAAACTGGCTGAGTTCCCTCACTGGATAGCAATGCTCATCAGTCGCGGAGAGATTTCCTCGCGCCAGTTCGAAATGTTTCTACACAAAACGGCACAAATATCTAATCTCCACTAAAAGAGAAATATTTGCGCCATTTGTTGTTATACCGGCCACAGTAATATAATACATAATCGGTGGAAAATTCTAGTGTGAAGTTCAAAAGTCGGATACGGAACCCTAAAAATAACTAATGTATTTAGACTCAGAGACAACCTACAAATACTATGGAAGTTCTTCTTCACATTCCCGGTTGCATCCTCAGCTGTGCTGCTTCGGAGCCCGGGGTGCGCCTTCCCGCTTTTTCTTCTCCGAATATAATATGCATGTCAATAGTCACACAAGGATGCCAAAGACCTTGTAAAATGGAAGTTAGTAGATAAATATTCACGCGTTGGTTCCCGTCAGGATTGGTCATAAAAATATACCAGGCTGCTACATTTGGTACTACCGATGGCGGTGATTGAATTGCTGTGTATCTATCGAAAAGTCACTACAATTCAAATGGTTTTCACAGATTTTTCGATCCCGAATACAACGATAGGAAACGCCTAAAATTCCGTGGGATTTTCAAACGCTAGCGAAGTTTTCAGAGTGTACTTAGATAATCCTGCGTTTGTATGTATATTTGTGACTGGAATTGTGTTAAATTCAGGAATTGTGCATCGGAAATGTATGACAAATGAACATGTTGCAACGGTAACCTATTAATATTAATTGTTTACCCCGAATTAGTCACAGAAGGTGAGTGAAGGGAGGGAACGTAAATATTTATTACCTGATACTGACTGTTACATAAGAGTATAAAAGAATAATATTTAATAAGGTAAAACAGATAGAGAGAAGTGAGCGATCAGCTTCAGAGATGATGGTGGAATGAGTCAAAAGGGATCAGTCAATGATTTGAAAATGGAATGAAAGGGAATTTGAAATGAAATGAAGAATGAAAAACGGACAGGATGAGATGAAGAAAGGAGGTTTGAACATGATGCATGCAGCATCGTTACAAACTTACAATTATGTATCTCCACAGAAGACCATAGTGTCTGTCTACCCCTGTGGGAAACGTGATAATATGTATATATGTATGTATATATGTACCATTAAGTCAAATATTTAAATAATTAAATTTATAGAACTTAAATACACAATTAACTTATTTACAAAATGGGACATTGAATTTGATTATGACAGGACAGACGGGAGCCGATGCCTGGTAATCGGGATCCGTTGGCACCATTTGGGCACGGAACTAGAGGCCCTGCCACATATTACGTCACAATGATGGGGAGAGGGGGGAAGGGTCATGCCAAATCAATTCTGTGTAACGTTAGAGGAAACAGTAAGGTCAAGAGAATTGAAAAATAGGTATTTGTAAAATCACACTGTGCCAAAACAACAACCAAACGAGTAAGATAGAGACAACTGCAGCTTGGACTGAATACCTAGGAATAGTTCACAAAATCAACGTTTCGTAGTCCCCTTATTTCTCCTCTAAAACTTAACCGATTTAATTTTTTTTTCATTAAAAATTGAAGAAAATCTATGGCTGTTTTCCTATGTTTTCTCATCTCCTTAATTAATCTCATCAAATTTGTTTGCTAAATGTTTGAAGACAGTGGAATATCTTAAAATTTAAAAAAAAAAAAAGTAGACATACTGACATGCCAATATATTCATAGATTTTTTTTAGAAAAATATTGCTCTACTGCCACCATCCAGCGAGCAATCAGGGGATTACCAGTAAGTTTATATGGAAATACGGCCTATCGATTTCCCGTAAGGCTTGTGCTACACTGACGCGACGAATAGTTTAATAACAAGACATTATAAAGTTTATGCACAATGTGTACACGGCTCGCGCCAGCTCGAGCAGTCGCGCCCCGTTCATTCTATCAAACGTTTCTATATCTTATGACATTGCGCATAAAGTTTATAATGTCTTACTTATTAAACTGCTCGTCGCGTCGCTGCCGATTCAGTGTAGCGCGATCCTCAAAGAAAAAATACTGCTCGCAAAAAATACAACTTACAAAACATCGTTTTTAGAATCACGAAAGCTTGATGAAAAAATAACCTTCAAGTATTCATAACCAAAACTGATCATATTTATGTTTTCTTCACTTTCCAAACCAAATGGTATCAGCAGAGTTTACGGCGTGGGCTTATTTTACGACCCCGTAAAAACTTCATTATATTTCAAAAAGCTTCAGATAGTTCCGCTTTTATGACATGCTTAGCCTTTTCGTGTGTCCCTACATACGAAAAGGCAGGCTTTGTTGGGTCAATATATCAAAAATGAAAGGTTTTAAATAAAGCATTTTTAAGCGACTTCAGAAAAGTTTTAATTCGAATGAACATATTTTATTTTATGTTCCTCAAAATTTTAGCTCTTTGCAACGACTACTTGTCGTAACAACTCTGGTCTACGATCACCAACTCGTCGTATGGTTGAGTCCTATAATAAATTGTTCGTTAAAAAATGGATATATTCAATTGTAAGCTCCAAAAATATAAAAAATTGCTTAACGCTGCATTGACTGCTCAGTCAATGCAGCGTTAAGCAATTTTTTGTATGATATATATTTTATATGATATCAAATCCTTTTAGGTTTCAAATTAGCAATTATTCTGTTTTGGTATTTCTGTTTCTTCAAAATTCTCTTCACTTTATTTATTTCTAGTAAACACATATGTATATTTATAATCTATAATACCTATTTGTAGTCAAAATCTTGTAATTATACATCTAGTGGCTACTTTTTTAACCTTTTTTAACCTACGAATAACGTAGTGGGCTACTTAATTATTATCACCTCATATATGTATATATTTAGTTATTTAAGACTTTATTAATGAAACTGTTTGTTGTTCCTTAATAAATAAAATAAAAAAAATAATATAAAAAAATTCACTTCTCCGTTTTTTAATCGATTTAGAATTTTTTTTTTTGAAATGTTATACATTCAATTGTTCTCATTATCACCAGTTGAAGATCTGATGATGGAAGCCTCAAGAAATAGAGGGAACTTCTTAAATATTATATGCATGCGTAATCACTATCACTACATAGTATAAAACAAAGCCGCTTCCCGCTGTCTGTCCCTATGTATGCTTAGATCTTTAAAACTACGCAACGGATTTTGATGCGGTTTTTTTAATGGATATAGTAATTAATGAGTAAGGCTTATATGTTTAATAGACACCCGTATAAAGCCGGGGCGGGCCGCTAGTCAAATATATTCTATTCTCAAATATTCTATTCTGTTCTATATTCTATTCTTCCATAGTGATTTTGATGGTTTTTTTAGGTAAATCAAGCACTTGCATTTATAAAGTGAGTTATGGCAGGCCTGTGTCACTCCCCGTTTAGGTATCGAAAATTTACCTACATTATTACTATGCGCGCAGGCGGCCCCCCTTCTTAGCTGAGTGAGACTTCTGTACGTTAGTATTATTTATTCTGTGGTTATGGTGAAGTGGGACTGAGAAAGAAGACCAGAAATTGAAGCCCCTTTTTTGTTTTATATTATTAAACTAGCTGTGCCCGCGACTTCGTTCGCGTGGTTGTCGGAATGTTATATAGCCTAAAGCCTTCCTCTATAAATGGACTACCCAACAAAAAAAGAATTTTTCAAATCGGACCATTAGTTCCTGAGATTAGAGCGTTTAAACAAAAAAACAAACAAACAAACAAACTCTTCCGCTTTATAATATTAGTATAGATATTCCTTTCCAAATCAAAAAAGATACCTTCATATAGAGATAATTTGGTTAAAACCCATCTTTTGTCTCTTTCCCTCGTATCGGCATTTGCTGCTGCTAGAATGAGACTTCGCTAAACGAAAAAAGTAAAAATGTAGCCTGTTTTCTGCCTAAAACGACAAAATTTAAATAATATTGTCAAATGACACTGACTTCTGTTTAGGTGACTTTTCTTTTTAGTAGCGTCATACACGTCCTGGCGTACCTCGTTAAAAATACGCCACTACGTTTCAAAACAGGTTACACTTTCGACACTTTATCGCGGAATCTTTATACCTCCAATATTTCTGTATAATAAATACTATGAAGACGTGCTTTACTACAAAATTTAAACGACATTGTCAAATGACATAAACTTCGGTTTAAGTGACTTTTCTATTTAGTAGCGTCATACACGTCCTGGCGTACCTCGCTAAAAAATACGCCACTACGTTTCAAAACAGGAACACTTTTGACCAGAGACCGGGCTACTAGACCTGCATAGTGCGTGGCCACTTTAGTGCATCTCTTTCTATCTTTGATTGTTGCCTCCACCCATATTTTGCAGACGTCAAAGAACACACTATGGTTACTAACTTAAGCTCAAATAAAACCCTAAATAACCTTTTAAATGATAAAATCCCTAAAAATAATAACTTTCATCGATCGTTTTGTGGTTTGTTTGGCCCAGATTTGACAGTAGGCCAGCTTTTAGTAGCCACGCTGATAGAGACAAAAAAACATATCAGCGTTTCTTTCACACTCACGTTGTACTGTATTTGACAGTCTCTTTCTAGCAATATCGTTGCAAGTCTAGTAGTGGTAGGTGGCTTTTGACACTTCATTCTATTTTTTTCATTCTTTTCACTTCAAGGAATCTATATACCTCCAACATCTCTGGGTCTTACAACCCAAGTCGACTTGTACACGTGTTTCACAGAATGTGTGTCTGGCAGGATGTTTGAACACGTTCGGATGAGCGAGATTATATTGTTTTTCAGCATTTCTCATTTCAAATTACATTTAAACATAAATCCTTTATTTTGGTACCCGATAGGTTTTGAAATAATAGTAAAAAAAAATGTTTTACTATTTTTTTTTATGCACTCAGTGTCATTCTCACAATTACGAAGAATCTAACGATACCATAAATCCATCCGGCCATCGAAAGATACAAGTTATAAAAAAATAACAAACAAACATACATACATAAAAAGTGCTGAGTATTTATCAACAATGGCAGATATAATAAAAAAAATGTGTTTTATTATGCCGACACATCTACTCATAATCTATGACATTTATCGCGGAGTTAAATTAAAATGAATTGCTGTATTTGTCCCTAGGGATTACAGCGGTCACAGCGAGTTGTTAGGATTCATATGTCACTTGTGAATAATTTTGTAAACTTTTGTATTTTTATGCTTTTATATCGGACAGTACCTGATCCAAAGGATTGCAATAGCTTTGCAAAGAGGAAATGCAGGCAGGTATTATTATATATGTAGGTAATTAGTTTTAAAAGTTTCGTTAATTCTTTTTTATTTTCAATTAATCATAGTTTCGCCAGGAATTCTTTAACGAACCCACTCGAGATATATTTATTAACATTTATATTTAATACTTTTCACACATATGGGTGGAGATCGACGTTTTATTTGTACTTAGAACATTACGTCACTAATATAGTAACATGCACAATTGCATACATACACAAGCATGGAAATGCGAACAGCAGATATTTACCATACGAAGTTAGACCTATAAAAAAGTTGTCCATATCGAAGAATCACTTGACATCGAACTGTTATAGCGGCCACAGTAATACATAATCGGTGAAAATTTTAAGTATCTAGCTATTACAGTTTAAGAGATAGAGCCCTGTGACAGACGGACAGACGGACAGACAGCGGAGTCTCAGTAATAGGGTCCCGTTTGCACCCTTCGGGTACGGAACTCTAAAAAGCCACCAGCAGTTTTTTTCATACGAAGTTAGTTCTATAATAAAGTTGTTCATATCGAGGAGTTCATTAACGCTCAACCTTTTCGGACTAATGTAAAGAACCTTCGTAAAAACCCCAGTCACGCTTACCCCATTTTTATTTGGTTTTATGCGTAATAATCCAATTAGTGGCGAGTCATACGGGGTTAACATGGATCGCCATTGTTCTCGTCATTTATATCCATTAAACTTTTAAATGGAAGTAACACATGATTCCTTCCTTAATATTGTTAAGTGTAAATGAATTTAGAGCGTAATTTAGACATTATTCTAAAACAGTCATCATCATCCGAGCGTAGTCCCGATTTCATCCTCAGCGGTAACGCTTCAGAGCCCGGGGTTCGCCACCTAACCTAGGTGATTTGACGAGGCTTCTGGTTTTTACACAGAGCGACTGCCGTCTGACCTCCGCAACCCAAAGGGTAGACCAGAACCAATCCAAGGATAGGTATAAACGCTAGATGGCGGTAGGAACCCACAGCTTTACGTGCCTTTCGGAGCACGGAATCATTTCTCTTTTCGGATAATCAGGTGACTCAAGCATGCTTTATTCTAACCAGACTTGAAACCACACAAAGTATGCTTTCCAGTGGGATTTGATTCCAAGACCTCCGGACCACAAGGCAGTCAACAGCAAACTATAATATTATGGAAGCATAATCATACACGAAAAATTACCCCATCAAAAGTATCAAATAGACTGTACTTAAAAACAAGCAATTATTTAAAAAATAATTTTAAAAACAAGCTTTCAATTAATTTTAATTGAAATAATAATTTTATTAACTAAAACGTTTAAAGTGCTCTTCAAGGCGAATCAATTAAGCACAAACTCAGTTGGGTTATGTAGTTTTATCACAGAGATACCGTGGCCACCTTCCGGCTTCATCGTGAGACCAGGACATTGGTACCATAATATTGCATTGTCACCCAACTTACATAAGTATGTGAAGTTTCAGCTCAATCAATTAATTGGAAGTGGGTCTAATTTAGCTTGCAAGATTTGATTACTCACAACGGGACAGATGAATATAAATAAAAACTTCCAATTACAACACATTTCCGCCAATACTGTTTAGTAACAGTATTTATAACATTATACACAACGTACTTAAGTACGTTACTTCACGCCAATTGCTGGACCAATCAGGAGTGCTATTTTTCATTTAGGGACTCAGCGAAACACAAAACGTGCAGTTTTCCAACTCATCACTCGCGTTCCGACGCATTGCATCGTATTTTTGAAACCGTCGTGTGAGCGATAAGTAATATTGTGTTACGCAGAAAATATCATAAATTTGTCAATTGGTTTACAAACATTTCAACAAAAATAAAAAAGCAGCGTGGAACGAATCCATGGAACGTTTCTTTGACATTTGTACGCTACAAATGTCAAAATTACGAGTGGACAAGACCACTAGTTGCAAATCCTTCGCATACGATCAATTCAAAAATGCGCCCGTTTGGAAACACTCGCGCAAATCATTCGTAATGTGACTCACTGAATGAAAAATAGGGCTCCAGTAGCTGCTGTATGACGTTGCGTCATAGCGGACATTGGCGACAGTCGTTTTATAAAAAAATATTGGGGCCATTTTAGACGATGATGATTTTGGAAGTTACTCTTCCATAGTATATTTTTTTAGCATTATAGGTCCCATTGTTGGGCAAAAGCCTCCTCCTTTTGTTTCCATCTTTCGCGGTCCGGTAGACGTAATCTGACATTCTTTTTCAAACCGTGTAAGGTCGTCCGCCCATCTCTTCCATAGTACTTATTACTAGCTGATGCCCGCGACTTCGTCCGCGTGAAATTCAGTTTTATTGTGCACATTAGTTGACGTCTTCTATATTTAGTTACTTAGTGCGTAATTTACAGTCCGAGTTTTTTAATGCGATTCGGCACATAGATTACTCGTATGTTATATATTTATACACGACTTTTATTAATCTATTATTGAAAACCGCGTTTAAATCCGTCCTGTATTTTCGAAGATTAGCGTAAACATACAGACAGACAGACAAAAATGTTTTTTTAATCTTTTTTGTATTCAGTTACTCTTTTCTAATCACCCACACTCATGTTCTTATAAATTTATTAAATGTACAGACACGCGATTTTTACTGTTTTATTATATATATAGATACAGAAATATTAGAAGTATACAGACTCCGTGATAAAGTGTCGAAAGTGTAACCTGTTTCAAAACGTAGTGGCGTATTTTTTGAACACGGTACGCCAGGACGTGTATGATGCTACTAAATAGAAAAGTCTCCTAAACAGAATTCAATGTCATTAGACAATGATATTTATGTTTGATAATTTTGTTGTATTAAGCAGAATACAGGCTACATTTTTACTTTTGCTGTTTAGTGAAGTCTCATTATAGCAACAGTAAATGCCGATCAGAGAGAAAGAGACAAAATATTTAATCAGATTATTTCTATAAGAAGGTAACTTTTTTGCTCTTTGGTATTATAGTTCGCTACAATAACACAATGAATGTGGCCTGTAGGTTATTTAGTTCTCTTTTTCAATGCCAATTCGACAAAGGAACACGCAAAGGGATCAGTATTGTAATTATCGTAATGTTGTAAATCAGGAGTAACCTGGGATTAGAGACGGGCCCTTGGAAATCTCAACGCCCTTGATTTGAAACTATGACAAACTTGAGGCTTGGTGCTAACAAAAGGCGATATGCAACCAACATCATCATCATCCGAGCGTATTACCGTTCGCATCATCAGCGGTAACCCTTCTGAGCCCGGGGTCCGCTACCTAACCTAGGTGATTTGACGAGGATACTGGTTTTTAGACAGAGCGACTGTCGTCTGACCACTGCAATCCAAAGGGTAGACCAGAAGCAATCCTAGGATAGGTTTTAAACACACACTTAGATGGAGCTCGGGACCCATAGCTTTACGTGCCTTCAGAAGCAAGGAATCATATGGTGATATGCAACCAACAAGCCGGTCATAATTACACTGAAAAATTACACTGAAATGAGGAAGTGGAGAAAATAGTTTGTCTTCCAGCCTAGAATAGGACCACTCTATCTCTTTCTGTGGATGTCGTAAGAGGCGACTAAAGGACTAAGCACAAACATCATGTGCTGCAACTGCATTACCATGTATACTGTTAAAATTATGTAATTTTACATGCAAAAAAATTACATAAATCTGTACATACATTTACATAATTTTTGTCATTTTTACGTATTTTTCCGTAAATTTCCCAGATTTTTAGGGAATTTTACAGGTTTATGTAATTTGTTGCATGTAAATTTACATAATTTTAACAGTGTAGCAAGCATTACCATTAAATGTAAAAAAAATATTTAACAAGCTAGTCTGGGAGAAGAGAAAAAACTAAGAATGTACCAGCTGCTTCTCTTCTATATCGTAAAAGCCGATCGAGGGAATGGGTGAAAATACGAATCTAGGCGATGGCATCGCTTAGATTCGTATTTTCACCCATAGCTGCATCGCCGCGATGTTGCTAGCAACACATCACCGTTTTAATTCCTTTCCACATTTTTGCCCACCCATGTAGCAACCCTTCAGTATTTGATTACTTTTTCCACCTTCCCGCTCACCATAACGCTAAAAGTGGCCTTTGAGACTTGACGCCCTGGGCTCTCTCTGCTTAGAGCCATCATCATCATCATCATCCTAGCCCTTTTTCCGCCCACTGCTGAGCATAGGCCTCTCTTCGTCGACGCCACCCATCTAGGTCCTGTACTGCTCTCATCCTGGTGCGACCCGCGACTTTGATTATATCAAAGATACTGCTGAGAGCCGCAAGACCCAAAATGCTCTGTCTACCCCATTGGGTATAGTGTACATACACTCTCTTACATACATATGTATGTGCATGTACATATCTCTTATTAAAAGTAAATTTTAATCTTACTTTTGACGCAAAAGCTATTACCAAAGAGAGTTTCAGAACTTCCCCTGCTAGGAACTGCACCGTAGAAAACTCAGTTTTGTAATAAATCCTTAGTGGTATACCCTCTATCGCTTGTACCCTTTAATTTGCCCCAAACATCCCCCGAGAGGTTAGGAGTTTCGCAGGCGATAATTCATCAGTATCGCGATACGAATTAGTTAGATTAGGAGGATGGCTTCAGATTGTGGCCCGATCGAATGGGCCAACTTTGCGATACGTTTCCTTTGGCAAATTAGCTGTAGCGACGTTGCAATTTGGCTTGAAAAAATACAAAATATTAATTTAAATAAACGGGCAAGTGCGAGTCGGACTCGTACATGAAGTGTTCCGTACCATCGTACAATGTTTTAAAACGCTGAAGAAACACGTTTCTTGAATGACGCCCCCTTCAATTATTAACTTTATCCTATTTTTAGTATTTGTTGTTATATTATTTATTTACCAATTTATGTACACGGACAATATATACAGAGAATACATAAACAAAAAGTTGTACAAAGGCACTACTTATCTCAAAAGAGATCTCTTCCAGTAGGCCCGTGAGAGGAGATGTTCATATATGAAAGGCATACAGGCGTGTTCGTTAAATAAAGGAAGAAGAAATTAACATACTATGAAACTACAGATAAACATACATATACATATGTTACATACATACTTATATAAATACATATGTCTATTTAGAAATGAATATACTTAATATATAATATATAAACTACAACTATAATGATTCCGATAAATCATAATCTTTTACTCGTCTTTTAAACACAGAGATCGATTTAGATTCGCGTATAGAAGGTGGTAATGAGTTCCATAGTCTGACCGCATGTACCGAGAAGGAGTAGGAAAAGGTAGTGGTGCTGTGTGAAGGGTATTTAAGGACAGTTTTTAGGTGGGATCTGCAAAGAGAATTTGGAGAATATAAAAAGGAAAAGCGCTCACGTAGATAGGAGGGGAAAGAAGGATAGTGTAGGACGTTGTAAAGGAGACAAAGAATGCGACTGTTTCTACGGAGCCGTATAGGTAACCATTTTAGTTGAACACGGTACCTGGAAACATTGTCGAACTTCCTCAATCCGAAGATGAAACGGAAGCACAGGTTTTGTAAACGCTCCAGTTTATCTAAAAGGTCTTCTGTTGCATCCAAGTAGCATGCATCGGCGTAATCCAAGATTGGTTGAATAAGGGATTGGGCCAGAGCAATCCTAGTCTCGAAGGGCAAGAAGTATTGGAGGCATCTAAGGGTGTGGTTATAGTGGTCATACATAAATACATAATCGGTGAAAATTTCAGGTGTAACAGCTAGACACCTGAAATTTTAACCAATTTTCACACGGTTCAAGAGATAGAGCCCTGTGACAGATCGAGTTAAAAACGCTGAAAAAAACACGTTTTTTGTATGACGACCCCCTTTACTTTTTAACTTTTTATATTTTTAGTATTTGTTGTTATAGCGGCCACTGTAATACATAATCGGTAAAAATTTCAGGTGTCTAGCTATTACGGTTCAAGAGATAGAGCCCTGTGACAGACAGACAGACGGACAGACAGCGGAGTCTCAGTAATAGGGTACCGTTTGCACCCTTCGGGTACGGAACCCTAATAACTAAAGTTTATTTGCCAGACAATTCAAAAAATCCCTGACTTTCAAGAGTTAAACAGTAGTTTATTAAATAGTTTGAAGGGTTATTTAGGGCTTGCTACTGACAAAATTTTAAATGATATCTCCGTTTCCTTTCAAATAATTTATTTCAAATGGGGGCTGCACTGGACCACGAAAAATTGATGATCCCCCTTAAGCCCTTTCATTTGATACCTTACACGGTATGATTCGATATATTTTATTTTTTTTGTTCATTATTATATGGCCTATAAAGGGCGGAATATTAAATTTATATAATATGACGCTATATTATATTCTTTAGCCAGCGGTCAGCCAACACGCTTCCAACTAACCTCATTTGTCAATGTATATATCATGTTTGGATCATTGAAGGAACCTGTATAATGG
Organism: Acrobasis repandana; assembly: GCA_963576875.1. NCBI lineage: Eukaryota > Metazoa > Arthropoda > Insecta > Lepidoptera > Pyralidae > Acrobasis > Acrobasis repandana. The sequence goes on along the minus strand of OY756233.1, from coordinate 2,643,594 downwards.
TTCTTAGGATTCCGTACCCGAAGGGTGCAAACGGGACCCTATTACTGAGACTCCACTTTCTGTTCGTCTGTCCGTCTGTCTGTCTGTCTGTCCGTCTGTCTGTCCGTCAGTCACAGGGCTCTATCTCTTGAACCGTAATAGCTAGACACTTGAAATTTTCACCGATTATGTATTACTGTGGCGGTTATAACAACAAATATTAAAAATAAAAAATTGTTAAAAATTAAAGGGGGTCGTCATACAAGAAACGAGTTTTTTTGCAGCGTTTTTAACTTGATCTTCATAATGGCATTAACTACATACTTGAAATTTTCACCACTTATGTATTACTATGACCACAATAACAAATACTAAAAATAAAATAAAGTTAACAATTAAAGGGGGTCGTCATACAAGAAACGTGTTTCTTCAGCGTTTTAAAACATTGTACGGTGGTACGGAACCCTTCATGTACGAGTCCGACTCGCACTTGCCCGTTTATTATGTTACTATCCTTTGTCCGAGGGATATCAGTACAGCACAGATTATATATTCACAATTAGGGTTGACGTCACTCAGGCGGCCGATCGTAAAACTATAGCCAAATCATTTTAACTGTTTCGGCTATTTCTTCTCATCTTCGCAAGTTTTTTGGCATCCTAGGGTGACTAATGACATGCATATTATATTGTATTTAATAAAAAAAAAGCGGGAAAGCGCTCCTCGGGCTCCAAAACAGCTGAGGATGCAACCGGGAACGCGCTAAGATGAAGAAGAAGAAGATCAGTACAGCCACAGAATTAATACTACTAACGTACAGAAGTCTCACTCAGCAAAGAAATTCAAAGAAATATCTACTCAATGGGGCTAGCGGTATGGTTTAATATAGCTCACGTCAGAATTTAGTACCTTATCGTATAGATACCTAGACATCCATTGCAAGCCTATTTCATTCTTATTACTCTGGACAAACGATTCGTATAACTGAATTTACCACCCGGAGGGGCCGCCTGCGCGCATAGTAATAATGTAGGTACATTTTCGATACCTATTAACGGGGAGTGACACAGGCCTGGTACAGCACAGAACAGAAAATTTCTCTTTAAAGATAATACGAGTATACTTAGTTATACGTTTTGATGCATCAGCATGGCTGCATCCACAATTAGCTGCAGCATTAATCACACTGCCGAGTGACGTCAGTTGCTGCTGACGTCACGCGACGTGTTTATGTCTAGTTTGTAACTGATGCATTGCATCCAACTAATATTGTTATTTGTAAGGATGGATAGATGTTTCTTCCGCTTTAAAGCCAAAACGGCTGAACGAATTTAGATGGAATTTAACACACAGATAGTTTATATACATATATATATACATACACTAGTGGTTCTGTGAGAAAATTAGACCTCGCGAGCTCTTATAACCATGCATAACCAACACTTTCCCCTTTCCCCTGGCTCAACATTTTTATGCAACGTGGAAGGCACATACCTGTTATAAATCGAATCACGGGCTAAACTAGATCACTAAAATATAATGAAATTAAAATGACAGTCGAAAGAACAAAAAAAATTTGACATTTCCATACAAATCGGGCGGCTGCACACTTTTATATGAAAAGGCCAAAATTTTTCTTTGTTTTTAGCCGACTTCAGAAAAGGAGGATGTTATCAATTCGACTGTATGTTTTTTTTTTTTGTTTGTTTGTTACGCGATATTTTCGCTAATTGTGAACCGATTTTGATGATTCTTTTTGTATTTGAAAGCCTTCACTACCAAGTTTAATTTGGTGAAGATAAGATGAAGAACTTTAGAGATATGGAAGAAACTCCTAAAAAAGTTGAAGTCGGTTGTTTTTTTTTTGTTAAAAATTTAATTATAGGCTGTTAATTTAATTTCAATTTACACATTCAAATGATCTAGTATAGACCGTGGTTCGATTTATGACGGGTATGTCCCTTCCACTTCGTCCCTTGTATACCGACGGATTTCAGTAAAATGGCTTATTTCACTGAAATCCATCCATATATAACGCTACAACAAACTTTCTCCTATTCTACCCTCCACTCCCCCTTTAGGACTTTTTTTGCAACATCTTATGTAGAATGAAGTCTTTAGTTTGTGTCTCAAAGATTGAAATCCGTTAATAATTAAAACGCTACAGCAAAGTTAACCACGTTCTTCCTCCCCCTATTTCTCCCCAATAAATATCGCGATCGACTAAAAATTAAAATTAAGGCCGTACCTAAATTTTCCGGGGTCTAGTGCTGCCCCCATTTAAAATAAATCATTTCAACCCCGGGCCCCGGAAAATTCAGGTACGGCCTTAAGCAAGGAACTTGTGTACAAGTTGACCGATCAGCTGATCCGAGTTTGTAGGAAAAGCCAAAAATAATTTTCCATATTTCGATTTAAGTTGTTCGGTATCACGGACTGAATTCACCCTTAAAATAGTTACAGTATATTTTGTTAGACGTCATAGGTGTTTGGGACGTCTAAATTTTAAATTAATTCACAACACAAATTCGAAAAACTGTAATTTAAAACGTAACGTTCAATTCAAGATTGATGAAAGTTTTAAAACCCGCATTACGCCCAAGGCTAAGACGTTTTTACAAAGAGTTTATTACTCTTTTAAACAATCGTGAACCCGGAAAAATTGCGGAAAACAAAAAGGGCTGAAACTCACTGATAATAAAGTGTACGGCGCTTTAACAAGCAATTATATTTTAGGGCATGTTTGGAAAAACGCGGGACGTGCAGAGGCGCGTTTTGCAAATTGATTTTGTTTTTTACAAAATGTTTTTTTCTATATATATATTGTGGCTAATACCACAGAATAAATAATACTAACGTACAGAAGTCTAAGTCTTATTTCTTAAATTATAGATAGATAGAAGTCTCACTCAGCAAAGAAATTCAAAGAAATATCTACTCAATGTGGCTAGCGATATGGTTTAATTTAGCTCATGTCAGAACTCAGCATCTTTTCGTTTATATACCTAGACATCCATTGGACATACTACCATACTCTGGACAAACGATTCGTATAACTGAAATTACCGCATCAATGCCGCAGCGCAAGACAAGACGTCTTGCGGCGCTGCGGCATTGATGAACACAAATCGTTCATGCCATTCTGCGTATGATGGTTTAGTTATTTAACCAAAACGCTAAACATCATTCGTTGTTTTACGAAACCGTGCTGTAATGCCAAACAGCTAGACGTTTTGTCAATTAGCGGATTATACAATTCAACTGCGACAAATGCATTCATTTTGAGGTAGAGTACATACGTAAGTACAATGGTAACTCAATGGGCTATGCAGAAAGTTGTAATACCATCAAAGCTCGCGTTTTGCTAATAGGATTTCAATGTACTTTAATTAAAGTAGTTCGAACTGCCTGAAATACCATGCGGAGCTTTTGTCACAGCTTTTGTGGATACATTTCGGAGAGAACCTTGTTGTGTGTAGTTAATAATCCATTGAAAAATGGCGGATTTTTGGCGCCAAATTGCACAGCATAAAAAATCTTTCAATCAAAAAATTAAAAAATCCTTTTCAAACCTATCGAGTGGGGTTTCAATTTAAAGGATTTTATTCAAGGATTATAAAAATATATACAACTTGTATGTTTATATGAAATTTGGAATAAGAAATGCTAAAAAACAACATATAACATCGCTTTGCCAAGCGCATTCCCGATTGTATCTCACCTAGGCAACAGAAGACAGTAAGTAGCTAGGCATAGGTAAGTACTGCTGTTGTATCACGCAGTCGGGTTTTTTGTTTTTTCATAATTACTTGTTACAAGCTTTTATTTAGCTTGCTTGCTAGCTTGCTAGGAGAAAAAAAATAGAATGTGCCAGCTGTTTCTCTTTCCGCGCAGATTGTAAAAGCCAATCGAGGGACTGGGCGACCAGCAACCCATCACTTTTTTGATTCTCTTTTCCACCTTCTCGCCCACCATCATGCTAAAGTTGGCATTTGGTTCTTGCGGTCCTGAGCTCTGTTTACTAGCTATCAAATTTACTTTAGCTGAAGTGAGACAGCGAGACCATGCGGGGTGAAAAGATCACGGTAGATCAATGAGGCTGGTTTTGGTTTTTAGGTTTTTTTCATTTTACATAGAATATTTAAGAGTTATTTAAAAAATAAGACATATGTTTAATACAAATATAATCCAAAGTTACAACGGCTAATTTATTGTATTTCTTGAATATTTTAGATTTTGTATAATTCTGAGGTGATTTATATTTTTTTCTATACTTAGAGAAAATTTTAAGCAATCGTGTTTCTGAAACATATTATTTAAAGAGTTAGTCCTGAACTTTGCTGTGTTTTTATTTTAAAGTGAGTATTTCGTTAATATTGATAATATTTAAGATCGCTCTAAGAACATTGGGTACTACGGGCTCTTAATCCACGTGTATTTTCCATCTTGCCGGAAGTGGGGGTCGAAATAACAATATGGAAACCTAGCTGAAGGTCTGCTTTATTCTTCTCAACCATTTGCAGTCCAAAATCATACACGATGTCTCCCATATATCGCGATGAAAACAGCTTAAACTCGGAACGCGTGGTGAAGTCGCGCAGAGATCCATACCAAAGAGAGCCGTTGACCGTTTATTGTCCAAGTCATAGTGTTGCAAACTCCAAAGTGTTGCCAACCGCTGCAACCGAATACACCCAAGTAGAAGACGTTCCTATGTATAAGCAGGCCTGTGTCACTCCCCGTTTAGGTATCGAAAATGTACCTACATTATTACTATGCGCGCAGGTCTCATTGATGTTTAAAGGCTTTGTTTTATCGAAGCTTGCGTAATTCACACCTTCTATAATTGCCTCCTAACTTTCCTCCATACAATATTTATAAGTACGAATACCTCACGAATACTTAATACCCGAGGGATTATTAAAGCAGCTATATTCTTTAATAAACAATATGCATAAATTTCCTCAGTTAATTTTACATGAATAATACATGAAGAAAGTTAGTAGACGAGATTGTGTGACGTATTGTGCTAAAGCGAAGTGGGTGATTGAATTTTAATATATAATCACATTAAAATTATTTGGAATTTTAATGCTGGGTAATCACATTAAAATTATTTGGAATTTTAATGCTGGGTAATCACATTAAAATAATTTGGAATTTTAATGCTGGGTAATCACATTAAAAATTTTTGGAATTTTAATGCTGGGTAATCACAATAAAATTATTTGGAAGTTAAATGCTGGGTAATCACATTAAAATTATTTTGAATTTTAATGCTGGGTAATCACATTAAAATTATTTCGAATTTTAATGCTGGGTAATCAATCACATTAAAATGATTTGGAATTTTAATGCTGGGTAATCACATTAAAATTATTTGGAATTTTAATGCTGGGTAATCACATTAAAATTATTTGGAATTTACTTATTCCTTGCAAGCGCCGATTAAACGAACGTGCATATTCAGATGAGTGAAAAGGAGAATACTCGTAAATAACCCTATTTTGAAAATCCATAACTGACTTGACATAAATTTAATTTGTGATATAACATAAATGTATCATTTAAAAATGTATAGCATTATTTATATTTATATAATTTATATTCGACGACCTCCGTGGCGTAATGGTTAACACGCTAAACCGCTAATCCGGAGGTTCTGGGTTCGATCCCCAGCCAGGGCAAGTTGGAAAATGGCCTTTTTAAAATTGTTCTGGGTCTTGGGTGTTTATCTATATATGTATTTATCATAAAATATAGTATCGTTGAGTTAGTATCCCATAACACAAGTTTATAACTTACTTTGGGGCTACCTCAATCAGTGTGATGTGTCCCTATATATTTATATTTAGCATAATTATCAAAATGCATAATGTTATACTCGTGTGGTTCCGGGTCAGAATAGGACCACTCCATCTCTTCCTGTGAATGTCGTAAGAGGCGACTAAAGGATAAATAGCACTTAAAGCTCGTGCTAAAACAACATTCCCAAGGACGGTTGACGTCGCCGGTCGCAAAACTATAGCCAAATCATTTAAAATTTTCGGCTATTTCTTCTCCAATTCGCTAGATTTTTGACGACCATTGATACGAGTATGCATATTATATTTGGAAAAGAAAAAGCGGGATAGCGCACCTCGGGCTCCGAAGCCGCACAGCTGAGGATGCAGCCGGGAACGCGTTCAGATGAAGAAGAGATCAAAATGCATAATGTTAAAATCTATAACGATAAAAACTATAATTTTTTTTCACAGCCATACACTATTATTGTTAATAAATTACTATAGTAACTGCATCTTGAATGCCTAAAAACCCTATAGAAATCTAAAATATTAAAAAAAAAACCAGTGTGCACCTAAACCGCTCTTAAAATAGTCCACAGAATCGTACAAACAACAAAAGCTCGAAACATTTTTATCGAATGTATCAATTCAATAGATCCCAATAAAAAACAAGAATTTGATCGATGCAATCCACACGGTGTCGCTTCGACACGGCCATGAATGATGGCGGGGAAACATACTGCAATAGATAGAATATTTTTATAAAAGAGAGAAAAAGCTGTTGCATGCAAAACATAATTTTTTTGATAAATAAATAAATAAAATAAATATTCACTGATTGAGCTAGCCCCAAAGTAAGTTCGAGACTTGAGTTATGGGATATACACCCAAGACCCAGGACAATTTGAAAAAGGCCGTTTTCCAACTTGCCCTAGCTGGGTAACCCAGAACCTCCAGATTGGCGGACTAACGTGTTGACCATTTCACCACGGAGGTCCTCATAAGTACCTACAAATATCGTAGGTATATCACGCTAAATGTGACCTCTGAGTCTTAAAGTCCTGGGTTGTTTCTTACTTAGTTTTCACTAAGTCACTTCTCACAGTACAATCACAATGCATTATTAAACTGTTATGTAGATTTTTGTTAGTCATTGTGTGCCTTAATCATGTAACACAATATTTATGTGGCCTTTTAGTAATATGATGAATAAAGATTATATCTATCTATCAAGACCCAAAATACTCTGTCTACCCCATTAGGGATAAAGACGTGATAATGTTTAATTATAAATAGTACATTACGATATAAGTGCGTTATGGTGGTTATAACACACGAAGCGGAATATCAGCCCGAGCCGAAGACGAGGGCGTTAGGAGCTGAGTGAGTTTAACCAATATACGCATGTATATCGTACGACGTTTTTTCAGATACCTGGCGACTAAATGTTGGAACAACATACCACCTCCAATAAGACTTTCTGTATCAATTTCAAGTTTCAAAAAATTGTTGCGCGCCTATTTTTTAGATAAACAGAAAATAAACAATCCAAAAAGTCGCCGGTAACTGTTGCTGCCACTGACTGATAGATACTCGTATCCTTGTTTGTAGCCCTGTATTCTGCTGTGTTTCTATGAAATATGTATACATAGTGTTTGTAGTATAATATGACACTGCTCCTTATAGGTATTATGTTTGGGTTTATATTGTGAATAAGGTCTCTTCATAAATTTCTATTAATTTAACATTAAAAATTTCGAGCTCCTTTACCTTTGTGGCAGGGATTTTTGGATGCGCACTCGCACTTGACAGGCCGTAGCTGAAAATCAGTGAGCTGCTCTCTGAGCAGCACTAAGCACTGAGCTATGACCTTTTTGGGTTGCTGTAGCACACAGATACGAATATATTGTTATATGTTTCCGTCTTTCTTGTGTTTTTTATTATGTTCTTATGATGTATATTTTCTGTATGTGTGTGACTAAAGCTACAAATAAACACCTTATCTATCTATCTATCTATCTATCTTTTTCAACATACTTGCAAGGAAAAATACCTAATAAACTGATATTTTTGATTTAAAATAAACTCAACCATAAAACTGTGATGCACACTGTTACTTTCCCGCCGTTTTAATTTTTAAATCAGCACGGCGCGCGGCCTACTGGACGGGGCGCCGCGCGGCATGCGTATTCGTAATTTGAAAAAAAAAACAATTTGAAGCATACTGGCTAAAAGGCAGATGCTAAACGCAGTAAAAAAAAAAAAAAAAAAAATATTATACAAAGATAAATATTGAAACAACGATGACGTACGATGTCTGATTTATTATTTTTCTTTGTCTAACCTTCACATTATGTTATCTAACTATCTCGCTCACACACAACTGTCAAACTTTCTTACTCTCTCATTCATACTGGATTTACCATTAACTCTGTCCCTTTCTTTCGCAATAGCAAATCGTGAGTTATAGAAATATTACTTCACTATTTTCGTTTCTAACCCACGCGTGTTTTAGGGGCTGCTTTATATATCTAAAACCGGTGAAATTAGATCCATTTTACGAGCAAGGATGTTGAAAAATATTTTAATGTGTGTTCTCATGGGTGCCAGTTGAAAATCAGCAGTTGCTCTTCTGGGGTCAACATTGTGCTGAGCTGTAGCCCTTTTGCGCCATTGTGGCACGCTCACAAATGCATGCCTAGAATAGAGATGATGACTGGGTCAGAAAAATATGCTGTATCTTCATCATTTATTGTTTCTCAGAGAAAAGAAAAAATATGTGTACAATATTTTTCAATAATCTAACCGATAGGCCAAGAATACTTTTTCAGTCATCATGTCTATTAAGATCTCATTAGTTTTCCTTTTTATTGTGATATTTATTTGTATGTATATGTGTGTTACAGAAAAATAAATAAATAAAAAAAATGAATATTTAACAGAACTAACCACCATCAAACCAGCATTTCTGAATATAGAGATTTAATTCAACCTCCAGTCGTGGCATTTCTAGATATTACAACAATATTGCACGTCAAGCATTGCTCGCCTGTGATTACGAAGCGTGAAATGCGCTTGTGGTAGCCAACAAGACACACGATCCTTTTGTTTGGCGAGCAGAGCAATGTAACGCAAGGAACACGAACAACAAGATGTCTGTCACAAGAATCTGGACTGAACTCGTGTCGTAGCGTGGGCTAATATAAGCATGGGCGAAGTCGCATCAACAAAGCCCCTTTTCCCCAGATCTACCCCAGTTATTCCTGACGACGGGTAGAGGCGCAAATAGCAAGTAGGAGGCCTTTTCAGTCAGAAGCAAGTTTCTTCTCAATTTTCACAACTCAGCCACTTGCTATATTGCCTTGACAGATGTGAACAAATATCCATTTAACTTTTAATAACAATTAGGATATTTGTAAGCTAGACCTAACAGCTGTGTGTGTGATATCCTTCCCCAGAGCTAATCGCGAATTAGATAATACCCGCTGCCCGCCGTACTGGATGCACTTCTACATATTATAAGTCATTGCTGTCTCTTGTATGGTTCAAGTATTTATGTTAGGTTCAAAATTATACAATACGGTATTTGACAATTTTTGAAAAATCGTTTTAAATAATTCTTTATTAGATAATAAGCACAATATATTCATATTTCCGGGATATCTATTGTATATCCTTATCCTAACTAATATTATAAATGCGAAAGTGAGTTTGTATATTTGTTTGTTACCTCTTCACGCTTTATCTACTGAACCAATCTTCTTGAAAATTCGCATACACATAGTTAGGAGTACAAAGAAAGACATAGGTTTTCATCCCGAAAAAATGTAATGTTCCCGTGGGACACGCGAGCATAGCCGCGGGCGAAAACTAGTTATTAATAAAAATCAATGTTGAAGTTTAAATTTTCAACAACTGCGCCAAGAACGCTAATTTCTGTCACGGAGGCAGTTATTTGTCAAATGACGTCACCCAGTGTTTGGGCTCTGTCTGTCCTGTAGTATGTATGTATGTATGTATGTATGTATGTATGAGTTTGGAACAAAGTTCCTCCTGTATGTTATCGCTGTGGCCTTCAAAACATAGTAATTAACGCTTACAGCCTGCCCTGACTTTGATGAATTGAGATCCGATATCTATAGTGGAAGGAATAATATGGATATGACTTTACCTATATCTAACACCAGGTGGTTTAAATTTCAATTTACTTTCATCACCATCATTTCAGCCACATAACGTCCACTGCTGGACATAAACACAGGTATATATATCGCTTCATACAAACGGAGTAACATTTATGCCTACTACTATTTCAAAAATAACTATACATGCATGCACTCCCGTGCGCACGTCAACGAGTGAGTTTCAGTGTTCAAAGCCATCAAATGCCGCCGAGAACACGGGAGAGAGGTACGGGGACGCCATATTGCGGGGGACGCTGCGAGTTTCCGCTCTGTATGTAATTACTTATATTAATTCGTGAATGTGACATAGACGTCTCCCAAGGATTTCCAAAATAAAGATAAGATAAAGATAAAGATAAAAATATATTTATTTTCTCCAAAAATCTAAATTACAAGGTAAAATGATCAATCTAAAGCTACCTGCGTCCGGCGATCTCAAGTGGCCTTAGGCTTAGGCTGGAGAACCATGTTGCAGATGGGTGTACACTTCGCTTGCCAGGACGTGGACGCCATTCAAGAACCTTTTGCCCCATCGGCCATCGGTTCGTCGCGCTATATGTCCCGCCCAATACCATTTAAAGGAGCTTATCCGTTGGACAATGTCAGTGACGTTTGTTCTCCTCACGAATTTCCTCGTTTCTGATTCAATCACGTAGAGAAACACCGATCGTAGCCCTAACCATACTAAGCAGAGCACTTTTCGTAATTTGATATTTTTTTTTTGTAATTTTATCACTAATTTTTTGATAATTTTCTTCATTGCATAATCATCAGGTTTACGAAATCAATCAGAAAGACTTACTTATCTGTATTAATTCGTCTTTATTATCATCGTTTGGAGGTTCTGGATTCGATCCCCAGCCAGGGAAAGTTGGAATATGGCCTTTTTCAAATTGTCCTGAGTTGAATTGTATAATCCGCTAATTTACTAAACCTCTAGCTGTTTGGCATTACAGCTCGGTTTTGTAAAACAGCGAACCCTAATACGCGGAATGGAATGAACGACTTTTATTCATCCATGCGGCTAGAGAAGTTGTTGAACATTCTATCTAAAGAAATAATATACAATTTAGAATGCCTAAGAAGTGGCAATGGCGAGCGAGCGTGCCGCGGCAGCGGCGAGCGAGTGCTAGGAATGTTCTATTAATTTTACTAGGCTAACCTAGTAAAATACATAACCTATAGGTTTGCCCTAAGGCAAACCTATAGGTTAGGTTAGGTGAGAACTGCGACCAACGCACGAAAGAGCACGCAGAAAAGTTCTTTCCATTTTACTAGGTTAGGACAAACCTATAGCAATAAAATCGTGAATAGTTTTCTGGAAAATGAAATTCGATGTCAAAAAAATCTTATCATGCATGTGTCGCAGTTGGATCGTTTAACGGTTTCGTCAAACAGCGGATTACCGCTACTGTTTCACAAAACCGCTAGCCGTTTAGAAACATGGTTAGCGGGTTCAATGAACGTAACACGTTGCACAATCTTAGACAATCCAGCTGAACGATATTCGGCTGTTTAACAAAACCGAGCTGTAATGCTAAACAACTAGAGGTTTCGTGTATTAGCGGTTTATACCATCCAACTGCGACATATATAATTAATTATTACAAAATATATTATCGTTGAGTTAGTATCCCATAATACAAGTTTAACATCAAGGTGGAGCGGAAGAGGAAGAAGCCCAGTCCATGTCAAAACAAGTGCGGTACTGCGCTCAGTGAACCAAATATGCTCCTGCGTGCTGCCGTGCCTACGACTATGCTCTATGTGTCTCGCCTACATCTCTCCACTATTGAGGAGTTGGTGGAGTACATAAGAGTAAAGACTCATTACACCCTGAGGGTCGTAAAGTTGGAATCGCGTCATAGCGTGAATTTTAATTCGTACGTGGTGCGAGTTCCAACTGCTCAGCTGGCGACCTTCACCAAGGAAGATTTCTGGCCAAAGGGTGTCGTGTTCCGGAGATATCGCGGGCGGTTACCTGACACCAGTACACAGTGCAATGCGTCACAAAAACAATTAATAGTTTTTAGTTCTTACAATTTATATGTATGTTAGATTTTAAGGTATATATTATATGGGCCTTGTTTGTAAACTATGCTTGTAAACTTAGTTGCCTGAAATAAACGGATTATTATTATATTAAACTTACCTTGGGGCTAGTTCAATCAGTGTGTTTGTCCTTATCTATCGCTTCATAACACTACTTTAAATTTTTTTTAATTTTTTGTGTTGCACATATGAAACTTGTTGTTTCTTTTAGATTTTTGTATGCTAAATACGGATCTGATTATGATTTTTTTCTAGGACGTCAGAATTGGAAGTATTGTTATAACAAGTTTCCGAATTTTACCAATTTCACCTTTTTTTATTTTTACTACTACTCTGCTTATAATTTACTTTTATATTGTAAAATAAAAGATCACTCTTCTTTATCGAAATAAAATTTGATTTATCCCTCTATCATTCTTATGTACACAGATATATGAAATTTAAGTTGCGACAACATTTCTCATACTTTGAGCACCGTGCGAATTGTATGGCAATATACCGGCCTATACAAAAACGTGAATAGCTCAAATTCGTAAAAGAATTGAGCTGTGATCTAAATGAATTGTACAATGGATGGCTTGCACTATAATAAACCTAAATTAAAAAGTTCCAAAAAAAGTAATTAAATTTATAGTAAAATTTTTAAATTGGAAAAATTTACGAAAATTTAATTTTTGACATGAGATATTTTAAAACTTAGACGTCTTAATTTTTTTTATAACCAGATAATGTGTTTTTTGTACTTAATTCTTTATGAAACCGCTGCAAGTATGCGAACAGCAAAAACTTTGTAAACTAGTGAATTATTCTCTTTCATGTGCGGTCTTGTCCATATTGAGATATCTAATTGCACGCACGTCTTCAAATGAATCTACTTGGAATCTACACTCAATTTGGAGTGTATTATTGTTGAAATGTTTAATAAACGGGCAAGTGCGAGTCGGACTCGTACATGAAGGGTTCCGTACCACCGTACAATGTTTTAAAACGCTAAAGAAACACGTTTCTTGTATGACAACCCCTTTAATTTTTACTTTTTTTATTTTTAGTATTTGTTGTTATAGCGGTCACAGCAATACATAATCGGTGAAAATTTCAAGTGTAGTGTGTATTACGGTTCAAGAGATAGAGCCCTGTGACAGACGGACTGACAGACAGACGGACAGACAGCGGAGTCACAGTAATAGGGTCCCGTTTGCACCCTTTGGGTACGGAACCCTAAAAACGAACAATACATATGTTTTTATTTTAGTAATTAGCAGTAGGTATTATGCCGTGTGGTTTCCGGCAGAGTAGAATAAGATCACTACAAGTCTTCCCGTGGATGTCGTAGAAGGCTACTAAGGAAATTCCTAAACAAATAAACATCAATGAAACCTATCCAACCCGTCTGGCCAGCGTGGTGAGAGTGAGGCCAAATACTTTGTCTGGTCTGGCCAAGTAAGGCTCTGGTAGTACAGAGAGGGTCGTGCTCCTGCAGTGGAGACTTAAAAAGACCTGATGATGAAATTCAGAAATGCAAAGAAAATGGGTTTGATAGGGGCAAAACAAAAAAAATGTGAATCATACATAAAAGTTTTATTCTATTTCTGTATTCAAGTTAATCTTTTCAAAGTTACAACCTGACTCTCAAGAAGTCTAAAGTATCGGTACAAAATATAAAATAAAACAAACTTAAAACATTTATGGCTACTGAAATGGAATGGTAGCTACATTTAACCTGGAGGTCCTTTTACGCTGGTCCTCTCAAATCTTACTCCCAGTCACTGATATGATAACACTAGACAGAAAAAGTATAATTCTTGTGAAGACGACGATTTATACTTTTTTACCCGACTGCGCTTGAAGGAGGGGTATGTTTTTCGAGTGTATGTTTGTCTGAATATGTCTTTGGCATGCTCTGCGGCCTTAAAGGCTTAATGGATTTAAGCTTGAGAGGTGTTGTTAGATTCATCGTAATTGTGACAGTGACATTTTTGGCGCCAATTTAAATGTAATTTTTTTTTTAATACGTATCGAATTGTGTTTTAAATGAATTTAGAATGACAAATGCTAGAAACCATCGTGCTGATCTGTGCGTGTTCCCGGTTGCATTCTAGAAATACAGCTGTTGATAATTCATTTTTTTGAACAGTCGGGTTCTTGGATTTCTTTTTTGACCGAGGCAGCGAAGCGTCTTTGATTCAGCTTCGGAAAAAAATCTATCGTGTGTCTGAATTCCAGATTAGGTAACTACAGCTTGGAGTTATTTGTGCTTGTTGGTCCCCCGCTTGTTCGTCGTAATAATATTACACAAAATTTAATACAAACTTCATCTGTGAAGGTGAATAAACTGTGTTGGAATAAATTTAAAAAGTTTTTATAGATCATTCGGCTAGCCCATTTAAGCAAGCATGGTATGGTGCAGAAGTTACATGCATTATCCCCTTTGCTTCGACAATATTTTCCTTAAATGTACAGTAGTAAAATGATCTGTTTTCCTATTTAGATCGGTTTTATATATCTTGTCACGTTTTACCTATTGACTTATTTTTTTACCTTTTTTTCTATTTAAACTGTTTTTGTTGACTTTCTACTATCCATATAAAGGAAGTCAGTGGTTTAAGTCCAGTGAAACTGGGCCCCCCTTCCGGTACCCCTTCTAAACGCTAAACCAATACGAAATCGTTCAGATATCCAATAACAATGTGATTTTATTTCAATCACGTCATATCCCCCTTTTCCTGGCATATTGAATACATACCTTCATATACTATATTATGCTCGTTTTATATAATGATTGTATGCCGCACATTGACATCTTAAACCCTAACAGGGTAGCCAGAAACGAGGGTAACAAAAAAACTATGCCAGATGGTGAGAATAAGATGAAAACGAGAATTAGAAATAGTCACAGCTTGTTATTTTTAAAATTAACGTGAGATAAATTTATTATGAAGTGTTTTTTTATTTATTTATTTCAACTTTATTTACCAACACGAAATGGTGCAAAAGGCGGACTTAAGACGATACACGGAGTCCAGTGCTGCCCCCATTTAAAATAAATTATTTGTAAGGAAAAGAGATATCATTTAAAATGTTGAGCTACTAAAACCTAGTTAACCATTTAAACTATTTAATGAACCACTGTTTACAGTTTAAAGTGAGAACGTTAAGCTTTAGTTAGCATTTTTGCTAAAAATGCAAACTAAAGCTTAACGTTCTCACTTTAAACTGTGAACTCGTCTTAATAGCGTTTCTCTACAGTCAACCTTCGGGATAAATAAATAAAATCTCTGTTGGTAGGCGTACAAATAAATACTCAATTATACTAACTACAACTTCAGATAAATTAAGGACTCTCCTATGCTGGTCCGGGAGAAAAGAAAAAACTTAGAATGTACCAGCTGCTTCTCTTCTCGCTTTACGCTTGAAAGTCGGGGTTTTTTAATTTGCCTGACAAATAAACTTATTATAAAACCATTCACCCCCAATAACTTTGAAATGGCTGAGCCGAATTTCATTAAACCTAAGAACCATCTCGATAGACAAGGCTTTCGATTAAAAAAACCGCATCGAAATTAGCTTATTCGTTTAGGAGCTACGATCCACAGACAGACACACATATACGTCAAACTTATTACACCCCTATTTTTCGTCTTGGGTTAAAGTGAAATCCTCCGACGCATATTTGTGTCTATCGGTACTCGCTAAACTTTAAACTACTGGGCCGATTTTGATGGGGTTTTACTGACATGTAGAGCATTTCTCCGAAAATGTTTTCATGTACATATAATACTAATATTTCCCATCACTTTTTCTATTAGAACGAGGTTGCCTGGAAGAAATTGCATGCGCAAAAGGCGGCCTTATCGATAAGGCCGCTTTTTGCGAATTTCCTAGTTTTAAATATAATTGTCCTGAATTTTTCTTTTGCGCAATAAAGGGTATTGTATTGTAATACATATTAGGTCCTTACATATGAAATTGCCGTTCAGTATCAAAAAAGTGAAACAAGTTTTTTTTAATGAAATTATTATTTAATCAATCGAAGTATGCGCCGTTGTTATCGATACACTTCCGCCATTTTATAGGCAGATCATTGATACCTTTGGAAAAAAAATCCTGGGAGCGAGAGTCTATGAACTGTTTGAAGGCGGTTTTGACTGCCTCATCAGATTTGAAATTTTTTCCCTGTAAAAATTTATCCAAATTTTGAAAAAAGTGGTAATCGGTTGGGGCAAGATCTGGAGAGTATGGTGGGTGACGCAGACGTTCCAGTCGCAGCTTCTCTAACTTGGCGATCGTTTGATGTGCAGTGTGTGGTCTAGCGTTATCCTGAAGGAGCAGTGGGCTAGAGCAATTCATCAGTCTCGGTTGTTTAATGGCGAGCTTTTCCATCATTGTTTGCAATTGTTGGCAATACAAGTCTGCAGTAATCGTCTGGCCTGATCTCAAGAAGCTGTAGTGGATAACACCAGCACTGGTCCACCAAACACTAACCAGAATCTTCTTTTTGGTCAGTTTTCGCTTAGGGCAAGGTTTTGCCGGTTCTCCAGGGTCAAGCCATTGTGATGATCGCTTCCAATTGTCGTACAGAATCCATTTCTCATCACAAGTCACGATACGGTTCAAAATCCCCTATTTCCCCCATTATTGTGGCGATTAAGCAAAGAAACGCAGCAAGCAACGCGTGTTTGTTGGTTTGCTTTAGTCAATTCGTGCGGTATCCACTTTTCGAGTTTTTTAATTTTTCCGATTTGGCGCAAATGGATAAGTATCGTTTTGTCACTTACGCCGAAGGCTGCTGCTAATTCAGAAGTGGTTTGAGATGGATCCGCTTCCACTATCGCCTTCAATTCTTCGTTATTCACTTGAGTATCAGGTCGTCCACGAGGCTCATTGTGTAAATCGAAATTTCCAGAACGGAAACGTTGAAACCAAAAACGCACCGTTCGTTCGTTAGCGGTGCCTGGTCCATATACGTCGTTAATTCTTCGAGTCGTATCTGCAGCACTGGTGCCACGGTGGAACTCGTATTCGTAAATACCGCGAATTTTCAATTTGTCCATAGTTGTTGTTATAGCAATGTTGAAACTCAAACAAATGATGTTAAAACAAATGAAATACGAATTTTAAAACAATATTTTTCTGGATTAATTTCGAAATAAATTTGAATTTGGAATTCCTAATGAAACGCAAGATATTTGATTTTAAAGTTGCCAGTATTGAAAATCGGCAATTTCATATGTAAGGACCTAATACTCTTGCAAAGCTGGGAGCGGGACGTAATAGGAGATAACATCAAAACAATGGTTAATGCTCTCATCACGTTTGTGCGAAATTCCTTATGGTAATGATTCGATGGAATGTCGATAATATGCTACACTCGCACTCCGAATGCAAATCGATTGCTTTAACGATGTTCCTGTTTCGAATAGGGAGGGTTTTATACCTATATATAGGGTGATTATTAACCTTGCAGCTATATTCAAGGAAAGCACTCTTTAAGGCATACTCTTAAGCCGTGTGATTCCCGGCAGAGTACAATGGGACCACTTCAAGTCTTACCGTGGATCTCGTAGAAGGCGACTTAGGAAACACAAGCTAAACAAAGCTTATAAACATCAATGACACCTCACCAACCCGTCTGGCCAGCGTAGAGAGTGTAGGCCCAATCCTCTGGCTGCTCTGGCTAATATATGGCTCTGGTAGTACAGAGAGGGTCGTGCTCCTGCAGTGGAGACTTGAAAAGACCTGATGATGATGATGATTTGCTGGGGTTCGAACCCAGAACCTCCGAAATAGCGGACCGGCTTGTTAACCACACGTTATTTTCCCGCGAATAATGAAAACCTATTAAAGGAATTACCAGATTAGTACTAAGGTCTTGTTGGTCTTGCAATCCTGGTTTATACTATAGCTGTCTCTTTCTCATACGCAATACTCGATAAAATGGCGCCAACATCCGTCTACTTTTGATTTATATTTCGCATTAAATCTAGGGAAATGCCAAAACCACCTCGAAAACTACAGACATTGGACATTATAAAATGTAATCATTTTACCAATTGTTATTTTGTCACTGCCTGCCTCCATAGTATGTTGAAAAAAAAACAAAAATCATTTTTGGTAACGCTTTTTTCATATATTTAAAACTTTTTTGTCTGACTGTACTAAATTTGATGGTGTCCCAAATGCCACTAAAAAAAATATTAAAATTAAAAAGTGTCCATTTGGACAGTGTGTCCGAGTCGTCGTTTACTCATTTTATCTAAAGCATCACATCGAGGCAAGCAAGGTACCCAAAGTGCTGGCAGAATGCCCTCGCTGGATAGCTAATAAATACACTTCTCAATATTACACTAAAAAAAAAACTTGTCAAAAAAGTTATGTAAAGGAGACCTTTGTTCGCTTCGCTAATTCTGTCAAAAAAAGATATAGTACGTCCGCAGTGTCAGTAGTGGCTCTAAGAAGTTTGCTATCTGAATCATTAATGTAATTTAGTACTGTATCCCCTCTTGCGCTATGATTTATCGATGGCTTACAAAAAAATATCTCCCACTTACGTTATATATGAGCGGGTTTGTTTGGACCCTTTTGTTTAACAAGGAAGAATGAAATAAATGTCCTTAGTATTTTTTTACTTAACACTTTAGTCCACTTTTCTTCCATACTGGTCTACTGGGAGTAATAATTAATTTTTTTAACAAAAAAACAACCATCTTAATTTTTTTAGGAGTTACTTCCATATCTCCAAAGTTATTCATCATATCTGTACCAAATGAATATGAGACCAATTTGGTAGTAAAGGCTTTTGAATAAAAAAAGAATCATTAAAATCGGTTCACAATTGGCGAATATATCGCGTAACAAACATACTTTTTTTTTTAAAAACAGTCAAATTGATAACCTCTTTCTTTTTTAAAGTCGTTTAAAAAGAAACTTAGAATGAAAATTAGAGTGAGAAACCAGCTGCTTTCTCTGAAAGCCGATTGTGGGAATGAGCGAAAATACGTATGAACCATGGGCTGAGGCTGGCAACCCACCACTATTTTGATTTTTTGTGATTTGATTTTCTACCTTCTCGCCCACCATCATATCCTAATCCTAACTAATATTATAAATTCGAAAGTGAGTTTGTATATTTGTTTGTTTGTTTATATGTTACCTCTTCACGCTTTATCTACTGAACCAATCTTCTTGAAAATTCGCATACACATAGTTAGGAGTACTGAGAAGGAGATAGGGTACCTTTGATCCCGGAAAAAAGTAATGTTCCCGTGGGAATTGGGATACGCGAGCGAAGCCGCGGGCAAGAGCTAGTATATATTTATATTGACGACCTCCGTGGCGTAGTGGTTAACACGCTAGACCGCTAATCTGAAGGTTCTGGTTTCGATCCCCAGCCAGGGCAAGTTGGAAAATGGCCTTTTTCAAATTGTCCTGGGTCTTGGGTGTTTATGTATATGTATTTATCATAAAATTCGTTGAGTTAGTATCCCATAACACAAGTTTAAAACTTACTTTGGGGCTAGCTTAATCAGTGTGATTTGTCCCTATATATTTATTAATTTATTTATCATGTTAAAAGTGGCCTTTGGGTTTGCAGCTTTGGGTTCTGTTTGCTTAAAACCCAAACAAAGCTTGGTCAGACAAAGCTTTTGAGCTTTGTCTTTCCCATCAGGGATAAAGACGTGATAGGTAAGTTAGTTACTCCGTCATTCCAAATTTTCTGGGTTATATCCCCAACCAAGATAAGTTGGAAAATGAAAAACTTTTTCAAGTTGATATGGGTCTTGGGGGTATTTTTCGGATAATTATACCAAACGAACAAGCGGGTCACTTGATGGTAAGTGATCACCGCTGCCCATGGACAACTGCAACACCAGGGTATAACAAAAGCGTAACCGGCCTTTCAGGGGGGAGGTGGTGGGGTGGGGGGGGCTCCAGCTCTCTCTCTCACCGAACGAAGCATAGAAGCGGTGAAGCTACTACTCAGACGTCGACTTTCTGTGAGAGTGTGGTACTTCCCCGGACCAAGCGGCCCATTCATGCTACTAGCAAAACTGAGTTTTGTTTTGAGATTGATATGGGATAAATATATCACTTATTGAAGGTCACTATTTTTAAATTATTTTTGGCGCAAAAGCTACATACTAGCGTTTCGTAACGACCACTGCTGGGAAGATACGCCGAAAGAAACCCAGTTCAGTATACGTCCCTTCCCAGCCTGATGGGATTTATTGCAATACAGATTTACACTTATTCTTATCATATTCATTATATCTATTTTACATTGTGTAGACTGTAGACCGCATAAATAGGGGCTACGTTCCAAAGCTATAAGTCATCACTGATAACGCTCATTATACATTTATTTAAAAAAATACGGGTCGAATTGACCTCCTCCTTTTTTGGAGTCGGGTAAAAACAAATTGTCTTCACAAATTAATTTGCAAGGAACCCACAGCCTCTGCTCTGATATTGACAGCGTTCATTATTGTGATAGATGGCGCTGCGGTCGCCCGATTGTTTGCCAGCGAATTAGCGTTACCATAGCAACGCCGCGTCATACCGCACAGAGCGCTTATTTCCACCATTCCACCTAAAGAAATCGTATACAATCTAGAATGCTTACGAAGTGGCAAAGCCGTTCCCAAATAAACGGGCAAGTGCGAGTCGGACTCGTACATGAAGGGTTCCGTACCTCTGTACAATGTTTTAAAACGCTAAAAAAACACGTTTTTGTATGGCGACCCCCTTTATTTTTTTACTTTTTTTTATTTTCAGTATTTGTTGTTATAGCGGCCACATTAATACATAATCAGTGAAAATTTCAAGTGTCTAGCTATTACGGTTCAAGAGATAAAGCCCTGTGACAGACGGACAGACAGCGAAGTCTCAGTAATAGGGTCCCGTTTGCACCCTTTGGGTACGGAACTATAAAAAGATACCCAAAAGTTATGGGTATCCCTTTCTACTTTATTGCACGCAGTTTGCGCGAAAGGAACGTCTATAACTTAAGGTACATTTTTTGAAATATTTATAAGCAGCAGTACATGGCATTAGGTTTAATTTTCAATGTTTTTTTAGATCATTACTCGTAGTTATTCTAGATTGTATTAACTTTGCTTCCAGCCAAAAAAAAACGATTTCTGGGACCGTATTCTTGTTTCCAACTTTGACTATTGGTCAATAAGGAATATGCATGTAATACCAATCCGGCTCATATTTTTATTTTACAATTTCTTTTAATACGTTACCACGCCTAGTTAATTATTTTTCTTACTGACTCTTATTTGGATTAGAAATAAATTATTGAAAATATGCAAATATTGCGTGGGAACTTTTGACAAACAAAAGGGAAATGACGACAACGTTCATAAAAAGGAAATGACAAGTTTGGGTGCGTTCGGTAGAACTGTCCGTCCATGTAGTTTGACTATCGATGACATTCAAAATGTATGTACTTTTATATAGAAGTTTAACAAACATCACTGGCTGATAACATCGAAAGTACCCAAAAAAGAAAAACATGCGTTGACAGCTTCTGTCTCTAGCGGATATTGCAGACGTTGACGTCATATTTTAAAATGGCGTGTTTTAGTTGTTATAATCTACTTGCTATTTTTAATATTTATTTTCTACACCATATACATGTTTTTCGGCACTGATTTATTTTTTGCGGCTATTTCTCGACGAAGACTATCGATTAAAAATATAAAAAAAATTCATGCATACTCTCTATTGGTCTATTGGTCCGTGTTATTAATACCATCAATCAATGGTAATGCGTCGAGCGAACGCCTATGACCCTAATAGTACTTAGAGCGATCTTAAGAGCCCGTACTACCCTAAAGTTCTTAGAGCGATCTTAAATATTATCTATATTAACGAAATACTCACTTTGAAATAAAAACACAGCAAAGTTCAGGACTAACTCGTAACATACTCGTTATACTAAAACAAAAAATATTTAAGAAATACAACAAATTAGCACTTGTAACTTTGGATTATAATTTTACTAAACATAAAGCAGTCATCATATGTCTTACTTTTTAAATAACTCTTAAATATTCTTTGTAAAACGAAAAAACCTCAAAACCAGAACTAGCCTCATTGACCCACCGCGATTCCCGACGCCCCGCATGCCTCGCTGTCTCGCTTCGGCTAGAGTAAATTTGTGTGCGTGAAAGCGGGAGCAAAATTTAGGTTATTGACATCAGGCGCCCTCTTAAATATTATCAATATTAACGAAATACTAAAATAAATAAAAACACAGAACAGTTCACGAGTAACATTATATGTTTCAAAAACACAACTGATTAAAATTTTCTCGATAGAGAAAAATTGCAAATTTGTGTGCGTGCAAGCGGGAGCAAAATATAGATTATCCGCATCAGGCGCAGCCTTAAGAGGGCCCTTACCCTAGACTTTTCCATACAAAGGTAGTATAGCTTTTATTTTGAAATGACATGTCAGTCGGCAGTATTTTCTAATTTCAAAGAAATTGCATATATCTAGGCATATAGGACCTAACTAGTATTCGACACTCAAAATAAGAACTTAAAGCAAATAAAAAGGTGAAAAAGTGTTCCATACTGATAGTCAAATATGTTATCATACACTATATTCTCTTTCAAGTTCATATTTTGACTGTAATAAACGGGCAAGTGCGAGTCGGACTCGTACATGAAGGGTTCCGTACCTCCGTACAATGTTTTAAAACGCTAAAGAAACACGTTTTTTGTATGACAACCCCCTTTAATTTTTATATTTTTTTTATTTTTAGTATTTTTTTTTTGTTATAGCGGCAATAGGAATACATAATCTGTGAAAATTTTAAGTATCTAGTTAAGGTTAACGTTTTCTTTTAAATGATTTCTTAATAAAAGAAATCATTTAAAAGAAAACGGTGACATTATTTAAAATTTTGCTACTATCAAAGCCTAGATAACCCTTCAAAGTATTTTATGAACTACTGTTTACAGTTCAAAGTGAGAACGTTAAGCTTTACTACGCACATTTGCTAAAAACGGCCACTTTTGGCTAATGTGCGTAGTAAAGCTTAATGTTCTTATTATAAACTGTAAACAGTAGTTCATAAAATACTTTGAAGGGTTATCTAGACTTTGGTAGTAGCAAAATTTTAATGAATGTCTCCGTTTTCTTTGAAATGATTTATTTTAAATGGGGGCAGCACTGGACCCCGGAAAATTCAGGTACGGCCTTAATGCCATTATAAAGATCTAGTTAAAAACCCTGAAAAAACACTTTTTTGTATCGCGACCCCCCTTTAATTTTTAACTTTTTTTTAATTTTTAGTATTTGTTGTTATAGCGGCCATAGTAATACATAAACTGTGAAAATTTAAAGCATCAAGTTAATGCCATTATAAAGATCTAGTTAAAAACGCTAAAAAAACACGCTTTTTGTATGGGGACCCCTTTAATTTTTAACTTTTTTTATTTTTAGTAAGTATTTGTTGTTATAGCGGCCACAGTAATACATAATCGGTGAAAATTTCAAGTGTCTAGCTATTACGGTTCAAGAGATAGAGCCCTGTGACAGACGGACAGACAGCGGAATCTCAGTAATCTCACCCAAAGGGTGCAAACAGGACCCCCGTTTGCACCCTTTGGGTACGGAACCCTAAAAACCAGCAATCTCTTCATACATGCTATATAAACATTTAGGCCGTGTGGTTCGCGGCAGAGTAGAATAGGACCACTCCATCTCTTCCTGTGGATGTCGTAAGAGACGACTAAAGGACTTAGCACAAACATCTCGTGCTGCAATTGCATTCCCAAGGAGGGTTAACGTAGGGTGGCGGCCAGTTGTAAAACTTTTTGCACAATTACATTCCCAAAGTGGATTGAAGTCAGGCAGGCGACCGGTCGTACGAGTAAAACTATAGCCAAATCATTTAAACTGTTCCGGCTATTTCTTCTCCATTTTGCAAGTTTTTTGGCATCCTTGGGTGACCATTGACATGCATGTTATATTAATTTGCAGAAGAAAGCAGGAAAGCGCACCTCGGGCTCCGAAGTAGTTCATAAAATACTTTGAAGGGTTATCTAGGAATTGGTAGTTGCAAAATTTTAAATAATGTCTCCGTTTTCTTTGAAATGATTTATTTTAAATGGGGGCAGTACTGGACCCCGGAAAATTCAAGTACGGCCTTAAGGCCATACTTGAATTTTCCGGGGCCCAGTGCTTACCCCATTTAAAAATACATTTTGAAAGGAAACGGATTATTTAAAATTTTATTTTTACCAAGCCCTAGATAACCCTTTAAACTATTTTATGAACTACTGTTTACCGCAAAAGTGGCTGTTTATCGCAAATGTGTGAAGAAAAGGTTCACGTTCTCACTTTAAACTGTAAACAGTAATTCATAAAATAGTTTGAAGGGTTATCTAGGGTTTGGTAGAAACAAAATTAATGAGATATCTCCGTTTCCATTCAAATAATTTATTTCAAATGGGACAGCACTAGACCCCGAAAAATTCATGTATGGCCTTAATAGACGATGCGGCTAACAACCAACTATTACTATTTTGATTAATTTTTTCATTTTCCCGTCCACCATCACACTAAAATTAGACACAATCAAAAGAACTCATATTTTTTTATTATTTTCCATATGACTGTATATATATATATGTATACACACGTATGTATGTATATATTAATAGCTTATTTTTTTGGTTAAAACCAACGTGAAAAATAGACATACATATCTCAAGTATCACAAAAAGTTCTCGTGAACGTCAAGCCTTACGTCTTACAATTTAATTTCCACTGCGTCATTAGAAAAATACCAGGGGCCATCGTTAAAACTGGAATTCATATATTTGCAGTTATTCTGAGTTATGGTGGTCTATAATTTGAAGTATGTAGTGTTTCGCTTTAAAGGAATGGCAATAAAAAAATCAAAAGGCGTAGGTTGAATGAATAATAAAACATTTATTATTAAATTGTTTACTCCTGTTATACACGCTGCATTTTTATTGATTTTGGAAAAAAAAATGTCGTATAATATAAGTGTATATATCCATATAAGTAATCCAAGTCGTGTACGACATAAGATGCGAAAATGGTTCTCGATCGGCACCACGTAGTTATGCCCGTCTTATCAAAACTGCCGCGTGACCCCGATGAACTCGAATACGTACATCGTATTCGAATTCATCGGGGTACCCGCGCGGCGAATGACGGACTTTCTCAAGTTTTTTCTTTCGAGTTTTAAGGCATATTTGCACGGTGCAAGTTTCTTGAATAGAAGCAATAAAAATGACCGTCTTAACATAACGTCACCTATACAAATCATTTATTGCTTCAATTAAATTGTAAGCAACAGGCAAGAAACTTGCACTATGTAAATGGGCCTTAAGTCAACATTTTTTGTTTCTGACTTTTTATTTTGACTAGCTAATTGGGTCTTACTAACGAAATGGCCTTTGGCTCCAAAACCGATAGAAGATCACTGTGTATTTTACCCATTATCAGAATTTCTAGGCCTTTCTCCTCTATGCGACTTGTACCTCTGGAAGGAAACATCGTAAGGTAACCTGCACATTTGTTCTAGAGAACAAATGTGCAGGTTTCCTTACGATATTTCAATTACTGTTGTCACTACATGGCAGTCATTGTGCTACATCAGATGCCTTTAGGCAGCTCTATAGATCAGACACCAGTGTTGTCTATCAACACACTCGATAAGAAAGGAAAGATCATCATTTCAAAAATGAAAACACAATGATAAAAAATAATATACCAAATCTTCTATAAAATGGGGGCAGCACAGGACCCCGGAAAATTCAGTTACGGCCTTAACATGATTCACATTTTCGCGCATTTCCTTGATAGGCTTTTACAATCTGCGTCGTAAGAGAAGCAGCTGGTACATTCTTAGTTTTTTCTTTTCTCCCAGAGCAACATGGAATACCTATATATGTGTAGGGTGAATTTAAATAATGCACATACGAAATGTGCCGGGATGTAAAAATGCACCCAAATGATTGCAGTTCAGTGCAGCGATTAACTATATTGTCTAAACCAGTGATGTAGTTTCTATGTCGATAGTTACATTTTTCGATACCGTCTTTATTTCATTCATTAGTTTCTTGGGGAAAGTTGTTCAGTATCATGGACCGAATTCACATTTAAAATAGTTTTACTATATTTATATACATTATATATCGAAATATGAAAAATATTTTTTTGCTTTTCATACAAACCCAAAACACAAAGGTCGAGTTGTATGGGAGGCCAAAAATTATTTTTCATATTTCGATATATGTTCCTTGGGGAAAGTTGTTCAGTATCATGGACTGAATTCACCCTTTTAATAGTTTCAGTATATTTTGTTAGACCCTGTATACATCGGTTAATGAAAGAACGCGACATCGACAACTTTCAACAAATTTCACGAAACTAAAAAAAAATTGAATTTTCATACAAATTGATCAGCTGATCGAGTCAATTTGTATGAAAATCCGATTTTTTTTTTTTTTTAATTTCGTGAAAGTTTTTGAACAAAAGTTGTTCAGTTATATGAGCTGAGGTACCATCTGAGAGGTTTTGCGTTCTTTCATTAACACGATGTATTAATATACATGTTGATGTGATATAATATGAAAGTATGTATGGATATTTGTTCTGTTTTCACGCTAAAATGGCTAGTGGTATTGGAATTAAATTTGCATGTATATAACTTATTAACTGGATTAATACATAGGATACTTTTCACCTCAGAAGGAATGTGAGATTCTTCCATTGTCAGCTAGTACACATATAAGCAGTAGCGGCGTGTGGGTAGGGCACGGTTGGGTGACCGCCCAGGGCGCCAGATACAGAGGGGCGACAGAGAGCGTTTTTGGGCAAGGGGGGGGTCACAGGTAATAATAAATATATAAATAGCGGCTGGTTAATGGCGGCAACTCCTAGACTCTTATTTGTATGCACCCCCCACCCCTCCCTCCCTTCGTTTACAATAGGGCGGCAAATTTGAAGAATCCTATATCGTACTTGCACCTCTCCCCCCCCCCCCCCCCGTCGGCAGAAATAAATCCTATAAGATTAAAGCCTAAGTTAAAGGGGGGAGGGGGGGCGGAAAAATCTCGCCCGGGGCGCTGGTAGAGCTAAAACCGGCACTGCATATAAGTATACTTATAATTAATCAAGTCTTCATCCCTTACGCATCGAGACTAGGAGACCCTATTGACCCTTTCAGCGTGATGGTGGACATATGGGTGTAAAACGGAATCAAATAGTGAAGACGAAGGGTTTCTAGCCGCAATACCATTTGACAGGATTTCTGAAATTCTCGACCATTCCATCGATGGATCCCTTTATCGAGTGGATATTTCCAAGCGTGTCCCATCACTATCGCTTGAGAGTATTCAGCATCCGCTCCGGATGAGAACAATCATTCACTTGCCATCCCCTTGCCCCACTCCACCATCCCTTGCACCCATGCAAGACACCCTCTCATATGCAGTTTGATCAAAATATTTTCTTTTAGGAGCTCGATGGCCTAACGGTTTTTTAAAGCTTCTGATAGTCTCATCACTATATAAACCTTCTTGTCATAAAACAGTGAATAAAATAAATTCTTGAGTATTGTAATATAGAGGGTATTCAGTCCATGATACTGATCAACTTTTCCCAAAAAACATATACAACGTGGAAGAGACATACCCGTGATAAATCAAACCACGGGATATATACTAGGTCACTAAAGTATAATGAAGTTAAAATAACAGTCAAAAAACCAAAAACAAATTGACATTCCCATACAAATCGCCCGGGCGGCTGCACACTTTTGTATGGAAACGCCGACTTTTTTTTATGTTGGCTGGCTTTTATTTTAAGTTCATTATACTATAATGATCTAGTTTAGACCGTGGTTTGATGTATTACGGGTATGTCCCTTCCACCTTGTATAGAAATATGAAAAATATTTTTTTACCTCTCTTACTATTTGACCAATCAGCTGATCTGAGAGTTTGTATGGAAAGCACAAAATATTTTTTTACGATCTACGCGAGAAGAGAAGCAGCTGAAACATTCTATGTTTTTCTTTTCTCCCAGACCAGCATGGAAGAATAATGGCAGATGTGGCCGACAGAGCATTTTGGGGTTTGCGCTCTAACCAGACAAAGTCTAGGACTGAAAGATTCAAAGGCATCTGGGTAGCGAATACCCTAAAGTGAAACAAAAACCTAACATTAAATAGTAAAATATAAACCAAGTTGTGTGTTGAACCACGGAATAAACCGTACCAGTACTCACGTAGTTGAACTTTGTACTCTTATGTATTCTGTGGTTGAACCAAGTGGATGGTTTTTAATTTCTTTAAACAAGCCTGCTAGCGCCATCTCTTAGCGTTTGTACAAATTACTAAGTTCTTGTATTTCTTGACAGATGTCGCCACATGTAGCAATTCAGCTCATTCGACGATCAGAAATTTTCTCTTGTCTTTTTGTTACAAAGGCACGAATAGGCTTTTTATAGCATAAAAAATACACAAATAAAAATATAGTATTCAAATCATGAAAAACAGCTTATTTAGTTTATTTCCAAGATTTTTTATTGTCTTTATACCTGACAACGCCATCTATTGATATTTTTCTGTTATCAAGTGTTTCAGTTTCAGTATTTCAACCATTCTGTCCATTAATGTCATATGTATTCACAATGTTTAAAATCAGCATAGGTACATGCTGACTTTTCAACTCAACAGTCAAGTTTTAGTCTGGTCAATATCATTATCATTTTATTAACCGACTTCAAAAAAAGGAGGAGGTTATCAATTCGACTGTATGTTTCTTTTTATGTATGTTTGTTACGCGATAACTTCGCCAATTGTGAACCGATTTTGATGATTCTTTTTTTAATTGAAAGCCTTTACTATAAAGTTGTTCCCATTTTAATTTGGTGAAGATATGACGAAGAACTTTGGAGATATGGAAGAAAGTCCTAAAAAAAAATTTATGTCTGTTGTTTTTTTTTTTTTTTAATTTAATTATCTGATAAAAATTCTTGGAAGTAGTATTCGTGAATAGAATAGTTGCAAAGTTTTTAATTCTATAACGTAAATATATGATAAGAAAAGGTAAGTGTAAATCTCCCCCCGTGTAGTTCCGGGTCAGAATAGGACTACTCCATCTCTTCCTGTGGATGTTGTAGGGGGCAACTAAAGGACTTAAGCACAAACATCTTGTGCTACAATTGCATTCCCAAGGGGGGTTAACGTCGGGTGACGGCCGGTTGTAAAACATTTCGCACAAATACATTCCCAAAGAGGGTTGACGTTAGGCAAGCGGCCGGTGTTAAATTACAGCCGAATCATTTTAACTGTTCCGGCAATTTCTTTTTCACTCCGCAAGGCCTTTGGCATCCTTGGGTGACCATTGACGAGCATGTTATATTTGGAGAAGAAAAAGCGGGAAAGCGCACCCCGGGCTCTGAAGCAGCACATCTGAAGGATGCAACCGGGAACGCGCTTACATGAAGAAGAAGAAGACAGAGCTTAGCCCATCAGGCTGGGTAGGGACCTATACTGAACTGGGTTTCGGCGTACCTTCCCAGCAGTGGTCATTCCGAAACGCTATTAGTTGGTAGCTTTTGCACTAAAAATAATTTAAAAAAAATAACCTTCACTAAGTGATATCAGTTTTAGGTCATATTACAAATTCATATAAAATAAAAATTACAAATAAAATAGAGACTTCAACGCCTTGCCGCGAGGCAGGGACCCAGAAGGCTGGCAGCATTTCCCCTCTGCCCTGTGATAGAAATCCTTTGTGCAAAGTGTCTCCCGCCTTTGGATCGCCTGTAACATCGCGGAGGCACGTTGAAATTTCAGTCACAAAGGATTTTGCTTGGGCCCCATGGATCCATCGTCTCAGTGATATATTTATCACGTCCTTATCCCTAACGGGGCAGACAGCATTTTGGATCTTGCGGCTCTAAGCAGACAGAGCCCAGGGCCAGAAAACCCAAATACCACTTTTGGCGTGATGGTGCGCGAGAACTAAGAAATCAAACTAGTGATGGTTTGCTAGCCTCAATAGACTTAGAGCGATCTTAAATATTATCAATAGTAACGACTCACTTTGAATACTCACTTTGAAATCAAAACACAGCAAAGTTCAGGACTAACTATATACATTATATGTTTCGAAAACACGATTGCTTTAAAATTTTCTCGATAGAAAAACATAGCGAAATTGCCTCGAAATCACCTCAGAATTATATACTAAAACAGAAAGTATTCAAGAAATACAATAAATTAGCACTTGTAACTTTGGATTATAATTGTATTAAACATAAGTAAGGCAGTCATCATATGTATTACTTTTTAAATAACTCTTAAATATTCTTTGTAAAACGAAAAAAACCTCAAAACCAAAACCAGCCTCATTGACCCGCCGCGATTCCCTACGCCCCGCATGGCTCGCTGTCTCGCTTCGGCTAGAGCAAATTTGGGTGCGTGGAAGCGGAAGCAAAATTTAGATTATTAACATCAGGCGCCCTTTTAACACGATTAGCATTTTCGCCCATTCCCTCGATCAGCTTTTACGTTCTGCACGGGAAAAGAAGCAGCTGGTACATTCATTTAAGTTTTTTCTTTTCTCCCAGACCAGCATGGGAGAGCGAGATGCTCATTGAATAAAAAAATTCGACTTTGACTTTAAATTAATTTCATAAAATTATTAGGTAATGTATACGGTATGTGTAGGTTTTTTTTTCATACAATGACACTGGCAAGAGTTTGGCTCTCATCCAAAAGGGTCAACATGACAAAATTTATCTCAGAATCAACCGAAAATTACTAATGACAGTGACAGTGGGCGATTATATCAAAACTTGAGCTGTTTGCTCAATTTACGATATCACTTCCAAAAGTCGATTTTGAAGTTCGGGGTAATCTTGTGACGGGGATTTGTTGGCTCCTAAGAGACGATTCACACTGGAATGGCACCAAAATCTAAATAATATCAAAAATAAAATAAAAAGATAATGATGATTATATATGTCATTATTATCAAAGAACTAAACTGATAATAACGGTAACAGTTAAACATAATAAATTATATACGCAGACATTTATTATTTATATTATATACCTCTGTCCTGTTATGGTAACATATAAAATTATAAAGCGTTGTAAGACGTAGGTATAACGTCGAACTTTAGCTTTCCAAAAATATTTTGTATGTATGTATGTTTGTTTGTTTGTTTTGAACGTAACAGAAATCTCGAATATCTACATATAACATTGTAAAAAAAACCATATCGAGATTCAAATGTGAACAGCGACATCTAGATAAGGTTCTCGAAAACTATTCGAAATGATAGACTTATTTCACAGTTTGATTTGTTTGAGTGTAAAATAAAGATGCCACTATACAATAAATAAATAAATACTATGTTTACAGAAATTACAGTATTGTTCTATGTATTTAATGTAGTCAAATAAATAAATAATAAAGTATTTTATTACAAAACTTTTGTATGTTCCAGTTTAGTTAAAAAAAGTCTGGCTTGGGCTTGGCGCGGGTCCCTCTTAAAGGTTTGTATACTTAGACATGTCATAATTTAGGTACATTGGTACATACTAAATTTACAAATTTACAAATTGATATTATTTTAAATTTCGTAATTCTTATAATTCAATTTTATTTTGACATAACCAACAATGTAATCTCAGTCCATCCATATAACTAATTTTAAGTTTTAAGTTTGTTAGTTGACGTCTTTGGAGAAAACGTGCCGTGCAGTTTGTTGCCGCTACTTCTGCACTTGCGCCTAGGAAGCGGCGTAACTTAGCTGTAAGTAACGATTTGACGTCAACATTTGTGCAAAACAAAACAAAGTGACTATTATGAAGAGGTATTATAAATATCCTATGATAATAAAGAAATTTGAATTGAATTGAATTGAGTTCAAACCAAAGTGCGGTAAACTTCGTTTATAGGAAACAAGACATGAATGCAACTTTTTTTTTAATTTTACGTTACATATTATTTTAAAGGAAACATTATTAAAAAACTTAGATACATGCATACTTATGAATATGATAAAAACACAACTTATTTCCAAACAGAAATACTTGCCACAGACAGTAGTAATAAGTAAAAACTCTAGATGGCGCTGTGCAATTTTAAAACTAGGTATTGTTGTTTTTTACTTAACGTATGATTTGATAATTATATTTACTATTAATGCTGTTTTATTCTCACTTCCTCTTCATTTTCGATTTTTGAACGTGTAACTGATTTGCGGTTACACTAACTATATCTATCACAGTCTGTGAATTTTAAAATAAAATAGTTAATACACAGTATCTGTGATTCACAGATACTGTGTATTAACTATTTTATTTTAAAATTATACTAGCCATGACTATATAACGTCTAACAAAATATACTGAAACTATTTTAAGGGTGAATTCAGTCCATGATACTGAACAACTTTCCCCAAGGAACATATATCGAAATATGAAAAATATTTTTTCGCTTTCCATACAAACTCAGATCAGCTGATCGGTCAACTTATATGGGAGGCTAAAAATTATTTTTTATATTTCAATATATGTTACTTAGGGAAAGTTGTTCAGTATCATGGACTGAATCCACCCTTAAAATAGTTTCAGTATATTTTGTTAGTCCCTGAATATTCAATCAATGGTGCATGTATATGGTGCAATGAACTGCAATGCATTTAATTAAAATGGTGCAGGCATCGGGCTGCCACTTTTTTGCAGTTAAATTGGATGGCATAAAAGATAAGTACTTAATTTTTTTATAAGATAAATTTTACTAAACAAACGTCTTATACGTAAATATTCATATCACTATCACGTCATTATTCCTAACACGGCAGACAGCACTGTGGGCACAGAAGACAGTAAGGTATACAGAATGGAATCTCTACCGGTCTTGACTTGTCGACGAGCGAGAGCGGGCGAACACACACTGTACGGCGCACGTGGCGGCTCAAAAACGGGGGAGAGGTGCGGGGACGGGGAACGGGGACGCATATTGCGCGTACCTTAGGAGATTCGGTTCTGTATACTCTTACTGTATTCTGTGCTGTGGGTCTTGCGGGCTCTGCGCAAGAACACCGCTTTTAGAGCGATGGTGGTCGAGAATATAAAAAAGGAATCAAGATGGTGGGTTGCTAGCGTAATTCGCATTTTCACCCGTTCTCCCTTTTATTTATTTATTTAAACTTTTTACCTTACTACGGCAGGAGGAAGGGTAATGATTTTAGCAGTCTATGTATGTATCTATGTGTCAAATGAAAGAGAAGCAAATGTTGAGCTTAAGGCCGTACCTGAATTTTCCGGGGTCCAGTGCTAGCCTACCTTTTTTCGGAGGAAAGATACCTGTTACGGATACCCGTCAGCCTGCAGGGGAGGCTGACGGGTTATGTGGGACTCCACGCCAGAGTGACGTGCCTACCCACTAAAAAACCTCCGGAGTTCCATCTCGACCGCTTTTTCCGGGGACACGGGAAAGGGATACGACCGCGAACCCCGGTGCGGCTGGCCGCTAACGCAGCCCCTCCTCGGGGACGTCAGAGCGCCCCCCCACTCACCAAGTCGGCGCGTCCGGAACTCACGGACGCGCCGTACCTCCTTGGGCCAATTGAGAGGCGGCAGACTCCCACGCAGTCCACCGCCTGTGGGCCCATGGGAGCCAGGTAAACTGACTCCCAGCGGCGGAGAAGATGATAGGCTCCGCCGCTTGCCTCTCGCCGCAAGCACGGTGCGGCACCGCTCGGCCGCGGAGGACAGGGAGAGCGGCAACGTAGCACCGAAACTCCCTCTCCTCCGCGACCGATCACCAACTACAGCCACGGCGGTGTGGCCCCGCCTGAAGCGCCGGGAGAGAAATAAAACATTCCCCTCCCGGCGGCTGCACCTCGGGTGGGGGGAGAACTTCCCAATCCCCCGCCGCCCCATTGGGCGCATCCCTGCAGGCTCAAGGCCGAAGCCGAGCCCGCGGGAGCGCCCCTCCCCGGGTGGGGGGAGAACTTCCCACTTCCCCACCGCCCCAATGTGGGCGCTCGCTGCTGGTGGATCAAACAGCAGGAGAGCGCCCCCTCGCGGGTTCCTCTTAGCTTCCCCGTGGCTGGCGGCTACCACGGGTACTGAGCCCCCCCGGTACGACAAACTGGGAACCACCTCGGGGGGGAGTGCTAGCCTACCTAACCTAACCTAGATAACCCTTCAAAGTATTTTATGAACTACTGTTTACAGTTTAAAGTTAGAACGTTAAGCTTTACTACGCACATTTGCGAAAAACGGCCACTTTTGGGTAATGTGCGTAGTAAAGCTTAACGTTCTCATTATAAACTGTAAACAGTAGTTCATAAAATACTTTGAAGGGTTATCTAGGACTTAGTAGTAGCAAAATTTTAAATGATGTCTCCATTTTCTTTGAAATGATTTATCTAAAATGGGGGCAGCACTGGACCCCGGAAAATTTAGGTACGGCCTTAATAGAAAAAAACTTAGTACAAAATAAATAAAAACAAAACCCCTAAAACTCAATTTAAAATATCTTAACGTTAAAATGATATCGATAGCGACATCTATTAAGAGAACAAAGAAATGTCAAAGGAAAGAAAAGATGTTTGTTACGCGACTTGTTTAAAGGCCATACATGAATTTTCCGGGTTCCAGTGCTGCCCCCATTTTAAATAAATAATTTCAAAGGAAACTGAGATATCATTGAAAATTTTGTCTTTGTGAAGCCCTATTAACCCTTCAAATTTATGACTACCTACTGTTTACATTTTTAAGTGAGACATGGATAAGGTAAGGTTAGGACAAGAAAAAAAGAGAACGGAGGATTCATGGGGCGGAGCCACCCGCTATTTAATCTTTTAGTAAAACATGGATAAGGATAGGTTAGGACAAGAAAAAAAAGAGAACGGGGGGTTCGGGGGGCAGAGCCCCCCGCTATTTAGAAACTTTTAGTAAGACATAGATAAGGTTAGGTTAGGACAAGAAAAAAAAGAAAACGATGGTTTGGGGGGTGGAGCCCCCAGCTATTTAAAACTTTTAGTAAAACATGGATAACGTTAGGTTAGGACAAGAAAAAAGAGAAAGAGAGTTCCGGGGGCGAAGCCTCCCGATATTTAAAATCTTTTAGTGAAACATGGATAAGATAAGGTTAGAATAAAAAAGAATGAGAATGGGGGCTCGGGGGGCGGAGCCCCCCGCTATTTAAAAAAAAAGTGAAACATTGATAAGATTAGGTTAGGAGAACAAAGGAAGAGAACGGGGTGTTCCGGGAGCGTAGCCTCCAGCTATTTAAATCTTTTAGTGAAAAATGGATAAGGATAGGTTAGGACATGAAAAAAGAGAACGGGGAGTTTGGGGGGGTGGACCTCCGCTATTTAAAAACTTTTAGTTAGACATGGATAAGGTTAGATTAGGACAAGAAAAAAATTGGTTGTCTGTAAAGTCGGTTTACGGACGGTAGTTTGACGTGACAACGTCAAACATTCTCTATCTCGTTCGTGCCGCGCTCTCGCTTGCGGAACGCGACAATGAGCGTAACGGGACAATAACGTAATCTTTTTCGTGCATGCAGCCCGTAGTATCGAGTTATTAGACATTGTCACGTCAAAAAAGACTATTATGACTATGTCTAATCTAATCTTGTATCTAAACTATGTATAATATTTTAGTGAAACATGGATAAGGATAGGTTAGTTCAAGAAAAAAAGAGAACGGGGGGTTCGGGGGGGCGGAACCCCCGCTGTTTAAAAACTTTCAGTAAGACATGGATGAGGTTCCGTTAGGACTGTAAAAAAAGAGAACGGGGGTTCGGGACATCGAGCTCCCGCTATTTTTGAGCTTCTATTGAGACATGGATAAAGATTGGTTAGGATATGCAGAAAGGAGAAGCAGAAAAACAAGTTATCATTGCAAATATCTTCACTATTTAAGAAATCAATTACTTGAGCTAAATTTTCTTTAGTCAAGATTAATGTTATCACGGAAAAGTTTAAAATAAAAAATAAGATTAAAAAACTGCAACCCGACTACGGATAGCAAACTCAAAAGTAAAAGAAAGTTTTATCTAGTGTTTCATCTTTTGGCATTTTACATCAATAACACTGCAATATATATAAAAGGCCGTGGTCGTGCGTTATGAAGAAATAAATTGGAGGATTCAGATAATGCACGACCACGGCATTTTATAAATATTATAGTGTTGCTGATGTAAAATGCCAAAAGATGAAACACTAGATAAAACTTGTTTTTTACTTTTGAGTTTGCTATCCGTAGTCGGGTTGCAGTTTTTAATTTTATTTTTATATTGAATAAGTAGACTTAATGCCAAAGCATTCTCTCTATGTCAACCTTTCCTTATGTAAGTATTTAAAATACAGGATGATTTTGACCCTCTGAGCTATATTCAAGGAAAGTACTCAATGGGCTAAATTAAATCAACATTAGCTTGTTTCATACTAAAAACCAAAGATAAAAGCCGTCAAAGTTGTACGGCAAATTCCCAAACACAGTGATACCGACCGCCATATGATCGCTCGCCCCACGCGCCGCGGGCGGGAAGGGTGCGGGGCGGTCATACGGAGGAATCGAGCGACAGCGAGGTCATTGACACTAATAATACTACGTGAGCCATGTATTGCAAATGTGGGGATTTATCCTAATGAAAAATAGTAAAAAAAAAAGTATTATTTTTCTTGCTTTTTTGTTTTTTATTAGTGATTCTGATTCCAAGATTTCAATATAGTTCAGTGTTTCAAAATCAACCTGTATACATAACCATTCAAATTGTTTCTGAGAAAAGGAAATATTTCAAATGAGGGACCACTTCTCAGTGTATAAAGGCATTATACAAACAGAAAAATTATTTTTTCTGTTTGTATAATGCCTTATGTTCTATGTGCAATGCGTTAGTAAAAAGGGCACCGATTCACAAAGAATGCAGTTTTTATGCCTTGAAGGCAAAATTTCTAATGAACATTTCTTTTGCTAGCAGACTTTGAATACGAATAAAGAGAATAAAACCGGCCAAGTGCGAGTTGAACTCGCGTGGAGAGGGTCCCGTATAATTAATTGAATTCTTATAGGTTTTCTTGAAATCTACAAGCAATGAACTATATTTCGTATTTTTTTCAAAATTTAAAGCTCAGTCGTTTCAGAGATCAGGGGGGAGAATGGTAAATTTTCGTCTTCTTTCTTGAATAAAATCAAAACTATTTATTTTATAATTATAACAAAAACATATTTGAGATCCTCATAACGAGCCTTTTCATTTGATATATGACACAGTAAGGTTTGCAAAACTTTTTTTTTCAATTTCCTAATTTATCCCCCGAAAATGACCCTTATTTAAAAAAAAAATTATTTACTTTGCACATATATGTTTGGGTCATAGGATAACACCATCCTACCAAATTTCACTTGATTAAGTCCAGTAGATTCGGAGCAAATTGGCTGTGACAGACGGACGGACAGACAGACGCACGAGTGATCCTATATGGGTTCAGTTTTTTCACTTTTTGTACGGAACCCTAAAAACAGCCAAAGAACGTTTGTATGCCACAGTTTATCATCATTTTACATATTTTTTTAGTCTCCACTGCAGAAGCACGACCCTTTCTGCACTACCAGACTCATAGGTATATTAGGTTGGAGAGGTCTCATTAATGTTTATAAGCTTTGTTTAGCTTGCGTTTCCTAAGTGGCCTACTAAGACATCCACGGGAAGATTTGGAGTGGTCTTATTCTACTTTACCAGATTATATAGGTATGTTACAAGCATGGAGAACAAAACGCCGAAAAGAGCACCACGGGATGCGAAGCAGCACAGCTAAGGATGCAACCGAAAACGAACAAGATTAATAGAAGTCATCACACACGCCAGCAAAATCGTATAATAAAGAAGAACGAAGGAACCATTGACATAGATTATACATAGATGACAATTATTTTTTTGGTTTCGTGAAAGTTGTAGAACAAAAGTTGTTCAGTTTCATGGGCTGAGGTACCATCTAAAAGGTTTTGCGTTATAGACCATCTATCTCAAACATTGGCCCCTGTTCTAATTTTAAATATATGGCGGCGTGAATATTTATCATACGTAAGTATTTGATTTTCAAACAATTAAATCTGGTATTACCGATGGAAAGTAATTTCTTTACACTTTGCCGTGATTTATGCCACTATCACAGAATACATAAGAGTCAAACAGAATGGAATCTCACAGCGTCTCCCGCAAATTGGCGTCCCCGCACCTCTCCCCCGCACTTTGTGAGCCTTTAACAGCTCCAAACCAGGCTTTAGTTACTAGCCGCACGCAATTTGCGACGTCTCTTGTCTTGAGAACTGTCAATCAATAGTAACCATCATGGTGAAAAGATGCGCATATAATAATTGTTTATCCACCGATTACAACAAAGAACACAAATTTCATAGATTTCCAAATGATGAAAACAGGTAGCAAAGCAACAATATAATTTCACGTTATTACCCAGCAACCATCTTGATATATATACCCTTCTCGCTCTCTCACATTGGCGGGAGATACACAAGAGCGAGAGGGATTATCAATCGACAGCAGTTTAACCGGTAAAAATACATAGGCTCCTCGCTCACAGTTAATCACATACACGCAGATGCCAAGTAGATTTCCGCGGGTTATAGTGTAGTGCTATAATGCCATTGTTGACAATAACAACTTGACAAGCCGGGCGTAGAAGCGTGATAAGATAAACATTTGTTTATTTTTATTGAATTTATTCAAATAATTACCGTATAGCTTTGCGCCGAATATGCA
This sequence comes from Acrobasis repandana, assembly GCA_963576875.1. NCBI lineage: Eukaryota > Metazoa > Arthropoda > Insecta > Lepidoptera > Pyralidae > Acrobasis > Acrobasis repandana. The sequence continues at coordinate 2,604,771 of OY756233.1, read as the reverse complement.
AATTACTATATTACAATAGTGAATTAGTGTATTTAGTGTGTTACATTATAAATGACTTAATAATAATCAGTAAAGTGAACTAATGGTGAAATGGACAATGGACATAATAAAAAAATATTTGTGAAGTGATATTAAGTAGCCGTTTCCGACTTTTCTGTAACATTGAAAACATATAAAACAGAATATTTTTTACGTCATAGTGTTCGCAAATCTCCCGGTATAGAAAGATATAATCGTAAATATGTCGAACTCGTTAGTAGGTAAGTATTAAATTAATTCTGCGGTGCGACCCTAAGTATAAAACTCACACATCGACGTGTGTACAGATAAATTGTTTCGTTTGTAGTAGTAGTAGGTATACATGTTACTCTGAATCAATGGAGAATCATAACAGTGCCATTATTTTAACACACACCAAGGTATTTAAAAATTATTTAACCATTTTTAACCGACTTAAAAAAAGGAGGAGGTTATCAATTCGACTCTATGTTTTTTTATTTTTATGTATGTTTGTTACGCGATATCTTCGCCAATTGTGAACCGATTTTGATAATTCTTTTTTTATTTGAAAGCATTTAATACGAAGTTGGTCCCATTTTTGGTGAAGATATGATGAAGAACTTTGGAGATATGGAAGAAACTCCTAAAAAAAATTTAAGTCGGTTGTTTTTTTTTTTGCTAAAAATTTAGTTACCTATTCCGTATGGTTTTCGCTTATAAACAGTCAAAGTACCTACTAAGCGTATAAGAACAAGCAAGCGACTAAGTGAAGTTTACGGAGATACGCTACGCTAATACGCTATTTTGCAACGAGCTCTATGTACTTACGTACTAGAGAAGACGCCACATACCACAGTTGTGTTCTGTTCATCATATGCTATCACTGTTAACCTCACATTAGTCACTCGCTAGCAATACGCGCATAAAACACTCCACAAAACATTTAAAACACTGTCAACTTAGTCAAAAATGCCTTGGTGTGTGTTGAGATACTGCACTAGTAATACAAAGAACAAAGCAAAATATGAAGGAATAACTTTCCATCGGTAAGTAACTAGATTTCATTGATTAAAATTAAATACGGATTGCAAAATTTCGGCTGCCATAATGAATAAAATGAGTGAATGACCTGTCCGATGGAATGATTCATCATAGACTAACAAAACAGAAGCGAAATGTAGACATCATAAATATGCCTACATTTCACTTTCTTCATGGAAGCATCGAAAAACTATTTGTTTGCTACTCAGTTATTAATGTTTGTCAAATGTTTAAAAATGTTTCAGTTTTATAATTTTATCTACATATAGGGTTAGAATAATAACTTTATTTTTCATAAGAATTACATGAAATTATTCACTTACTCTCAGTAAGTGATAAACATAATATTTACATAGGTAATAGTACAATGAGCGTGCTTTTATAAACAATAAAAACCAATTAAATAGCTTTGACAAAAATATAAATATAAGGTGGGTAGAATTAGAGTGACGTCGTCGCTCGTCATTGACTGTGCACTACGATCCCACCCGGCAACACACGGATGAAAGATGTTTATTCTAGATGTGTCAGCGATGCAAAGTAAAGTTTGTATTTTAAGTTCATTTTTTATTTATGTATTTTTTTTTTAATATTTTATTATGTTTGTAGAGTGTATAATATATGTATTTAATTCTGAATAATGTTTTTTTTTTATTTTTATTTATAAGTTAAATATTCTTTGTAATTACTATTGTTTGTCCTATGATTTAAACGAGCAATTCTTGTACATTTATATATTTCTATGTAATTGGTTTCTTCGAAAAGACTCCAATGATTTTGGCGAATTTTTGTATTTAGATAGTTTTTAAGACCACGCACCGGGTTTTGTTGCGATTGTTATGACAATTTTAATTTAAATATATAATTAATTTAGCAAGGTTTATGAGTATGTCATGTCTGTCTGTCCATCTTATTAAATTAATTATAGAAATCATGTATGTATGTTTTTAGTTTCTTTTTGAAAATAGCTACTGATGTGGCATCCTGTTGGTAGTTTATTATACATTTTTGCACCATCATATTGAATATTCATTTTCCCATAGTTTGTTCTTGGCGGGCGTAGTATTAAATGAATTGCGCTGCGTAGTTACATTTTTTGGATTTGACTTTTTCTACGGAAGGATATTTGTGTGTGGATATGATTATTTACGATTTTATATATGAACAAGCATGTGTAGTATATATATGTTTGCCTAATCGTCATTATTTTAATATCTTTGTATATATTAACTGTAGGTGTATGAAAGTTGTAATTAAATAGACACTTTATTAGTTTATTCTGAGCTATTTGTAACGTTTCTAAATTGGTTTTGGTTGCTGCACTCCAAATTTCGATCAAGTAGTCTATATGCGGTTTTATTAGGGAGTTATAAATAAGATATTTTATTTTATGCGGAAGGCAATTTGTTACAAAACGCAGGGTACCAGTTAATGATGTCAGTTTAGTTTTAATGTTATTTACGTGTTGTTTCCAGTTAAGTTGATCTAGATTAAGTCCAAGATATTTTTCACTCGTTTTTTGTTTCAGTTCATCATTGTTTATCTTAAGCTGTATTTTTTCATTAATTTTCTTGTATTTTGCTGCAAATACGACAAAGTTTGTTTTTTCCGTGTTTACTGTAAGTAAATTTGATAAGAACCAGTCATTTAGTTTATTTAAATCTTTTTGGGCTTCTGACATTATATTCTTAATCAAATGACCGCAATAGAACAGGCTTGTATCGTCTGCATACAGAGAGATATCAGCATTTAGGCCCACGTGTTGTATGTTGTTGACATATATTAAAAATAACAGTGGCCCCAAAATCGATCTTTGAGGAATACCGAAGTCAATTTTATTGGTAGAACTTTGATGTTGCCCTATTTTGACTATTTGTCTACGGTTTTCGAAATATAAATTTAATATATCGTGCGCCTTTCCAGTAATACCAATGTCGGATAGTTGCTATAAATAGATAGACATATGCTATAAATGCTTTACAAAATTTTCCTAAAATCCTATAAATCCTTTATAAAATTAAGTCATATCTCGTAACGTCTCACTAGGACCTCTGAGGGCTTATTTTGTATGTGATGGCCGCTTACACATTTTTGATGTTTTATTATGTTTGTCCCTAGAATTCTGTTTCCTCGTAACTACTACGCGGCTAAATCGATTTTGAAAAATTATTATATAACTATAAGCCGATTACAAATCTTCATATATGTAATCTAAATAAATATATGTAATTTAGACCCAATACCTACGTATATTATTATATAATACATTAAATACAGAGATAGCTAACAAAGAAAACAAAAACAAAAAGGTATACGATTACAAGAAATCACTTTCTTCTAGTGCAAAACATTATGTAAAGAAATTAAGTAAGAATATTTTAATAAAAGGTTACCAAAGAAACAGATATGTGCAGTTTAACTTTTACCTTTATAAATATGATAGTCGTGAGTCTACAATCTAAAAATCTATACAACTATACAACCATCCATATACCCATCCGTACATCCAGCCATACTTACCAACATTCGCATTTATTAAAATATATGTAGGATTTCATTTGAACCACGTACTCGTAGGTATGTAAAAATATATTGACCTTTCTGTACTACTCTCGTGTTTAGTCTATATTACCAAAAAGGACATGGCCGTGTTTGAAGACGCCGAGTTAGATATTTATGTCAATGCTATTTTGCAACAAGTCGAATCAGATACTTCGTCAAAAACAAACATTTTCTATGGGATTTGTATGAAATATCGATTTATGACGTTATAGTTCCTTGGAGTCAAATAGCGCTCTTAACATCCGTTTTTCTGCATTAATAAATCCAAAAATTACGTTCAAAGTGGATGTGATCGATAACAAGTGGCATTATTTTATGACGTTTTATTCTATTAACAGTACCAAATAATTTATTTTTGACCCAGTAAAATACCCAATTGAACGGGACAAAACAGTTATCTTCTCTAGTTTTACATTTTTAGCTCTTTGGAAGGAACCGCCGCCGCACTCATAACTCTGTTTAGGTTGGCTTGGATATAAAATGCGACTCTGAGGCACTAAGGCTTACACATGGCTGTATTTTCCTTCAATATGCTCGTATTACCTAGACCCGATTCCCTGACGGCTACGCAAGGAAGTGAGAAATATTATATCGAGATCGATAAATTTATGTACAAGTATTTTTGTTAAGAAATGAACCGTAATCACAGCGGCGACACTCCCTATACGTGAGAGTTCGAACGCCGTTGACCTTGAGCCGTAGCGTGTTACGCTAGGGTTGGTACCGAACCGAAATGGTATATGGCGCGGCGCGGAAGAGAGACGCGAAATAGGTACTAGCCCTCGGCCAAAGCAGTCAGCGCTAGCTCGTTCCTCGCCCCGCGCGCCTCTCAAGGCCCCCGCGCACATTCAGACACCTACACATAGCCGCAAGCGATTTTACGTGCACGCATGCTTATTGTCGTTTCTTTTCGCGTAGTGTATATATTCTTTGCCGTAATGTCGTTGAGTACATACGGTAAGATAATAAACTGGTCAAGTGCGATTTGAATTTGCGTGAAGGGGGTTATATAGTTCCGATCGGTTTAAATGATCATCATCAATGCGAATATTAGGAGCGACGTCCCGCCGGGTCGCTGCCCTCCGAGCTCCATTTTTTTTTATCGTTCATCATCATCCGAGCGTATTTCCGGTTGCATAATGGTAACGCTTCTGAGCCCGGGGTCCGCTACCTAGCCTAGGTGATTTGACGAGGTTATTGGTTTTAACACAAAGCGGCTACCGTTTGACCTCCGCAACCCAAAGGGTAGACCAGAACCAATCCTTGGATATAATGAGATTTTTTTATCTTTATCAGTGTATAACAGTTAACTGAGGAACTAAAGGTCTCTGCAATATTATCATCATCATCATCATCCCAGCCCTTCTTCCGCCCACTGCTGAGCATAGGCCTCTCTCCGTCGACGCCACCCATCTCGGTCCTGTGCTGCTCTCATCCAGGTGCGACCCGCGACTTTGGTTATTTCGTCAACCCATCGCATAGCCGGACGTAGACATAGACTGCAATATTATAAATAAATAAAATAATTTTTATTTTAGATAATTAAAATCCATATACATAATACCTACCAATTTACAATAATAGATTAATAATTAATTCTAAAATTTGATCTACAACTAAAAAAAATACAATATTCTAACATTAAAAAAAAATTTAAAATACAACATATTATTATTCCATAATGGAGAGGTCCAATTATTTATTATCCACTGTTTTCAGGATGCTGTTTTGACTACCCCTAATCATCAGGGATGCTGTTTTTTTGCGTATTATAGCGTGAAAGCCACGTGAAAGCTATCAGTATGGTAGTGCGCCAACATCCCTGATGCGCTACAGGAGCGAGGCAGCCCAGGCATTCTGAAAACATTGTTGTACTAAACACAGAACATCCAGCGTTCTTTTGGTTTGGTATGTGCAACCCACAGATTTCCCGTGTAAAATGTCTGACAGTACGTTTTGAATAGTGTCACTTTGACTTGATCTGTACACATGGAAAATCTACGGGTTAGCATGTTACCTCTCACTGAATGGGTTCTGCGCTCTCTTTCAATGTCTACATCATCTCTAAGGAAATGAGCCAGGTATTTAAACTTATGTACACGTTATGCAAACCTCGTTTATTTTATATCAGGTATTAGAGATGTGTAGGTCCGGATGGATACGGTACCTCGGAGCCGTTTCCATTGTGTTTTTGCGTGATGCATATCCAAATTCAAGTCGGATACGTATTATCAGTCAATGCCGCCGCTCACTCGTAGCGCCGGCCGCCGCCACTTGCCTGAGCGGACGTATTTGTAACTAAATGCGGTTCTTCTCGATTCCGAACGGAGGGGCGCTCGACACTTGATTGCACTCCAGCCGGCGGATTTGGCGCGCTTTTCGTCAACCGCCATTCATGTCAGTCATTTTATTACTACGAATAAGTCAATTTAACTCTTACGTCAAACAAATTCATCGTACCATAACATGTATGCGTTAAACTTTAAGCGTAAGAGATGTATCAGGTTCAAGAGGGCCGCCGGAACGGCGGATATGCAGTTTGTGCATGACCCATACAGGTCCGGCGGACATGAAACGTGGATACGATTCAGCAGAGCTGGATCTGCATCTAGATCCGACTCCGCAAAAATCGCGGAGTTACCCATCTCTATCAAGTATAGCTTTTGGGTAATGAATATTTTTTTTAATAGCCATTTATGTCCCATAGTTGGGCAAAAGCCTTGTGACATCGCGCGGGCTCCAGCACTCTTCCGCCCCTCTTAGGCGCAGCGGGGGAGGGCATGCCCATATATAAGGCGCGGCGGCCGGCGCTCGTTCTCTTCGTCTTCAGCAGCATCTGAAGCTAAGTAGTTCTTCTACCTAGAAGGGCTACTCAACTGATCTAGTGCCTATAACTCACGACCCTGACTACCTAATCTGCACCTAGTGTTCTTGTGAATCTTTGTAACTAATGTAATGTAATAGTTGTTCATTATACCTATCTCATTTGCCGATATCTGGTCTTTCTTTTATGTCATCTATCTTCCTAGTTCCTAAATCTAGGCTTTACTAACCGAAACGGTACAGCCTCCCCTTTTCGTTTCCAATTACTTCTATCCTCGGCTGATTTCCTCCATTCTTTATCGAAAGCGGAATAATATTAAATTTTATTTGTATCGATACAATCCTCCCAACACTAGAGCTTTTGTCAGGCAATCTCCCTATTTACGATCACCGGCGATATTAAACTGACAGTGTCACCTGCATTTACCTCGATTATATGATATTGAGAATTTTTAATTTAATGTATCAAAAAAACTTTATTGTGCATATAAAACAGCAAGAATTACAGATAGTCGATCTGTCAACTTTAGCTGCAGAAACACGTTTCTTGTATGACGACCCCCTTTAATTTTTAACTTTATTTTACTTTTAGTATTTCTTGTTATTGTGGTCATAGTAATACATAATTGGTGAAAATTTCAAGTATCTAGTTAATGCCATTATGAAGATCAAGTTAAAAACGCTAAAAAAAAACACGTTTCTTGTATGACGACCCCCTTTAATTTTTAACTATTTTTTATTTTTAGTATTTGTTGTTATATCCGCCACAGTAATACATAAAATCGGTGAAAATTTCAAGTGTCTAGTCAAGTGTGTCTGTCTTCTATTACGGTTCAAGAGATAAGAGCCCTGTGACTGACGGACAGACAGACAGACAGACGGACAGACGGACAGACAGCGGGGTCTCAGTAATAGGGTCCCGTTTGCACCCTTCGGGTACGGAACCCTAAAAAAACACTGAAATTCATTCGCAAGAGTACCTATGTAGGTAAGTGGAACCTTGACTTTATTGCGAGTGATCATTTGAAAAAGCCTCCGATGTCAATCCTATACGACTTCGGAAAGTTTGATTGCTTTTCTTCTCCAAATGGACTTCTATTTATTTCCGGATCTGTCTTATGTATGACGTACACTGGAAGAAAAGGAAAATTTTCTTACTTACGTACGGTGTTTTTTGTGTCGTTTGGAATACGCTTCCGTTAATTGTTGTAAATAATAAAATTTAGTTTTACTTATGACCTCGATATATTCTTACTTAAGAGGGTGCCTGATGTGGATAGTCTAAGTTTTGCTCCCGCTCCAACGCACACAAATTTACTCTAGCCGAAGCGAGACAGCGAGACCATCCGGGGTGGAGACGATGGTAGGTCAATGAGGCTGGTTTTGGTTTTGAGGTTTTTTTCGTTTTACAAAGAATATTTAAGAGTTATTAAAAAAATAAGACATATTATGACTGCCTTATGTTTAATACAATTATAATCCAAAGTAACAAACGCTAATTTATTGTATTTCTCGAATAGTTTCCGTTTTAGTATAATTCTGAGGTGATTCTGGTGATCTGAGAAAATTTTAATCAATGGTGTTTTCGAAACATATTATGTATAGAGTTAGTTCTGAACTTTGCTGTGTTTTATTTCAAGTGAATATTTTGTTAATATTGATAATATTTAAGATCGCTCTAAGAACTTTAGGGTAGTACGGGCTCTTAAGAGGCAGGAAGTAACGACGGACAGAGACGAGTGCAAGTATATTTTTATTTATATTTATTTCTTTCACTTCATACACAAATACAAGTGTAATGGCGGACTTAAAGCCTAAGGCCTTATCTACCAGTCATCCAACCGGGTGAAGTCGAGAAAGCCAAGGGTAGTGCAACACTTGAATAGAAATATGGTGAAAATGAACTAAGTATACTTAACTAAGTAATAATAAACAAACTACATACAAATAATACACACTATTATTATAATAAGATATAACACTTACATATACTACATGCACTAAGAAATATTTGACTCGTGTATCCGACAGTATAATAGTATAAGGGGGAGGGAGGCCTTCACCCAGTTGTGGTACAAAACAGCATCAGGTTAGTAAAAAAAAAATAGTTACCTACATGTGTTTATACTTACTTACATTATTACATCTTTATCCCTGACGGAGTAGATAGGGCCTAGGGGCAAGGCCTTAAGAAAGGCCTAGGACGCAACCGGGAATACACTTGGCGAAAATGCCGAAGCGATGTCATATTATGTTGTTTTTTCTCTCTCTCAGCATTTCTCATTCCAAATCTTATTTAAACATTTAAGTTGGATATACTTTTGTTATCTATAGGTATATACAGGGTCTAACAAAATATACTGAAACTATTTTAAGCGTGGATTCAGTCCATTGTACTGAACAACTTTCCCCAAGGATCATATATCGAAATATGAAAAATAATTTTTGGCCTCCCATATAAGTTGACTGATCAGCTGATCCGAGTTTGTATGGAAAGCCAAAAAATATTTTTCATATTTCGATATATGTTCCTTAGGCAAAGTTGTTCAGTATCATGGACTGAATTCACCTTTAAAATAGTTTCACTATATTTGGTTAGACGTTATATAAAAGCGAAAATCACTCGCTCATCACGAAATCTCGAAACTACTTAGCCAATGAAGATGAAATTTGGCAGGAAGGTAGATTGTGACTAGGAGACGTCCGCTAAGAAGAGGAAGGATTTTTGGAAATTTCATCCCTAAGGGGGTGAAATAGGGGTTGGCAGTTTGTATGAAATTTCGTAATTTTTAAAGTGAGACACATGAAATGTTTAATGTATTTTAGTTGTTAGTAGAAAATAATAATGCGTTTATTAGATTTTGAAAATGACATCCCTAAAGGGGTGAAATAGGGGTTTGTTGTTTTTCGTGTACGTAAGTGGCCAACACTATACATCCTATAAGAGTTCCGTTTTTTCATTTTTGTACGGAACCCTAAGAAGCTAAAAATCTTGGCAAGGCCCGAGTGGTTAACACTGCATCACTCGATTTCAGTTTGATTCCAGCCGATGTCCGATTTGCGGGATATTCACAGCCGAATAACCCCTCACTAGTTTGTACGAACGATGTACGAAACCGCTAGTTTTTAACTGTTGCATGTTAGTAATTCAATTCACTAGTGTTTGCGCCGTATGGTCAAATGGGCTAGAATATGAGGGTTATTGTACATTAAAACAAATATAATAATCAAGTCTAATTTAGTCCACATCTTAGCGTATGCTTAAGAGCCCGTACTACCCTAAAGTTCTTAGAGCGAAATTAAATATTATCAATATTAACGAAATACTCACTTTGAAATAAAAACACAGTAAAGTTCTGGACTAACTATATACATAATATGTTCCGAAAACACGATTGCTTAATATTTTCTCGATAGAAAAAAATTGCGAAGTTGCCTTTATCACCTCAGAATGATACTAAAACGGAAAGTATTCAAGAAATACGATAAATTAGCCCTTGTTACTTTGGATTATAATTGTATTAAACATAAGGAAGTCATAATATGTCTAATTATTTAAATAACTCTTAAATATTCTTTGTAAAACGAAAAAAACCAAAAAACCAAAAAAATCAAAACCGAAACCAGCCTCATTGACCTACCATGATCTTTTCACCCCGCATGGTCTCGCTGTCTCGCTTCAACTAGAGTAAAGTGTGCGTAGAAGTAGGAGCAAAACTTAGATTATTCACATCAGGCCCAGCCTTAGGAGCCCTTATCCACGACAGAATCAGACTTGCCCATGGAAACGGAGTGTAGCTTTTATTTTGAAACGATTTGTCAGATTCCGGCAAACAATTTTAATTTTAAAGAATTGCATATATCTAGGCAACTGGTTTTCACAGTGGAAATATGAACTTGAAGGAATATAGTTGTATTAAGGTAGGTGACCCAAATAAGGCCTTCCTTACCCAAATAAGGTTTTTTATAATAATGCACTGGTAATTTGGAATACTTATATTTATTTATTAAACTTTGTAATAAATTAAACAAAATTGCTTTAAAAACAAAAATCACACTTTTGTGAACACAAATAACTAAAATGTCACTTTGGCCTCATTGGGAACCCTGTGTCTTAATAAAGCCTTAATAAAAACAATTAAACAAATAACTTCTTAAGGTGTAGATATAGGCAAATGGCCTTGAAGTGGCGCCCTCATTTGAAATAAATTATTAACTCGTAAATATGGAGATAATTTCCATATTGCTCTTCGTCATGCACTAGATAGCCCTTTAAATTATTTTATGGACCACCGTTGAAAGTATTTACATTAGTTCGTTTAGCTTTAAAACTTGCCTCCGCCAAAAAAGGCCACGGTAAGTTTTAAAGCTAGACGGATCACCAATAATAGTTTCAACGGCAGTTCATAAAATAATTTAAAGGGCTATCTAGTGCATGACGAAGAGCAATATGGAAATTATCACCATATTTACGAGTTAACAATTTATTTCACACTTCAAGGCCATTTGCCTATATCTTCACCTTAATGAATACAAAACGTTGTTGTCAATACTTATATGAAATCTAATGAGGCGATGCCTACACCACAGCCTACACGTATAATTATTATATAGACAAAAGACAGCACACTGTGTACAAATAATAATAAAAATACTTACTGTTTACTCTGCCATAATTTTAGAAAAACAAGCGTGCGCTCCGCGTCGTTGTTGTTTTCGATTGCAGGTTCCAACACGCTTGCGGCACGGGCCACTTGCTATGCTTATGGGTGTTAGCTAAGGCCGTTCCTGAATTTTCCGGGGTCCAGTGCTGCCCCCATTTAAAATAAATCATTTCAAAGAAAACGGAGACATCATTTAAAATTTTGCTACTACCAAGCCCTAGATAACCTTTAAAAGTATTTTATGAAAAAAAGTGGCCGTTTTTCGCAAATGTGCGTACTTAGTAAAGCTTAACGTTCTCACTTTAAACTGTAAACTGTAGCTCCGAATCTACTCGACCGAATCGGGTGAAATTTTGTAGGATGGTGTAATCCTATGACCCAAACACATATGTGCAAAGTAAATAAATATTTTTTTAAAATAAGGGTTACTTTCGGGGGACAAATTAGGAAATTTAAAAGAAAAATTATGCAAACCTTACTATGTCATATATCAAATGAAAGGGCTCGTTATATGGATCTCAAATATATTTTTGTTATTATTGTAAAATGAATATTTTTGATTTTATTCATTAAAGAAAACGAAAATTGACCATTCCCCCCCCTGATCTCCGAAACTACTGAGCCTAAAATTTTGAAAAAATTACAATATATGCTTGTAGATTACAGGAAAACCTTTAAGAATTCAATCAATGGTACGGAACACTCTCCACGCGAGTTTAACTCGCACTTGGCCGGTTTATTTTATTGTATAAATGCTTTAATTTTTGCAATTTCTTTGAAATTACAAATCCTGTCGAAATCTGACACGTCATTTCAAAATAAAAGCTAGACTTTGTTGTATGAAAAAGTGTCGGCTAAGAGGGAAATTCGAATGTTTGTGTTTTTGAAATAAATAAATATTTCTTTATGTATGAAAAAGTGTAGGTTAAGAGGGAAATTCGAATGTTTGTGCATGTCAAGCAGTTGGAATGAACACTAGCTGTAACTGTACAGGGTGACTTTTTAAACACCAGCAAAATTTTTGGAGCAAGTTCAGTCCATGATACTGAACTACTTTCTATAAAAAAGTTTTTAAAAATCGTCGTTGGTCGTCGGAATAAAAATTTTTCGTCCTCCCATACGAAATCTGTTTGGCTGAGCGCTGATTTGTATGGGAAGGCGAATTATTATTTAATTTTTCGTTATTTTTTTTTTATTTTTTATTTTATTTACCATATCAAGAATAACATTTTTTTTTACATAAATAACATACATAAACCACGCAGGTTTGTCCTTATGTTATTATTTATTTACATCGGTACTTAAGAGTCTCCTTACCCTAGACGAAATCCGAGTTTCCCATACGAACGTAGTCTACGTTTTATTTTAAAACAACATGTCAGATTTCGGTAAAAATTTGTAAGTTTAAAGAAATTGCATATATCTAGGGTTGTAATTGGTTTTCACAGTCAAAATATGAACTTGAAAGAAAATATAGTGCATTATATCATTTTTGACCATCAGTATGGAAAAGTTTTACACCCTTATATTTTCTTTCAAGTTCATATTTTGACTGTGAAAACCAATTACAACCCTAGATATATGCAATTTCTTTAAACTTACAAATTTTTACCGAAATCTGACATGTTGTTTTAAAATAAAACGTAGACTACGTTCGTATGGGAAAGTCTAGGGTAAGGGGGTTCTTAATAACCTTATAATAGATACCTACTTAGGAACCAGATAAACATCAAATATTCTCCAAGAAATATTTCTTTAATTTTGCTTTAATATTTTTAGGTTGAATTTGGTGCCGTAATTCGGGAGGTAATTCATTAATTAATCGAGGCATCATTCATTTTGTTTTTAAATTAATTCAAATTGTTTTTGTGGCAAGTAGCTCAGTATCATGGACTGAACCTGTTCCAAAAATTTGGCTGGTGGTTAAAAAGTCAGCCCGTATAATGGCTCTAACCCAACCCCAACCCCAACCCGTTGCAGTTTATCTGATAAAAAAGATGTTCAGACAAAAAAAAATGCGTCACAAAAAAGTTTGGGACATATTGAAATTTGTTTTCGAAATGGCTGAAATATGATTTTCTTAAAGTTTCAAACCCCCATATCTCCGCCAATTAGAAAAATTTGAAAAACTGAATCGACAAAAAAATTATACAATGTGGAAGGGACATACCCGTAATAAATCGAATCACCGGCTATACTAGATCACTAAAGTATACTTAATGAAATTAAAATAACAGTCAAAAAAACAAGAAAAAAATTTGACATTCCAATACAAATCGCCCGGGCGGCTGCACACTTATATGAAAATGCCGAATTTTTTCTGTTTTTTTGCTGTTATTTTAATTTCATTATACTATAATGATCTAGTCTATACCCTGGTTCGATTTATTACGGGTATATGTCCTTTCCACGTTGTATATAAGTAATTATCGAACCAGCTTATAAAATTTCACGAGAATCGGTTGATAAATGTGTAGGCGAAAACAATTCACGAGAATCAGTTGAAAAATGCAACCTGTAGGCGAGAACAATCGCCCGGGCCGCTGCACACTTGTATGAAAATGCCGATTTTTTTCTGTTTTTTGGCTGTTATTTTAATTTCATTATACTATAATGATCTAGTCTATACCCTGGTTCTATTTATTACGGGTATATGTCCTTTCCACGTTGTATATAAGTAACTAGCTTTTGCCCGCGGCTTCGTTTGCGTTAAGAAGTATAGTTTATGCGGCTTTACTTTTTATACAAACTTTCATCACCTATTTTATCGCCTTAGGGGTGGAATTTATCAAAATCCTTTCTTAGGGGATGCTTACGTCATAGTAACTTTATGCATGCAAAGTCTCAGCCCGATCGGTTTAAAATTGACAAAGTTTCATACAAACTTTCATCCCCTATTTTATCCCCTTGGGTAGAATTGATCAAAATCCTTTCTTAGCGGATGCCTACGTCATAATATCTACCGGTATGCCAAATTTCAGCCCGATCCGTCCAGTGGTTTGGGCTGTGCGTTGATAGATCACTATATCAGTCAGTCAGTCAGTCACCTTTGAGTTATATTTATTTAGATTAGATTATCGAACCAGCTTATAAAATTTCACGAGAATCCGTTGAAAAATGCGACCTGTAGGCGAGAACAAACCGACAAACTGACAAACTGACGGGCAAAAGGATGTTTGGCCAATCACGAGACGCTTCGCACGCCTCGGTCAATAATACTTTTCAAAATGCAACGCAATAGTTTACAAATTTAATTGCTAGGCAAATTAAAAAAAACCTTCGGCCATCAAGAACGCCATCTAGTGATCTACCGATACGACTTGACAACCCTAGCGCCATCTATACTTATATTTGCTAGAGAAGGCTCTGACTTTCAAGCGTTAACCCCCAATAACTTTAACTCCGTTGTCAAACGACTGAACCGATTTTCATAAAACATAGCTAAGAACCACTGCAAGGGAACTTGCTTTCACGTAAAAAAACCGCAACGAAATCGGCCCTTCCGTTCGCGCGCTACGATGCCATAGACAGACAGACCGACAGGCAGGCATTAGCGTCAAACTTATTACACTCCTTTTTTATCTTGGGTTAAAAACAGTAACTTTTTCATTTTAAACACCACTTTCTGGATAGTTAAGACCAGGAAGATCACGACCACGTCTGGGCACAATTAGCTCATGGTTAATTTGAAAAGAGCTGTGCTCAGCGCATACTGATGGCAGGTAGTATACGCCTCTTGTATCTAATAGTTTCGACGCTTATTTGTGAATAAACGGGCAAGTGCGAGTCGGACTCGTACATGAAGGGTTCAGTACTCCCGTACAATGTTTTAAAACGCTGAAGAAACACGGTTCTTGTATGACGACCCCCCTCTATTTTTAACTTTATCTTATTTTTAGTATTTGTTGTTAAAGTGGCCACAGTACTACATAATCGGTGAAAATTTCAAGTATCTGGTTAATGCCATTATAAAGATCGAGTTAAAAACGCTGAAAAAAACACGTTTCTTTTATGACGAGCCCCTTTAATTTTATACTTTATCTTTTTTTTAGTAGTAGTAGCGGCCATAGTCATACATAATCCGTAAAAATTTCAAGTATCTAGTTAATGCCACTATAAAGATATAGTTAAAAACGCTGAAAAACACGTTTTTTGTATGACGACCCACTTTAATCCTGAACTTTTTTTTTTTGTATTTGTTGTTATAGCGGCACAGTAATACATAATCGGTGAAAATTTCAAGTGTCTAGCTATTACGGTTCAAGAGATAGAGCCCTGTGACAGACGGACAGACAACGGAGTCTCAGTCATAGGGTCCTGTTTGCACCCTTACGGAATCCTAAATTGGCAATACATTCATATTTTTACCGACTTCATAAAAGCGATACTACGCGATATTTTCGCCAATTGTAAACCGATATTGATGAATCTTTTTTTATTTGACAGCCTTAACTACCAAGTTGGTCCCATATCATTTTGTAGCGCTAACACAACACACTGACTAAAAGAAAATGACTGACTGACTGATATCGTTCGTAGGGTGGTGCGCTTAAACACTCAACGGGCCATACACCTGGCGCAAGACCGTGCACTGTGGCAAACCATTATGAGGAGAGCTGCTCACGATGGTGACCCTCAGAGACGAGGATACGATTATGACGAAGAACACAACAAAGCGCACACGTAGCTGCGTACGCATCATCATCAGGTCTTCTTAGTCTCCACTGCAGGTGCACGACCCTCTCTGTATTACCAGAGCCATATATTAGCCAGAACAGTCAAAGGACTTGGCCTACACTCTCCACGCTGGCCAGACGGGTTGGAGAGGTCTCATTGACGTTTATAAACTTTGTTCAGCTTGTGTTTCCTAAGTCGCCTACTACGACATCCACGGGAAGACTTGGAGTTGTCCTATCCTACTCTACCGGGAACCACACGGCTAGCGTACGCATGCCGTGCCACTTTTGGGGTGGTCCTATTTACCCCTTTCGGGATAAAGACGTGATAATGTATCAATATTTTACTTGGAGGTGACAAGAGGAACAATCCTCCTGACGTTCCGTTTCAGCTAATTGTAGTCGTTTTCAATTACCACGGCTATTTGTTTCAAGTGCTAAGTTCTGTTCCCATCCTTGTAAAATAATTCATTAGCAATTTTAGCCAACTGTCCTTGGAGGTGATTTATGTTCTCATCGCTTTTATTAAGAAATGTGAAATTAGATAACTCGTAAATATGGTGAAAATTTCCATATTTCTCAATGTTAGGCACTAAATAGCCCATTAAATTATTATTTTATGAACTTCCGTTAAAACTATTATTGGTGATCCGTCTAGCTTTAAAACTTGCCTCCGCCAAAAGTGGCCACTTTTAGCGGAGGCAAGTTTTAAAGCTTTAAGTTTTAAATTTTTGGAGCAAGTTTAGTTCATGATACTCAACTACTTTCCATAAAAACAATTAAAGACAAACTAAAATAAAATTTGCCCCATACAAATCAGCGCTCAGCCAAACGGAATACGGATTTTGTATGGAAGAACAAAAATATTTGGCTAGTGTTTAAAAAGTCACCCGGTATTAGTACAAGTAATTATTTGAGAAGGGTGGATGGAAAATACCAAGCAGAGAGAATACTGGAAGGAAAGAAGGAAGGACTTTGCCCAGCAGTGGGACATGCATGGTTAAAAAAATCAAAAAAAATGTCTTTTCTACTTTGTATTACTATGCGCGTTATTCCAATTTTTTACAGCTTTAATCAGACCTTTTTCTCTATCCATCCCGTAAGGAACAAAGATGTAATATCACAGAATAGATACAAATACCGTACAGAAGTCTCACTCAGCAAAGAAATTCAAAGAAATATCTACTCAATGTTGTTATTGATACGGTTTAATTTAGCTCACGTCAGAACTCAGCACCTTTTTGCTTAGATACCTAGACATCCATTGCAGGCTAATTTCATTTTTAGGGTTCCGTACCTAAACGGTGCAAACGGGACCCTATTACTGAGACTTCCGCTGTCTGTCCGTCTGTCTGTCTGTCACAGGGCTCTATCTCTTTAAACCGTAATGGCTGGACACTTGAAATTTTCACCGATTATGTATTATTGTTGTCGCTATAACAACAAATACTAAAAATAAAAAAAAGTTAAAAATTAAAGGGGGTCGTCACAAAAAAAAACGTGTTTTTTCAGCCTTTTTAACTAGATCTTTATAATGGCATTAACGAGATACTTGAAATTTTCACAGATTTTGTATTATTATGGCCGCTAAAACAAAAAATAAAATAAAAGTTAAAAATTAAAGGGGTTGTCATACAAGAAACATGTTTCTTCAGCGTTTTAAAACATTGTACGGAGGTACGGAACCCTTCATGTACGAGTCTGACTCGTACTTCCCCATTTATTATTACTCTCGACAAACGATTCGTATAACTGAATGTATCACTCCGAGAGGCCGGCTGCGCGCATAGAAATAATGTAGGTACATTTTTGATACCTAAATTGGGAGTGACACAGGCCTTAATATCTACTGTGCCGGTATCTAATGTGTGTACACTTTTTTATTATCGGCATAAGTAGGTATAACATTTACGTCAAAAGTAAAAATAATGATATCGGTGATTACAGTTCGCTTAGTCTTACGTTATTCTTTATTCGTTAACCGGACGGCGTGAGATGATATCTGTTACTTTATAGTGTTAACTAATTCGTTTTATTTATTGTGAGTATTATTTTTTTAGAATTCTTATAAGTTTTCTTTAGTTTAGCTGAGCTTTTAGTTGAGCTTTCGCTCAGAAGTACCCGGATAGCATGTGTTAAGGCCGTACCTGAATTTTCCAGGGTCCAGTGCTGCCTCCATTTAAAATAAATCATATTAAAGAAAACAGAGACATCACATAAAATTTTGCTACTACCAAGCCCTAGATAGCCCTTCAAACTATTTTGTGAACTACTGTTTACAGTTTATAATGAGAAAGTTAAGCTTTACTACGCACATTTGCCAAAAGTGGCCATTTTTCGCAAATGTGTTTAGTAAAGCTTAACGTTGTCACATTAAACTGTAAACAGTAGTTCATAAAAAAACTTTAAAGGGTTATCTAGGGTTTGGTACTAGCAAAATTTTAAATGATGTCTCCGTTTTCTTTGAAATGATTTATTTAAAATGGAGGCAACACTGGACCCCGGAAAATTCAGGTACGGCCTTAAGAGGCAATCGATGGGCCGTATTTCCATACAAGCGTAGTCCCCTGTATCCTCACCGGATAGTGCCAGTAGAGCTATGATTTTTTTAAAGAAATTTATGGATGGCATATCCGTATGTTTTCCTTTTTTACTCGACTGCGCCAGAAGGAGGGTTATGTGTGTTTTGAGGCATCTCTTTTCTGTTACTTGACAAGTGTCCCTTTCCACCAGGTTCGAATAGATTATAATATCTTACTTATTTTTGAGCAGATAAAAAATCATTTTGAATTTGGTTTCAGATTATGTTACTTTTTGATAAAAATAATAAAAAAAAAAACAGTTAAACACCGTATTCTGAAAAAATATTTTTTATTTATCACCAGGCATAAATATTACCGCTTTTTGCTTCCTGGTCAGAGGAAGAAAGCTTCAGAACACATATTTAGCGCCCGCGCGTTTAGCTCGGCTTTATTATTCATTCTTTTATCGCCCTTGGTGTAAAATCTACTATTGTGAGTTACTTCCCGTAATATTGCAGTTTCTTGCACAAAATCGAGCACAAACAACGCTTTTTTATAGCATTTTAGATAAACTGTCTTGGCGTCTACTATCTTTCTAGTGTTAAAGTTCAGGATCCTTATCAAAGCACGTTTGGATCGGATGGGGTTGTTTTGAAAAAACATTATTATTAAACAAGTTTATTACATAGTTTATTACACACTTTGGTTTATCTATCGATCTATAGGGTTACTTTTAAAACCGGCAAAATTTTTGAGCAAGTTCAGTCCGTGGTACTGAAGCACGTTCCATAAAAACAATTATCGAAAAACGAAAAAATATTCAGGCTTCTCATTAAAATCGGCGCTTATAAAAATGGATTTTGTATGGGAGGACGTAATGGAAAGTACTGAACTACTTTCCATCACAGACTGAACTTGCTCCAAAAACGTTGCCGGTGTTAAAAAGTAACCCTGTATATTTAAGAGCTATGCTCTTGTCGGTGGAGTATGAATTCTCTTTCATTTGTCTCTCTCATCTGCCAGTTGTTTTACTTCGCTGTACGACACGACGTTCACCTTCTCCTTTATCTGTTTCATGTAGCTATGCCTCAGTCTTCCTGGTCCTCTTTTCCCTTCTATCTTTTCTTCAGTGACAGTCTTTATAAAGTCGTCATGTCGTAGCAGATGACCCAACATCTTTCCTCGTTTATTCTCTATTATATCCTTAATGCATACGACAGAGCAAAACTTATAACTATAAAGAAACTGACAAAGACAAGGAATGTATCAGTAACTGTTAATAAATTGAAATGGAAATGGACAGGACACACTATAAGGGGAAGTGATAAATGGTCAAAAACAATAATGTTATGGTTCACGAGGCGCAAGAAGAGAAAACGAGGCAGACCATGGCGAAGATGGGTAGACGATATAAAGGCTGTGGCAGCAAAGACATGGACTAGAACAGCCAGCAACCGCGACACCTGGAAGCAGTTGGAGGAGGCCTTTGCCGAAAAAGGGCAACAGACAGCTGGAAGAAACCTAGTTAATTTAGTATAAAATAAAAGACAATGTAACAAATGTAACCATCTATCTGAAATAAAAGGCTTATATTATTATTATATCCTTAATGCAACTTTCCTCTCCTACTCTTTTCAGGACCTCCTTATTTGTAATTTTTCAACCCAGCTTATCCGCTCCATCCTACGCCAGCGCCACATTTCAAATGCATCTAGTTTTTCTATTCTTTTTGGTTCAGTAAAGCTAAAATTACTGAAGTAAAACTAATAAGTAACTAAACTAAATGTTACTAGTAGAAAAAAGACGTACACTAATTTAAATATATCTATAAAAATACATCTTTCTTTTACAGATTCGGAAGTATTATCCAGAATGGGAGGGAGACTACAGCTACTTCTAATTTTGGGTTTAACAATGGCCGCATCTGCAGACTTCACCGAGAACTGTCCTCAAGATTGTATATGCTCGTGGGCCAGTGGCAACAAGCAAGCGAACTGCTCCCAGTCAAACCTACAGCATATACCCAAAACCCTAAGCTCAGAAATACAAATCCTTAACTTGAACTACAACGACCTACGTGAAATCCCCAATATGGCGTTCGAAGATGTCCAGATCATTAACCTAAAGAAACTTCATTTAAGTGGATGCAAACTAGAGACGATTCACAGAAATGGCTTCAACAGGCTCGCAATCATGATCGAATTGGATCTTTCGAATAACGCCTTGAAAACCCTACACTCTGATACTTTTAAGGAAACTCTCGAAATTAGGTGGATTTCATTAAATGGCAATCAGTTGGAGACATTGGACGACGGACTTTTCAGCAATCTACCTTTCTTGCAAACTGTAGATCTTAGTAACAATAGAATACATCAAATAGGCGAGAGGTCGTTCAACAATGTACCCAAGCTTAATAGTTTGAAATTAGACGGTAATAGACTAGAATACCTTAAAGTAGATAAACTAAGCTCTTTATCTTTGTCGAATTTAGAGTTGCAAAATAATCCTTGGCGTTGTGACGAAACACTTCATCTTTTTAGGAACTGGGTGATAAGAAAGAGCTTGTACACGTCTGCAATAACGTGTAAGGAACCGATTGACAACCAAGGCAAGACATGGATGGACAATTGGGTTGTGTTTTTGAAGCCACTCGACGAATAATTCAGCGTAAATATTTCTTCTCAATTTGTTTGACAGCTCCTTGAATTCGACATCACACAACCGTGGTGCTTTTATATGTATCTACTAGCTTTTACCCGCGGCTTCGCCCGCGTAGTCTACACAAATAAGATTGTAATTTTCAAAATCGAATAAATGCATTATTATTTTTACGAAGTTTCATACAAACTGCCAACCCCTATTTTACCCCCTTAGGGATGGAATTTCCAAAAATCCTTTATTAGCGGACGTCTCCTAGTCACAATCTACCTTCCTGCCAAATTTCATCTTCATTGGCTGAGTAGTTTTCGAGATTTCGTGATGAGTAAGTGATTTTCGCTTTTATATATATAGATTTATACTACGCCAACCCCCAACATTTATTCAAATCACTATTTACCCAAAGGTTGGCTGGAAGAAATCGCTTTAGTGATTAGCCCGCCTTTGTACCTACTTATATTTTAACCTTTCTTTTATGTTCTTCTTATAGTTGGTCCATAAAGAAGTTTTTCTTATCTCGTCTAATCTTTTTATATTAATCCTATGTTTAAGTGTATATGGCGGCGTACCTATAACACGAATACTGTGCCTATAATACATTGTAAACATACTGACATATCAAAATGTATGTTAGTATCTATGTTTATAATGGGCATAACTTATGAATGATGTGTTCACATTTTTGTATTGTTTTGTATTTTCACATAATATTATCTACTTTGTATTAATATATGTAATTTTATTGAAATATGCTTATATATAAATATCGTTGAGTTAGTATCCCATAATACAAGTTTTAAACTTACATAAGGGTTACCTCAATTAGTGTGATTTGACCTTATCTATATATATGATTATATATATATCTATTTATATGATTATACACCACAATCATATAAGAAGCATATCTCATACCTTCGTTGACACGTGTCAATGAAGTCAAAGGTCAAACCAGGAAGTCTCCAGAATGGAAATATTTGTACATGGACACTACTAGAATCATGCCTTTATCCCTAATGGGGCAGACAATAAGCAGACAGAACCCAGGGCCGTCAGATCCTTAGGCCATTTTAGCGTGATGGTGGGCGAGAAGGTGGAAAAAGGAATCAGAATAGTGATGGGTTGCTAGTGGTGATTTGAGGCAATGGTATAATAAAAATATTTTTAAAAAGGTATTGGTAAGTATTATTAACACCTATGCGATACACGTGTAACTCACGTAAAGTCTGATCATTATATATTTACATACCGGATTGGTTTTCACAAATATATAATTGAGAAATGGTTATTACTGCGCTTTTCCTTAAGGTAAATGGGCTTGTTTTCCGTATGTGTAATTGGTCCACGTGTCAGATTTTACAGTCGCCTAAGGGTTAGGACACATCTGTCAGCACGGAACAGCACTTTCCTATGCTGCTTTCCTTTTCTGTCGCTCAGAACAATCAAGTGTGTCCCAACCCTAAAAGTATCTGACATAGCTTTACGACTGCCGCCGGCTGGTGACAGCTGCGACCGTGCCTTCCGAAGCACAGTGGATCTCAAGTTATTAAGTATGCATATGCCACTAGTCGTCACCCATCTAAATGGCAGCCACGCCTGGTGTAGGTTCAAAGCTCACACTATTGTTAGCATTTTTAAAAAATTACTGCAAACTACTAAAAACTTTTTTTTTAAATTTTACATAGAAAACAGACACACAGAATATCCAAGAAACGATTGAGCATTTTTGGCTAGGTAGAAAAAAATCACAAACATACCTCTAAATTTACCTATAAAAAAATTTCACAAAGTATGCTTCCCAATGGGATTTGAACCCACGACCGCGTGTTGCCGAGTGCTTCTTCGCCTCTACAATTGTATAGTGTTGGGCTAAAGAAGCCTTTGGGCAGACAAATTGTTTGTGCGTATTTCCGAATGCTTCTTCGAGTCAACACTTGTATAGCGTTGGGATAAAGTAAACCTAATATTTTGCTCTGGTTGTACTAATATGTACTCTGTGGCTCTGGTAGTACAGAGGGGGTTGTACGCCTGCAGTGGAGACTAAAAAAGACCTAATGATGATGTATAATAAATACCCGTGTCGTTCCGGGTTAGAATAGGACCGCTCCATCTCTTCCTGTGGATGTCGTAAGAGGCGACTATAGGACTAAGCACAAACATCTCTAACTAGCATTGCATTCCCAAGGAGGGTAAACGTCAGGTGGCGGCCGGTTGTAAAACTTTTCGCACAAATACATTTCCAAAGAGGGTTGATGTCAGGCAGGCGGCCGGTCGTAAAACTATAGCCAAATCATTTAAACTGTTTCGGCTATTTCTTTTCCATTTTGCAAGGTCTTTGGCACCTTGGGTGACCATTGACATGCATGTTATATTTGGAGAAGAAAAAGCGGGAAAGCGCACCCCGGGCTCCGAAGCAGCACAGCTGAGGATGCAACCGGGAATGCGCTTAGACGAAGAAGAAGAAGATGATGTATAATGAATAAGAATAGGGATAAACAAAACATTTTTTTTTACTAGCCTATTTCAGTTTCCCACAGCTGGGCAAAGGCAAAACAAAACATATTATAATTACTTAAATAGTTGATGAAATTAGGTAGTTTTGTAGTTCGTTGACACTACCGGAGACCTGTTGGATTATTTTGTTTTTGTTTTTATGATTCATAGCAACGTGCGTGCTTGCTTTTGTTGTTTGAACAAATACTATAAGAATATAAAAATACAAAAGAAATTGATTGTACTAGTTGCTTCTGATCCTGAGCAGATCGTAAAAGCCGTTAAAGGGAATAAGTGAAAATGCTAATCATATTAATAAGCGATGCGGTTAGCAACCCATCACTATTTTGATATAAATATAACGTCTAACAAAATATTCTGAAAATATTTTAGGGGTGAATTCAGTCCGTGATATTGAACAACTTTCCCCAAGGAACATATGTCGAACTATGAAAAATAATTTGTGGCTTTCCATACTCAACTCTGATGTATGGGATGCCATTTTTTTTTTTTATATTTCGATATATGTTCCTTGGGGAAAGTTGTTCAGTATCATGGACTGAATCCACCATTAAAATAGTTTCAGTATATTTTTTTAGACCCAGTATACATATTCTTTGCGTAATTAACTCCTTGTCATTGATTATATAGGCGTGCCATTCACTGGCCGACTAATCTAAGTAGTAAGCGGATGATGGTGATGATGAATATGACGTGTATTTGTGGTGTTATATTAATTATAATTTAATTTAGGCACTTTATTGGACAACTGTACTTTGTCTCTAGCGGTGGGACTTAGACTAGGTTTAAAAGTGAATCAGCCCCATCAGTGTGTCTGTGGTAGAACGGTAACTGAGTTGGGCCACCACGGATAAGCCTGCCAAAGGAGCGCTGGTCGTTTATCCCGACATGGTACATTAAATGACATCATCCGAAGGGCCCTTGTCTCTGTAACCGTTCCAACCATCTTGGAACCAAGCGGTTTACTGAGATCAAATGGCAAAAGGCCTGACGGAATGTCACTGATACCGTGGAGGCTGGGCAAATGCCTGATTTGGGACGCCACTTGCGTGGATACTCTTGCGTCCACGCATGTGGCGTCAACGTCTGTGCGAGCTGGTGGTGCGGCTGTTTCGGCGAAAGCCCTGAAACGCAGGAAGTATGAAGATCTCCTTGGAAATTATATTTTTGGGCCCTTCGCCGTAGAGACGATGGGTCCATGGGACCCAGAAGTAAAATCCTTTGTGACTGAGATTTTAACGCGTCTCCGCGATGTCACGGGCGATCCAAGGGCGGGCAGCTACTTTGCACAAAGGATTTCTATCGCGGTCCAGAGGGGTAATGCTGCTAGCCTTTTGGGTACCCTGCCTCGCGGCGAGGCGTTGGAGTCTCTTTTTTATTTGTAATTTTTATTTTATTTTATTTTATTAATTTGTATTGTGACCTATGTATTGACTTTTTTAGAAATAAAGAATATAAATTAACCTTATTAAAAATAAAATTATCTAATTAATCAGTCTATTAAAATGTAAAAAAAATATTTTCTAATAAAATATTGCAATACTGTGCATGTTTTCGAAAAATCACTGTAATTAAACTACTACAGTTTATTCCTCAAAAAATGTACATAAGAATCTTAAGGATCTTCTCAGAGTTTTCTTGGCTCTGAACTGACGGGGCAATACAACAATAAAAATTCGACATTCCCTTATAAATTGCATACTTTTGTATAGAAATGCCTATTTTATTTTTATTTTTTTACTGTTATTCAAATATAATTATACTAAAGTGATCTAGTAATGCCCGCGGTTCGATTTATTTCGCATAATATGTCACAAAAAGGAATTAAAACTTAAACTTTTGGGGGTCGATTGTCACTCGCGTCCGTAGGCTTTACCCTCGAGACCCTACACGTGACCCCCGGGTGGTGCTAAAGAGTGACACCCTCTCCGGTGGTAGGCTTAGGCCGCGGTTGGTCACCACCCTCAGTGGAAAAATCAGGGTGCCAAGCGTTCGCGCGTTCCATCCTGCATTCCCTGAGTAGCCGTTCGAGGAGTGGGTCTACGCAGTTTTGCATCTGCCAATGTACCGAATTCAGACTCACAGTGTTGTTGCGCGGGGTGCCTAGTTTCGGAGGGCAGCGGGATCCGGAGCAACGGTTTTTTCGCTGGCCGCCCGCCGATAGTTGGGAGCCCAATTGCAGACTAGCCTTCTGTGAAAGGCTGCTCCGCCATCGCGCGCATAATCCTAAGGTTGGCCCTGTCGGGCCGGTTGGCAACCGGGCGAGAGGCCTCGACAGGCGGCCTTGGGGGGGTCCGGGCGTCCCCGCGGTCTCCGCACTAGTCATATCCTACCGCGCAACAGTACTGTGACTTCTGGAGGGGGCTGGCTGATGCCTCGCGTAACTGCCACTCTTCGCCTTTTTTCCCTCTTGCCCCAAAAATAAAAACAATAATGAATAAAAGAAACAAAAAGTTGAAGGAATCAACAGCGGATACACGGCCTCTCGCTAAAAGTGCACCTCACTAACATTCGAGGTCTGCACTCTAATCTCGTCCCAGTCCACCACCATCTTGAGACTGTAAGGCCGCATCTGCTCTTGCTTACGGAGACGCAAATTACTACCCCTGCTGATACATCCTACTTGAATTACCCAGGATATGTCCTGGAGCACAATTTCCGCTTTAAGGCTGGGCTTTGTTTCTATGTGCGTGATGACATCTGCTGTAAGCGTCTCCGTAACTTGGAAGATCCCTCTTCTTCTTCAATCTGGCTGCTTGTGGACACCGGCACAGAACAAATTGTCTATGTCGGTGTCTACCGATCGCATAGCGGTGACCAGGAGACAACGAGGCTTTTTCGTCACCTAAGTGAGGCTGTTGATGTGACTCAGCAAAGGTATCCTACCGCGCAAATCGTTTTTCTGGGGGACTTTAATGCTCACCACGAACAATGGTTGTTCCCATACCAGAAAACTGACCATGCTGGTAGAGAGGCGTACAAGTTTGCCTTGTCTTCGAACCTTTCCCAGCTGGTCGACCAGGCGACTAGGATACCCGACGTTGAGAATCACATAGCTAATTGCTTGGACCTTCTGCTGACGACTGAACCAGACCGATATCACGTGTCTGTTTCAGCCCCTCTTGGCAGTTCTGACCACTGTCTGGTAAAGTCCGTCCTCATATGTCCTCCACCTGACTCCAGCCCTAGAGGCAATAGACGGGTTTGGCGGTACAAGTCAGCAGATTGGGAAGAAATGCGACATTTCCTTGCTTCTTACCCTTGGCTGCAAGCCTGCTTTTCTTCTGGCGATCCGTCGAGCTGTGCAAGTGCCGTTGCTGAGGTTCTCGGTCAGGCGATAGAGTATTATATTCCATTTTCTGATCGACCCTCTGGCATCAAAGCTGAACCCTGGTTCAATGCTGACTGTTTAAAAGCTGAGGCTATTAAACAGTCAGCATACCAGGCTTGGGCTGACGCTCGTAAGCGCAGAGCTCCGGATACGCGTAAAAAGAAGAAAGCCTTTAACTTTGCGGCCAAGTCCTGCAAAAAAACGCTTAAAAAGGCTCGCTTCGACCACATAGGCAGAGTTGGTGCCAAACTTGCTTCGTACCCATCCGGTAGTAAAGCATTTTGGTCTCTGGCTAAGTGCGTTGAAGCTAACTTTTGCCGCTCCTCACTTCCTCCTTTGCAGAAACCTGACGGTACACTGGCACACACGGCTTTAGAAAAAGCTAATTTACTAGCTTCACTGTTTGCCGAAAACTCACGTCTAGATGCTAGCAATCAAACACCGCCCCAGTTACCTCCTTGTGGATGTAAAATGCCTGAAGTCCGCATTCATCAAAAGGAGGTTCTCAAGACTCTACGCAACTTAGATGTGAATAAGGCCAGTGGTCCCGACGGTATTCCTGCTATTGTCTTAAGGAATTGCGCACCCGAGTTGTCTCCTGTTCTGACGCGCCCGTTTCGTCTATCTCTTCGGTCCGGAATCGTCCCATAAATGTGGAAGCTCGCCAATGTTCAACCCGTACCTAAGAAGGGTAGACGTGCCGACCCTTCAAACTATCGCCCAATTGCAATCACCTCCATTCTGTGTAAGGTAATGGAGCGTGTTATTAACAAGCGCTTACTTGCGTACCTTGAGGACAATGATCTCCTCAGTGACCGGCAATACGGATTTCGCCAGAACCGATCTACTGGGGATCTTCTTGTGTACGCTACACATCTTTGGGGTGAAGCCCTTGAAAAATACGGTGAGGCACTTGCTGTCTCACTTGACATTTCAAAGGCATTTGACAGGGTATGGCATGACGCTCTTATAGCGAAGCTTTCCGCTTACGGTATCCCTCCCACCCTTTGTGCTTGGATTTCCGATTTCCTGAGGGAACGGTTTATTCGAGTAACTCTTGACGGCTGCTCGTCTGACCTATTGGCAATTAATGCTGGAGTACCTCAGGGATCTGTTCTTTCCGCAACGCTATTTCTGCTTCACATTAACGATCTGCTAAAGCCCGGTATTTTTGAGTATGCAGACGATAGCACCGTTACGGAAAGATATTTTTCTAGTGCAAGGGCAAAAAAACCGGAAATAGACGAACTAAGAGAGGCAATGGTGCTCCATACCAATCTTACTCTGCAAGCTGTCTCCGATTGGGGTGATGCCAACCTTGTGAGATTCAATGCCTCTAAGACACAGGCGTGTCTCTTCTCTGCTAAAAAGAGCCCTCTCAACTTGGCTCCCACTTTCCGGGGTGTGCCTGTTCCTATCACCCGTCATCTCGAACTTCTCGGTATCGATCTCTCATCAAATCTTAACTTCGGTAGCTATATTGAGTCCAGGGCTAAGACGGCTTCTAAAAAACTGGGCATCCTCTCCAAGGTCCAACGATATTTTACCCCTGACCAACTGTTGAGCCTTTACACAGCTCAAGTCCGCTCATGTATGGAGTATTGCTCCCACCTATGGGATGGATCTGCCCGCTATCAGCTCGAAGCCCTGGAAGCTATCGACAGACGTGCCAGAAGACTCGTTGGTGATGAGTTGCTTACGGCAGGACGGCTCCACAGCCTCGAACATCGCCGACTGGTAGCAAGTCTGTGTGTCTTCTACAGGTTGCACTTCGGGGAGTGTGCGCAGGAATTACATAATTTAATTCCCCCTGCACCATTCCACCATCGGACAACACGACGTGGACAGGGATTCCACCCATTTGTGGTCGATATTCCTCCTCATCGTACCTCTCGATTCGCCTCCTCCTTCATTGTGCGAACCGCTAAGGTGTGGAATTCCCTCCCTGCGTCGATGTTTCCCCATACATATAATTTAGGGATTTTCAAGGCAAGAGTGAACAGGCATTTTTTGAGTCTGCGTGATACACCTTAGACCTCATCTTAGCTTCCCATCAGGCTAGATAGAGATCAAAGGCACTCAAATTTCTAATAAAAAAAAAAAAAAAAAAAAAAACTAAATTCTGCTGGTCTGGACCAGAATGGGAGAAATAAATTTTAAGTGATCTTATGCAACGTGTAACAAAAAGGTTGTATAACTAATACAACACTATAAATACAATGATGATAAATGATTTATTGTCATCATCATCCAACTTATTAGTCGGCCAGTGAATAGCGGGCGCATATAATCTACAATGACGAGGTTAAATAACGCAGAGGAGGCAGTCTCACGCCGCACGGCGTTACGTGATATCCACTCAGCTTATATTGTAGTTTAATTTATTTATTTTATTAGTTTAGTGAATTTAGTTTAAAATTTAATTATTGTGAGTATTTTTTGTTTATTTTTGGTTTTTTAATTTTATTTTGTGTTATGAATTTTTTATTGGAATAATTGGGTTTTTTTCGCGGGCTAATTACATTTGATACGTACATTTTAAACTTGAATTTAAATAGTAAAAAAAGCAAGGAAATACACAAAAGTCAATCTTCTTTTGAAGCAAACGCGAATAATACTATAAATATTTTTTTTAAGATTTAATTACAGCATTCTTACTAAATAATAAACTCTTACTACTTTAAAATTAAGTTCAAAATGTAATAAATTAATATTATGAATGTGAAATTTTGAAAATATAAAAGTGAGAGAAAATGTAAACAAATTATGCTAATTAATAGTTTAATTTGTTTATTTTTTTTTCTATAAAATTGAATAAAAAAAAATTGTTCTTATATCGACTTGTTGATACAATTTTTAATGAAATGTGATATTTCGCTAATATTTGTTTGGGAATACAATCTCATGAAGTACAATTCAACATAGCGCAACAAACAGTTGGCCGGTAGGTGAAAAAGGTTCTCGAATGGCGACCACGCAATGGCAAGCGAAGCGTAGGACACCCACCCACAAGTTGGTTAGACGACCTGACTAAGATCGCTATAAAGCGCTGGATGCAGGCCGCTCTAGATCGGTAAAATTGGAAATCCTTGGGAGAGGCCTGTGTCCAGCAGTGGACCTTATACGGCTAAAACGATAAGGTAAAATTGCTGTAAAAATACTACTACATAATATAATCTGTTCGAAACCGCAACAAAAATCTCGTAGGTTCATTATAATTTTACACACTTTAATGCCCGTGTCAAATCAGATAAATCTGTGAACATTTTGCCAGTTTCGAATAAGCATTACATGTGGTAATAAATCATTAAATACTTTATAACTAGTGACTTTAGCTGAGACCTCGACCCCTGATACCTTGATGTTTATGTGATGAAAAAGTTATTCGGACAAAAACGGTACGTCTTTATTGTTGTGTCTTACAAGTTTAATGAGAACGTCTTTCGAAATGGCTTAAATTATATGATATTTTTACATTATTAACTACCATAGCTCCGCCATTTTTAAAGTTTACAAAAACAATATCGACAAAAAAATCCATGATTATGCTCACAAAATGTCACGAGAGTCAGTTGAGAATTGCCCGTATCCCCGTGCGGTTCCGGTTTAGAATAGGACCACTCCATCTCTTCCTCTGGATGTCGTAAGAGGCGACTAAAGGCACAGACATCTCGTGCTACAATTGCATTCCCAAGGAGGGTTAACGTCGAGCGGCAGCCGGTTGTAAAACTTTTCGCACAAATACGTTCCCGGAGAGGGTTGACGTCGGGCAGGCGGCCGGTCGTAAAATTACAGCCAAATCGTTTTAACTGTTCCGGCATTTTCTTCTTTACTTGGCAAGGTCTTTGGCATCCTTGGGTGACCAGACATGCATGTTATATTTGGAGAAGAAAAGGAAGAAATGGCACCCCAGGCACAGAATAAATAATACTAACGTACAGAAGTCTCACTCAGCAAAGAAATTCAAACAAATATCTACTCAATGTAGCTAGCGATATGGTTTAATTTAGCTCACGTCAGAACTCAGCACCTTTTCGTATAGATACCTAGACATCCATTGCAAGCCAATTTCATTCTTATTACTCTGGAAAAACGATTCTTATAACTGAATTTACCACCCGGAGGGGCCGCCTGCGCGCGTAGTAATAATGTAGGTATTTTATCGATACCTAAACGGGGAGTGACACAGGCCTGCCCCAGGCTCCGAAGTAGCACAGCTGAGGATGCAACTGGGAACGCGCTTATATGAAGAGAAGAGGAATCGGCTGAGAATTGCGACCTCTAAATTATTACTAAAGTAGATCCCAAAAATATATTTCCTCTAAAATTTTGTCCCTAGTAATCTTTATCTTAGCGCAGCGACATACATGTACTTACGTACGTCGATGTCTTAGCGCGTTCCTGGTTGCATCCTCAGCTGTGTTGCTTCGGAGCCTGGGGTAACTATGAAGCACAGAATACAGTAAGAGTAAACAGAACGGAATCTCCTAAGGTACGCGCAATATGCGTCCCCGTTCCCCGCACCCGTACCTCTCCCTCGGTTCTTGTGGGCCAACTTGTGCCATCCATGTGTGTTCGCCCGCTCTCGCCCGTCGTCAAGGCGAAAACGGGGGAGAGGTGCGGTCCCATCTTAATAGTACAAGTAGCAAAGTTTAATAAACGGCCGCCGCCCGACGTTAACCCTCCTTGGGAATGCAACTGAAGCAAGAAATGTTTGTGCTTAAAATCCTTTAGTCGCCTCTTACGACATCCACAGGAAGAGATGGAGTGGTTGGCCAGAAGACACACGGAACACTATATTTCTATAAAAGGAATTACATAATTTAATTCCCCCTGCACCATTCCACCATCGGACAACACGACGTGGACGGGGATTCCACCCATTTTTGGTTGATATTCCTTCCCATCGTACCTCTCGATTCGCCTCCTCCTTCATTGTGCGAACCGCTAAGGTGTGAAATTCCCTCCCTGCGACGATGTTTCCCCATACATATGATTTAGGGATTTTCAAGGCAAGAGTGAATAGACATTTTTTGAGTCTGCGTGTTACGAGTACACCTTAGACCTCATCTTAGCTTCCCATCAGGCTAAATAGAGGTCAAACGCACTCAAATCTCTAATAAAAAATAATAAAAAAATTTCCTCTAAAGTCTTGTCCGTAGTATCACCTCGGAAGTCTAACATCTAAAAGAAATCTAATACGAATCCTTTCCATTCCAATTCATGAGTATTAAATTTATAAATATAATTTAATTGCATTGAGTATAATTTATTTTAAAAATACTTTTAATTGGTACTTTTTACTTAAAAAACAACTCGCCACCTGACAATGTACACGATAACATACACGTTCTTATCCTGTGACTCTGCTTGCAAAAACAAGTGATCAGTGGCGTATTTACCATTTAGCTAAGGCGGCACTGGGTAGCTAATTTTTGCCACAACACAGCCAGTGCCTAAGCCACTGGCCACCATCGCTTCAATGTTCAGGCAGTAAGTACTATAGATAGTCAATTGTTTTACTTACTGCGAAGACCTCAATGGCTTAGCGGTTTGCGCGATTAATTACATAATGCGTGTCAACCATCGCGTTATGCAGGCAAGATTTGCTAGTTGACATTTATCTTGAGTTTTGGTACTTATGGTCGTTCCTGTAACGCTAGGTGTTGCTTTTGCACTAAAATAATTTAAAAATCACCTTCAAAGAAGATAAATTTATCATAGATTGAGAAAAAAAATTGACTTTGAATTTCAAGAATCACATCAAAATATTTTACCTCCACAGCCGAAAAGTAACGGAACTTTTGCAGTAATTTAATAAAAAAAATCACCTTCAAAAAAGATAAATCAAACATAGATTGAAAAAAAAAAAAACTTTGAACTTCAAAAATCACATCAAAAAGTTTTACCTCCACGGCAGAAATGTAACCGGTCGTCAAAACATTTTCTCGTCCTCTGCCCGAAGATCAAATATTGGCAAAAGAAACTAAATCTTAAACATCCTTAAATTTTTACTTTATTTTCCTTCAAACATAGGGCGCAAAAATTTGTTAGGCCCGGGGCTCCGAATAAAAAATACGCCACAGTCTGTTCAACAACCTATTTTTTGTTTGACACGTAAATTAAAATACACTAAGATAACCACGAAACAGGTAAAAAACATGTTTCTTTCGTGATTGTAATAAAACCACTTAATTATGATTGACAAACTTGCTTTTGTTTGAAATTATATTAAATAACACTTAGTTTATTTAACTAGGTATTTATTAATAATATAACCAAATCTCATATTTCATATACAGAATGACTCTTAAAGTACCTACTATCTAAAAAAAATCACCATCATCATTATATCAGCCACAGGTAGTCCACTGCTGGATATAGGCCTCCCCCAGGTTTTCCAAAACGACCGATCGGAAGCGGCCTGCATCCAGCGTTTTCCTGCAACCTTGCTCAGGTCATCCGACCACCTAGCAGGTGGGTGTCCTACGCTGTCCTTGCCGGTACGTGGCCGGTGGCCGCGCAAATCTCGAGAGCAGCTGAACCGATGTCGCTAATTCTTTTTTTAGAATATTCCTTGAAGTATGTGGATGGTTCTTACGGAGCTTAAATACCCGTGCAAAGCCGGGGCGGCCCGTTAGTTTTTAATAATTTTAAACTTACTTATACAATGTGGAAGGACATACCCGTAATAAATCGAACCACGGTCTTAGACTCTATACTAGATCATTAAAGTATAACGAAATTAAAATAACAGCCGAAAAAAAAATTCGGCATTTTCATACAAAAGTGTGAGTTTTTTTTTTGGCGGGAAGTCAAGGGGTTCGGTTGGGGTTTGCTTTAAATTATTTTACAAATTGATTTTAGTGGACTTTATAAAATGAAATTGGTGTTGTTTGGTGTTATAAATGCTCATAACATGAACAATGTGTGAAATAGTTGAAGTGGACAGTCATAGTACGGCTGTAGTGATATTTATTTTGCGGACTGTGTGGGCTTCTTCGGGCGTCGTCCGCCACTCAATCGTCTATGTAAACCTGTGGACTCGTATAGATTTGTCGCCAGAAGCTCCCTTGCAGCAGTCAAAGGCCTACACCACCCTTTGATTGTTTAGTAAGTATTAGGTTAGGATTAGGAATAAAGAACAAAATTAAAGATAGGCTCTAAAGGACTTGTATCCAGAGCCGTAAAATTATTTAATAAAGAAGAACATACAAAAGTGTGCAGCCACTCGGACGATTTGAATGGAAATGTCATAATTTTTTTGGTCTTTTCACTTTTATTTTAATTTCGATATACTTTAGTGATGTAGTATATATATGTATATGTATAGCCCGTGGTCACAGAATACAGTAAGAATGGGGACGGGGAAACGGGGAACGGGGACGCATATTGCGCGTACCTTAGGAGATTCCGTTCTGTTTACTCTTAATGTATTCTGTGCCGTGGCACAGGCCGGAATCTCCTAAGGTACGCGCAATATGCGTCCCCGTTCCCCGCACCCGCACCTCTCCCCCGTTTTCGCCTCGATGACTCACGTTGGCCGTCAAGAACCGGGGGAGAGGTGCGGGTGCGGGGAACGGGGACGCATGTTGTGCGTACCTTAGGAGATTCCGTTCTGTTTACTCTTACTGTATTCTGTGGCCGTGGTTTGATTTATTACAGGTATGTCCCTTCCACGTTGTATACCTATAAGTTTGTACGGAACCCTCGGTGCGCGAGTCCAACTCGCACTTGGCCGGTTTTCTTTTAATAACCTAATTCGTCCCACTGCTGGGCAAAGGTCTCTTTCATTGCCATGGCCGACCAACGACGCTGAAAAGCGTCAAGATCGTCGCACTATCTCTTTCTCGGCTTTCCTCTGCGACGACGACCATCCTCTATCTAGGGAGTTACTTAATTCGCCCATATTTATTAGTTACCTAAATATCTTCTTCTTCTTCTTCAGCCCATTGTCACCGAATGCTGAGTGTAGGTCTCTAACAATGCACGCCATTTCGTACGATCTTTAGCTTTTCTCATCCAAGTCTTTCCGGCAACTTATAAATGTCTATTAGTACCTAAATATACTATACTACTTAATAGTATCAGTTTTATCGTACAGTACATAAATTTAAGTAGCTTTAGCTTCATTAGCCTAAAAAAATTACAACTACTCACCTACTTAGTAACCTTTGCGTTTCCTATAATGATAAACTTTAATCTTTTTTACAGTTTTTACGTTAAAACAAGGCCAAGTGATACTAGTTTTCATGTAAACTTGAATTAAGTATATTAGTACGAGTAATTAGATAAAATATACTTCATTTCTTTCTTCCTATCGGTAACTATATAGACACAACTAGTGATGTGCCGTTTTCGGGTACGTTCCCAAATTCCCCGGGAATTTGGAAACGTTCCCGTATTTCCAGGGAATGTTATGGAATATTGGATATACATATGTAATTGTATTTGTATAATAACCATGTCAAGTGATGCATTTACGTTAGTAAAATATATTTACAGTGATAAAAATATGCCTGATAAATAAAATTACAACTTTCCCAGACGTTTCCATTTATTGAAAACGTTCCCGGGAACGTTCCCGGAAATCTGGGGAACGGAAACGGTACATCACTAGACACATCACAATCATTCACGGAAGAGGTATTCTGTGTATTCCATAAATGTAGTCAAAAATATATGACGCTGTAAAATAGTACATACCTATACCAAGTGGAAGGGACATACCCGTAATAAATTGAACTACGGACTATACTAGATCAATATAGTATAATGAAATTAAAATAACAGTCGAAAAACCAAAACAAAAATTGGCAAATTGTCTGAGCGGCTGCACACTTTTCTATGGAAATGCTAAAATGTTCTTTTGTTCTTTGGCTGTTATTTTAATTTCATCTTACTATAATGATCTAGTATAGACCGTTGATCGATTTATTATGGGTATGTCCCTTCCAAGTTGTATATGTTACCGTTAATGTGCGTAATTAAGTCCTAGTCTTAATTAAGTTCTTCTCTAGAATTTGAGTTCCACTCTTAGAATGAGACCATTCCAAGTCTTCTCGTGGATGTCGTTGAAGGCGACTTAGGAAACACAAGCTAAACAAAGCTTATAAACATCAGTGAGATCTCTCCAACCCGTCTGGCCAGCGTGGAGAGTGTAGGCCAAATCCTCTTACTGCTCTGGCTATTAAATGGCTCTGGTAGTACAGAGAGGGTCATGCTCCTGCAGTGGAGACTAAAAAAGACCTGATGATGATAAATTCTCCACACATAAAAAGGTTACTCAGCCACGATATTATATCTAAAGCCATGCGTGAAGCTTTAAACGTAATAATTAAATTTTTAACAAACAATACAACCGACTTCCATTTTTTTAAGGAGTTTCTTCCATATCTCCAAAGTTCTTCATCATATCTTCACCAAATTAAAATGGGACCAACTTGGTAGTAAAGCCTTTCAAATAAAAAAAGAATCATCATAATATTTGAGTTGTCTGGTGAGGAATTTCGGTCTCCAGCTCCAAGATCTTTTCTCCGATCTTAAAAAAAGTTACATGGGACCAACCTTGCAATGCATTCTTTACAACGAAACATATATTTTTTAAATCGGTTCATATTTGACGGAGTTATGAGGTAACATACACAAAAAAAAATACATACACGTCGAATTGATAACCTCCTCCTTTTTTTGAAGTCGGTTGAAAAACGTGCTTATCCTTCGATTTGATACAAAATAATAATTAACTAATATAGTTCCTGAAAGGCCGGTAACGCTCTTGTTACACCCCTGGTGTTGCAGTTGTCTATGGACAGTGGTGGTCACTTACCATCAGGTGACCCGCTTGTTCGTTTGCCGCCCTATAACATAAAAAAAAAGTTATTATATTAGCCGTGTAGTTCCCTACCAAGTAGAATAGGGTCACTCCAAGTCTTCTCATGTATGTTGTAGAAGGCGACTAAGGAAATACAAGCTAAACAAAGCTTTGAGACCTCTCCAACATGTCTGGCCAGTGTGGAGAGTGTTGGGCAATTCCTCTGACTACTCTGACAAATTATAGTAGTACAGAGAGGATCGTACTCCTGCATTTGCAAACTAATTAAGACGAAACACGGAGTCACGGAGAGTGGAGATATCATTTAAAATTTTGAGCTAGCAAAACCTGGATAACCCTTCAAACTATTTTATGAACCACTGTTTACAGTTAAAAGTGAGAACGTTAAGCTTTAGTTTGCACTTTTGGCAAAAATACAAACTAAAGCTTAACTGTACAGTGGTTCCTAAAATAGTTTGAAGGGTTATCTAGGTTTTACTAGCTCAAAATTTTTAATGATATCTCCATTTCCTTACAAATAATTTATTTCAAATGGGGGCAGCACTGGACGCCGTGTATCGTCTTAAAATACCTGATGATGATGAGTTATAATTATTATTGAGAAAGTGAAATAAAACTCGGAACTAGGGCTCTATAATCGCTTGGCCTGGTGCCTAGATTTATAAAAAGCACGTATTCAACGCATTCCTTAATGCAACTTTGCAGATTTTAGATGTGCACTGATAGCTACGAGTATATTGTAAAACCAATGCATTCAATGACATCAGCAATTTCACGTGATGCATATGTTATGAAACTTATGACTCATTTTTTTAGACATTGGGAGAAAATTGTTGTTAATTTGACGACATCCGTAGCGTAATGGTTAACACGCATTATCGACCACTCCGGAGGTTCTGAGTTCGATCCCCAGCCAGAGCAACCTGGAATGGTCTTTTTCAAACTGTCCTGGGTCTTGGGTGTATATCTATATGTGTATATGGTAAATAACTATAAAATATTGTATTGTTGACTTAGTATCCCATAATACAAGCTAGTTCAATCAATGTAATTTGTAAATATATATTTCTTTATATTATTTTTATTAGAGATTCGAATGCTATCTAGCCTGATGGAGCTAAGATGAGGTCTAAGGTCGCAGACTCAAAAAATGCCTATTCACTCTTGCCATGAAAATCTCTAAATCATATGTATGGGGAAACATCGACGCAAGGAGGGAATTCCACACCTTAGCGGTTCGCACAATAAAGGAGGAGGCGAATCGAGAGGTACGAGGAGGAATATCAACCACAAATGGGTGGAATCCCTGTCCACGTCGTGTTGTCCGATGGTGGAATGGTGCAGGGGGAATTATGTAATTCCTGCACACACTTCCCGAAGTGCAGCCTGTAGAAGACACACATACTTGCTACTAGTAATATTATTATTTCTTATATTAATTCGTCGAATTCAGATTTTAGATGGCGCCAAAATAAGAATTCCTATTACACCCTTCCCACCTGCAAAAGATACCCCCCTATTGATGGACACGGGGAGCCAATTGTAGATCTTGTTCCTACCTTCTTAAAAAAGTTTATATTTGGGAAACCGCTGAGCCTTGGAGATTCGTTGAAATTCTTGTTATATTATTTTAATTATATCGGAAGATTCTGCGCCTAAGTAAAAAATAAATTAATACCTACATATAAATATCTAACCTTTATGTAATCAGATAAGTTTGTACCTTGTACGCTTATATAAACACGGAAATATAGAAGAAGGTTAGGAGGATATTAGTAGAGCTATATATATGCTTTTTACCTTATTGATCGACTTAGAAGGAAAGTATAGTGTTAATTATGTAGACCGGTTAAAAGGTACATATAATGTAAGTCAGTGATCCAAATACGGACGTAAAACTTAATTAATTAATTTCAAATATTATAAATATTATTATATCCTCTACATATTATATATCCTCAAAGGGATTTATTTGGACAGAAAATAAATAAGACATTTATAAGACAAGTAGTGTAAACTATTCGTGATGAAAGAGCTTATATGAGAATTTTTAAAATATATTTTTTTAGATCGGTATTTTTGAGATATTTTAAGAAAATAAGCAAAAATTTATCATTTATCTTCGAAACCACTAAGCAAAAAGAAAAAAAATACAGATAATAGAAAGTTCTTTACGAAGAAGTCTATTCATTTTTTTTTTATCCTCTTTATATGTTTATTTATTTTAAAAAAATCTGCTTATAACGTAAAAGCTTGCACTAAAAAAAAAAAAATTTTTTTAATTATTTTTTTACATTACACATATTAATTAATATTTCGTAATACAAAGTAGTTAAATAATTATAAAAGGTAATAATATCTAGAAGATAAAGAACTATACAAATAAAACAAAAACTTATCGCCAATCCTAACCAAACATTTTTATCGCAGTTTTTATTTAAACTAGATAAATCAACAGGTTTAATCGTTCATTACACTTATTATTTCTTTCAGTTAATATTAACTCACGTTTTTTTTATCACGTGACATAAAGTGAAGGGCACGATTTTCGTGATAAATATTTACATAGTAGATGATAAAATGACTACTAAGCATTGACATTAGAATATATAGACCAGCTATTTCAAACATTGGCTCCTGTTCTTTTATTTATCAGAGGTTTGAGTGCGTTTGACCTCTATCTAGCCTGATGGGAAGCTAAGATGAGGTCTAAGGTGTAACACGTAGACTCAAAAAATGCCTATTCACTCTTGCCTTGAAAATCCCTAAATCACATGTATGGGGAAACATGAGAACTTTACTACGCACATTTGCCAAAAGTGGCCGTTTTTCGCAAATGTGCGTAATAAAGCTTAACGTTCTCACTTTAAACTGTAAACAGTAGTTCATAAAATACTTTGAAGGGTTATCTAGGTCTTGGTAGTAGCACAATTTTAAATAATGTCTCCGTTTTCGTTTTATTTTAAATGGGGACAGCACTAGACCCCGGAAAATTCAGATACTGCCTTAATTTTCAAACAATGAAATCTGGTAACTTGCAGATGGAAAGTTATTTCTTTACACTTTCACATTCTTTGAATTATTCTTTGACATTCTGTTAATTATATTGTAACACACGTAGGCATTATTACGTTTTCGTATGGTTTTACTTATAAATTGCTCTAAGGATTATGCAAATAAGAGGTAGCAAGCGACGTAGTGAAGTTTATGGAGCTAGATAGCTACAATTGAACGGGACAAAACAGTGATATGTACCTCCTCTATTATAGTTTTACATAATAGCTCTTTGCTACTAAGTAAGTAATACCACAGAATAAATACTTATACTAACGTACAGAAGTCTCACTCAGCAAAGAAATTCAAAGAAATATCTACTCAATGTGGCTAGCGATATGGTTTAATTTAGCTCACGTCAGAACTCAGCACCTTTTCGTTTAGATACTTAGGCATCCATAGCAAGCCAATTTCATTCTTATTACTCTGGACAAACGATTCGTATAACTGAATTTACCACTCTGAGGGGCCGCTGCGCGCATAGTAATAATGTAGGTAAATTTTCGATACCTAAACGGGGAGTGACACAGGCCTGGTGATACTATACATGAGTGTACTCTTTATAACTTTTGTAAACCTCACTCGAAATCAAAATGCGGAAATACCTACTTAGTAGTGGATATTAAAAATGTCCTGTATTTTGAATATAAAAAACTAACAAAAAATAATACAAGCAACACGAAATGGCGACGACAGTGCAATAAAATTTTTGAACAGAATTATTTTCTGTATTTTTTTTCAAAATTTTAAACTGTTTTCGGAGATATCTTACCTTTATCTCCGGTCAACATGGAAAATATTTTATTAATATTATATTGGATACTAGCGGCCCGCCCCGGCTTTGCACAGGTATGTATTATACATATAAACCTTCCTTAAGAATCACTCTATCTATTAAAAAAAACCGCATCAAAATCCGTTGCGCAGTTTTAAAGATTTAAGCATACATAGGGACAGACAGCGTAAGCGACTTTGTTTTATACTATGTAGTGATAAAACTTCAAAAATACCGATCTCAAAATTGTAATAAAATATATTTGAAATTCTTATAAAAAGCTCTTTCGTGATCCAGTGGTCAAGGCCTTTACCTTGTGACCCGGAGGTCGTGGGTTCAAATCCCACTGGGAAGCAAAGTTTGTGAAAATTGTTTCCAGTCGGGTTAGGATATTGCAAGCTTGAATCACTTGATTATCCGAAAAAGAAGATGATACCGTGCTTCGGAAGGCACGTAGAGCTGTGGGTCCAAAACGCCAACTAGCGTTTGTTTAATAGGATGGGTTCTAGTCTACCCTTTAAGTTGCGGAGGTCAGACGGCAGTCGCTCTTTGTAAAACCAGTAACCTCGTCAAATCACCTAGGTTAAGTAGCGAACCCCGGGCTATGAAGCGTTACCGCTAAGGATGTAACCGGGAACACGCTCGGATGATGATGAGTTTGTGTGACAAGTTTTTGTATAGTGTGTGTAGCAAGTGGAGGTCCATAGTCTCTGCCTACCCCTGTGGGAAACAGGCGTGATAGTATGTATGTATGTGTGACCTACTGCCATAATTCTCATTTAACCCCCATCCTAACCAGGCGTGCTCGACTTCGTCCCGCTATCTCATGAACTTTACTACAAGATAGTGGACACCGAAATTATCAAACACGTGCCCCCTGAAGATAATATTTTTGGTGATATAGTAGTTTAAACTGGTTCTTTGTATGGTTGATGCTCAAATGTGCCAAGTTGCTATCAAGTAATTTAATATTTGTGACGTATGGTTTCTTGAGTGTAAGGCGCACCGTCGCGGAGCGCGGGGCGGCAGATTTTAACAATGTATGCAAGTATCTCAGTTTGTATAGAAAACGCGCCTAGTCCAACCCACTGATGCGTCAACGCGTGGGAGCGCGTCCCGCGCGCAGATTTTGCCAGTCTGCGCGTTAGTAGACGCAGGGTGACACATTGCTCCGCAGGCACTGGTAGGACTCTCCATTGATTCAGAGTAACATATATACCTACTACTACTACAAACGAAACAATTTATCTGTACACACGTCGATGTGTGAGTTTTATACTTAGGGTCGCACCGCAGAATTGATTTAATACTTACCTACTAACGAGTTCGACATATTTACGATTATATCTTTCCATACCGGAAGATTTGCGAACACTATGACGTAAAAAATATTCTGTTTTATATGTATTAAATGTTACAGAAAGCCGGAAACAGCTACATAATATCACTTCACAAATATTTTTCATTATGTCCATTGTCCATTTCACCATTAGTTCACTTAACTGATTATTATTACTGAGTCATTTATAATGTCACGCACTAATTTCACTTATTCACTATTGTAATATAGTAATTTGCATATTCGGCGCAAAACTATACGGTAATGATATGAATAAATTCAATGGTTACTATTGGTTGACAGTTCTCAAGACAACACACGTCGCGTATTGCGTACGGCTAGTAACTAAACCCTGGTTTGGAGCTGTCAAAGCTCACAAAGTGCGGGGGAGAGGTGCGGGGACGCCAATTTGCGGGAGACGCTGTGAGTTACCATTCTGTTTGACTCTTATGTATTCTGTGCCGCAGGTACCGCCCGTGTTGTATGTATAAAGGACAAATAAAAAAAAAAACTCTACGTCACTCATTCAAGATGCTTTCTTGAATGATTTCGGTATCCATTCTCCACGACGATCGATTGTAAACTGGTGCAACAACTGCATTCCAGGGTTTGTTGAATGGGAAGGGTGTGATGAATTCCAGCATTTTCTTCTCGGCATACTTGGGTAACGATTGGCGTGATTTATCATGTCAACTTGGGAGGAGAAAGCCTGTAATCGCATTAAAGATCCCAGCATGGTTCTTGTCAGTACCGTTGCACAACTATGATTTGATTTATTGGGAATATTCACCTTCAATAGACCAACTTGGTAGTAAAGGCTTTCAAATAAAAAAAAAGAATAATCAAAATCGCTTCGCAATTGGCGGAGATATCGCGTAACAAACACACGAAAAAAACAGTCGCATTGATAACCTCTTTTTTTGAAGTCAGTTAATTAAAACTAAAATATTTAAAAATAGAACTAATTTATTTCTTTTTTTTTGCCATTTAGGTCTCATAATTGAGCAAAGGCCTCCACTTTTTGTTTCCAATTATTTCTATCTTCGGCTTTTTTATTTATATTAAATTATATAAAAAATTGAGGCCAAATCGCTGCCGTCACATGGTCAAATACTCAATAAGCTGGCGGCATTTCCGCGTTGGATAGCAACTTGATTGAACTTACTCTTTCATAGTATTATAGTTTAGTTCGCTGCTAAAAATACTTAAATTTGTATTTCCTTGTTCCAGAAAATGTTCCTGTACTTATTAGCGGTATGCCTGTTCACTCAGTACTCAGTGTGTCAAGGGGGCGTCGTGAACAACGAGGTGGTTGCAGATCAACAGCTGATGTTCTCAATTGTTGTAAGTCATTTTTTATACATACATACATACTATGACGCCTGTTTCCCAC
The DNA here is from genome assembly GCA_963576875.1 of Acrobasis repandana. Lineage (NCBI taxonomy): Eukaryota > Metazoa > Arthropoda > Insecta > Lepidoptera > Pyralidae > Acrobasis > Acrobasis repandana. The sequence continues at coordinate 2,561,584 of OY756233.1, read as the reverse complement.
AGCGGTAGGCAGAGACTATGGACGTCCACTTGCTACGATCCTGACAGACCTCTTTCGCTTCATCTGCACTCATCAACCCCTTTATACGTGCCCTTCGGGTACTTCTTACCTCGTTTCGTTTTAATCTCGTCTTTGTTCTTCGGAGTCAGCGTTCTCTCTCTCTCTCTCTCATCACAGCGTATTTCCAATAGGTATGATGACTGAAAAAAAATTTAAGGCCCATCGGTTAGATTATTAAAAAATATTGTACACATATTTTTTCTTTTCTCTGAGGAACAATAAGTAACGAAGATACAGCGCATTTAAATTTCGCATGACGTCACGCTTTCGTACGATATTGACACATCGGTGACGTCACAAGCCCCCACTCTGGAACTTGGATACTCTGTATTTTTGCCATTTTTAACTTTTTTGATATACTGAAAAATATGGGTACATTAGTTTTGGATAATCTAACGGACTAATTAGAATAATACTTTTCTGACTCAGTCATCATCGTCAGTTAAGCAACCCCAGGCGTGGTCCGTACTTGGATGGGTGACAACAAGCGGTATAAAAAATTCTTGGGCTCCTCCATGCTTCAGAACACGTATAGCTGTTAAAAAATGTCAGACAGATATGTGTTGAAATGATAACCTTGCCTTTTCTGATGTCGGGTAAAAACAAAGCTTTTGTTGTATAAAAGCGTAGGCGAGGAAATGTTATTTTCCTTCTCTAAGTGGCAATTCATAGTAAGTCTTGTTACGCTCGTAGGAGGTCTACCTTGTATGGTTTTTCCTGTTATACAATTGTTTGGACATAATAATACAGATGTATGTACGCCCATACATGTGTTAATTTTAGTAAAGTTTGCTTTCTGTTTCCAAGTGTGTGAGAGGCCAACACTGGTGTCAGATATTTCGAACTTCCTAAAGACATCTGACTAGCTTGACGGCTGCCATTTCCAATTCAAAGTTTTCAGTGCTATTACGTCATATGCCGCTGTAAACTAAAAAGTCTCAACGGACAAAACACATATAATACATCAACGCAATAGTTTACACGATAACTGACGTCATCACCACAGAGCAATATGGCGTCCACTACTCCGACGATTTCGGCTAACTATAAAGATACAGCGCGTCGAAGTTTCGGAGTAGGGGCGATTGACGTCACCGTTATGTGAAAATCGTACTTTATCGTGACGTCACGCGAAATTTAAATGCGCTGTCTCAAAATCTTTAAAGTATTTGCTTATCAGAAAAAAGAAAAATTACGTTTACAATATTTTTTAATAATCTACCCAAAGAACTAAAAATATTTTTTAGTCCACTGCCGTATTCTATTGTAACAAACAAACAAACAGAATATACTAACAAAAGGTACTGAAACTATTTTAAGGGTGGATTCAGTCCATAATAATGAACAACTTTCCCCAAGGAACATATACCGAAATATGAAAAATAATTTTGGACCTCCCATACAAGTTGACCAATCAGCTGTCCAGAGTTTGTAGGGAAAGCCAAAAGTATCATGGATTAAAATAGTTTCAGTATATTTTGTTACACGTTATACAAAGTGGAAGGAACATACCCGTAATAAATCGAAACACGGGCTATACTCGATGACTAAAGTATTATGAAATTAAAATAAAAGACAAGAAACAAAAAAAATTCGACTTCCCTTACTAATCGCCCGGGCGGCCGCACACTTTTGTATGGAAATGCCGAAATTTTTTGGCTGTTATTTTAATTTTATTATACTATAATGGTCTAGTATAGACCGTAGTTTGATTTATTACGGGTGTGTCCCTTCCACGTTGTATAAAACCTTCGTACGTTTTTATAAGGCAGTCGGAACGAGCAGATATTACATTGTGCCAAGTCACGTACTACAGATACCGCCTCCTTGGTACTCGTTAAGTTCGCTAGTGCACTAGCTTTATAACTTTTGGTTCCAGTTTTTAACCGACTTCAAATAAAGGAGGTTATCAATCCGTCGAAATATTTTTTTATAAGCGATTGGCTAGTAACCTCTTACAATACTGTTTGATTATAAGCTAACCTGTGGGTCTGCCGTTCCCGGCAGAGTAGAATAGGACCACTTCATCTACATCGACGACCTCCGTGGTGTAATGGTAAGAACACGCTAGTCCGCCAATCTGGAGGTTCTGGGTTCGATCCCCAGCCTCCGGTACAAGTTGACTGATCAGCTGATTCGAGTTTGTATGGATAAACAAAAATTATTTTTCATATTTCGATATATGTTCCTTGGGGAAAGTTGTTCAGTATCATGGACTGAATCCACCCTCAAAATAGTTTCAGTATATTTTGTCAGACCCTGTATAGATTAACTTTTTATATTACTTTTTTTATATAAAAATAGGATTCAATGATCTCAAAATAAAACTTCATCATCTTCATCATCAGGACATTTTAGTCTCCACTGCAGGAGCACGACCCTCTCTGTACTGCCAGAGCCATATATTAGCCAGAGCAGTCAGAGGATTTAGCCTACACTCTCCACGCTGGCCATACGGGTTGGAGAGGTCTCGCTGATGTTTATAAGCTTTATTGAGCTTGTGATTCCTAAGTCGCCTTCTACGACATGTTGTCTTGAGTGGTCAGACTTGAAGTGGTTTTATTCTACTCTGCCGGGAACCACATGGCAGAAAAATAAAACTTACTTACATTTAAACCATGACCTCGTGCGTACTCCTCGCAAATTTGTATCAACATCCTCATACTGCATACTGACGCACTCAGCAGTACCGCGTCGTCTGCATAATGAAGATTATTGACACAGGTGTGTCTGATAATCAAATGAAGATACAGCGCTTATTATATTTGTTAATCGAGGTCAACGTAACTAGTAAAATAAAGGTAATAGGAGAATAAAGTTCCCATGTTGTAATGTAACCTACGAACAATAATTCTCTAGAATCCCAACTAATCCCGAAAAATCATTCCACGCGATATGTACCGCGGCGTGCGGGGCTTAAAATATGAACAGCGCGGCACGACAGTTCGCCGTGATACTCGAGTCGTGCGGTTGCGTCGCAAGAAGTTTACTTTGAGAATATTGCTGTGTTTTTGCGATAATCGATTCATTAAAAATGCCGTCATGTGCCGTGAAGTGGTGTAGAAGCCTTACAGACATAAAAATTAGTTATTAAAAAAAAGTAACACGTAAACAAGGTTATTTATTTTAGCGTAGCGTACTGCTTAATAGGTACCATTCGCGCGTTGCACCTCACCGCTCGTTGCGTTGACTGCGCCACCCGACCGACGACGACGCGTGACCTTGTCGCGACCAATCGCATGCATCTTTGTCTATGTGTGCGTTTGAGTGTTTTGTTGTAATTACTGTTCGTTTGTTTGCGTAAATGGAATCAGAATCGAAGCGGGGAATGTAGGAGCGTAAGAATTCTAGAGAATTATATTTAGATGAATGTAACGTAATAAAACGAATGTGGTTGATAAAAAAGCGACAAAGAATCACTTCAAATATCTGTATTCTTCAACGACCAAATGAGAAGAGAGCTCAAATTGTTGTTCATTTTGCTTCTTCTTCTTGAATCTGAACGCGTTCCCGGTTGCATCCTCAGCTGTGCTGCTTCGGAGCCCGTGGTGCGCTTTCCCGCTTTTTCTTTTCCAAATATAATATGCATTTTCATGATCACCTAAAGAGCCAAAAATCTAGCGAATTGAAGAAGAAATAGCCGGAACAATTTAAACGATTTGGCTATAGTTTTACGACCGGCCGCCTACCTGACATCAACCCTCCTTGGGAATGCTATGGTTGCACGAGCTTTAAATGTTATTTTTTCCTTTAGTCGCCTGTTACGACATCCTCAGGAAGAGATGGAGTGGTCCTATTCTGACCCCGAACCACACGGGCGTTGCTCATTTTGCTTAAATAGACAATATCTATACAACTAGGTACTGCCTCCTTGGTCCAGTGGTCAAGCGTTCGCGTTTTTGATCCGGTCGTGGGTTCAAATCACACTGGGTAGCATAGTTTGTAAAAGTTGTTGGCAGTCTGGTTAGGATAATGCAGGCTTTTAATCACCTGATTACGTAAAGGCGGTTCCGTGCTTCGAAAGGCTAGTAAAGCTGTGGGTCTCGAACGTCATCTAGCGTGTGTTTAAACCTATCCTAGGATTGGTACTGGTTACCCTTTGGGTTGCGGAGGTCAGACGGCATTCGCTCTGTGTTAAAACCAGTAACCGTCATCCAATCCATCGTTCTCCAATCATCGTATCTTTCGTTGGAGTTCAGTTTACTGGAAATATTGTGTTGCCCTATTCATTATTGAATTAACTTCTATAAATGAGTACTTAATAATTATTCAACAATTTAAACTACTATCACAGAATAAATACTAGTACCAGGCCTGTGTCAGTCCCCGTTTAGGTATCGAAAGTGTACCTACATTATTACTATGCGCGCAGGCGGGGCCCCTCCGGGTAGTAAATTCAGTTATACGAATCGTTTGTCCAGAGTAATAAGAATGAAATTGGCTTGCAATGATTGTCTAGGTATCTATACAAAAAGGTGCTGAGTTCTAACGTGAGCTAAATTAAACCATATCGCTAGCCACATTAAGTAGATATTTCTTTGAATTTTTTGCTGAGTGAGACTTCTGTACGTTAGTATTATTTATTCTGTGCTAGAACTCACCTACAATTTCTATACTTACGCACATAAAAATTACTTACAAGTGATAGTGATAGTGCATCAGTATGTTATGACTTATGAGTTATGAATTATGAACGTTTATTTAGTTTTGTTTAGTTTACCATTTATTTCCAATTTTAAAGAATTGACGAGTCTTATGAAAGTAAAAGAAATGAAATGTTCAATGATTCGATCCCACGTCTTTGCTTTTTCAAAGAAGTGTCTGTTTTAACTGAGCTACCGAGGCCAGTTAAATTAATTAATCCATCTCGTCTTTATATACGAGTACTTACGCTGACAGCCTTTGCCAGTGCCAGTGGAGGCACTCTCTAAAGTATATCTTAAATATTTTGAAACAGTAAATGAAAGAATTTATAGTAAAAAAGCAATATTTTTTATAACCTTACTAGGTTTTACCAGATCGGAACGGAGGTACCACTTAAAATTTTAAATGGTACCTCCGTCTCCTTTTTAATAATTTATTTCAAATGGGGGCAGCACTGGACTTCATGCATCGTCTTAATAACAATACTGATCATATATATTTGCATTGTCATCAGAACTAAAGGTGTATCCCAAATTTCAGCTCGATCGGTCACTGGGAAATGGGTCATTTAGATTAAAATATTTGACCTACACTAATTTACTAACATAGTATCTTAGGTACTAACAAGGCAAGATAAATAAAAGCTTGTAATAATGAAAAAGCTTGTTCAATTATTTTATTTAGTTATGTATGACTTCCCATTATATTACTTTTGGGGAATGTTTGCAATGAAACACTGGCAACATTAAAAATCTGTCAAGATAGCGTTTGTAAAATGTTTGATTGTAATAGACGAAATATTTGTTCTAAATATAATTGAATTTGGATTACTTATCGATGGTAGCTAACTTTTTGGGTTGTAGCTAATCGTTCTTCATAATTTCGGCAAACTTTTATCACGCAACTCGGCATTTTAAGGCACTATATTACACCAGAAATATAGTGAGTAATACGTGCTTGTCGCTTAGCGTCAAATTGGACACTGAGCGGCGGGGGTGACTTAAGAGTCCAACAGTTGGCTGATATTTTTTTGGACTCAAATTGCGTTACCGCGCTCTATCTGTCTATCTGGAGTATATAATCAAAGATAACTAAATACTTAGTAGATATAGTTACCAAAACAAAAACTCGTAAATTGCCAACACATTTGGTGTCTGTTGACTGACGTCTTTGAATTATATTCAATGGTTGACGTAGCCTAGTGAATGGAAAATATAATGGCACACATTATATTATTTCATGAAAGAAAACATAATTATGGTCAAAGTATAACTGAGCTGTAATATAACACAGTAATAATATGGCATATTCAAAGTGTGGTTCCGGGTCACCTGTGTGGTTCCGGGTTAGAATATGACCACTCCATCTCTTTCTGTGGATGTCGTAAGAGGCGGCCAAAGAAATAATAGTTTGGAAAATCCAAAAGTGCACGCCTCATAATCTAATTTTTTTTATACAGTGGTATATTAGTTTTTTATAAATTATAATTAAACGACAGTACTTAGAACGCTAATATTAACTAGGAATCAGCACAGTGTAATACTTTATATATTAAAAACAAAAGTATTCCGGTAAGATGAATTTTTCGACCAATTTCTCTGCCACATACATGGTCACATAAACACAGACTCACGGACGTCCAAGAATGATTAGTTTTAATGTTATTATTTATTATATTAAACAAATTAATTGTTTATAAAATGTACCATATGTGCTAAACAGATTATTTAACTTCATATTAGTGCACTCATATTATCCTTTAAGTGTTATATTAAAAAAAAAACGGCATTTAAGTTTCGAAAGACTGGGTTTTTTGACATGTCGAGAGTAGAGCACTACCTCAACGCTCCGCTTATGAGGCGTGCAATAGCACTTAAAGATCGTGCTACAATAGCATTCCCAAGGAAGGTTGACGTCAGGCAGGCGGCCAATCGTAAAACTATAGTAAAACTATATATATATAGCCGTGTACATAAATTGGTAAATAAATAAATATAGTCAAATCGTTTAAATTGTTCCGGCTATTTCTTCTCCAATTCACTAGATTTTTGCATCCTTGGGTGCCCATTGATGTGCATATTATACTCGTATTTGGAAAAGAAAAAGCGCACCCCTGACTCCGAAGCAGCATAGCTGATGATGCAACCGGGAATGCGTTCAGAAGAAGATGGACATATTCAAAGTATAATTAATAAGCATGTGCATTGTGCGAGCGTACTCTATATCGTGTCTATTTAAATTGTTATGTTGATTCTGTGATGAATAAATAAAAAATAATAATATTAAAAAATTGCGGTACAGTGGAAGACATCATGACTGTAAGAATATTATTAGCTCCGTCTCTCTCACTCACCAACCGAAGCATAGAAGCGGTAAAGCTACTACTCAGACGCCAATTTTATGTGAGAGTGTGGTACTTCCCCAGAAATGCCGGCCCATTAAGCATGTGTGCACGTAAAATCGCTTGCGGCTATGTGTAGGTGGCTGGATGTGAAAGGGGGGCCTTGAGAGGCGCGCGGGGCGTGAAACGAGCTATCGCTATCTCACTCACGCACCGCACGATACTCTATTTTGGTTCGGTATCAACCCTAGCGTTACGAGCTTCAAACTCAAGGTCACCGGCGTTCGAAATCTCGTACAGGGAGTGTCACCGCTGTGGCAAAACTGAGTTTAGCCGGGAGCGTGGCTCTACCACAAACCACTAAATATTATTATTTTGTCTGCAGGTGCACAGACATGGTGAAAGGACACCAGATTCTGATGAGCTGTCCCTAGCTGATGATAAAGAAGCCTTGGAGAACCTCACACTTGTAGAAGGACTTGAGGCTTTGACAAATGTAAGTATACTTTTAAGGCTGGGCCTGATGTGGATAATCTATGTTTTGCTCCCGCTTCCACGCACACAAATTTACTCTAGCCGATGCACGACAGCGAGCCATGCGCGGTGAAAAGATCGAGGTAGGTCAATGAGGCTAGTTTCAGTTTTGAGGTTTTTTTCGTTTTACAAAGAATATTTAAGAGCTATTTAAAAAGTAACACATACGAGTATGATCACTGCCTAATGTTTATTACAATTATAATCCAAAGTTACAAGTGCTAATTATATATTGTATTTCTTGAATACTTTCCGTTTTAGTATAATTCTGAGGCCTGAGGAATCGTGTTTTCGAAACATATAATGTATATAGTTAGTCCTGAACTTTGCTGTGTTTTTATTTCAAAGTGAGTATTTCGTTACCATTGATAATATTTAAGATCGCTCTAAGTACTATTAGGGCCATACGGGCTCTTAACATGATTCAGATTCTCGCCCATACCCTCTATCGTTTTTTATCTGCGCAGGAAGAGAAGCAGCTGGTACATTGACCAGCATGAATGACAATTCCAGTCCTGGTTTCACACGTCTATAGTCTAGGGTACCTGTCACTTACAATCAGACGCTTATATTACGTAGAACAATGACAGTTCAATTGTGTCTGGCCCGGCTCAAGTGTCCGTGAATGTGTTAATGTAAAAAGCAGGCCACCAGGCATTTGCTTCAAATTGACTTATGAAATGATACACATTAAATGAGTACAGCATAAGAAACGCATGAATGTGCTGGATTCAAATCTGCGATTCTTGATTTTAAAATAAAGTTGTTGAATTTTTTTCTTCTTTTCATACAAGTTTTTATTGTGTGGCCTAAGTACCTACTTATCAAGACTAAATATGTAATAAGCCCAAACCCTATGTTGCGTCGTTTTATTACAGGGTTCTTATAGCCAAATTCCAGCTCCATCAAGATATAATTCTTTTACCCGAATGCGGCAAAGCCAAAAAGGAGGGTATTTGTGAGTGATGTGCTATTGACCTGTATGTTTGTCCCTATAATTCTATGTTCCCTAGTAACTATTAACGGCTAAACCAATTTTAATAAATTATACATGGTTAGATCCGTATTAACAACTAGAGTAACATAGGATATATTAAAATTATTGGAAATCAAAATGGCGGATTTTAGGCGCCAAATAGCGCGGCATAATTTTTTTTTCTTTTCAAAACGGATTACGGAAATATATGCAACTTATATGTTTAAATGTAATTTGGAATGAGAAATATTAAAAAACAACGATTTTTATGTCCGGTTCTATGTTTCCTAGTAACTACTAAATGGCTAAACCGATTTTAATGATACATGGTTAGATTTGTCTTAACCATTAGAGTAACATAGGATATATTAAAATTATTGGAAATCAAAATGGCGGATTTTTGGCTCCAAATTGCACGGCATAAAAAATCTTTTCAAACCTATTGAGTGGGGTTTCAATGAAAGGATTTTATTTAAGGATTACAATTATATATATATATATATATATATATATATATATATATATATATATATATATATATATATATATATATATATATATATATATATATATATATATATATAGTAGTTTTTTTAGCATTTCTCATTTCAAATTTCATTTAAACATATTATATATATATATATATATATATATATATATATATATATATATATAACTTATATGTTTAAATGAAATTTGAAATGAGAAATGCTAAAAAAACTACTTAGAGAAGACAGTAGGTGCTTAGGTAGTAGTGCTGTTCAGTTGTATCACGCAGTCGGGTATTTTGTTTTTTTAATAATTACTTGTTGTTATACTAATATTGAATCGTCATCTAATTTACGTTAGCATACAAATTTTCGCAAAATAGTTTAAAGTGGCTCAAAAACTTGCAAGATTTGATCCAAAAAACAAATAACAACAAACAGAGTGAGCTGGTAAAAATAATTCCATGTACAAAAGTTTCTTGAAATAGTATCCATCTTCAGAATATAAGATAATTTATTGTTTGTATCTGGTCAAAAATTCATGAATGCACCTTTTAAGAGGATATCGATGGGCCGTATTTCCATACAAGCGTAGACCACTGATTCCTCGCCGGATAGTGCCAGTAGAGCAATTATTTTTTTCCAGAAAAAATCTGTGGATATGTAGGCATGTCCCTATGTTTTCTTTTTTTCATAATTTAATTATTATAGAGATACGAACCTTCATAAACCTGAAAAATTGGTAAGATTTTCCACTCTGTTCATACATCTAGCAAACAATTTGACGAGATTATATTATAAGAAGAAGAAGAATAAGACAGCCGTAGCTTTTCTCCAGTTTTTAATAAAAAAGAAATTAAATCGGTTAAGGTTTTGAGGAGACTACAAAACGTTGATTTTGAGTACTTTTTATAGGTATTTTCGGTGCGAGCTGCAGTTGTCTCTATCGCACTCGCTCGGTTGTAGCAGGCCTGTGTTACTCCCCGTTTAGGTATTGAAAATGTACCTACATTATTACTATGCGCGCAGGCGGCCCCTCCGGGTGGTAAATTCAGTTTTACGAATCGTTTGTTCAGAGATATACGAAAAGGTGCTGAGTTCTGACGTGAGCTAAATTAAACTATATCGCTAGCCATATTGAGTAGATATTTCTTTGAATTTTTTTGCTGAGTGAGACATGTGTACGTTAGTATTATTTATTCTGTAGTTGTAGTTCGGGCACAGCGCGACAGCAATACATTTTAAAAATACCTATTTTTCAATTCTCTCGCCCTTGTGTTTCCTCTTAACACTTCCACTGCTGAAAACGAACCGTATGTGTTTTCCTCTTTGGAAAAACACACACGTTGCATTTTTCAGCAGTGGAAGTTAGTCAAGGCATTCACTAGAGATATCAAGTTGTTTCATTCATTGAGACATGTAAAATGAGTACTGAACAAGACACGCAAGCATGTGCTGGGTTAAAAACTGCGACCTTAATTTGCCTTGTTGATCACAAAGTATCTCGTAATGACAATTTTAATTTATTTATTCAACTTTATTATAAAACATGTAATAGGCGGACTTAAGAGTCGCCTTCCCTAGAAAGAATCAGATTTTCCCATACAAACGTAGTCTACGTTTTATTTTGAAACGACATGTCAGATTTCGGTAAAAATTTGTACCGTTAAAGAAATTGCATATATCTAGGGTTATAATTGGTTTTCACAGTCAAAATATGAACTTGAAAGAGAATATAGTGAATTATATCATTTTTGACCATTAGTATGGAAAACTTTTACACCATTATATTTTCTTTCAAGTTCAAATTTTGACTGTGAAAACCAATTACAACCCTAGATATATGCAATCTCTTTAACCCTAGATAACTAAACTATCCTGGGAGTTACACAATAACTAAACATTCGTCTAGCGGACTACGCATTAAAAAATCTTATATTATCAACATAATTTAACGTGAGGAAGAAATTGTTACATGATTCGTATAAAGGGGCTCGTTGTGAATAGAGACAAGTAGAAATAATTTTATACTAATGATGCCACATACCTTATATACACATCTACATTATGGGTGACACAAATTGCATTTTTACATCTAAGGCATCAACTTTTGGCCTTCCTTAGCAATTCCGACGGGCAAACGTATAATTTTTTTGTAATATTTCATACATGAGGAAATGGAGCACATTCTTCATATGATTCACTAAGGATATCTCCTATCATGACCTTGATGTCACGTCTCGAAGTTACCGTCCGAACAAGTTGCCGCAACCAAGGCTCCATGAGGTGGTTCGTCAATTTCAAAACAAAATCTCGCCGTGTTTCTATTTTTTTATTATTTTTGATGTTTTTAGCGACGTATCATAACATAAGTAGGAGTAATCTTGGTGCAGATGACCATTTATGATGAGTTTTACTGGATACAAATCGAAGAGTTGCTAAAGCACATGTCGGATGCTACCTGAAGTATGTAGTACGTTTCTTTCCATGTTTGACAATATAAAATCACTATTAAACCCTAGTTATTAAAAAATAACCGTTTTTATGAAGTTCATATTATTTCCTAGTATGCTTATGTATATTATCTAATTATAATACAAACATTTATTAAATTTATTTATTTGAAAATACTAACATAAAATAAAATGCAATTTAGATACCTTTGAAAATCTGCACCTGTTATAACTAAACTTTTCTAGACGACGCGGTGGTTATAAATCTACACTAATATTATAAAGAGGAAAGATTTGTACCTATTTTTGTATGTTTGTATGTTTGTAATGAATAGGCTCAAAAAGTACTGGGCCGATTTAAAAAATTCTTTCACTATTTGAAAGCTACACTATCTCCGAGTGACATAGGCTATGTGTATACCACGGGCGAAGCCGGGGTGGACTGCTAGTCACAAATAAAGACAATTGTTTGCACAAACGCCGCATTTGTGCCACTTTTTACTCTAATTATGAAGGTATACAAAGGCGTGCAAGCAGGGGGTACGCGAAAGTTTGTGAACTAGACTTATGCAAGGGGTCTGCCAGACAAATGTTTAGTTATCTAGGGTTAAAGTTACAAATTTTTACCAAAATCTGACAAGTCGTTTCAAAATAAAACGTAGACTACGTTTGTATGGGAAATTCTAGGGTAAGGGGATTCTTAAGACCCAGGGCCTTTTCTACCAGTCAACCTAAAGGTGGTGCTGATAAAAGCAAATTTTCAAAATTATAGATTGACAAATCGTGTTTTTTTCATTCAATTATATGCTCGGATCAATATCTAAATTAATTTACTTCATTCATCGAGACATGTAAAATGATTACAAAACAAGACACGCAAGAATGTGCCGGCTTTAAAGCGACCTTTCACAGTTGGCTGGCTCCTAATGAGTCTTGGTCACGAACGTCATCTTACTGATTTTGATTAGATAAGTTGACAAAAGATGCGGATTGTTGTGAAGTGGAAGAGATTATTCTATATCTCTTCCGTAAACATGTTCTGGGAAGCCAAAGAATGTAATTTTCCCTTGCATTAGACGCGCAAACGATGAACTCACCATGAATAAAAGTTGGGGCTTGGTAAAATCTCCGGGGGTATCAACTGCTCTCTAGTGCCCATCGAAATATAATTCTCTAGAAGCCTAACTAATCCCGAAAAATCATTCCACGCGATATGTACCGCGGCGGGCGGGGCTTAAAATATGAACAGCGCGGCGCGACAGTTCGCCGTGACACTCGAGTCGTGCGGTTGCGTCGCAAAAAGTTTCCTTTGAGAATATTGCTGTGTTTTTGCGATAATCGATTCATTAAAAATGCTGTCATGTGCCGTGAAGTGATGTAGAAGCCATACAGACATGAAAAACACAGGACTCTACTTTCATATGTAAGTAAATAAACATTTTAATAATCCATACTTGACATCTGTTTACACCTCACCGCTCGTTGCGTCGGCCGAGTAGCCGGCTCGCTCCGACGATGACGCGTGCGTGACCTTGTCGCGACCAATCGCATGCATCTTTGTCCATGTGTGTGTTTGAGTGTTTCGTTGTAGTTACTGTTCGATTGTTTGCGTAAATGGAATCAAAATCGAAGCGGTGAATGTAGGAGCGTTAGAATTCTAGAGAATTATTGTTTGTAGCTAGTGCCACTCTGTGAGTATGTTTCCCTTAATCCGCTGATTCAGTTCCAATTTTGGCTTCCAAAACAAGCAAGAATAATATCTATGACCGTAAATAATTTATGTTAAATAACATACATCATCACGTCTTTATCCCTAACGGGTGCAGACAGAGCCTAGAGCCGTAAGACCTAAAGGCCACGTGCAGTTTTCCTTAATTGACGGCTAGTGATATTAGTTGAATAGTAGTTACCCGTGTGGTTCCGGGTTAGAATAGGACCCCCTGCATCTCTACCTATGGATTTCGTAAGAGGCGTCTAAAGGACTAAGCACTAACATCTTGTGCTATAATTGCATTCCCTAAGAGGGTTAACGTCGGGCGGCGGCCGGTTATAAAACTTTTTGCACAAATACATTCCCAAAGAGTGTTGAGTAGGGTTGCCAACTCTCGAAAGGACCAACCCGGGAGGTTGTGGTTTTCGAGCAGCATCTAATATTTGTCGGTTTTTCACCACAAAATCATAAAAGTTTTTACATGAAAAAATCGAAGTTGGTTAGTACTTGTAACTCTGCTTTTACTAGAGAAATACTCATTCGGTTTCTTTCCTTGCTCCATACATGCTCACGAGACTGAATGAAGCGAGCGACGGATGCAATTAATTTTTCAAAAAACCGGAGTAATTAGTCTCCTGGGCAATCCGGGAGAGTTGGGAACCCTAGGTTGACGTCAGGCAGGCGGCCGGGCGGCCAGTCGTAAAACTATAGCCAAATCATTTAAACTGTTCCGGTTATATTTGTTCCATTTCTCAAGGTCTTTGGCATCCTTGGGTGACCATTATTAACATGCATGTTACATTTGGAAAAGAAAAAGCGGGAAAGTGCACTCCGGGCTCCGAAGTACCACAGCTGAGGATGCAACTGGGAACGCGCTTAGACGAAGAAGAAGTGATATTAGTTGAAAAAGACCGTACACGAGAACAAACTCAGAGCAACAAGTCGCGCCTAGTGAGAGTCAAACTGGAGCCTCTCAGACGCAAAGCGAGTATCCATATGGCTTGGCCATCACCATTACCAAGACTCAAATGTCTCATCATCATCATCATCAGGACTTTTTTAGTCTCCACTGCAGGAACACGATGTTCTCTGTAATACCAGAGCCATATATTAGCCAAAGCAGTCATAGGATTTGGACTACACTCTCCACGCTGGCCAAACTGGTTGGAGAGGTCTTATTGATGTTTATAACTTTTGTGCTTTTGTGTTTCTTAAGTCGTCTTCTACAACATCCACGGGAAGACTTGGAGTGGTCCTATTCTACTCTGCCGGGAACCCGAATGTCAATTTATGTTTTTGATCGCAGGTGGGAAAACGGCGAGCATACCAAATCGGAAAGTTCATCCGCCGCCGCTACGGCTACCACGGGCTGAACCTGATCTCTAACCTGTACCTCCACGATGAGATTGCCATCAGGAGTACCGACAAGGAGAGGACCAAGATGACCGTACAGGTATGTAGCTTATTTTTCTCAGTAATTTATGTTCTACTGCTGAGCAAAGGCCTTCTCTCTTTCCTTCCAGAATTCCCTATCCTTGATCTTCACTTTCCATTCTTTATCATATGCACGCAAATTTTCTGCCCATCTTGTCCTCGGTCTACCTCTCTTTCTGTATCCATCTGATGGAGTTTGGAACCCAGTTTGTGGCAATGTGGGCTTATCTTTCCGGATGTATACGGCCAACACCCGCCCAATCCCACTTCAACCCAGCTGCTTTCTTGCCTACATCCGTAACTTTTGTCATGGAGCGCAGTGTGGTGTTTCTAATTGACACCTAATATACTGCGCTCCATAGCTCGTTGCTGTTATGTGAGTGACCAAATCTGAGCACCGTAGGTTAGGACGAGCAAGATGCACATGTCGATGAGTTTTTTCTTCAGGCACGTTGGTAAATTTATCATTAAGTAGCTCTTTCATCGACCAGAAACTTTCCCATGTTTTCTAGGTCCTATGATCCATTTCTTTGTCTTGGCGATCAATTAAAGAGACTACTTGAGCAAGATACATATACTTGTCAATATACTGCATAGCTTGCCCATCTACCACAAGTATCGTCAGTATAGTAGGTATGTAGCTAGCAACTATTAAATCAAGAGTCAAGAAAAGACAATTAATCAAAATATTTTCATGTTAATAAATAAAGAGAGTCATGTCTTGCGGAAACCGGCAAGTTACGTAGGAAACAAATGTATAGCCATGCCGCCTCCGCCGGACTCCGGCAGACGTGGTAGACCCAAGGTCTGCGAACTCAGACTTTTAATCAACATCACCATCAAATCTTTTTAGTCTCCACTGCAGGAGCACGACCCTCTCTGTACTACCAGAGCCACATTTGACCAGAGCAGTCAGAGGATTTTGGCCTACACTACACTCTCCACGCTGGCCAGATGAATTGGAAAGGTCTCATTGTTGTTTATAAACTTTGTTTAACTTGCATTTCCTGAGTCGCTTTCTGCGACATCCACGGAAAGACTTGAAGTTGTCCTATTATACTCTGCCGAAACCAGACGGCGGTATAGTGGCGTCGTGTGTCAGGTCGCTGGATTCCCTTTAATATGGTTGAGTTCAATGATGACAGATCCGTGCGACAACTCGCGAATTCGGCTTCGCTTAATCACAGAAGACAGTAAGGGTTTTACATACAGAACGGAATCTCCTAAGGGTACGCGCAATATGCGTCCCCGTTCCCCGTTCCCGCACCTCTCCCCCGTTCTTTGCACACGTCAATGGGTGTGTGTTCGCCCGCTCTCGCCCCTCGACAAGGCGAGAGCGGGGGAGAGGTGCGGTTAGAAAATTCCGTTCTGTATGTAATGTCTTCTGTGGCTTAATGACTATAGTAATAAGGCCAAGCCGAGTTCACGAGTTGTGTGTAATTGTACAAACATAAATAACACAATAAGCATACTAATACTAAGTATTTCTAATCACTTTATTTATGGTTGTTCAGTCGTTTGCAAGAATTACTTACATGTTACAATGTGTTAACATAAGTAGATATTTCTAAATTGAATGACATATGACAAACAAAGCCCTTCTGGCAAATCGACCAATACTGTGTAAATGAGTTTCTTTCGGCGTTTCCTTCAGTGGTTTTCCTTCATTTTAAAATAATTATAATATATTACACATTACATGAAATGGTCGGCCACATCATGAAATAATAATTTCTGCGATCTCGCCACGACACAAACATACATACATAGCGGCGAAACACATAACTGATAACGCTCATTCTAGCTTCGCCGTAGGCGGGATAAAAGTCATAACATTATTAGGTTTGTATTTTTTTTTTATTTGTCTTGACGCTACTGCGTATTTAGCCAGGAACAAGTTAATAAAACGTGGGAAATTCTTTTTTCCTAACAAGTTACAATCAAAGGTTGGTGTAGGCCTTTGATTGCTTTAAGGGAGCTTCTGGCGACAAATCTATACGAGTCCACTGGTTTTCATAGCCGATTGAGTGGCAGACGACGCCCACACAGTCCGCGAAACAAATATCACTACAGCCGTACTATGACTGTCCACTTTAACTATTTCACATATTGTTTATGAGCATGAGCATTTATAACACCAAACAACACCAATTTCATATTATAAGGTCCACTAAAATCAATTTGCAAAATAATTTAAAGAAAACCCCAACCAAACACCTTGACTTCCCGCCAAAAACTCTAGGTCTGTATTATGCAGGCACTATTGCTATTGTTTCCACAGACCATGGATCAAGATAGACACAGCCTATGAATGTACTTTGCGTGTCCAACTGAAGTAAAATTTACTTCATTCAAAATTGTCTTCTTTAGTCCGCGTTTGACAGCTTACTGCACCTAACCTAGACCGCTCTGCATAAAAATGCCTGTTTGTGCAGTTTTGAGCTGCAGAAACACGCCATGTTGGAGGACGTAAAGAAAAAGTTTCCTTTTATCGGTAAGTAAATTTCTTATTAAATAGTATTCGATTTATTTTAAAATTAATTATTTCGTGTTTCGTTTAACTTTTATCCTGAAAACTGCTGACTGAGTGAATATCGCATATACAAAATCCATTGCTTACATTAGTAACAAAATTTGATGGCCTAGTATTTATAACACCCAATTAAAATATAACGATTAGATACTTTCTCATTCATTCGTTGTCATACACTTGTCATTAGTCGTTCAAATGAAGCGTTATTTTAACGATAGTGTTGTACAGTGTTATGTTATGACTCTAAATCGATTAGGGAAACATTGGTTTGAGAGGTACCTAATGTTTGCTTTGAGATATTTTGGCATAAGTGTTTGTAATAATAATATATTTGTAGAAAATAACATTTAATGACCGAGCGGGCGAAGCGTCTCAGTTTCGAGATTAGTCGAAAAATTATTTTGTCTGTCTGTTCTCGTCTACAGATCGCATTTTTCAACCGATTTTGACGAAAATTGGCACGCAAGTTCCTTGATTTATTTAAATTATTAAGTCAATCGCGATTTTTGGTTGGGGGGGAAATAAGGGGAAGAAGTGGGGGAAGTTTGCAATCGCATTATTTATCGACGGATTTCAGTCTTGAGAGAGACGGATAAGATAAGATAAGTTTTTTATATGCAATAAAAAGGGTTAATACAGGTGTTAGGAAAATACAATTAAATACAGTAGCTTAACCTATTTAGCCATATTCAATAGCATGCAAATTTTTCACACATTATTAAAATATTATTAAATCAAATTATTCATGCATCGAATCCGCAGACTTTAACTTTATGTTCTAAAACGATTATTATATTATTATATAATAACGATTCTTCAAAAATTTTTGGATAATTTATACTTAACCACAGAAGACAGTAAGAGTATGGAGTGGTCCTATTCTAAGCCGGAAGTCACGCGGCATGCCATCCATTTGATCATCATTATCCAAGCGTATTCCCGGTTGCATCGTCAGCGGTTACGCTTCAGAGCCCGGGGTCCGCTACCTTACCTAGGTGATTTAACGAGGTTACCAGTTTTACACAGAGCGACTGCCGTCTGACCTCCGCAACCCAAAGGGTAGACCAGAACCAATCCTAGGATAGGTACAAACGCTAGATGGCGTTCCGGACCACCAGCTTTACGTGCCTTCTTTCTTTTCACATAATCAGGTGATTCAAGCCTGCAATATCCTAAACAGACTGAAAACAACTTTTCACAAAGTGTGCTTCCCAGTGGGATTTGAACCCACAACCTCCGGATCACAAAGAAAACGCCTTGACCACTGGACCACGGAGGCAGTCGATGCATGCCATCAATTTGATCAAATAGACTAAATATTCGGGGACTGGGGAGACTACAAGTATTTTTACGCAAATTATATGATACCTACCACACTACCTATTATTCATCCAAGCAAATCAATTAAGTACTTACTCACACCTATCAACAAGACATTTCAAACGCTTCATATTTACAAAAATTGGTCTTAAACTTAACTATATTTACACCACTAATTAAACGAATTACACTAAAAACTAACTAATTATATACACTTTATAACATAATTTACCCACATAGTAATAGTCGTTAGTTTAGTTTAAACCAAATCAAATAAAACATAGGGCAAAACAAAAGAAATGCCGCGTGCGAGTCGGGAGGCCAACTTCGACTGGTTTTGGTCAGTGACTCAGTGAACGCCAGAAAGTACTTAATTGGAAGAAGTAAAATAATTCAAGTTATATATTCGTTTCGCTCGCTCAATCACGTCTGTGCTGGGTACATAAAGAGATAGAATGGTTCGTTCGGCTTCAATCATATTTGCCGAACAATGGCCGGTGCGGCGCTAGGACTCTAGGTACGTATTCGTTGGAGACAAACTTAATAATGTTTCGTATCGTATCTAGTAGGTAACGGATAACGTAGAGGAACGTTAAAACTCCACGTTCTGAGGTGAGCCACGGTTTGAGATACTTATCTGTTATTTGACGGTTACTCGGTATCACGTTATTCGGATATCGAATAACATAATATATTGGTAACATGTTCTTCAGCGCTAATATTTTCATTTGGTATTAGTATGCTCGGTCCCTCTATCTATGCAAGAAAATCGTATTAAAATCCATTGCGTAGTTCTAAGTGCACATACATACATACATACAGAGGGGCAAACGGCGTGAAGCTACTTGTAATCGTGATAATCGACTGAAAATCAAATTTTTATTCTTTTCATTAATTTGGTCGGTGTCTTTGAATCGATTTAACGCGGACAGAGTGTTCTCATCACTAAATGTCACCACTGACATTACATTTGACAGTTCAAAATTGGCACTCGAGGTTTTCATACAAATTGAAAGATTGACAATCTTGACAGCGTTGCCAGACCGTACCAAAAGTACGGTTTCCGTACTATTCATCACACAACCGTACTACAACCGTACCTCAGCGTAGACCGTACCTTTTCCGTACCTTTTCTATATTAGGTTTTTTTTTTGTTGCTGCTTCCTACAAAGGGTAGAAAAAAATCACCTCCTGTTTTTGTGAACATTCTGAATTTGCGTTTAAAAAACTTTTTTGTTCCAACCAAATAAGACTTGGCTGTTTGGATTACATTCCTTGCCTTCCTTCCTCAGGAGCGATGAATTAAAAAAAATGGCGACACTGACTGTGTCACTGTCACTGTCTTTTATAAATAGGCGGCTTACACAGAGCAATAATGTATAGAGGAAACTTAAAAAAATGAACGGAAAACACTATAGCCTTTTCTTTTTTACAAATAAGAAATGTTATAAGAGTGACAGAGTTCGATATACTGCAACACTTACTACTTAAAACCCTTATGTCACCATTTGTGCTATACAAATTTGTTTATATTAATGTATACTATTAGTGATGGGCAGAGCAGGGATAATGGGATTTGGAATTTATCGATAATGACAATTAATGGCAGACAATACTCTTCTCTCACTCGCGAAGTTGGTGTTTGTTATGGGAAACCCAAAGGAAATGGGTCCTAGTTGTTAAAAAAACATCTCGAATTTCTCATACTTGTATTTATTGCCAAAAATGTTTTGTACAAACACCAACTTCGCGAGTGAGAGAAGAGTATTTATTAAAACTATTACACGCTACTATTTTCTAATACTTACTAAATGCACTTTAAATCAAAATTAAAGTTTCGTAAGTAGTTATGATCTGAAAAAAATAGTCAGAATCTTAATTAAATACGGCGATGAAGATTAATATGTTACCACAGCAGTGTTATCTTACATCCGACGTTTTTATCTGTCACATATAAGACGAAAAAAATATATAAAAACAGAATATAACAAAAAGACGTTCATAAAAGTATAAAAACACATAGAAGTAATTATGTAAATATGTATATCACTGTAAACTTTGAATTGCGATTAAATTTGAACGGTCACGCAGAGTAGTCGGGTTTCTTATGAATCATCAGGTAAGTCGGTTGTCATTGTACATATCGTCAGCATGAACTCCAATCGACTCACAAAGCAGCTGTCACGTGACTTCGTTCACAATTTAATCTAATCCAAATAACAAAGGAATGTTTAAATGGTTAAGTAATAATACCTGCCTATGAAAAAGATCTAAATGTGCGACATATGCATATGAATGTAACAGTTTTTGATCTGATCCTTCACGATAGCAAGTGGGTTCAAAATGCAGTGAACACAATCTTGAATATTTAGAAGGAGTCCATTCTCCACGTCTGATATTCCTGACCCATTTTTCTTTCAAAATTTTATCCTTTGGGAATCTGCAATAAAAACAAAATACAATATACCTAATGTGGTACACCTAAAATAGAATACTTATGTATTATAAAATAGTTATATCGTTCATTAAATTAGTCACAGAATGGGGAAATAAGTACCTATAAACTTATCGATAGCAACCTATTTAGGTGCAGCACTACGATTAAATTTCAAGGGTATTTCAGTTGTCAAAAATGGTAGTCAATGAATACAAACATAAAAATGAGTTCATTTTACTAATAAAGAATTCGAAACTTTGTTACGCCAATTACCAACGAATACAACTACAAGTCAACATGCTGTTTTACTCGAATTAAGCCTTAATATAATTTTTTTCCTCGAATGTATTTAATACGACTTACCGATGGAAGGATATTTTTTGTCCTGTTCCGCTCAAAATACCTTGTTGGCTGAAACAACCGAGAGCAGAACACAGGATAGGCATCTTAGCACTTCTTTCCACACAAACAGTAACGATAAAACAACTTGATTTATAAATTTTTGTTAAAAACACAATTGACTCGCATACGTCCAGCTGGCAACGTGAGTACTTCAACCGGTCGGCTGACGGCGCGCGGCATTTCAAGATGGCGATGCATTCTAGCGCTATCTCGCTTCGTTCATATGAGCCGGACAAATTAGTGCGAGTAGAGCAGATATAGTTATTCTGCTGCTATTTTTTATGAAGCGTCTAGAGATACTATGTTTATGGCGGCTTACAACTTAGGCTTACAATACAAGATAAGTGAGGAGGCTGTTTGTTTACAATCAAATCTTTTTGTTTCGGTTGAGTTGGTTTGAAAGTAGTTAATCATTTTCTTTTAATAAACACAAATAACTTAGATGGAATTGTATTAGTTACTAAAACATTATTTTCATTATTTTTTTGACAAACAATTTGTTTTAAGGAATAGAATGACTGATATTAATATTACTCCATTCCGTAACTTTGTTGATAGATGATGAAAATTTATAATATCGATGTGTTTCGAACAAATCGTACGCACCCCAGAACTGGCCCAACCGTACCTTGCAGTAAAAAACCATACCTTTTCAGGAAGGCAACCATACTTTTTGGGACATCATACTGGCAACACTGAAGATTGTATTTATCTAGTATATACAGATCTGTGATTGTTTCCATATTTTTTCATTATTAGACACTGCCGATTTATATTAGGTATTCTAATGTAGGCGCGTCTGCCAATGTTCTTTCCAAAAGTAAAGTGTTTAGAAATGTTTTAAATCGGTCATTTTGTAAAACCTTGGGCGAGGCCAATGTCCAGCAATGGACGCTATGCGGCTGAAATGATGATGATGATGATGAGATAACCATTAAAATTTTACTGTTCCAGGTTGCCATGGCTGCTGCTTACCCTCCAGAGATCGAGCAGCAGTGGGACGAAGGAGTGGGCAAGGTGTGGCAGCCGGTCCCGTACACCACTGTACCTTTGACGGAAGATTACGTAAGTATTGGACGCTCGAGTACCTATACCTATATACTATATTTATAGTATTTTATATCGAAGGATAATCGTGAATATTCAGGGGGGTTACTCCATAAAATAATACGATAGTCGTACTATAGTGACGTCCTTTTTATATGTCAAACCAAATTAGACTTTATTATTACGTATCAAAGCTCAATGTTGCTTGACACTGAAATACGCAGGATACGCAGTAACGTACGTCTTGCGTACCGCTTATGTTGTAATTAAACGTGCGCAATCACTTTCTGCTTTTAAAAATAAAGTCTCAGTTATATTTGGAAAGTTAATCCATGTTATTCGTCAACCCTTGTTTCGTCATTACTACATCTGTAATATATATTTATGTATATATTATTTATAATTATATACTTATATTATATATATTTATATGCATGCATGCATGTATTTTTTTTATACTTATATATATTATGAACCTGTTATTATTTGTTATTGTATTTTAGTCATGTACACCCCGTCTGCTAACGTTTTTTATATTCTCTCCATCCATCGGTTGTTTGGAAGAAATCGCTTTTAGCGATAAGACCGCCCATTGTACATTTTAATGTATTTTTTATTCTTATTGTATATTTTTTCTATTATTGGTGTACAATAAAGTATTACTTACTTACTTACTTACCCTACAGGTTGATTTTGCAGCCCCTAGTAAGAAATAAACCAGGCAAGTGCGAGTCGGACTGGTACATGAAGGGTTCCGTACCTCCGTACCATTGTCACAGCATTTTACAGAACAAAAAAAAGTGTTCTTTTAAACTTTAACTTTATCTTATTTTTAGTACTTTTTGTCTTAGTGGCCATAGTAATACATAATTGGTAGAAATTTCAAGTATCTAGTTAATGCCATTATAAAGATCAAGGTAAAAACGCAGAAAATTCAGCTTTTTTGTATGACGACCCCCTTTAATTTTTAACTTTTTTTTATTTTAGTATTTGCTGCTATAGCGGCCACACCCACAGTACCTAATACACTATCGGTGAGAATTTTAAGTGTCTAGCTATTACGGTTTAAGAGATAGAGTATGTCCAAGTCTTCCCCTGGATGTCGTAGAGGGCGACTTAGGAAACACAAGCTAAACAAAGCTTATAAACATCAATGAGACCTCTCCAACCCGTCTGGCCAGCGTGGAGAGTGTAGGCCAAGTCGTCTGACTGATTAGCTAATATATGGCCCTGGTAGTATAGAGAGGGTCGTGCTTCTGCAGTGGAGACTAAAAAGACCTGATGATGATGATGATTTCTGGTATTCATTTTTCGGCTGATATCTTTGGTTTTTTATTATGAAACAAGATATTTGCATAGAATACTTTCCTTAAATAAAGCTATTTCTAGGCCGGAAAAAACACAGCGAGTCGTTTTTATTTTAGTATAAATATGAAACCTAGATTTTTACTATCTTTCCTTTTATCTAACTGCGTAATGGATAACAAATCCTGGCCACGAGCTGATCATATCTTCAAACAATAGAGATAAATGATAAACTATAACCTATTGTTGTTGTAACAAATAATACGTCTAATGCATAAATGCAATCATAGACTATCACTATTATTTAGTGTATTTTGATTTAATTAACTTCATTAGAAGTTCACATTAGTCGAGTTTAACGCTACCCTACGCGGACGCCCGCGCGGTTCCATACAAAGGCGGGCCCCACGTCCGCGCGACGGGGCCCGCTTCCCCGCGAGGGACGCGCGCGCGGAGCACGCGCGGGTCGGGATTGTTCAGCATGGACTATAGAGCAGATAATTGACAAGTCAAGTAATTTTTAAATCAGGCTGATTTGCAGAATATACCGAGAATAGCCTCTAGGAGAAGCTTTCTTTAATCAGATTTTAAAATAAGGGCTTACTTGTTTAGATATATGCAAAAATCCCAATGACCTTCATTTCTAGCAAGGTCAAGCTTATTTGAAGACGTGACGTCACGATAAGGATTTTTGTAATGTTGGCTATTTCCGCCGTCAGTACTCTACTGTCATGTCACTCACTACGGTTCTGTCACTGTCGTCTACAGTTTGCTAGAGATCCATTTTTGAACGGAGGAGTCATCGACACACACTTATAATATTTCTAAACTAAACTTACTTACCATACTCTTACTTCAAAATTTTGTAAACGTTTTACCTACCTTTGTTTATGTCGTTATTTCTCAGTAACTGTAACTGTGGGCTATTGAGAAATAACGGCATAAAAAAGGTTTTGTCTTTTGGAGTGCTAACACGGCAAGTCTTAGGTCTGTACCGGTACATCACTGAATTATAGGCCTCTCCCATTCAGTAATGAATTTATTTGCCCATAACCACTACGCTGCGGGTTGATGATCGCAGTGGATAGTAAATAACAGAGTACGCTGCTTTCTCTGATATCTATACACTGTTTAAAATTATGTAATTTTACATAAACCTGTAAAATACCCGAAAAATGTGAAAAATTTACGGAAAAATATTAAATTTTACATAACTTTTGACATTTTTACATATTTTTCCGTAAATTTCCCAGATTTTTCGGGAATTTTACAGGTTTATATAATTTCTGCATGTAAAATTACATAGTTTTAACAGTATATACCTTTAGTCGCCTCTTATAACACTTATGAGGAAGGAAAGCAGTGTCTAGAAATCGTTTACTACTCTGCCATCGCCATACGACCATGACACGCCCAGTATTCTCGACCAATGTGAGCTAGAATTTAATATCGGCATGTACTAATCAGGGAACGTACAATCAAAGTCAGAGGTGAATGTGATTGTTCAAAACAATACGCGTCAATGTCTAATTAAGCAATTAATAATGTTATTTGTGGATAGAAAGTTAGTTTTTACCAGTACTTTAATAGTTAAATAGGTCAATTGGTAAGCAAAGTGCGTCTTTTTGTCACGTGGAATAACAAGACCAGAATAAAAGAGTCTATTGTTAGTGTTAGTGCGTCCTTCGGACAGTTTTTAGGGTTCCGTTCCCAAAGGGTGCAAACGGGACACTATTAGTGAGACTCCGCTGTCCGTATGTCACAGAGCTCTATCTCTTGAACCGTAATAGCTAGACACCTGAAATTTTCACCGATTATATATTACTGTGGCCGCTTTAACAACAAATACTGAAAATAAAAAAAAGTTGAAAATTAAATGGGGTCGTCAATCGTCATACAATAAACGTGTTTATTTCAGCGTTTTTAACTCGATCTGTCGCAGGGCTCTATCTCTTGAACCGTAATAGCTAGACACCTGTAATTTTCACCAATTATGTATTACTGTGGCCGCTATAACAACAAATACTAAAAAATACGCCTAAACGCCTTTACGCCTAAAGACCCAGAAACGGGTTTATTTAATTATATGTAAATAGCAAGCGACTTTGAACCATAATCACACTTGAAGTCTTGAACTCGCATCTCAAGATAAACTTACGTATATTACACGATTTGTGGTTAGTAATATTACTCCAGACATCGTTATCAATTTTTATATATTAATGATATAAGAAAACATTTATGTAATTTATTACATAAGACGATGACTTTGTTTCCTTAAATGATATGGTGGTGAACGCTGTGTTCTTCCATGCTGGTCTTCTGGCAGTGCTGGAATCCGAATTACTTTTTTAGTCTCCACTGCAGGAGCACGACCCTCTCTGTGCTACCAGAGCCAGAGCTCTATTCAGTCAGAGAATTTGGCCTATACTCTCCACGCTGGCCAGACGGGTTGGAGAGGTCTCATTGATGTTTATAAGCTTTGTTCAGCTTCTGTTTCCTGAGTCTCCTTGTACGACATGTTGTAATGTTGATAATGATCTTACTTCTGTTCTACCATGCATCTCCTCTTTCCAGCTTCGCTACTACTCCAACTGCAAGCAGTTCCGAGCCCTCATGGCTCAAGCTAAAAAGGATGCTCTCGCCAATGAGTTCCAGCAGTATAATGACCTGATTCCAAGGCTACTATGGAGGACTGGTCGCAACTTTACTGAAGATCCTCTATGGTTCGAGACGCTATATGACCTGTTCAGTAGTCAGGTAAGAATTTTCTTTACATCTATTACTACTTAGGCCTTAAGAATATGTATTGTATATGTATATAAGTAAGTATATTTACATTCTACCCGTGTGATTACGGGTAGAATAGGACCACTCCATCTTTTCCTGTGGATGTCGTAAGAGGCGACTAAAGGACTAAGCACAAACATCATCATCCGAGCTATACCCGGTTGCATCGTCAGCGGTTACGCTTCAGAGCCCGGGGTCCGCTACCTTACCTAGGCGATTTGACGAGGTTACTGGTTTTTACACAGAGTGACTGCCGTCTGCCCTCCGCAACCCAAAGGGTAGACCAGAGAAGCAATCCTAGGATAGGTAGTAGGTAGGACGCTAGATGGCGTTTGGGACCAACAGCTTTACGTGCCTTCCGAAGCACGGAATCATCTTTATTTTCGGATAATCAGGTGATTCAAGTCTGCAATATCCTAACCAGACTGGAAACAACTTTTTCACAAAGTATGCTTTCTAGTGGGATTAGAACCCATGACCTTCGGATTACAAGGTGAACGCCTTGACCACTGGACCGCGGAGGCAGTTAAGTACTAAGCACAAACATCTCGTGCTAAAATTGCATTCCCAAGGAGGGTTAACGTCAGGCAAGCGGGCGGTCGTAAAACTATAGCCAAATCATAACTGTTCCGGCTATTTCTTCTCCATTTTACAAGGTTTTTGGCATTATTGGGTGACCATTGACATGCATGTTATATTTGGAGAAAAAAAAGCAGGAAAGCACACCCCGGGCTCCGAAGCAGCACAGCTGAGGATGCAACCGGGAACGCGGTTAGACTAAGAAGAAGAAGTATATTTACTTACGTTTATGTAGGTAAGTGCATTTTGCTCGGGTAATTCAATTATACACAGTGGCAACACTCCCGGCTAATGACGTATTCTTAGGCCAATGACGTGACCCAGTTGTCACAGGAAGAGAATACCGTGTTTCATTGTAAAATGTAAGAATGTGTTTTATTCTAGGCCATAAACCTTACGACTCACTGTTTTGTAACTAGCTTTCTCGTACTAGCTTATTGAACTTTGTATTTCATTTCAAGCCAAGTAGGTATTTACAGAATTATTAAGTGTTATCAAGGTTAGTCCAACTAAATTATGAAAGGCAAATATAACAGATATAAAATCAAAGCACTTTGGAACACTAAACCTCAAGGCGAACAGGTTGTAAAATTATATTTTCTTCCAACTACGCTGCAATTCTATCATAACTGCACTACATATGCAGCACAAAGCGGAACTTTGCTGCTCTAGAGCAAAAAAATGTATGGAAATCCTTTACTGCACTGTGTAGTTTTTTTTAAATCGATGTATCGATGGACAGATAGAGTGAAAGAGAAAAGTGATATTGTCTCTTTCGTTTACTCTTAGAACTAGGTCAACGAGAAGGATGAAGGAAAAGTACCAGGATAGCATAAGTCTGCAGAAATAAACTCCTGCAGACTTATGCTATCCTGGTACAATTGCTTTGCATACCGCTGGAAGTCAAGCTCATCTATCATAAAACTAGCCTGATATACGATGCGTTCAGTTTGTTTTTTTGTTTTTTCGTGTGTGTAAGTGGCCAATACAAGATTTAGTAAGTCAGATTTTTCAAGCTGCCTACTCGTACAGGCATCTGACATAGCTTAACGACTGCCATACCATTATGACAGCCGGGACGGGCTTTACGTGCCTTTTGAAGCACGGAGGATCTCGAGCAATTCTTGTACCACTAGTCACCCATCCAAGTACGGACCACGCCCGAGTATGCTTAACTTTTGAGACCGCTAGCAATGCGTACACCCACCGGGCCACCCAGCTCCTCAAATGCGTTCGGTGAGCCAACCTTACGGCCAATTGAACGCAGTTATACAGATACACTGTGCGTGTGAAGTGATGCCATTGCTTACCTAATAATTTTACTTAAATAAGCTTTTCTTGCAGTAGTTGAAAGAAAAGCGGATTATGCACCTGGCATTAAGGCCGTACCTGAATTTACCGGGGTCCAGTGCTGCTCCCATTTAAAATAAATCATTTCAAAGAAAACGGAGACATCATTTAAAATTTTGCTATTACCAAGCCCTAGATAACCCTACAAAGTATTTTATGAACTATTGTTTACAGTTTATGTCTAATAATAATAATATAATTCTGTTCATAATAAAAGCTGATAATTGCAATGTGCGTAGTAAAGCTTAACTTTCTCATTATAAACTGTAAACAGTAGTTCATAAAATACTTTGAAGAGCTATCTAGGACTTGGTAGTAGCAAAAATTTAAATGATGTCTCCGTTTTCTTTGACATGATTTATTTAAAATGGGGGCAGCACTGGACCCCGGAAAATTCAAGTATGCCCCTTAAGCTACTTGGCTATAAAAAAAGTTATTAAAATTTGATAAAAAATTTTCGACCTTCCATACGAATCAACGCTCAGCCAAACGGATTAGGACGAAAATTTTTTATCAATTTTTAAAAACTTTTTTTATAGCAAGTAGTTCAGTATCATGGACTGAACTTGCTCCAAAAATTTTGCAGGTGGATAAAAAGTCAGCCTGTACATTCACCTTAAGTATGAAACAATTGACTAACAGTTAGTATTTTTATATGGTTTTTAGGCATTCAAGATGCAGTACTAAAGTACTCAAATTAAATAAGAAATGGTGAAAAAATTCACATAACAGTTAGTATCTATACCTACAAAGTGGAAGGGACATACCCGTAATAAATCGAACCACGAGCTATACTAGATCACTAAAGTATAATGAAATTAGAATAATAGTCAAAAACAAAAAAAAATCGTTATTCCCATACAAATTGCTCAGGTGGCTCCAGCCACTTTGTATGGGACACTTTTGTGTTTTCGAATTTTTTTTTTGATCCTTGGCTGTTATTTTAATTTTATTAAACTATAATGATCTAGTATAGTATAGAAAGTAGTTCGATTTATTACGGGTACTTATGTCCTTTCCACGTTGTATAAAAAAAAAGCGGCCAAGTGCGGGTCGGACTCGCCAATGAAGGGTTCTGTAGCAGCAAGTAACATAATATAAAAGTTTTAAAGGTGAAATTGCTGTTTACGATTTACGAGTTATGACGTATTAAAAAAAACTACTTACTAGATCTCGTTCAAACCAATTTCCGGTGGAAGTTTGCATGGTAATGTACTTTTTTTTTTTTTAGTTTTATCATTCTCTTATTTTAGAAGTTACAGGGGGGGGGGACACACATTTTACCACTTTGGAAGTGTCTCTCGCGCAAACTATTCAGTTTAGAAAAAAAATATTTTAGAAACCTCAATATCATTTTTGAAGACCTATCCATAGATACGACACACGTATGGGTTTGATTAAAAAAACATTTTGAGTTTCAGTTCTACGTAGGTACCCCCAAAATTTATTGTTTTTTTTTTCTATTTTTGTGTAAAAATAGAAAAAAAAAACAATAAATTATAAAGCGTTGCGCGTAAAGAGCTAAATAAAATAAGCAACACAAACTCAACAAATATAATTTATTAAAAAAATAATTTAATTCAGGGCTGGATTTATAAGGGCCCTACTATGCCGGTTATTCTGTTCTCCAAGCCAAGAGGTACTGTCCTGGGATCCAGTGCTGGGTCCGGTGCTGGGATCCAGTGGTGGAGTTGACGGTGGCCTGATGTTGTGGCTATGTCCAGTACTCAAGTAGGCAGGTATCAGGTGCCAATCGTTGTATGTCCGTACGGGTATTCTTTGGTCTGAATCTGGAACCCGAATTTCGGGTTTGAATAGCACTTAGGTAGTAAGGTGTTAAGCACCTTAGTTAGACTACTCGTAGATTGTTAGATTATATTCAGTGCAAAACTTTCACTTTTACAATTCAAATCGCAATTGTAGTTCTGAGATGAGAACATATAACGTGTCTCGCTCGTAGTAAGGAAGCGATACCAATGATGACCGATCAGCGGTGCATCGCGACAAAAGAAATAAAGTTAAACTGCCTACATAAAAAAACGGCATGTTGCAGACACTAATGCAGTATTAGCCGTTCTGGCGTTGACCAACTTCTGCTGTAAATAGTGTTGAAAAGTTATTTGTATTAATGTAAATATATGTTTATTATTATTTTAATTGTAATTAGGTTTAGGTATTTTATATTTTCTTTTATTAAATTTTAGTTTTAGTTTTGTTTTAAGTTAATTTGTTTAAAATTGTAAACAATAGATATAATAATAATTTTATGTTAACTTATAATGTGTACTACGTTACACTTATTACTACCAAGAATAAACAAGAATACTTACCAATTTCAACAGTATTGTTCTTATAGTTTCGGAAAAAAGTCGCTGTGACATACGGACGGACAGACAGACATGGCGAATCCATAAGAGTTTCGTTTTTTGCCAATTGACTACGGAACCCTAAAAAACCAAGCAAAACGCCTACTCGCCAGAAGGGCTTTGTCAAGACAAGACGCCAACTGCGATTCTAAAAAAATCGGATTCGAGCTTTGCGTCGCAAGAATACACGGATTGCGGCGGAAGGCGGGAGGCCTATGCCACACAATAAAACTTGGTATTCTCGTCCCGTGACAGATGGGTCACGTGATTGGCCCAAGAATACGTCATCAGTAGGGAGTGTTGCCACTGTGTGTGGCTGAGTTACTGTTGACATCAGATAATTCACTTAGCTAGTTTAGTGCCGCATTCTAAACGCAAGTGCAGAAGAAGCGGCAACAATCTGCACTGCAGTATTTTCTCCAAATATCTTGAGGCCGTATATTTAGCAAATATACGTGCTATAAATATTACCTATTTACACCCAGTATTTTCTTCACTTTCAGGTAGGCCTAGGTCTAGATATTCCCGAGTGGGCCAAGCCAATCCTGCCTAGGCTGAGCGAGGCTGCTAGACTAGCGTACAACTTGTACTTCAGGAACGACGAGATGAAGACTATTGGTGGCGGTAAGTACCACAAACAAATAACTGATATTTCTTAAATATCAAACATACAAAAAAGCAGCGGGAGCACGACTACCAGAGCCATATAATAGCTACAACAGTCAGAGGATTTGGCCTACACTCTCTACGCTGGCCAGACGGGTTGGAGAGGTCTCATTGATGTTTATATAAGCTTTGTTTAGCTTGTGTTTCCTAAGTCGCCTTCTACGACATCCCCGGGAAGACTTGGAGTGGTCCTATGCTACTCTGCCGGGCACCACACGGCTAACCATATATAAAAACCAGTATATACAAATATTTTTTAATTTTTGAAATCATATTTTGGTAACTTACAATTTTTTTGTTTAATACATGGGTACTGTACCTAATGGATCCATCTTAAGGCTACTTAACATTATCAACTGATTTATTTATTTTTAATTGCACCCAATTTTATAGATATAATGGATTGATTACAATGAGTCAAAACTAGTGCATTATCACCATGCATGTTTGCCTTTGTTTGTCGAGTAATTGGTATTTACAAGTAAATGCAAAATTTCAGCTCAAGTTATGAATTGTCTACCTTCTCAGCAGAATCAAAGACTCAATGTACTTTTAAACGAACAAAACGTAAACCTATATTAAAATTAGTATATACTTAGTATATTTTTAGCTGTGTCTTTAAATAGTAAGTTTTACAATCACTTCTTTTGTATAGATATAAAAAATATTACATTAGTTAAGGGGGCGTCCATAAATTACGTGAGATGTTTAAGTGGGGAGGGGGTCTAATCAAATCTCATCTAATCTTACGTTGGAGAGAGGGGGGGGTCTCGGCAAATATCACGCAATTTTTTTTCTTATTAAAACAAAAATAAATTATACTATTTTGGTCCATTTAATTCAGATTGTACATGTTAAGATTTAATCTTACACGTAATCGTAATACGATTAAGATCATTCAATAATTCGTTCGAAGGAAAATAATTTCATTCATACTTTGACGTTATACATCTACTGACTATCAAACCACCATATTTATTTTATACCAAATAGCTCAATTTAATCTGAATGAGAATCTGAGCAGATGATTTTACTGAAAATCATACAATACAATACAATACCATACAATACAATACAATACAATACCCTTTATTGCACAAAAGTAAAAAACAGAACATAATTATCTTAAAAATTAGGAAATGCGCAAAAGGCGGCCTTATCGCTAAGCAATTTCTTCCAGGCAACCTCGTTTATATAGAAAAAAAAAATATGGGAAATTAGGTAGTGCGGGGTGGTCAATATACGAGTAATAATCATATGGACATGTTGGTTCCAACAGTCTCTCTTGAGACAGCGCATGATTCTCCATCGACTGAATTAGAGTAGATAGGTATTCTTTTTTTAATCACAGTAGTTAAGATTTAAGTATTCTTTTGTTAAATTTTTATTACACTTATAATTAAACTCTCAGCAATATTGATTATTGAGATTGGGAGATGGGGCCCCTCCCCATTGTTGAATAAAATCTCACGACATCTCACCAGGGGGGGAAGGAGGGATTTCGGTAAAAACTTGTTACTGAGATTGCATATATCTAGGGTTGTAATTGGTTTTCACAGTCAAAATATGAACTTGAAAGAAAATATAATGGTGTAAAAGATTTCCATACTAATGGTCAAAAATGATATAATACACTATTCTCTTTCAAGTTTATTTTTTGACTGTGAAAACCAATTACAACCCTAAATATGCAATTTCTTTAAAGGTACAAATTTTTACCGAAGTCTGACATGTCGTTTCAAAATAAAACATAGACTACGTTTGTATGGGTAACTCTGATTCTTTCTAGGGTAAGGCGACTCTTAAGTGTACCAAATATACGAGTAAATTTAACAACTCAAAATTATTATCAAATCTGATTGAAAACTCTCAAAAAAAATTCTAGTGAAACAATGTATGTTAATGTGAAATTTGAAAATTATACAAATAAATTGATGTATGCAACAACATACGAGTATTTTAAAATCGTTAATGAATTCCAGGCATCCTCCTCAACACCTTCATTGCCGCAGCATCAGAGATCTCCCAAGGCAGACCAGTCAAGCAACGTCTGCGGATATACTCTGCGCATGACTTCAATATCGGAGCCCTGATGGAGGTCGCCCGTGTGCAAAACAACCACAGCATTCCGGAGTACGGGGCGTTGTTTGCCTTGGAGCTGTACCGTTCCAGGAGTAGTGGGAAACTGAGCGTGCTGGTAAACATTCTTTATGTTGTCTAACTTATCGTGTCGTGTGGTAATACGACCACTACTTATATCCCTGTAGATGCCATAAAGGAGCTAAGCTAAGTACAAACGACACATGACACCACACGAACAGCATTCCTAATTAGGGTTGATGTTGGATAGTAAAAGTTTTCACAAAAATCCATTCCCAAGGAGGGTTGTCGTCAGGTAGACGGCCCGTCGTATAACTAAGCTAAATTATTTGAACGGTTCCGGCTTTCCCTTTTCCACTTTTCACGGACTTCGACATACTTGAGAAAAAGCTGGAAAGTGCACCCAGGGTTTTGAAGTAGTACAGCTACTCGTTTGATGTATTACGTACAAACCTGGAACGCGCTAAAAAGAAAAAAGTTGAAAAATAACTTTTACCCGACTTTTACCCGACTGAAGCCAAACGGAGGGTTATGTGTTTTATCGCTATGTATGTATGTAAGTATGTAGGTTAGTTTGTATGTATGTCTATCTGTTTCCTCGAATCTTCAATAATATCTATGGATAAACGTACTTGTCAGCAAGAATATTCCCGTAGTTGGGTTTTAGTTTTTTATTGCCCAAGCGAGCGAAGCGTCTAAGTTTCGAGATTACCAAAAATGCTTTGGTCCGTCTGTTTGTCAGTTTGTCGGTTTGCCCTCGCCTACAGCTCGCATTTCTCAACTGAATCCAGTGAAGTTTTATAAGCAAGTTTGATAATTATACAGTATATTCTTGTCGACAAAATTTTTGGAAATTTTTCAAAATGGCGGGGATGTAGGGGTTTAAAACTTTAAAATAATCATATTTCAGACATTTAAAAAAAAAATTAAGTATGTCAAAACTTTTTTATTACCCTTATTAAGACGCAACTTTTTTGTCTGAACAATTTTTTTGTTTTAACAACTTTTTTATCTGATAAACTTCAACGGCTACTAGTACTAATATGTTGTGGCTAGCTCAATCTGTGTTACTTCTTTATCTATATTTATCTTCTATTCCAGCCGGTATACCTACCCAAGGCTGGAGCGACTTCCGAGCAAGTCCTCCACTTCACGGACTGCGGGCCGTACTGCGACTTCACCAAGTTCACGCAGCTTACCAAGCAGTATCTTCTTACAGAGCACGAGTTTTACAAGATCTGTAAGATCAGGACTGAGTTGTAGTCCTGGAGATGAGTATTATGGGGATAAGTGACTCGACGTTACAAATAATTCATAATTATTGCATTGTACTTTTTGAAGTACCGTAGTGGACTAATTGCCATTTTAAAAGAACATAAGTCAATTTTTTGACTATTAAATTACTTTTTATAAATTACCAATAGAATAATGCAGAAATGCTTTGTTGAAGTTATTTGGAGATTTTTCATTGTACATAGTTAAGGGACCATCATCAAACTACAAAGTCGAGACAGTTATCTATTTAATTTTAAGTTTTATAATCTTTTCAAAAATGTGATCAAGCTTTCGTGAGTATTTTGAATATTTCACTTAAGTATAGCATCATTTTATGAACTTGAACTTGAAAAATGAATTTTATTGACCATAGATACATTATTTTAACAGTCTGTATTTCTTTAACTACTGTATTTAGTACAGTAGAAGCCAAAACGGATAGATATTTAGATAATACATTTTTGGTATAATTTTCATATTAAAAGGTGATTGTATAAAATAGTAATATGTCTTATAAAGGCAAATTTAGGCAAGTTAGAGGTATGTTTGTGATTTTTACTATCGAGCCAAAAATGCTCAATCGTGTTTTGGCTATTGTGGGTGTCTGAAGAAAATCCTTAAGATTTTTTGTAAATTTTTTGTGGAATAAACTGTAGTAGTTTAATAACAGTGATTTTTCAAAAACACGCTCAGTATTGCAAATTGTGAACCCACGTCGCCTTAACACGATGTATACAGAGAGGAAAACCTCTTACCTTGTATCTATCCTTATATAATGTTTTTATGACATCATCGTTATTAATATGCGATAAACGAGTAAGTCACGTAATAGCTACTGGCCCACATGTTTCGACCTCACCCGGAGGCCTTCCTCAGGGCGAATGTGACTCGCGACGCGTACACGAAGACGTCCCGAGCCGCACTGACTTAGTTACGTGAGTTACCCGTTTAACGCATATTTAAACAAGCGAGCGAAGCGAGCGAAGTTCTTCGAGTTTACTTGAACAATCCGGCGTTTGTATGTATGTTAGTATGTGTGTATGTTTGTTCGACGATAACTCGAGTAATTTAGATCGGGGCTCTATGAAATTTTGTAGGTGTGTAGATGTAGCTAATAGAATTTTTAAGTTAGAACATAAGCCATATCAGTCAAGGGGTTGCCGAGTTATGGGGTTTGCGAGTTTACAGTTCGGGGTGAACTACTAGTAATAATGTCTCTGTCTCACATTAGTTTTAACCAAATAATCATCATTGCTATACAGTATACATCTTGTTAATGAAAGAACGCAAAACCGCTCAGATGGTACCTCAGCCCATGTATCTGAACAATTTTTGTTCAACAATATTCACGAAACAAAAAAAAATTGAATTTACATACAAACTGATCAGCTGATCGAGTCTATTTGTATGATTTTTTTTTTATTTCGTGAAAGTTGTTGAACAAAAGTTGTTCAGTTCTATGGGCTGAGGTACCATCTGAGAGGTTTTGCGTTCTTTCACTAACACGATGTATATATGGATAAACCTTGCCCTTTAAAATTAATGGGAAAAGAATCTTCAGGAATATCTGAATCATTTTCCAATATTCAAATCACTTGTCAAATCCCTACAAGTCTATACATTTTCTCAGATACCCCTGGAAAATGACAACACGGCTAAAATATCCGAATTTCATATTTTGCCGGCCCTGGCTCGCAGCCAGATATGGTAAATGATAGAACATCCTGTATACATACGTTTGGGACGCGTGGACGGAATAAAAATTGACTTTTAAGTATGTTGGAGAGGAAGTTTAGAAAAATCCGTTCACTTCACTATCTAGGGTTTTAAACTAAGACTTGGAGATCTAGTACAAAAGCTACCAATCCTAACTTCCTAATCCTAATCCTATCCTAATCCTAACTAAACTAATATTATAAATGCGAAAGTGAGTTTGTATATTTGTTTGTTACCTCTTCACGCTTTATCTACTGAATCAATCGTCTTGAAAAATCGCATGCACATAGTTAGGAGTACTAAGAAGGATATAGGGTACCTGTTATCCAGAAAAAAGTAATGTTCCCTTAGGATTTGGGATATGCGAGCGAAGCCGCGGGCAAAAGCTAGTATTTAATAATTAAAAGAGAAGTGTCTATGTTTCATTTCTCTCTCTCATTCAGCTCAATGCGAACCCGGTTCGCTGGGCTGCTTCGGAGCCCTGAGTGTGCTTTCAGCTTTTTAAGCGACGTTAAAAAAGGAGGAACTTAAATTGTAATGTATAATCTATATACATACGAGTATACAACATGTTAATGAAATAACGCAAAACCTCTCAGATGGTACCTCAGCCCATCAAACTGAACAACTTTTGTTCAACAACTTTCACGAAACCCAAAAAAAACATTTAATTTTCATACCAACTGATCAGCTGATCGAGTCAATTTGTATGAAACTCCGAATTTTAATTTTCGGCATTTTGGGAATGTTGTTGAACAAAAGTTCCATGGGTTGAGTTACCAACTGAGAGGTTTTGCGTTAGTTCAGAAACACGTTGTATGTACATACAGGTTGATTTTGAAACACTGAGCTATATATCTAATCACTAATAGAATACAAATAGCAAGAAAAAGAATACTTTTTAGGGTTCCGTACCCAATGGGTGCAAACGGGACCCTATTACTGAGACTTCGCTGTCTGTCCGTCTGTCACAGGGCTCTATCTCTTGAACCGTAATAGCTAGACACTTGAAATTTTCACCG
The DNA here is from genome assembly GCA_963576875.1 of Acrobasis repandana. Taxonomy (NCBI): domain Eukaryota; kingdom Metazoa; phylum Arthropoda; class Insecta; order Lepidoptera; family Pyralidae; genus Acrobasis; species Acrobasis repandana. Next base: position 2,524,035 of record OY756233.1, on the reverse strand, counting down.
ATTATGTATTACTGTAGCCGCTATAACAACAAATACTAAAAATAAAAAATAGTTAAAAATTAAAGGGGGTCGTCATACAAGAAACGTGTTTTATTCAGCGTTTTTAACTTGATCTTTATAATGGCATTAACTAGATTCTTGAAATTTTCACCAATTATGTATTACTATGACCACAATAACAACAAATACAAAAAATAAAATAACGTCAAAAATTAAAGGGGGTCGTCATACAAGAAACGTGTTTCTTCAGCGTTTTAAAACATTGTACAGTGGTACGGAACCCTTCACGTACGAGTCCGACTTACACTTGCCCGTTTATTTTACTATTTTTGATTAGGAAATATCCCCACATTTGCAATACATGCCTAACGTGTTATTATTAGTGTCAATGCAATGACCTCGCTGTCGCTAGATTCCTCCGTATGACCGCACCTTTCGGGAATTTGCCGTACGACTTTGTGGGCTTTAATTTTTTATTATAAAACAAGGTAATTGTAAGAGAACGTCTATTTTATTTAGCGCACAGAGTACTTTCCTTGAATATTAGCTCAGAGGGTCAAATCATCCTGTATCACCATCATCCGAGCGTATTCCCGGTTGCATCGTCAGCAGTTACGCTTCAGAGCCCGGGGTCCGCTACCTAACCTAGGCGATTTGACGAGGTTACTGGTTTTTACACAGAGCGACTGCCGTCTGACCTCCGCAACCCAAAGGGTAGACCAGAAACAATCCTAGGATAGGTACAAACGCTAGATGGCGTTCGGGACCAACGGCTTTACGTGCCTTCCGAAGCACGGAATCATCTTTCTTTTCGGATAATCAGGTGATTCAAGCCTGCATAATCCTAAACAGACTAGAAACAACTTTTCACAAAGTATGCTTCCCAGTGGGATTTGAACCCATGACCTCCGGATCACAAGGCAAACGCCTTGACCACTGGACCACGAAGGCAGTCCAAATCATCCTGTATATATATTTTATGTATGTTCGCTAAAAACTGTTTTTGAACCGATGCAACTAGTAACTTATCATTATTTTGATTCCTTTTTCCATCCCCTCGCCCCCCACCACGCTAGAAGTGACCTTTGGGTCCTGCGGCCTTGCCGCAAAACCCAAAATGCTCTGTCTGTCCCATTAACGATAAAGACGTGATAATGTATTCGTTCATTGTAAAGGTTGATCACAATTTGAATTTTGCTGTTTTGTGCTGTGGTTATACGAGTAATTCTAAGCAGAATTTGTATTTTTAAGCAAATGTTAAGTTACCTTATTTATAATATGTAAATTATTTAAGTTTTATTTTTAAGGTTTTAGATATGTAAACAAGAGTTGATATTTTTTTTTAATTTTATTTTCCAATGTTTTTCAAAGAATATTTGTTTTCTAAGTAGGGTAGGATATATAACGTAACAAAATATACTGAAACTATTTTAAAGGTGAATTCAGTCCATAATACTAAACAACTTTTCCCAAGGAACATATATCGAAATATGAAAAATATTTTTTTGCTTTCCATACAAAATCGGATCAGCTGTTCGATCAACTTGTATGGGAAACCAAAAATTATTTTTCATATTTCGATATATGTTCCTTGGCGAAAGTTGTTCAGTATCATGGACTGAATTCACCCTTAAAATAGTTTCAGTATATTTTGTTAGACCCTGTATACTAGGTGCTTTTTAATTAAGTACAAATATTTTAAGGAGTAATTCAGTTCATCATTTTGAGCAACTTTTCCCAATTAATATACATCGAAATAAAAAAAAAACACTTTTCTAAGGAACCAGATCACATGATTAAGTGCGTTGATTTATATAGGGTCACACAAAATATACTGAAACTATTTTAAGGGTTGATTCAGTCCATGATACTGAACAACTTTCCCCAAGGAACATATACCGAAATATGAAAAATAATTGTTGACCTCCCATACAGTATATTTTGTTTAACGTTATATAAGAACCTAAATTTATTTTCATATCATTCTATATTCATTGGGAAAAGATGCTCGAAATGGTGAACTGAATCCCCTTAAAACACTTTTTGTACTTACTTAATTAAAAAGTACCTTGTTTAGTTCATTCGAACTTAAAATTTTCCTTAGCAGCGAAAATAGCAGTTATTTAATTTTAAATAACAAGTATTTTTTTTAACGACAAAAAAAAAACGCTTTTTAGTTCGAGTGTATAATGACTAGGTACCTTACCCTTTTATTTTAACAATGTTTTCAAGGTAATAAAAATCTACACTCTTGCAAACAAGTGTAAGGTTTGGTGCAAAATTTTTTAATGGTATCCCGCTGGATTGCAGTCCCTAGTACCAAGCCTTATTTTAGCTGTGTCTGTGATATAGGAAAAGATAGCTATATTTAGAATATTTTAACGTGTTATATACAACGTGGAAGGGACATACGGGCTATACTAGATCACTAAAGTATAATGAAATTAAAATAAAAGCCAAAAAACCAAAAAAAAATTAGACATTTCCATACAAATTGCCCGGGCGGCTGCACACTTTTGTATGGAAATTCCATTTTTTTTTTGTTTTTTTGTTGTTATTTTATTTTCATTATGCTATAATGATCTAGTATAGACCGTAGTTCGATTTATTACGGGTATGTCCCTTCCACTTTGTATAATATAAGTATAATTACTTAATTATCGCTTATATTTTTAAAATTAGAAAATAAAATGTTAATAAATATACTTAAAATAATACAGGAAGATTTTTCTAGTGCGCTTCATGACAAAGTCGAAATAATTTATTTATCTTTGGATATTGTTATCTCTTGTTATTACGAACGTCGACAAAAAAAAACTGGTTTTTTTTTCATTTTGGATTTGGCAAGACGTCACGACACGACCTCGTAAGATTATCACTAGACGATGACGTCAATCGCCCATTCCAACTTCGATGCGCTGTATCATTGTAAAATTGTAATACTTTGATAAACCGAAAAATATGGGTCCATTATTTTTGGATAATCTAACTAACGGAATTAATAAAATAATATTTTTAATCCCTATTGCCTAATTTTGACATCAAGTTTAGTTATCATATACAACGCGAAAGGTACACACCCGTAATAAATCGAACCACGGGCTAAACAAGATCACTAAAGTATAATGAAATTAAAATAATTGACAAAAAACAAAAAAAAAATCGTTATAAGTACACGTTGTATATTTTCTTGGAGAATGTAATTAATCAGTATGATACGCACTGGAAATCATCCTTGATTTAATATCTAGAGATAATTGGCTTTTTGCGAAACAAATAAAAGAAATCACTGCTTTCCCACTCAGTTATTTTCTTCAAAAACCACAACCTCATCAATACATAGTGCCGGATTAAGCAAGCGCGGGGCCCGTAGCAAATTCTATCGAGGGGCCCTTGATCGGCTATGGGGAACTTGGAGGCCCAATATGAGCATTACCAACACTTTAACCCAACGCAAAAAGAGGGGTGTTATTAATTTGACGAATTTGTGTGTCTGTCTGTGTCATCGTAGCTCCTAAACGGATGGACCGTTTATGATGCTTTTTAGGGTTCCGTACCTCAAAAGGAAAAAACGGAACCCTTATAGGATCACTTTGTTGTCCATCTGTCCGTCCGTCCGTCCGTCTGTCAAGACCCTTTTTCTCAGGAACGCGTGGAGGTATGAAGCTGAAATTTATATCAATTACTCAGGTCTACTGTCCCTTGAAGCTGTGAAAAAATCAAACTTCTAAGCCAACGCAATCAAAAGATACAGCCGTTTATGCCGCAAATTTTCGACACTTGCAAGGGAATCAAAACCTACAGGGTGCTTCCCGTGAACTCAGAATCTTGAAATTTGGTACGAAGCAACGTCTTATAGCATAGATAAAGGAAAAATTACGAAAACCATAAATTTTTAGTTACATCACATAATATTTTTTTTTTTAATAATTTTAAACTTACTACCCATTTCCTCATAAACGCGTAGAGGTATTAAATTGAAATTCATACCAAATACTAAACCTTGCAGGTTTGTACGGAACCCTCGGTGCGCGAGTCCGACTCGCACTTGGCCGGTTTTTTTTTATTTGGAAGCAGTCGTGATCTAGATGTTTCTTGGCTAGTATATTTCTGTACAATGGGATTGGTGACGATAAGTGACATAAATGCTTCGGAAGACACATAAGCCGTTGGTCTGGCTGGCCTCATTAGATGGTAGTTGTCAAGCTACATATTTGCCTTTAGGCAGCTTGAAGCTGACAACAGTGTTGGCCATTTATAAAATAAACGGGCAAGTGCGAGTCGGACTCGTACATAAAGGGTTCCGTTCCGTACCTCAGTACAATGTTTTAAAACGCTAAAAAACACGTTTTTTGTATGACGACCCCCTTTATTTTTTAACTATTTTTTATTTTTAGTATTTGTTGTTATAGCGGCCACAGTAATACATAATCGGTGAAAATTTCAAGTATCTAGTTAATGCCATTATAAAGATCTAGTTAAAAACGCTGAAAAAACAAGTTTTTTGTATGGCGACCCCCTTTAATTTTTTAATTTTTTTAGTATTTGTTGTTATAGCGGCCACAGTAATACATAATCGGTGAAAATTTCAAGTGTCTAGCTATTACGTTTCAAGAGATAGAGCCCTGTGACAGACGGACAGACGGACAGACAGCGGAGTCTCAGTAATAGGGTCTCGTTTGCACCCTTTGGGTACGGAACCCTAAAAACAAACGAACTCAAAAAGTACGGTCTGGAGGTGGGCGGGTTTGGAAACGCGGGGCCCCTTTTGGCCCGGGGCCCGTAGCAATTGCTACTCTTGCTACGTGGTAAATCCGGCACTGTCAATACATACTCGTAGTAATAATAAGTTCATTTGCCGGACTAATTAAAAAAACCCCGAGTTTCAAGCAGAGCTTGTTAACGATACCAAATTCACACTAAAAGTAACGTTATAAGGGGTATCGATAATACAGTTTATAACGTTATCAAGTAACGATATAAGTATCGATACTTTTTTTCAATACTTGTAAAATATTACATAAATAGCTCTAGTAGCCTACTAGACAAACTCTCATCAATTTATTCTGTCAAATATCGAAAAGAAATACAGTGTTAACAATACCTTTTACCGTTAACCCTTTGACCGCCGTGGACACCTAAAGGCGTCCAGCGGAAACCGTCCTGAAACGCCAACATTCGTGTCCATAAGCTGATCGCGGCGTAGTAGGCACGCTTGTAATTTTTTCTTGCGGCGTTCAAAGGGTTAATATAATTGGTAACGTTATCTGATTACCGGTAAATAGTGGGAAAAATACCGTTACCCAGCATAACGTTATCTTTGCTGATAACGTTAACGCCGTTTGACAGAATTAACGTTACCAATTTTTTTACGGTATTCCAAGCCCTGGTTTCAAGCGTTCACCCCCAATAACTTTGAACGGCTGAACCGATTTTCATCAAACATAGCCCAAGGCTTTTAATAAAAAAAAACTGGTCAAGTGCGAGTTAAACTCGCGTAAACAGGGTTCCGTAACTTCTCAAAGGTTTTTCAGAATTTTATTTAAAGAACTATTACAGTATTAAAAAAAAAAAAAAAAATTTTAGATCCTGTAGTTTCGGAGAGGAGGGGTGGCAAAATTTTGTGTATTTTCTTAAATTACTTCGAAAATACTTATCGTAAAATTATAAAAAAAATATATTTGAGATTCCTACAACAAGGCTTTTCATTTGATATGTCACACGACATAGTTGCAGATCTTTTTTATTAATTTTCATATTTACCCCAAAAAATATTTACCATATAATTTTTATCTTATAGGTTTTTATTTATTTTTTATTTTTATTTATTGGCACACAAAACAGTCTTACAACCAGTAGCGGCGTTAGGGTAGGGCGCGGTTGGGCGACCACCCAGGGCGTTTTTGGGCAAGGGGGGTCACAGGTAATAATAAATATATAAATAGCGGCTGGTTAATGGCGGCAACTCGTAGACTCTTATTTGTATGCAAACCCCCTCCTTCCCTTTGTTTACAATGGGGCGACAAATTTGAAGAATCCTACTTGCACCCCATCCCCCCCCCCCCCCCCCCCGTCAGCAGAAATAAATCCTATAAGATTGAAGCCTAAGTGAGAGTGAATAGCAGTTGGGGCGGGGGGGGGGGGGGGGGGAATCTCGCCGAGCTAAAACCGGCACTGTTTACAACAATTGAAACATGTCTAGTTGCAAAACCAAAAAAAAAAGCGCGCACAGCATGCTAAACATTGTTTTTTGACAAGAAAACATAAATAAATTTTAAATAACATAATACAGAGGATGTTCCTGTAACCTATAGATAAAAAACTATTAACTGTATTTTTTTTAAGTTTAGGTTCAGTGGTTTCGGAGATAAGGGGGTAATGGCATTTTTATTATTTATTTTCTTAAGTAACTTCAAAAATACCGATGTTTTCATATATCGATATATGTTCATCGGGGAAAGTTGTTCAGTATCATGCATGGACTTTAATCTACTCTTTAAATAGTTAGACGTTATGTAAAAAAAATTCTTTGACAAATAGTACCAAAACCACCCGAATTATTTCACTTAATAAACGAATTAACACAATTCATAATAATCTAAATTACCAAATCTGCTACCAAATTTGTAATGGCTTAATTTCATTCAAACAAGTTCTTTGTTTATTTCAATCAATGAAATGTGGTCGACGTTAATTTAAATGACTAAATTACAAAATAACAATTAAATGCGAATTAGCCGTGTGGTTCCTGGCAGAGTGGAATAGGACCACTCCAAGTCTTCCCGTTGATGTACTCCAAGTAAAACTTTTCGCACAAATACATTCCCAAAGAGGGTTGACGTCAGGCAGCCGGCCGGTCGTAAAATTACAGCCGAATCATTTTAACTGTTCCGGCAATTTCTTCTCCACTTCGTAAGGTCTTTGGCATCCTTGGGTGACCATTGACGTGCATGTTATATTTGGGAAGGAAAAAACAACAAAAGCGCACCCCGGGCTTCGAAGCAGCACAGCTGAGGATGCAACCGGGAACGCGCTTAGATAAAAAAGAGGGCAAGCTAAATAAAAGCTTTTAAAAATATATTATATTTTTATCTTTTTAGGGTTCCGTACCCAAAGGGTGCAAACGGGACCCTATTACTGAGACTCCGCTGTCTGTCCGTCTGTCACAGGGCTCTATCTCTTGAACCGTAATAGCTAGACACTTGAAATTTACACCGATTATGTATTACTGTGGCCGCTAAAATAACAAATATTAAAAATAAAAAAAAGATAGAAATGAAAAGGGGTCGCCATACAAAAAACGTGTTTTTTCAGCGTTTTTAACTAGGTCTTTATAATGGCATTAACTAGATACTTAAAATTTTCACAGATTATGTATTACTGTGGCTGCTATAGCAAAAAATACTACAAATAAAAAAAAAGGTAAAAATTAAAGGGGGTCGTCATACAAGAAACGTGTTTCTTCAACGTTTTAAAACATTGTACGGTTGTACGGAACCCTTCATCTACGAGTCCGACTCGCACTTGCCCGTTTATTTTAATTCGTGTAGTACCTATTTCCTATTTCCTCCAGAAATGCGCGCGTCAGCGGGAATAATTTGTCCGTATAGGTCTATGGATAAACTAACTTATTTTACAGACCGCGGAGTTTCAAATATAAGTAACGCTAAATAATATAAAGTTTGACAATATCTTCCATTAAAATAATTATATTTTTTTAACTAAATCAAGGATACATATAAGAACACTCAGAAATTCCTCACATCTTCCACAAAAAGATATCTGATAATTCATTAAAGCGCCATCTATGATTTAGTGTGTGAATTAAATAGAACCTCAACTAAGCTCCTCTAGTTGAAACCAAACCATGGCTGCCATGGCCACAGAACAGAATACTATTAGTATAAGTACATGGCACAACTTATTTTTTCACATGTGCATAGCTTCTTAGATATAATTTTTTTTATGCACAATTCGTTTTTCTTTCCAATTGTATATTTACTAAGAATATTAATTTGCAAGTGTGATATTTCCTTACAAACTAATACGTTAGTAATTTTTAGGGTTACGTACCCAAGGGGTGCAAACGGGACCCCATTACTGAGACTCCGTTGTCTGTCCGTCTGTCAAATGGCTCTATCTCTGGAACCGTCATAGCTAGATACATTGAGATACTATGTACTAATGGCTAGATACTTGAAATTTTCACCGATTATGTACCTATTACTGAGGCCGCTATAACAACAAATACTAAAAATAAGATAATGTTAAAAATTAAAGGGGGTCGTCATACAAGAAACGTGTTTCTTCAGCGTTTTAAAACATTGTACGGTGATACAGAACCCTTCATGTAAGAGTCCGACTCGCACTTGCCCGTTTATTTATTTACTGTACTTACTGTGTTTGACTTCGAAACGGCAAAGCAACCCTTATGCGTTCTTATAATTTATCACAAGAAAAAGATTAATAAATTGAAATAAGCAAACATTTTCTGTTTTCAAAGTTCACGGTAATTATTATCGATGCGAAGAAGTAGGTATGTACAATTGTATAACACGTAGGTAATATTGGTATAAATGTAAAGGAAAATAATGTTTCCCTTGGAAATCCTAAGCTCGCAAAGAAAAATTAAAGTAAATTCCCTGGAAAACAAAATTCCTAGAACTTAGGAAATAAAAATTCAAGTCGGGTTATGAGTCCATGGAAACGTTCAGTAAATTAATTACAAGACCTGCCCATTCAAAATACGCTTGTAAACCGTCGTCATTGCTATTAAAAATCAGTCAGGCGTTATAAAGTCTCGTTCTAAATGTTATTTATATGAGGGATTAAGGCCCGTCGATAAAAACTACTTTTTTCCTTTTGACTTCATTATATTTCACACTCACACATTATGAAAATAATGTTTATTCTATATTGAAGTGTAAAAAAATTAATAGTTAATTTCATTTTTTTACACTTCAATATAGAATAAACATTATTTATAAAAACAAACACTTCAATTCTTTTATCAATTACATTACATATCCAAATTTCTCACACTGAACTTCAATAATCGTCTTTTGATTCTTACATTCAGAAGCACGAAATACTTTTTAACCGACCATAAACTAAAACTGGTCAAAAGACGTCTGTAATGATAAAACTTTTTAACCGACCATAAACTAAAACTGGTCAATAGACGTCTGTAATGATAAAGCTTGTTTGCCAAAAGTGGCCGTTTTTCGCAAATGTGCGTAGAAAAGCTTCACGTTCTCACTTTAAACTGTAAACAGTAGTTCATAGGGTTATCTAGGGCTTGGTAGAAACATAATTAAATTTTTAACAAAAAAATCAACCGACTTCACTTTTTTTAAGGAGTTTATTCCATATCTCCAAAGTTCTTCATCATATCGTCACCAAATTAAAATGGGACCAACTTGGTAGTAAAGCCTTTCAAATAAAAAAGAATCATCATAATATTTGAGCTGTAGTTATCTGTTGAGGAATTTCGGTCTCCAGCTCCAAGATCTTTTCTCCGATCCTAAAAAGAATTACATGGGACCAACCTTGCAATGCATTCTTTAAAACGAAACATATATTTTTTAAATCGGTTCATATTTGACGGAGTTATGAGGTAACATACACAAAAAAAAATACATACACGTCGAATTGATAACCTCCTCCTTTTTTTGAAGTCGGTTGAAAATGTCAAATGATGAATGATCTTCTTTGTGAAGACCTAGATAACCATTCAAATTATTTTATGAACATCTGTTTACAGTTTAAGGCTAATATAGAAGCAAATGGCCTTGAAGTGTGAAATAAATTGTTAACTCGTAAATATGGTGATAGTTTCCATGTTGCTCTACGTCATGCACTAGATAGCCCTTTAAATTTATTTTATGAACTGCCGTTGAAACTATTATTGGTGATCCGTCTAGCTTTAAAACTTGCCGTGGCCACTTTTGGCAGAGGCAAGTTTTAAAGCTAGACGGACTACAGCCTTATGGCCGTACCTGAATGTTCTGAGGTCTAGTGCTGCCCCCATTTAAAATAAATCATTTCAAAGAAAACGGAGACATTATTTAAAATTTTGCTACTATCAAGTCTAGGTAACCCTTCAAAGTATTTTATGAACTACTATTTACAGTTTAAAGTGAGAACGTTAAGCTTTACTACGCACATTTGCCAAAAGTGGCCGTTTTTCGCAGATGTACGTAGTAAAGCTTAACGTTCCACTTTGAACTGTTCAAGTCTGTTACGGTTCAAGAGATAGAGCCCTGTGACAGACGGACAGACAGCGGAGTCTCAGTAATAGGGTCCCGTTTGCACCCATCGGGTACGGAACCCTAAAAATAAAATAGATGAATCACACCTTGTTCATGAGCATGAGCATTTAAAAACTACACCAATTTCACATTATAAAGTCCAATAAAATCAATTTGCAAAATAATTTAAGCTAACCCCAACTAAACCCTTTGACTTCCCGCCAAAATCTCCCACAAACTTAGCGAAGACTGTTGAATGTTGTTTATTTCTATTATTACATATAAATATAAGATCCTCGACCCGTGTGGTTCCGGGTTAGAATAGGACCACTCCATCTCTTCCTGTGGATGTCGTAAGAGACGACTAAAGGACTAAGCACAAACATCTCGTGCTACAACTGCATTCCCAAGGAGGGTTAACGTCGGGCGGCGGCCGGTTGTACAATTTTTCGCACAAATACATTCCCAAAAAGGGTTGACGTCAGGCAGGCGGCCGGTCGTAAAACTATGAATCGTAAAAAATAGCCAAATCATTTGAACTGTTCCGGCTTTTTCTTCTCCATATTGCAAGGTCTTTGGCATCCTTGGGTGACTTGACATGCATGTTATATTTGGAGAAGAAAAAGTGGGAAAGCGCACCCCGGGCTCCGAAGCAGCACAGCTGAGGATGCAACCGGGAACGCGCTTAGATGAAGAAAAAGGTGAGATCCTCGGTCAGCGGAAACAACATGTGTGCAATCCGTGGAGTTAAAAAGTAAACACATCCCATGATCCCAATCCCATCTATCCAGGGAGATCGTGGACGTAGATGGTCACATTTCGTTTAATTACTGAAGGTAAAGTTATAATGGGTAGAATGGTTTGGTCACACGTCACCGTCCTTTCCCAAGGCCCTACCCGAATCCTAATTAGTCACCCCTAACAGGGATGCAGGGTTTCGCACCTACATTTTAGAAATGAATTGCGCGTCTTGATTTATAATCGTGGGTGGCTTTTGTATAACTTTCCTTCAGTCGGTAGACGAGATTTTTCCTAGTTTCTTAATTGTTATTCTAATTGACTTGAATTTGATGACTCGACTCGGTAAAATGAATGGAACCGACTCCGATTCAGTGAAATGGAGACCTATCGACCAAATTACATCACCTGCTTAGAGATGGCGCTACTGGTATGCTTAGTAAATATTTTAGATTTCCGAGATCTTATGTATTCTCAAAAAATAGTGATGGACGCTTCTTAAAAATACGTAATTCATCATAACGGTACTTTTCAAATTCAGATTTTATTGTATTTTGGTTTTATAACAAAAGTTAAAGGTATCAGTCCCCAAATTATTTTTCTTGATTAATAACTTACTAGTAGTTTTACCTTAGTTCCTAACTAACAAACGTTCATGAAGTTTCTTTTGTTTCAATCTGTGATTTTAAAGGTGGCGTGGCGTGTTAACAACTTAATGATAGTCGGTTTACCATCTCAGGAGCTAGGAGGATAAAAATAGCCGTTTGACTAAATAAATCGTTGTAACATACAATACACACACATCTTTATCCGTTAGGAGGTAGATAGAGCCTAGTGCCATATGAGCTAAAGGTCACTTTTAGCAATGGACTTATCTATAACATTTTTGTCACAATTAAATATTATGCACTTATTCACCAAGTAAGTAATTCACATTATACCAACACTGTGTGAATTGGTATCGGATATCACCATTAACCATAATAATTATGCCGATGCAGCATCGTCCCAGGTATTCACGTGGCTGTTATAGGTATCATATTGCATAATGTCAAGTAAGGTTATGATGATGGGAATGGGGGCAATAGCGCGATTGAATATGACGTTTGTCCAGAATGCTCTCTATGTAGATATATGAGTTATAGACGTGACTAACCCATTTTTAAATATGTATAATGCCCTCTATGTAAATTAAAGTAAAGATGCTCTTTTTACAATTTTAAAGTTTATTTTACATGATTGTCCACACACATGTGTGAGATTTTTTTTATTTTCCCATAGCTTCGAAATGCCTAAACGGATTAAGATGTATGGATGGAGTGACAAATGTATCCTCATTAAAAAGGGCAGTCGTGTTTTTATTTTATTTTATAAGTAAATACATACTTACTGGTTAAAGTAGGTATTCAATACCAAACTTCTGAATAGTAGGTAGTAATGAAGATTTACACATGCTTCAAATGCGTGTACTATGTGATGAGAAAATTCGTCAAGGTGATTCGATGTCACGATAGCACAATTAGTAGTGCACTCACGGCGTTAACGTGAGGGTCGTGGGTTCGAATCACACTTGTGGCGAATTTTTCCATCACATATTTTCAATTTGGATAAGTTTGAGTTATCTTTGGTTGTATCTGAAAACCTGCAAAGTGATGCATCATAGTTTTGTCGAGCACTGCAGTTACATACTTGCCTGATAACTAGGTACCTATCTATGCATTAATCGAGAAATAAACAAAAGAAGATCGAAACAATGCAAACTTATTTCAGAACAATAGTTGTAGACTGGTAGCAGGTACTGAGCTATCTTCTGTCAATAAGCCGATAAGAGGCATTATCGGAGATATGATAAGAAAGAATGCATTTTCCATCGTTGCAAACTAAAAATAAATTCTTGGAATGTCGAAAGAATCGAGGTAAAGTCATATTGCTCTTTGTTTTATCTTTACGACCTTGGTGGTAGTAGAGTATCCTTTCTTATATTTATAGCTACAGAAGTAAAGTCTGTGTCTTGAAAGGCTCTGGGTTTGATTCCCAGCGCGAGTAAATATTTTTACAAATTTTTGCAAGTTTTTAAATTTTCCGCCGTCAAATCTAAATCTTGTGCAAGTTTTTTTGTGCCTGTAGGATCGACGTCACAATCATAAAACTAGGGGTTTAGAATAATAAGATTAGGGGACCATAGATGTCCATTTATGTTTATTTTAGCCTAGACACACTTTTTTATTTTTTGTTTGGTTTAAAACATTTTAAATATAAATGTACCAAAACAAACCTGTAAAAATATGCCATATGTTCATACAGTACAACATAACTTGAGACATTATATTACAGATTGGTTTTGGACGAACCCAACGAGCCATTTTTATATCGTCGGGAGAATCCTAAATATGTATATGTAGCCAAAATAAAATGATGATAGGTACATATAGTATATTTTCTTTAACCTACTCAATATAAATGCTTAAGTACTTAAGTTTGAAACTGAAAGACCTAATTTTGATGGCAGAATAGTTAAATATTCCATTTCAAAATGGGAACAAGTACCGAGAATAATAGAAATATCAAACTATTTCTAGTTGTTTAATTTCCCCGGAGTAAGTTTAAACAACATTATTTAAAAAATAGACTTCGTCGACATCGTCGCTCACAGAGTGCCACAAAATGAGCTAACTTTCTAAATGCTGAAGTTAATATTTCGTGCCTGGCATTCATTATGAATAATTTCATCAACCGTACTTTAGAGCTCATCTCAGCACAAAAGAACATAACCGTTAACATTTTTTTTAAATTCACGACATAATATCGCATCGCAGGTAATGTCCCCTCCCTAATTTGACCGACTTGAAGTTAGCCGCACTTTCAGTGCCAATAGTACATAGATTAATATTGTATATACTGCAATAGTAGTCGGCTCATTGACTGCGACTTCACTTCACTCACGATGTAACTTATCGCACGGTTGCGGTTAGCCGTGACTTTTAACGAAAACAAACCCGTTTATTGATGTTAAAAACTAAGGTTTAAACACGAACAGTGCTATAATTTCACTCCTATACCCAAAACAAATTTTAACTGCGTACGGTAACGTTTAAGTAAACAGTATACAAAGTTTTTCTACTGTTTATGGTTATGCGGCGGCAACCTTGCTAAGTTGGGGAGCGCAACAGTTTGTTTCGAGCTCTCGTCGCGTTTTGCTCCTTAGATTTTGTAAGGTTATACTTGTTCTGCCAGCCGTCGCTTGGTTGGTCAGTCACTCACTGCGCTTTACGGAGCGTTACCGCGTCGCGTGGTTTTTATTTCGAAAACTTTTATGGTGCGTCGGTTCCTATCGAAAATGTTGTAAAATCGTATCGAAACTCGAGTTATCATAGAATTGTGGTGTTGAAGTGTATTACGAAAGTTGTTCAGTGTATGTTTTGCAGTGTAACAAAGTGCATTCTTGGTGATTCATCTTGGAACAAGAAAATCTGTTTTGTCGTCCGGTTGGATGTAGTTACTCATAAAATTATGTGTACCATCGAAAGTGGTCCATGAACCTTGGGTTTTGGATCTACAAGGCGTTGCTTTGGTTTGCTGCGTTTATAAAAAGGTATGTTTTAGTTCATAGAAAGTTTCCTTTATTATGTTCTATCTAATTTGTCCACCTTATCTTATTATTTGGAAGCAAATTGCCAGTTTTACGATTTAATTGAAAAAATTGTGATCATAGTAATTACGTTTTGATAGCGGTAAGATTAAAACTTCTTATTGTTTTATTATGTTTTTTTTTATTGTAGCTTACAGTCATGCATGCAACTACATATTTATATTTTTTTAAAGTAATATAGTTAATGTAGTGTTAAATTTATAGATAACTCCATCCACACATTTTGATCATTTGGATCTGTATCCATTTCCCAAAGCGTATAATCGTACGAATATGGCACGCTTTTTGTGGTCGACTCGACTGTACTTACCTCACAGATTTAATTTTCACTTGATTTCTTAGTACCTACTTACATAAAGGTATGGTCTAGGAAAAAACAAACATTTCGTTGGTGAATTACCTATAAATAATTTGCTGACGGTCGACGACAAACCTATATCTGTGCCTATATCGAGGCGAGTAAGTTGTTGAGTGTACCGTAGTACGGCTACGGTACACTCTGCTACAAACAACTTATTATTAATAATAATAGTATAAACTAATATCTAAGTACTTACGTAAGTACTACCTAATAATACATAAGAAGTGTGCTTAAGTTCTTGGAAGTTACTAAGCTTATTATAGGTTGGTGCCTACTAGGCACTATTATTTATTATCAGGAAGTCCACTGCTGGATATAGGCTTACTTACTGACCTTGGTAGGTACCTAACGTAGGTACGTAACGTAGTTTTCGGCCTAGGAGAGGGCCTTTCATAATCTTTACTGGATGACGTAACAGTACGAAGGGACTAAGCATAGGTAGGTTCCTACTCTTTGATCTAAACTAGGCTAGTCCGCCAATCCGAAGGTTCTGTATGAATTCGATCTCCAGCCAGGGCACGTTGGAAAATTACCTTTTTCAAATTATTTATTTATTTATCAAACTTTATTGTCCAAAGTAAAAAAATGGCGGACCATTTTCTCCCAGTCAACCATACGGATAAGCAGAGAAAATTGAAATCGGGTTAGGAATGTCAGGCCCTAAAAATACTAAATACGGATTCTGGGCCCTTTATTTTATGTTTAGAAGTGCCTACCACTTCATCTTCCTAGCTTTTTCCCTACTTCGGGTCGGCTCTGTATGAGCCGTACTTACCACCTACCGTAAGATAATCACAGTTTACAAAACCTTATTAATTATGTAATGAGATGTAATGCAGAACACCTGGCTAAGAAAATGGTCCACTTAAGGGTTAACTGGAGGGACGAAATCCCATACAAACGTACTTTCGTTTTAATTTCGAAACCATAAAACTCATCGTATTCAAATTTTTTACAAGCATTAAGATGATAAATATCTAGATCTGTAATTAGTTTTGGTTCGAAAATAATAAACAAAAAAAAAGTTATAGCAACTTAAAATTTGCCTTTTTTATCGACGAAATCGAGTAATATTTAGACGCCTATTACACTTATAATTATATTTTCGATCCTTATGGAAACTAATTATACGACTAGAGTGAAGACTCTAAATTCCAAATAATTTAGTTTTATTTGGGTATGTATCGTATTTATCGAAATAAACGAAAACTACGATTCATGGCCTATAACGGCCCGTTTCGCTGGCGTTCAGTGCACTCTTTGTCGTACGCGGGGGTGTAGCTCTCACATGCGGGGGTCGGGACGGAGCTACATTTTTTAGCGCCCTTTCTCTTTCTCGACGAAATAGCAACACGACGAAGCGCGTCGGTAGGCAACTCGCTGTGGAGTTCGCCCGCGCCTCCAGTACCACCTTAAGAGCGGTTAACTACAGGAAGAGTAATAATTCTGTTCGTCTTTGTATTTCACCCAACTCACTATTGTTTTTGATGTAAGGTAATCTGTGTAGGTAGACACAATAGTTATGACCCTACGTATTATATTCTAAGGATACATAAATTAACATCTTATTAATAAATTACAATCGCAGAACACACGACAGTAACGGCCAACATTAGTATGAAATAAAACGGGATATAATTACCGTGATTATTTATATTTCTTTCGTGAAAATGGCTCATGCAACTGGGCCGAAATATCGAAAACTCAAAAATAATAATAATCACGGTAAATATCCCGTTTTATTTCATACTAACATCGAAATATAATCTCTAGAAGCCTAACTAATCCCGAAAAATCATTCCACGCGATATGTACCGCGGCGGGAGGAGCTTAAAATATGAACCGAGCGGCGCGACAGTTCGCCGTGACACTCGAGTCGTGCGGTTGCGTCGCAAAAAGTTTCCTTTGAGAATATTGCTGTGTTTTTGCGATAATCAATTCATTAAAAATGCCGTCATGTGCCGTGAAGTGGTGTAGAATTCATACAGACATGAATTTTAGTTATTAAAAAAAAGTTGAAGAGGGTTGTTAGGTTGGGTTAGGGTTGTTGGTGTTTCCTCCGTCGGTGGAACAGAGCGAGGACATCTCTGAGGAGATCCCCGAGATAACCGGGGGCGAGTTAGGCGCCGCCATCCTTAGGTTGCGTGCCAAAAACACCGCCCCTGGTCCGGATGGCATCCCGGGTCGAGCTCTTGTCCTCGCTCTGGATGTTCTGGAGGAGCAGCTGAGGGGGCTGTTTAACGCCTGCTTTGCGCAGGGAAGGTTCCCAACGGCGTGGAAAACGGGACGGATGGTCCTGCTCAGGAAGGAGGGACGACCGGCGGACTCTCCGTCTGGCTTCCGTCCCCTCGTGGTGCTTGATGAGGCCGGCAAACTGCTGGAGCGAGTCACTGCCGATCGCCTGGTCAAGCAACTTGAGACGGCTGGTCCGAACCTGGCGGATTGCCAGTACGGATTCCGTCGGAGCAGGTCCACTATACACGCCATCCTGAGAGTGAAGTCAGTGGCGCAGGAAGCGGTTTCCCAGGGGGGGTTCGTCGTGGTGGTGTCTCTCGACATCACCAACGCCTTTAATACCCTTCCATGGGCTTGCATTATGGAGGCACTCCGCTTTCACGGGGTGCCAACATACCTGCGCCGCTTCATAGGCGATTACCTCTCAGGAAGGAGGGTCATTTTTCCTGCGCAAAGCGGGTGGAAGGAAAAGGAGGTGACGCGCGGTGTTCCGCAGGGGTCTGTCTTAGGACCACTCCTGTGGAACATCGGGTACGACTGGGTGCTGCGGGGGACTAATCTCCCAAGTGTGGAGTTGGTGTGTTACGCTGACACCCTGGTGGTATCCCGCGGCACCTCGTTTCGTGAGGCGTCGGTCCTCGCCGCGGCCGCGGTCGCTGAGGTGGTGCGCCGAATCCGGCGGCTGGGTCTGGAGGTTGCGCTCCACAAATCTGAGGCGCTATGCTTTCATAGCCCTTGGAAGGCGCCTCCTCCGGACGCCAGTCTGATGGTGGGTGGAGCCCAGATTGCCATCAAGCCGACGATGCGCTACTTGGTCATCGTCCTTGATGGCAAATGGAATTTTGGCGCGCACTTCGAGGCGTTGGTTCCGCGGCTCATGTCGGCGGCGATGGCGCTGACGCAGCTCCTGCCGAACCTCGGAGGACCAGAGACGTCCTGCAGGCGCCTCTATATGGGTGTCGTGCGGTCGATGGCGCTCTACGGCGCCCCCGTGTGGGATGAGGCCCTTAATCGCCAAAATATCACCCTGCTGCGTAGACCGCAGAGGTTGATGGCGATAAGGGCCGTCCGGGGATACCGCACGATATCCTTTGAGGCCGCCAGTCTGCTTGCCGGTTCCATACCCTGGGACATAGAAGCGAGTGCCCTTGCGTCCTTATTTTATTGGCGTGAGGAGGCGCTGGCCCGGGGTCATCGACCGGCACCGAGGGAGGTAGAGGGACGTCGCAGTGAGCTGCGTCAGCGCTCTATCGAGGAGTGGGCCTATAGGCTGGAGCAGCCCAGTTTCGGAATCCGAACTGTTGAGGCTGTCCGCCCAGTCTTGAGCCAGTGGTTGGCGAGGCAACATGGCAAACTTTCCTTCCGCTTGACGCAGGTGCTATCCGGACACGGTTGTTTCGGTGGGTACCTGTGTCACAGAGCGGGTAGGGAGCCGACTGCCAAATGCCACCACTGTGACGTGTGTGCGGACGAGAAAGCCCAACACACTCTGGAGTGCTGCCCAGCCTGGGCGGAAGAGCGCGCCGACATGTGTGCGATCGTGGGGGACGACCTCTCTCTGCCGACATTGATCCAGATCATGGTTGGCAGCGAGACGTCGTGGAATGCGGTGCAGGCCTTTGCGGAGCTAGTGATGCTCCGCAAGGAGGCGGCGGAAAGAGTGCGTGAGGATACCACCGACCACGACATCCGCCGCCGGCGTACTGGGCGCAGGAGGCGGGCCTTTGGCCTGCACCAGCAGCTCCCACAATAAGGGTCGGTCGAGTAGCGGAAACGTGATTCCGTTGCTTGGCTTAACGGCCCTCCGGGTTGTAAGGCGTCGGGTGTCACCACGCCTTAACCCTATCGGGTGGGGTCGGAGGCCGAAAGGCCCCCCCACAAGCTCGCTCTGATACCCTCTCTTTAATGAGAAGGACCCCTGAGCGAGCAGGGACCGCCACAGCGGTCGCCGCGTCCGGGCTGTGGAGCGCGAATAGCACACGGCCCCGGCACATAGCGGCTGAGAGGTGACACCGCGGAGTTTTTAGTGGCTACACCACATAACCTTACCGGTCTCCCGTAACCGGTAAGGTATCCGAAGGGATTTTCTCCGCGTGAAAAAAAAAAAAAAAAAAAGTGTTGTTGGTGTTGAAGTTTGACGTGTCGTGTGTCTGTCCGTGGCATCACAGCTCATAAACGAATAAACCGATTTCGATGCGGTTTTAATCGAAAGCTTTAGTTATTAAACTTGTCACGACTGCTTGTTTTGATTAAGGTGAATATATAAGCAAATGGCCTTGAAGTGTGAAATAAATGTTAACTCGTAAAAATATTGATCATTTCCATATTGCTCTTCGTCATGCAAACTATTATTGGTGATCCGTCTAGCTTTAAAACATACCGTGTCCACTTTTGGCGGAGGCAAGTTTTAAAGCTAGACGGAGTAATGTTAATACTTTCAAAGGTGGTTCATAAAATAATTTAAAGGGCTATCTAGTGCATGACGAAGAGCAATATGGAAATTATCACCATACTTAAGAGTTAACAATTTATTTCAAATGAGGGCCACTTCAAGGCCATTTGCTTATAGATTCACCTTAAGATGATTTGTTTATTACAAAACAGGCAATGAAGATTAAATCGCACACAATAAGTTACATTGCTATTAGTTTTGAAGTAGGTAAGGTAAACGTTATTGGATATAAAGCCAATACGAGAACATTTAAAATGAGTGGGAAACGTTTGTTGTTATTGTTATAATACTTACCTTTCTTTGATCCACTTATCTTAATCCTTTCTATGACCCCATATTTTTCTTTTCCTAAACAGACTTGATTGATTCCTAGCAATAAAATAAAAAACGGTAGGTCAAATTCAAATTCAAATTCAAAATATCTTTATTATCATAGGATATTTAAAATATCTCTTAATAATAGTCACTTTGTTTTGTTTTGCACAAATGTTGACGTCAAATCGTTACTTAAAGCTAAGTTTACGCCGCTTCCTAGGCGCAAGTGCAGAAGAAGCGGCAACAAACTGCACTGCACGTTTTCTCCAAAGACGTCAACTAACAAACTAAAAACTTAAAATTAGTTATATAGATGGACAGAGATTACATTGTTTATTATGTCATAATTAAATTGAATTATAAGAATTACGAAATTTAAAATAATGTCAATTTGTAAATTTAGTATGTACCAATGTACCTAAATTATGACATGTCTAAGTATACAAACCTTTAAGAGGGACCCGCGCCAAGCTCAAGCCAGACCTTTTTGTCTTTAAGATAGTCATCGGTTCTATAATAAGCCTTCTCACAAAGTACTTTCTTTACATAAGCTTTGAATTTTCTGTCTGGTAACTATGTATTTTAATTTAATATGATTTTAATACACATAAGTAAATAAAAAATATACTAGTGAGTCTTAAAGATATGTTAGAAAACAGCAAAAAAACTTACGATAGTTAGCCACAAAGACACTTGAACTTTATAAAGAAAATTCTACCATAAATCTTTGTCAGACAAAAAAAAATCTACTAAGCAAGTGACCTATGAAAGAAGGGGTCAAAAAAAATCGGCAAAAAGTTTTATTAAATGTAGGATAAGGGTTGGATCTCATATATCAGCACGGAACAGCACTTTCCTATGCTGCTATCCTTTTCTGTCGCTCAGAAGCGTCATTTGCTAGAGTTAGAGAGAGCGACAGAATAAATACATTATATCACTTACTAGCAGTCCACCCCGGCTTCGCCTGTGGTACACACATAGCCTATGTCACTCGGGAATAGTGTAGCTTTCCAACGGTGAAAGATTTTTTAAATCGGCCCAGTACTTTTTGAGCCTATTCATTAGGCGATTATCACACTGCCACGCATCACGCTGCATGTTGCGTTTTCTGGATGCGTTTTCCGTGTGTTAAACTGTGCGTGTTTTCTATACAAACGGAGGTATTTACAAGCAACGTTAGAACACGCATTCACGCGCTACGCTGCGTGGTGCGGGGCAATGTGAAAACCGCCTTACAAACATACAAAAATAGGTACAAATCTTTCCTCTTTATAATATTAGTATAGAAGTATAGATTGAAGGTCATTATTTTTAATAATTTTTAGTAAAAAAGCTAACGATACTAGCGTTTCGCAACGACCACTGCTGTGAAGAAACGCCGAAAAAAACACGTTTACACAGTATTGGTCGCCTACGCGCTTTGTCAGTTTACAAAGATATTATGCCTAATACAATGTTATCACAATGTAATATGTAAAGCTTGCGAACGAGTTCCAAATCCAATTTACAGAAATAAGTAACACTGAGTAGTCCAG